>CM059973.1:28914081-30364772 GCA_030490835.1 Annona cherimola | reverse complement strand
TGAGGGATTATCCCTTATTATTGAGTTTTAGTTTGTACTTGAGATTTTGCGGCATCCCAACCCGAGACGTTGGAGCTTTACTTCGGGATCGTTTATTGATTGGTAAATGTGAGCAAGATTGTTACCTTGATCACACAGCAAGTTTTTTTTTTCAATTTACATCATAGACATACGTTGATGATCCAATCCATAGGAGTTTTACCTCATAGCAACATGTTCATTTATACCCCAAATTTGTTCATCTTGGCTATCAACATGCTTTGGTATTTACATTCATCATCTATTCTCGACACATCATTTCCACCATATAAATAAATTTTCACATCTATGAAACCCCAACATATGCAGGACTCAATGGTATGCATTGAACATATATATTTGATTTATATGAATTTTGAATGATTTATGGATGATTTTATGATATTTTGCAATTAGGGTTTAATTAAGAATGGTAATTAAAAATTTAATCACCGGAGCCCAAAGTGAGTCGGTAGGACCCGAGGGGCTTAATGAGGATTTAAAGGTGACAAGGTGTCATGAATAATCATGTTAATTACCATGATTTAATTTATGGAGACTAAAGTGTAATTATGGAATTAAGATGAAAAATGATAGAAAATTCATAACTTGACGCCTACAAGGCGGATTTTGATGAAATTTGAAAAGTAAGCTCACGACGGTGGGCCCAATATTATGAATGGATTGGATTAAGGGAATCATGATGAGATTACGGTGATAATTAATTATTTTTATCCCAAATCCAAAAGATAAATTCAAGTGGTCATAACTTGAGTTAGAAATGTCGGTTTGAGATGAAATTTGAAAAGATGGAATAAAATGATGAAATATATGAGATGAATGGAATAGATTAAACTAATTATCATGAGAAGTTGCTTTCTTAGAGAGCAAGTAAAGTAGATTACTTAAGAGCTAAGCAAAGAGGGCAATTTGGGAAAGGTAAAAATGAAATTTACAAAAATGAACTAGGGGGTTGCTTAAGCACCAAGAAAAATGACTTATAAAAAGAAAAAAAGATAGATCAAGCTGCTGCACGTCCCAGCAGTGGGGAGAAGGAGAGAAAGAAGGAGAGAGAAAGAGAGAGAAGAAGAGAGAAAAGAAAGGAAAAAGGGAGAAAAATGGAGATTTTCTCCAAGGGAAGCAGCTAGGGCACGTCCAACCCAGCAAGGAAGAGGAGAAAAGATTAGGAAAAGAAGAAGAAAAAGGGGAAGGAGAAGCTTAGGAAGCTCGGGGCAAAGAATTGACGAAATTGGGTAAGTACCCGTTAAGTTAAGTCTTCCAATTTTTAAGTTTTCTTTTTGATATTGGAATCATGGTTTTGAATCATAATAAACCTCTAAAAAATATTAATAAAATTCTGAAATTAAGTATTGATTGAGGGTTTTGCATATGTATTGAAAAGAGATGCAAATATGGGAGCAAAACCTAGAAGAAATGAGGCAGAAATCTAAAATATGAGAGAAATAGTTAATGAAAGAGTTTTAGCATGAAAATTTGTGGAAAGAATAATTATGTAGTTATTAAGTAAATACCTAATTTTCCGCTAAAATGGATAATCAAGGTGTAAATTAAAAAGCCAAAAAAATCAACCTGAACAGGGTTGTACGGGTGGCAAGATTAGCTGCACCAAAGGATTTTTAATAATTTTTATAAAAGGAATTTGGGGCTGAAAATTTTACAGAATATATAAGACATATTATTATCACATGTAAAAAATAAAAATTAGTTTTTGATGGGTATAAATATACCCCATAATTAACGTGATTTGGAGTGTCTGAAAATGGATACTGCTGTCTAGCAGAGTAAAAATACAAAAATAAATATAAATACTGAATATTTCATGATGGAAATATTTATTTTAGTTAATTAATGTAATTATTAAGGTATGGTAGAAATTTTACATCAAAAATACTTTATTTGATATTAATTCAAGATTTTGAGAATTCAGTGTGCCTGAATTCAGCATTATGGACAACTTAAGGAATAAATCAAGATAAATGTTAAATTCCAGATTTTTGTGATGTAATTTGACTTATAATGGGATATAAATCATTATTTAGTGTAATTCATATGATGATTTATGAATAGTTTACTGATTTTATAAGGTATGGAACCTAGGGTTGCATACATGACCCGATTTTTCCATTTTTATGTTAAAAATGGTGGGGAAATGAAATTAAATGATTTATGAAAGTTATGTAGGGTAAAATACCCTAGGATTAGGTTAATTTGGACACCCAAAATTATTTGGGAAGATAAGCCCCAAATCTGATTTTAGGAATTTTATGAATAGGTGTCCAAATGGGGTGAAAACGGTACCCGCAATAGGGAAATAAGTTGCTGTTTTGAGAGGAGTTAATATATGGATTTTAAATATGTGTTAGTACCCTAAATTTGGGTTAAGAAAAGCATGGTTTAAGGCTGGAAAATTTGGATTAAAAATCTGTTTAAACCATGTTGCTGAAGAGAGCATTGAAACAACGAAAAACGGGTTCTAAAGTTTCTGTTTTGGTAACCCTATGATAAATGGATTATAAATCTAAAACTAAACCCTAAATTATGTGTTAATTAAGGGGTTTAGTCATGCTGGAATTAGAGACAAGTTGTTGTTTTGAGAAATTTTAAGAAACACATGATTTATGTGTTGAGAAATGGACGTATATGAAGAGTTAAATATGAATAAATGATATGTGAATTATGTAAGTTGTTAAAATGCAAAAATGCATGATGAAGTGATGGAAAACATGGATTAGGTTATCGTTTAAGTAAATAATAATGTGATGTATAGGTTATGATACATATGAACACCCGACTTGAAAGGCAAGTGGGCTAGGTTAGTGTAATATAAGTCCAAATGGTTTTATGTAGGTTGGAAAATCTAAGGAATATAAGTATTTGAAGATGATGCAAATAAATGAAATGTTATTTTCATTTATCTAGGCAAAGGCAAAGACGAGTATGGAAGAAAAGGATTATGGCGATCTTAGGTAAGCAAGTGAACTTTCTAAAATGATGTTTTATTTCTATATGATGATATATGATTGAAATTATTTATGATTATGTTTAAACGAATGGGCAAGCACAAGTTTTGAAAAAAAATGGCTTTAATGAAAAGCCACAAGTTTTGGAAAATGACGACTTTAATGAAAAGTCGTAAGTTTTGGAAAAGAATGACTTTAAGGAAAAGCCTCAAGGTTTGCTTCATGGGAAGCAAGCAATACGTTTTAAGATAAGGATTTTATCACAAGGGTTGCCTTGGATTGGCAATGCTTTATGTTAATAGAATTCGAGAATTTTGCTTATGAGTAAGCAAGTTCTCCAAGATAATGTTTTCAAAGGATTTCACGTTTTATGTAGATGGTTTTTTTTTAAGAATTTTCTTTTAAGTAAACAAGTTCTTTATGATGTTGTTTGAAAAGTATTTTATAAGAAAAAGGGAATTTTTTCCTTTTTCACAAAGCAACAAATGTAAATAAGTTTTGAATTTCTCTTATGATGTTTAATGATAAATAATCATGCTATAAAAGAAGAAAAAAGAAAAAGGAGATTTGATTTATGAAAAAGAATTGTTTTGCTAGGTCTTGATAATTAAATAATAAATGATGATTTGGACATAATTCATATGTTTTGAAATGATATTTGAAAAGTTTTGATTTCCTTTAGATAAGGAAATCTATGTTGAAAATATCTTGAAAAATGTTTATACGGATGTATTGAAGGGGATTTAAGGATGACCAACCTCCTATGTTGATTTCAAAAAATGGTTTAATTTTGAAAATTCAAAGGTTTTGAAATTCTTTTATAAGGATTTTAAGATGTATTATTTTTCAAACATTTCAAATGTTTATCAAAATGTTTCTAACAGAATTTAAGGAAGGTCATCCTAAAACTAGATTTCAAATGACAACTTGTTAAAGTGGGTGCGCTCGCTTACAAGTTGACACGGACTGCGGTCTGTGATGTGTTTTTGAAAATAATTTTTAAAGATATAGACTTCGGTCTAAGATTTTTTGTATGGTTATGGATGTAGACAGAGGTCTGTGATCCCGGTTTAAAAGGACATAGGTTGCGGTCTGTGGTTCTTCAAACCAAACGGACTGCGGTCCGTCATAATAATGTACGGTGCACCAGTACAAGGAACAAGAAGGTTATAGAGCACGGTTGGGATGACCGGGGCCCACTCTACATAAGGCCAAGTCGCTAAGGGATGACAGGAGTGCCAGCGGCGCCCTCCCTGAGATGGGAGCAGGATAAATAAATAGCCGCCTGGCTAGCGTGCTGTTAAAGATTCTCTTCCAAAAGGTAGCATGATCACTTGGTAAGTGTCACTACTGGATGGGGAGAAATGTGTTTGCATACGTTTTGCTTTTCAAAAGCCCAAAGATTGAGATATAAAAGCATTTATATGAAAAATTATCCTAAATTGGAATTTTATGAGCCATTATGTATAAGTTACCCTAAAAGCAGGGTGTTTTACACAAAATGTGTAAATATTAAGAATAAAAAGAAATAGTTTCTATGCAAAAGTTTTCATGAAAAGGATTTATGACTTGTTTGCTATAAACAAGCCCCAAGATGGGGATTATGAAAAAGGGTTTATATTGGAAAATATTTTGGACATAAGAATGTCCATTTCCTAAAGGGATTTATGTTGGAACATGTGTGGACATAAAAATGTCCGTTTCTAAAAGAGTTTAAGGGATAAAAGTGTTTGTTGACATATTAATGTCCATTGCCAAAAAGGCTTACGGGAAATGTATTTTGGACATAAAAATGTCCATTACCAAAGTGTTTATGTGAAAAATATTTTAGGATGTATAAACATCCGTGTCTAACAAGGTTTACGTGGAAAAATATTTTAGGACGTATAAACGTCCGTTTCCAACAAGGTTTACGTGGAAAAATGTGCCAAAATAATTTATGTGGAAAAACGTGTTTTTGTGGACATGAGAATGTCCATTGCCAAATATGGTTTATGTCAAGATGTTTTGGGACATAAAATGTCCCCTGGCCAAAATGATTTATGAGAAAAATGTTTAATGAAATGATTTTTCAAGGAAGCCTTGCCCTAAAAGATAAAATGCTTGCTTACTGAGTTATCACTCACGTTTTGTTTTCCAAACCTCAGACAGATACTGGGAGACTCAAGCGGTCGAGGACCTAAGAAATGGAGAAAGGTACGAGATAGTACCATGTGGGCTAAAAGGATTAGCCATGGTGAGTGGAATGATATGAATGAAAGTATTCAGGTATGCTGACGTATATGAATTTATTTAAAGTTCTAAGTTCTAAGAGAACTAATGAAGGAATGAATGAATGTATGTCTGGAATGGCAAGGACATGATTAGGTCAAGAGGGCCTATGATGTATAACAGCATGTTGAAATGGTTTAAAGGATATGTACAAGTGTACCATTACTTATGTTATAAATGAAATGATGATGAATGAAAAAACGAAAAAAATTTAGACGAGTTCCAATTAAAATCCCGCCGCGTGATCAGGGGAATAATCCTGATTCATATTTACCAATCTATCAGGTCTTGAGGTAAGGAAGTGACGTCTCAGTTTGGGGCATAACAACATCATTCTTGTCACATTAAATTCATACATACAAATAACCCTTCAATTTTTTCATGATAAGGTCAAATCCCATCACACATATCATATTAAAGATGTTTAAATTCGTAAAAAGTAAGCCGACCACAACATCACTTCCATAGGAATTAACAATTCATGAAGATGCATACAAAGGAGTACAAGAATCATATTTATGCAGTCAAACCTTTTCAGTTCCTCTGGACTCTTCTTGTACATGTCTTGGATTTGGAAAACAAAATGTGAGTACTAACTCAGTAAGCAAGTGTGATGCCTAGAACATTTTGAGATCAATAAATATAACCTAGGTATTCAAGAGTCATTAATGTGTGCTTTGAATTGGATGAATGAGTTTAGGGCAACTAAGTGAAGTGATTAAGTTAATCACCTTAGCCTAATGTGGATTAATGTGTACAAAGAGACAAAATGAGGTATGAAAATGATGATTTGACATGATTTTTAATTCCATTAATTATGATTAAGTTGATGATAATGATGAGATAAATTGGGTCATTACTTGGAAAATTCATAACTTGACGCTCATAAGGCGGATTAACGTGAAATTTGAAAGGTAAGCACATGTTGACGTACTCTACCTCATGAATGGTATGGATTATGTTAATCATGATTTAATTAGGTTGATAATTATTTAATTTCATCCAAATTCAAGAGACATTTTCAAATGACCATAACTTACACTAGAAAGGTCATTTTGATATGAAAATTTTTATGAATGGCTAAAATAAGATGACCTATTATATAGATGGCTTTGATTAAGCTAAATCCCATGGGAAATTACTAAATCACTTTAGGAAAAAACCCTTTAACTTTTAGCTTCAAAAAGTGGTTTTTCATTAATGCAAAAGGCAACGCATTTAAGGATGCAATTGAGGTGTCAAAAGGAGAGATTTTTGGAAATTTTTTGCAATTTCAAAATTTCAAAAATTCCATGCAAAAGTTGCTGCACATTAAGGACATTCAAGGGCTGGAAAATGGGCAACAAGTGGGCATCCTTTGAAGCTAAAAAAAAGAAAAAAAAATGGACCATATATGTGGATGTGCTTTCAAGGGGTTGATTTGGGCAGTTTTTGTGATTTAAAAATTCTGAACAAATGGAAATTACATGGATAATTATGCCAACACTTTTATGTTGGTCCCGAGTTATGGAAATACCCAAGAGGGGAGGGGTGAATTTGTGGCGCCCCGAGCCGAGCATCACAACTTTACTTCAAGATCTTATCGATTGGTAAACGTGACTCAAGATTATTGCCCTGATCACGCGGCGGGTTGTTAATTGGATCTCGTCCAAAAAAAAATTTTCATTTCTTTTTCTTTTCTTTCATCACATAAACATATACTCATCATCATTCATAATGGACTTATCCATATCATCATAAACATCAACTTCTCATATTATTCATAACTTCATAATTTCATACAACCTATGTCTTTTTCACCATATCCCATTAGGGCATTCGTTCATTCTTCCACATACAAAGGATTACAAACCTTTGGAAATTCCTTTTTCCTTTCTCTGTGAGATCATGTCTTTCATCACTTGAATTTTCCCTGCGCCTGTCTAAGGGGGGAAAACAAAACATGAGTCGAAACTCAATAAGCAAGCATTTTTCATTTTAAATACATTTCTCTCCATTCGATAGAAAACACTTATCAAGTGATCAACTATCAAATGCACAGAAATCTTTTCATAAAAATTATTTTATAAACATTGGATGTGCAAATGCTTCATTTTCATTCCTGACATAAACCTTCGTGTGCGAGTACGCTAGCCCAGGGAACATCTCACATAGCATGGTCCAGTACGCTGGATCTCTCCGACTTGGCCTCATCAAGGGGAACCTTTCGTCCTCTTGACGCTTACATGGTCTCCTACATGCATGACTTTTGATTTTCCCGAAATTATATACCTCTTACACTAGGTAACTTGTCACTCTTATGTAGAGAATTATTTGCACCATCCCTTTAAAACATCATTTCAAATCCATGCTTTCCTTTTCAATCCATGTATGAAAATGCAATGCATTCATTCACACATAACATTCCTTTGCCTCCACCTCTTGGGAGAACGCCGCCGGCACACAGCCCATACGACTCGATAATAGTGAAGAGGGACCCTCTGATCTGCTTTCTACCTCCACCAAAGCCTCTTCATTATGCATCATACATGTGCACATGTCCATGAACATCACATGATATCAATATGCTGGCATGACTTTTCACAAAAACTCATAAACATTCATCATTTCAAAACATTATAGGAATGACCACCCTTAAACACATTTCATAAATACTTGAGAATAAAATCACATTTTCAAAGTTGTGCTTGCTTACCTTCTCAGTCCGTGTCCTCAACCTTCTCCTTTCCTCTTCCTATACAAGGAAATTGGATATTTTATCCATCTATTCCATGTCTTAGATTACTTTCCATGCATGCTTTATGATCACATATTACCTCATTTTTATAGAAGCTATCCCTTTATAAATACTTGGTCATTACCTCCTTATATGGATTTTTATCCATACATCCTTAAAAATTAAATCCATACATCCTTATAAAAATAAATCTTAATTTTTCCCAAAATCACGCTGTTCACTTTTCATGGGTTCCAAAAATTGACATTTTTTCCAAAAATAAGAAAATACCATGACATAGCTTATGTTTAGTATATCATAGAAAAATTTATCAATTTTGAATTTATCATCATAACTTGGCTAATTAAATCTTTTTCTCCATATACTAAAAATCAACATAATTTCACTTAAGCATAACCCTTAAATTCAAAAATCATGAAATTAATATATCATCATTCCAACATCATAACTATCATAAATATTCATCCCAAATCATCATTTAGCAATATTGGAGCATTATTTGCACATTGTATACATGATTTTCCCGTATGCTCTATCTTCGCTCCAAATTCTTGATGTTTTGGCATAATTCCACTTAGGCATTATAACCATACTTATTTTCTCATGCTTAGGCATTATTTAAGCATTATTTTACCCTACTTAACATCCAAAAGAAATTGGGAAAAATTCACTTACCCAAAGTGAAGATATCCTCCTTTCTGTCACACGTTTCCTCTTGAGCCTTCTCTTCAACCTCTCTCTAATGGACTAGAACGATTTTAGGGGTGGGAAAACTTGGATTTTTCAAGCTTGGGTTGAGAATGGAGTGCCTTGGACGTTCTCACCTTGCCCCTATTTATAGGGTTGAATTTTTCATCAAATTATAATTGACCCCCTTTGCTTGAGGTCTTAAATTCTAAATACCTTCTTTTAATTTCCATAAAAATGTGTTGAGCCTTGTGCAGCCCCCCTCCTACCCTTGTCACGCCCCCTATAGCAGCCCTATTTATTGATTTTTTAATTAATTAAAATTAATTATTTTAAAAAAAATTAATCTCAACTATTGATTACATGATAAGATCAATTGTGGGCCATTGGATTTGGCTCAAAATTCCACAACCCCTGCACGTCCAACCCCTCTTTTGGACTTTGAGCACATTGCATTTGATAGAAATGCTTTTTAATTAATGAAATTTGAGCAAAAGTCAAATAGACATTAATTAAAATTAAAGTGACCTTGTTGATCTCCAAATGACGTTGAATCTTGGCCCTTAATTCATATTTTTATGACATATTAAATCATTCATCATTATCACCATAATATTTTGGCCATCCGTAAAAAATTTCACTTTAATCCAATGTCCGGATTGCAAGTTATGAATTTTTCTTCATTTTCTCTCAAAAATCCAATAAAAATCCGAAAATCATAAAAAAATCCAAAAGCAATCTCTACTCCTCTTTTGTCCTTTAGTGGGAAGCTTCCTTTTTCATCTTTTATGATTAAGTTAATCCAAAGTGATTAACTTACACTTCCCTTTAATCACATGATCACTATTCACGTTTTACTATTCACGTTTACTATTCATCCGAATTAACATTCCATAATTAGCTATTTAATCCTCCAATTCCACATATTTCCATACTCATGAATATATATTTTATTAATATATTACCTAGGGTTTACAACCCTAGGGTTTCATACATGTGTCTAAGATCGGGGTTTCACATAATTAGGTAATTAAAAATTCTTTGCTTAATTAAAAACTTTCCCCTTGTAAATTTAATTCTCTCGATGAAACACCTAGTGAGTTAGAATGAGAGAGTGCAGTAGGAATATAAAACACAAGCGATCAAACCACGTAAAGAGAAATTTATATATATACTGGTTCGGGAAACCTTTCCTACTCCACTCTTTCAAGCACACACTCGTTATGGCTTGAGTATTATCAATACAACTTAGAGCACCCGCTCTCTTCTAGATTCTAACTCTAGGGGGATTGTACAATCTCAACACAAGTAGGTGACAAATTCCACTCCAATCACACGTTACTTTGCCTTCACTTGGTTTCAGTCTCCAATACCAAACCAAGTGGAAAAAATAAGTAATCAATAAATAACAAAAGATCTACACGTTACAGATTGTGTAGGTAGATTTGAGCACGTAAAAAAACTTGTAGAAGTAGTTGTGGATGAAGCAGTAGAGCTTTCAGCAGTTTAAATGTAAAGTTCTTCTTGAAACTTCTGGTAGATCACTTAATTCCTAGAGAGAGTGGAAGGTGAGCTCATTTAATATTTTTTGAACTCCATTTACGTTCACTTGATGCTCCTTAAATAATGAGAAGTAAATTCAAATGTTTGGCGGTAGGTGGCGTGCATTTAATGCGCCAACGTTCGAATTTTTCTGACCGTTGTGAGCCAAGTCGCATTTGGAGTCGACTTGGAATGCTACTTTGTTCAAGTCGTAGGGTGGAGTCAACTTTCGAGTGTGCCTTCACCCAAGTCGTAGACTGGAGTCGACTTCGGATGCGAGTTCGGCCTTCAGCTTCCAACTCAGGTTCCATGCTTGGGTCGACTTGGTCTCGAACTTGACCCAAGTCGCAGGTGGAGTCGACTTCGGATGTGACTTCACCAGCCATATGTATTGTTGGAACTTTAATGCTTTGCGTGTGATCTATATGTTGTATATGATCTTCTTTTTCTATTTTCAAGTTCTTGGATCTTCATTAGATGCGCTCGATATGATGCCTAAGTTGGGCAATACATTAGTCTCCTGAAAAGATCCTTTTAGTGGCCTTGATTCACGATTGTTATTTCTTCTTGGTTTTGATCTCTATCCACTAATAAGGTATCTTTGAAACAATATAAGGTTGCTTTATACTTAAGTCGCAGGCCTGTGTCGACTTGGAGTCCGACTTCACCCAAGTCTCATATTTGGGTCGACTTGAGATGTGACTTCACCTAAGTCGCATGACGGAGTCGACTTGAAGTGCGACTTAACTCTGATATTTTTGAAGTCTGTAGCCGAGGCTCACCCTAGTCGCAAGTAGAGTCGACTTGGGGTTGCGACTTTACCTAAGTCACATGCGGAGTCAACTTCGGTTGCTACTTCGTCTGTCTCCGAGTCCTAATTTCAGCTCTATCGATTTTTTGGCGTTTGAAGTCAATCCTGGTGTCAACTTGGGTATCGACTTGACCTAAGTCGATGCCTGAGTCAACTTGGGGTTGCGACTTGACCTGCTTTCTTTTAAACTTTGATTTTATACACCTTGGCATCACTTAGCAAACTCATTAGTACTTAAATACTTCTCAAATTGAGTTGCTAATCATAAAAATATGGATTGTGCTTAATTTGCCTTAAATTCAACCAATCTCCCCCTTTTTGATTAACAAAACCAATTTGAGATAAACCTTTGATTTTTGTTATATAAGGGATATGTCTTGTTTTAGTTAACATTTTGAATTGACATATTATGTTGGTTACACAAAAATGACATAGCATTGCATATAATGTAAGCATATTCATTCTAAATCATACAATTCATTTCAAGTCATATAGTTTGCACAAAAAAGAAAGTTCATGTTATATTTCATCATTCAAATTCATGTCATACATACAAAAATTGATTTCAAAAATACATACTACCCAACCCAAACAAAATTCTAAGTCCTAAGTCTTACTCTCTCTCCCTTTTTGTCAAGTTATCAAAATGGGATGTAAGGGAATCAGGAATTATGATATTGGAAGGCCGTGATAGGATAGGAAGTAGGATAGGCTGGAGGAATGAGTCCGGTGCAGGCCGATGAAGATGGGGACGATGGAGCCTGAATAGTGGGTTTAGCGCTGACGGACTCGCCCCAATATGGATCAAAATCTGGAAGGCTAGAAATAGGCCGACCACGGTGACTGCCCGAGGCTAGGTGATACTTAATAGCCCTCAACTCCTGATCCAGTTTGTCCTTTCGGTCGTGCATTTTCATTAGGACAATGTTGATATTCCCCAATTCCTGTGATATCCGACTTTCCATTTGTTGTAGATAGTCAAAATGGCCTTGGATGTAGATGGTTAGTCTGGGGAGCGGGCGAAGTGGTCTGTAGCTCGTGATCCATGGGGAGAACATGATTCGTGAGAGTGCGGTGATGCGAGAGCGACAGGTGCCGAAGGTGGGGATGGAATATGCTCGTATCGGGGCAGTTCCTCCCCCTTAGGATGAGCACCCTCGGCTTTTGATTGTGCTGGAGGATCTTGGAATTCATTTCTCATCCATTCTCGTAGCCGATCAGCCCTAAACGCCTCCAAATCAATCTTCATACGGATCAGGAGGGCCCGGTTGATGGCGTTTGTCGGTTTAAGTACTTCAAACGGCTCGCCATCCAGATCAACATTATAGTAACCCATAATTTTAGTAATCCACGTTCCATATGGCAAAATTCCTCGTGGATTTTCCTTTTTGAGCTCAAGGGCCTCCAAAAGTAGTCTAGGAAGGCTTACTTTGACCCTGTTTGCGACTTTCCACCGGATTTCAACTTTCTGTGGATTTAGTTGATTTCGGCCGCCTCCCTTGGGGTAAATGTAATGGGCAATTAGCAACCTGAGAACCCACAGCCTTGGGGACAAATCCATGTAATGCAGGAACTTGATCTCGGATGATATTTGTTGCTCTTGGTGAGCTGATTGTACATTTGTGTGAGGGATAGGCCTTCGGGAATGGGTTGATTTTCATCTGGCACTCCTAGAATTCTGGCGATTTTAGTAATGGCATTCCTTCTGCAGATTCCATGTGCAAGTCCCAAATTTATCTCAACCCCTTTGACATATGTTTGAGATATTCTTGATCCCATAAGTAATAAAACTATCGGGTTAGATCGGGATATATGTTATCATCCTCTTTCAACACCCCAGTCCACCCTTGAAAGTCCAGTATTTCTTCTATTCCAAATTCATACTCATGCAGGAACTTAAAATCTATGATTTTAGGCACAAAAATCTTTTCTTATAGAAATGCCTATAGAATCGGCTGTGTTAGTGTTCGGTCCTGAAATAATCTGTAGGCATTTTTAGGACTTGGCCCCATTGAGTAGGGGTCCCTTTCCTTTTCACACTCATCTCAGAGCTACTACTTGATCCATCATTCTCCTCTTTTCTAGGAGCTGAGTGGAGGGACTACCTGCCTAGAACCGAACCCGTCGCCCTGCAGATGCCGTAGCCTCCTCCTGGATTCTCTTGGACGGGGTCTGTTGCCTACGTGGCACATCCTCGCCGGTTTGTGATTGAGATGGCCTTGAAACGGGCAGCTTGTTGGGTTTGTAGACCGCTTTGGGTGCCATAGATTTTAGGATTGCTTGATCTTAGTGGTGTGAAAAAGGTGAAAGATTTGGGATGGAGATTCGAAGGGGGTTCTTGAGAGGATTTGAGAGAAAGAGCGAAGTAGAGAAGTGATGGAAAGAGGAAATGGGAGATGGAGCTCGATTTCTCGCCTCTTGTAGGCGAGGCAGTCGAAATGACGCCCCGATGTCGACTTCGAACCCTAATCGAAGTCGACTGCGCTCATATGGCGCCCCGAACCGGGGAGCCTAGAAGTCTTACTCCGGAGCCAATTTTGATTGGTAAATGTGAGTTAAGATTGTTGCCCTGATCATGCGGCGGGTACTTAATTGGATCTCGTCCAATTTTTTTTCTTTTCGTTCGTCACTTAAGCATACACTTTATTCATAATAGACTCATTCATATCATCATAAAACCATTCATATCTTCTTTTTATTGAAATAATTCACATAAGTACAATCATGTTTGTAATATCCATAAAACATGTCTTCAACATGATTATCATACATTTGTCCCTTTGGACGCATACATAGAACTGCAATTAAATTTGCAAGTCATTTCTACCTGGCATCCTTTATAAGTCAGCTCCATAGCCTGTTTGTCATTTTGAAAACATATATGAGAAATAATACTCAGTAAGCAAGCCTTTTTCTTTGTCAAGTAAACATTTTCCTTTCATTCAAATGCATTTATCTCCATTTGGTAGGAGACACTTACCAAGTGATCATTACCAATGGGACATAAACCTTTTCATGCATTTCATGAGAATGTAATGCATTCATTCATTCATGACTTTCCTTGTGCCCCCACTTCTTGGGAGGACGCTGCCGGCACACAGCCCTTGCGACTTGACAATAGTGAAGGGGGATCTTCGATCCGCATTCTACCTTCACCAAAACCTCTTCATTGTGCACCATGTTCATACATACATACATATGCCGGCATGACATGAACCATAAAATTTTCATAAAGGCATTTAATAAGCAAGTTGGCAATCATTTCATGTAAAGCAGTATAGGAATGACCATCCTTAAATATATTTCATAAAACAGTAAATAATCATTTTCAAAAGGGTTGCTTGCTTACAATGAAGCAATAAAATCACATTTTCAAAGTTGTGCTTGCTTACCTCCCAGTCTGTGTCCTCCACCTTTTCCTTTCCTTTTCCTATACAAGGAAAAATAATATTTTATCTATGTCATTCTATGTCTTAGTTTGCTTCCCATGTATGCTTTATAATCATTCATTACCTCATTTCTATAGAGGTTAATCTTATAAATATATTTGGTCATTACCTCATTATATGAATTTTTTTATCCATAAATTCCTTTTAAAAATTTCATCTATATATTCTTTAAGATATAAATACTAATCTCATCTTTTTCCACCCAATTAACGCTTTTACTGTTCATGGTTTACTGTTCACAGCAATGTGGGTTACTGTTCATGGGTTCCAAACATTGATATTTTTTCCAAAAATAAAAAATACCATGACATGGCTTATGTTTAGTATATCATGGAAAAATTCATGAATTTTGAATTCATCATCATTAGCTTGGTTAAATAAATCATTTTCTCCATATACTAAAAATCAACATAATATCACTTAAGCATAATCCTTAATTTCAAAAGTCATGAGATTAATATATCATCATTCAACATCATAATTATCATAATCATTTATCCCAAATCATCATTTAGCAATATTGGAGAATTATTTTCTCATTTCATACATGATTTTCACGAATGCTCTATCTTTGCTCCAAATTTTTTATGTTTTGGCATAATTCCAATTTGGCATTATAACCATATTTATTTTCTCATGCTTAGGAATTATCTAAGTATGATTTTACCCTACTTAACATCCAAAAGAAATTTGGGTAGAATTCACTTACCCGAAGTGAAGAACTCCTTTCCTTTTCACTTTCTCTCTCTTTCTTTCTTTCCTCCTCTTCCTCTTTCTCTTTGGCTTGGGGACTTGTGGGAGGAAGGGATTTTTCTCAAATGGAGCTGGGTTGGAATGAATTTGGACGTCCACCCCTGCCCCTATTTATAGTGTTTGATTTTTTATGAAATTGTAATTTACTCCCTTGCTCAAGGTATTAAATTATAAATGTATTTTTTTCTAATTTCTAAAAGGCACATTGAGCCATGTGCAGCCCATCTTACAGCTGCTCAAGCCCCCCCATGGCAGCCCTAATTTTCTATATTTTTAATTTATTAAAATTATTTATTTTAAACTAATTCAATCCTAGCCGTTGATTTTTGATGATGATGAATTTGGACCATTGGATTTTAGTCAGATTCTCCACCTACCCTGCTCACGCCCCTGCCATTTGCTACTTTTCATTTATTATTTTTATTTTTTTAATTATTTAAATTTAAATAAAAGTCAAAGGAAATTAAATGAAAAGATAAGCTTCCTTTTTCATCTCCAATTGACGTTCCATCTTGACCCTTGATTCGTGATTTTCATCACATCTTAAACCATTCATCATGTTCATCATGGATTTTTAACCATCCATAAAAAATTTCATCTAAATCCGTCGTCCGGATTGTAATTTATGAATTTTTTTCTATTTTCTCACTAAAATCCGAAATTCCATTAAAATATAAAAAAAGTATTGCTATTTCGTCCTGTAGTGATTAAATCTCCTTTTTCGTCTTTTTGTGATTAGGTTAATCTAAGTGATTAACTCTTAATCACGTCCCTTAATCTCATAGTTACTATTCACATGCACTATTCACGTGCACTATTCATCCGAATTTCATAATTATTTTAACCTCTATTCCCATATATTTTCATACTCATGAATGTATATTTTCCTAATATATTACCTAGGGTTTACAACCCTAGGATTTTATTCACGTGTCTCAGATTGGGGTTTCACAGCTCATCTGGAGTCGACTTGGCTCCACCGACTTAGGTTCAATGCACTTTCTATTTCCTTACTCTCTTTATTTAATTGCAAAATCTAATCAATATCAATCATACTCATATCATTCTTAATTTTGTAAAATGATTCTTTTGCTAAGGGTTTGGTAAAAATATCTGCAATTTGATCCTCAGTTTTAATATATTCTAAGCAAATATCATGATTTTCAACATGTTCTCTAATGAAATGATGTCTCACATCTATATGTTTAGTTTTATAATGCAGTACAGGATTGTTGGTTAAACATATTGCACTTATATTATCACATCTAATTGGTATATCTTTATATTCAATGTCATAATCTCTAAGTTGTTGGTTCATCCAAAGTAGTTGGGCACAACAGCTACCGGCGACAATATATTTGGCTTCCGCAGTAGATAGAGCAACACTAGTTTATTTTCTTGAAAACCACGAGACCATCATGTTTCTAAGAAACTGACATGTTCCACTAGTACTTTTTCTATCTACTTTGTAACCGGCAAAATCTGCATCCGAGTAGCCGATTAGATCAAATGTTGAACCCTTTGGATACCATAGACCTAGATTAGTAGTATTGATTAAATACCTGAAAATTCTTTTTACAGCTATTAGATGTGATTCGTTAGGACATGATTGAAATCTTGAACACATACAAACACTAAACAGAATATCCAGTCTAGATGCAGTCAAATACAATAAAGATCCTATCATGCTTCTATACAACTTTTGTTCAATAAATTTACCTTTTTCATTTTTGTCAATTTTGATGGTTGAACCCATGGGTGTGTTCGCCCCTTTATTGTTTTGCATTCCAAATTTCTTGAGCATTTCGTTGACGTATTTGGACTGATTTATGAAGATTCCTTCAGCTAATTGCTTAATTTGTAGTCCAAGAAAGAAGTTTAGCTCGCCCATCATGCTCATTTCGAATTCACTCTGCGTAATCTCAAAAAATTCTTGATATAGAGATTCATTAGTAACACCAAATATAATATCATCCACATAAATTTGAACAATTAATATATTTTTACCCTTATATTTGATAAACAATGTTATATCAACTTTTCCTCTCTGAAAATCATGATCAATGAAAAATTTGTTGGAGCTTGTTTAAGTCCATACAATGGTTTGGTTTATTTAAAAACAAATTTTGATTGATCTTTCTCTTCCAAATCAGGAGATTGTTCAACACATACTTCCTCATTTAGATATCCATTCAAAAATGCACTTTTCACATCCATTTGAAACAATTTAAAGTCCATATGAGAAACAAAAGCTAGTAGGATGCGTATGGCCTCCAATCTAGCGACTGGAGCATATGATTCTTCAAAATCAATTCCTTCCTCTTGGGAATATCCTTTGGCTACAAGTCTAGCCTTATTTCTCACCACAAGTCCACTTTCATCTAATTTGTTCCTAAAAACCTATTTGGTACCAATGACAGTGCAATCCTTGGGTCTAAGAACTAGGTGTCATACTTAATTTCTTTCAAATTGATTTAGCTCTTTTTGCATTGCCAAGATCCAATTTTCATCGTTACGAGCTTGGTTAATTGAATTTGATTCTATTTTAGACACAAAAGCAAAATCTCCACAAATATTGTGTCTAGATCTTCTTGTTCTTACTCTTTCATATACATTGCTAATAACTTGTTTAATTGGATGGTCATTTTTGAACTTTAAATTCATTGGAGGTTTGTAAGAATTATTACCTTCACTTACCTTTTCATCCATGGATTGCTCTTGCTTTGTTTCCGTTTCTCCTTGTTGTTCCAGCTGTTGCCTTTCAAGATTCTTTTATGTTTCATCTGCATCACTTAGCTTATCTTACTTTTTGGGATTAGGATTAAATTCATCAAATACAACATGTATTGATTCTTCTAATACTTGATTTCTTTTGTTAAAAACTCTATATACTTTGCTATTAGATGAATATCCAAGAAATATTCCTTCATCGCTTTTGGCATCTAATTTTTCTAAGTTTGTTTTTCCATTATTTAGCACATAGCAAGTACATCCAAGGGCATGGAAGTACGAAATATTTGGTTTTCTACCTTTTCATAGTTCATATGGGGTCTTTTTCAAGATTGGTCTTATAGTAACTCGATTTAGTACATGACATGCGGTACTTATTGCTTCACTCCAAAATCTTTTAGATAGTTTACTTTCATTTAGCATAGTTCTAGCCATCTCCTATATTATTCTATTTTTCCTTTCAACTACCCCATTTTGTTGGGAGTCATTGGTGGGGAGAATGTGTGATGAATTCTTTTCTCATTGTAGAATTCTATAAATCGTTTGTTTTCAAATTCACTACCATGATACTTCTAATGGATCTGATTGTATTTAGCTTTTCATTTTGCACCAATTTTAAAAAAGTAACAAATATTGAGAAGGCTTCATCTTTTCTAGCTAAAAGTATTATCCATGTAAATCTTGAAAAATCATCAACTATGATAAATACATACTTTTTCCCTTCAAGAGTTAAAATGTCAGATGACCATACAAATCCATATGTAATAGCTCAGGTGACCTAGTTGTTGATATTTTCTTTTGGAGGAAAATGACATGTTAGGCTGCTTGGATAGTTGATATGCCTTGCAGATTTTGTCTTTGTCATATTTGAGCTTTGGCAATCCTTCTACTAGGCTATTTTTCCACAAAGTCTTAATATTTGACATATTTATATGTCCAAGACTTTTATGCCATATCCATAGATCATTTTCAATGGCTATAAGACATTTTTCATCAAGGAAAACCAAATATACATTTTCATGTCTTTTGCCGCTAAACACTATGCGATCCTCATAAAAAACATTGCATATAAAAGATTCAAACATAACTTTATAGCCTTTATCACACAGTTAACTAATGCTCATTACATTATGTTTGAGTCCTTCAATAAATAGTAATCTTCAATACATGCGTTTGAAATACCATAAATATTTCCTTTACCTTTTATTATACCTTTCTCATTGTTTCCAAATGCAACAGTCCCTTCATTACAGGATTTGATTTGGTGGAATAATCCTCTTTCTCCTGTCATATGTCTTGAGTAGCCACTATCCATGAACAATACGTTGCTGGCCTTTGCTTTAAGACATACCTGTAAAATAAAATCATGTAGTGCTTATCTCTTTGGTACCCATTTATGAGTTGATTTGGGCTAGTAAGCCATTGGAGTCTACGTTGTTCTACTTTGGAAGACATAAATCCAATGCTCTTTGGTACCCAAACCAGTTTTGCACCGTGGACATATAATTATTTTTATTTTACATTAATAAATTTTGTGGCCCATTTTGTTGTAGAAATTGTATGCCCCTAGAAGTCTTGGAGTGCGAATCCATGTAGTAGAAGGTTCCCAAGTTGGTCTTTTTGTCCAAGTGACATGATTCATTCTTGGTTTAGAAAAAATGGGCTTGGTGTGGTTTTTAACAAGCTTTGGAGCATTCGATTTACTGCATTCACCTTTCTCAAATGTGTAACAGCCGAGTCCTCTTTTGTTGTTCTGGATGGTCATGTTCAAGAACATTTTCACACTTTCCCCTGGATTAGAGAACTTTGCTAATGATTCATTTTCTTTCTTCAGTCTTTCCATCTCGTTAGTTAAGGTATTATTCTCATTTGTTAGGTGATTGACCTTTTCAGCTAGCTTTCCATTCACAATAATAATTGAATCACATTGTCTTTTCTTTATTGTGAATTTATTTTCTAGTTTCTTTATTTCATTGTATAATGAATCATATGCTTGTTGTAGTTCCTCTAATTCAGCACATTTGAGACAATCATGTGTAGAAGAGTAAATAGACTTGGTATTTGAGTAATTAAGTTTGGAGGTTACCTCATCATTGCTTATGTAGTTTGTTGAGATGGTTTGTCCATCTAAGATTTCTGTTGCAGTAAGGCAAACCATGTTGTGTTCTTCTTCTAACCTTGCCATGCAACATATCCTAGCACAGTTTGCAGCTTCATTGTCTTCAATCGACGAGATGCTTGTTGTGGACGTTTCTCATTTATGTACATTCCTCTTCCTTTAGCTTTCTGAAATTTTCGATTTTCATTTCTGTCTTGTTTTCTCGTCATTCTTTTGTCTTACTTTCTTCTGGTGTAGGACATTGAGCTTGCATATGTCCTACTCCACCACACATGTAGTACTTGGTTGTTTCTTTCTTTTTCTCCTTTCCATTTCTCTTTTTGAATCCTTTAAAGTTCTCCCCTTTCTTACAAATTTTCTAAACCTTCGGTGAGTACGGTGATCTCTCATCATCATTTTGAGAGGATGAAGTGGATTCATCTGAGTTCGGTGTAGCCCTCAAAGAAATTGCCCTTTTTCCTTTGTGATTGTTCCGGCCTCGTGAGAAATAAATATAATTCATTTCATTCAGTTGATTTTTGGTTGAATGTAAAATTGTTTCCCTGCGGCTTTGAGAATAAATGCTTAATTAATTTCCCAACAAAATTTTAAAGCATCCAATTCTTTAGCCGAGTCTGAAAAGTACATCACAGAAATATTTTGCATTGTGCTCCACATTCTGATTTTACATCTCTAACGAGAAACCCTTGATTAAAAGAGCTGAATACAATGGTCCATAAAAAGAAAATGCTTAACAATAATGAAGTGCGTAGAAGATCCTTCTACGTCTTTACAAGTGCACGAAAAATCGTGTCTAACAAAAATATAAAGATAAATGAGTACACTTCGCCCCGCGCCGTGACTCGAATGTGAGGTATATGACGCCACGCGCCATTTCTTAAATATGAAGTACATGACGCCGCGCGCCATGACTTAAATATGAGGTACATGACGCCGCGCGCCATGACTTAAATATGAGATACATGACGCCACGCGCCATGACTTAAATGTGAGGTACATGACGCCACGCGCCATGTCTTAAATGTGAGGTTCATGACGCCACGCGCCATGACTTGAATATGAGGTACATGACGCCACGCGCCATGACTTGAATATGAGTTTACGCTTAGCCCGTCGACTAGCGATGACTCGGTTTGGGAACTAGTGAGGGGCCCGTCGGCTACACTAGTGACCCTACACAGCAAACTAAGTGCGCTCTTAGCTTCTGGATTTACACAGCAGACCAGCGTGTCCCGCTTTCAGCTTCTGTATTTGTACAAGAAACTAGCGTCTCCCGCTTTCAGCCTCTGGATTTACACAGCAGACCAGCGTGTCCCGCTTTCAGCTTCTGTACTTGTACAAGAAACCAGCGTCTCCCGCTTTCAGCCTCTGGATTGAACAATTGGGTGGTTTTACCAAGAAATGGATTCAACCGAATTTAAAAAGTATGTTTGGGTCATTTTTGACCAATTAAAAAGGTTTGGGCCCAACTGGGCTTGTTGAAGAGAGTTTGGGCCTTCTTGGGCTTTTTGTGCCATCTTGGGCTTTGTGGAGATTTTTGAGCCATCTTGGGCTTTTTGGAGAGTTTTGGGCCATCATGGGCTTTTTGAAAAGTTTTGAGCCATCTTGGGTTTTTTGAAGAGTTTTGAGCCATCTTGGGCTTTTTGGAGAGTTTTGAGCCTATTGAGGCTTTTTGAAGAGTTTTGAGCCTATTAAGGCTTTTTGAAAGGTTTTTGGCCATCTTGGGCTTTTTGGAGATTTTGGGCCACATTGGGCTTTTTGGAGAGTTTTGGGCCATCTTGGGCTTTTTGGAGAGTTTTTAGCCATCTTGGGCTTTTTGGAGAGTTTTGAGCCATCTTGGGCTTTTTGGAGAGTTTTGAGCCTTCTTGGGCTTTTTGGAGAGTTTTGGCCACCTTGGGCTTTTTTTTGGAGGGTTTTGGGCCACCTTGGGCTTTTTGGAGAGTTTTGAGCCATCTTGGGCTTTTTGGAGAGTTTTTTAGCCATCTTGGGCTTTTTAGAGAGTTTTGAGCCATCTTGGGCTTTTTGGAGAGTGTTGGATGCCTTTGAATATATATGTGTATTTTGATATATATTTTTATAGAAGATACACATACATTTATTTTTATTTTTAAAGGAGGAAATATACTTAACCCGTGTGTCAATTCAACCCGCCAGTAGGGGAGTACCCACGTTGGGAAAAGTAGTTTTTTTTTTTGAAAATAATATATATGTATATATATATTTATATATATATAAGATACACATATATATGAGAAAATATACTTAACCCGTGTGTCAATTCAACCCGCCAGTCGAGGAGTATCCACGTTGGGAAAAGTAGTTTTTGAAAATAATATATATGTATATATATATGTAATATACACATATATATATTTATTTTATTTTCAAATGAGAAAATATACTTAACCCGTGTGTCAATTCAACCCGCCAGTCGGGGAGTATCCACGTTGGGAAAAGTAGTTTTTGAAAATAATATATATGTATATATATATTTATATATATATAATATAAAGATATATATTTTTAAAAGAGAAAATATACTTAACCCGTGTGTCAATTCAACCCGCCAGTCGAGGAGTATCCACGTTGGGAAAAGTAGTTTTTGAAAATAATATATATGTATATATATATTTATATATATATAATATAAAGATATATATTTTTAAAAGAGAAAATATACTTAACCCGTGTGTCAATTCAACCCGCCAGTCGGGGAGTATCCACGTTGGGAAAAGTAGTTTTTGAAAATAATATATATGTATATATATATTTATATATATATAAGAAACACATATACATAAGAAAATATACTTAACCCGCGTGTCAATTCAACCCGCCAGTCGAGGAGTATCCACGTTGGGAAAAGTAGTTTTTTTGAAAATAATATATCTGTATATATATATATATAATATACACATATATATTTATTTTATTTTCAAATGAGAAAATATACTTAACCCGTGTGTCAATTCAACCCGCCAGTCGGGGAGTATCCACGTTGGGAAAAGTAGTTTTCGAAAATAATATATATGTATATATATAATATACACGTATATATATTTATTTTATTTTCAAATGAGAAAATATACTTAACCCGTGTGTCAATTCAACCCGCCAGTCGGGGAGTATCCACGTTGGAAAAAATAGTTTTTGAAAATAATATATATATATATATATTTATATATATAATATACACGTATATATATTTATTTTATTTTCAAATGAGAAAATATACTTAACCCGTGTGTCAATTCAACCCGCCAGTCGGGGAGTATCCACGTTGGGAAAAGTAGTTTTTAAAAATAATATATATGTATATATATATATTTATATATATAATATAAGAAAGAAACTCTCCTTTTTTTTAGCTAAAAGAAAAGAAAAAAATATATATATATATGGAGAACTCACGTTCTCTCTTCTTTGAGCGCGGGAGAGCTCGTCTTCGTTCTCCGCTCGAAGTTCTCTCCCGTTCTCCGCCCAAAGTTCTCTCCCGTTCTCGTTATGTCGAATGAGAAGCCGAGTGGGGTATTTATAGGACTCTGCCAGGCCTTGGTGCCAGTTCCGCGGCTGCGGATGCAGGCTCCCGCGGAACTTCGTTGCCGCGAAAAAGCGTTTCCGCGGAACTTCGTTGCCGCGGAACTGTAGTCACGCGGAACTAAGCATTTCCGCGAAACTTCATTTGCTTGGGACCTGTTAAGTTCACATATTTCACCGTTCAAGCAACTGTACTGCCCATTATACGTCACCCTCGGAGTATCCTCTCCCTTCGGCATCGTCTTCAGGCATGAAGACGATGTCGGCCATGGACAGACGGTCGAGTGGATCCAGCGCCGTGCAGAGCAAACCCATCTTCACCTGCGGATTCTTCTCCATGATCATCTTCAAGCAAGCGCCGGAGCTTCCCTTCATCATAGCAGTTGCGAACCCCAATGGGATTGACGTTGCCCAGTACGTCTCGGCCTGCGGGTGCTCCAACGGGTCGCCGTAAACCTCGCTGATGCTCGTCAGCAAGAACCTTGCCCCAACTCTCTTCGCCAGGCCCAGCATATTGAGCATACCCACCACGTTCGTCTTCATAGTCTTGACTGGGTTGAACTTGTAGTGCACCGCCTGTCGATCGTAGATGAAATTCCAACGGGAATCCTCTGATCTTTTCGAATGCAGTAAGCCTTTCAGCTGCGGAGCTTCCATGATGTGTTTGAGAGTTTCCAGATCCTTGGCCGGCTCATCGACATCCACCCCACGTAGCTTCAAGCGTCTTTCGAACTCTCCGTAGATGGATCCTGCGCGTCTAGCAATTCTCTTGTGAGCTCTTGCACCAGCTTCATGTGGGTCTCCACCTGCACTTAGCGTGCATCCCTGTGTATATGCGCTTCAAGCTCTTGGATTCGTCTCCGAAGGAGAGCAACATCTGCATTGTGCCTAGCCTCGCTGCCGGAGAGGTTGTTCTACGCCAAGTCGAGTACTTGGAGGCCGGTGAGGTTGGCGATTTGCAGCGGCAGTGATCTGGACAGCTGGTTCGATTGCAGGAAGATGGCCTGTAGGTGGGAAAGTGCGGTGATCGCCGTAAGGATGGTCCTGTTCAAGAGGTTGGATTGAAGGCTGAGGTTGCGGAGCTCGCGAAGGTCAGCAATGCGGTCGTTGATGGATTCCGGAGAGGCGAAGATGGGGAAGACAGAGCTCGGAGACGCTGCCCGCGGTGGAGCACCGGACCCCGCACCAGTCGCAGGGAGCGGCGGGGGTGGATGAATCCCAGCCGTTGAGTGCACCGAGAGGATCGTTGAGGTTCGCTGCTACAGTTGGGCGTGGGCCGAAGAGAAACTGCTTGTAGAAACGGCGGCGAGACAGAGGAAGAGAAAGAAGAGGAAATGAACCAAGGGTATCATGTTGTTTGGGAGAGGTGGAGGGGTAGCTGCTGCTACATTGGTGTTTGATGAAATGCGGAGGAGAAAGGTGGCACAGGGAGGCTATTTTTGCTTTAGAGTTGTAGCTCGCATCTTCTCCACCCTCGCGCTCATTCCTCTGTCTCTCTCTCTCTCTCTTTTTTTTTTTAGTGGACAGACGGTTCAAAATATACCTCATCAAATGCCCCCTCCGGAATTATGCCGCCGTGGGCTACTTGTAAAGGCGTGATTCCTGACATATTGTTTGGCAGGCTTCTCTTGACTCATGGCGTAATGAGGATTTTTTTTTTATATGGGCCATATATATCACAATTTTTTCTCTCAGGCAAAACACAGAGAAGGAACTGAGGGGCTCCCGGAAGCTTTGACTGAATGATTTCGAACATCTTGTCGACCCTAATAGTAGGTGGAGCACGCCTAAATTGAGGATTCTCTTCAAAGTAATCAAATGGTTCTGCAATGACAATGCCTTTCACCGCCCCACATTTGTGTAGACCACGAGCAAGAGACTAAACATCGCAGCGAGCAGAAAAGCTTACAATAGCCCATCTTTCTTTTTTTTTTTTTCTTTTTTTTTTGGGGTCCACAAGTTCCTTATTGTTGAAATTCCATCGACTATTTCTAAGAAAGAATTCATCATTGCCAACTTCTAACTTTGGTGCATTCAAGACATGGCCTTCTACTTGAATGAAGTTACCATTGATCGAAACACCTCATGTCTTCAGCATTTCATCAGCACCATAGTTGCTGCTTCTTAATGCATTACTTAAAGTTTGCATCCTTTCTTGTGGTTTCTGTCGTGATTTTTCAATCAGTGATGATCTTTGCATAGTTGACAGAGGCAGAGCTTGACAAGATAATAAGTGGGGCGTTTTGGCTTTCCAACAAAATAATCGAAAACTGTAATCTCAATGGTTTGAGACGGGCTATCGCCTCTTCCATTTTTCTGTTTCGAAGTAAACATTTGCTGGTTGCATGGAAGCTCGCTTACCCCTACAATTTTAAATTCCATATTTGAGGGTCTTGTTTTCACCCTCAGATTCTTCAGAGTTCTCTTTGCCTTTCCTCAATCAATTTTGATTACCCATCAGAAACTCATCAACAGGGTCAGGCCTCATAGTCATTGTAGTAGACACATCAATATTTAGAGACAAGCCTCCTTGACTGGTTCGGAAGCTAGAATGAAATTCATGACAACCCAAAACTCCACCTCCAATGTCAACAAAGTTACTAGGATCATTGTGAAAAAATGACTGCTGAACCAGAAGGCAACCCTGCTTTACAGCATGCTGCCTTAGGATTATATCTAGAACCCTTAAGGCTTCTTGAGAACTCTAGGAATCGTGTCCTCGCAGAGCATTTAGCAAAACGTATCTCAACTTTGAAAGTCTTGGTCTGATATGAACGCCTTTGCCTTTTCCGAGCTCCTTCCCTGGGGCTGTCATTACCGTGAGGACTACTATTCCCACTAACTTTGTTTGAGGGCACAACATTGAATTCAAAATTCTGTTGTGGAAGAGCCCCCACTGTAAACAAGCTCTTCTCACCATCATAAGCGAAGTACTTTCCCTGAAAGTCGCCAATACAAGTTTGGTAAATTCTATCCATGATCTTTCTTCCGATACCTTTGCCATCAATAGGTTTACCATCTTCATAAGACAGAGAAACCTTTTCGCCCAGTGCCAGACCTTGCCACTGGAACTCGATCCATTGAGACTTTTTTCGCGCTTAGGGGTATGACATGTGGGGGTGGCGGCAAAGCTTTCTCCTCAGCCTCCGTCTCCTCCACCTCCGCAAGAAACCGAGAAGAACGGGAAAATTCCCTCCCCCCCCTTTTTTTTTTTTTTTTGACAACTGCCTTAGCTGTCGAAATATCTGATGATGATGCTCATGGCGGGGAGAATTTGACATCGATAGAGCCGTTACCTGTTTCTCCTGCTGATGTAGTGAACTCCATTGGAGTTTTGAAGGAGTCCCTTCCTTCTACGAGGGAGGCTGTAGAGATTCTTTTGATATATGAATTTCTTTGTAATTTCATGGATAGTATCTTTTTAAGTAGTTCCCATTCACGGTTGCTTTCATTTGATTTCCGCAACTAACAACTTCATATGTGCCATTACCATGGACCCTCTCAATGATGTAAGGCCCTTCCCATTTAGGCTCGAATTTGCCGGTAAGTTTGCCCCCGGCCATAAGCTCCGTGCGTAGCTTTAGCACCAAATCTCCTCTTTTGAATGAGCGATGCCTCACGACTTTATTGTATGCTTCGACCATTCGAGCTTGATAGAGTTCGATCCGCTGCCGTGCTTGAACTCATTTTTCGTCTAGTGCCTCGAGCTCGTCGAAGCGAAGTTTGGCTTGTTGTTCAGTAGTTAACCCAGAATGGATGGAAACCCTTAAGGATGCTAACTGAATTTCCACTGGTAAAACTGCCTCCGCACCAAAAAGTAACGAATATGGTGTTGCTCCCGTTGCAGTTCGATATGTGGTTCTGTAGGCCCACAATGCTTCGGGTAACCTCTCGTGCCAATCACGCTTATTTTTCACAGTGGTCCTTTTGAGGATTCGAATAATATTTTTGTTAAATGCCTCTGCTTGACCATTCCCTTGTGGGTAATAAGGCGATGAGAACACTTGCTTGATTCTAAACTTTTGGCATAACTGATTTACTTTGTCGTTTTTGAATGGCGTGCCATTATCTGAGGTGATTTGATGGGGAACACCATAACGGTAGATGATTTTGTGCTTGATAAATTCAACCACCTCTTGCGCTTGGACTCTCTTGTAAGCTTTAGCTTCTGCCCATTTGGAGAAATAATCTGTAGCGGCTAAAATATTTAAGTGTCCTTTAGATGACGACGGGTTTATCGGACCGACAATATCAAAGCCCCACAAAGAGAAGGGCCACGAGATAGGTGCTGGAGACATTACTGAAGCAGGAATATGATAAATATCTCCATGCATTTGGCAGGCTTCACAGGATTTCGCAAAATTGATGGAGTCTTGGACCATTGTGGGCCAATAATAGCCCAACGTTTTGATCCTATGATAAAGACGACGTCCAGATTGGTGGGCGCCGCACTCGCTGGAGTGCGTCTCTTGAAGGACTTGACAGATATTATTCCCGTTAATACAGCGAAGCCAAAGCCCATCAAAAGCAATCCGATACAAACTATCTTGAAACACAGTATATCGTGAAACAGCCTTTCTCAATGACTTCCTTGCGCTTGGATCATCTGGTTCAATGCCATATTTGAGGTAGTTAATGATAGGGATGCGCCAATCATCATTGTTTGTAGTTATCTCGGATACGCACCGTCCAATTTGATTTACTTGGAGCTCTTCGTCATCTTCTAGTCTTTGTACTCGAATTGTCATGTCATCGAGCTCATTAAAGGCGAGAATACTAGCCAACTTTGATAGTGCATCAGCAACTACATTTTCTGACCGAGGAAGATGCTCCACCGAAACCATTTCGAACTTTGCCAACAAAGTTTGAGCTTTGTCATAATATTTTCGCAAATGGGGCTGGTGTACTTCGTATTGATTATTTAACTGTTTTATAACCAATTCAGAGTCCCCAAATATTCGCACAAATAAAATATCTGATTGCAGAAGAAGTTCCATGCCGATGAGTAAGGCCTCATACTCAGCTTCATTATTTGTTGTGCTTCTTCCAAGAAAGTAGGAGTGCGGGAATAAGTCTTTATGAGGGGAGACTACGACAATTCCAACACCAGCTCCGGATGGCTTTGAAGCGCCATCGAAATACATTTGCCACATTGGATCATCATTTGCATAGAAAACCTTCTCATCAGGTAGGTTTTCTAAGATGGGAAACTCTTCTTCAAGCGGATGGGCTGCTAGGAAATCTGCTAACACTTGTCCTTTCACTGCCTTTCGTGGCACATATTTGATATCAAACTCAGATAGTAGAAGTGACCATTTTGCTAGGCGCCCTGAAAGCATTGGTCTAGTGATCAAGAACTTGAGGGGATCAGCCTTCGATATAAGCATAATCTGATGCGCGAGGAAGTAATGTCTTAGCTTTTGTGCCACAAAAACTAATGCTAGACAAATCTTCTCGATCGAGGAATAATTGCATTCAGCTTGCAATAATCGTCGACTGAGATAATAGGCGGCTTGTTCTTTGCCTTGGGCATTTTCTTGTGCGAGCAATGCCCCCAGTGATTGTGGGCTGGCAGCAATATAGAGAATGAGTGACTTTCCTTTTACTGGAGTTGTCAAAACAGGAGGATTTTGCAGCAATTCTTTGATGGCTTCAAAGGCCTGTTGGCATTTCGTGTCCCATTGAAAAGTCGCATCTTTTCTCATTAACTTGTGAAAGGGCTGGCAGCGGCCGGACAAGTTGGAGATGAAACGCCGGATATACGACAATTGGCCTTGCAGACTCCTAAGTTCTCTGAGATTTCGTGGAGGCGGCATATTTTGAATTGCTTCCGTTTTGAGTGGATCGACCTCGATTCCCCTTTGGCGGATTATGAACCCGAGGAATTTCCCAGATGATACTCCGAATGCACATTTGAGAGGATTCATCTTGAGATCATACTTTCTTAGGCGCAAGAATACCGATCTCAAATCTTCTTTATGCTTATTGTGACCTTCAGATCTTACAACCAGGTCATCGACATAGCACTCAGCATGTTTGTGTAACATATTATGAAATATATTTTGCATAGCCCTTTGATAAGTTGCGCCAGCATTCTTAAGACCAAAAGGCATGACTTTGTAGCAAAAGACACCCATCGGTGTTCGAAATGCTGTTGCGGCTTCATCTGCTGGAGCCATCTTGATTTGATTATATCCCGAATATCCATCCATAAAGGAGAACGTGTCGTATAGAGCTGTGCTGTCGATTAGCACATCAGTGAAAGGAAGAGGAAATTCATCTTTAGGGCATGCTTCGTTTAGATCTCGAAAGTCTACGCAAATGCGGATCTGCCCGTTTTTCTTTTTGACAGGAACAATGCTAGAAATCCATTTTGGAAATTTGATTTCCCGAATGAATTCAGCATCAATGAGTTTTTCAACTTCCTTGATGATTTGTTCTTCGAGCTCTGGTCGATATCTTCTCGGAGCTTGCTTGACTGGCTTTTTATCCCGCGTAATATGCAGATGATGCATTGCAATAGCGGGGTTGAGACCTGGCATTTCGGAATACCCCCAAGCAAAAACATCTTTGAATTCACTTAAAAGCTGCCTCAGCGCCACCTTTTCTTTTTCGGCCAAGTTTTTGGCAATAAAAATGGGTCTCGGGTCCTTTTCAATCCCGAGATTGAATTCCTCAAGTACATCAATAGTAGGCTGCCCTCCATCCTCAATTGCAGGTGGAGCGTCCTCTGGTTCCATTAATGCCTCTTCATCATTGTTGGAGTCATCACTTGTGGAGACGCAGTAGGTGGTGGCGAAGTTGCCGTCTTCTTCTTCTTTATACCCAAGGCCAAGTCGTTTGTTTCCCTTTTGATAACCAGGGGGTCTTTCGGATAACAGGATAGGGATGTCACTTCCGAGGCCTGATAAATGTGGTTCATCAGGATAGAACCCCATCAAATCCATAATTTTCTTGCTTTCTCTGCTATAGCGATGGAAATCCCATTTCTTGAGCTTAGCCGTGGGCAAACAAGAGGATTTGTTAGGGCTACCGTAAACCTTGCCATATTGCTTTATGAAATGTTTTTGGGCAAATTTTCATCTTGAGGTTCCTGCACACTTGGAGCAGATACATTAAACCCTACGAGCATTGCTAAAACCTCATCGAGCGTTTCCTTAGGTTTTTGATTTTGGTGAGCGGCCTCAGTGGCCATTCCGTCACTCTCACAGCAAAGTGACTTGGCTTCCTCATTGGCCTGATTCCGGAATCTCCGAAGAGCTTCCAGATCCACCTCAAACCTAGGGAAATTGGCTCGAGGCGGTTTAGCAACCTTTTTCAGGACTTCGAGGTCCAAGTAGAATCGTGATCCTACAGCAGTGTTGCTATAGCTGGTAGGAGGTGGTATGGTTGCCCCCTGTCGTTGTCGTGGTAGTGGATGTACTGGATCGAGGCTCATATTTTCAAATTTGGTTTGAAATTGAGCCCTTCGTTCTGTCGTTCCTCGTCCATGTCCGCGCCCTTGACCACGACCTTGACCTTCCATCTTCTCACCCTTTGAGAATATGTCTGTGCTTACTGGGGCGGGGGGAGCCTGAGATACCTCCTGCTGACCTTCGCGTGTGGTCGCTTCAACTGCTTTCATTGATGTGTTGACAGCAGATGCCAAATCATAATACTTAGCATCAGAGTAAAATGATTCCGCTGTTGTGAAAGGTTTATGGTCAGCAAAAATCCTTTTTTCGACTCCATCCTTGCAGTACTTGAAGCATTGATGCACCGTTGATGCGGTGATCTTATTACTGTGGAGCCAAGGCCTTCCTAACAGCAAGTTATATGAGGTCGGAGCATTAATCACAAAGCATGGGATTTTGGTGCAGAAATCTTCTATGCTTAGTTCCAACTCAATCAGGCCCATGGCCTTTTGAGTCCCTTGATTAAACCCGTGAATCACCACACTAGTGTCTTTTAGCGCTGATGGAGAAATTTCGATGCTCCTAAGTGTTCGAAGGGGCAGGATATTAATTGCAGACCCGGCATCGATCATGATTCTGTTAACCAGCTCACCAGCTAGGTTGCCCGTAACATATAAAGGTCGGTTGTGATTAACGTCTCCAAGCAACATATCTTCATCAGTGAATGAAATGACCTCATCACATTTAGCGGCGTCGACCAGGTAAGCAAGACGGACATTTTCATCTGTCAGAGCACTAACCAGTGCATCTCTGGCTTCTTGTGACAACTGCAAGGCATCGTAAATACTGAGTCGAGCAGGGAGTCGCTTCAAGTGTCCAAGGACATCATAGCTTACTGAGAATTTTCGATGATCGGCTGGTATGTGCTGCTCTGGCTGAGTACGATTTTCTTGTGCTGGGGCTTTACCCTTGTTTTCTGGTGTGATTCGACCAGATCGAAGAATTGCAAAAACATCTTCTTCAACTTGCACCATATTGCAAGAGGCAGAGTCCTGAATGTTTGTAGCCAATGTTCGTAGTACATCTGAGAAAAATGGCTGTATTTTTGGAATTTCAGGAAAATACCCACTCATTGACTTGATGCACTGATGAACCATGATTCCTTCTTTATCGAATTTTTGGTTGATTATTCTGCAGTTTATCCATCTCAAAATATAGTCGTACTGAGATTCTCCTGATAGGGGGTGTGTGAAACCCTGGCCCAAGTAGGCTATATGTATGCATTGAACATGTATTTGATGATTATTTATGAAATATGGAATTATGAAGGAATTTCATGATTATTACTAATTATGGTAATTAGGGTTATGGGTTAACATTAATGATGTGATTAATGATTTTGAGCTTAAATGAGGCTATGGGTTAAGAATGAATTATTGTGATTTAAATGTGCAATTATGGCATGAAAAATCATTTTCCATGATTTAAAATGAATTATGGAAATTAAGATAGAAATTAACAAGTGTGAAGGAAAATATTGGAAAATTCATAACTCAACGCCTAGAAGGCGGATTCAAGTGAAATTTGGAAAAAAAATTATTAATATTAGGCTTGGTATTATGGAAGAAAAATATTATGAAAATTCTTGATGAAATGAGAATTTTCAATTTTTAAGTCTAAGTTCATTTCAACCGTAAACTTTAAACGGCTATATCGGGAGCTAGAAAACTCGGATTGAGTTGAAATTTGAAATGGTTGAATGAAAAGGTGAGATAATTAATTTGAATGGATTGGATTATGTGTGAAATATTGGAAAAGTTCCTGCAATGAAAAAGGTGGGCAAGTTTGACCCATGCACCCAAAAGTACCAAAGCATTAATGATGGAGTACCATACATAAATGCATGAGGTAAAGGTGAATGTGAGGTGTCCATTGCAGGGATTTTTGGGAGGAATTTATGCATTTAAATAAATGACATAATTCCATGAATTATCTAATCAATTAATGCTCAAAATGATGGAGCTATGGAGCATAGGCAAGGTGGCAAAGAGGGGACATCCAAGGGCTGTTCGGTGCCTATATCTGATTTTTTTTAATTTTATAAAGCATGCATATATGTTGCAGGGATGCAAGTACATAAGTTATTCAATCAATTATGCAAAGTTATAGCAATAAAAAAATAGTTAAATGCAGCTACATACAGCTGAAAAAAATGGACAGCATGATGGACAAGATGACGTGCAAAAATTTGGTTATTGCTGCCATTTTTATAATTTTTTTTAACACCAAATTAATACCTAAATTAAAGGGTAATTAGAGATACAAATTACCCACGTTTTTGAATTAAAAAAAAAACAGAAATTGGGCAGCAGCTGGGACGTGAATGGGAAGGCAGATGGACGGTCATGGATGAAGCAGATTTTGTGATTTTTGAAAATGGTAAAAATGCAATTTTACTTGGCTGAAATTTACCCAGCTCATATGGTAGATAAGGGTGCATTTAAGGAGTGTGGAATTGCAGCACCAAGTGGGCCCCACAGCTGGAAAAAAATCTAGCAACATATATAGCCCATGCACGTTGAAATGAGAGGGATTTTTGGAAAAATTCCTAAGTGCTGAAAACGTCCAAGCCAACCCAGCAGCACACGTCCAAATTTTCCAGCAAGAAAAGGAAGGAAACCAAGGGAAAAAGGAAGGAAATTTGAAGGAAAAATCATCTCAAAGGATTAGGGTTTGAGTTGGCTCAAAACCAAGTAAGTATGTGATTTGTTTAAGTTGTTTAACTTGAGTTCTTAAACTCAAAACTTGGAAATGAAAAGGATGATGAAAGAATTTGTAAAGTGGTGTGTTTATATGCTTTTTCATGAATATGTAATGAATATTAAGTTCTATGTATGAATTTTTAAGCTTAAGATGATGAAAATGAGATTTTTGCATGTGTATTAAGTGGAAAATCCAAGTTGATAAACCCTAAATCTCCAAGACAAGTTCCTGTTTTGATATGATGATTTGATTAAACTATGAATCATGTATTCATGCCAAATATATGTTGGTTTATGCTTAAGTGATGAATTTTTGAAGCTATGGAATGTAAAGCGTTGATTTTGACCTAATTTCATAGTTTCTATGTTAAAAATGCTATGTAAATGGAATTGTATGTTTTAAGCATGTTATGTAGGGTAAAATACTATATGCTTAAGGTATTATGGATTCCTAAGAGATTTGGGAAAAATAAACTCCAAAACTGATTTTTATGATTTTTATGAAAGAACGTCAAACTGACGTGAAACGGGACTCAAAACGTGCGGGTAACTTGCTGTTTTGAGAAATGATAATGCATGGATGTGATATATGTGTTTAATCCCTAAATATGGATTAGGAAAAATGGATTTAATTTCTGGAAATTTCGGAATTATATGACTGCATAGGGTTATGTGTCAAAAGACACGTAAAACGGGTGAAAAACGGGTTCCAAACTTGCTGTTATGGGAACCTATGAAGAATGGATTTTAAACCCCATGAAAATACCTTAAGAAAAGTGGTATTAAAGGGTAATTAACCCGCTGAAAAATGGATTAAATTTCTGAGTTATGAAATTTTATGAAATGCATTATGTTTAAGTGCTAAATGAGCTTATGTGACGAGATAATGGTAAAGGGGTGATGAATGACCTATGAAAAATAATTTTATGCAAAAATGCATGAAAATGAGATGAATTCCATGATTATACATCTGTTTTGAAGGTCCGATGATTTATTTCAAATTTTGAGATTGTTTAAGGAAGCCGAAGGCAATAATATGAGCTTAAGCAAGCACCGATGGGTGTATTGTGGAAAAATAGAAAACAAATGGCAAAGTAAGCTTAATTAAGCTATGTATGATGTTTATGGAATGAATTTTATGATATTGAAATGAATACCCTAAATTTTGGGGTTATGTGTATACATTACGTTGTATGGTAGCCGAATGTGTATAAAATGTGCTAATATGTGCAAAATAAGCCATATATGTGTATGATGACTTATGAAGTCAAATAAATGATGAATGTATATGGAATGGGTTGGAAAACTAAATGAAATATAAGAAAAGGAAATGTATGAAAAAATTCATACCATTTTTATGTAGGCAAAGGCAAAGAGAAAGTGGCAGAGGAAAGCTAAGAAGTTCAGGTAAGCAAGCAAATTTTCTAAATGATTTTTGCTTTCCTAAATTGTTTCCATAATGCAATTTATATTCTAACTTGTTTGATGAAATTGCTTCTAATGGATTTAAGGATGGCCATCCCTTTGCTAAATGGCGTTTGAAATGGTGTTTATTTCAAATGCAATGATTATGAAATGTTCTTTGATAACTGTTATGGAAAATGATGTGATTTAATGTTTATGATTGAAAATCATGCTAGCATGTAAAAGATGGATTTATGAAAAGTTCATGTGCACAGGATATGAGGTCCACAGGAAGGGTATAAGCGGGCCGGTTGTCCCCCCTTGGTGTGACCAAGTCGCTTGTAATAGGCCGATGGCCGGCGACGCCCTCTCTGAAATGGGAGTTACGTGACGGATGGTTGCCTGGCTAGCTTCCATCCTAAGGGAGATGATGATCATGTTCATGTTTTTCATATGGCATTATGCATATGAGACCCGTGATGGGTACAAGATTTTATGTTTTCAAGATATACCTTTGGATAAGGTATAAGATGCTTTCCAAGATGATTTGAAATGAAAAATATTGCCTGAAATGAATTGCCTGAAAATGCAAAATGCTTGCTTATTGAGTTTCGACTCACGTTTTCGTTTTCCAAACCCAAAGACAGGTGATGGACAGGATATAGCAAAGGAGCTAGCACCGGCATAAGAAATCCAAAGAGGAAATTATGTTTATGAAAATTTCATGAAATGATTGTAAATTATATGCAATGTTTTTATGTTGAATAGATGTAAACTATTCGTGAGTTTGTATGGATGACTATGTTTTACACCGGTAGTGACATATGATTGTGGCAAAAGATGAAATGTCACTAAACAATATGGTTGTATGAAATGAATGTTTCAAAATGTCTTAGAAATGTATGAAATTGAATTTATGAGAATATGAAGTGTCTTATGAATTATGTATGACCACGATTAACAGGCTAAACATCCGATAAATCCCGTCGTGTGACAGGGCAACAATCCTGATCACGTTTACCAATCGATAGGTCCTGAGGTAAGGATGTGACGCTCGGGCCGGGGCGCCACAGGGTGCATATCTTCTATCATCTCTGGAGGGAACTCTGTCTCATATTCGTGGAATCTGAGGATAAACATATCAACGAACTCTTCCCAAGAACCAAATGCTTCTTCGGGAAGCGAGGAGATCCAGAGAAGGGCACAACTGTCATGGGCCAAGCTCAAAACAAAGTGCCCGAGTGCAAACTCTTCTGTTTGCCCCATTTGACAGACCGCCAGTGAATAATCGAACAAGTGTGGCAATGCGTACTTATGATTCTCGTGGAATAACTTAATATGCTGCCAATCATAGCTTAACTCCCTAGTTAAGAAAGGGAACACTCGAAGAATGGGCGCATCGTTTAACTGCAGTACGTGCAGAACTTGGAGTTGATTTGTCCTCCCAAAACCTTCAGCGTCGCTAAAAATTGCCTCTTGTTTGAAGCCTTCGTTGCTGACCCATCGGATTGCCTTTATGAAAGTTTTGGCTCCAAAGGTCTTGTACCCGTTGTCAGTCGAAGGGCATACTGCATCCGAAAGATACTTCGTGACCATTTCAGGTTCAGGCAACCATATAGCCAGGGGGTCGCTCCATGTACTGTCTCTGAGATAATTTACATAATGAGCAGCGGATTCTTGACTGTATTGGATTTCCCTCAAGTAATTACTAGGGAACTGCTCTCTTTGTCTTGACAGGAAGCGGACCAAGAACGCATCTATCAAGATGACCCATTCGGTAATTTCTTCGATATGATTATCTTGGTACCAAAACATCACTGATTCCCCCAGTGAGTACCGGAAGTATTCCACTCTGGTTTCCCAAGATGCTGGCAAAAGTCGAGATTCTCGCAAATACGTGATGATGTGGTTTACCGGTGACATCCCAACTTCAAACTTGGTGTAGTTAGGGATAACCACCGAGGCAGTTCTTTGCCGCTTTGCAGGCTTGGACGCAGATGCATTTATATGATAGCAAGTTTCAGTTTCTCCGTTGTTGCTATCTAGGTCCCAAAACAGACCATTCTCACATGGAGTTGTATTTGGTAACTCCTCGAGAATGTATCTTTTTTTTTCTGGTCGAGGTGATCTTCCAGCCAGCCGTTGATAGAATGGGAGTAGCAACTCGGGCTGCAAAAATTCCATGATCATGAATGGTTGCACCCGTGAGGATTGCCTCAAATGCCTTGAGAAGAAAGGGAGAATGGCCTTATCCCTTATTCTTTTGTCTTTTCTGCATAAATCTTTGAGACATCTTTTTGTCCGTCTTAGGCTTGGTGGTTTTCGAACCAATTCCCAATCACCCTTTTCTGCTATCTCAATTGTCACAATATTTGATGAAGCTTGCGCTGGAGGACTGAGTTTTATAACCCCCTTGTCGATGTAATCTTGCAATATTTCTTGGAGATCCCAACACTTCTTAGTGGGGTGACCGACATATCGATGGTAACTGCAATATCGCTGGTGAGAAGTGCGTCCAACTTCTTCTGGCCTTTTTGGGGCGGGCAAATCGAATAGCCCGGTCGACATGAGGTGCTGGAATAGCGTCTCCACATCATCTTCCCCGAAGGCGTATTGAATTTCCTCTCTTCGGAAGGGTTTTGCAGGCTGCTCTTTTGCGGGCGGCTTTGCTTTATCTGGCTGCTTCTTAACCTCCGTGGTGTTCGCAGAGGTCTCTCCAGTTTTCTTCTTCTTAAATGTAGTGGTTGTGGATGACTCCTTCTTCCAAGCTTTTTGTTGAGACAACAAATACTCTTTTCGACAAGCTTCTGTAGCTAGGGCCTGAAATGTACTTAGCTGTTCATTCATCAGCAACGAGATCTCCGTCTCGATGCCATTCCGGCAAAGGTTGACCTTCATTGCTTGAGATAGGGGTGCTTGACATCGGTTAGCGGCCCTTTGCCATCTAGTGATGTAGTCTTCAACCGGCTCGTCCTTCTTTTGGGACAAGGTAGATAATTCCGATAGTTGTACTTCTCGTGTAGTATCAACGAATCGGGAGGTGAACATTTCTTTCATCTCCTCCCATGTTCAAACTGAGCCGGTTGGGAGAGATATGTACCACTGGAAAGCATCACCAGAAAGAGTATTGGGAAACATTCGAAGACAAAAATTCGAATGGTGCGCCCAATTGCCCATGGCATAGTGGAATGATGCCAGGTGCTTTAACGCGCTCCCAGTCCCATCGAATTGGATCTTTGGTGGCTTCAAATCTCTAGGTAGCAGCTCCGCTTCAACCTATGGGGGATAAGGCCTGTTGATTGTCGTTGTAGGGACCCCAGTGAGTTGGGGTGCCTGTCGACGAAGGTATTCAGCTACAAGTTGATGCACCATCTCCTTCTGCGCAACAAACCTGGGCGGATATCCCATGGGTGTGTTTACCCGCGCATCTTGCGTTCGAGGGGTATTGATACGTAGGTTATTGAACTGCAGAAAGCCTTGCTCCAATTCTGCATTTTCATCTTCCTCGGTCTGCTGCCTAATTGGTTTCTCGGGCTGATGGACTGATTGACGGTTCCTTGGTGATGGTGGTTGATGGGAACCTGATGTCTTGTTGCCTTGAGTTTCCATAGCCCGTTTCATACTCTTAATCTCCTCCCGGAGGTCATGAATGAGCTGAGACTTGGGTGTAAGAACCTCTTCTTCTTCGATCACCATGTAAGAGGCTTCAAATTGACCTCTTGGGAGGGCGGCCCTGATCCCTTCAGGATGAGAGAGGCTACAGAATGGCGGTGTAATGGGCATTGCGGCTGCCCTTGACCGGGTTAACATCTCCGACGCTTTGGAAGTGCTTGGCTGGGTGAGGTCCACCATGTTGACTTCTGTCATCTGGAGGAGATGCCTCCTTCTTTTAGCTTCTCTCTTGGGGTGCGGCATCCGATGCTCTCCTCGGGATGGGGCCACGACAGGCGCATAAGTCATATCCTCTCTTAGTCTGATCAATGAGGCGAATTGATTTTCGTGTATAAAGTTAGGGATTAGCCTGAGCACCGAACGTGAATACGTTGTATGGCGCTTCTGAGGATACTGCCACTTGTTAGAGAGTCTTAGTTTTTGAAGCGCTCTCAATTTGCGAGTGTTCTGTAGTGGCTTCTTTTGCGGCCTACCCCTTTGTCGGGGGTGTGAGAACAGCCTATACCTTGGCCCTGGTGGCAGTGGTGACGAAGCCTTCAAGTTTAACCAGGAAGTTATTTTCCCGAACTGCTTTTTCTGCTGCGCTTTTCTCCTTTGTTTCCTTGATACGTGATGAGGAACCGTCACTATGTTGGCAGTATCATAGTGACCTGGAGATTTGACTCTAGCTTGTGAGCTAGATGGAGCATCGGTTGACTGATGGGGCGAATGCATCGGGTCAGGGATGACAAATCGCAGGGTGCCTAAACCGGATCGGACAATAATAGGTCCTTGTGGCTTGAATTGGTCATCCCCTCCATCGGCCAATGGAGCCTCCAGCTGAGAAAACTTGGTTTGTCTTCTTGACTCCTTCCGCTCTTGGGTGTCACTTTGGTTAAGTCGGGGGGCTAGGTCAACAACCCTTGAGGCAGCCCGACCAAATTGGCGAGTGATGGTGCATCGAACAGGATTCAGCACAGTTTTGCCCCCTTTTCGGGGAACATTGGCTTCTAGGTAGCTAGTTGGCGCTAGCCGAGTTGCAGTAGATTATCTCGCAGACCTCTTCATGGGGTGGGACTGCAAAGCTGGTTGTCCTGCAGACTGTTGTGATGCTGGTTGGGCTGGTGCAGCAAGCCGTTGGGCGGACTTTTTGGTATAGTTTGACCGTAGAGCAGGTGGGCCCATTCGGATTGGCGCCTGCAGAGACTTTGTTGGTTGAATAGGAGTGGCCTTCGAGCCTTGAACAATAAGAGGCCCCTTTAGTAGCGCAGATCGATCTCTTCTTCGCTTTATCGCCGCAGGAGAGTAGTCGACGTGTCGATAGACACGGTGCTCCGGTTTCTCTGGTACGCGAATAAAGTGATGCGGGATAGCCGCATCCATGTGGTTTGGCATAGAAATGACAAAACCACCATTGGGCAAGAATCCAAAAGCCATCGAATGCGCCATGAATATCTGCAAAAGAGCACTTCAGAGTGTTAAAAGTGAGAAATTAAATAAGCATATAAAGACCATAGTTTTCAGCTCTTAAAGATGAAGGGAGAATGTTTCACGTCGGGTTCACCATTTGTTCCGGCCTCGTGAGAAATAAATATAATTCATTTCATTCAGTTGATTTTTGGTTGAATGTAAAATTGTTTCCCTGCGGCTTTGAGAATAAATGCTTAATTAATTTCCCAACAAAATTTTAAAGCATCCAATTCTTTAGCCGAGTCCGAAAAGTACATCACAGAAATATTTTGCATTGTGCTCCACATTCTGATTTTACATCTCTAATGAGAAAACCCTTGATTAAAAGAGCTGAATACAATGGTCCATAAAAAGAAAATGCTTAACAATAATGAAGTGCGTAGAAGATCCTTCTACGTCTTTACAAGTGCACGAAAAATCGTGTCTAACAAAAATATAAAGATAAATGAGTACACTTCGCCCCGCGCCGTGACTCGAATGTGAGGTATATGACGCCACGTGCCATATCTTAAATATGAAGTACATGACGCCGCGCGCCATGACTTAAATATGAGGTACATGACGCCACGCGCCATGACTTAAATGTGAGGTACATGACGCCACGCGCCATGTCTTAAATGTGAGGTTCATGACGCCACGCGCCATGACTTGAATATGAGGTACGTGACGCCACGCGCCATGACTTGAATATGAGGTACATGACGCCACGCGCCATGACTTGAATATGAGTTTACGCTTAGCCCGTCGACTAGCGATGACTCGGTTTGGGAACTAGTGAGGGGCCCGTCGGCTACACTAGTGACCCTACACAGCAAACTAAGTGCGCTCTTAGCTTCTGGATTTACACAGCAGACCAGCGTGTCCCGCTTTCAGCTTCTGTATTTGTACAAGAAACCAGCGTCTCCCGCTTTCAGCCTCTGGATTTACACAGCAGACCAGCGTGTCCCGCTTTCAGCTTCTGTACTTGTACAAGAAACCAGCGTCTCCCGCTTTCAGCCTCTGGATTGAACAATTGGGTGGTTTTACCAAGAAATGGATTCAACCGAATTTAAAAAGTATGTTTGGGTCATTTTTGACCAATTAAAAAGGTTTGGGCCCAACTGGGCTTGTTGAAGAGAGTTTGGGCCTTCTTGGGCTTTTTGTGCCATCTTGGGCTTTTTGGAGATTTTTGAGCCATCTTGGGCTTTTTGGAGATTTTTGAGCCATCTTGGGCTTTTTAGAGAGTTTTGAGCCATCTTGGGCTTTTTGGAGAGTTTTGGGCCATCATGGGCTTTTTGAAAAGTTTTGAGCCTATTAAGGCTTTTTGAAAGGTTTTTGGCCATCTTGGGCTTTTTGGAGATTTTGGGCCACATTGGGCTTTTTGGAGAGTTTTGGGCCATCTTGGGCTTTTTGGAGAGTTTTGAGCCTTCTTGGGCTTTTTGGAGAGTTTTGGCCACCTTGGGCTTTTTTTTGGAGGGTTTTGGGCCACCTTGGGCTTTTTGGAGAGTTTTGGCCACCTATTAAGGCTTTTTGAAAGGTTTTGGGCCACCTTGGGCTTTTTGGAGAGTTTTGAGCCATCTTGGGCTTTTTGGAGAGTTTTTTAGCCATCTTGGGCTTTTTAGAGAGTTTTGAGTCATCTTGGGCTTTTTAGAGAGTTTTGAGCCATCTTGGGCTTTTTGGAGAGTGTTGGATGCCTTTGAATATATATGTGTATTTTGATATATATTTTTATAGAAGATACACATACATTTATTTTTATTTTTAAAGGAGGAAATATACTTAACCCGTGTGTCAATTCAACCCGCCAGTCGGGGAGTACCCACGTTGGGAAAAGTAGTTTTTTTATTTTTTTGAAAATAATATATATGTATATATATATTTATATATATATAAGATACACATATATATGAGAAAATATACTTAACCCGTGTGTCAATTCAACCCGCCAGTCGGGGAGTATCCACGTTGGGAAAAGTAATTTTTGAAAATAATATATATGTATATATATATTTATATATATATAATATAAAGATATATATTTTTAAAAGAGAAAATATACTTAACCCGTATATCAATTCAACCCGCCAGTCGAGGAGTATCCACGTTGGGAAAAGTAGTTTTTGAAAATAATATATATGTATATATATATTTATATATATATAATATAAAGATATATATTTTTAAAGAGAAAATATACTTAACCCGTGTGTCAATTCAACCCGCCAGTCGGGGAGTATCCACGTTGGGAAAAGTAGTTTTTGAAAATAATATATATGTATATATATATTTATATATATATAAGAAACACATATATATGAGAAAATATACTTAACCCGCGTGTCAATTCAACCCGCCAGTCGAGGAGTATCCACGTTGGGAAAAGTAGTTTTTTTGAAAATAATATATATGTATATATATATATATAATATACACATATATATATTTATTTTATTTTCAAATGAGAAAATATACTTAACCCGTGTGTCAATTCAACCCGCCAATCGGGGAGTATCCACGTTGGGAAAAGTAGTTTTCGAAAATAATATATATGTATATATATATTTATATATATAATATACACGTATATATATTTATTTTATTTTCAAATGAGAAAATATACTTAACCCGTGCGTCAATTCAACCCGCCAGTCGGGGAGTATCCACGTTGGGAAAAATAGTTTTTGAAAATAATATATATGTATATATATATTTATATATATATATATAATATACACGTGTATATATTTATTTTATTTTCAAATGAGAAAATATACTTAACCCGTGTGTCAATTCAACCCGCCAGTCGGGGAGTATCCACGTTGGGAAAAGTAGTTTTTGAAAATAATATATATGTATATATATATATTTATATATATATAATATAAGAAAGAAACTCTCCTTTTTTTTAGCTAAAAGAAAAGAAATATATATATATATATGGAGAACTCACGTTCTCTCTTCTTTGAGCGCAGGTGAGCTCGTCTTCGTTCTCCGCTCGAAGTTCTCTCCCGTTCTCCGCCCAAAGTTCTCTCCCGTTCTCGTTGTGTCGAATGAGAAGCCGAGTGGGGTATTTATAGGACTCTGCCGGGCCTTGGTGCCAGTTCCGCGGCCGCGGATGCAGGCTCCCGCGGAACTTCGTTGCCGCGAAAAAGCGTTTCCGCGGAACTTCGTTGCTGCGGAACTGTAGTCACGCGGAACTAAGCATTTCCGCGGAACTTCATTTGCTTGGGACCTGTTAAGTTCACATATTTCGCCGTTCAAGCAACTGTACTGCCCATTACACGTCACCCTCGGAGTATCCTCTCCCTTCGGCATTGTCTTCAGGCATGAAGACGATGTCGGCCATGGACAGACGGTCGAGTGGATCCGGCGCCGTGCAGAGCAAACCCATCTTCACCTGCGGATTCTTCTCCATGATCATCTTCAAGCAAGCGCCGGAGCTTCCCTTCATCATAGCAGTTGCGAACCCCAATGGGATTGACGTTGCCCCAGTACGTCTCGGCCCGCGGGTGCTCCAGCGGGTCGCCGTAAACCTCGCTGATGCTCGTCAGCAAGAACCTTGCCCCAACTCTCTTCGCCAGGCCCAGCATATTGAGCATACCCACCACGTTCGTCTTGATAGTCTTGACTGGGTTGAACTTGTAGTGCACCGGCGACGCGGGACACGCCAATGGTAGATCTGATCGACCTCAAGAAGCAGCGGCTTGACGACATCGTGCCGGATAAGCTCAAACCGGGAATTCCCGAAGTGATGCATCACATTCTCCTTTCCCCCTGTGAAGAAGTTGTCAACGATGATGACACTGCCACCGCAAGCGAAGAGACAATCCACCAGGTGGCTGCCGAGGAAGCCGGCGCCACCTGTTACTATGATCCGGAGAGCCTTCTTCTTCAGGCCTTGCGGCACCTTCCCTCCCTTATTCACCTGTTTAGACACCGCGGCGGCCAATGCGGAGCTCTGATACGGGGAGCGGAGCGACTGCCGGCCGTCGTTTCCCAGATCCAAGTCCTCGAAGGTAGTGCGGCGGACGGCGTAATGCGTCCACGAGGGAGGAAGGGACCAAGGCGAAGACGAGGGAGGCAATGGCCATGCCGAGAAGGACGAAGAGAATGCACTGCTCGCGTAGCATGTAGCGGATCGGACTGGAGATGGAAAGCCAGCGCTTGGGGAGTTTCGGAGAGTAGGCGTCAGTCGACCGGCTGCGACTCGTGGCTTCTGAAAATCAGCTCCGATCCCATCCCGCTTCTCGATTCTCCTTCGAGATCCCTTGGCAGATTAAGTCTCCCACGTGGGAGAATTGGCGGAGAATCTCGGAGCTTGCTACGGAGAGAAAAAAGTGCAAAAGAAAGACACCGGAGCGCAGGAGGAATTTGCGCCGAAAAAGCGATCGTCGGCCGCGTGGAGGGAGGCGCTCTGTTCTTCTCCCTCCTCTTTTATCAGCTTATTATAACTTCTGAGTCCAAGCAGGCTAGGCAGCAACGAAGGAAGGCTTCAACGCACGCCTGTTCCTCGTCTTGCTGGCTGGGTTTTACCTTTGTTGGTTGGGATGAGGGAGGCGCGTTTGGGTTGGGTTTGGGTCTGGTAATCGGTGACGGAGATACGCTTCTTATCTTTGCTGGAGGGTCGCAGATCTGGAGGGCTTCGTCACAACGATCGGATGGCCGATGACCGCCTGCCGATCGTAGATGAAATTCCAACGGGAATCCTCTGATCTTTTCGAATGCAGTAAGCCTTTCAGCTGCGGAGCTTCCATGATGTGTTTGAGAGTTTCCAGATCCTTGGCCGGCTCATCGACATCCACCCCACGCAGCTTCAAGCGTCTCTCGAACTCTCCGTAGATGGATCCTGCGCGTCTAGCAATTCTCTTGTGAGCTCTTGCACCAGCTTCATGTGGGTCTCCACCTGCACTTAGCGTGCATCCCTGTGTATATGCGCTTCAAGCTCTTGGATTCGTCTCCGAAGGAGAGCAACATCTGCATTGTGCCTAGCCTCGCTGCCGGAGAGGTTGTTCTACGCCAAGTCGAATACTTGGAGGCCGGTGAGGTTGGCGATTTGCAGCGGCAGTGATCTGGATAGCTGGTTCGATTGCAGGAAGATGGCCTGTAGGTGGGAAAGTGCGGTGATCGCCGTAAGGATGGTCCTGTTCAAGAGGTTGGATCGAAGGCTGAGGTTGCGGAGCTCGCGAAGGTCAGCAATGCGGTCGTTGATGGATTCCGGAGAGGCGAAGACGGGGAAGACAGAGCTCGGAGACGCTGCCCGCGGTGGAGCACCGGACCCCGCACCAGTCGCGGGGAGCGGCGGGGGTGGAGGAATCCCAGCCGTTGAGTGCACCGAGAGGATCGTTGAGGTTCGCTGCTACAGTTGGGCGTGGGCCGAAGAGAAACTGCTTGTAGAAACGGCGGCGAGACAGAGGAAGAGAAAGAAGAGGAAATGAACCAAGGGTATCATGTTGTTTGGGAGAGGTGGAGGGGTAGCTGCTGCTACATTGGTGTTTGATGAAATGCGGAGGAGAAAGGTGGCACAGGGAGGCTATTTTTGCTTTAGAGTTGTAGCTCGCATCTTCTCCACCCTCGCGCTCATTCCTCTGTCTCTCTCTCTCTCTCATTTTTTTTTTTTTTTTAGTGGACAGACGGTTCAAAATATACCTCATCAGTGATGCTCCTCATTTCTTTTCTTTATCAGCTCATGTCACATGAGTGAGCTGATGAGATCCTCTAGTCTTAGAGTATTCAGGTCCTTTGCCTCTTTAATAGCTATAATCTTTCGAGTCCACGACTCAGGTAGAGCCCTTAAAATCTTCATGACCTATTCAAATTCAAAAATTGCTTTTCTAAGACCCTTTAGTGCATTAGTAATCTTGAAAAATCTAGCAAACATTTCAAATATACTTTCAGTCTCTAGCATTTTGAAACGTTCTAACTCTCCCACCAAAATGTTTCTTCTCGTCCCTTTGACTTGAGAAGTTCCCTCATAAATTGATGTTAGTGTATCTCATATTTCTTTGGCTGCTTGACATGAGGATACCCTATCATATTCGGCGGCTGTAAGAGCATAGAAGAGGGAGTTCATGGCTTTGGCGTTGCTTTTTACGGTTCTAACCTCCTCTTAAGACCATGTGGAGGCTCTTTCACCAATTGGTAGAATAACTCCGTCTTGGATAGCTATCCAAGAATCTATATCCGTAGCCATGATAAGTTGTTTCATTCTTAACTTCCAGTAACCAAAGTTACTTCCATCAAATAGTGGTGGCCTTGTGAATGATTGACCCTCAGCAAATGCAGAAGTGGAAGTTGATTGGGATGCCATTAATAAGATCTCTTTAGTGTAAACTCAAAATCCTACTTTGATACCACTTCTTGGTCCCGAGTTTATGGCAATACCCAAGAGGGGAGTGGTGAATCAGGTAATTAAAAATTCTTTGCTTAATTAAAAACTTTTCCCTTGTAAATTTAATCCCCTCGACGAAACGCCCAATGAGTTAGAATGAGAGAGTGCAACATTTGGTTTGAAATGCGTATTTGCAACATTTGGGTATTAAATATTAATTTCAAGTTATTTAAATAAATTTTATAATCTTTTGGCTTGAAATTATATTTTTATTTGTTGCCATAAAATCAAATATGTTTGATATTAAAAATAATTATTTTGGGCTTCAAATAATTTTAATTTATCACCTATTTATTAATTAGAAGAGTTAATAATTTAAATCTTTATTTTATGCAGGTTAGCATGCAAATCCAGACCCTTCATCAAATTTTCAAGTGGGCCCCACACAAATCACGCCTAATAATTGGAAATTAATAATATATTTTATGGGCATTTTATACCAATTTGGTGGGTAATTAATTGAGTTTAATGTGAAATTTTCTCTAAAATGTGGTGTTGCAAAAATTATGTATTAAATATTAATTTCAAGTTATTTAAACAATTTTTGTAATCTTTTGGCTTGAAATTACATTTTTATTTGTTGCCATGAAATCAAATGGGCTTGAAATAATTTCTATAATGATAACCCACTAATGATTTTGATGAATTAATGATTTAAATATTTTTTATGCAGGCTTGTAAGTTCAAGTGGGCCCCACAAGATCATCTGCCTATCTGGATCGTTAAAGCATCAGCATCAAATCCATGCTTCCAAGCCGTCCATTAATTCAGCACATAAGCTGAATCGTCCAATCATCCATGGGCCCACCAAAAATCACGTCCAGCTGATCTAGATGTCGATTGATCAAGGCTGTCCACCGCACAATTATGTCATATATTCAGCGTCTTGATAACTCGAAAAAATACGAGTTATCATGGCCTATTTCAGACTATTTTTTCGTGTTAGTCCAAGAGATTAGGTTTAGTTTGCATCCATTTAGTTAAATTTTCACTCGCTTTGCATTTTAGGAGCATTATGTAGTTTTTATGCATTTTTAGTATAAATTAGGCATTTTTAGTTCATTTATTTAGTTTCATTCATTTTTACAGGAAGGACGGAGAATTACAAGCACGCGAGCGAGTCGAACGCAGAACAGAGCCAAGTGAAGGAGCATGGGGTTGGCGCCCAGGCACAATTCTACAGGCCTTTACCAGAATCTTCAACACTTCACACAACACATTACATTCAGAGAGTTGGCGCCTAGAAGCCACTTCATCAACACACAAGCAAAGTTCTAAAGGTTTTTGAAGTCACAAGTCACATTGATTCAAGGGAGTTGGCGCTCAGGCGCCAAGGCATGAAGTCCTAGGGTTTCTAGAAAGGTTTCTAAGTTACGTAGCTCCAGAGAGTTGGCGCCTAGGCGCCAATACGCATACGTACGCACGCGGATTTCTACACATGTGCTGCGCAAGCTACCCATTATAAATAGAAACCAAGGGTTGCGTGCAAAGGAGTTCCGGAGGCCATACAGGAGAGACCAAAATAGGGAGTAGTTGCTGTGGAGGAAAGGAGGAAACTAAAGCTTCAAGGAAGGAGAGAAGAGCAAGTGGAGATCCAAGCCATCACCGCAAAAATCCATTGAGTTTCATCTCCTGTTCTCATCTATCTCTACCTGTTTGTTATTCTCCTTGCTTGGGATGATTGTAAACTTAATTTTAATGGGAATTGAAGTCATGTTTATGGGCTGAACCTTCCTATGGTGGGAGATATGTAGGATTTGAATTCATAGCTTATGATATTTGGTTTTCTTAGGCTTGAATTAATAATACTATTGTGCTGTGACTTTTGTTACTTGAGATTACCCTTATATATCATGCTTAATGCGTTTACAAGCTTTGCAACCTTGTGGATTCAGATTCATGCTTGGAAAAGTGGGATTTGAATGAGATCCATATATAAGACATAGGTATTCTAACTCATGTTGTGTTAGATGTTAATATGGATAGGAATATACCTATTAACCCTGTGTAATCATGATTAGGTTATATGGTTATCAACCTTGTTTTACTTGTATGCATGGGAACATAGCACATGACTAAAACTTGGTTAGGTTTGTATGTGTTGGAAGACATATATGAATATGAATGAACCTAGATTAGTAATCTCTGCACAACTAACTTAATTGAAACCAAATAACATAGCTATAATTCAATGAATTCATATTCCCACCTATCTTAATCATCTCAAGGCAATCTCGTCAATATCCATCCCACTCTGGTCATTTACTGCTTTGTTTAGTTTAGTTTAATTCAATTCTTTAAAAGCAAACTCTCATTTATTTTACCACTTCACTTAGACAAATGAGATTTAAGGTGCTAATCCGTTTAACACAATCCTCGTGGGAACGATACTCTACTCACTCTTTATTACTTGATCGGCATGTATACTTGCGTTAAAACGAGCATTTAATTAGATATATACGCAGCTCGTCAAGTTTTTGGTGCCGTTGCCGGGGATTGGTTTAAACTTAGTACCTGACAATTTCAGTTGTCTTCTATGAATGTGTATATATTATACATAGTTTTTCCTTTCTTTCTTTTCTTTTGATCAAATTCTTTTTCAGGAGTCTTTGTTTTGTAATTTTCAATGGCTTCAAATCCTTACCAATGGCTAAATGCAAAATTTTCAACACCAAGCACTTACCGTTTCCATGGGTTTAATGACACATTGGCACCCTCAGATCAATTCATAGGTTTTGATTATCAAATGCAGGGAATGGATAATTCTTATTCAAGCTACTGCAATTTATATGGAGGCGAAGGACATCTGTCAATACAATGCGCATATTATTCAGCATCCATGAGCTATTATGAGCATTCAAATGATACACAGAACTTAATGGATTCTAATTAGCTTAATCCAATGAGAATAGGTGGTTAAGAAAATTAGGATACGCCTTATAGGTTTCGAGAGAAGGTGCAAGGACAATTTAGGGTTTGTTCTCCTTTAACAAACAATATCCAAATTAAATAATTATACCACTACCTGTTGCAAAAGTCGCATGTAAAATTCTAGACCCTAGGTACTCGCACTCTTGTTCTCTATTAATTCTAGTTTTCAATCTTCTCTTTCCATTTTCCATTTTTTTTCCATTTCATTTTCTATATTCTCTTCTCACTTTTCTATTCCATTTTACATTCAACATGAAAGGGTTTAAAAGAAAAATTTATAGTTCTGAATTCCTTGTGGATCGATAATTTGTATACTACAATCTATGACCCATGCACTTGTGGTGAGATTGCAACCCTGAGATTTCACGTTCTTTTAGGAGAAGAGTTCGTGAGTATAAGCGTCAGCAATCATTTCAAGAGACCACGGCGGAACGCAACAATCCAAACCCACCACATCAAGAGCAGGAGGAAGGCCAGGCTGAGAATAACGCTCCTCCAAGAAGGGTAACTCTTAATGATCGGAACTGCCTGAACCTTAGAGGATTTCGATCATGCATAGTGGAACTAGAAATTGATGCAAGAAGCTTTGAACTCAATCCTAGGCTTATTCGGATGATTCAACAAGATCAATTTGCAGGACTACCCTCTGAAAACCCAATCGTATACTCACAGAAGTCTCGCCTAGTAGTAGGCATGATATAAGGAGGGGTTTCGGTAGATGATGAATTTTTCTATGTTTCATGAATGTATATGTATGTATAAATGTATGTATTAAGTGTGGTTGGTGATGCTATGGTTTGCTATGATGTTTTGGTGTGTACATAAGTATGATCCATATAAATGTGCTATGCCATGATATATTGGAATGATGGAATGTGTGAATTATGTGAAAATGTTAATACTTGAATGATTGATTATGAATGGTTATAATGACATAACTATGCATGAAGTAAGTAACTATGAATGATTATGTGGCGCCCCAACCCGAGACGTCACATCTTTATCTCAAGATCTATCGATTGGTAAATGTGAATCAAGATTGTTGCCCTAATCACGCGGCAGGTTCTTAATTGGATCTCGTCCAAATTTTTTTTTTATCTATCATCATTCATTTCTTTACATTCTACATCATTCATCATACAAGCGACAATACACTTGTAATAAATTTCATATTTCATTCATAGCATCTCATCATGCTTTTCTACAATGACATTTACATTCCATACATACATACATTCATTCATTGGTTCACATAGAACTTAAAATTCTAATTAAGTTCACATACACATCAACATACCTTAGAGCTTTAATCATGCTATCTCATTCCTTATAGCCCATATGGCTACCATCATGTACCTTTCCTTCACCTGCTTAGGTTCGCAACCTCCTAAGTTTCTCGGTACCTGTCTAAGGTTTTGGAAAACAAAATGTGAGTGATAACTTAGTAAGCAAGCATTTTATCTTTTAGGGAAAGACTTCTTTGAAAACCTTTTCCATAAACATCTTGAACACCTTTTTACTTGAGGACATTTATATGTCCTAAAATATTTTCATAAACATTCATTCTTAAAATCATTTACAAGCCACATCTAGGCCTGTTAAGGCAAAACATATACGTTTTACCCTTTTTAATTAATTTTATTTAGTCTTGTGTGAACATGTATAATGTTCCAAGACACTTATATAAAACCTTCTTTTGCCAATGGACGTTTTTTCGTCCAAAATATTTTCCATCGTAAATTCCTTTAGCCAAGGGACATCTTATGTCCCAAAATATTTTTGACATAACTTTCTTTGGCAATGGACATTCATCCTAAAACACTTTTCTCGTAAACTCTTTGCCAAAGGACATTCTCATGTCCAAAGACACTTTTCCATTTAAGCCTTTTGGCAATGGACATTCTTATGTCCAAAAATACTTTTCCATTTAAGTCTTTTGGCAATGGACATTCTTATGTCCAAAAAAAAGTTTGACATAAATCCTTTTCCTAAACCCCGTCTTGGGCTTGTTTATAGCAAACAAGACATAAAATACATAATCATTTTCTTAAAAACATTTGCATAGAAAACATTTCCTTTCATCCTTATTATTTACAGTTTCGTGTAAAACACCCTATTTTTAGGGTAACCATTTCATAAAATCCATTTAGGATTACTTTTCGTAAAAATACTTTTATGTCCCAATCTTTGGGCTTTTCAAAAACAAAACATAAGCAAATGCATTTCTCCCCATTCAGTAGTGACACTTAGCAAGTGATCATTCTACCTTTTGGAAGAGAATCCTTAACAGCACGCTATCCAGGCGGTTGTTCCTTCATCCTTCTCCCATCTCAGGAAGGGCGCCGCTGGCCTCCTGCCATCCCTTAGCGACTAGGCCATATGTAGAGTGGGCCCCGGTCCATCTCCGACCATGCTCTACAACCAACCTATTCCTTGTATTGGTGCACCATACATCCTTATCACAGACCGCAGTCTGTGTGGTTTAAAGTATCACAGACCGCAGCCTGTGTCCTTTTAAACCGGAATCACAGATCGCGGTCCGCATCCATTCTTGAAAAACATCACAGACCGAGGTATATATCTTTAAAAATTATTTTGAAAAAGAACATCACAGACCGCATTCCGTGTCAACTTGTAAAGTGAGCACACCCACTTTAAACAAGTTGTTCTTTGAAATCTAGTTTTCGGATGACCTTCGTTAAATTCTTTGAGAAACATTTTGAGTAAAATATTTTAACAATCATTTGAAATATTTGAGAAAAACAATACATCTTAAAACCCTTATGATAAAAGAACTTCAAAACTTTTGAATTTTCAAGAATAAATCATATATTTTCCTAACATTTGTACCATCCCCTTCTCAACCACCTTAAAAAATCAAATCCCTATCCATATATTCAATTCGCCATTTTTACATAAAGAGGAGCTTGCATAGCCTTTTGCATGCTATTTTAGCAACCCGAAATCAAACCAGTTTATGAAATCAACTAATTGGTTGGTCATCCTTAAATCCCATTGTAACAATATCCGTATAAACATTTTTCAAGACATTTTCAACATATTTCCTTATCTAAAGGAAATCAAAACTTTTCAAATATCATTTTAAACATATAGACTGTGTCCAAATCATCTTTTATGTTTAAATATCATGACATAGAAAAATTAATTTTTTTCCATAAATCAAATCCCTTTTTCTTTTTCTTTCATAAACATAACTATTTATTACAAAATATTGTAAGAGTAACTCAAAACTTATTTACAAATATTGCTTAGTGAAAAAGGGCGAAATTTCCTTTTTCTTATAAAATCCTTTTTTGAAAACAACGTCATAAAGAACTTGTTTGCTTAAAAGTAAATTCTTAAAACCATTTGTATAAAACATGAAATCCTTTGAAAATATCATCATGAAGAACTTGCTTCCTTGTAAGCAAATTCCTCAATCCATTAACATAAAGCATTCTCAATCTTTGGCAACACTTGTGATAAATATTTATCTTAAAAAGTGTTGCTTGCTTCCCATGAAGCAAACCTTGAGGCTTTTCATTAAAGTCATTTTTTTCCAAAACTTACGACTTTTCATTAAAGCCGTCATTTTCAAAATTTGTGCTTGCCCATTCGTTAAAATATAATCATAAACATTTTCAATCATGACAATACATAGAAAGAAAACAGTATTTTGGAAAGTTCGCTTGCTTACTTGAGATCGCCTTAATCCCTTTCTTCTATCCTTTTCCTTGCCTTTGCCTAGATAAATGAAAATAACATTTCATTTATTCACATCATCTTTAAGTGCTTATATCCCTTAGGATTTTCCAACCTACATAAATCCATTTGGATTTGCATTATACTAGCTTAACCCACTTGTTTTTCAAGTCGGGTGTTCATACATATCATAACCTATACATCACATTATCCATTCATTCCTTTTTTAATACCCTTATGTAGGGTAAACTTGCATACATATAATAACCATTCACTAAACCATTATGTGGAGGTTCATTACCTTCATTTATCATTTTTAACATATTTTCCACTTTTCATACGCCGGTGCTCATTTTAAGCACTTAGTTAATAATTAGGCATTATATAATAATCTTAAAATTTGAGATTATCATTATTTACTAAAACAGTACCTTAATCCACGTTTTTCATCATGTTTACATGCATTTTTGCATTTTAACAATTCACATAAACTATTTACCATTTATTCATACTTATCTCTTTATACATGTCCATTTCTCAACATATAAATCATGTATTTCTTAAAATCTTTCAACACAGAAACTTGTCTTTTATTCTATCATGATTAAACCCCTTAATTAACATATAATTTAGGGTTTAATTTCAGAATTTTAATCCATTCATCATAGGGTTCCAAAACGGCAACTTTGGGACCCATTTTTCAACTTTTCAACGCCTCTTTTGATACTTAAATCAAAACAGATTCTAATACATAAATTCCAGAAAAAAATTATGCTTTTCCTAACCCAAATTTAGGGTATTAACACATGTTTAAAATCCATATATTAGTTTTTTACAAAACAGCAACTTCATATGCATATAGGGTACCCTTCTTACACCACTTTGGACGTCCACATGTATGCCCCCAAAAATCAAATTTAGGGAAATCTTTTCTAAACCATTTTAAACGTCCAAAGTACCCTAAGTTTAGAGTATTTCACCCTCTTAATCATCCATAAATCATTTTGGCTAATTCATGTATCATTTTTAACATAGAAACATGGAAATCGGGTCATATATGTAACCATAATTCTCATTTTTTCTAAAATTCATAACTTAAGCCCAAATCAACATATATAATTCATTAAATCATGAATCATCATATAATCATGATAAAAAATTAAAACAGCAACTTCACATGTGCTTTTAAGAAAATTTCAGCTAGGTTAATCAACCCATAATCAACCCTAATCTCCATTTTCATCCTCTTGAACCCATGACTTCATTCTTTTCATTCAAACCTTAATCAATATCCTAATCAAGGGCATCATGAATCATTATTTAAGGGTTCATTATGAATCAAATTCTTGACTCATAAGTTATGGCGCCCCGAATCGGGGTGCCTAGAAGCCTTACTCCGGGACCGTTTTTGATCGGTAAACGTGACTCAGGATTGTTGCCCTGATCACACGGCAGGATTTTTTTTATATAACATCAATACATGGAAAATTATCACTATTCATCCAACTTGAAATATATTTCACATAGCACAGTTATAACCAAAGTCTGTTCATAAACATCATCATTGAAAAGATATTCTTCCCATCTCAAAATTTTCATCATTGTCTTTACATAAAATTTACATATACAACATTTATATCAAAAACTACATATTATTTTGCATGCTGCCTTCATCATCATTTCTTGTCAATCATTGGAAAAGCATGGGTGAGTCATAATACTCAGTAAGCAAGCCATGCATAATTTTCAATCTTTTTCATGCATTTCATAAAATGCAAGTGCAATGCATTCATAGCATTCATGACATTCCTTTAAATGTGACGCTAGCTAGGTGCCCATCCCATTCATGCTCCCATCTCAGGGAGGTCGCCACCGGCTTGGGCCTATATAAGAGACTTGGCAATAGTGAGGGGGACATCCGGTATGCTTACTACCTCAAATATGGCCTATTCCTCGTGCACCATGCTCATATACATGCCGGCATGATATTTGTAAATCATAACAATTTCATAAAAAGAATTTAACAAACGTATTTCAGTTCATGTAAAACAGTTATAGGTATGACCAACCTTAAATAAATTTCATAAAATAATTTGCAAATAATTTCAAGCATTTTGGAAATAATTTGCAAAATATATAACTTGCTTACCTCCTCAGTTGGTGTCCTTGACTTTTTCTTTTTCTTTTCCTATTTAAGGAAAAAGGATATTTCATTTATTCTATTCAAGCTGCTTCCCATGCATGCTTTATAATATTTGGCCATTACTTCTTTATACAAATTTTTCTATCCATAGGTTCTTCAAAAATTCCATCAATATATTTAAATATTAATCTCAAATTTTCTCCAAAATCACGCTGTACTGTTCATAGTTACTGTAGCTAATTACTGTAGAAGATTATTGTTCACCTAAGGTTACTGTTCACAGAGTGTTAGTTACTGTTCATGGGTTCCCAAAATCAACATTTTTTCTATAAATAAAAAATATCATGACATAGCTTATATTTAGTATATCATGGAAAAATTTATGAATTTTGAATTCATCATCATTAACTTGGCCAAAGAAATCATTTTCACCATATACTAAAAATCAACATAATTTCGCTTAAGCATAATCCTTAATTCCAAAAATCATGAGATTAATATATCATTATTGCAACATCATAATTATCATAATCATTCATCCCAAATCATCATTTATCAATATTGGAGCATTATTTACACATATCATATGCTCTCTTCCCGAATGCTCTATCTTTGTTCCAAATTTTTGAAGTTTTGACATAATTCTAATTAGGCATTATAATTTTACTTATTTTCTCATGCTTAGGCATTATCTAAACACGGTTTTACCCTACTAACATCCAAAAGAAATTTGGATAGAATTCACTTACCCGAAGTGGAGATATCCCTCTTCTTCTCAAACTTTCTCTCTCTAACTTTCTCTCCTCCTCTTCTTTAGCTTGGGATGTGTGGGGGCAAGGAATTTTTCTGCTCAAATTGAGCTGGGTTGTGACTTTGGATGTCCACCCCTTGGCCCCTATTTATAGTTTTTGATTTTTCATCAAATTGGAATTTACCTCCTTGCTCAAGGTATTAAATTCCAAATATATTTTTTTCTAATTTCCAAAAGTTGTGTCGATCCTTGTGCAGCCCCCCTACCCTGCTCACGCCCCCCCTATGGCAGCCCTAATTTTTATGATTTTGATTTATTAAAATTAATTATTTTAAACTAATTCAATCTTAACAATTGATTTTTGATGAGGATGGATTTGGACCATTGGATATTGGTCAAAATTCTCCCCCTACCCCTGCCCGTCCTTGCCTTGTAGCTGATTTGCATTTATTATTTTTATTTTTAATTATTTTAATTTTAATAAAAAGTCAAAGGAATTAATGAAAAGATAAGCTACTTTTTTAATCTCCAATTGACGTTTCATCTTGACCCTTAATTTGTGATTTTCATCACATCTTAAACCATTCATCATGTACATCATGGATTTTCAACCATCCATAAAAAATTTTATCTAAATCCGACGACCGGATTGCAAATTATGATTTTTTCTTTAATTTTTCATTAAAATCCAAAATTCCATTAAAATATCAAAAAAAATTTCTATTTTGTCCCGTAGTGATTAAATCTCCTTTTTTTTGTCTTTTTGTGATTAGGTTAATCCAAGTGATTAACTCTTAATCACATGTCTTAATCCCTAGGTTACTATTTACGTGCACTATTCACGTGGGTTAAATCCTTGATTGCATCATTTCAATTTCCAATACACATACTTGTGAATATAATTCATGAATTTTATTCATCATAAAAATTATTACAAAAATCTAGGGTTCACAACCCTAAGCGACACGTGTATTGTCTGAGGAAGCTGGGTTTCAGAATCTTCCCCTCCTTATAATAGGTTTCGTCCCGAAACCTATCTTTCCTTGAACAATTGAGGATATTTCCTTTCGACCTCTTCTCGTAGCTCCCAAGTGGCTTCAGACTCTGAATATTGATTCCATTGTACCTTTACATACTCGATCTCTCTGTTCCGAAGCTTCTTGATCTTGAAATCTAATATTTTGATTGGCCTTTTCTCATAGTTCAAGTGTTCTTGGATTGACAAATTTTCTGCTATTAACACATGGGTAGGATTGGAAACGTATTTTCTGAGCATGGAGATGTGAAATACATTGTGAATGGCACTTAGGGTTGTTGGATATATGTGGAAAATAAGCCAAGTCTATGTTTTGATGATTAACAAATCAATTTGAGTAAGTTTTGGTTACTAACATGTTTGTGAAGATGATTAAAGGATATACAAATGAAGAAAATGAAGCATGACAGGTCAAGTCGATTTCCAGGCATCGACTTAGGCCAAGTCGATCCCCAAGTCGACTCAAGAGGAGACTTCAAGAAGCATTTTCTGTCCAGAGTGGAAATCGAGGAGCAAAGCTGCCGAAGTCGCATCCCAAGTCGACTCCGCATGCGACTTGGGTGAAGTCGCAGATCAAGTCGACTCCAGCTTCGACTTCGAGGCGTCATTTTCGTCCAGAGTTGAAATCGGGGACGAGAGCTGCCGAAGTCTCATCCCAAGTCGACTCCGCATGCGACTTGGATGAAGTCGCAGATCAAGTCGACTCCAGTAGCGACATCGAAGCGTTATTTCTGTCCAGAGTTGAAATCGAGAACGAGAGCTGCCGAAGTCGCATCCCTAGTCGACTCCGCATGTGACTTGGGTGAAGTCGCAGACCAAGTCGACTCAAGCTTCGACTTCAGTGCGGAACTTGCAGATCAAGTCTACTCAATGCTAGACTCGAGTGAAGATGAAGGCCAAGTCGACTCAAACACTTGACTTGGATCAAATGAAGAACAAATGAAGATCAAGTGAAGACCAAAGCAAGAAGGGTTGCATGAATCCATCATGGATCATGAACACATGCTCAGACATCTTCCATGCATTTCAAGATGCAAGACTCAAGACATGGAGTCAAGTGTTTCAAGATAGAAGAATCATAAGGAGTCTTAAGTAATATAAAATGGTGGAAGAACAATCAAACATGAAGAAATTCAAGCAAGTAAGACATTCCAAATAATTTCAAGTTCAACTAGCAAGCTGAAGAAGTGAAGTCGCACCCGAAGTCGACTTCACCTGCAACTTGGGTCAAGTCGAGGACCAAGTCGACTCATACTGGAACTTGAAGTAGTTGCAGACAGCCGAAGTCGCACCCGAAGTCGCACCCGAAGTCGACTCCATCTGCGACTTGGGCGAAGTCGCACCCGAAGTCAACTCCACCTGCGACTTGGGTCGCAACAGTCAAAAAATTTTCGAACGTTGGCGCATTAAATGCGCGCCACCTACTTCCAAATGTTCGGATTCCCTCGCAAATTATATAAGGCATTCAATATGAACGAGGAGGGTAGCTGAGAATTCATTGAATGAGCATAACTCCCATCTCTAAGAGCATTAAGTGATCAAGCCAACATCTAGAAGAAGAACTTTACTTCCAAACTACCAAGAGCTACTTGCTGAATCATTAAGCCTACGCTACAAGTTCTTCTCTGCGCCAAATCTGCATCTACACATCAGTAACATGTAGAAACTCTCTTTTAATTCTTCTTGTTGTATTGAACTTGATTTAGTTTGGATAACTAAGATCAAGTGTAAGCAAAGTAGTGTATGATTGGAGTGGAACTCGTCACCTACTTGTGTTGTGTAGTATTGATGCCCCCTAGAGCTGGAATCTAGAATAGAGTAGTGGCTTTAGTTGTATTTGTGAAATACATAGTGGAACCCAAGTCACAAGAGGTGTGAGCTTGGAAGAGTGGAGTAGGGAAGGTTGCCCGAACCACTATAAAATCTTGCTTGTTGATTTTTTATTTTTGCTCTTAGTACTATATTGCTTTCCATTTATTTCTTCATAAAGGGGACTAGATTAATCCGGGGTAAAATTTCTGTTTAAGTTGAAAATTTTTAAATACCCAACTCACCCCTCCCCTCTTGGGTAATTGCCATTAACTCGGGACCAACAAGGGCTGGTGGCAGGGCTATTCTGTAGGTTAGGTTGCCTATCTTTTCCAGAACTTCAAAGGGCCCAACGTATCATGGGTTCAGTTTTCCTCTTTTTCCAAATTGGGTGACTCCTTTGAATGGCATTACTTTAACAAATACGTGATCCCTGACTTGGATATTCAAATCCCTTCTTTTGCAATCGGTGTAATTCTTGTGCCTGCTCTAGGCTGTAAGTATACACTGGTGAATCACTTGAACTTTTTTTTCCATTCTTTTTTAGAGGTCTGGAGCTAACTTCCTTTCTCCCACTTCATCCTAGTTTAGAGGAGTTCTGCATTTCCACACATATAAAGTCTCAAATGAGGTTATTTGAATACTTGCTTGATAACTATTGTTATAAGCAAATTCTGTCATAGCCAAATATTCATCCCATGATCCTCCAAATTCTACTGTGCACATCCTTAGCATATCCTCTGTTGGTCTCGAGTTAATGGCAATTACCTAAGAGGGGAGGGGTGAATTGGGTATTTAAAAATTTATAACTTAAACAAAAACTTTACCCCGAATTAATCTATTCCCCTTTATGAAGAAACGAAATGGAAAGCAATATAATGTAGAGAGCAGAAATATAAATCAAGCACACAAGATTTTATAGTGGTTCGGGCAACCTCCCTACTCCACTCTTCCAAGCTCACATTCCTTGTGACTTGGGTTCCACTATTGTATCTCACAAATACAACTAGAGCCACTGCTCTCTTCTAGATTCCAGCTTTAGGGGGCATCAACAAATCACAGCAACAGTAGGTGATGAGTTCCACTCCAATCACACACTACTTTGCTTACACTTGATCTTAGTTACTCTAACTAAATCAAGTTCAATACAACAATAATAATAATGGCAAAAGAATTTACACGTTACAGTTGTGTAGAAGCAGTTTTGGCGCAGAGAAGAACTTGTTGAGTTGGCTTTGAGGAATTAGCAGTTGAGCTCTTGCAGTTTGAAGCAAAGTTCTTCTTCTAAGGATTGGGTTGATCACTTGAAGCTCTTTAGAGATAGGAGTTATGAACAGTTAATGAATCTCAGCTGCCTCCCTCGTTCACATTGAATGCCTTTTATAATTATGGAGGGAATCCGAACGTTTGAAGGTAGGTGGCGCACATTTAATGCGCCAACGTTCGAATATTTTCCGACCGTTGCGACCCAAGTCGCAGGTGGAGTCGACTTCGGGTGCGACTTCGTTCACATTGAATGCCTTTTATAATTATGGAGGGAATCCGAACGTTTGAAGGTAGGTGGCGCACATTTAATGCGCCAACGTTCGAATATTTTCCGACCGTTGCGACCCAAGTCGCAGATGGAGTCGACTTCGGGTGCGACTTTGCCTGTCCGTAGCAACTTCAAGTTCCTAACTGGGTCGACTTGGTCATCGACTTGACCCAAGTCGCAGGTGGAGTCAACTTTGGGTGTGACTTCACCTCGGCAGTTTTGCTTGAGGAACTTGAAATCTTTGGAATGCTTTTGATTTCTTGGGTTTCTTCATGTCTTGTTGTTCTTCCCTGATTTAGTTCTCTTTGAATCATTGTGTCTTCACTTTAGCTTGTTTCCTTTAGCTCCATGATTTGCAAGCCTTGAGTCCTTGGGTCTTGAATCTTGTATTCATGAGCAAGTTCAGTATATCTTGATTAGAATAGCTGAGTTTATGCAACTTACTTTCTTTGGACTTGGATTAGTCTTCATATGTTCCAATTTGAACATCTGAGTTGACTTGCTCTTCATCTTTACTTAGTTCTGCTTTGAAGTCGATCTAATCCCAATTTGTCTTATGAAATTTCTCCTCTGTCCGATCGAAGTCGATGCCGGAGTCGACTTGGTCTACGACTTCGCCCAAGTCGCATGCTGAGTCGACTTGGGATGCGACTTTGGCACCCCCAGTTCTCGGTTTCAACTCTGGACAGAAAACGACGCCTCGAAGTCGCTACCGGAGTCGACTTGGCCTGCGACTTCACCTCAAGTCGCAAGTGGAGTCGACTTGGGGTGCGACTTCGCCACTTTGGAGTCTTGACTTCAACTCTGGAAGGAAATGTCATTTTGAATTCGATGCTGGAGTCGACTTGGGGATCGACTTGGCCTTAAGTCTATGTCTGAGTCGACTTGGAAATCGACTTAACCTGCCAAGCTTCATTTTCTTCAAATGTATAACCTTTAATCACTTCCACAAACATGTTAGTAGCCAAGACTTACTCAAATTGATTTGTTAATCATCAAAACATAGATTTAGCTTATTTTCCACATATTTCCAACATCCTCAACTATTTGATTCACCCTTTCTGTCTGCCCATCAGTTTGAGGATGAAATGTTGTACTGAATTTCAGCTGTGTACCTAAGGTTTGATCTAAAATTTTCCAAAATCGAGACATAAAACTGGAATCTCGATCGGAATCTATTGACTTAGGTACTCCATGCAGTCTCACTATCTCCTTATAATAAATTTTAGCCAGTGCTCAGCAGTAAAATTTTTCTTGATGGCTAGGAAATAAGCTACCTTTGATAATCTATCAACTATTACCCATATATCATCATTTCCATTTTCAGTTCTTAGCAACCCTTCAATAAAATCCATAGTAATATCATCCCATTCCATTCTGGGAATTCCAGCGACTGTAAGTTTCCAGAGGTCCTTTGGTGATCAGCCTTAACCCTTTGACATGTTAGGCACTTAGCCACATATTCAGCAATTTCTATCTTCATGTTATTCCACCAATACATTCTTTTGATGTCTTGATACATCTTGGTGCTACCTGGATCCATCGAAAATAGAGAGAAATGTTCTTCTTTCAATATCTGTTCCTTGATTTCCTTTTGATTGGGTATACACAGGTGACCCCTATATCTGTACATTCCATATTCATCTTGTATATATTCATTGAGATTTTTCTTGATCATTTTCTCAACATAACTATTTAAATCCCCATTTTCTTATTGAGCTATTTTAATTTGCTCAAATAAATTCGACTAGATTTGTAATTGAGACAATCTAACTTGTACCCCAGGTGGGTTTACAATTAATTCTAGTTGTCTTAATTCTTGTAGTAGCCCTTCTTTCTTTGTGATGAGATGTGCTAAGCTAATATATCTACTTAGTGCATCGGCTACTACATTGGCTTTGCTTGGATGATATAAATTGTTGAGGTCATAATCCTTAGGTAACTCAAGTCATCTTCTTTGCCTCATATTTAACTCCTTTTGAGTAAAAATGTACTTAAGACTTTTGTGATCAGTATAGACCTCACATTTAACTCCATACAAATAATGTCTCTAAATTTTCAAGGCAAAGACTGTTGGTCCCGAGTTGATGGCAATTATCCAAGAGGAGAGGGGTGAATTGGGTATTTAAAATTTTTTGACTTGAATTACAAACTTTACCCCAGTTTAGTTTAATCCCCTTTAATAAGACAAATGGCAAGCAATAAGACAATGAAAGCGGAAATGAAAAATAATAGACAAGATTTATAGTGGTTCGGGCAACCTTCCCTACTCCACTCTTCCAAGCTCACACTCTTTGTGACTTGGGTTCCACTATGTATTCCGTGAATACAACTAGAGCCTCCGCTCTCTTCTAGATTCCAGCTCTAGGGGGCATATACAATTAGAGCCTCTGCTCTCTTCTATATTCTAGCTCTAGGGGGCGTATACAACACACAACACAAGTAGGTGACGAGTTCCAACTCCAGTCATAACGCTACTTTGCTATAACTCAGTTTGAAACACCAAAATCAAACCAACCACCAAAAATCAAATAACAAGATGAAATGAAAGAAATCTACACGTTACGGATTTATAAAGCAAGTTTCAGCTCGAGGAAGAATTCGTAGAAGCAACCAATCGATCCGCGATGAAGCAAACAGCAACTTTGAAGCTTGTTCTTCCTTTGAAAGTGTATAAATCACTCAAATTTAGAAGAAAGTGGATAGTAAGTCTTAGTAGCTCTTCTTTCCTCTTTTTCAGCTCTATCTTATTTGTTTCCACATTTGCTTGAGTGTCTATATATAGAGGGGGGAGAATTTTGAACGTTATGGAGTTGGTTGGCGCGTAATAAATGTGCCAACGTTCAAAAATTCAAACGTTATGTCCTCAAGTCGCAGATGGAGTCGACTTCGGGTGCGACTTCACCCAAGTCACATGCTGGAGTCGACTTCGGGTGAGACTTCGGCTGTGCTCAGGCTGTTCAAGTTCTTCCTCGGGTCGACTTGGCCTTAGACTTGACCCAAGTCGCAGATGGAGTCGACTTCGGATTCTTCCAGTTTCCAAGTCTGTCCTTTAGGTCGACTTGGTCTGGGACTTGACCCAAGTCGATGCTGGAGTCGACTTCGTTTGTGACTTGACCTCCTTATCTTGCCAAGTGAACTTAAAACTCTTTTAAAATGTCTTTACTTGCTTAACTTCTTCATCATGAGTGTTCTTCCTTTGATTTGCATCATTTGAAATTTAGTATATTCACTTTGCAAAAGAAATCCTCTAGCTTCATGTCTCGGAATCTTGAAAACTTGAGTCTTGGTATGCATGAACATGTCCAATTTATAGTCTTTGATTTAAATGGATGGATTCATGCAACTTGCTTGCCTTTGGTCTTCATTTGATCTTCATTTGATCCAAGTCGAGTGTTTGAGTCGACTTGGTCTTCAACTTCACTCAAGTCTGGCATCAAGTCGACTTGGCCTGCGACTTAGCTCTTGAAGTTCTGTGCTTTCAATCTGAAGTCGAATCCGGAGTCGACTTGGCCTGCGACTTCGCCCAAGTCGCATATGGAGTCGACTTCATGTGCGACTTCGGCAGCTTTGCTCCCCAATTTCAACGCTAGACAAAAATGGGGCTTTCAAGTCGCTGCTGGAGTCGACTTGACCTACGACTTCGCCTAAGTTGATGTCTGAGTCGACTTGGGGATCGACTTGGCCTGTTATGCTTCACATTTTTCATTTTTATAACTTAAACATTGCACAAGACATGTTAGTAGCTAAAGCATACTCAAATTGAGTTGTTAAGCATCAAAACATATGCTTTGGGTATTTTGCATTTGATTTTAACAGTTGTTTCCTATAATCTCTCCATTTTTTATGATTGATAAAATCAATTTGAGTTTGTACCTTTCAATATGTTATTTTATCCTGTTTTGACATTTTTAGGACAATCATAAGTCATTTACCTTTTGAACTTGGTGAAATTGTCATTTATATTTCATTTTCATCATTTGCATATGTTGTTTCTAATAATCACAAGTTGAATCTTATTTAAACAATCATTCAACCAACCATTTCAAAACAAAACATTAGTGATCAGAGCAAAACATAATCAAAGTATAAAACAGAGCATATTACAAGTGATAAGTATAAACTTTGCATAAGTAATCAGAACATAAACAAACTTGTTCATAATCAACCTTTTCATATAAAAATTTCATACAAGTTGTAAAAGTAAATAAAACCTATATACAAACTACCTAACCCAAAATCCTGAAAATCTAAACTCAAAACTCAACTCTTCTCCCCCTTTTTGTCAATAGATCAAATAGGGGTTGATTTGGTGAGATTTGGCATATAAGAATGCTGAGATAGAGTATAGAGATTGGGGAACAAGGGAAGGTGGGATAGGTCGTACATGCGCAGAGGAGTAAAAAGATGATATGGGTGCCGGAGTTGGATCTTTACGAACTGATCCGGTGTCAAATGAATCCAATTCGCGGATAGGCTAATTGCGATGGCTTCCGGAGGCCAGATGATATCTGATTGTCCTCAGTTCCTAATCCATGCGATCTTGGCGAGAATGCATATCCATTACCGCATTGAGGACCCTGACAATTTGACTAGTCAAGCGATCCTCGATCTGCTCTAGGTGCTCCCGGATCGCATTGACTAAGTGATCCTAAGATAGAGGTCGAGGTGCGAGATTTGGGATTTCGGATCCACGGGGTCAACATGATCCATGTGAGACAGGTGAAGCAGGCGCCTCGGAAGCGTCCTGAGGTGGAGCAGGCTGATCACGGGGGCTGCTCCCCCTGAACCTGTGCATCTCCGACTTCGGCTTGAGCCGGTACACCAATCCTTTCTTGTAATCTTTCGGCCCTGAATTGCTCCATGTTGATTTTCATGCATTGGAGCAGGGCCTTGTTGATGGCATTTGTTGATTTTAGAACCTCGAACGGTTCGCCATCGATGTCAACCTCGAAATATTTGAGGATCTTGGTGATCCAAGTCCCATAGGGCAACACACCCCGAGGGTTGTCCTTTCTTGAGTCTATGGCTTCTAGGAACAGTCGCGGAAGGCTGACCTTGACACGATTTGCGACTTTCCACAAAATTCCTGCTTCCTGAGGGTTAAGTTGATTTTTGCTTTCGCCTTTTGGGTAGATGAAGTGGGCTATCAGCAGCCTTAGAACCTGTAGCCTCGGGGATAGATCCATGTAGTGCAGGAACTTGATCTCGGGATGATACTTGTTGCTCCTGGTGAGCTGATTGTAGATTTGAGTGATGGTGAGATCGCCAGGTAGTTGTTCATCCTCATATGGAACACCTAGAATTTTGCCTATTCTTATTAAGGCATTAGTTTGACTTGGGTCAACCATTGTACCCAAGAACATCTCAACCCCTTTGACATAGGCACTGAAATTTTGATCATCCCATAGATAATAAAATATCCTAGTCAAATTAGGGTAGACTTTTTCATCTTCTTTCAGTAGTCTGGTCCATCCTTGGAAGTCTAAAAGCTCCTCAATCTCAAATTCATAATCGTTCAAGAACTTGAAGTCAATGATCTTTGGGATGAATACCTTCCGTTCATAGAACGACTTGTAAAATCGGCTGTGCTGGATTTCTGTCATGAAGTAAGTGGTCGGCATCTTCAAGACTTGGGCTTTAGCTGCAGGGGTTCCTTTCCTTCTGGCCCCAGATTGCGTGCTTTGTGATGTTTGGAGTTCTTCTTCCCGGGCAGTTGTGGTTGATGGTGTTGCAGCTTGAAATCGAACCCGTTGACCAGTAGAGGTCGAAGGCTCTTCCCGAGCTCACTTTGCAGGAGTCCGTTGCCTCCTGGGGACCTCTTCTTCGGCCTAGGAGCTGGATGGTCTGGGTACGGGCCTTTGGGAAGGCTTGGATACAGCTAGTTTGGGCAATTTGGATTTGGGTGCCATTTTTGTAATAGGATTTTCAAATGTAGCCTGAGAAAAGAGATTTTGAGAGAAACAGAGAGAGGAGATGAGAGGGAGAGCTTGCTTGGAAATGCTGGAAGCGATGAAGGGAGGTTGCTGCAAGAGGGAGAAAGGGCTGAAAAAATAGGGAGCTGTTTCAGAGAGAGAGAGAGAGAAGGAACAACAGAGAGTTCAGAGAGAGTGTAGCGAAGAGAATGGAGAGGAAAAAAGAAAACTATGATAGAGAGAGAGAGACCAGGAGCGAGAGTAAGAGAAGAGGAATGAGAAAACAATGCCGGAGAGAGAGAATGGCCGGAGATGAAAATCGCCGGAGAGAAAGAGGAGAAGAGAGAGGCTGTCGCGCGGGAAGAGAAGTGAGGAGGAAGAGGGAAGATAGAAAAGAAGAAGAAGAGAGGAAGGAAGCCCGACGATCGCGCGTGAAGTTGACTTTGCCCTAGGCGAAGTTGACTTCGCCCCAGCGGAGTCGACTTCGCCATGCCCAAGTCGACTTCACTGGAGTCGACTTGGGGGCTTCGGAGTCGACTTGGCTTATCGACTTGGTCTTTTCTAAGTCCATTTTTCACATCTAACTATTCCTAATTTAACTCAATCATCCCCATATCATTTCTAATTTTGTAAAATGATTCCTTTGCTAAAGGTTTGGTAAAAATATCTGCAATTTGGTCCTCGATTTTCACATATTCCAAACAAACATCATGATTTTCAACATGTTCACGAATAAAATGATGTCTTACATCTATATGTTTAGTTCTAGAATGTAATACTGGATTTTTAGTTAAACAAATTGTACTTGTATTATCACATCTGATTGGAATATTATAATAATTAATATCATAGTCTTTTAATTGTTGTTTCGTCTAAAGTAGTTGGGCACAACAGCTCCCGGCGGCTATATATTCGGCTTCCGCCGTAGATAGTGCAACACTAATTTGCTTCCTTGAATACCATGAAACCAACATGTTTCCAAGAAATTGGCATGTTCCACTAGTACTTTTTCTATCTACATTTACCGTTTTCATCCGTGTCAATCTTGATTGTTGAACTCATTGGAGTGTTTGCTCCTTTGCTAGTTTGCATTCAAATTTTCTTTAGCATTTCTTTGATATACTGGGACTAATTTATGAATATTCCTTCGGCTTGTTGCTTGATTTGCAGTCTAAGGAAGAAATTTAATTCTCCCATCATGCTCATTTTGAATTCGTTCTGCATAATCTTAGAGAATTCTTTGCACAGAGTTTCGTCAGTAGCACCAAATATTATATCATCTACATAAATTCGCACAATCAAAATATCTTTACTTTTATATTTGATGAATAAGGTAATATCAACCTTTCCTCTTTGAAATTCATGATCAATCAAAAATTTGTTCAACCTTTCATACGAAGCTCGTGGAGCTTGTTTTAGTCCATATAATGCTTTGGTTAATTTATAAACATATTTTGATTGATCCTTTTCTTTAAATCCAGGGGGTTGTTCAACATATACTTCTTCATTCAAGTATCCATTCAAAAATACGCTTTTCACATCCATTTGAAACAATTTGAAATCCATGTGAGAAGCAAATGCTAGTAAAATGCGTATGGCCTCTAATCTAGCCACGGGTGCATATGATTCTTCAAAATCAATCCCTTCTTCTTAGGAATACCCTTTGGCTACTAGTCTAGCTTTGTTTCTTATCACAAGCCCACTTTCGTCTAATTTGTTCCTAAATACCCATTTGGTACCAATAATAGTGCAATCCTTGGGTCTAGGACTAAATGTCATACATTGTTCCTTTCAAATTGATTTAGCTCGTCTTGCATTGCAATAACCCAGCTTTCATCATTAAGAGCTTGATCAATAGTTTTTGGTTCAATTTTTGATACAAACGCATATTGTCCACAAATGTTTTGTTTTGACCTTCTAGTCTTTACTCTTTCATAGATGTTGCCAATAACTTGCTCAATTGGATGGGCATTTTTGAATCTTAGATCACTTGGAGGTTTATAAGAATCATTACCTTCACTTACCTTTTCCTCTGTGGAATTTTCTGGCTTGGGCTCGGTTTCCTCTTGTTGATCTTGTTGTTTTACTTTTGAATTCTTTAATGTATCATCTGCATCACTTAATTCATCCTCCTTTCTCCGAGTTTGGTTAAATTCATCCAAAATAACATGTATTGATTCCTCTACTATTTGATTTCTTTTGTTGAAAATTCTATATTCTTTGCTATTTAATGAATAACCAAGGAAAATTGCTTCATCACTTTTGGCATCTAATTTTTTCAAATTTGTTTTTCAATTATTTAATACATAACAAGTACATCCAAAAGTATGGAAATATGATATCTTTGGTTTTCTGCCTTTCCAAAGTTCATATGGAGTCTTTTTCAATATTGCTCTAATGGTAACTCGGTTTAATACATGACAAGCTGTACTTATAGCTTCACCCAAAATCTTTTGGACAATTTGCTCTCATTTAGTATAGTTCTTGCCATTTCTTGTATTGTCCGGTTTTTCCTTTCAAGAACTCTATTTTGTTGAGGAGTTCTTGGTGCAGAAAATGTATGGTGAATTCCTTTTTCATTGCAAAATTCTATGAATCGTTTATTTTCAAATTCATAACCATGATCACTTCTAATGGAAATAATTGAACTTTATTTTTCATTTTGCACCAAATTTGAAAACGTGAAAAACGTAAAAAATGCTTCATCTTTGCTAGATAAGAGTATAATCTAAGTAAATCTCAAAAAATCATCAACAATTACATACACGTACTTTTACCCACCAAGAGTTAAAATGTCCGATGGCCCATAAAGATCCATATGCAACAATTCAAGTGGCCTAGTTGTTGAAATTTCTTTTTTGGTGGAAAATGGCATTTTGGGTTGTTTAGATAATTGACAAGCTTTGCAAATCTTATCCTTGTCATATTTGAGCTTTGGTAACCCTTATACTAGATTCTTTTTTCACAATGTTTTAATATTTGACATATTTATGTGTCCAAGCCTTGTATGTCATATCCATGGATCATTTTCTACGGCTATTAGACATTTTCCCTCGAGTTCATCAAGGCAAACCAAATATACATTTCCATATCTTTTGCCACTAAATACTATGTGTTCATCATCAAAAACATTGCATATAGAAGATTCAAATACAACTTTATATCCTTTATCACATAATTGACCAATACTCATTAGGTTGTGTTTAAGTCCTTCAACAAATAGTACGTCCTCAATACATGCATTTGAAATACCATAAACATTTCATTTATCTTTTATTTTACCTTTTTCATTATTTCCAAAGGCAACTGTTCCTTCTTTGTACGGGTTGATCTTATGGAACAGTCCTTTTTCTCCTGTCATGTGTCTTGAGCAGCCACTATCCATAAACCATATGTTATTGGCCTTAGCTCTAAGACAAACCTGCAAAAATCAAGTCAAGTGGAGCTCATCCTTTTGGTACCCATTTTATGGGTCCATTTGGGTTAGTTGTCCATTGGAGTCTATGTTGATTTTCCTTTGAAGCCACAAATCCAATGCTTTTGGGCATCCAAACCAATTTTGCACCAAGGTTTTGTAATTTTCTCAATTTGCATTGATAAACCTTGTGTCCCAACTTGTTGCAAAAATTACAAGCTTCCGGGAGTCTAGGAATGGGAAGCCATTTGGTAATTGGTTCCCCGGTTGGTCTTTTGGTCCAAGCCACATGATTTATCTTGGGTTTAACATGAATGAGTTTGGTTTTGTTCCTTGGAGCATTAGATTTGCCCTGCTCTAATGTGGTATACCCAAGTCCTTTCTTACAACTTTGGGTAGTAATTTTCAAAAATATTTTCACGCTTTCTCCTGGATTAGAAAACTTAGCAAGTGATTCATTTAATGATTCATTTTATTTTTGAGTTTTTCTAACTCATTTATCAAGGTATTCTTTTCATTTTTCAATTGTTCAACTTTTTCAGCAAGTTTACCATTTACAATTAGTGCTGCATCACATTGTCTTTTCTTTATTGTAAACTTGTTTCCAAGTTTCTTTATTTCCTCATATAATGAATCATAGGCTTGTTGAAGTTCCTCTAATTTAGCACATTTGAGGCATTCATTTGTAGAAGAAAAAATTGAAAAAGATTTTTGTTTGGAGGTTACCTCTTGACTACTTGTGCAGTTTGTTGAAGTAGCTTGATCCTCCAAGATTTCTGTTGTTGCAAAACATACGTCGGAATTTTCCATGCGAAAAATTCTTATGCAATCCACTTCACATTCTTCACTTGAAGAGCTGCATGTTGTTGATTCCTTTTCATTTACGTACATGCCTCTTCCTTTGATTCTTTGAAATTTTTTGTTGTGACCTTGATCTTTTCTTTACTCCTTTGCTTTAGTTTCTTTGGGCGTTGGGCATTGGGCTTGCATATGCCCCGAACCGCCACACCGGTAGCATTTTTTTGTTTCTTTCTTCTTTTCTTTAGAATTTCTTTCTTTGAAGTTTCTGAAGTTTCTACCTTCCCTTACAAATTTTCTGAATCATTTTGTAAGTAATGCGATTTCATCATCGTTTTGTGACGACGAGGTAATGTCATCCGAATCTTGTGCAGCTTTCAAGGGGATGACTCTTTTGCCTTTGTGGTGTTCTTCATTTCTTTTCTTGATTTGCTCATATGACATCAACGAGCTAATAAGATCTTCCAACTTCAATGTTTTTAGATCCTTGGCTTCTTCTATTGCAGTGATCTTTGGAGTCCATGATTCCGGTAGGGTTCTTAGAATCTTCATGACCTGCTCAAATTCTGAGATAGCTTTTCCAAGTCCTTTTAAGGCATTAGTAATTTTAGAGAATCTAGCAAACATTTCAGAAATATTTTCTGTTTCTAACATCTTAAAACTTTCCAATTCTCCAATCAAAATATTTCTCCTTGTCCCTTGGACTTGAGAAGTTCCTTCATAGATAGATGTTAATGTATCTCATATTTCCTTGGCGGTCAAACAAGAGGATACTCTATCATATTCGGAAGCAGTAAAAGCACAAAATAATGAATTCATATCCTTAGCATTGCTCTTAACAACTTTTACTTCCTCATCGGTCCATTTGGAAGCTCTTTCATCAGTAGGCAAAGTCACACCATCTTGGATTGCAATCCAAGAGTCCATATCTGTAGCCATGATGAGTTGTTTCATACGTAGCTTCCAATAGCTAAAATTGTTCCCATCAAACAATGGTGGCCTAGTAAAAGATTGGCCTTCGGCAAATGCGGGAACGGAAGTAGATTGGGATGCCATATCAAAAGATCTCTTTAGCAAAACTCAAAGACCTTCTCTAATACCACTTGTTGGTCCCGAGTTGATAGCAATTACCCAAGAGGGGAGGGATGAATTGGGTATTTAAAAATTTTAGATTTCAATTAAAAACTTTACCCCGGTTTAATTTAATCCCCTTTAATAAGACAAATGGCAAGCAATAAGATAATGAAAGCGAAAATGAAAAATAATAGACAAGATTTATAGTGGTTCGGGCAACCTTCCCTACTCCACTGTTCCATGATCACACTCCTTGTGACTTGGGTTCTACTATGTATTCCGCGAATACAACTAGAGCCTCCGCTCTCTTCTAGATTTCAGCTCTAGAGGGCATATACAACTAGAGCCTCCGCTCTCTTCTAGATTCGAGCTCTAGGGGGCGTATACAACCCACAACACAAGTAGGTGACGAGTTCCAACTCCAATCACAACGCTACTTTACTATAACTCGGTTCAAACCAAACACCAAAAACCAAATAACAAGATGAAATGAAAGAAATCTACACTTTACAGATTTGTGTAGCAAGTTTCAGCTTGAGGAAGAATTCGTAGAAGCAACTAATCGATCCGCGTTGAAGCAAACAACAACTTTGAAGCTTGTTCTTCCTTTGAAAGTGTATAGATCACTCAAATATAGAAGAAAGCGAAAGGTCAAGCTTACGATTGTGTTAGTTGGTTGTGAGAGTAGTCGAGGTTGGATGGTTGACACTAATTGTACTGTTATCTCATACAACTATGAGGGCTTTATGAGTTGAGCATTTTTGTCCATGTTTGATGCTGAGTTTTTTTACATTCTTACAAATGTCGTCAATTATTGATGGTAAAAAACTTTAGGTACTATAGTGCCAATGAGGGACAAGTATGCAACCAAGGATTTTTACGTGGAAAAGGAAGTCTTTGTAAGTTTATGATGCGTTTCGGGAAAACCATGAGAAAGGGAAGTTAGTTTCTACTATACTGAAAAGAAAAGAGTAAATGCAATAGATCTACATCCTCTTTATGAAGTATGAGAAGTCTCTTAAGGAGAGTAGGGTTATACAATTATTAGAGAAGGTAAAAGCATGTATGAGAATCTCTCCCCTTTTCTTAGAGTTAGGAAGAAGTGGTGTTGCATGAGCCGAAATGTTTAGGCATGAAGTTACCTCACAAAGGATTTTGTTTGTTTGGTTATTTTCATAGCCCTTCTATTGTTTTCTTGTGCATAGCTTGAGTTGTCAGTCTTATGATTAAGAGTGTTGTTCTCCATAAAGTTCCATTAGTAAGCTTATAGGCTTAATAGACTTTATCAAGTAATTTCCCAAATTATCGATGTTTGCTTGAGGCATGGTGAAATACTTGAATGGTTTTGGCTCATGCTTAGGAGGCAAGCTAGTTGTCTTTGGACATTTATCGATTTCTAGCATAAAAGAGTTCTCCTTAGGGTTAATACACTCATGTGAAATGACGAATGAGTTGTCTTGAGGACATCAGCAATGCATAATACCATGGTGTCATGCCTGCTATTAGTTCTATGAGTCTAGGCAACATTTATTGGGTGTTGGTATTCTGATACTAGGCATCGTAGCTTACTATACATTGGGTGTCATGGACCAGTGAAGCGCTTTATCATTAATGGGATATTAAGATCCTAATTTTACTAAAAGCTTCAATTTAGATTAGTCAGAGGATAAATCGAATCAAGATATAACTACTCACTTTGGCTAGTCCAAAGCAAACTGATAAACTGAATTGAATCCTCAATTGGCTAGCGGATTCACAGACCAAATAATATTTCCCATGGCGGGTCGTGGCTTAATCAATCCAACTTCAACTCTAGTGGCTGGTGGCTAAATCCATATCCACATCTCATAATGCTCGTCATGTACGTTCAACTTGCAAGCAAATATAAATGCATGAAATACTTAAAACATTATGCTCAAAATTAATTTCTTTGACATACTTTTCTATTAATCATGAAATCACATATAAATTTAGTTGGAAATTAAAACCAGGCTTGTCAATAAGACTCTTAAATATCACTATTCTAAATACAATAATGGAATTTATCTAAAATCCAAATCATTATTATTACAAAACCATGGTGCCCGTAACATTAATCTAGGAATCTTACTTACCTCAAATAGCAAATCCTAAGTTCCTCACTAGGGTTTCATAGCAAATTTGCAATTCTATGCTTCTAATTTATATAAAAATCCCAACTAAATTTTCAATATTAGTATACGCAGTCCCCTCTTCACATTTACGTCAAAATACCAATCCCTAATTAAATTTATTCAATCTGTTCCTTTAAATTAATAAAATATAAGAATCTGCAATTTCCACAATTTAAAAAATTATATTAAATTATTAAACTCCATTAAATTCACTACATAATAGATTATTATTAGTTTTATACATACAATACGATTTTTACTAACCAATTTATTAATATATAAGTAATTTAAATTAAAATTATTCTAGCACCACACATTAATAATACAAATATCATAGCAATAAGTTGTAGTTCATCTTATTAGCATTCCTTGTTATTCGCCGTTTATAACTACAACATTACGTCAATTTATTCACTAAATCACGCAACACATTCCTAACACCACTACCAATTATTTGCCTACTCTTGACAGAAATTCAACACGATATTATTAATGCATGAAGAGTCAAATGCAAACTATTTAATAGGAAGTCGTTTCCTCTGTAGTGAATTAATTAGCTATATTGAAGTCTTCAAAATCCATCCATATCCTAATTAAATTCATCCAGCACAATCGAGAAGATGAAACCATCATCTAGATAAAAACGAATGCCCATCAACTTGTTGGACATCCACATACGTTTTGCCCTTTTATTTATTAATAAAAATAAAAATGAATAACAATAAAAAATAAAAATGAATAACAAAACAAACAGATCTAATGCCAATAGATTAGTAATAATGTGATACTAATTATCACGGAATGCTTCGTGATGAAATACAATATTTAACCTAGGTAATTGATCATCTTAGCCTATTAATCATATACCCTAATAATCATTCATCCTCTTCATCGATCTAATAAAAAATAAATAAAGACCAAAAGAAAAGAAAACATCACACACCTTAAATTGAAAGAACTTTAGTAGTCCCTATTCTTTCTGTAGTCCCTACTTGTTGAATATGTAGAAATTAAGAATGAATGCTTAACTCTAAATTAAGTTGAAAGAGAATAATATAGTTGGGGCATTTTGTCTCCATTTATTATTTGGGAGTTTCGTTGGTAGAATTGTATCTCAAGGTTTTATTAGGTGGAGCTGCGTTTCTAGATTTGTAAGAATATCTCAAAGTTTCAATGTAATAGATATTAAGATGTATGTAAATATATCAGTAAAAAAAAAGAATAATACGCAGACCAACCTGGGTCATCCATCTTAATTGGAAAGCATCCAAGCTTCCTACCTTTCACAACTTTCTTGAAGACAAAACCTAAGAATGAAAAAATGCATCTCTAAAAAACTTCTGACGAGATAAATCTGTGCTTTTTATTACTTTCCTTTTAAAATAAGTGGACTCCATTTACTTTTACACGTGCCACCCTTGAAATCTTATTTTTGTTGTTGTTGTTATTATTATTATTATTGTCATTTTATTCTTTAATTCACCACATTACACAAGTTCACATGGCGGTTGGACTTAAAAAATCATCACACCATTTCCGTTTAAATAGATGAATGCAGGGAGGCCCCTTTTCCAAATTATGTGCTCGATGTTCAAATCAAAACCTCACATGGGCCCCACTATTCACATGACGGCTCCTCATGTGTTATTCACAAGAATTCATTTAATTATATACTATTTATAATTATACACATGCATTGCATGCTACTAATTTCATCTCATTTATTAAATTAAATTTCAAATTTTATCATTTTCTACACTTTTATTTAAATTTAATAAATATTAATTTATAACTCTCATATTTAAATAACTATATTTAAACTTAAATCTAAATTTAAATTTCTCGCACCTGACTAACAGTAGTTGGACTTAAAAAATCATCACACCATTTCCGTTTAAATAGATGAATGCAGGGAGGCCCCTTTTCCAAATTACGTGCTCGATGTTAAAATCAAAACCTCACATGGGCCCCACTATTCACATGACGGCTCCTCATGTGTTATTCACAAGAATTCATTTAATTATATACTATTTATAATTACGCACATGCATTGCATGCTACTAATTTCATCTCATTTATTAAATTAAATTTCAAATTTTATCATTTTCTACACTTTTATTTAAATTTAATAAATATTAATTTATAACTCTCATTTTTAAATAACTATATTTAAACTTAAATCTAAATTTAAATTTCTAGCACTTGACTAACAGTAACGAATAGAATTATTTAAATCACCCATTCCTATTCAATTACACACTTTACCCTTAAATCAAAATTTAAATTATTCTACCTAACTTAAAATCAATTTAACATGCTAACATTAAATTAGAAATTTATAATTTAAATTAAAGATTTGCATCCTACTCACCTTACAAAAGTTTAATCCTTGGAACTTATACCATCAGATGTTAGAAATAATACTTCTCTTTCTTCTCCTATTCCAACTCTCATGTCTCATCCTTACAATAGTTACTCCAATGTATCTTTATAAGTTAGACAACTTTATTTCTCATTTGTTTGATATTACTGTCTATAACCTAAAATGGCCTTTCTTCATATTGTAGATTATTTCTAATCATAACCTACTTTGGTTGCAAAACATGAGATGGATCTAACTTGTATTTTCTCGATGTAGGTACATGAAAAACATTGTGCTCTTGTACACTTATATTGAAGATAGGCTTGGTGGGTTCTTGTTAGAACTGGGGTTTATGGCAACTTTTTCAAATTATTGGGTGAATTTGTAAATAGATAATTAATTAGTAGTGAGGTTAGTTCTATGCATATAGTGTATGGATGTGACATGTGGGAGCATCTAGTATGTGTTATATGATACCTTTGTATAGATGGTCTAATTATGGTGCATTGAGTTTTGTGATTTTGACACATAGCATATATGGTATTAGTTGTGTCAGGTGAAGAGCACTTGATTTTGGATAGAGAATCACATAGGTCCATGTTTGTATCATGGGTAATTTTGAAAGCACTCCAAATCACTCTTAAGATTATCAATTTGCACCAAGGGGCTAAGGCCTTGAAGATTTCAACTTTAGGTCTGAAGATTTTTACAGGAAATCTTATTAGTTAAGTAGATATTTTCTTTCTCAAATAATGGTGGAATATTGTTCTAAATGGACTATAGAGTTGTGGGCTGGGTACCGCCTTTTCAATTTCGTGGTTGGGGCATTTAGAGAGATGGAGTGATTTGGGGTTAGTTAGAATCATGGAAAATGAGAGATTTTTTATGGATATTAATGGAACAAAGATGTACATGTAGTTTTCTATCACAATAGAATGTGTTGGCTTGGTTTGATTAATTTGATGAGAAAAGTAGGTGTGGGAATTAGGGGTTTCCCTTCCAATAGTTATTATGTGTTCAATGAGATATCGGTGTGAAAGATTGATGTGGCGTGAGATTTGACTGATAATGATGTGAATGACTTGTGGTACTTGTCTCGAAGTATGTTTGATTTATTTCATATGGAATGGGCTTGTATTATTTTAGTTGTTAGTGCATGGGCATGGACGCATAGTTATCGCGTGGATATATGGATGAGTTATGTGCGAGTTATAAGATAAGGTTGTTAATCATCCTTAATGGAAGTGAGGTTAGTGTTGTTCATGACTTTTAAAGACATAATATAGGGTTTTGAGTGACTTATAAAAGATATGCAGCTAGAATGCATTCATCTAATTTTGGCATTAGTTCCATTCACATATGCATGGCCATTTGGGTTATATTCTTAAACATTGTATGACATATGTGTTGTGAACTCAGCCAAAAAATTAAGAATAATTTATGTTTTGATGATTAACAACCCAACTTTGAGTATTAAAGGCTACTAACACATTTGGTGAAGTGGTTTCAAGATGGGAATTTCAATTGTTAAAGTATAGCAGACCAAGTCCCATAGTTAAGTCAACTCAGACATACGACTTGGGTCAAATTTATACCCAAGTTGACCTCAAAATGCAACTTAGGTTGAAAGAATGCAAGTTCTGAAGTGCTGACAGGTCAAGTCACAAACCCACTTCGACTCCGTTTGCGACTTGGGCAAAGTTGATAGCCAAGTCGACTTAAGGGGTTGAATGTTTTCATTGACTCAAAGTTGAATAAGCAAAGTTGCAACCCAAGTCAACTCTACCTTACGACTTGAATCAAGTCGAAGATCAAGTCGATTCCAAACTCGGACTTAAGTTGCTTAATACCTAAGCAAGATTTCGAATGCTAAGTACTAAGAACCAAGTTGCATATCCAAGCTGACTCCATTAAGCGACAAGGATGAAGTCCAAGATTAAGTCGACTCATGCCAAGGACTTGGAAGATTGGAGCCAAAGAAGCACAAGTTATGAAGTTCTAAGTTTCAAGTGAGGAGTTAAGTCGCATAGCCAAGTCAACTTCTCTAGCAAGTTGGGAGAAGTTCCAGAGCCAAGTCGGCTAAAGGGTTACAAAATTTCACTGACTAAAAAAGCTACATGTGAAGTCGCACCCGAAGTTGACTATATATGCAACTTGGGTCAAGTTGAAGATCAAGTCGACCTAAGATAGAACTCCAGGAGCACTAACATTCGAAGGACTTATGAAGTGAAATTGCCTTCATTGGAGTCACAATCCAAGTCAACTCCAGTATGCTACTTGGGTAAAGTCACAACCGAAGTTGACTCTAGCTGCGACTTGTATCGTAACAGTTGAAAGAGTTCAAATGTTGGTGCATTTAATGAGCACCATCTACCTCTTAACGTTCAAAATAACTCCTCCATTATTTAAAGCATGTCAAGTGGAGTGAAGAAGGTTAGTTGGAGCATTCATTAAGCCTTCACCTTCTGACTCACAAACAATCGAGTGATCATTAAGTACTCTACAAAGAAGAACTATTATATTCACTGCAAGAGCTAAAGCTTGTCATCAATCTCAATCTTTACAAGTTATTCCCTATGCCAAAATCTATAAAATGTAGAACTCTCTTTTAAATATATTCTCATATAATCCTACTTAGCTTGGTGTTGGAGACCAAGCCTAAGTAAAGACATGTGAAACCCCAACCTAAGTAGGATTCAATATATGCATTGAACATTTACATGTGATTTATAAGTGAATTTATTGAATTATGAATGATTTTGTGATTTTGCTAAACTATGGTAATTAGGGCTAAGGATTAGCAATGATGATTCGAGAGATCGTTATAAGCTAATGTGGGACAAAGGGATTAGAATAATTTTTTGGTGATTAAAATACACCAATACATCATGAATAATCATTTTAGATTATTTGATATGGATTATGAGAATTTAAAAGGATAATTCTCAAGTTAGTAAAGAAAACCCTAGAAAATTCATAACTTGTTGCCCATAAGGCGGATTAATATGAAAATTGATATGGAAGCACATAATTTCGTGCTTAATCACATGGGAAAGGTAGATTATGAAAATTTTGATGAAAATTGATCATCACCGTCCAAAATTTAAAACGATCATAACTTGAGCTAGAAAAGTCGGATTGAGATGAAATTTGAAATGGACGGTTAAAATTATGAAATCAGGGTTTTGGAAGGATTTGTTCATAAAAATGATTAAGGGATTAAGCTTTCACGAAATTGTGATTAGAGATTTTGACTTTTCAAACTAAAAAGTAAATAGCATTTATGATGGAAATGAGTAAAATAATCTAATGCATAAAGACAAATTTGAGGTGTCAAGATGGGGTAATTTGTAGGGTATTATGTAAATTACTAAAAATAAGAAAATCTCTGCAATTATCTCTAAATTAAATGCATAATTAAATGGTGCAAAAGGAGCATGGAATAGGTGGTAGCTATGGACGTCCAAGTAGCCCCTAAAGTGGATTTTGTGAAATTTTTTATAATAAAATAAATACCTAAAGTCAACTATGAGTTAATATGGATAATTTTTCATTAAATTAAAGTGAAATTCGGATCTAAAAGGGCAGGTCTGGACCGTTGAATGGGAAAAGCAAAAATGGACAGCAACATGCCTCTTGGATGATGTGGACGGTTTGGCAGCTCTATTCATATTTTATAATTTTTTTATTAAGCTAAAATGACCCTAAATGACCTAAAATACTAGGTAATTAAATGAATAATTAAATAAATCTGCAGAAAAATTAATAATGATAAGATAAGCTGCTACAAAGCAGGAACGTGTGCAGCCATCAGAAAAAGGAGCAGAAAAGTGTGACCGTTCAAGTGGCCAAAATGTGATTTTTTTTATTTTTTAAAAATTTATAAATGCATGGATAATTAGCCTAGGTATTAGGGAATATAAACGTGCATTTAATAGCTTCAAAATTAGTTGAAAAAATTTGAAAACAGCAGCTGATTGTGGACGTGATCTGGTGGATAGATTTGAGATGGTTTAATGCAATGGATAATTAGTGAATTTTTAATTAAGGAAAAATTAATTTAAATGGATCAAAAGTTGCCATGTCAGCTAAGGGGATAGAATTGCATTGGAATTAGCACAAATGAGGTGGCATGTGGGGACCATTAGCTAGAAATTTCCAGCTAATTGCATAAAAAGCAAGGGACGTCCATGCATATCAAGAGGACTTAGAAAATTTCTGCAATTTGGAGCTCTCCTTTCGAACAGCAGCTCACGTCCCAGCCCTAGGACACCAAGGAGGAAGAAAAGAGAAGAAAAGAAAGGTAAAAAGGAGGGATTACCCATTTAATCAAGTAAGTATATGATTATTTTGATTTTATACCTCAAATCTGGAAATTTTATGATGTTGCAAACTAAAATATGAACGAGATAGTAAATGGATGAATTTTAGCATGAAATTATTTGAGAAGAATCATGATATAGTTATTAAGGAACTACCAAATTTTAAACTTAAAATTATAATCAAGTTTCAAATTAAAAATAAAATAATATTAACTTAAACAGGGTAAAATGGGTGACAATATCAGCTGTAGAAAATTATTTTTAATAATTCTTATAAAAGTAAATTCAGGCTGAAATTTTTTTATAATATATAGAAAATATTTAGGATCAAATTAAAAAAATAAAATTTAGGTTTTAATGGGTATAACTAGGCCCCATAATTCATGTGATTAGGGCTGACCCTAAACTCACAACACTGTCCAGCACAGTGAAAATGCCAAAATAAATATATTATGTTAATATTTCATGGTGAAATTTTTATTACAGTTAATTAATGTAGTTATTAAGGTATTATAGATATTTAAGATCAAAATTACTTTATTTGATATTAATTTAAGTTTTTGAGAATTTAGTAAGCCTGATTTCAGCATATGTGGATAGTTGGAGAAAAAAATCAAAAAGAAATATGAAACCTATGTAGAAATGATCCAGATTTATGTATATGTTAATACCATAGATTTTTTTTAGGAAAAGTTGGATTAATTGCTGAAATTTCGGATTTATGAAACTGTTTAGGGTTATATGACAAAAGACACGTTAAACGGGTGAAAAATGGGTTCCAAAGTTGCTGTTTTGGAAACCTATGATTAGTGAATTAAAAATACATTAAAATAGACTATATAAGTGTTAATTGAAGTGTATAAAATTTCTGAATTAGAGGAAAAGTTGTTGATTTGAAAATTTTTAAGAAATATATGAATTAGACGTTGTTAGATGTACATATATGAAGCAGTGCACATGATAAGATGATAAATGCATTATGTAAAATATTAAAATGAAAAAATATGTTAAAATATGATGGAAAGACGTGAAATGAATTTCTGAATTGATAATCTCAAATTTTGAGATTAATATATGGGAATTTAATATGTGGCATAATGAATGATTGAGTACATAAATGTGTGAAATATGTATACCCGACTTGGAGATTAGGCGGGTTATGAATATTTATGAAAATGGGTTGGAAAACTAAGCGAATTCAAGCAAATGGAATTTACATGAATGTTATATCATTCTACACGTATAGGCAAAGGCAAAGAAAGGGTCGACCCGGGAAGCTCACATGATCAAGGTAAGCAAGTGAACCTTCCAAAATATTGATTTCCTCCTATGTTTTGAAAATGATAGCTTAAATAAAATGCCTTAAGGATTGTTTCATGGGAAACAAGTAATACTTCTTAAAATAATTATTTTATCACAAGTGTTTCCAAGATTGGAAATGCTTATATCAATGATTTTAAAGAGTTTGCTTACAAGTAAGCAAGCGAGCTTTCCAAAATATTGTTTCAAAGGAATTTTATGAAATTTATGAACTTTCTTTAATAAGTTGGTTTCATAATTGCTTACAAGATAAGTAAGTGAATTTTCAAGCATAATGTTTATATTCAAGTATTAAAATTACTTGATCATGTTTACATTAATGATGTGGAGAATTGGTTATAGAGTAAGCAAGCTCAGTTCTTGAAAATATGATGTGGGTTTTATGATGATTTTAATATAAGCAAGTTCATATAAGTGTGGTTTACAAAGAGTTTTATATTGAAAGAGTTTGTCTCTTTCATAAAGTGATATTCAAAAACAAACCATGGAAATTCTATTTCCAAGGAGTTTTATTGAAAAATGTAATTCTTTACAAAATGGTTTCTAGAAATAAATAGATGTTTTGAAATGGTTTTCATTAAATGTCATAAATTGAATTTATATACGTGTTTTGACATTTATGTAGATGTTTTGAAATAATCTGTCAAGGTGCTTTACAACTCTTAGAGTTGTAACACTTTGAAAATGCTTTACTCTGATGTTCCAAAAAGACTTAAGGGTGGCCAGTCCTACAAAATGATTTGGTAGATTTTATGTGTAAATAATGATCAAAAGATTATGCAAACTCCTCTCTCTATATATAAGTGTAACAAGGAAGCGACGTGGATAAGACAAATAATGCCATTACAGTGGATGGAAGAGAGTTGCATAAGTTTTGCTCATAAAAATGCTATAAATGAAAGTTTTGTCTCCGCGAGTTTTGAATTAGTTCAAAAGCTTCAAAAATGAGAATTTCAAAAGTTGTTTAGCAAATCATTAAAGTTTTGCAAAATATCATCTTCTCAAATATTTCAAATGTTTCATAAAATGGATTTCTTAAAACATTGTGAAACTCTTTAAGGGTGGTCATCCTAACATTAGGATTTGAAAATAATTTACAAAAATGTTTTATTTTCAAAACAACCACGCCCGGTTCTCAATTTGAGAAGGGCATAGTCTACGGACTGAGTGCTTTAAAATATTTTATTTTCTTTTCAAAATAATCCTACCCCGTTCTCAATTCGAGAAGGGCATAGTCTGCGGACTAAGTTGGCTTTATACATATCAAGTTGAGGCTTGAAAAAGGGCATAGTCAAATGACTGAGCTAAGTTTTGTGAAAATCATTGCTAGAATACGAGTGTGCGCAAAACGATGTACTAGGCTCATGGTTGAGGCGGTTACGGACCAAAATGGTGAAGAACCAGAGCTCACCTCTACCTGTAGCCGAGTTGCTTAGGAGAAGGCTGGAGGTCGGCGGCGCCCTCTCTGAAATGGGAGTAAGTTCATGAGCAGACGCTGGCTCGCATGCTGTCTCATGAAAGGTTTCTTTCCTAGGAAAGGATGATCACTTGTTAAATGTCACCAACCTGAGGGTCAGAGACACAAATCCATATGTTTTTGGAACATACATATGTTCCCTATGTTTTAAAAGTCCCAAAATGGGCACCGACGCTGTTTGGTTTTAAATGGATTTGTGTTGGTTTCAAATGGATTTATATTTAGTTTTCAGAAGATACCGAAAAATACTTTAGGACATGAATATGTCCGCCATATTGGTTTAAAAAGGGTTTGGTATCTTATATGAGGGTTAAAAGAGGCTTATATGGAAAAATATTTTTGGACATGAGAATGTCCGCATAGATAAAAGATTTCTATGCACATGCATTGCTTTTGAATAATCCCGAGTTGGGTTATACAGAAATTTAAATAAATGATGTTTTGGGACAAGTAAATGTCCTCATGAGAAAAAGGTTATAAGAAAATTATTTTAGGACATATAATTGTCCTCATGCCATATGAAAAATATTTTTGGACATAGAAATGTCCTCATGATAGATGAAAAATATTTTGGGACAAATAATTGTCCCCATGAAAAATGGTTTAGATTCATAGACATCACTTTTGAAAATTGTCGAAATGGGGATATGCACAAAGTTTTATGAGTGTATTATAAAGAAGATTTCTATAAAAGGTTCCTTCCTATTGGTAGTTGATCACTTGATAAGTGTCTCCTACCGAATGGGCAAAGGATGCATTTAAATGAAAAAAATGATGCTTGCTTACTGAGTTTATCACTCACATTTTGTTTTTCCAACCTTAGACAGGTTTAAGGCTCGAGGAAAGGAGCAAAGCTAAAAGGAATTGGTATGTTTGAAGAATGAATAGATGAATGTATTGCTTATAATGATATGGGATTGATTAGGTATGATGTTAATAGATAAGTGATTATGTACAAAATTCTATGTGAATTTCTATTTATGAATATATATGATGCCTATAATATGAGAGTAAAGATACTTGTATGAAAATTTTTATGATGATATGGATGAGTCCACTATGGATGATGACAAATATGTGCTTATATGATGAAGGAAACGAAAAAAAAATTTGGACGAAATCAAATTAAGAACCCGTCGTGTGTTCAGGGCAACAATCCTGATCACATTTACCAATCGAAAATAAATCTGGAGGTAAGGTTGTGACGCTCGGGTGGGGGGCGCCACAAGACAAGAGTGTATGGTCGGAGTACAACCGTGGTGCCCCAAACCGTGCAACACAACATGAGCCTTACTTCGGGATCGTTTATTAATTGGTAGACCTTAACAGGATTGTTGCCCTGTCACACGACGGGATCTTAACACATATATGGATTAATAATTCATACTATAAGAATTTGTCACATGACACTCAGTTATATTTTTCACACTTTTTCACAATTTTTCCCTCCTTGGCCAACGCCAAACCCTGATATACAAATTCAAAATTTATTTCCTACACATCACGTTTCATCATATAACATATAATTTTATAACATTCATATCATGTTATAATGTACATTCATCACCTGTCAACATTTTTTCAACATTTTGACATATTTCAATCAATGTCACACACCAACAGTGTATAATTTCATAAATAGCAACAAATTTGCAAACATTCAATTCATAATAAATTCCTTGTCATATAGTTGCATACACAGGAGTACATGAATTATAATCCTTCATTTAACCAATGCTCCTCCTTGGTAGCCATCCTTGCACCTATCTTAGGATTTGAAAAACAAATGGTGAGTATAAACTTAGTAAGTAAGCTGCATAGTTTTGAGGTAATTCATTTTCAGGTAAAGTTTTCATTTGAATAAACATTTTTGAAAACAACATCATACCCAACATGGGTATAATATGAATAATGCAATGCATTATTATTATCATAAACATAAACATCATATGATGGTACGTTAGCTAGGAGACCATCCATCATCCTACTCCCATCTCCGGGAGGGCGCTGTTGGCCAATGGCCTATTTTAGCAACTTGGTCACCCTAGATGGGGACAATCGGTCTGCTTACACCTCTAAAGTGGACCTAGTACCTTGTGCACCATGAACATAGACACAGACATGCTAGCATGATTTTCATGAATAAGCATTTGAGTCATAGTTTATCAACATCATTTCATAAAGCAATGTTCAAGAGCTTTTTTAAGGGTTATAGGGATGGCCATCCTTGAATAATTCCAAATGCATTTTAAACATTCATTTGCAAACTATAACTCAAAGCATTCAAATAGAAATTTGCAACATATTGTCATAATTTTGAGAAAGCATGTTGTAAAAATTTGCTTGCTTACCTGAATTCGCTTTAGTTTCCTTCTTCAATCTTTTTTTTGCCTTTGCCTATACACATAAGAATGACATTGCAATCATAAACATAATTCCATATTCTTGCACATCATATAGTTTTTCAACCCACATGATCAATTTACTTAACCCACTTGTCTTTCAAGTTGGGTGTTTATTTTACCCATTTACACATCAGTATAACTTGTGCTTTCATAACATCCATTCATTTAATTTTTAATACCCTCATTTATTATAACCTTTCCTTTAACTCAACATATGGAAGTTCATTACTTTCCATATATCATTTAACATCCAACTCTTACATTTTACATATCAGTACTCGTTCAAGGCACTTACTTATGAGTTAGGGCTTTACATATTAATCTCAAATTTTTGAAATTTCCAATTTTCTCAAAACAACCCTCTCTTTTCACATTTTACCATATTTCTTTCTATTTTTGCATATTAGCAAGTCATATTTGGTCATTTCCCATTCTTGCCTTCCATATCCTTCATGTGCACTCTCTTAGTTACACATATAGTGTGTGTTATTCAAATTTATATAAAACACCACCTTCCCTTCCATTTTGGCTTAATTTAAGCACTTAATTTGCACATAATTTAGGGTATAATCATGAGATTAAAATCCCTTAATTACATGGTTCCAAAATAGCAACTTTTCCATCATACTCCATGTTTTTCCACCTTTGGACATCCACATCAACATGTCCAAGTAAAATAGATTTTTGGATATTATTTTCAGCCCATGTTGGATGTATATACTTCCTTATTTTTAGGATATTTTACCCTCCAAATTACCCACATATTAGGTTGTTTAAATCACAAACTAATTCCACCTCAAATGAGTATAATTTTCATTAAATTGTCAAGTCCATGTTCCACCCTTCTAAGGTCCATCAAACATGTTTAGTTTAACATATATTAAACATGGAAACATTTAACATAATCCACACATATCATATGCTTAAAATAGTAACTTTAATTGGAAATTTACAAAAAATTCCAGCATGGTATACTTAGGATAATTAACACTAAAATCATACATAGCATTCTTGAAAGCTTGAATTGAATCCTCTAGTTCATTTATCATTTAGTAACCCTATCAAGGGCTTCATAAATCATCATTTAGGGTTCATCAATGAATCAATTTATGACCCATGAATTGAGCTAGAAAACTTGGAAATTAATAAACCAAACTAGGTTTAATATCTACTTGAACATGTGTGGTTTTGCTCCCACTTGTAAAGCTTGGTTTCTTCCTCTTTCTTCTCCTCTTTTTCTCCTCTTTTTCTTTCCTTTTCCCTCTTTTTTCCCTCTCTTTTCCCCTCACATGTGACGTTCACTTTGCAGGACTTAGTGTTTTTTTTCACACAAATCTGTCCTCTTTGAAAAACGTCCAATAGCCCCCCTTCTCTCCTTTTGATATTGTTGTTTTCACCTTTCCTTTTCCACCTCATTTTGAGGTTAAATAATACCCATATTTATCCTCTTATGTTCTGACATATTTATCATCTTAATTTATATTTTTTACAGAATTTTTTATCACAAATTTTCTACCCAAACAACCCTTGTTCACGTCCCCCTTTAGCCACCCCTTTTCGGCATTTTGTGGCAACAAAAACTGCCCAAAATCCATCCATTAAACACCCTTGATTTTGCTACCTCTTTTACCCACAATTTCTGAATTTTTGGATTAGCAAAAATTCCCCAAAAGTCTACCTCATTTCAAAGCATTAAACCCATTACTTTTCATTAATGACATGTCACTTTTTTAAGACAAAAGTCAAAGAATTTTGTGCTTTTGTGATTAAGAATTTTTTCATGATAATTAGACTAATCAAATCCAATCATATAATAGGTCATCTCATTTTAACCATCCACAAAAAATTTCATGTCAAAATGGCCTTTCTAGTGTAAATAGTCATTTGAAATTGTCTCTTGAATTTGGATGAAATTAAATATTTATCACCCTAATTAAATCATGATTATCATAATCCATTCCATTCAAAAGGTAGAGTACATCATCATGTGCTTACCCTTCAAATTTCATGTCAATCCGCCTTATAGACGTCAAATTATGAATTTTCTAACAATAATCACATCAATCCCATCGATTCCAAAGCTTTTGCACTTTATGATCTAAGATCTTGATTGGTCTTTCCTCATAATTTAAATGATCTTGAATTGGCAGGTTTTCTGCTATCAGGATATGTGTGTTGTCTGGAATGTATTTCCTAAGCATGGAAATATAAAATACATTGTGTACTAGGGCTAAGGTTAGCGGTAGGGCTATCCTGTATGCCAACTTTCCATTCTTCTCTAGTACTTCAAATGACCCAATATAGCTTGGATTTAGCTTACTCCTTTTCCCAAACCTTGTAACTCCTTTGAATGGCGTGACCTTTATAAACACATGCTCGTCATCTTAGATATTTAAATTCATTCTCTTGCAATTGGTGTAACTCTTTTGCCGACTCTGGGCGGTGAGTATACACTGGTGAATTACTCGCACTTTATCTGCCATTCGTCTGGGCAAGTCCGGGGCTAACTTGCTCTATCCAACTTCATTCGAATTCAATGGGGTTCGGCATCATCGCCCATACAATGCTTCGAAAGGGGTCATCTGAATACTGGCTTGGTAGCTATTGTTGTAGGCAAACTCGGTTATCAATACATATTCATCCCATGATCCTCCAAATTCCAAAGTACACATTCGGAGCATATCCTCAATAATTTGATTTACTCGCTCCATTTACCCATCAGTATGGGGATGAAATGTCATGCTAAACTTTAGTTGTGTGCCTAGGGTTTGGTGTAAGAAATTCCAAAATCAAGATGTGAACGTTGTATCTCGATCGGACACTATAGACTTAGGCGCTCCATGGAGTCATACTATCTCCTTATAATAAATCTTAGCTAACCTTTCCGTAGAAAAGTTTCTCTTTATGGGTAAGAAATGCGCAACTTTCGACAATGATCCACTATTCCCCATATGGAGTCATTTTCAGCTTGTGTCTTAGGCAATCCTTCAATAAAATTCATTATAATATCATCCCATTTCCACACAGAAACTTTAAGGGATTGTAACTTTCCTGGTATTCGCTAATGATCTGCTTTCACCTTCTGACATGTCAAGCACTTAGCTACATATTCAACGATTTTTATTTTCATATTGTTCCACCAATATCCCTTCTTAAGATCGTGATACATCTTAGTGCTTCTTGGATGTATAGAAAATGGAGAAAAGTGTGCTTCCTTAAGTATATGTTCTTTCAATTCAACTAAATTAGGTATGCAAAGGCGACCCATGTACCGATACATACCCTGTTCATCCATAGCAAATTCATTTAGGCCTTTTTGCCTCATTTTCTCCACATGCTTTTGTAGGTCTGAATCACTTTGCTATGCAGTTTTAATCTGTTCAAATAAGGAGGATTGTATCTGAATTTGTGATAATCTTACTTGCACTCCAGGTGGACATACAATCAACTCCAATTGTCTAATTTCTCGAAACAATCTCTCTTCCTTCGTGATAAGGTGTGCTATGCTGACATTTCTGGTCAATGCATTGGCTACCAAGTTTGCATTACCTGGATGGTATAATATATCTAGATCATAGTCCTTTAATAACTTGAGCAATCGTCTTTGCCTCAAATTCAACTCCTTTTGAGTAAAAATATACTTGAGACTCTTATGATTGGTGTAGATTTCGCATTTAGCACCATACACGTAATGCCTCTACATTTTCAAGGCAAACACCACTTGTGATACCCAGAACAAACGTGGCTCATACATGCAATCTAGGCATGTAATTAGTGTTAATTATATAATTGAAGTGGATTGATGAGATTAGGTCTAATGACAAAGTAAGGTGGTTAAGTTAATCACCTTAGCCCAACATGAGTTAATGTGCTCAAAGAGGCCTAATGAGGATTAGGGAATGTGAATATATTGGGGATAATTACATCATATATTATGATTTAATTAATGGAGATTATGATGATAACTATGAGAATTGAGGTGATAAATGTTAGAAAATTCATAATTTGACACCTACAAGGCGGAATGAGGTGAAATTTGAAAGGTAAGCACATGATGATATGCCCAACCTTATGAATGGAATGGATTATGGAAAATTTTGATGATATTAGGGTGATAATTATTTATTTTCATCCAAATCCAACAGACAATTTCAAATGGTTATAACTTATGATAGAAAGGTCATTTTGAGATGAAATTTGACATGAACGGTTAAAACGATATGGTGAATCTTATGGATGGATTTGATTAAGCTAATTATCATGAGAAATTTCTTAATCACAAAAGGATGAAAGCTGTTAACTTTTGTTCATGAAAAGTAACATGCCATTAATGAACCGAAAGTGACAAGTGACACGTGTCGATATGGAATTCGTTGAGCTAGATTTAAAGTCAATCAAATTAATGAAGAATTGACTTTTGAAAAGAAACTGGGACACATGTCATCGTACGATCCATTTGGAATCAATATAACTAAGATGAGATTAGGGTGATAATTATTTATTTTCATCCAAATCCAATAGACAATTTCAAATGGTCATAACTTATGATAGAAAGGTCATTTTGAGATGAAATTTGACATGAACGGTTAAAACGATATGGTGAATCTTATGGATGGATTTGATTAAGATAATTATCATGAGAAATTTCTTAATCACAAAAGGACGAAAGCTGTTAACTTTTGTTCATGAAAAGTAGCATGCCATTAATGAACCGAAAGTGACAAGTGACACGTGTCGATATGGAATTCGTTGAGCTAGATTTAAAGTCAATCAAATTAATGAAGAATTGACTTTTGAAAAGAAAGTGGGACACATGTCATCGTACGATCCATTTGGAATCAATATAACTAATGTAAAAATCAATGATTTAATGAGGCAATTAAAGGGTTCATTGAGGTGGCATAAGATGTGATTTTCGGAGCATTTTTCAATTTCTAAAAATTGAAAAGCACATGAAATCAGGCTGCACATTAATGGATTGTAATGAATGGATTTGGGCAGATTTTGTCCTAACAAAAATCCAAAAAAGGCTACCCTAAGGGGGGGGATGTCCAAGGCTATGTAGGTGAGCTGATTTTTGTTTTAAAAATCTGAAAATATGGAAATTATGGGATAAATATGATGACAACTCAATGAGGATAATTACGAACATTTTTAAGCCTAAAAATGAGGTGGAAAAGGGGGATAAAAATCTGTTTAAATGGAAGGAGAGAGAAGAGACCAAGGGACGTTCATTTTGGGCAAAATGTGAGAGAGAAAAAAATCTCTCAAAGGGGCAACAGCTGGACGTGCCAAGAAGGAAGGAAAAGAAAGAGAAATAGAAGAAGAAAAATGAGGAAAGGAGGAGAAGAAAAGGAAGGAACCAAGCTAGGAAGGATCGGAGCAAAAGTTCACAACTCCAAGTATTGAAGGCAAGTATGATTCATTTAATTCTAAGTTTCTTACCCTTATTTATGGATCATAAATTTGATTCATAATTAACACTAAATGATGAGTTATGAAGCCCTTAATTAGGATACTAAATGTTAAATGAATGGAAGGACTCAATTCAAGGGTTCAATGAGGTTATACATGACTTTAGGGTTAATTACCCAAGGAATACCTAGTTGGAATTTTTGATAAATTCCCAAATATGTTGTTGTTTTAAGCATGCTATATGTTTGGATTATGATTAATGAATCTATGATTTATATAGGTTGATTTGGGCAAGATTTAAGAACCTTAGGAAGGGCTAAACCTAAGGTTAACTATATGATGAGAATTCCACTCTTTTGAGATGGAATTTGTACATGGACCAAATCAAATAATACATGGATGAATTAAAGGGTAAAAGATCCTAAATTTAGGGCACATGGGACATCAAACATGAAGAGAGAATAAAATGCAAAAATCTGATTTTTTTTGGAACCTAAGGTGTGGACGTTCAAGGGTGGCCAGAGACTTGGCGCCTAGTGGCGCTGCGGCGCCGACCCCCACACAAGTGAGTTTAGCACTTGTCTTGTGCTCTGTTTAGGGGGGGAGTAAATTGCAATTATTTAATAGACTTTGAAAATACCCTAAATTATGTGCTAATTAAGTATTTTAATTATGCCAAAATAGAGGGCAAGTTTTTATTTTAAAAAAAGATTAGAAAACACATAATATATGTGTAATGCGAAGGGTGCACATAAAGGGTATGTATGACCAAGATGAGAAATGTGAAAAGTAAGTGATAAATGATAAATGGGAGGTAATGAACCCCCATATGTGGATTAAACGAAAGATTATGATATGTTACCCTAAATAAGGGCATTAAAAATGAAATGAATGAATGGATAATGTAATGAATAAATTATGTTGTTATGTATGAACACCCGACTTGAAAGACAAGTGGGTTAAGCTAGTTCAATGTAAATCCAAATGGATTCATGTAGGTTGAAAAACCCTAAGAGATGCAAGCATTTGAAATTTATGTGTATAAATGAAATGTCATTTTCATTTATCTAGGCAAAGGCAAGGAAAAAGTATGGAAGAAAGGAATTAAGGCTATCTCAGACAAAGGCAAGAAAAATGATGGCTTTAATGAAAAGTCTCAAGGATTGCTTCATGGGAAGCAAACAACACTTTTTAAAATAATTATTGTATCACAAGTGTTGCAAAGATTAGAAAAGATTTATGATGATGGTTTTAAGAATTTGCTTACAAGTAAGCAAGTTCTTCATGATCCTATTTTCAAAAGATTTCACACTTTATGTTGATAGTTTTAAGCATTTGCTTATAAGCAAGCAAGTTCTTTATGATGTTGTTTTCAAAAGTATTTTATAAGAAAATGGGAGTTTTGCCCTTTTTCACAATGTGATATTTGCAAACAAGTTTTGAGTCTACTCGCACAAGATTTGTGAAAAAAAAGTGTATTTATAAAAGAAAAGGAAAAAGGGATTTGATTTATAGAAAAATATTGGATTTTCTATGCCATGATGCTTAAACATAAATGACGATTTGGACATAGTCCATCTGTTTGAAATGGTATTAGAAAAGTTTTTATTTCCATTAGATATGGAAATATTTCGAAAATGCTTCGAAAATATTTACATGAATGTTTCTAAAGAGGATTTACGGGTGGCCAACCGGATAAGTTGATTTCATAAAAGGATTTGATTTCTAAAATAGCATACAAAAGGCTATGCATGCCCCTCTTTATGCAAAAATGACAAGAAGGATATGTGGACAAGGATATGATACCAGGGTGAATAAAAGGGGATGATGCAATTGCATAACTTTGTGGGCAAAAAACCCTGAAATGAAAACTAAGATAATGATAATGAAATACGCTGTTTATTCTTGAAAATTCAAAAGCTTTGAAGTTTCTTTATCATGATAATTTCAAGGTTTATTTCAAGAACCATTTTTAGAAAAGATTGTTTTCTCGAATATCTCAAATGCTTATCAAATGTTTTACTTAAAATATTTCTAAAAGAATTTAAGGGTGGTCATCCGAAAACAAGATTTCAAATGATAACTTGTTTAAAGTGGGTGTGCTCGCTTTACAAGTTGACACGAACTGTTGACACCCACTGTGGTCTGTGCTGTTTCAAGAGATCATACTAGCAAAAGGACATCTATGATGATAATGTATGGTGCACCAATACAAGGAATAGGCCAGTTGTAGAGCACGGTTAGAGATGGACTAGGGCCCACTCTACATATGACCAAGTCGGTAACGGATGACAGGAGGCCAACGGCACCCTCCCTGAGATGGGAGAAGGATTAAGGGACAGTCGCCTAGCTAGCATGCTGTTAAGGATTCTCTTCCTAAAAGGTAGAATGATCACTTAATAAGTGTCACTATTGAATGGGAGAAATGCATTTGCATATGTTTTGTTTTTCAAAAACCCAGAGGCTGGGAAATAAAAGCATTTATACGAAAGGTTACCCTAAATGGGATTTTGTGAGCCATTATGAACAATTTTACCCTAAAAATAGGGTGTTTTATGTAAAAAGTATAAATATAAAGGATAAGATAAAATGTTTTTTGTGCAAATGCTTTCATGAAAATAGATTATGTGTTTTCGTCTTGTTGTTATAAACAAGCGCCAAAATGGGGATTACGAAAAAAAGTTTGTCTTGTTTGCTATAAACAAGCCCCAAGATAGGGATTATGAAGAACGGTTTATATGAAAAATATTTTTATATATCTTGTTTGTTATAAACAAGCCCCAAGACGGGGATTATGAAAAAGGGTTTATGTGGAAAAACAAATTTCGACATAAAAATGTCCATTTCCAAAAAGGATTTATACGAAAAATGTTTTAAAACATATGAATGTCCGTTGCCAAAAAATGGCTTATGTCAAAAGATATTTAGGACATAAAAATGTCCGTTGGAGAGAAAGTTTATGTCAAAAATGCTTTTGGACATAAAATGTCCACTGCCTAAAAGGGTTTATGAGAAAAAAAATTTGGACGTAAAGCATCCGTTAACAAAAGAAGGTTTTATGTATAATGTCCTGGAACATTAAAAATGTTCAAACAAGACCAAAGAGAATTACCTAAAAAGGGTAAAACGCATATGTTTTGCCTTTGAAAGCCCAGATGTGACATTCAAAAGGTTTTAAAGATGTTTATGAAAATATTTTAAAGGAAAATTTTGCCCTAAAAGATAAAATGCTTGCTTACTGAGTTATCACTCACATTTTGTTTTTCCAAACCTTAGACAGGTACCGGAAAGCTCAAGAGGTCGTGGACCTGAGTATCTAAGGAAAGGTATGAGATGATATGCAAATGTGAGCTAAAATGATTAGCCATGATGAATGAGATGGTATGCCTTAATATTTTAAGTTGACGCATGTGAACTTATTTAAGATTCTAAGTTCTATGTGAACTGATGGTTGGATGTATGTATGAAATGAAAATGTCATGATTAGGTCAAAATGACCTTTAATGTAGAAGAGCAAGTTGAGATGTTATGAATGAAATGCGCACTTGATATGTGCAATTGATTACAAGTGTATTGTCGCTTATAAGATGAATGAAATGAAATGCAAAGAAATGAAATGATGATAGATAAAAGGAATGAAATAAAAATTTTTTTTGGACAAGATCCAATTAAGAACCCGCCGCATGATCAGGGCAACAATCCTAATTCATATTTACCAATCGATAAGATCTTGGAGTAAGGCTCAGGATGTGACGTCTTGGGTTGTGGGCGTCACACCACTGTCGCTAGTTCTAAATCATGAGTGGGGTAGCTTATCTCGTTGGGCTTTAGTTGCCGAGATGCATAGGCTATCATCTTTCCTTTTTGCATCAATACACATCCCAATCCTTTCGTTGAGGCATCATTATGAACCACAAACCCTTCATTTTCTTCTGGGAGGGTTAAAATAGGTGTCTCTATCAATCGTTACTTCAATTTCTGAAAACTTCTTTTGCATTCATTAGACCATACGTACTTAACTCCTTTCCGGGTCAATCGTGTAATGGGGCTAATAATTGTAAAAATCCCTCAATGAATCTTCGGTAGTAGCCTGCTAACCCTAGGAAACTTTGGTTCTCTATAATAATTGTTGGTCTTGGCCACTTAAGCACTCTTCAATCTTTTGAGGATCAACTTAAATTCCCTTTTCTGATATTATATGCCCTAGAAACGCTACTTGTTTCAACCAAAATCACATTTCTTCAACTTGGCAAATAATTTCTCGTTCCTTAGCCTTTTCAATACACTTTGAAGAGTGTTTCATCTTCCTCCTTCGATCTTGAGTAAATTAGGATGTCATCGATAAATACCACAATAAATTGTCCAAGTAATCCCAAAATACTCTATTCATCATATCCATGAATACAACAAGGGCATTTGTAAGTCCAAATGACATACCAAAAATTTATAATGCCCATATCTTGTCCGAAATGCCTTCTTATGAATATCAGTAGGACTTATCCTCAGTTGATGGTACCCTGACTGTAAATCTATTTTGGAGAAGGTCATTGCTCATTTTAGTTCATCAAATAGATCATCAATTTGTGGCAAAGGGTATCTATTCTTCACTGTAACCCTGTCCAGTTCCCTGTAGTCTATACAATCTCAAACTTTCATCTTTCTTTCTTACAAATAATGATAAAACCTTTATCTGGGAGCTATTGTATTTGAGTTCTCAACTCTATCATCTTAGCTGGAGCCATTCAATAGGGAGTCTTGGATATCAGGTTTGTACCCGGTATAACATCAATCACCATATCCATCTCCCTTTCTGGAGGTAACTTTGTTAATTCCTTTGGAAAAACATCTAGAAATTCCTTAACCACCGAAATTTGATCTATGTCCACTCCCTTTCCTTCCTTTATACTGACTGATACCAAATAAACTTGGCATTGTTGGTGGACTATCCTAGCCGCTTTCATAGATGATATCAGTATAGTAGAATTCTCAGGCTGTCTTAGTTTGCCAATAACTATATCTTTATCTGGAGTCTCTTCAAATTGCACTTTTTTATTTTTACAATCAATGGTGGCTCCCCATTGGGTTAGCTAATCCATTCCCAAAATCACATCGAACTCCATCATTGACAATAGGATTAGGTCGGCTTCTAATATCATGGAGCCTATCCTAATCGGACATGCCTTACATACTTGGCTAGAACTAGCTAACCTGTACACAGGAAATTCTATGTATTATTTTATTCATTTTCTCTACAAGCAGTGCATGTGTGGTTACATATTGGCAGGCTATAAATGAATGAGTAATACCAGAATCAAACAAAGCTACTGCAGAATTTCTTAAAATATAAATCATACATGTAACTACCTTTTTTTCTTGCTCTTGTGACTTCATAAGAGTCAATGCATGCACGTGCACTGGGTTCGTAGAAGTACCATGTCGGCTAGCTATAGCGGTAATCCTTGATTGGGTTGGTCTTCCTCACCCTTGTGATGTTTATGCTTTATTTGGACAATTCGGGGAAATATGCCCTACCTGATCATAAACAAAACACTTGATAACCTTAGCTTCCTCAGTTTCACATTCCTTAGCTATGTGACCCGTTTGCTCGCACTTGTAGCATTTGTTTGATCCTTTCAAAAATTCGCCTAGGTGATGCTTTTAACTCTTTTTACATAGTGGAGAGCTTTTCTTTTTAGGGATACCTTTACCCTTTCCCATTCCTTTCTTTTACTCTTTTTCTTCCTTGTTTCTGCTTCCTTCACACCCGGGCTAAACAATCTTTGTCCTTGCCTCAACTGTTGAGTTCTCAATGCCTCTACTTTTAATGCCCTTGCCCTCTCGAGACTTGATGCATAATCCTTAATTAGTAAAGGTGCAAGGCTCTCCCTTAGATATGACCTCAATCCTTATTGAAATCTTTGTGCCTTATTTTTTGGCACATTGGCGATCCATGATATATATCTTACCAAGGCATTGAACTTAGTGGCATACTCCGTGACTGACATCCTTCCTTGATACGACCGTTCAAACTCAATTACCTTCTGATTTTGAGTCCCACTAGAACGTATTCCTTGTTGAACTCCTCAACAAAAGTCTGCCAAGTCACTTCCTCTGGGTGCGGCATTGTGATCAACCTGGTTTCCCACCACTCATGGGCATCTTTAGCCAGCAAATGAGTGGCACACAAGACCTTCTGCCTATCATTGCATGGAGATATCCTAAATAACTTTTTAATCTCTGTCATCCATTGTTCAGCTTGTACGGGGTCGGGTTCGCCTAGGAACCTAGGAGGACGTTGAGCGAAAAAGGCATTGATGGCTCTCCTGTCTGTTTCCAATAAATGATTTTCATCTCCCACTGGTGCCGGTGTGGGGATAGGGTTAGCCATTGGAGTGGGTCTTTCTCTTTCATTACCGCCCAACTGCGCTTGTTGGGTTCTTTCCCATAAGCCTTGAATTATATCCACAGTCTGGGTTGCCCATTCTCAAGTAGCCTACTGCATGGCCTCCTTTACGGCTGCAGCTACCCTTTTCTCAATCGTCCTTACCTGTCTCATTTCATTTTCACTTTCAACATTCGGTTCCGGACTTAGGTCTTCTCGTTGCTGACGAGTCCTTAGGTTTTTCCCTCTTGGTCCTAGTCCTAGACGTTTAGACCTATTACTTGTTTCTCCAGCTTCATACTGACTTGGAATTTCATCATTAGCTATCACTCTTCCTTTGTTTCGTCTAATTCTTGCCCTTGTGTTAACCATGGTACTTTTGCTATATTCAAAAACACATCTGCATAACTTTCATTTATGATTAAGTTTAAATCATATCACACATATAGCACCAACATTCCATTAATTCATCATAACCATATCATTCCGCATTAAGCAATACCAAACATCTTATAATCAATCATTATCAATATAAACATTTATAATTATTCATAATCATTCATAATCATTCTTTTCACACATTTATGATTTTCAGACATAGCCATTTCCTATATATATATATCATAACCATTCATACATTCACATAATTCACATACTTCGACATTCGATCTTGAAAACCATAGTTTTACCACATCACCACATAATACATCCACATATACATAGAAAATCCATTTTGAAACAAAAGTTTCACCAATCCAAAATTTATACATGTACATGTCATGAAACAAAGAAAACCTTCATCATAACCATTTACCTTCCTCCTCTTAGGTAACGCCTACGACTAGGTGGCACCTGCGTAGGCTCAATGGTGATGGTGCTAGTATCTGACCAGTCAAGAAAGTTTTCATTTTTACTATCATCATCACTTTCTTTCTCGGGTTCGAAGAACTCCTCTACGGGGTCATCATCATCGTTTTCACTTTCCATATCTATGGACCCACCATCACTTTCTACCACCCTTAGTATATGTTCAAGAGGGTCGGGTGAAGGAGACCCTTCCACTACATGCCCACCTAGAGTGAGATACTGCTCCTGTGTTCTCGCAACTTCCCTTTTCCTTTGATTGATATGCTCTCAACTCACTCCATGTTGGAATTGCACATAGCCATTGGCAAACCGATACCATGGGCCATGATCTGGGGGTGTAGGAGTGGGTATTTGATCCCAAAAAGTCTAAAGCTCCCTAATGTTAACTTGATCGGTAGGTACCGATGGAATTGGCCATGGGTCAGGCCAAGGAGGTAGAATGACTTCAGCTCTAGGAGCCCTGCTGGTGGACTCTCCTTGATTATATCCATTTTGCATGGGGTGTTGATAGGGTTCAGTATCATTTTCCCTTTTGATTTGCAGTGGAGGATATATGAGCTGATAACCTGGAGGGATGGGTGGGGCACACACCACACCCTGCTAGGATGCCCACCATGTATGGGCATTCTCTTCTATTCTACGTCGTTTCTCCTCCTCCTCCATCTCCCTCTTCAACTCCTCCAGACTCATTATGGCTTTTCTTTTATCCACAATTTACATTTTAAAACATAGCAAATCAGCTATATTTTATAATCAACGTAATACAAGTCATCTTCACAAAACATAAAAATCAACATATAATCACATATTTTTCATCAATTTCAATCTATCTTTATAATTAGTATATTTCCTTGCCTATTTACCAATCCATACTTTGAAACCAAGCTCTGTAGCACCCCAAACCATGCGACACAACGTGAGCCTTACTCCGAGATCGTTTATTAATTGCTAAACATGAACTGGATTATTGCCCTGTCACACGACGAGATCTTGACACATATATGGATTAATAATTCATACCATAAGAATTTTTCACATGACACTTAGTTATTTTTTGAAAATTTTGCCATCCTTGGCCAACATCAAGCCCTGATATACACATTCAAAATTTATTTCCTATACATCATGTTCCATCATATAACATAAAATTTTATAACATTCATATCATGTTATAATATACATTCATCACCTGTCAACATTTTTTCAATGTTTTGACATATTTCAATCCATATCACACACCAACAACGTATAATTTCATAAATAGCAACAAATTTGCAAACATTCAATTCATAATACATTCTTTATCATATAGTTGTATACACAAGAGTACATGAATTATAATCCTCCATTTAACCAGTGCTCCTCCTTGGTAGCCATCCTTGCCCCTGTCTTAGAGTTTGAAAAACAAATGGTGAGTATAAACTCAATAAGCAAGCTGCATAGTTTTTAGGCAATTCATTTTCAGACAAAGTTTTCATTTGAATAAACATCTTTGAAAACAACATCATACCCAACACAGGTATATTATGAATAATGCAATGCATTATTATCATAAACATGAATATCATATGATGGTACACTAGCTAGGCGACCATCTATCATCCTGCTCCCATCTCAGGGAGGAGGGCACCAAGGCCAATGACCTATTTTAGCGATTTGGTCACACTAGAGGGGGACAATCAGTCTACTTACACCTCTAAAGTGGACCTACTACTTTGTGCACCATGAACAAAGACAAAGACATGTTAGCATGATTTTCATGAATAAGCATTTGAGCTATAGTTTATCAACATCATTTCATAAAGCAGTGTTCAAGAGCTTTTGTAAGGGTTATGAGGATGGCCATCATTGAATAATTCCAAAGGCATTTTAAACATTCATTTGCAAACTATAATTCAAAGCATTTAAATAGAAATTTGCAACATATTGTCAGAATTTTGAGAAAGCAAGTTGTAAAAATTTGCTTGCTTACCTGAATTCGCGTTATTTTCCTTCGTCAATGTTTTCTTTGTCGTTGCTTATACACATAAGAATGACATTACATTCATAAACATAATTCAATATGCTTGCACATCATATAGTTTTCCAACCCACATGATCAATTTACTTAACCCACTTATCTTTCAAGTTGGGTGTTTATTTTACCCGTTCACATATCGACATAACTTGTGCTTTTATAGCATCTATTCCTTTCATTTTTAATATCCTTATTTGGGAAAATTTTCAAGCTTATTATAACCTTTCATTTAACTCAACATATGGAAGTTCATTACTTTTCATATATCATTTAACATCTAATTCTTACATTTTACATATCAGTTCTCGTTCAAGGCACTTACTTATGAGTTAAGGCTTTACGTATTAATCCTAAAATTTTGAGATTTCTAAATTTTCTTAAAACAGCCCTCTCTTTTCACATTTTACCATATTTCCTTCAATTTTTTTTCATTTTAGCAAGTCATATTTGGTCATTTTCCATTCTTGCCTTCCAAATCTTTCATGTGCACTCTCTTAGTTACACATATATTATGTGTTATTCAAATTTATATAAAACAGCACCTTCCCTTACATTTTGGCTTAATTTAAATACTTATTTTGCGCATAATTTAGGGTATAATTATGAGATTAAAATTCCTTAATTACATGGTTTCAAAACAGCAACTTTTCCATCATACTTTCCATGTTTTTCCACCTTTGGACGTCCACATAAACATGTCCAAGTAACATAGATTTTTGGATCTTATTTTCAGCCCATGTTGGACGTCCATACATCCTTATTTTTAGGGTATTTTACCCTCCAAATTACCCACATATTAGGTTGTTTAAATCATGCACTAATTCCACCTCAAATGAGTAGAATTTTCATTAAATTGTCAAATCCATGTTCCACCCTTCTAAAGTCTATCAAACTTGCTTTGTTTAACATATATTAAACATGGAAACATTAAACATAGTCCACACATATCATATGCTTAAAATAGTAATTTTAATTGGGAATTTACAAAAATTCCAGCATGGTATACGTAGGATAATTAACCCTAAAATCATACATAGAATTCTTGAAAGCTTGAATTGAATTCTCTAGTTCATTTATCATTTGGTAACCCTATCAAGGGCTTCATAAATCATCATTTAGGGTTCATAAATGAATCAATTTATGACCCATAAATTGAGCTAGAAAACTTAGAAATTAATAAACCAAACTTGTTTTAATATCTACTTGAACTTGTGTGGTTTTCCTCCCACTTGTGAAGATTCGTTTCTTCCACTTTCTTCAACTATTTTTCTCCTATTTTTCTTCCCTTTTCCCTCTCTTTTCCCTCTCTTTTCCCCTCGTTTGGGACGTCCACTTTGCTAGACTTAGTTTTTTTTACACAAATCTGTCAACTTTGAAAAAAGTCCAACAATCCCCTTCTCTCCTTTTTATATTGTTGTTTTCACACTTCCTTTTTCACCTCATTTTGAGGTTAAATAATACCCATATTTATCCTCTAAAGTGCTGCCATATTTATCCTCTTAATTTACATTTTTACAGAATTTTTTATCACAAAATTTCTGTCCGCCCTTGATCATGTCCCCCTTTAGCAACCCCTTTTTGCATTTTGTGGTAACGAAAACTGCCCAAAATCTAGCCATTAAACACCCTCAATTTTTCTGCCTCTTTTACCCACAATTTCTGAATTTTTGGATTAGCAAAAATGCTCCAAAATTCCACCTCATTTCCAAGCATTAAACCCATTACTTTCCATTAATGACATGTCACTTTTTTAAGACAAAAGTCAAAGAATTTTGTCCTGTTGTGATTAAGAATTTTTCCATGATAATTATCCTAATAAAATGCAATCATACGATAGGCCATCTCATTTTAACCATACATGAAAATTTTCATATCAAAATGACCTTTCTAGTGTAAGTTGTGGTTATTTGAAATTGTCTCTTGAATTTGGATAAAATTAAATATTTATCACCCTAATTAAATCATGATTATCATAATTCATTCCATTCATAAGGTAGAGCACATCATCATGTGCTTACTCTTCGAATTTCACGTCAAGCCACCTTATATACATCAAGTTATGAATTTTCTAACAATAATCACATCAATCCCATAATTATGATCATAATATATGAAATAATTAATCATGAGACATCCTCATTTTCTATACCTCATTTGGTCTCTTTGTACACATTATATCGTATTGAGCTATGGTGATTAATTTAAACACCTTACTTAATCAATGGCCTTAATCTCAATCATTCAATTGAATAACACAATTAATCAAAGTTAAATACCTAGTTTACATGTATGGACTTCAATTGGTCTTGGTATCACAATGACTCACTGTTTGTAAAGGCCCCCTAGAGCTATAATTTAGAAGAGAGCAAGGGCTCTAGTTGTATATCTGTTGATATAGTATTACCAAAGACACAAGGGTGTACTCTTGGAAGAGTGGAGTAAGGAGAGCTATCTCGAACCGTTATAATTTCTTGTGTTTGCTATTATTAGTTCGTTTGTTGTATTACTCTCCACATTTTGAATTCAAAGAGACTTCATTCACAAGGGGTTAGTTTAACATACTAAAAGAAATTATAAAAAACCCAATTCACCCTTCCCTCTTGCCTTTTGCCACAAACTCCAGACCAACAAGTGGTATCAGAGCAGGTCTTTGAGTTTATAGTAAAGAGATCTACTAAAAATTGCATCCCAATCAACGTCCATCTCTACATTTGCTAAGTACAAATCTTTCACTAGACCACCTTTATTTGACGGCAGTAACTTCGGTTACTGGAAGTTGAGAATGAAATAACTTATTATGTAAATTAATATAGATTCTTGAATTTCTATCTAAGATGGAATTACTCTAATTACTAGTGAAAAGGCCTCCGATTGGATTGAAGAGGAGATAAAGTTAGTAAAGAGTAACGTCGAGGTAATAAACTCATTGTTTTGTGTCTTAACAGCTGCTGAATATGATAGAGTATCTTTTTATCTAACTGCAAAAGAGATATGAGATATTCTAACATCAATATATGATGACACTTCTTCGATCCAAGGGACAAGAAGAAACATCTTGATTGGAGAATTAGAAAGCTTCAAGATACTTGATACTGAAAATGTTACTAAAATGTTTACTAGATTTTCAAAAATTACTAATGCTTTAAAGGGCATAGGAAAAGTAATTTCTAAATCCGAACAGGTTATGAAAATACAAAGAGCATTAATCTTGGTCTCCCAAGGTAACTGCAATAGAAAAAGCAAAAGACCTGAATATGTTGAAGCTAGAAGACTTCATCAACCGACTCATTCTCATGGCTGATAAAAAGGAGAAATGAAGAACACCATAAGAGAAAACGAACGATTGGATTGAAAGCAACATAGAACTCAAGAGAATCTGCCTCCTTCCAAAATGAAGATGAGGAAATTTTACTCCTCATAAGAAAGTTCAAAAAATTTATGAGAAAAGAAAAAAACTTCAGCTCCTCTAAAGGATTCAAAGAGAGAAGCAAGAAAGAAACTACATAATACTTTAGATGTGGTGGAATAAGACACATGCAAGCTCAATATCCCACACGTGAAGAAAGTAAGTCCAAAGAAAGGCAAAAGAAGAAAGATAAAAGCAACTCTAGAAAATTCCCAAAGCCTAAGAGTAGAGGGATGTACATTAATGAGGATTCATCGTCTACTAGCAGCTCCTCAAGTGAAGAATAAGAAGCTAGAAATTGTGTAAGAATTTGCTGTGTTGCAAGAATTGAAGAGGAAAACATCATAAAATGCCTCACGGCTACTGAATTGGATGGAATGACTGATAATTGGTAATTAATAATATATTTTGTGGGCATTTTAAACCAATTTAGTGGGCAATCATTTGAGTATAAAGAGAAATTTGGTTTGAAATGCGTATTTGCAACATTTGGGTATTAACTATTAATTTCTAGTTATTTAAATAAATTTTATAATCTTTTGGCTTGAAATTATATTTTTATTTGTTGCTATAAAATCAAATATGTTTGATATTAAAAATAATTATTTTGGGCTTCAAATAATTTTAATTTATCACCTATTTATTAATTAGAAGAGTTAATAATTTAAATCTTTATTTTATGCAGGTTAGCATGCAAATCCAGACCCTTCATCACATTTTCAAGTGGGCCCCACACAAATCACGCCTGATACTTGGAAATTAATAATATATTTTATGGGCATTTTATACCAATTTGGTGGGTAATTAATTGAGTTTAATGTGAAATTTGCTCTAAAATGTGGTGTTGCAACAATTGGGTATTAAATATTAATTTCAAGTTATTTAAACAAGTTTTGTAATCTTTTGGCTTGAAATTACATTTTTATTTGTTGCCATGAAATCAAATGGGCTTGAAATAATTTCTATAATGATAACCCACTAATGATTTTGATGAATTAATGATTTAAATATTTTTTATGTAGGCTTGTAAGTTCAAGTGGGCCCCACAAGATCACTGCCTATCTGGATCGTCAAAGCATCAGCATCAAATCCATGCTTCCAAGCTGTCCATTAATTCAGCACATAAGCTGAATCGTCCAATCATCCATGGGCCCACCAAAAATCACGTCCAGCTGATCTAGATGTCGATTGATCTAGGTTGTCCACCGCGCAATCATGTCATATATTCAGCGTCCAGATGTGCATTATATATTCAGCGTACATATAATTCAAGCACGCCCAGATCATGCAGAAATTCTAATATCCAAATAGTGGACCCCACCAGCTGTACAGAAGATTAATGGCCAACGAACCAATCCTCACCGAATGGACAGCAAATCTTAGGCATTTAATTCTGATCGTGCAGATCATGAAAATCTGAACGTCCATTTAAATCCAGCCATCCAGTGCACCGTCCCTATTGTTCCAAGCTGTCCACATAAATCAACCGCCCTGATTTTTTCAAAACTTCCAACCATGCAAATAAACGTCCAAGTTAGCAGCATCTCCAATTCAAGTCGTTAAAAAAAAATCCTTGTGCAGTAAGAATTAACCTCGGCCATTCAAACTCGTCCATTCATACGCAATTCAATCTGTGGGCGGATTAAGAGCGCAACTGAAATATGATAAATGCACAAGTTCTTAATCAATATAAAAAGGGTGGACGACAATGAGAGGAGGGGAAATTGCATAATATAGAAATTGAAAAGAGAGAAATTTAGAGAAGGAAGAGAGAGAGAGAGAGAGAGAGAGAGGAGAGAGAGGAGAGAGAGAGAGAGAGAGAGAGAGAGAGAGAGAGCAAGGAGATGGAGAGCACGGATAAGAGGCGGACCGGCGAATTGCATGGAGCGGTCGACACACCATCGGAGGCTCTAAACCAATAAGTCTTTCTACCTTTTTCCCTTTTTAGTTTTAATTGCCTTGTTTAAGATGGATTTGAATTTAAATTTTATTTTGGACTTAAACATGCTTGATTAAACCATAAATCTAGGGTTTAGGATGTAAAATGCGTACAATGTAGCGTGGTGTGGGTTTTTAATTTATTTATGATGGATATTGTTGTTAATTTAATATCTTGTGATTTTAATGCTTGCTTTGTACATGGGCCCGTACTTTGGCATGATTTCATATATTAGGTGATAGAACCGAGAGGTGGAAACCTAATATAACATAATCAAGATATTAAACCTGAAAATCTAAGATCATGAGAATAGACATGATGACCTTGAGAAATTCCATGAATAAACCATAGAACTTAATGGATTCTAATTAACTTAATCCAATGAGAATAGGTGGTTAAGAAAATTAGGGTACGCCTTGTAGGTTTCGAGAGAAGGTGCAAGGACAATTTAGGATTTGTTCTCCTTTAACAAACAATATCCAAATTAAATAATTATACCACTACCTGTTGCAAAAGTCGCATATGAAATTCTAGACCCCAGGTACTCGCACTCTTGTTCTCTACTAGTTCTAGTTTTCAATCTTCTCTTTCCATTTTCCATTTCTTTTCCATTTCATTTGCTATATTCTCTTCTCACTTTTCTATTCCGTTTTACATTCGACACGAAAGGGTTTAAAAGAAAAATTTATAGTACTGAATTCCTTGTGGATCGATAATTTGTATACTACAATCTACGACCCGTGCACTTATGGTGAGATTGCGACCCTGATATTGCATGTCCTTTTAGGAGAAGAGTTCGTGAGTATAAGTGGCAGCAATCTTTTCAAGAGACCATGGCGGAACACAACAATCCAAACCCGCCACATCAAGAGCAGGAGGAAGGCCAGGCTAAGAATAACTCTCCTCCAAGAAGGGTAACTCTTAGTGATCGGAACCGCCCGAACCCTCAAGGATTTCGATCATGCATAGTGGAACTAGAAATTGATGCAAGAAGCTTTGAACTCAATCCTAGGCTTATTCGGATGATTCAACGGGATCAATTTGCAGGACTACCCTCTGCAAACCCAATCGTATACATTAATAAGTTCTTGCATCTATGTAACACAATCAGGGTACAAAATATCCTATGCGAGGTAATTCGCCTTTAGCTTTTCCCATTTTCTCTTCATGATAGGGCAAGCGAGTGATTCTATTTTATGCCACTCGACACCTACAATACATGAGATGAGCTCTCTACTGCCTTCCTGGAGAAATTCTTTCCACTCACTAAAACCAGAAAAATCAGGGACGGAATCAATCAGTTCGTCCAAAAAGATGGCAAAACTCTATATGATGCGTGGGAGAGAATGAAAGATCTGCAGCGCAAGTGTCCTCATCATGGCATCTCGCAGGGTGACATCATTGAAAATTTCTTCAATGGACTCGACCGACCTAGCCGAAGCGCCGTTAATTCAGCCGTTGGTGGCCGATTCATGCGACTCACTGATGACAAGGCTCTCGAACTCCTCGATGACTTGGTTCTTTATGATTCACAATATGGCGACATCCGAGGACCCTCTTAGTGAGGTAATGTATATGATCTCGAATCCATAAATTCTCTTCATGCTAAACTTGATCAACTTTTATAGCAAAAGAAGCAGACCGGAACGCATCTTCTTCTTGACAAATTTCATGTGAGATCTATGGAGCTTCACACTATACGTCTGAGTGTAGTTTTGTCATCCAGGATACTAGAAGCGATCAGGCCAATACATTCAACAACTAGTATGATACTCGCACTTATGGTAACCCTTACTCAAATGCTTACAACCCTTGATGGAGGAACTACCCAAATTTCTTTTGAGAAAACCAGTCAAATACCCAAAACTATGCTCAAAATAATAAGCCACCTGATTTCTTAAGAAGACCACTGAACCCTCTCTCGTACCAAACTTAGCCCGCGCTACCTGCACAACCTCAAGCACAATCCTCTGATCCCTTGATTGACAAACTACTTGAAGAAATGAGCTAAATGAAAACTCATATTAAACTTGTGATACCCAAACCCAAGTAGGCATATGAATATGACACGTGTGTTACTTAAATGAATTATGAATGATTTATGATTTTTAGGATTTAATGATATTTTGCAATTAGGGTTACAATTAAGAATGGTGATTAAGATTAATCGTTGTAGCCCAATATGAGTCAATATGACTAAAGGGGCTTAATGAGGATTGGAAAATGCTAATGAGTCATGAATAATTATTTTGATTATCATAATTTGATTTATGGAAATTAGAATGAAAATTATGGAATTATATTGAAAAATGTAGAAAATTCATAACTTGACGCCTATAAGGCGGATTGAGATGAAAATTGAAAGATAAGCTCATGACTTTGGGCTCAACCTTATGGGTGGATTGGATTAAGAAAAATGTGATAGTATTAAGATGATAATTATTTATTTTTAATCTCACACCCTAAGGTTAATTTTAAGTGATCATTACTTAACGTAGAAAAGTCGTATTGAGACGAATCTTGAAACGGTTAAATAAAATTATGAAATCAATGCTATGGAAGGATTGGATTAAGCTAATTACCAAGAGAATATGCTTAATTAGAAAAAGGTGAGTAGCATTGACTTTGTGCACCCAAAAGTACCATAATATTTATTAAAAAGCAAGTGGTTTAATGGCTTGATTTAATGCCCATGAGAGGTGTCAAAAGGAGGTACTTTAAGCTAGATTTTTTGGATTAAGTCAAGGGATAAAATCCTTGGAAAATCAAGGGATTAAATGCATGAATTAAATGGCTAAGGGAGTAGCCATGGGAGGCCACATATGTGGCATGAGGAGGGGACGTCCAAGGGATCTTTACATGGATTTTTGATTTGTTTAATTTCCAAAGTCGAAACCTAGCTATGCTAAGGAAACAAGGGCATGTAAATGCACATAATGGGCGTGACTTGGTGACCAAGAAAGTCCTCCCAAGCAAGCCATGTGGGCGCCCAACCTAAGAGAGCTAGGTAGCTCATTTAAGAGCTTGGATTTAGAATTTTGAAAATGGGATAATTACATAATTTACTTGGACATAAGTGTGCCAACACATCAAAGGGATAAGAGGGCACTAAATTACCCTCCAAATGATGTGCCAAGTGGGCCCAAATATCTGGAAAATGAAGGGTATAAAAGAGGCTTCCATGGGGATGATCCAAGAGGGTTAGAGAGAGAAAAAATTTGAGGAGAAAAATCATACAAGCAAGGAACCCCTTGCACGACCCAAAAATAGCAAGGAAAAGAGGGGGAAAAGAGGAGAAAAAGAGATCAAAAAAGGAGGAAAGAAAGGGATTCAAGCTAGGAAATTTTGGATTCAAGTTTGATTCGATTCAAGTAAGTATACTTCATGATTTGGGTTCTTAATCCTAAGTTTTCTTCCCTCAAAATATAAGTCATGAATATGATTCATAATGAACCCTTAAAGGATGATTCATAATGTGTGGCGCCCCAGTCCGAGCGTCACAACCTTACTCCAAGATCTATCAATTGGTAAACGTGATTAGGATTGTTGCCCTGTCACATGGCGGGCTTATTGGATATTTATCCACTTAATCTTAACTCCTTAGGAGTTTATACCATTTACACATTTTATATTCCATCAAATGCCTTTTTAGGTCATTATAACATTTGAGAAATACACAAGTGATCTCATAAAATCTATACTTAATCATAATATAATCATACCTTAGCATTTATCCATAAAACATTTTCGTCAATCCATAGGCAATAAAACATAATATGATTCATATACATCATCAAAATAATCCTTTAGGATCATCATATAACTACTTATACATAAAGTCATATACAGGTGTTCATAAGAATTCATTCATTCTTGAATCTCCACCTGTGCTCCTTGTCTCCTTCCTTTCACCTATCTTTGAGTTTGGAAAACAAAACGTGAGTCGAAACTCAATAAGCAAGCTATAGGGTTTTCAGGCAATTCATTTTGAAGGCAACACTGTTTAAAAGTATTTCTCTCCATTCGGTAGAGGACACTTAGCAAGCGATCAACTACCTACGGAACAGAAACTCTTTCATAAACCATTCATGGAAACCATTCATAAACCATTCATGTAAACTAGTCATGTAAACCAGTTTAATCTCAATTTTTTGGCATTTTATAAACATTGGATGTGCAAATGCATCACATCACTTCCATTCATGACATAATCCTTCATGTGAGGCTACACTAGCTTGGGGAACATTCTTTCATAACATGATCCTTTCCATCTTTAGCGCCTGACCTTCCAACTTGGCAACGTCAAGGGTGGATCTCTTGTCCTGCTTCTACCTTGACTAGCCTACTTGATTTCCATTTCATGCATGACTTTTAGTCACCCCGACATTATATACCTCTTACACATGGCAACTTGTCATTCTCATGTACAGAATTCTTTACACAATCCCTTTTAAATATCGTTTCAATGAAACATCGTTTAAATCCATGCTACATCACTTTTCATAAATAATTGCGAAACAGTAAGCAATTCATTTATCATAATTGAAATAACATTTCAACACATATTGAAGTAAAGGAATGGCCATCCTTAAATAACTTGGAAATAATTTCATTAATCAATTGTAAAATAGTTCAAACCTTTAGAACATCATTAGCAATCATTTTATCATCTTTTGATAAAACAAAAGTCATTTAGAAAGCTGCTTGCTTATCTGCTTCGCCTTAGCTTTCCGTATCAATTTTTCCTTTGCCTTTGCCTATACATATAAGAATGACATTGCATTCATAACATTTTCATTTGTTTGCTAAGTTTTCCAACCCATAATTCATATACATAACCCACTTGAATTCCAAGTCGGGTATACATACATCGCACTCACTTGTGCATCATATCATCCATTTTATATTGTGTTTTAAACTCATATTTAAGGTAAACACATAATTATCATTCATAAATAAACACATGGGGATTTATATCTCCCATTAACCATTTTCCATCTATTTTCTATTTTTCCTACATCAATGCTCATTCTAAGCATATAAGTGACGTTTTAAGCTTCATAACTTAATCTCAAAATTTGAGATAATTCAATAATCATCCATACAGCAACTTAAACATTCATTTCATCACATATTCATTCATTTTTTCATTTTAGCAGTTCATATAATCCATTTACCCCTTATTCATACTTCGCCTTCCAGTACACCCATCTTACAACACATAACTTAGGTGTTTCCTAAAATTTCTCAAGTCAGCAACTTGTATCCTTATTCAGCATGATTAAACCCCTTAATTAAAATTTAATTTAGGGTCTAATTTCAGATTTCAATTCATTCATCATAGGGTTCCAAAACAGCAACGTTATGACCCGTTTTCATCCTTTCAACGCCTCTTTCAAGACTTAAATCTTAACATATTTTTAAGTCATAATTTCCAGCAACTAAACATGATTTTATTAACTCAAATTTAGGGTATTATAACATATTAAAAATCCATAATTCATTTTCTTCCATAACAGCAACATTTTCATGCAATAGGGTATCCATTTTGACCCGTTTTGACGTATCCATACATATATCCTTAAAATCAGATTTAGGAAAAATATTTCCAAGCCCTTTTCAGCACTCAAATTACCTTAATCCTAGGGTAATTTACCCTCCATAACATGTATGAATCATTTGTTTATAAACAACAACAAAAATAACATGTAAAGTACCCGTTTTGGCCCCCGTTTGGATGTTCTATACATGTACCCTAAAAATTCAGATTTAGAGAAAAATCATCCAGCCCACTTAGGACGTCCAAAGGGTCCTTAATTTATGTTAATTTACCCTAAAATTCATCCATAAACCATTTAAGCACTTCTTTGTATTATTTTTAACTCAAAAATGAAAAAATCGGGTATTACTTGAAACCCTAAGTTCCATTTTTGCTAAAATCATTAACAAATGCTCAAATCAACATATGTAATCCAAAAGAACATGAATTAAATCCCAATAATCATGCTTTAATCATACAGCAACTTGGTTTAGGATTTTGAGAATTTCCAAGTTAGCTTTCATCTCAAATTTCAACCTTAAACTTCCATTTTCACTCTCTTGAACTCTTGATCTCATTTAAATCTTTCAAAAATAATTTAATACCCATATTAAGGCATCATAACTCAGAATTTAAGATTTATTTATGAACCATATTCATGGCTCATGATTTGATAGAGAAAACCTCGATTCAAATGATTCAAAACTTAGATTTTACTTACTTGGATTGAATCCAACTTGTTTGGCTTGGTTCCCCTTCTTTTTCTTCTCCTTTTTCCTTCTTTTTTCTCCTTTTTTCTCCTTCTTCCTTGCTGTTTTTTGGTCGTGCAAAGGGCTGCTCACAACACTTAGGAAATTTTGGTAATTTTCTCCCCTTGTGCATGTGAACGTCCCCATCTTGGATAAGCCCCTTTTATATTTTTTTCCATCTTGTGGGGCCCATTTTGACACATATAGATAGGGTATTTTAATGTCATCTTATCCCTTGATGACTTGGCTAATTTATATCCAAGTAAAATATCCATTTTCCATTTATCAAAAATCATCAAAATCAACTCAAATCAATGCAACCAAGTTATCCACTAGGTGACGCCCTTTGTAGCTGCTGACTTTGGCATTTTTGTGCCCGATTTTACTCTTGATTTAATGCCTCATTAGTTCCCCTAGGTGTTAGCCTACTTATACATGCATTTTAGGATTTGTAAAAATCCAAATTTCATGCCCCATTTGTCCTTGGACGTCCCCTTGATTGCCACATAATCTATGCCTCCATTTAGCTACATATTAGGTATTAAAACCAAGCATTTAAGCCTTGAATTTTTCCATGGATTTGACCCTTAAAAAAATCCATAAAATCCAGCTCCATTCACCTCCATTTGACACCTTGCATAGCATTAAAACAAGTCATTTTCTCAAATGCTTTTTATTAAATGCTATGGTAGTCTATGGTACACAAAGTCAATGCTAGGTACCTTTTTCTAATTAATCACTTTTCCATTGTAATTAGCTTAATCCAACTCACACATACCATAGATTTCATAATTTCATTCAATCGTTTCAAATTTCATCTCAAACCGACGTTTCTACGTCAAGTTATGAGCCTTTGAAAATAACCTTAGAGTGTGAGATTAAAAATAAATAATTATCACCTAATCTCATCACTTTTGCCTTAATCCAATTCACTCATAATGTTGAGTCCAAATTCATGACCTTACCTTTCAAATTTCATTTCATTTCTCCTTATAGGCGTCAAGTTATGAATTTTCTACGATTTTCAACATAATTCCATAATTTCCATTTTAATATCTATTAATTATATCATGGAAATTAAAATAATTATTCATGCCATATTAGCACATCCTAATCCTCATTAAGCCCCTTTAGTCATCTTGACTCACTTTGGGCTATGGCAATTATTCTTAATCACCATTCTTAATTTCAAACCTTAATTGCAAAATAACATTAAATCATAAAAGTCATAAATCATCCATAATTTATTTAAATAACACATGTGCTATATTTATAGACTTACTTGGGTCTGGGCATCACATGATGCCCTTTATTAGGGTATTGAATAAGGATTGAATGGTATGAATGAATTTAAGGGTTTAAAAAGGTTAAGATGGATGTTAGAGATGAATATGGGTTGATAACCTAGCTGGAACTTTCTTAAATCCATATGATATGTTGCTGTTTTAAAGTAATATCATGATTAGATTATGAATCGTGATTTAATGAATTACATATATTGATTTGGGCATAATCCATGGATTTTAAAAAGGATGGGACTTAGGGTTACGTATATGACCCGATTTTCATGTTTTTATGATAAATATGGTGCATGAATTAGCTTAAATGATTTATGGATGAATTGTAGGGTAAATTACCCTAAATTAAGGACCCTTTGGACATCCTACATGGGCTGGAGGAGATAGCCCTAAATCTGATCTCTAGGATATATGCAAGGGAACGTCCAAATGGGGGGCCAAAACGGGTACCTTCTATGTGTTTTATGTTGTTGTTTGTAAATGATTGATTCATGAATGTTTTAAAGGATAAATTAACCTAGGATTAGGGCACTTTGAATGTCCAAAAGGGCTTGGAAGGATTTGTCCTAAATCTGATTTTAAGGACATATGTATGGAAACGTCAAAACGGGGTAAAAGGGGCACCCTACATGCTTAAGATGTTGCTGTTTTGGAAGAAAATAAATTATGGATTTTAAATATGTGATAATAACCTAAATTTGGGTTAAGAAAATCATGATTAATTTCTGAAATTTATGGATTAAAAATCTATTTTGATTTAAGTATCAAAAGAGGCGTTGAAAGGATGAAAAACGGGTCCTAACGTTGCTGTTTTGGAACCCAATGAAAAATGGATTAAAATTACGAAATTAAAGCCTAAATTAAATATTAATTAAGGGGTTTAATCATTCTAAATAAGGACACAAGTTTCTGATTTGAAAAATTTTAAGAAACACCTAAGTTATGTGTTGTAAGATGGGTGTATGTGGAAGGCTAAGCATGAATAAGTGATAAACGACTTACATGAATTGCTAAAATTCAAAAATGCATAAATATGTGATGAAATGCATGATTATGTTTCTGTTTTGATTATTATTGATGATTTCAAATTTTCAAATTTAACGTATGAAGTCTAAGACGTTAACTATATGCTTAAAATGAGCATCAATGTAGGACAAGTGAAAAATAGATGAAAAATGATAAATGGAAGGTAATGAACCTCCATATGATGATTTATGGATAGTTGTTATGTGTATGAATGAATACCCTATCTACGGGTTTAGAACATGCTATGGAATGGATGACATGATGTTGGAAATATGTGGAAAACTAGCTAAATCTATGTTTTGATGATTAACAAATCAATTTGAGTAAGTCTTGGCTACTAACAAGTTTGTGGAAATGTTTAAGGAATAATCATTTGAAGAAAATCAAGTATAGAAGCCAAGTCGTATCCCAAGTCGACTCCAAGATCGACTTCAAACATGCAAAACTGTCCAGAGTTGAAAACAGGAGAAGAGCAAGTGAAGTCGCAGGCCAAGTCGACTCCACGTGCGACTTGAGGTGAAGTCGCAGCCGAAGTCGACTCCGACATCGACTTCGATCGGGCAGAGGCGATTTTTCAGAAGATAAGCTGGAATGCATATTCAAGATGAAATCAAGTCATGAGTCCAATGCGAAGCAAGGAGCTTGAATCAATCATGCAAGGGTCAAGCTCTTCAAGATTCACAAGATCCAAATGTTCAAGATTCAAGGATTTAAGGTTTGCAAATCTTGGAGCTAATGAAAGCAAGACACCATGATCCAAAGAGTAACAAAAATTGCAAAGGAATTAAAAGGCTTGAGAAAGACTAAGCAAAACAAAAGTTTCAAAGTTCCAAGTTCATGAAGCCAACTGTCGAGGTGAAGTTGAACCCGAAGTCGACTCCACCTGCGACTTGGGTCAAGTCGAGAACACAAGTCGACCCTGACTGGAACTTGAAGTTGCGACGGAGAAGCAAAGTCGCACCCGAAGTCGACTCCATCTGCGACTTGGGCGAAGTCGCATCCGAAGTCGACTCCACATGCGACTTGGGTCGCAACGGTCGGAATTTATTCGAACGTTGGCGCATTAAATGCGCGCCACCTACCTTCTAACGTTCGGATTCCCTCCAAAATTATAAATAGCATTCATGGTGGACGAGGGAAGTAGCTGAGAATCATTAAGTGTGCATAACTACTATATTCAAGAGCTCTAAAGAGATCAAGCCATTCAAGGAGGAAGAACTTCACTTCAAGTTGCAAGAGCTATATTTCAGAATCTTCAAAGCCATTACAACAAGTTCTTCTCTGCGCCAAAACTGCTACTACACAATTGTAAAGTGTAGTTTTCTTATTGTTTAATTTGTTTGTGTTGAACTTGATTTAGTTTGAGGAACTAAGATCAAGTGTAAGCAAAGTAGTGTGTGATTGGAGTGTAACTCATCACCTACTTGTGCTGTAATTTGTTGATGCCCCCTAGAGCTAGAATCTAGAAGAGAGCAGTGGCTCTAATTGTATTGAGAGAATACAATAGTGGAACCCAAGTCACAAGGAGTGTGAGCTTGGAAGAGTGGAGTAGGGAGGTTGCCCGAACCACTATAAAAATCTTGTGTGTTTGATTTATTTATCTGCTCTCTACATTATATTGCTTTCCATTTCGTTTCTTCACAAAGGGGACTAGATTAATCCGGGGTAAAGCTTTTGTTTAAGTTGTAAATTTTAAATTACCCAATTCACCCCTCCCCTCTTGGGTTTTGCCATCAAACTCGAGACCAACAAGTGGTATCAGAGCAGGTCTTTGAGTTAAACCAAAGAGATCTATTGATATGGCATCCCAATCGATTTCCGTTCCCGCTTTTGCTGAGGGCCAATCATTCACTAGGCCACCATTGTTTGATGGGAACAACTTTGGTTATTGGAAGCTTCGTATGAAGCAACTCATTATGGCTACCGATATGGACTCTTGGATAGCAATCCAAGATGGTGTAACATTGCCTATAGATGAAAGAGCTTCCAAGTGGACCGAAGAGGAAGTAAGAACTGTAAAGAGCAATGCTAAAGCTATGAACTCACTATTTTGTGCTCTTACAGCTTCCGAATATGATAGAGTATCATCTTGTCTAACCGCTAAAGAAATATGGGATACTCTAACATCCATTTATGAAGGAACCTCTCAAGTCCAAGGGACTAGGAGAAATATTTTGATAGGAGAATTGGAAAACTTTAGAATGTTAGAAACAGAAAATATTTCTGAAATGTTTGCTAGATTCTCTAAAATTACTAACGCCTTGAAAGGTCTTGGAAAAGCTATTTCTGAATCCGAGCAGGTTATGAAGATACTAAGGGCTCTACCGGATTCATGGATTCCAAAGATTACAGCTATTGAAGAAGCCAAAGACCTCAACACCCTAAAGCTAGAAGATCTAATTAGCTCATTGATGTCACATGAGCTAATTAAGAGAAGAAACGAAGAGAATCATAGAGGCAAGAAAATCATTGCATTAAAAGCTGCACGCAAATCTGAAGAATCTACCTCCTCGTCTAATAATGGTGATGAAGATATCGCACTTCTTACTCGCAAGTTTCAAAAATTTGTGAGAAAAGAAAAGAACTTCAAAGAAAGACCACAAAGAGAGAAGAAGAAGGAGGTTACAAAATGCTACAGATGCGGGGGCATAGGACATATGCAAGCTCAATGTCCTACACCGGAAGAAAGGCCAAAGGAGAGCCATGAAAGCAGAAAATTCCAAAGGCCACGAGGAAGAGGCATGTTCGTCAACGAGGAGACTTCATCAACATGCAGTTCCTCAACCGACGACAATGATGCAGCCAACTGTGCGAGAATTTGCTGCATGGCACGAATCGAGCAAGAAGAAGAAGACTTGCTATGTCTAAACACAACGGAAGTTTTGGAAGAACAATCTACCTCAACAAAATGCACAAGTAATGAAGAGATTTGTTTAAAGGTAAAGGCAAACAACATATGGTTCATGGACAGTGGTTGCTCAAGGCATATGACTGGAGAAAGAAGTCTGTTTCACAAACTTAAGCCTTGCAACGACGGAACGGTTGCCTTTGGTAATAATGAGAAAGGTAAAATCAAAGGTAAAGGAAATATTTACAGTAGCTCAAATGCATGCATGGAGGATGTTTTGTTTGTTGAAGGACTCAAACACAATCTAATGAGCATTAGCCAATTATGTGATAAAGGATACAAAGTTGTGTTTGAATCATCTATATGTAATGTATTTGATGGAGAGCATATCATGTTTAGTGGTAAAAGACATGAAAATGTATATTTGGTTTCACTTGATGAACTAGATGGTCCATGTCTAATGGCCATTGAAAATGATCCATGGGTTTGGCATAAAAGACTTGGACATGTGAATATGTCAAACATAAAGACCCTATGGAAAAAGAGTTTGGTAGAAGGCTTGCCAAAGTTGAAATATGACAAAGACAAAATTTGCAAGACATGTCAATTATCTAAACAACCAAAGATGTCTTTTTCTACCAAAAAGGAGATTTCCACCACAAGGCCACTTGAATTGCTACACATGGATCTATATGGACCATCCGACATTTTAACCATTGGTGGAAAGAAATATGTATTTGTTATTGTAGATGACTTTTCAAGATTCACATGGATAATTCTCTTAGCTAGCAAAGATGAAGCTTTCTCTATGTTTTCAACTTTTGTAAACTTGGTGGAAAATGAAAAACAAAGTACTATTATGTCTATAAGAAGTGACCATGGTGGTGAATTTGAAAACAAACGATTCACAGAATTATGTAATGAAAAAGGAATTCATCACACATTTTCTGCACCAAGAACTCCACAACAAAATGGAGTAGTTGAAAGGAAAAACAGAACTATACAAGAGATGGCTAGAACAATGATAAATGAGAGAAAATTATCCAAGAAGTTTTGGGGTGAAGCTGTGAGCACAGCTTGTCATGTTTTAAATCGAGTTACCATTAGAGCTATCTTGAAAAAGACCCCATATGAGCTATGGAAGGGAAGGAAACCAAACATATCTTATTTTCATGCTTTTGGATGCACATGTTATGTTCTGAACAATGGAAAAACCAACTTGGGAAAACTTGATGCTAAAAGTGATGAAGCAATATTCCTTGGTTATTCATCAAATAGCAAAGCATATAGAGTTTTCAATAAACGAAACCAAGTTGTAGAAGAATCCATACATGTTGTTTTTGATGAAACTAACCCATGCTTTAAAAGAAAGGATGATTCAAGTGATGCATATGACATAGCAAATGGCCTTGAAAGGCTGCATGTGGAAAAGCAAGAAGATTCCATGGAGGAAAGGGTAAGTGAAGGTAACAATTCCTATAAACCTCCAACTGATTTAAAATTCAATCATGCACATCCAATTGAGCAAGTTATAGGAAATGTGTATGAAGGTGTAAAAACTAGAAGGTCAAAGCAAAATGTGTGTGGACAATATGCTTTTGTATCCAAGATTTAACCTTCTAATATTGAACAAGCTCTTGATGATGAAAACTGGATTATAGCAATGCAAGAAGAGCTAAATCAATTTGAAAGAAATCAAGTTTGGCACCTTGTTCCTAGACCAAATGATTGTACTATTATTGGTACCAAGTGGGTCTTTAGGAACAAATTAGATGAAAGTGGACTTGTAGTGAGGAACAAAGCTAGACTTGTGGCAAAAGGATACTCACAAGAAGAAGGAATAGATTTTGAAGAATCCTATGCCCCGGTTGCTAGATTAGAGGCAATTCGCATCTTACTAGCTTTTGCATCTCACATGAACTTTAAATTGTTTCAAATGGATGTCAAAAGTGCATTTCTGAATGGTTATATAAATGAAGAGGTGTATGTAGAACAACCACCTGGATTTGAGGAAAAAGATCAATCTAAATTTGTATATAAGCTAACCAAAGCATTATATGGATTAAAACAAGCTCCAAGAGCTTGGTATGATAGACTAAGCAAATTTCTGATTGACCATGATTTTCAAAAAGGAAATGTAGACACCACTTTGTTTATCAAGTACAATGGAAAGGATATATTGATCATTCAGATTTATGTAGATGATATTATTTTTGGTGCTACTAATGAAACTCTTTGCCAAGAATTTTCTGAGCTTATGCAGAAAGAGTTTGAGATGAACATGATGGGAGAGCTAAACTTCTTCCTTGGACTGCAAATCAAGCAATTAAATGAAGGAATTTTCATTAACCAGTCCAAGTATATCAAGGAAATGCTAAAGAAGTTTGGCATGGAGAATAGCAAAGGAGCAAACACGCCCATGAGCTCTACAATCAAGCTTGACAAAGATGAGAAGGGCAAAGTAGTTGATTTAAAATTGTATAGAAGCATGATAGGTTCCTTATTGTATTTAACTGCTTCTAGGCCAGATATTTTGTTTAGTGTGTGTATGTGCTCTAGATTTCAATCATGCCCAAAAGAATCACACTTGGTAGCTGTGAAAAGAATTTTTAGATATCTAGTAGACACTACCAATTTAGGACTATGGTATCCAAAGGGCTCTAATTTTGATCTAATCGGCTACTCGGATGCAGATTTTGCTGGTTACAAAGTAGATAGAAAAAGCACTAGTGGAACATGTCAGTTTCTTGGAAGCATGTTGGTTTCATGGTTTTCAAGAAAACAAACTAGTGTTGCTCTATCTACGGCGGAAGCCGAATATATTGCCGCCGGGAGCTGTTGTGCCCAATTACTTTGGATGAAACAGCAACTTAGGGACTATGGCATGGATTTTAAAGATATACCTATCAAATGTGACAATACCAGTGCCATATGTCTAACCAAGAATCCAGTCTTGCATTCTAGGACCAAACATATAGACCTTAGACATCATTTCATTAGAGAACATGTAGAAAATCATGACATATGTTTGGTATATGTAAGAACAGAGGATCAAGTTGCAGACATATTCACAAAAACCCTAGCCAAAGACGCATTCTATAAAATTAGAAATGACATGGGAATGATTGAGTTAGGCTAGCATAAACTTAGGGGGAGCACCTGTTTAGGGGGAGCAATCCCACCTATCTATTTCTTTACCCTCTAATCTTTTTGATTTATTGACAAAAAGGGGGAGAAGAATAGGATTTGAGATCCTTATGATTATGCTTAAGGAGAAAAGAGTAGGATATGATTGGGGTGAAGAGTTTGAATGTTTGTTAAATATTGAAGGATTGCTAAGCATGTTATTTTATTGCTAAGTATGTTATATTTTTTTTTTTAATTGAAAGGTATACACTCAAATCGGTTTTGTCAATCATCAAAAAGAGGGAGATTGTTGGAAATATGTGGAAAACTAGCTAAATCTATGTTTTGATGATTAACAAATCAATTTGAGTAAGTCTTGGCTACTAACAAGTTTGTGAAAATGTTTAAGGAATAATCATTTGAAGAAAATCAAGTATAGAAGCCAAGTCGTATCCCAAGTCGACTCCAAGATCGACTTCAAACATGCAAAACTGTCCAGAGTTGAAAACGGGAGAAGAGCAAGTGAAGTCGCAGGCCAAGTCGACTCCACGTGCGACTTGAGGTGAAGTCGCAGCCGAAGTCGACTCCGACATCGACTTCGATCGGGCAGAGGCGATTTTTCAGAAGATAAGCTGGAATGCATATTCAAGATGAAATCAAGTCATGAGTCCAATGCGAAGCAAGGAGCTTGAATCAATCATGCAAGGGTCAAGCTCTTCAAGATTCACAAGATCCAAATGTTCAAGATTCAAGGATTTAAGGTTTGCAAATCTTGGAGCTAATGAAAGCAAGACACCATGATCCAAAGAGTAACAAAAATTGCAAAGGAATTAAAAGGCTTGAGAAAGACTAAGCAAAACAAAAGTTTCAAAGTTCCAAGTTCATGAAGCCAACTGTCGAGGTGAAGTTGAACCCGAAGTCGACTCCACCTGCGACTTGGGTCAAGTCGAGAACACAAGTCGACCCTGACTGGAACTTGAAGTTGCGACGGAGAAGCAAAGTCGCACCCGAAGTCGACTCCATCTGCGACTTGGGCGAAGTCGCATCCGAAGTCGACTCCACATGCGACTTGGGTCGCAACGGTCGGAATTTATTCGAACGTTGGCGCATTAAATGCGCGCCACCTACCTTCTAACGTTCGGATTCCCTCCAAAATTATAAATAGCATTCATGGTGGACGAGGGAAGTAGCTGAGAATCATTAAGTGTGCATAACTACTATATTCAAGAGCTCTAAAGAGATCAAGCCATTCAAGGAGGAAGAACTTCACTTCAAGTTGCAAGAGCTATATTTCAGAATCTTCAAAGCCATTACAACAAGTTCTTCTCTGCGCCAAAACTGCTACTACACAATTGTAAAGTGTAGTTTTCTTATTGTTTCATTTGTTTGTGTTGAACTTGATTTAGTTTGAGGAACTAAGATCAAGTGTAAGCAAAGTAGTGTGTGATTGGAGTGTAACTCATCACCTACTTGTGCTGTAATTTGTTGATGCCCCCTAGAGCTAGAATCTAGAAGAGAGCAGTGGCTCTAATTGTATTGAGAGAATACAATAGTGGAACCCAAGTCACAAGGAGTGTGAGCTTGGAAGAGTGGAGTAGGGAGGTTGCCCGAACCACTATAAAAATCTTGTGTGTTTGATTTATTTATCTGCTCTCTACATTATATTGCTTTCCATTTCGTTTCTTCACAAAGGGGACTAGATTAATCCGGGGTAAAGCTTTTGTTTAAGTTGTAAATTTTAAATTACCCAATTCACCCCTCCCCTCTTGGGTTTTTCCATCAAACTCGGGACCAACACATGATACACAAGTGAGTGCGATGTATGTATACCCGACTTGGAATTCAAGTTGGTTATGTGTGTTAAATGAATTATGGGTTGGAAAACTAAGTGTATGCAAGCAAATAAAAATTTTATGAATGCAATGTCATTCTTATGTGTATAGGAAAAGAAAAAATAGATACGAAAAGCTAAGGCGAAGCAGGTAAGCAAGTAATTTTCTAAATGCTTCTTGTTTTATCAAAATGTAATCAAATGGTTATCAATGGTGTTCTAACTGTTTGAATGGTTTAGCAAATGAATTGATTTAAATTCTTTATAAGATGTTTAAGGATGGTCATTCCTTTACTTCAATATGTGTTAAAATGCAAATTCAATTATGATAAATGTTTTATGTTGTGCCTTATCAAATGTTGATGAAAAACGATGCTTTAAGAGTTCATGAAAGAAAAATCATGCTAGCATGTTAAGGATCAAGTTTATGTCAAGGTTCATGTTTATGAAAAGTTCATGTGCACAAGCATGAGGTCTACCTCAAAGGTGTAAAGGGACCGATAGTCCCCATTTGGTGCGGCCAAGTCGCTAAGAGAGGCCTAGGGCCGACGGCGCCTCCCTGGATTGGGAGAGACGTTGGAGACGGATGGTTGCCTAGCTAGCTTCCATCCTATGATGTCATGATGCATTGCATTGTTATGATATACCCATGAAGGGTATAAGGAGCTTGTTTTCATAATATACCCTCGAGTGGGTATAATGTTGTTTTCCATGATATTTTAAATAAAAAGGTTTTTGTTCTGTTGGTAGTTAGTCACTTGCTAAGTGTCTCCTACCTAATGGAGAGAAATGCATTTAAACAGTGTTGCCTTTAAAATGAATTGCATGAAAACCCTATAGCTTGCTTATTGAGTTTGGACTCACGTTTTGTTTTTCAAACCCAAAGATAGGTGAAAGGAAGAATAAGGCAAGGAGCACAGGTAGAGATTGAAGGATGAATGAATTTTTATGAACACCTGTATATGACTTTATGTGTGAATGGTTGTATGATGTTCCTAAAAGATTATTCTGATGATGTATATGAATCATGTTATGTTTTATGACTATGTATGGTAAAAAAATTTTATGGGCAATTGCTAAGGTATGAAATATCATGTTATTAATGAGTATGAATTTTATGAGATAATGTACGTATTTCTCAAAAGCTATAATGACCTAAAAGGGCATTCGATGGAAATTGGAATGTATGAAATAATATAAACTCCTAAGGAGTCAGAATTAAGTGGATAAATATCCAATAAAACTCGTCGTGTGACAGGGTAACAATCCTGATCACGTTTACCAATCAATAACGGTCCCGGAGTAAGGCTAATGTTTGACGCTCTGGTTGGGGGCACCATAGAAGTTGATATCAGAACAAGGATTGGAAAATAGGCATGAAAAAAGGACTTGATATCACGGAGATGGTATCTTAGCAAGGAATGGTATATAACTGTAGAAAAATGAAGGTAAGAAAGATTATCAGGATTCTATTTAATTCCGGTATGGTTGGGAGATAGGTGTGAGAGGAATTTCTCGAACCTGACGAGGAAGAGGGAAATGATGATGATGATGACAATGGTGGTAATGTTAATATTGATCCCCCTGCATGGTCCGACACTAGTACTATTACCAAGGAACCCACAGAAGTCTCGCCTAGTAGTAGGCATGATATAAGGAGGAGTTTCGGTAGATGATGAATTTTTCTATGTTTCATGAATGTATATGTATGTATAAATGTATGTATTAAGTGTGGTTGGTGATGCTATGGTTTGCTATGATGTTTTGGCATGTACATAAGTATGATCCATATAAATGTGCTATGCCATGATATATTGGAATGATGGAATGTCTAAATTATGTGAAAATGTTAATACATGAATGATTGATTATGAATGGTTATAATGACATAACTATGCATGAAGTAAGTAACTATGAATGATTATGTGGCGCCCCAACCCGAGACGTCACATCTTTACCTCAAGATCTATCGATTGGTAAATGTGAACCAGGATTGTTGCCCTGATTACGTGGCGGGTTCTTAATTGGATCTCGTCCAAAATTTTTTTTTTATCTATCATCATTCATTTCTTTACATTCTACATCATTCATCATACAAGCGACAATACACTTGTAATAAATTTCATATTTCATTCATAGCATCTCATCATGCTTTTCTACAATGACATTTACATTTCATACATACATACATTCATTCATTAGTTCACATAGAACTTAAAATTCTAATTAAGTTCACATACACATCAACATACCTTAGAGCTTTAATCATGCTATCCTATTCCTTATAGCCCATATGGCTACCATCATGTACCTTTCCTTCACCTGCTTAGGTTCGCAACCTCCTAAGTTTCTCGGTACCTATCTAAGATTTAGGAAAACAAAACGTGAGTGATAACTCAGTAAGCAAGCATTTTATCTTTTAGGGAAAGACTTCCTTGAAAAATTTTTCCATAAACATCTTGAACACCTTTTTACTTGAGGACATTTATATGTCCTAAAATATTTTCATAAACATTCATTCTTAAAATCATTTACAAGCCACATCTAGGCCTGTTAAGGCAAAATATATACGTTTTACCATTTTTAATTAATTTTATTTAGTCTTGTGTGAACATGTATAATGTTCCAAGACACTTATATAAAACCTTCTTTTGCCAATGGGCGTTTTTTCGTCCAAAATATTTTCCATCGTAAATTCCTTTAGCCTAGGGACATCTGATGTCCCAAAATATTTTTGACATAACTTTCTTTGGCAATGGACATTCATATGTCCTAAAACACTTTTCTCGTAAACTCTTTGCCAAAGGACATTCTCATGTCAAAAAACACTTTTCCATTTAAGCCTTTTGGCAATGGACATTCTTATGTCCAAAAAAAAGTTTGACATAAATTCTTTTCATAAATCCCGTCTTGGGCTTGTTTATAGCAAACAAGACATAAAATACATAATCATTTTCTTAAAAGAATTTATATAGAAAACATTTCCTTTCATCCTTATTATTTACACTTTTGTGTAAAACACCCTATTTTTAGGGTAACCATTTCATAAAATCCATTTAGGATAACTTTTAGTAAAAATGCTTTTATGTCCCAATTTTGGGCTTTTCAAAAACAAAACATAAGCAAATGCATTTCTCCCCATTAAGTAGTGACACTTAGCAAGTGATCATTCTACCTTTTGGAAGAGAATCCTTAACAGCACGCTATCCAGGCGGTTCTCCTTCATCCTTCTCCCATCTCAGGAAGGGCGCCGCTGGCCTCCTGTCATCCCTTAGCGACTAGGTCATATGTAGAGTGAGCCCTGGTCCATCTCCGACCGTGCTCTACAACTGACCTATTCCTTATATTGGTGCACCATACATCCTTATCACAGACCGCAGTCTGTGTGGTTTAAAGTATCACAGACCGCAGCCTATATCTTTTTAAACCGGAATCACATATCGCAGTCCGCATCCATTCTTGAAAAACATCACAGACCGAGGTCTATATCTTTAAAACTTATTTTGAAAAAGAACATCACAGACCGCAGTCCGTGTCAACTTGTAAATCGAGCACACCCACTGTAAACAAGTTGTTCTTTGAAATCTAGTTTTCGGATGACCTTCCTTAAATTCTTTGAGAAACATTTTGAGTAAAATATTTTAACAATCATTTGAAATATTTGAGAAAAACAATACATCTTAAAACCCTTATGATAAAAGAACTTCAAAACTTTTGAATTTTCAAGAATAAATCATATATTTTCCTAACATTTTCTTGGTTTCCATTTCGGGGCTTTTTGCTCTCAAAGATTATGCATTTGTACCATCCCCTTCTCAACCACCTTAAAAAATCAAATCCCTATCCACATATTCAATTCGCCATTTTTACATAAAGAGGAGCTTGCATAGCGTTTTGCATGTTATTTTAGCAACCCGAAATCAAACCAGTTTATGAAATTAACTTATTGGTTGGTCATCCTTAAATCCCATTTTAACAATATCCGTATAAACATTTTTCAAGACATTTTCAACATATTTCCTTATCTAAAGGAAATAAAAACTTTTCAAATATCATTTCAAACATATAGATTGTGTCCAAATCATCTTTTATGTTTAAATATCATGACATAGAAAAATCAATCTTTTTCCTTAAATCAAATCCCTTTTTCTTTTTCTTTCATCAACATAACTATTTATTACAAAATATCGTAAGAGTAACTCAAAACTTATTTACAAATATCGCTTAGTGAAAAAGGGCAAAATTTCCTTTTTCTTATAAAATCTTTTTTTGAAAACAACGTCATAAAGAACTTGTTTACTTAAAAGCAAATTCTTAAAACCATCGGCATAAAATATGAAATCCTTTGAAAATATCATCATGAAGAACTTGCTTCCTTGTAAGCAAATTCTTCAATCCATTAACATAAAGCATTCTCAATCTTTGGCAACACTTGTGATAAAATATTTATCTTAAAAAGTGTTGCTTGCTTCCCATGAAGCAAACCTTGAGGCTTTTCATTAAAGTCATTTTTTTCCAAAACTTACGACTTTTCATTAAAGTCATCATTTTCAAAACTTGTGCTCGCCCATTCGTTAAAATATAATCATAAACATTTTCAATCATGACAATACATAGAAAGAAAACATTATTTTGGAAAGTTCGCTTGCTTACTTGAGATCACTTTAATCCCTTTCTTCCATCCTTTTCCTTGCCTTTGCCTTGATAAATGAAAATAACATTTTATTTATTCACATCATCTTTAAGTGCTTATATCCCTTAGGATTTTCCAACCTACATAAATCCATTTGGATTTGCATTATACTAACTTAACTCACTTGTTTTTGTGGTCAGGTGTTCATACATATCATAACCTATACATCACATTATCCATTCATTCCTTTTTTAATACCCTTATGTAGGGTAAACTTGCATACATATAATAACCATTCATTAAATCATTATGTGGAGGTTCATTACCTTCATTTATCATTTTTAACATATTTTCCACTTTTCATACGCCGGTGCTCATTTTAAGCACTTAGTTAATAACTTAGGCATTATATAATAATCTTAAAATTTTAGATTATCATTATTTACTAAAATAGTACCTTAATCCAGATTTTTCATCATGTTTACATGCATTTTTTTCATTTTAACAATCCACATAAACCATTTACCATTTATTCATACTTATCTCTTTATACATGTCCATTTCTCAACATATAAATCATGTATTTCTTAAAATCTTTCAACACAGAAACTTGTCTCTTATTTCAACATGATTAAACCCCTTAATTAACATACAATTTAGGGTTTAATTTCGGAATTTTAATCCATTCATGATAGGGTTCCAAAACGGCAACTTTAGGACCCATTTTTTTTTATCTTTTCAATGCCTCTTTTGATACTTAAATCAAAACAGATTTCTAATACATAAATTCCAGCAAATAATTATGCTTTTCCTAACCCAAATTTAGGATATTAACACATGTTTAAAATCCATATATTATTTTTTTACAAAACAGCAACTTCACATGCATATAGGGTACCCTTCTTACACCACTTTGGACGTCCACATGTATGCCCCCAATAATCAAATTTAGGGCAATCTTTTCTAACCCATTTTAAACATCCAAAGTACCCTATGTTTATAGTATTTCACCCCCTTAATCATCCATAAATTATTTGGGCTAATTCATGTATCATTTTTAACATAGAAACATGGAAATCGGGTCATATATGTGACCCTAATTCTCATTCTTTCTAAAATTCATAACTTAAGCCCAAATCAACATATATAATCCATTAAATCATGAATCATCATATAATCATGATAACAAATTAAAACAGAAAATTCACATGTGGTTTTAAGAAAATTTCAGCTAGGTTAATCAACCCATAATCAACCCTAATCTCCATTTTCATCCTCTTGAACCCATGATTTCATTCTTTTCATTCAAACCTTAATCAATATCCTAATCAAGGGCATCATGAATCATTCTTTAAGGGTCCATTATGAATCAAATTCTTGATTCATAAGTTATGGTGCCCTGAATCGGGGTGCCTAGAAGCCTTACTCCGGGACCGTTTTTGATTGGTAAACGTGACTCAGGATTGTTGCCCTGATCACACGGCAGGATTTTTTTATATAACATCAATACATGGAAAATTGTCACCATTAATCCAAATTGAAATATATTTCACATATGACAGTTATAACCAAAGTCTGTTCATAAACATCATCATTGAAAAGATATTCTTTCCCATCTCAAAATTTTCATCATTGTCTTTACATAAAATTTACATATACAATATTTATATCAAAAACTACATATTATTTTGCATGCTGCCTTCATCATCATTTCCTATCAGTCGTTGGAAAAGCATGGGTGAGTCATAATACTCAGTAAGCAAGCCATGCATAATTTTTTAATCTTTTTCATGCATTTCATAAAATGCAAGTGCAATGCATTCATAGCATTCATGACATTCCTTTAAATGCGACGCTAGCTAGGCGCCCATCCCATACATGCTCCCATCTCAGGGAGGTCGCCACCGACCTGGGCCTATATAAGCAACTTGGCAATAGTGAGGGGGACATCCGGTATGCTTACTACCTCAACTATGGTCTATTCCTCGTGCACCATCCTCATACATATGCCGGCATGATATTTGTAAATCATAACAATTTCATAAAAAGTATTTAATAAATAATTTAACAAACATATTTCAGTTCATGTAAAACAGTTATAAGTATGACCAACCTTAAATAAATTTCATAAAACAATTTGCAAACAATTTCAAGCATTTTGGAAATAATTTGCAAAATATATAACTTTCTTACCTCCTCAGTTGGTGTCCTCGACTTTTTCTTTTTCTTTTCCTATTAAAGGAAAAAGGATATTTCATTTATTCTATTCAAGCTGCTTCCCATGCATGCTTTATAATATTTGGTCATTATTTCTTTATACGAATTTTTCTATCCATAGGTTCTTCAAAAATTCCATCCTCATATTTAAATATTAATCTCAAATTTTCTCCAAAATCACGCTGTTTACTGTTCATAGTACTGTAGCAGATTACTGTTCATACAAGGTTACTGTTCACAGCGTGTTAGTTACTGTTCATGGGTTCCAAAAATCGACATTTTTTCCATAAATAAAAAATACCATGACATAGCTTATGTTTAATATATCATGGAAAAATTCATGAATTTTGAATTCATCATCACTAACTTAGCCAAATAAATCATTTTCACTATATACTAAAAATCAACATAATTTCACTTAAGCATAATACTTAATTCCAAAAATCATGAGATTAATATATCATTATTCCAACATCATAATTGTCATAATCATTCATCCCAAATCATCATTTATCAATTTTGGAGCATTATTTACACATATCATATGCTATCTTCCTGAATGATCTGTCTTTGCTCCAAATTTTTGAAGTTTTGGCATAATTCCAATTAGGCATTATAAATTTACTTATTTTCTCATGATTAGGAATTATCTAAACATGGTTTTACCCTACTTAACATCCAAAATTTTTTTGGATAGAATTAACTTACCCGAAGTGGAGATATCTCTCTTCTTCTCACACTTTCTCTCTCTAACTTTCTCTCCTCCTCTTCTTTAGCTTGGGACATGTGGGAGCAAGGAATTTTTATGCTCAAATGGAGCTGGGTTGTTCCTTTGGACGTCCACCCCTTGGCCCCTATTTATAGTTTTTGATTTTTCATCAAATTGGAATTTACCTCCTTGCTCAAGATATTACATTCCAAATATATTTTTTTCTAAATTCCAAAAGTTGTGTTGAGCCTTGTGCAGCCCCCCTACCCCGCTCACGCCCCCCTATGGCAGCCCAAATTTTTATGATTTTTGATTTATTAAAATTAATTATTTTAAACTAATTCAATCTTAACCATTGATTTTTGATGAGGATGGATTTGGACCATTGGATATTGGTCAAAATTATCCCCCTACCCCTGCACGTCCCTGCCTTATAGCTGATTTGCTTTTATTATTTTTATTTTTAATTATTTTAATTTTTTCATCTTGACTCTTAATTTGTGATTTTCATCACATCTTAAACCATTCATCATATTCATCATGGATTTTTAACCATCCATAAAACATTTCATCTAAATCCGACGTCCAGATTGTAAATTATGATTTTTTCTTTAATTTTTCACTAAAATCCAAAATTCCATTAAAATATCAAAAAATATTGCCATTTTGTCTTGTAGTGATTAAATCTCCTTTTTTGTCTTTTTGTGATTAGGTTAATCCAAGTGATTAATCTTAATCACATATCTTAATCCCTAGGTTACTATTTACGTGCGCTATTCACGTGGGTTGAATCCTTGATCGCATCATTTCAATCTCCAATACACATACTTGTGAATATAATTCATGAATTTTATTCATCATAAAAATTATTACAAAAATCTAGGGTTTACAACCCTAAGTGACACATGCATTGTCTGAGGAAGCTGGGTTTCACAATCCTCCCCTCCTTATAATAGGTTTTGTCCCGAAACCTATCTTTCCTTGAATAATTGAGGATATTTCCTTTTGACTTCTTCTCGTAGCTCCCAAGTGGCTTCAGACTCTGAATATCGATTCCATTGTACCTTTACATACTCGATCTCTCTGTTCCGAAGCTTCTTGATCTTGAAATCTAATATTTTGATTGGTCTTTCCTCATAGTTCAAGTGTTCTTGGATTGGCAAATTTTCTGCTATTAACACATGGGTAGGATCGGAAACGTATTTTCTGAGCATGGAGATGTGAAATACATTGTGAATGGCACTTAGGGCTGGTGGCAGGGCTATTCTGTAAGCTAGGTTGCCTATCTTTTCCAGAACTTCAAAGGGCCCAACGTATCTTAGGTTCAGTTTTCCTCTTTTTCCAAACTGGGTGACTCCTTTGAATGGCGTTACTTTAACAAATACGTGATCCCTGACTTGGATATTCAAATCCCTTCTTTTGCAATCGGTGTAACTCTTTTGCCTGCTCTGGGCTGTGAGTATACACTGACAAATCACTTGAACTTTTTCTGCCATTCTTTTTGAGAGGTCTGGAGCTAACTTTCTTTCTCCCACTTCATCCCAATTTAGAGGAGTTCTGCATTTCCACACATATAAAGCCTCAAATGGGGTCATTTAAATACTTGCTTGAAAACTATTATTATAAGCAAATTCTGTAATAGCCAAATATTTTTCTCATGATCCTCTAAATTCTACTGTGCACTTCCTTAGCATATCCTCAACTATTTGATTCACCCTTTCTGTCTGCCCATCAGTTTGAGGATGAAATGTTGTACTGAATTTCAGCTGTGTACCTAAGGTTTGATGTAAACTTTTTCAAAATCGAGACGTAAAACTGGAATCTCGATCGGAAACTATTGACTTAGGTACTCCATGCAGTCTCACTATCTCCTTATAATAAATCTTAGACAGTCACTCGGCAATAAAATTTTTCTTGATGGCTAGGAAATGAGCTACCTTTGATAATCTATCAACTATTACCCATATAGCATCATTTTCATTTTGGGTTCTTGGCAATCCTTCAATAAAATCCATAGTAATATCATCCCATTTCCATTCTGGGACTTCCAGCGACTGTAAGTTTCTAGGGGTCCTTTGGTGATCAGCCTTAACCCTTTGACATGTTAGGCACTTAGCCACATATTCAGCAATTTCTCTCTTCATGTTATTCCACCAATACATTCTTTTGATGTCTTGATACATCTTGGTGCTACCTAGATGCATCGAAATTAGAGAGAATTGTTCTTCTTTCAATATTTGTTTCTTGATTTCCTTTTGATTGGGTATACACAGGCGACCCCTATATCTGTACATTCCATATTCATCTTGTATATATTCATTGAGATTTTTCTTGATCATTTTCTCAACATAACTATTTAAATCCCCATTTTCTTATTGAGCTACTTTAATTTTCTCAAATAAATTCGACTGGATTTGTAATTGAGACAATCTAACTTGTACCCCAGGTGGGCTTACAATTAATTCTAGTTGTCTTAATTATTGTAGTAGCCCTTCTTTCTTTGTGATGAGATGTGCTAAGCTAATATATCTACTTAGCGCATCGGCTACTACATTGGCTTTGCCTAGATGATATAAAATGTTGAGGTCATAATTCTTAAGTAACTCGAACCATCTTCTTTACCTCATATTTAACTCCTTTTGAGGAAAAATGTACTTAAGACTTTTGTGATCAGTACAGACCTCACATTTAACTCCATACAAATAATGTCTCCAAATTTTCAAGGCAAAGACTGTTGGTCCCGAGTTGATGGCAATTATCCAAGAGGGGAGAGGTGAATTGGGTATTTAAAATTTTTTTACTTCAATTACAAACTTTACCCTGGTTTAGTTTAATCCCCTTTAATAAGACAAATGACAAGCAATAAGATAATGAAAGCGGAAATGAAAAATAATAGACAAGATTTATAGTGGTTCGGGCAACCTTTCCTACTCCACTCTTCCAAGCTCACACTCCTTGTGACTTGGGTTCCACTATATATTCCGCGAATACAACTAGAGTCTCCGCTCTCTTCTAGATTCCAACTCTAGGGGGCATATACAACCAGAGCCTCCGCTCTCTTCTAGATTCTAGCTCTAGGGGGCGTATACAACACACATCACAAGTAGGTGACGAGTTCCAACTCCAGTCATAATGCTACTTTGCTATAACTCGTTAATTTTCATGCGTTGGAGCAGGGCCTTGTTGATGGCGTTTGTTGATTTTAGAACCTCGAACGGTTCGCCATCGATGTCAACCTCGAAATATTTGAGGATCTTGGTGATCCAAGTCCCGTAGGGCAACACACCCCGTGGGTTGTCCTTTCTTGAGTCCATGACTTCTAGGAACAGTCGCGGAAGGCTGACCTTGACCCGATTTGCGACTTTCCACAAAATTCCTGTTTCCTGAGGGTTAAGTTAATTTCTACCTCCGCCTTTTGGGTAGATGCAGTGGGCTATCAGCAGCCTTAGGACCCGTAGCCTCGGGGATAGATCCATGTAGTGCAGGAACTTGATCCTGGGATGATACTTATTGCTCCTGGTGAGCTGATTATAGATTTGAGTGATGGTGAGATCTCTAGGTAGCTGTTCATCCTCATATGGAACACCTAGAATTCTTCCTATTCTTATTAAGGCATTAGTTTGACTTGGGTCAACCATTGTACCTAAGAACATCTCAACCCCTTTGACATAGGTACTGAAATTCTGATCATTCCATAGATAATAAAATATCCTAGTCAAATTAGGGTAGACTTTTTCATCTTCTTTCAGCAGTCTGGTCCATCCTTGGAAGTCTAAAAGCTCCTCAATCTCAAATTCATAATCGTTCAAGAACTTGAAGTCAATGATCTTTGGGATGAATACCTTCCGTTCATAGAACGACTTGTAAAATCGGCTGTGCTGGATTTCTGTCTTGAAGTAAGTGGTCGGCATCTTCAAGACTTGGGCTTTAGCTGCAGGGGTTCCTTTCCTTCTAGCCCCAGATTGCGTGCTTTGTGATGTTTGGAGTTCTTCTTCCCGGGCAGTTGTGGTTGATGGTGTTGCAGCTTGAAATCGGACCCGTCGACCAGTAGAGGTCGAAGGCTCTTCCCGAGCTTGCTTTGCAGGAGTCCATTGCCTCCTGGGGACCTCTTCTTCGGCTTGGGAGCCGGATGGTCTGGGTACGAGCCTTTGGGAAGGCTCGGATACAGCTAGTTTGGGCAATTTGGATTTGGGTGCCATTTTTGTAATAGGATTTTCAAATGTAGCCTGAGAAAAGAGATTTTGAGAGAAACAGAGAGAGGAGATGAGAGGGAGAGCTTGCTTGGAAATGCTGGAAGAGATGAAGGGAGGTTGCTGCAAGAGGGAGAGAGGGCTGAAAAAATAGGGAGTTGTTTCAGAGAGAGAGAGAAGGAACAATAGAGAGTTCAGAGAGAGTGTAGTGGAGAGAACGAAGAGGAAAAAAGAAAACTATGAGAGAGAGAGAGACCAGGAGCGAGAGGAAGAGAAGAGGAATGAGAAAACAATTCCGGAGAGAGAGAATGGCCGGAGATGAAAATCGCCGGAGAGAAAGAGGAGAAGAGAGAGGCTGTCGCACGAGAAGAGAAGTGAGGAGGAAGAGGGAAGAAAGAAAAGAAGAAGAAGAGAGGAAGGAAGCCTGACGGTCGCGCGTGAAGTCGACTTTGCCCTAAGCGAAGTCGACTTCGCCATGCCCAAGTCGACTTCACTGGTGTCGACTTAGGGGCTTCGGAGTCGACTTGGCTTATCGACTTGGTCTTTTCTAAGTCCATTTTTCTGATCTAACTATTCTTAATTTAACTCAATCATCCCCATATCATTTCTAATTTTGTAAAATGATTCCTTTGTTAAAGGTTTGGTAAAAATATATGCAATTTGATCCTCGGTTTTCACATATTCCAAACAAACATCATGATTTTCAACATGTTCACGAATAAAATGATGTCTTACATCTATATGTTGAGTTCTAGAATGTAATATTGGATTTTTAGTTAAACAAATTGCACTTGTATTATCACATCTGATTGGAATATTATAATAATTAATATCATAATTTTTTAATTATTGTTTCATCTAAAGTAGTTGGGCACAACAGCTCCCGGCGGCTATATATTCGACTTCCACCATAGAGAGTGCAACAGTAATTTGCTTCCTTGAATACCATGAAACCAACATGTTTCCAAGGAATTGACATGTTCGACTAGTACTTTTTCTATCTACTTTGTATCCGGCAAAATCCGCATCCGATTAGCCGATTAAATCAAAAGTTGATCCCTTTGGATACCATAGTCCCAGATTAGTGGTATTTATCAAATATTTAAAAATTCTTTTTACAGCCAATAAATGTGATTCTTTAGGACATGCTTGAAATCCAGAGCACATACAAACACTGAAAAGGATATCCGGTCTAAAAGCAGTTAAATACAACAATGATCCTATCATATTTCTATAAAGCTTTTGATTGATACATTTACCGTTTTCATCCGTGTCGATCTTGATTGTTGAATTCATTGGAGTGTTTGCTCCTTTGCTAGTTTGCATTCCAAATTTATTTATCATTTCTTTGATATACTTGGACTGATTTATGAATATTCCTTCGGCTTTTTGCTTGATTTGCAGTCCAAGGAAGGAATTTAATTCTCCCATCATACTCATTTCGAATTCGCTCTGCATAATCTTAGAGAATTCTTTGCACAGAGTTTCGTCAGTAGCACAAAATATTATATCGTCTACATAAATTTGCACAATCAAAATATTTTTTCTTTTATATTTGATGAATAAGGTAGTATCAACCTTTCCTCTTTGAAATTCATGATCAATCAAAAATTCGTTCAACCTTTGATACCAAGCTCGTGGAGCTTGTTTTAGTCCATATAATGCTTTGGTTAATTTATAAACATATTTTGATTGATCCTTTTCTTCAAATCCAGGGGGTTGTTCAACATATACTTCTTCATTCAAGTATCCATTCAAAAATACGCTTTTCACATCCATTTGAAACAATTCGAAATCCATGTGAGAAGCAAATGCTAGTAAAATGCGTATGACTTCTAATCTAGCCACGGGAATGATTCTTCAAAATCAATCCCTTCTTGGGAATACCCTTTGGCTACTAGTCTAGCTTTGTTTCTTATCACAAGCCCACTTTCGTCTAATTTGTTCCTAAATACCCATTTGGTAACAATAATAGTGCAATCCTTGGGTCTAGAAACTAAATGTCATACATTGTTCCTTTCAAATTGATTTAGCTCTTCTTGCATTGCAATAATCCAATTTTCATCATTAAGAGCTTAATCAATAGTTGTTGGTTTAATTTTTGATACAAACGCATATTGCCCACAAATGTTTTGTTTTGACCTTCTAGTCTTTACTCCTTCATAGATGTTGCCAATAACTTGCTCAATTGGATGGGCATTTTTAAATCTTAGATCACTTGGAGATTTATAAGAATCATTACCTTCACTTACCTTTTTCTCGGTGGAATTTTCTTGCTTGGGCTCGGTTTCCTCTTGTTGATCTTGTTGTTTTGCTTTTGAATTCTTTGATGTATCATCTGCATCACTTAATTCATCATCCTTTCTAGGAGTTTGGTTAAATTCATCAAAAATAACATGTATTGATTCCTCCACTATTTGTTTTCTTTTGTTGAAAATTCTATATGCTTTGCTATTTGATGAATAACTAAGAAAAATTGCTTCATCACTTTTGGCATCTAATTTTTTCAAATTTTTTTTCCATTATTTAATACATAACAAGTACATCCAAAAGTATGGAAATATGATATGTTTGGTTTTCTGCCTTTCCAAAGTTCATATGGGGTCTTTTTCAATATTGCTCTAATGGTAACTCGGTTTAATACATCACAAGCTGTACGTACAGCTTCACCCTAAAATCTTTTGGACGATTTGCTCTCATTTAGTATAGTTCTTGCCATTTCTTGTATTGTCTGGTTTTTCCTTTCAACAACTCCATTTTGTTGAGGAGTTCTTGGTGCAGAAAATGTATGGCGAATTCCTTTTTCATTGCAAAATTCTATGAATCATTTATTTTCAAATTCACCACCATGATCACTTCTAATGAAAATAATTGAACTTTATTTTTCATTTTGCACCAAATTTGAAAACGTGACAAACATAGAAAATGCTTCATCTTTGCTAGATAAGAGTATAATCTAAGTAAATCTCGAAAAATCATCAACAATTACATACACGTACTTTTTCTCACCAAGAGTTAAAATGTCTGATGACCCATAAAGATCCATATGCAACAATTCAAGTGGTCTAGTTGTTGAAATTTCCTTTTTGGTGAAAAATGACATTTTGGATTGTTTAGATAATTGAAAAGCTTTGCAAATCTTATCCTTGTCATATTTGAGCGTTGGTAACCCTTGTACTAGATTCTTTTTCCACAATGTTTTAATATTTGACATATTTATGTGTCCAAGCCTTGTATGCCATATCCATGGATCATTTTCTATGGCTATTAGACATTTTCCCTCGAGTTCATCAAGGCAAACCAAATATACATTTCCATGTCTTTTGCCACTAAATATTATGTGTTCATCATAAAAAACATTGCATATAGAGGATTCAAATACAACTTTATATCCTTTATCACATAATTGACTAATACTCATTAGGTTGTATTTGAGTCCTTCAACAAATAGTACGTCCTCAATACATGCATTTGAAATACCATAAACATTTTCTTTACCTTTTATTTTACCTTTTTCATTATTTCCAAAGGCAACTGTTCCTTCGTTGCACGGGTTGATCTTATGGAACAGTCCTTTTACTCCTGTCATGTGTCTTGAGCAGCCACTATCCATAAACGATATGTTATTGGCCTTAGCTTTGAGACAAACCTGCAAAAATCAAGTCAAGTGGAGCTCATCCTTTTGGTACCCATTTTATGGGTCCATTTGGGTTAGTTGCCTATTGGAGTCTATGTTGATCTTCCTTTAAAGCCACAAATCCAATGCTTTTGGGCATCTAAACCAATTTTTCACCAAGGTTTTGTAATTTTCTCAATTTGCATTGATAAACCTCGTGTCCCAACTTGTTGCAAAAATTACAAAGCTTCCGGGAGTCTAGGAATGGGAAGCCATTTGGTAATTGGTTCCCCGGTTGGTCTTTTGGTCCCAGCCACATGATTTATCTTGGGTTTAACATGAATGGGTTTTGTTTTGTTCCTTGGAGCATTAGATTTGCCCTACTCAAATGTGGTATACCCAAGTCCTTTCTTACAACTTTGGGTGGTCATTTTCAAAAAGATTTTCACACTTTCTCCTGGATTAGAAAACTTAGCAAGCGATTCATTTAATGATTCATTTTCATTTTTGAGTTTTTCTAACTCATTTATCAAGGTATTCTTTTCATTTTTCAATTATTCAACTTTTTCAGCAAGTTTACCATTTACAATTAGTGCTGCATCACATTGTCTTTTCTTTATTGTAAACTTGTTTCCTAGTTTCTCTATTTCCTCATATAATGAATCATAGGCTTGTTGAAGTTCCTCTAATTCAGCACATTTGAGGCATTCATTTGTAGAAGAAAAAATTAAAAAAAGATTTTTGTTTGGAGGTTACCTCTTGACTACGTGTGCAGTTTGTTGAAGTAGCTTGATCCTCCAAGATTTCTATTGCTGCAAAACATACGTCGGAATTTGCCATGCAACAAATTCTTGCGCAATCCACTTCACATTCTTCACTTGAAGAGCTGCATGTTGTTGATTCCTTTTCATTTACGTACATGCCTCTTCCTTTGATTCTTTGAAATTTTTTGTTGTGGCCTCGATCTTTTCTTTGCTCCTTTGCTTTAGTTTCTTCGGGCGTTGGGCATTGGGCTTGCATATGCCCCGAACCGCCGCACCGGTAGCATTTTGTTGTTTCTTTCTTCTTCTTTTTTAGAATTTCTTTCTTTGAAGTTTCTGAAATTTCTACCTTTCCTTACAAATTTTCTGAATCGTTTTGTAAGTAAGGCGATTTCATCGTCGTTTTGTGACGACGAGGTAGTGTCATCCAAATCTTATGCAGCTTTCAAGGCGATAGCTCTTTTGTCTTTGTGGTGTTCTTCATTTCTTTTCTTGATTAGCTCATGTGACATCAACGAGCTAATAAGATCTTCCAACTTCAATGTGTTTAGATCCTTGGCTTCTTCTATTGCAGTGATCTTTGGAGTCCACGATTCCGGTAGGGCTCTTAGAAACTTCATGACCTGATCAGATTCTGAGATAGCTTTTCCAAGTCCTTTCAAGGCATTAGTAATTTTAGAGAATCTAGCAAATATTTCAGAAATATTTTCTGTTTCTAACATCTTAAAACTTTCCAATTCTCCAATCAAAATATTTCTCCTTGTCCCTTGGACTTGAGAAGTTCCTTCATAGATAGATGTTAATGTATCCCATATTTTCTTGGCGATCAAACAAGAGGATACTCTATCATATTCAGAAGCAGTAAGAGCACAAAATAATGAATTCATAGCCTTAGCATTGCTCTTAACAACTTTTACTTCCTCATCAGTCCATTTGGAAGCTCTTTCATCAGTAGGCAAAGTCACACCGTCTTGGATTGCAATCCAAGAGTCCATATCTGTAGCCATGATGAGTTGTTTCATACGTAGCTTCCAATAGTCAAAATTGTTCCCATCAAACAATGGTGGCCTAGTAAAAGATTCGCCTTCGGCAAATGCGGGAACAGAAGTAGATTGGGATGCCATATCAAAAGATCTCTTTGGTAAAACTCAAAGACCTGCTCTAATACCACTTGTTGGTCCCGAGTTGATGTCAATTACCCAAGAGGGGAGGGATGAATTGGGTATTTAAAAATTTTAGATTTCAATTAAAAACTTTACCCCGGTTTAGTTTAATCCCCTTTAATAAGACAAATGGCAAGCAATAAGATAATGAAAGCGGAAATGAAAAACAATAGATAAGATTTATAGTGGTTCGGACAACCTTCCCTACTCCATTCTTCCAAGCTCACACTCCTTGTGACTTGGGTTCCATTATGTATTCCGTGAATACAACTAGAGCCTTCACTCTCTTCTAGATTCCAGCTCTAGAGGGCATATACTACCAGAGCCTCCGCTCTCTTCTAGATTCTAGCTCTAAGGAGCATGTACAACACTCAACATAAGTAGGTGACGAGTTCCAACTCTAGTCACAATGCTACTTGCTATAACTCGGTTTGAAACACCAAAATCAAACCAAGCACCGAAAACCAAATAACAAGATGAAATGAAAAAAATCTACACTTTACAGATTTGTGTAGCAATTTTCAGCTCGAGGAAGAATTCGTAGAAGCAACCAATCGATCCGCATTGAAGCAAACAACAACTTTGAAGCTTGTTCTTCCTTTGAAAGTGTATAGATCACTCAAATGTAGAAGAAAGTGGATTGTAGCTCTACTTTCCTCTTTTTTAGCTCTATCTTATTTGTTTCCATGTTTGCTTGAGTGTCTATATATAGAGGAGGGAGAATTTTAAACGTTATGGAGTTGGTTGGCGCGTAATAAATGTGCAAACGTTCAAAAATTCGAACGTTATGTCCTCAAGTCGCAGATGGAGTCAACTTCAGGTGCGACTTCGGCTATGCTCAGGTTGTTCAAGTTCTTCCTCGGGTCGACTTGGCCTTAGACTTGACCCAAGTCACAGATGGAGTCAACTTCGGATTCTTCCAGTTTCCAAGTCTGTCCTTTAGGTTGACTTGGTTTGGGACTTGACCCAAGTCGATGCTGGAGTCGACTTCGTTTGCGACTTGACCTCCTTATCTTGCCAAGTGAACTTAAAACTCTTTTGAAATGTCTTTGCTTGCTTAACTTCTTCATCATGAGTGTTCTTCCTTTGATTTGCTTCATTTGAAATTTAGTATATTCACTTTGCATAAGAAATCCTCTAGCTTCATGTCTCTGAATCTTGAAAACTTGAGTCTTGGTATGCATGAACATGTCTAATTTATAGTCTTTGATTTAAATGGATGGACTCATGCAACTTGCTTTCCTTTGGTCTTCATTTGATCTTCATTTGATCCAAGTCGAGTGTTTGAGTCGACTTGGTCTTCAACTTTACTCAAGTCTGGCATCAAGTCAACTTAGCCTGCGACTTAGCTCTTGAAGTTCTGTACTTTCAATCTGAAGTCGAATCTGGAGTCAACTTGGCCTGTGACTTCACCCAAGTGGCATATGGAGTGGACTTCATGTGCGGCTTCGGCAGCTTTGCTCCCCAATTTCAATGCTGGACAAAAATAGGGCTTTGAAGTCGCTGCTAGAGTCAACTTGACCTGCGACTTCGCCTAAGTCAATGTCTGAGTCAACTTGGGGATCGACTTGGCCTGTTATGCTTCACATTTTTCATTTTTATAACCTTAAACATTGCACAAGACATGTTAGTAGCTAAAGCATACTCAAATTGAGTTGTTAATCATCAAAACATATGCTTTGGGTATTTTGCATTAGATTTTAACAGTTGTTTCCAACAAAGACTACTGCTGCCAATTCCAAGTCATAGGTTGGATAGTTTACCTCATTTGGCTTGAGTTGCCTGGATGTGTATGACATAACTTTTTCATTTTGCATCAGTACACATCCTAATCATTTCTCTGAGGCATCACTATAGATCACAAACCCTTCCTTCTTCGTAGATAGGTTAGAATTGACGCTTTTACCAGTCTTTTCTTTAACTCTTGGAAGCTATTCTCACATCCTGTGTCCATTCATACCTAACTCCTTTCCTTATCAGCTTTGTGAGTGGAGCTGACAATTGTGAGAATCCTTCCACAAATCTCCTGTGGCAGCCAGCTTGCCCTAGAAAGCTTCTTATTTTTGTGATATTTGTTGGTTGTGGCCATTTTGTTATTGCCTCAATCTTTTGAGAATCTACCTGTACTCCCTTCTCGGATATAATGTGGCCGAGAAAGGCTACCTGCTTCAACCAAAACTCACATTTCTTGAATTTAGCATATAATTTCTCCCTTCGGAGAATTTCCAATACTATCCTTAAATATTCCTCAGCTCTTCTTCTGTCTTTGAATAAATCAATAAATCATCAATGAATACCACCACAAATTGATTCAAAAATTCTTGAAAAATTTTGTTTATCATATCCATAAACACAATTGGGGCATTCGTTAGTCCAAATGGCATGACTAACAATTCATAATGCCCATATCTTGTTCTGAATGTTGTTTTATGGATGTCCTTTAGACATATCCTCAACTTGTTGTATCCTAACTGTAAATCAATTTCTGAAAATGTAGAAGCTCCTTTTAACTGATCAAAAAGATCATCTATTCTTGGGAGTGGGTACTTATTTTTTACTGTTACTTTATTCAATTCTCTGTAATCAATACAGAGTCTCAAACTCCCATCCTTTTTTCTTACAAATAGTACTGGAGCTCCCCAAGGTGATGCACTGGGTCTAATAAACCCTTTATCTAATAAATCTTGGATTTGTACTTTCGACTCAGCCAATTCGGCTGGCGCCATCCTATATGGGGCCTTAGATATTTGGGCTATCCCTGGGATAATTTCTATTTCCATATTCATCTCTCTTTCTAGTGGTAAATTACATAACTCTTTTGGAAAAATATCTGGAAATTCCTTTACCACTGGAATTTGTTCCATAGGTACCTCATCTCTTTTTATTGTGTTTATAGAGACCAGATAGGCTGTACATTGTTGGCATATCAGCTTGGCTGCTTTCATAGCTGATACCGCCTTATTGTGTTTTCTGACTGTCTTATTTTACTGATCTCTATTTCATCTTTTGGTGTTTCAAATTGCACCTTTTTATTCCTGCAATCAATCATTGCACCCCATTGACTTAGCCAATCCATCCCTAGTATGACATCAAACTCTGTCATTGGTAATAGGATGAGATCAACTTCCAATATTTTTGTTCTTATCCTGATAGGACATGCCTTGCAAATTTGATTTATACTTGCCAATCTATATACTGGGGATTCTACATGTATAGTACTACTGGTTTTTTCTACCCGAAGTGCATGTGTAATTACGAATTGGTATGATATAAATGATGCGTAGCTCCAAAATCAAATAAAGCTACTATAGGATTTCCTAAAATGTAAATCATACCTGTAATCACTTTCTTCTCCATCTCTTGTGACTGCGTTCGGGTGAGGGCTTGGACACACACTGGGTTGGCAACAGTACTAGGGCGATTGGTGATGGCGGGGACCTTTTGCTGGGCCGGCCTCCCTCGGGCTGGTGCTCCTTGTGGCTTATTTGGACAATTGGGTGAAATATGTCCAACTTAACCACAGTTGAAGCACTTTATTATTTTGGCTTCGTCGGTCCCGCAGTCCCGGGCCATGTGACCAACTTGGCCACACTTGTAGCATTTCCCCAATCCTTGTAAACATTCTCCTGAATGGCGTTTGTGGCAAGTTCTGCAAGTCGGAGTGCTCTTTGTCTTGTCGCCGATCTTCTTTTTTCCGGCGATTACCCTTTTTCCTTTATTAGCCTCACCTTCCTTGGAGGCTGTAAAGAATTATTTTTGAGCTTGCATAAGCTCTTGAGTCCTCATTGACTCCATTTCCAATGCTCTAGCCCTCTCGATGCTAGAGGCATAGTATTTTATTAGTAACGGGGCTAACCACTCTCTTAGCTGGATCATTAATCCCCTCTGGAACCTTTGTGCCTTATTCTCTGGCACATTGGCAATCTATGGCACGTATCTCACCAAAGCATTGAATTTTATGGCATATTCCGTGTCTGTCATCCTGCCTCGGTAGAGTTTCTCGAACTCTATTACCCTCTGGCTTTGTAGCCCTACAGGGAGATATTCTTTGTTAAATTCTTCCAAAAATTCATGCCACGTAACTTACTCTGGATGTGGCATAGTGACCATCAACGTTTCCCACCATTCATAAGCATCTTTTACTAGTAGGTGTGTAGCGCACAATACTTTTTGCTGATCATTGCAGGGGCGATATTCTGAATAGTTTCTTAATTTCTATGATCCACTGCTCTGTAATGAGGGGGTCTAGTTTCCCTGCAAACTTGGGCGGGCACTGGGTAAGAAAGGCATTGATAGCCTTTCTATCGGCTTCTAGGAGACTATCCTCCCTTCCCCTTGATGTTTCGGGGTTAGCCGAGGTGCCTGGTCTCTCCCCGTCTCCTGTTGCTGGCAGGGCCTGCTGGTTCCGCATTTCTTATAATAAACCAGCAGCCTGGGCTGTCCATTGCTGCATAGCTTTCTCCATTGTTGCAGCTATTCTTTCTTCTATTGACCTTTGCTTGAGGACTAGAGCTTGTTGAGATTATTGATCATGTGCTTATCGAATAGAATGGTTAATTTGATTTTGATGATTAACAAATAATTGAAATATCATTAAAAAGGATCTAACACATTTGTCTAAGTGTTCTCAGATGTTTTGTCTCAAATTATGTGTATAAAAATGAGAATGTGAAATAATTTAAGTTTCAAGAGTTTTAGTTCATGAATTGCAAGTTCAGCAAAGTGAAGTCTCAGCCCAAGTCGACTTCACTTGCGACTTGGGTGAAGTCCCAAACCCAAGTCGACTTCGCCTGCGACTTCGGACAGACAGCAAAGTGAAGTCTCATCCCAAGTCGACTTCGCCTGCGACTTGGGTGAAGTCCCAGACCCAAGTGGACTTCACCTGCAACTTCGAAGGAAAAATTCTGGACAGTAAGTTTTTACAAGGCGAAGTCGCATCCCAAGTCGACTTCACCCATCCGAAGTCGACTCCACTCATCCGAAGTCGACTCCACTTGCGACTTCAACTCGTAACGGTCGAAAATCCGAACGTTGGAGCTCTAGATGCGCGTGAACCTCCACTCCAACGGCTAAAACCTTTTTTCCTCTATATATACCATTGAAGAATGAACGTGGAGAAAATAGAGGAGGAAAGAAAGAGAAAAACACAAGTTGAGCTTCCATCTTCAAATATTCAAGTGTGTTGAAGTCATTTGATTAACTATTGAAGTTCCAAGTGCTACAACTTCCAAGTGCGCTTTCAAGTTTATCATCTCTACATGACAAGGAGCTTCCGGTGCTTATCGAATACACATTGTAAAGTGTAAATTCTCTTTTGTTTATTTTATTTTGTGTTGTTGCCTTGAATCGGTATTGGAGACCGAATTCAAGAAGAAGCAAAACAGGGGGTTGGTTTGAGTTTGTCTCACTAACGGGTTTTGCTTGATTGGTTGGAGTTTGTCTCACCAATCGTTTGGACTTGGTTGGTTGGAGTTGGTCTCACCAACAAGTGATTGTTGTATATGCCCCCTAGAGCTAGAATCTAGAAGAGAGCGGGTGCTCTAGATTGTATTGAAGATACAATAGTGGAACCTAAGACACAACGGGTGTGTGCTTGGAAGAGTGGAGTAGGGAAGGTTGCCCGAACCACTATATATCGTTGTCTCTTGTTTGGTTTGATTGTTTACATTTTTATATTCCATTTGCACCCTCTCATTCTATCTCATATCGTTTCATCAAGGGGATTGAAATTATAAGGGGTTAAGTTTTAATTTACCAAAGAATTTTTCAAGAACCCAATTCACCCCTCCCCTCTTGGGTTTTGCCATAAACTCGAGGCCAACAAGTGGTATCAAAGCAGGTCTTTGAGTTATACCAAAGTGATCTCTTTTATATATCTATGGCAACCTACTTAACTTCTGTACCTGCATTTGCCGAGGGCCAATCGTTTTTAAGGCCACCTCTATTTGATGGCAATAATTTTAATTATTGGAAGTTAAGGATGAAACAACTTATTATGGCAACTAATATGAACTCTTGGATAGCCATACAAGATGGCATTACCTTACCAAAGGGGGACAAAGCGTCCACTTGGACAAAAGAAGAAACTATGTCCATCCAAAGTAATGCCAAAGCTATGAATTTCTTATTTTGTGCATTGACCGCAGCGGAATTTGATAGAGTTTCTTCATGCACAACGGCCAAAGAGATATGGGATAAATTGGTATCTATTTATGAGGGTTCCTCCCAAGTAAAGGGAACTAAAAGGAATATCCTTGTTGGTGATTTTGAAAGATTTCAAATGTTAGATGGAGAATCAATTTCAGAAATGTATGCTAGATTTTCTAAAATCACTAACGCTCTTAAAGGCCTAGAAAAGCCAATTTCTGAAAGTGAGCAGGTTATGAAGATACTTAGAGCATTGCCAAACTCATGGAATGAAAAGATCACAGCTATTGAGGAGGCAAAGGACTTAAACAAGCTCAAAGTAAATGACTTGATTAGCTCACTCATGTCTCATGAGCTCATCAAAAACAAGAAAGAAGAATCTCAAAGAAGTAAGAAGTCTATTGCGCTTAAAAGTATGATGAAGAGCTCAAGTGAATCTACATCAAGATCATATGAGTATTCTAGCTCAAAGAAGAAAATGAAGAATAGAAGAAAGGAATTTCCAAAATGTTATAAATGTGGTGGTCTTGGACATATACAGATCGAATGTACCACCCCGGATGATTTGGAAATTCAAAATGAGAGAAGCTTTTCAAAGAGACAAGCTAGAAGAATGCTTACAAAGGAATATACTACCACAAGCTCTAGCACCTCATCAAGTGAAGGAGAAGATGTGGTAAATTGGGCAAGAATTTGCTGCATGGCCATTGTAGAAGATGAAAAGAAAACTTGCCAAAAATCTAAAGAAAGGGATGCATCTACGGATATCGAGGTAAACTCATCTGACTATTATTCATCCTCTAATGACTGTTCTAAATCTAATGAGTTGAATGATTTACAACAAACTTATGACTCATTATTTGATGAATTTAAAAGCCTTGGTATCAAATATGTTCAAAAGAAAAGGCAATTCAACACAACTACAAATGCAAATGAAAAATTAACGAAGGAGAATGCATCCTTGCAAAATGATATAAATGCCTTAAAGAATGAAACAGAGGCATTGAGAAAGGAGAACCAAAATTTGAAGGAATCATTGGCTAAGTTCTCCAACATGGGAGAAAATGTGCAGAAATTTTTTAGATTGACCACTCAAGTTAATAAGAGAGGTCTTGGATTTGTAAAGCACATTAATGTCAAACCAAATAAAACAAACTCTCCTATTTGGATTAAGGCTTCTAGTACATCAAATGTGAGGGGACATTTTAAGAAGCTTATTGATAAATCATTACAAATATACCTACTTGGCAACCAAAGAGTTATCATGGTACTCCAACCTATGTTAGAATCACTTGCCATTATTGTAATAAGTTTGAACACAAAATATATCAATGCAAGGCAAGAAAGATGGTTTACAATGGAGTCAAATTAGTTTGGATGCCAAAGAGACATATCTAAGGTGGAACCAAGTCTCCTTGAGTTCCTATGCATTATGGTACTAACATTCATGGACCCATAGCACGGGTACCAAAAGGAAAGAAGATATCATATTTGTGATGCAGGTTTTTATTTCAAAGCTATTTAGAGAATGAAGGAGCATGAATTGCAAAAGAAAGGGGGAGTTGAGCAAAATAGCAATGATAACTTTAGTCGAAGGTAAGTGAAGGTATGTTGCTCTCCCAAAGAAACTAATAAAACAAGTGGTACCATAGTCAAAATGATTAATAAAGAAATCGATTATTGATCATATGCTTGACTCAAAATGAATGATTAGTATGAAAAAAAGGGGGAGAGAGAGTGTAGTTTGAACCTATTTTTAAAAGTCTCATTTGTACTACCTATTTTATATGCCCCATTATGCCCCATTGTGCTAACCTTTTTGTATTGATTGACAAAAAGGGGGAGAGAGTATGGAAATATCTTAAAGAGAATAATATTGCATATAACTTAGGGGGAGAAGTATTTCCATGAAAAGAATATATATTATTGCGCTTATTGATGAAATTCATGATCTTCATATATACATATTTGTGATTCATTTGAGAAAGGAAGATATTTCAATTAAGTTTTGTCAATCATCAAAAAGGGGGAGATTGTTGAGATTATTGATCATGTGCTTATCGAATAGAATGGTTAATTTGATTTTGATGATTAACAAATAATTGAAATATCATTAAAAAGGATCTAACACATTTGTCTAAGTGTTCTCAGATGTTTGTCTCAAATTATGTGTATAAAAATGAGAATGTGAAATAATTTAAGTTTCAAGAGTTTTAGTTCATGAATTGCAAGTTCAGCAAAGTGAAGTCTCAGCCCAAGTCGACTTCACTTGCGACTTGGGTGAAGTCCCAGACCCAAGTCGACTTCGCTTGCGACTTCGGACAGACAGCAAAGTGAAGTCTCATCCCAAGTCGACTTCGCCTGCGACTTGGGTGAAGTCCCAGACCCAAGTGGACTTCACCTGCAACTTCGAAGGCAAAATTCTGGACAGCAAGTTTTTACAAGGCGAAGTCGCATCCCAAGTCGACTTCACCCATCCGAAGTCGACTCCACTTGCGACTTCAACTCGTAACGGTCGAAAATAAGAACGTTGGAGCTCTAGATGCGCGTGAACCTCCACTCCAACGGCTAGAACCTTTTTTCCTCTATATATACCATTGAAGAATGAACGTGGAGAAAATAGAGAAGGAGGAAAGAAAGAGAAAAACACAAGTTGAGCTTCCATCTTCAAATATTCAAGTGTGTTGAAGTCATTTGATTAACTATTGAAGTTCCAAGTGCGCTTTCAAGTTTATCATCTCTACATGACAAGGAGCTTCCGGTGCTTATCGAATACACATTGTAAAGTGTAAATTCTCTTTTGTTTATTTTGTTTTGTGTTGTTGCCTTGAATCGGTATTGGAGACCGAATTCAAGAAGAAGCAAAACAGGGGGTTGGTTTGAGTTTGTCTCACTAACGGGTTTTGCTTGATTGGTTGGAGTTTGTCTCACCAATCGTTTGGACTTGGTTGGTTGGAGTTGGTCTCACCAACAAGTGATTGTTGTATATGCCCCCTAGAGCTAGAATCTAGAAGAGAGCGGGTGCTCTAGATTGTATTAAAGATACAATAGTGGAACCTAAGACACAACGGGTGTGTGCTTGGAAGAGTGGAGTAGGGAAGGTTGCCCGAACCACTATATATCGTTGTCTCTTGTTTGGTTTGATTGTTTACATTTTTATATTCCATTTGCACCCTCTCATTCTATCTCATATCGTTTCATCAAGGGCATTGAAATTATAAGGGGTTAAGTTTTAATTTACCAAAGAATTTTTCAAGAACCCAATTCACCCCTCCCCTCTTGGGTTTTGCCATAAACTCGGGGCCAACAGAGCTTTCCTCTCGTCGTGGGCAGGTCCTAGAGGATTGCTCTTCGGATTCTTCCCTATTAGTTCTTTTACTGACCTCGCCCCTTGTTTGTTCGACGGATTCCTCCATCGGGGCCTTTCCTTTGTTAGCTCTTGCTTTAGCTCTGGTGAGTGGCATTTTCAACTTTACAAAACATTCATTAATAGAACGTCAATATTTATCATGATACACTTAATCAGATAAATAGTCACATGATCACATAATTCACATGCATTATATATTATCAGCAAACTTTTATACATATGTTAAACTTTTGTACATAGGCTATCTTAGCCTTATGTACCTGTTCCAACAAAATTTACATATTTATAAAAAAATTAAAATAAAATTTCTTGGTGGTGGCTGCGTCTTCCTGATCCCCATCCCATTTAACGTCCCCTTCTTCTTAACCTCAAGAATCTTCTAAGGATGAATGATACCTATGTGCGTTCCTCAGTGATAGTACTGGTATCAGACCAGTCTTGAGGTCTTGGGCTTTCATCCTCCTCTTCACTATCGGACCATTCTATGGGGTCCTCATCATCATTTGTTGGAGGGGCAGGAGGTAGGGCTTCGGGCATTACTTCTAACTCTATCACCCTTAGGATAACCTCACCAGGCTGTTTAGGAGGGGGTTGCTCCATTACTTCTTCTCCCCTAGCCAGAGCTTCCCGACGTTCCTGGGCAGCCTCTCTCTCCCTGCGGTCTATCTGTGCCCATGGTGTTTCGTATCAGAACTGAATGTATCCCGCATCAAACCTAAACCATGGACCTGGGTTAGGTGGAATTGGGGCAACTCTCCTTTGCCAATACCTTTGTAAATCTTCCTCAGCGACCCAATCGGTGACCACCGATGGCCTAGGCAGTGGGCTGGCTGGGGTGTACACTGGAGAGTCTGGGGGTGCAAGTGCCTTGCTAGAGGATTCTTCCTAGTGAATTTCAGATAATACCGGAAACCCTAGTGGTTGGCTAGGGAAAATTGCAGGTACTAGAGGGCGACGTGCTTCTGGTCCCCTAATATATGGAAGAGCCTAGTAACTAGTGGGAACTGGGGGTCTTACGGTTAGACCTTCTTGGGAATCTAACCATCTATTAACTCTTTCCCGAGCCCGTTCCCTTTCTTGCTCTTCTTCTAGTTCCCTTGCACTTAATACAGCCTTTCCTTTATCTGCCATCTATATATAAATAATCAATGATAAATTAATCAATCAAAATCATGATTTCATGTATTCTTGCTTGGTCGTTTCTTTCCTTTTCTGCATATTTACCAATCCATGCTCTGATACCAACTTCTGTGGCGCCCCGAACCGGGGTGCCTAGAAGCCTTACTCCGGGACCATTTTTGATTGGTAAACGTGACTCATGATTGTTGCTCTGATCATATGGCAGGATTTTTTTATATAACTTCAATACATGGAAAATTATCACCATTCATCCAACTTGAAATATATTTCACATATTACAATTATAATCAAAGTTTGTTCATAAATATCATCATTGAAAAGATATTCTTTCCCATCTCAAAATTTTCATCATTGTCTTTACATAAAATTTACATATACAACATTTATATCAAAAACTACATATTATTTTGCATGTTGCCTTCATCATCATTTCATGTCTGTCGTTGGAAAAGCATGGGTGAGTCATAATACTCAGTAAGCAAGCCATACATAATTTTTCAATCTTTTTCATGCATTTCATAAAATGCGAGTGCAATGCATTCATGACATTCCTTTAAATGCGACGCTAGCTAGGCGCCCATCCCATACATGCTCCCATCTCAGGGAGGCCGCCGCCACCAGCCTGGGCCGATATAAGCGACTTGGCAATAGCGAGGGAGATATCTGATCCGCTTACTACCTCAACTATGGCCTATTCCTCATTCACCATGCTCATACATATGTCGGCATGATATTTTTAAATGATAACAATTTCATAAAAAGAATTTAATAAATAATTTAACAAACGTATTTCAATTCATGTAAAGCAGTTATAGGTATGGCCAACCTTAAATAAATTTCTTAAAACAATTTGTAAACAATTTCAAGCATTTCAGAAATAATTTGCAAAATATATAACTTGCTTACCTCCTCAGTTATTAGTCTTCGACTTTTTTCTTTTCCTTTTCTTATTCAAGGAAAAAAGATATTTCATTTATTCTATTCAAGCTGCTTCCCATGCATGCTTTATAATATTTGGTCAATATTTCTTTATACGGATTTTTCTATCCATAGGTTCTTAAAAAATTCTATCCTTATATTTAAATATTATCTCAAATTTTCTCCAAAATCACGTTGTTTACTGTTCATAGTTAGTGTAGCATATTACTGTAGCAGATTACTGTTCACCCGATGTTACTATTCACAGCATGTTGGTTATTGTTCACGGATTCCAAAAATCGAAATTTTTTTCATAAATAAAAAATACCATGACATAGCTTATGCTTAGTATATCATGGAAAAATTCATGAATTTTGAATTCATCATCATTAACTTGGCCAAATAAATCATTTTCGCCATATACTAAAAATCAATATAATTTCACTTAAGCATAATCCTTAATTCCAAAAATCATGAGACTAATATATCATTATTCCAACATCATAATTATCATAATCATTCATCTCAAATCATCATTTATCAGTATTGGAGCATTATTTACACATATCATATGCTATATTCCCGAATGCTCTATCTTTGCTCCAAATTTTTGATGTTTTGGCATAATTCCAATTAGGCATTATAACTTTACTTATTTTCTCATGTTTAGGCATTATCTAAATATGGTTTTACCCTACTTAACATCCAAAAGAAATTTTGATAGCATTCACTTACCCGATATTGAGATATCCCTCTTCTCACACTTTCTCTCTCTAACTTTCTCTCCTCCTCTTCTTTAGCTTGGGACGTGTGGGGGCAAGGAATTTTTCTGCTCAAATGGAGCTGGGTTGTGCCTTTGGACATCCACCCCTTGGCCACTATTTCTAGTTTTTGATTTTTCATCAAATTGGAATTTACCCCTTGCTCAAGGTATTAAATTCCAAAATTTTTTTTTTCTAATTTCCAAAAGTTGTGTTGAGCCTTGTGTAGCCCCCCTACCGTGCTCACGCCGCCCCCTAGGCAGCCCTAATTTTTATGATTTTTGATTTATTAAAATTAATTATTTTAAACTAATTCAATCTTAACCATTGATTTTTGATGAGGATGGATTTGGACCATTGGATATTGGTAAAAATTCTCCCCCTACCCCTGCACGTCCCTGCCTTGTAGCTTATTTGCATTTATTATTTTTATTTTTAATTATTTTAATTTTAATAAAAAGTCAAAGGAATTAATGAAAAAGATAAGCTACTTTTTTAATCTCCAATTGACGTTTCATCTTGACCCTTAATTTGTGATTTTCATCACATCTTAAATCATTCATCATCTAAATCCGACGTCCGGATTGCAAATTATGATTTTTTCTTTAATTTTTCACTAAAATCCAAAATTCCATTAAATATAAAAAGTATTGCTATTTTGTCCTGTAGTGATTAAATCTCCTTTTTTGTCTTTTCATGATTAGGTTAATCCAAGTGATTAACTCTTAATCACACGTCTTAATCCCTAGGTTGCAATTTACGTGCACTATTCACGTGGGTTAAATCCTTGATTGCATCATTTCAATCTCCAATACACATACTTGTGAATATAATTCATGAATTTTATTCATCATAAAAATTATTACAAAAATGTAGGGTTTACAACCCTAAGTGACACGTGTATTGTCTGAGGAAGCTGGGTTTCACATAAGTTGAGGTGAAAAACTTAGGATTAAGGAACTCAAATCATGAAGTATATTACATGAATTGAATCCAACTTGAACTCCACTTTCCTAGCTTGAATCCTTCTTCTTTCTTCCCTTTTTTTCCTTCTCTTTTCCTCCTCCTTTTCTTGCCCTCATGCTGGGAGAAATTGGGGACATGTTTGCTGCTGGAGTTAGGAGCTTTGCTCCTTAGAATTTTTCTCTCTCCAATCCTTACACCATATGGACATCCCCCTATGTATGGCTGGATTTTTTTCCAGCTTTGTAGACCCCATTTGCCACATCAATTAGAGGTAATTAAATACATGTTTATCCCCTTTGATGACATGGCAAAATATGCTCCAAGTTAATTAGATAATTATCTTAAAAAAAATCATCAAAAATCCATGCATTGGAGTCCATGTTGCTGTCCCCATTGGAACATCCATTTCAGCAGCCCTTTGTGAAATTTTCCACACCTAATTCATCCGAGGTTACTGTTCACAACGTGCTGGTTACTGTTCATGGGTTCCAAAAATTGACATTTTTTCCAAAAATAAAAAAATACCATGACATAGCTTATGCTTAGTATATCATGGGAAAATTCATAAATTTTGAACTTATCATCATTAACTTGGCTAAATAAATCATTTTCTCCATATACTAAAAATCAACATAATTTCACTTAAGCATAATCCTTAATTCCAAAAATTATGAGATTAATATATCATCATTCCAACATCATATTTATCATAATCATTTATCCCAAATCATCATTTATCAATATTGGAGCATTATTTACACATATCATATACTATCTTCCCGAATGCTCTATCTTTGCTCCAAATTTTTTATATTTTGGCATAATTCTAATTAGGCATTATAACTTTACTTATTTTTTTATGTTTAGCATTTTCTAAGCATGGTTTTACCCTACTTAACATCCAAAATAAATTTGGATAGAAATCACTTACCCGAAGTGAAAATATCCCTCTTCTTCTCACACTTTTTCTCTCTAACTTTCTCCTCTTCTTTCCTTGGACGTGTGGGGGGTTTGGGAACTTGGTTTTGCTCAAGTGGAGCTGGAAAAAGTGCATTTGGACGTCCACCCCTGCCCCTATTTATAGTTTTTAATTTTTCATCAAATTGTAATTTACCCCCTTGCTCAAGGTATTAAATTATAAATGTATTTTTTTCTAATTTTCAAAAGGTGCACTGAGCTATGTGCATCCCACCCTACAACTGCTCATGCCCCCTATGGCAGCCCTAATTTTCTTAATTTTTTATTTATTAAAATAATTTATTTTAAGCTAATTCAATCCTAGCCGTTGATTTTTGATGATGATGAATGTGGACTATTGATTATGGTCAAAAATCTCAACTACCCCCTGCTCACACCCCTGAAAATGCTGATTTGCATTTAATATTTTTATTTTTAAATTATTTAATTTTAATAAAAAGTTAAAAGTAGAATCAATGAAAAGTTAAGCTACTTTTTAATCTTCATTTGACGTTTCATCTTGACCCTTAATTTGTGATTTTTATCATATCTTAAACCCTTCATCATGTTCATCATGGATTTTTAACCACCCATAAAAAATTTCATCTAAATCCGACGTCCGGATTGCAAATTATGAATTTTTCTTTAATTTTTCACTAAAATCCAAAAATTTATTAAAATAACAAAAGTATTGTTATTTCGTCCTGTAGTGATTAAATGTCTTTTTGTGATTAAGTTAATCCAAGTGATTAACTCTTAATCACGTGTCTTGATCCTCAGTTACTATTCATATGCACTATTCACATGTACTATTCACGTGGGTTAGATTCTTAATTGCATTATTTTGATCTCCAATACACATATCCATAAATATAATTCATGAATTTTATTCATCATAAAAATTATTATAAAAATCTAGGGTTTACAACCCTAGGTGAAATGTGTATTGCTTGAGGAAGCTGGGTTTCACAATCCTGCCCCCCCCTTTATAATAGGTTTCGCCCCGAAACCTATCTTTCCTTGAACAATTGAGGATATTTCCTTTCAACCTCTTCTTGTAGCTCCAAAGTGGCTTCGGACTCTGAATATCGATTCCATTGTACCTTTACATATTCAATCTCTCTGTTCCAAAGCTTCTTGATCTTGAAATCCAATATTTTGATTGGCCTTTCCTCAAAGTTCAAGTGTTCTTGGATTAGCAAATTTTCTGCTATCAACACATGGGTAGGATCGGAAACATATTTTCTTAGCATGGAGATGTTAAACACATTGTGGATGGCACTTAGAGTTGGTGGCAGGGCTATTCTATAGGCTATATTGCCTATTTTTCCAAAACTTCAAAGGGCCCGACATATCTTGGGTTCAATTTTCCTCATTTTCCAAACCGGGTGACTCCTTTGAATGCGTTACCTTGACAAACACGTGATCCCCAACTTGGATATTCAAATCCCTTCTTTTGCAATCGGTGTAACTCTTTTGCCTGGTCTAGGCTGTGAATATACACTAGCGAATCACTTGGACCTTTTCTATCATTCTTTTTGAGAGGTCTGGAGCTAACTTCCGTTTTCCCACTTCATCCCTGTTTAGAGGAGTTCTGCATTTCCATCCATATAAAGCCTCAAATGGGGCCATTTGAATACTTGCGTGATAACTGTTGTTATAAGCAAATTCTGCCATAGCCAAATATTCATCCCATGATCCTCCAAATTCTACTATGTACATTCTTAGCATATCCTCAACTATTTGATTCACCCTTTCTGTCTGCCCATCAGTTTGAGGATGAAATGTTGTATTGAATTTCAACTGTGTACCTAAGGTTTGATGTAAACTTTTCCAAAATTGATACGTAAAACTAGAATCTCGATCGGAAACTATTGACTTAGGTACTCCATGCAGTCTCACTATCTCCTTATAATAAATCTTAGCCAGTCGCTCAACAGTAAAAATTTTCTTGATAGCTAGGAAATGAGCTACCTTTGATAATCTATCCACTATTACCCATATAGCATCATTCCCATTTTGGGTTCTTGGCAACCCTTCGATAAATCCATAGTAATATCATCCCATTTCCATTCTGGGACTTCTACCGACTGTAATTTTCCAGGAGTCCTTTGGTGATCAGCCTTAACCCTTTGACATGTTAGGCACTTAGCCACATATTCAGCAATTTCTCTCTTCATATTATTCCACAAATATATTCTTTTGATGTCTTGATACATCTTGGTGCTACCTGGATGCATCGAAAATGGAGAGAAATGTGCTTCTTTCAATATCTGTTCCTTTATTTCCTCTTGATTGGGTATACACAAACGGCCCTTATATCTGTACATTCCATGTTCATCTTGTATATGTTCAGTGGCATTTTTCTTGATCATTTTCTCCACATAACTTTTTAAATCGCCATTTTCTTGTTGAGCCATTTTAATTTGCTTAAATAAATTCGACTGGATTTGTAATTGAGACAATCTAACTTGTACCCCAGGTGGGCTTACAATTAATTCTAGTTGTCTTAATTATTATAGTAGCCCTTCTTTCTTTGTGATGAGATGTGCTAAGCTAATGTATCTATTTAGCGCATCGGCTACTACATTGGCTTTGCCTGGATGATATAAAATGTTGAGGTCATAATCCTTAAGTAACTCGAGCCATCTTCTTTACCTCATATTTAACTCCTTTTGAGTAAAAATGTACTTAAGGATTTTGTGATCAGTATAGACCTCACATTTAACTCCATACAAATAATGTCTCAAAATTTTCAAGGCAAAGACTACTGCTGCCAATTCTAAGTCATGGGTTGGATAGTTTATCTCATTTGGCTTGAGTTGCTTGGATGCATATGATATAACTTTTCTATTTTGCATCAGTACACATCCTAATCCTTTCTTTGAGGCATCACTACAGATCATAAATCCTTCCTTATTCGTAGGTAGTGTTAGAATTGGCGCTTTTACCAGTATTTTCTTTAACTCCTAAAAGGTATTCTCACACTCCTGTGTCTATTCATACCTAACTCCTTTCCTTGTCAACTTTGTAAGTGGAGCTGACAATTGTGAGAATCCTTCCACAAATCTCCTGTAGTAGCCTGCTAGCCCTAGAAAGCTTCTTATTTCTGTGATATTTGTTGGCTGTGGCCACTTTGTTATTGTCTCAATCTTTTGAGGATCTATCTGTATTCCCTTCTCGGATATAATGTGGCCGAGAAAGGCTACCTGTTTCAACAAAAACTCATATTTCTTGAATTTATCATATAATTTCTCCCTTCGAAGAATTTCCAATACTATCCTTAAACATATCTCATGCTCTTCTTCTATCTTTGAATAAATCAATATATCATCAATGAATACCACCACAAATTGATCCAAAAATTCTCAAAAAATTCTATTCATCATATCCATAAATACAGCTAGGGCATTTATTAGTCCAAATGGCATGACTAAGAATTCATAATGCCCATATCTTGTTCTGAATGCTGTTTTATGGATATCCTTTAGACATATCCTTAACTGGTGGTATCTTGATTGTAAATCAATTTTTGAAAATGTAGAAGCTCCTTTTAACTGATCAAAAAGATCATCTATTCTTAGGAGTGGGTACTTATTTTTTACTGTTACTTTATTTAATTCTCTGTAATCAATACAGAGTCTCAAACTCTCATCCTTTTTTCTTACAAATAGTACTGGAGCTCCCCAAGGTGATGCACTGGGTCTAATAAACTCTTTATCTAATAAATCTTGGATTTGTACTTTCAACTCAGCCAATTCGGCTGGCGCCATCCTATATGAGGCCTTAGATATTGGGGTTGTCCCTGGATAATTTCTATTTTCATATTCATCTCTCTTTCCGGTGGTAAATGACATAACTCTTTCGAAAAAATATCTAAAAATTCTTTTACCACTGGAATTTGTTCCATAGGTACCCCATCTCTTTTATTGTGTTTATAGAGACCGGATAGGCTGTACATTGTTGGCGTATCAGGTACCATCCTTATTGTTGGCATATCAGGTACCATCCTTATTGTGTTTTCTAGCTGTCTTATTTTACTGATTTCTATTTCATCTTTTTGTGCTTCAAATTGCACCTTTTTATTTTTACAATTAATTGTTGCACCCCATTGACTTAGCCAATCCATCCCTAGTATGACATCAAACTTTGTCATTAGTAATAGGATGAGATCAGCTTCTAATATTTTTGTCCCTATCCTTATAGGGCATGCCTTGCAAATTTGATTTATACTTGCCAATCTATATACTGGAGATTCTACATGTATAGTACTACTGGTTTCTTCTACCCGAAGTGCATGTGTGATTATGAATTGATATGATATAAATGAATACGTAGCTCCAGAATCAAATAAAGCTACTGCAGGATTTCCTAAAATGTAAATCATAAATGTAATCACTTTTTCCTCCATCTCCTGTGATTCTGTTCGTGTGAGGGCTTGGACACGCACTGGGTTGGTAGCAGTACCAGGCCGATTGGCAATGGCGGGGACCTTTTGCTCGGCCGGCCTTCCTCGAGCTGGTGCTCCTAGGGGTTTATTCGGACAATTTGGTGAAATGTGTCCAACTTGACCATAGAAGAAGCACTTTATTATTTTGGCTTCGTTGGTCCAACAGTCCCAAGCCATGTGACCAACTTGGCCACACTTGTAGCATTTCCCCGACCCTTATAAACATTCGCCTGAATGGCATTTGTGGCAAGTTTTGCAAGTTGAGGCACTTTTTGTTTTGTCACCGATTTTCTTTCTCCCAGTGATTCCCCTTTTTCCTTTATTAGCCTCACCTTCCTTGGAGGCTGTAAAAAATTATTTTTGAGCTTGCCTAAGCTTCTGAGTCCTCATTGACTCTATTTCCAATGCCCTAGCCCTCTCAATGCTAGAGGCATAGTCTTTTATTAGTAACGGGGCTAACCCCTCTCTTAACTGGGGCCTTAATCCCCTCTGAAACCTTTGTGCCTTATTTTCTAGCACATTGGCAATCCACGACACATATCTTACCAAGGCGTTGAACTTTGTGACATATTCTGTGACTGTCATCCTGCCTTGGTAAAGTTTTTCGAACTCTATCACCCTCTGGCTTTGTATCCCTACAGGGAGATATTCTTTGTTAAATTCCTCCAAAAATTCATGCCACGTAACTTGCTCAGGATGTGTCATAGTGACCATCAGCGTTTCCCACCATTCATAGGCGTCTTTTACCAGTAGGTGGGTAGCGTACAACACTTTTTGCTGATCATTGCAGGGCGATATCCTGAATTGCTTCTTAATTTCTATGATCCACTGCTCTGCAATGAGGGGGTCTGGTTCCCCTGCAAATTTGGGTGGTGCTTGGCAAGAAAGGCATTGATGGTCTTTCTGTCGACCTCAAGGAGACTATCCTCCATCCCCCTTGACGTGCCGGGATTGGCTGAGGTGCTTGGTCTCTCCCCGTCTCCTCTTGCTGGCGGGGCCTCCTGGTTTCGCATTTCTTGTAATAAACCAGCAGCTTGGGCTGTCAATTGCTGCATAGCTTTCTCAATTGTTGCAGCTATTCTGTCTTCGATATTGACCTCTGCTTGAGGTTTAGAGCTTTCCTCTCATCGTGGGCGGGTCCTAGAGGTTTGCTCTTCGGATTCTGCCCTATTAATCCTTTTACTGGCTTCGCCCGTTGCTTGATCGACTGATTCTTCCATCGGGGCCTTTCCTTTGTTAGCTCTTGCTTTAGCTCTGGTGAGCAGCATTTTCAACTTCATACAACATTCATTAGTATAACCTCAATATTCATCATAATACACTTAGTCAAGTAAATTCAAACACATAGTCACATGATCACATAATTCACATATATCATCAACAAACCATTTATACATAAGTCAAACTTTTTGTACATAGGCTAACTTAGCCTTATGTACCTGTTCCCAACAATATTTACATATTTATATAAAAAAAAGAGAAAAATAAGATGTCTAGGCGGTGGCGGTGTCTTTCTGATCCCCATCCCATTTATCATCCCCTTCCCCTTAATCTCAGGAACCTTCTAAGATTGAATGGTACTCGTGTGGGTTCCTCAGTGATCGTACTGGTATCAGACCAGTCTTGTGGTCCTGGGTTCTCGTCCTCCTCTTCGCTATCAGACCATTCTATGGGATCCTCATCATCATTTGCTGGAGGAGCAGGAGGTGGGGCTTCGGGCATTACTTCTAACTCTATAACCCTTAGTTTGACCTCACCAGGCTGTTTAGGAGGGGGATACTCCATTACTTCTTCTCCCCTTGCCAGAGCCTCTCGGCGTTCCTGGGCAGCCTTTCTTTCCCAGCGGTCTATCTGAACCCAAGGTGTTCCGTATCGGAACTGAATGTATCCCGCATCAAACCTAAATCATGGACCTGGGTTTTGTGGGACTGGGGCAACTCTCCTTTACCAATATCTTTGTAAATCTTCCTCAACGACCCAATCGGTGACCACTGATGGCCTAGGCAGTGGGCTGGTTGGGGTATATTCGGGAAGTCTGGGAGTGTCAGTGCCTTGCTAGAGGACTCCGCCTGATGGGTTTCAGATAATATTGGAAACCCTAGTGGTTGGCTAGGGAAGATTGGAGGTATTAGAGGGCGACGTGCTTCTGGTCTCCTAATATATGAAAGAGCCTGGTAACTAGTAGGAACTAGGGGTCTTATGGTCAGACCTTCTTGAGAGGCTAACCATCTATTAATTCTTTCCTGAGCCCATTCCCTCTCTTACTCCTCCTCTAACTATTTTGCACTTAATGGAGCCTTCCCTTTATCTGTCATCTACATATAAATCATCAATGATAAATTAATCAATCAAAATTATGATTTCATGTGTTCTAGCTTGGTTATTTCTTTCCTTTTCTGCCTATTTACCAATCCATGCTTTGATACCAACTTCTGTGGCACCCTAAACCGGGGTGCCTAGAAGCCTTAATCCGGGACCGTTTTTGATTGGTAAAGGTGACTCAGGATTGTTGCCCTGATCACACGGTATGATTATATATATATATACATCTATAACATCAAACATGGAAAATCATCATTCATTCATTCAACTTGAAATATACTTTACATATCAGAGTTATAATCATTGTTTGCTCATCATCATACATTTAACTAGAGAGATCATTAAAATCCTCATCATTGTCTTTACATGAACATTATCATATATCACATTCCTATCTCAATTTTGCATGTCATTTTGCATGCTACCTTCATCATCATTTCCTGTCTGCTGTTTGAAAAACATGGGTGAGTCATAAGACTCAGTAAGCAAGCCATACATAAATTTTCAATCTTTTTCATGCACTTCATAAAATGCAAATGCAATGCATTCATAACATTCATGACATTCCTTTAGATGCAACGCTAGCTAGGCACCCATCCCATACATGCTCCCATCTCACAGAGGTCGCTGCCGGCCTGGGCCTGTATAAGCGACTTGGCAATAGCGAGGGGGACATCTGGTCCTCTTACTACCTCAACTATGACCTATTCCTCGTGCACATGCTCATTTACATACACATGCCGGCATGATATTTGTAAATCATAAAAAATTTCATAAAAAGCATTTAATAAACGTACTTCAGTTAATGTAAAGCAGCTATAGGTATAACCAACCTTAAATAAATTTCATAAAGCAATTCACAAACAATTTCAAGCATTTTGGAAATAATTTGCAAAATATATAACTTGTTTACCTCCTCGGTTGGTGTCTTCGACTTTTTCTTTTTCTTTTCCTATTCAAGAAAAAAGGATATTTAATTTATTCTGTTCAAGCTGCATGCTTTATAATATTTGGTCATTATTTCCTTATATGGAATTTTTTTATCCATAGGTTCTTCAAAAATTCTATTCTTATATTTCAATATTATTCTCAAATTTTCTCCAAAATCACGATGTTTACTGTTCATTACTGTGCAGATCACTGTTCATCCGAGATTACTGTTCACAGCGTGTTGGTTACTGTTCATGGGTTCCAAAAATAAAAAATATCATGACATAGCTTATTCTTAGTATATCATGAAAAAATTCATAAATTTTGAATTTATCATCATTAACTTGGCTAAATAAATCATTTTCTTAATATACTAAAAATCAACATAATTTCCCTTAAGTATAATCCTTAATTCCAAAAATTTTGAGATTAATATATCATCATTCCAACATCATATTTATCATAATAATTCATCCCAAATCATCATTGATCAATATTGGAGCATTATTTACACATATCATATACTATCTTCCCGAATGCTCTATCCTTGCTCCAAATTTTTAATATTTTGGCATAATTCTAATTAGGCATTATAACTTTACTTATTTTTTTATGCTTAGGCATTATCTAAGCATGGTTTTACCCTACTTAACATCTAAAAGAAATTTGGATAGAAATCACTTACCCGAAGTGGAAATATCCCTCTTCTTCTCACACTTTCTCTCTAACTTTCTCCTCTTCTTTCCTTGGACGTGTGGGGGGTTTGGGAACTTGGTTTTGCTCAAGTGGAACTGGGTGAAGTGCATTTGGACGTCCACCCCTGCCCCTATTTATAGTTTTTGATTTTTCATCAAATTGTAATTTACCCCCCTTGCCCAAGGTATTAAATTATAATTTTTTTTTCTAATTTCCAAAAGGTGCACTGTGCTATCTGCAGCCCACCCTACAGCTGCTCACTCCCCCTATAGCAGACCTAATTTTCTTATTTTTTTATTTATTAAAATTATTTATTTTAAGCTAATTCAATCCTAGCCGTTGATTTTTGATGATGATGAATGTGGACCATTTATTTTGGTCAAAAATCTCAACTACCCCCTGCTCACGCCCCTGCCATTGCTGATTTGCATTTAATATTTTTATTTTTAAATTATTTAATTTTAATAAAAAGTCAAAAGTAGAATTAATGAAAAGTTAAGCTACTTTTTAATCTTCATTTGACGTTTCATCTTGACCCTTAATTTTTTATTTTCATCATATCTTAAACCATTCATCATGTTTATCATGAATTTTTAACCATCTATAAAAAATTTCATCTAAATCCGATGTCCGGATTGCAAATTATGAATTTTTCATTAATTTTTCACTAAAATTCAAAATTTTATTAAAATAACTAAAAGTATTGCTATTTCGTCCTGTAGTGATTAAATGTCTTTTTGTGATTAAGTTAATCCAAGTGATTAACTCTTAATCACGTGTCTTAATCTCTAGTTACTATTCACATGTACTATTCACGTGGGTTAGATTCTTAATTGCATTATTTTGATCTCCAATACACATATCCATAAATTTTATTCATCATAAAAATTATTACAAAAATCTAGGGTTTACAACCCTAGGTGACATGTGTATTGCTTAAGGAAGCTGGGTTTCACAACCTTTCAATTTTTATCTTAATCCTCCTTACCGACGTTGAGTTATTAATTTTCTAGCACTTGCCATCTTAAGTCAATAATTATCAATTAATCTTCATTAGTTAAACCATAATATATGACGTAATTATCCTCAATGTATTCACTTTCCCTAATCCTCATTAAGCCTCTTTAATCATATTGACCCATTTTGGCTTATAATCATTATTCATAATCATTTGCCCTAATTGCAATATATCATGAAAATTGCAAGGAAAATCATTCATAATTCCACTAAATCATACATGATTCCTATTTATATGCCAAATGCATATATATATAAGCCTTACTTGGGTCTGGGTATCACAGATTATAAGTATGAATATTTATGAATGATTATGAAAGTTTATGGATGTTTATGTTGATGAATGGCGGAATAAGACATGGTGATGATTGTGTGATCTGGTTATGTTAAAATTAATCATATGATGATGAGATGCATATGTTATGACCTAACCCTAACCATGAATGAAAGATATGTGCTTTTGATATATATTCAGAAAAAGCACCATGGTGGATACAAGGTCAAAGATAAGAAAGAATATGGGAAAAGGGATTGCTAAAGAGGATGAAGAGATTAGTGGCAGATCCAAGAGACCTGGACTGGAACTAAGTGGGCAAAACCCAAGGACTCATCAAACGCGAGAGAATTTAAGCCCAGAAAGAAATGTGGAAGAGGAACTTAAGCCAAGACAGGCTAGGTTGATTGAAGAAAGAGTAGCTACAGTAGTAAAAGAAGCCATGCAGCAAGCTACTCAAGACTGGGCAACCCAAGCTGCAGATATTATCCAAGGCTTGTGGGAAAGGACCCAGCAAGGGCAGTTGGGAAGTACTGAAAGAGAAGGACCCACTCCGAGAGATAACCCGACCCCAACGATGGCACTTACAAGAGATGAGGATCAGTTGATGGAGGAAATAGAAGAGCTATCAATGCATTCCTCACTCAATGACCTCCTACATTTTCTGGAGAACCTAACCCTGTACAAGCAAAACAGTGGATGACGGAGATTTGAAAGTTGTTTAGGATATCTCCGTGCAATGATAGACAAAAAGTGTTGTGCGCCACTCATTTATTGGTAATGGATGCTCATGAGTGGTGGAAAACTACGTTGATCACCATGTCGCATATGGAGGAGGTGACTGTTGGTCCCGAGTTAATGGCAATTACCCAAGAGGGGAGGGGTGAATTGGGTATTATGAAAATTTAAAACTTAAACAGAAACTTTTACCCCGAATTAATCTAGTCCCCTTTATGAAGAAACAAAATGGAATGCAATATAATGTAGAGAGCAGAAATAGAAATCAACACACAATATTTTATAGTGGTTCGGGCAACCTCCCTACTCCACTCTTCCAAGCTCACACCTCTTGTGACTTGGGTTCCACTATGTATTCCACGAATACAACTAGAGTCTCCACTCTCTTCTAGATTCTAGCTCTAGGAGGCATATACAACAAGAGCCTCTGCTCTCTTCTAGATTCTAGCTCTAGGGGGCATATACAATCAACACAAGTAGATGAGTTACACTCCAATCATAACTCTACTTGCAATGTCTTGGTTTGAACCACCAAACTCAAACCAAGCACTAAAACAATCAATAATATAAAAATAAAGAAGATCTACACTTTACTGATTTGTGTAGCAAGTTTCATCTTGAGGAAGAATCTGTAGGAGCAACCGATTGTGTTTCGTTGAAGCAAATCGCAACTTTGAAGCTTGTTCTTCCTTTGAAAGTGTATAGATCACTCAAGTTTAGAGAAAAGCAAATAAGAACTCTTGCTTGCACTTCTTTCCTCTCTTTAGACTCTGTCTTGTGTGTATCCACGTTTGCTTGAGTGTCTATATATAGAGGAGAGAAAATTTTGAACGTTATAGAGGTGGTTGGCGCGCAATAAATGTCCCAACGTTCAAAAATTCGAACGTTACGTCCCCAAGTCGCAGGTGGAGTCGACTTCGTCTGTGACATCGCCCAAGTCGCATGCGGGAGTCGACTTCGTGCGCGACTTCGGTTGTTCTTCATTTTCCAAGTCTGTGTTCTGGGTCGACTTGGTTTCAGACTTGACCTCAAGTCGATCTTGGAGTCGACTTGGTTTCAGACTTGGCCTCAAGTCGATCTTGGAGTCGACTTGGGGTGCGACTTGACCATTTTCTTGTGCCAAATCAGTTTGATCCTTGTTGATTCACCTCTTGCTTGCTTAGCTTCTTTCCTTCAATAATAGAAGCATTATTTTGTTCTTGCTTTGCTTTAAGTTTGTATTAGTCTTCATATCTTGAGTTGTCTTCATCATGAAATGAGCTTGAACCTTTAACTTGGGCTTGAGAAACTCAAGTCGATCTTGGGGTCGATTTCATACGCGACTTGGCCTCAAGTCGCACGTGGAGTCGACTTCGACTGCGACTTCGGATGTTCTGTCCCCAAAATCAACGCTGGAAGGAAATGTGTATCTTCAAGTCGATAATGGAGTCGACTTCGTCTGCGACTTGGCTTCCAAGTGGCAAGTGGAATCAACTTCGACTGCGACTTCGGATGTTCATCTTCCAAGTTCAACTCTGTCTATCAGGTACCTGTTGAAGTCGTATGTGGAGTCGACTTCGAGATCGACTTCACCCTAAGTCGAAGTGGGAGTCGACTTGGGAATCGACTTGGCTGATTTTCATTCCTTAAGACATTCATTAAAACTATTAGTAATTATTTCATACTCAAATTTGAATTTGTTAACCATCAAAACTTATGCTTTGGTCAATTTATTTTGTTTTAACTATTGTTTCCAACAATCTCCCCCTTTTTGATGATTCACAAAACTAATTTGAGTTTGTACCTTTCAAGAAAAAACATTTATATAATTTTCAAAACAGAGCATCAAATATCTTTCAAAATAGAGCATGAAACAAATATTAGAGCATAAAACATATTTCATATCATCATGATTCATACAGATTACAATGCAAAGCAAAATAAAACTTATATACAAGCTACCCAACCCAAAAACTCTAAAACCTATGTCATGTCCTAAAACTCACTCAAAACTCTATCCTATCTCCCCCTTTTTGTCAATCACTCAAATGATATTCAATTACCAAGGATTTGGTGAATTGAAATTTGGAAATGGGATATGAAGATTGAGTAGGTTTGACGGGTCGAACATGAGCAGACGAGTAGAAAGATGAAACAGGTGCGGGGGTTGGATCTCGATGAACTGATCCGGATTCAAATGGATCTAGTTCGGGTATGGGCCGATTACGATGACGCCCGGATGCTAGATGATAGCGTATAGTCCGCAATTCCCGATCCATGCGATCTTGTTAGGAATGCATGTCCATGATGGCTGTGAGGACCCCAGAGATGAGACTTGTAACTCTGTTTTCCTGTTGAGCCATTTCATCTCGAATGGTTTGCAAAGTTATCTCCGGAGATGATGGTTGTGGTGCCGGATCTGGAATGCCTGATCCCCGTGGAGAGAAGGATCCATGTGACATGGGAGAGGCTGGCTCCTCAGGTATATCCTGTGGTGGAGCCGGTTGGGCTTCTGGGGGCTGCTCCCCCTCAGTAGGTGCTCGTCCAGCCTCTTCAGGAGCTTCTACTTTGGCCCTGAGTTCATGCACATTGATCTTCATTCTCTGGATCAATGCCTTGTTTATTGCATTTGTGGATTTCAATACTTCAAAGGGCTCGCCTTCAATATCCACTTCAAAATGCTCAAGAATCTTCGTGATCCAGGTACCGTAGGGTAGAACTCCTCGTGGATTGTCCATTCTGCAGCTGAGGGCTTCAATGAACAATCGGGGAAGACTGACTTTTACCCTGTTCACGATTTTCCATAGTATTCCAGCTTCTTGAGGGTTCAGTTGATTTCGTCCTCCGCCTTTAGGGTAGATGCAGTGGGCTATCAACAAACGTAGAACCCGCAGCCTTGGAGATAGATCCATGTAATGCAGAAACTTTATCCCTGGATGATACTTATTGCTCCGGGTGAGCTGATTATAGATCTGATCAAGTGAGATGTCTGCAGGGAGTAGTTCATCTTCATGTGGAACCTCAAGTATCTGTCCAATGTTTATCATTTCTCCTTCCAAATTTGGAATTACACCAATGCCAAAGAACATGTCAACTCCTTTTACAAAGCTGCCATAGTATTCCTCATCCCATAAGTAGTAGAAAATCCTGGTTAGATCCGGATAGACTTTTCATCTTCCTTTAGCAGCTTGGTCCAACCTTGGAATTCCAATAGATCTTCTATATCTGATCCATAATCTTTCAGAAATTTGAAATCGATGATTTTGGAAATGAATACCTTCCGCTCGTAGAAGGATTTGTAGAACCGACTGTGCTGGAGTTCGGTCTTGAAGTACGTAGTCGGCATTTTCAACACCTGAGCTTTACCAGCTGTGTTTCCTTTCTTTCTCGCCCCAGATTGAGTACTGTGTGAGGTTTGGGGTTGTTCCTCACGACCAGCAGTTGTTGATGGAGTTCCCGTTTGAAAATGTACCCGGCGGCCAGTGGAAGTGGATGGTTCTTACCAGGCACGCTTTGAGGAGGTACGTTGTCTCCTAGGCACTTCATCTTCAGTATGGGATATAGATTTTCTGGGGACAGGTTTAAGAGAAGGTTTTGATACAGCTATCTTGGGAGGTCTGGTTTTTCGAGCCATTGTAAATTTTTGGAATTTAGAGAGGTAGAGAGACGAAGAGAGAGACACAAATGCAGGAGGTGTGAGCAGAGAGAGAGTAAATGGAGAGATAGAGAGAGAGAGAGGCAGAGAGAGAGAGAGAACAGAGGAGAGATAGAGAGAGAGGCAGAGAGAGATTGAGAGGAACAGAGAGAGAGGTGAGCAGAGAGAGTAGGACGAGAGTAGAGAGAGGGAGTTTGGAGAGAAGAGAGAGGAGAGGAAATTGAGAGGGAAAAAGAGAGATCTTGGAGAAGAGAGGAGAGGAGAACAGCTCGGGAAAATGGGAAGAAGAAGAAAAGAAGAAAAAGAGAAGAAGGCTGACGGTTGCGCGCGCGGAGTCGACTTTGCCCTAGGCGAAGTCGACTTCGACCCCTTGGAGTTGACTTCGCCTCAGAGGCGGAGTCGACTTGGCTTTCCGGAGTCGACTTGACTCATCAACTTGACCTTTTTCAGATTTGATTTTCTTGTATAATTTCCTTAATTTAATTCAATCATCCCCATTTCATTTCTAATTTTGTAAAATGATTCCTTTGCTAAGGGTTTGGTAAGTATATTAGCAATTTAATCCTCAGTTTTTACATATTCCAAACGAATATTATGATTTTCAACATGTTCTCGAATAAAATGATGTCTCACATCTATATGCTTGGTTCTTGAATGCAGTACAAGATTTTTTGTCAAACATATGACACTTGTGTTATCACATCTGATAGGAATATTATAATAATCAATGCCATAGTCTTTCAATTGTTGTTTCATCCAAAGTAGTTGGGCACAACAGCTTCCAGCAGCTATATATTCAGCTTCTGCTGTAGATAGAGCAACACTAGTTTGTTTGCTTGAATACTATGAAACCAACATATTTATAAGAAATTGATAAGTTCGACTAGTACTTTTTCTATCTACTTTGTAGCCTGCAAAATCCGCATCCGAATAACCGATTAAGTCAAATGTTGACCCCTTTGGATACCATAGTCCAAGATTAGTAGTATTTATCAAATATTTAAAAATTCTCTTTACAGCCAATAAATGTGATTCTTTAGGGCATGCTTGGAATCTAGAACACATACAAACACTGAAAAATATATCTGGTCTAGAAGCAGTTAAATACAACAATGATCCTATCATACTTCTATAAAGCTTTTGATCGATACATTTACCGTTTTCGTCCATGTCGATCTTGATTGTTGAACTCATTGGAGTATTTGCTCCTTTAGTAGTTTGCATTCCAAATTTCTTTAGCATTTCTTTGACGTATTTGGACTGATTTAAGAATATTCCTTCGCTTTGTTGCTTGATTTGCAGTCCAAGGAAGAAATTTAGTTCTCCCATCATGCTCATTTCAAATTCGCTCTGCATGATCTTAGAAAATTCTTGGCATAGAGTTTCATCAGTAGCACCAAATATTATATCATCTACATAGATTTGCACAATTAAAATATTTTTATTTTTATATTTGATGAATAATGTAGTATCAACTTTCCCTCTTTGAAATTCATGATCAATCAAAAATTTATTTAACCTTTCATACCAAGCTCTTAGGGCTTGTTTTAGTCCATATAATGCTTTGGTTAGCTTATAAACATATTTTGATTGATCCTTTTCTTCAAATCCAGGGGGTTGTTCAACATATACTTCTTCATTCAAGTATCCATTCAAAAATGCGCTTTTCACATCCATTTGAAACAATTTGAAATTCATGTGAGAAGCAAATGTTAGTAAGATGCGTATGGCTTCTAATCTAGCCACAGGTGCATATGATTTTTCAAAATCAATCCCTTCTTCTTGGGAATACCCTTTGGCTACTAATCTAGCTTTGTTTCTAATTACAAGTCCGCTTTCATCCAATTTGTTCCTGAATATCCATTTGGTACCAATAATGGTATAACCATTTGGTTTAGGAACTAAATGCCATACATCATTCCTTTCAAATTGATTTAGCTCTTCTTGCATTGCAATAACTTAGTTTTCATCATTAAGAGCTTGTTCAATAGTGGTTGGTTCAATTTTTGACACAAATGCATATTGTCCACAAATATTTTGCTTTGATCTCCTAGTTTTTACTCCTTCATAAATATTTCCAATGACTTGCTCAATTGGATGGGCATTTCTGAACTTTAAATCAATTGGAGGTTTGTAGGAATCATTACCTTCACTTACCTCTTCCTCCATGGAGTTTTCTAGCTTGAGCTCGATTTCCTTTTGTTGTTCTTGTTGTTTTGCTTTTGTATCATCCGCGTCACTTAGTTCATCTTCCTTTCTCGGAGTTTGGTTAAATTCATCAAAAACGACATGTATTGATTCTTCTATTGTTTGATTTCTTTTGTTGAAAATTCTATATGCTTTGCTATTTGATGAATAACCCAAGAAAATAGCTTCATCACTTTTGGCATCTAGTTTTCCCAAATTTATTTTTCCATTATTTAACACATAACAAATACATCCAAAAGTATGGAAATATGATATGTTTGGTTTCCTGCCTTTCCAAAGTTTGCATGGGGTCTTTTTCAATATAGCTCTAATGGTAACTCGGTTTAATACATGATAAGCTGTACTTACAGCTTCACCCCAAAATCTCTTGGACAATTTACTCTCATTTAGCATGGTCCTAAACATTTCTTGTATTATCCGGTTTTTTCTTTCAACAACTCCATTTTGTTGAGGAGTTCTTGGTGCAGAAAATGTATGGTGAATTCCCTTTTCATTGCAAAATTCTATGAATCGACTATTTTCAAATTCACCACCATGGTCACTTCTAATGGAAATGATTGAACTTTGTTTTTCATTTTGCACCAAAGTTGAAAACAAGACAAACATTGAAAATGCTTCATCTTTGCTAGCTAAGAGTATAATCCAAGTAAATCTAGAAAAGTCATCCACAATTACATACACATACTTTTTCCCACCAAGAGTTAAAATGTCTGATGGCCCATAAAGATCCATATGTAGCAATTCAAGTGGTCTAGTTGTTGAAATTTCCTGTTTGGATGAAAATGACATTTTTGGTTGTTTAGATAGTTGACAGGCTTTACAAATCTTATCTTTGTCATATTTGAGCTTCGTTAAGCCTTGTACCAAATTCTTTTTCCATAATGTTTTAATATTTGACATATTTATATGTCCAAGTCTTGTATGCCATTTTCATGGATCATTTTCTATAGCTATTAGACATTTTCCTTCTAAGTCATCAATGCAAACCAAATATACATTTCCATGTCTTTTGCCACTAAATATTATGTGTTCGTCATCATCAATAACATTACATATAGAGGATTCAAATACAACTTTATATCATTTATCACATAGTTGACTAATACTCATTAGGTTATGTTTGAGTCCTTCAACAAATAGAACATTTTCAATACATGCATTTGAAATACCATAGACATTTTCTTTACATTTTATTTTACCTTTTTCGTTATTTCCGAAGGCTACCGTTCCTTCATTGCATGGGTTGATCTTGTGAAATAGTCATTTTTCTCCTGTCATATGTCTTGAGCAACCGCTATCCATAAACCATACGTTATTGGCCTTAGCTTTAAGGCAAACCTGCAAAAATTAAGTTGAGTGGAGCTCATCCTTTTGGTACCCATTTTATGGGTCCGTTTGGATTAGTTAACCTTTGAAGTTTAAGTTGATCTACCTTTGAAGCCATAAACCTAATGCTTTTCGGCATCCAAACCAATTTAGCACCAAGGTTTTGCAGTTTTCTTAGTTTACATTGATAGATTTTATGTCCTAACTTGTTGCAAAAGTTACAAGCTCCCGGAAGTCTAGAAATAGGGAGCCACTTGGTAATTCGTTCCTCAGTTGGTCTTTTGGTCCAAGCTACTCGATTTATCTTTGGTTTAGTATAAATGGGTTTGTCATTATTTCTTGGAGCGTTAGACTTTGTTTGTTCAAATGTATTGTATCCAAGTCCTTTCTTGCAAGTTTGGGTTGCCATTTTTAAGAACATTTTCACATTTTCTCCTGGATTAGAGAACTTGGCAAGAGATTCATTTAATGATTCATTTTCGTTTTTAAGTTTCTCTAACTCATTTTCTAATGTATTCTGTTCATTTTTTAATTTATCTAATTTTTCAGCAAGTTTACCATTTACAATTATTACTGCATCACATTGTCTTTTCTTTATTGTAAACTTATTTTCTAATTTCTTTATTTCTTCATATAGTGAATCATAAGCTTGTTGAAGTTCTTCTAATTCAGCACATTTAAGACATTCATTTGTAGAAAAATTTGAAAAAGATTTCTGTTTGGAGGTTACCTCTTGACTACTTGTGCAGTCCGTTGAAGTAGCTTGATCCTCCAAGGTTTCCGTGGCTGCAAAGCATATGTCGGTATTTTCTATGCAACAAATTCTTGCGCAATCTGCTTCGCATTCTTCAATTGAGGAGCTATTTGTTGTAGATTCTTCTTCATTCACGTACATGTCTCTTCCTTTGTTTGTTTGAAACCTTTTGTTGTCGCATCGATCTTTTCTTTGCTCTTTTGCCTTGTTTTCCTCGGGCGTTGGACATTGGGCTTGCATGTGTCCCTAACTGCCACATCGGTAACATTTTGTTGTTTCTTTCTTTTTCTTTCTGGAATTTCTTTCTTTAAAGTTTATGAAATTTCTGCCTTTCCTTACAAATTTTCTGAATCATTTTGTGAGTAAGGCAATTTCATCGTCATTTTGTGAAGATGAGGTGGTGTTGTCCGAGTCTTGTGCGGCTCTCAAGGCAATGGCTCTTTTGCCTTTGTGGTGATCTTCATTTCTTTTCTTGATCAGCTCATGTGACATCAAGGAGCTAATAAGATCTTCCAACTTCAACGTGTTAAGATCCTTAGCTTCTTCTATTGCCGTGATTTTTGGAGTCCATGATTCGGGTAGTACTCTTAGAATCTTCATAACCTGCTCAGATTCAGAAATTGCTTTTCCTAGCCCTTTCAAGGCGTTAGTAATCTTGGAAAATCTAGCAAACATTTCAGAAATATTTTCTGTTTCTAACATCCTAAAGATTTCAAATTCTCCAATCAAAATGTTTCTCCTTATCCCTTGGACTTGAGAAGTTCCTTCATAAATAGATGTTAAAGTATCCCATATTTCTTTCGCAGTTAGACAAGAGGATACTCTATCATATTCAGAAGCCGTAAGAGCACAAAATAGTGAGTTCATAGCTTTAGCATTGCTCTTAACAGTTCTTACTTCCTCTTCGGTCCATTTGGAAGCTCTTTCATCAATAGGCAGGGTTACACCGTCTTGGATTGCAATCCAAGAATCCATATCTGTAGCCATTATGAGTTGCTTCATACGAAGCTTCCAATAGCCGAAATTGTTCCCATCAAACAATGGTGGCCTAGTAAATGATTGGCCTTCGGCAAATGCGGGAACGGAAGTCGATTGGGATGCCATGTCAATAGATCTCTTTGGTTTAACTCAAAGACCTGCTCTGATACCACTTGTTGGTCCCGAGTTAATGACAATTACCCAAGAGGGGAGGGGTGAATTGGGTATTATGAAAATTTAAAACTTAAACAGAAACTTTTACCCCGGATTAATCTAGTCCCCTTTATGAAGAAACAAAATGGAATGCAATATAATGTAGAGATCAGAAATAGAAATCAACACACAAGATTTTATAGTGGTTCGGGCAACCTCCCTACTCCACCATTCCAAGCTCACACCTCTTGTGACTTGGGTTCCACTATGTATTCCACGAATACAACTAGAGTCTCCACTCTCTTCTAGATTCTAGCTCTAGGAGGCATATACAACCAGAGCCTCTGCTCTCTTCTAGATTCTATCTCTAGGGGGCATATACAATCAACACAAGTAGATGAGTTACACTCCAATCACAACTCTACTTGCAATGTCTTGGTTTGAACCACCAAACTGAAACCAAGCACTAAAATAATTAATAATGTAAAAATAAAGAAGATCTACACTTTACTGATTTGTGTAGCAAGTTTCAGCTTGAGGAAGAATCTGTAGGAGCAACCGATTGTGTTTCGTTGAAGCAAATCGCAACTTTGAAGCTTGTTCTTCCTTTGAAAGTGTATAGATCACTCAAATTTAGAGAAAAGCAAATAAGAACTCTTGCTTGCACTTTTTTTCTCTCTTTAGACTCTATCTTGTGTGTATCCACGTTTGCTTGAGTGTCTATATATAGAGGAGAGAAAATTTTGAACGTTATAGAGGTGGTTGGCGCGCAATAAATGTTCCAACGTTCAAAAATTTGAACGTTACATCCCCAAGTCGCAGGTGGAGTCGACTTCGTCTGCGACTTCGCCCAAGTCGCATGCTGGAGTCGACTTCGTGCGCGACTTCGGCTGTTCTTCAGATTCCAAGTCTGTTTTCTGGGTCGACTTGGTTTCAGACTTGACCTCAAGTCGATCTTGGAGTCGACTTGGTTTCAGACTTGGCCTCAAGTCGATCTTGGAGTCGACTTGGGGTGCGACTTGACCATTTTCTTGTGCCAAATCAGTTTGATCCTTGTTGATTCACCTCTTGCTTGCTTAGCTTCTTTCCTTCAATAATAGAAGCATTATTTTGTTCTTGCTTTGCTTTAAGTTTGTATTAGTCTTCATATCTTGAGTTGTCTTCATCATGAAATGAGCTTGAACTTTAACTTGGGCTTGAGAAACTCAAGTCGATCTTGGGGTCGATTTCATACGCGACTTGGCCTCAAGTCGCACGTGGAGTCGACTTCGACTGCGACTTCGGATGTTCTGTCCCCAAAATCAACGCTGGAAGGAAATGTGTATCTTCAAGTCGATAATGGAGTCGACTTCGTCTGCGACTTGGCTTCCAAGTTGCAAGTGGAATCAACTTCGACTGCGACTTCGGATGTTCATCTTCCAAGTTCAACTCTGTCTATCAGGTACCTGTTGAAGTCGTATGTGGAGTCGACTTCGAGATCGACTTCACCCTAAGTCGAAGTGGGAGTCGACTTGGGAATCGACTTGGCTGATTTTCATTCCTTAAGACATTCATTAAAACTATTAGTAATTATTTCATACTCAAATTTGAATTTGTTAACCATCAAAACTTATGCTTTGGTCAATTTGTTTTGTTTTAACTATTGTTTCCAACAGTGACATGGCAGACATTTGTTGAAGAATTCAACAAGGAGTACCTTCCAGTGGGATTGCAAAGCCAAAACGTGGTTGAATTCGAAAGGTCGTACCAAGGAAGGATGTCTGTCACGGAGTATGCTACTAAATTCAATGCCTTGGTGAGGTGTACCTTGGATTACTAACGTGACAGAAAATAAGGCACAAAGATTTCAACAGGAACTGAGGTCATACCTAAGGGAGAGCCTTGCACCTTTATTGATTAAGGACTATGCATCAAGTTTAGAAAGGGCAAGGGCATTGGAAATCAAGGCATTGAGAACTTTGGAGTTAGGACAAGAACAAGATTTGTTTAGATCAGGTGTTAAGGAAGAGGAAAAAGGGATAGAAAAGAGTAAGAAAGGAGAAATAGAAAAGGGTAAAGGTACCTATAAAAAGAAAAATTCTCCATTATGCAAAAAGTGCCAAAAGCATCACCTAGGTGAATGTTTGAAGGGATCGAACAGATGCTACAAGTGTGGACAGACGGGTCACGTAGCCAAGGAGTGCAGAACGGGAGAAGTAAAGGTTATCAGATGCTACGTTTGTGATCAGGTAGGGCACAACGCCCCGAATTGTCCGAATAAGGCGCAAACGTCGCAAGGGTACGAAAGATCAACCCAACCGAGGATAACCGGAGCAACTAACCGATAGGTTACCTCTACGAACCCGGAACATGTGCATGCCCTAACTCAAACGGAGCCACAGGAGCAAGAGGATAAGGTATTACGGGTACAGATTAAATTTTAGAAAGTTTGGCAATAACTTTATTTGATTTTAGTAATAACCATTTAGTCATAACTTGCCAATATGTAACCACGCATGCACTACCTATAGAGGAAACCAATAAAAAATACAGATGGAATTCCCTGTACACAGGTTAGCTAATACTAGAAAAATGTGGAGGATATGCCTGATTAAGGTAAGGATCTATAATATTAAGAGTTTTATATTGAACTATTTAAAGTATTAAAGGAAAAGGTTGAAAAGAAGTACCCTCAGCTATTTGAAAAGTGAACGGTTTCGAGACGAAACCTATTATAAAGGGGGGGAGGATTGTGATACCCAAACCCAAGTAGGCATATGTATATGTCACGTGTGTTACTTAAATGAATTATGAATGATTTATGATTTTTAGGATTTAATGATATTTTGCAATTAGGGTTACAATTAAGAATGGTGATTAAGATTAATCGTCGTAACCCAATATGAGTCAATATGACTATAGGGGCTTAATGAGGATTGGAAAATGCTAATGAGTCATGAATAATTATTTTAATTATCATAATTTGATTTATGAAAATTAGAATGAAAATTACAGAATTATGTTGGAAAATATAGAAAATTCATAATTGGACGCCTATAAGGCAGATTGAGATGAAAATTGAAAGATAAGCTCATGAATTTTGGCTCAACCTTATGGGTGGATTGGATTAAGGAAAATATGATGAGATTAAGATTATAATTATTTATTTTTAATCTCACACCCTAAGGTTAATTGCAAGTGATCATAACTTGACGTAGAAAAATCGTATTGAGACAAACTTGAAACGGTTGAATAAAATTATGAAATCAATGCTATGGAAGGATTGGATTAAGTTAATTACCATGGGAATATGCTTAATCGAGAAAATGTGAGTAGCATTGACTTTGTGCACCCAAAAGTACCATAACATTTATTAAAAAGCAAGTGGTTTAATGGCTTGGTTTAATGCCCATGAGGTGTCAAAAGGAGGTGCTTTGAGTTAGATATTTTTAGATTAATTCAAGGGCTAAAATACTTGGAAAATCAAGGGATTAAATGCATGAATTAAATGGCTAAGGGAGTAGCCATGGGAGGCCACATATGTTGTATGAGGAGGGGACGTCCAACGGATCTCTACATGGATTTTTGATTTGTTTAATTTCCAAAGTCAAAACCTAGCTATGCTAAGGAAGCAAGGGCATTTAAATGCACATAAATGGGAGTGACTTGGTGATCAAGAAAGCCCTCCCAAGCAAGCCATGTGGACGCCCAACCTAAGAGAGCTAAGTAGCTCATTTATGAGATTGGATTTAGAATTTTGAAAATGGGATAATTGCATAATTTACTTGGACATAAGTGTGCCAACACATCAAAGGGATAAGAGGGCACTAAATTACCCTCCAAATGATGTGCCAAGTGGGCCCAAAAATCTGGAAAATGAAGGGTATAAAGGAGGCTTCCATGGGGACGTTCCAAGAGGGTTAGAGAGAGAAAATTTTTGAGGAGCAAAATCTTCCAAGCAAGGCAGCCCTTGCACAACCCAAAAACAGCAAGGAAAATAGGGGGAAAATAGGAGAAAAAGAGAAGGAAAAAGGGGAGGAAAGAAAGGGATTCAAGCTAGGAAAGTTTAGATTCAAGTTTGATTCGATTCAAGTAAGTATACTTCATGATTTGGGTTCTTAATCCTAAGTTTTCATCCCTCAAACTATGAGTCATGAATATGATTCATAATGAACCCTTAAAGGATGATTCATGATGCCCTTTATTAGAGAATTGAATAAGGATTGAATGGTATGAATGAATTTAAGGGTTTAAAGAGGTTAAGATGAATGTTAGAGATGAATATGGGTGGATAACCTAGCTGGAACTTTCTTAAATCCATATGATATGTTGATGTTTTGAAGTAATATCATGATTATATTATGAATAATGATTTAATGAATTACATATATTGATTTGGGCATAAGCCATGGATTTTAAAAAGGATGGGACTTAGGGTTACGTATATGACCCGATTTTCATGTTTTTATGATGAATATGGTACATGAATTAGCTTAAATGATTTATGGGTGAATTTTAGGGTAAAGTACCATAAATTAATTACCCTTTGGATTTCCTACATGGGCTGGTGGAGATAGCCCTAAATCTGATCTCTAGGATATATGCAAGGGAACGTCCAAATGGGGGGCCAAAACAGGTACCTTATATGTGTTTTATGTTGCTGTTTGCAATTGATTGATTCATGAATGTTTTAAAGGGTAAATTACCCTATAATTAAGGAACTTTGAATTTCCAAAAGGTCTTAGAAAGATTTTCCCTAAATCTGATTTTAAGGACATATGTATAGAAATGTCAAAATGGGGTAAAAGGGGTACCCTACATGCTTAAGATGTTGCTGTTTTGGAATCAAATAAATTATGGATTTTAAATATGTGATAATAACCTAAATTATGGTTAATAAAATCATGATTAATTTCTGGAATTTATGGATTAAAAATCTGTTTTGATTTAAGTATCAAAAGAGGCGTTGAAAGGATGAAAAAAGGGTCCTAACGTTGCTGTTTTGGAACCCAATGATAAATGGATTAAAATTCAGAAATTAAAACCTAAATTAAATGTTAATTAAGGGGTTTAATCATGATAAATATTGACACAAGTTGCTGATTTGAGAAATTTTAAGAAATACCTGAGTTATGTGTTGTAAGATGGGTGTATGTGGAAGGCTAAGCATGAATAAGTGATAAATGACTTATATGAATTGCTAAATGTAAAAATGCATAAATATGTGATGAAATGCATGATTATATTTCTGTTTTGATGATTATTGATGATATCAAATTTTGAGATTTAATGTATGAAGTCTAAGACGTTAACTATATGCTTAAAATTACCATCGACGTAGGAAAAGTGAAAAATAGATGAAAAATGATAAATGGAAGGTAATGAACCTCCATATGATGATTTATGGATAGTTGTTATGTGTATGAATGAATACCCTATCTACAGGTTTAGAACATGTTATGGAATGGATTATATGATGCACAAGTGAGTGCGATGTATGTATACCCGACTTGGAATTCAAGTTGGTTATGTGTGTTAAATAAATTATGGATTGGAAAACTAAGTGTATGCAAGCAAATGAAAATGTTATGAATGCAATGTCATTCTTATGTGTATAGGCAAAGACAAAGAAAAAGTAGCTACGGAAAGCTAAGGCGAAACAGGTAAGCAAGCAATTTTCTAAATGCTTCTTGTGTTTATCAAAATGTGATCAAATATTTATCAATGATGTTCTAACTGTTTCAATGGTTTAGCGTATGAATTGATTTAAATTCTTTATAAGATGTTTAAGGATGGTCATTCCTTTACTTCAATATATGTTAAAAGGCAATTTCAATTATGATAAATGTTTTATGTTGTGCTTTATCAAATGTTGATGAAAAATGATGCTTTAAGAGTTCATGAAAGAAAAATCATGCTAGCATGTTAAGGATCAAGTTTATGTCAAGGTTCATATTTATGAAAAGTTCATGTGCACAAGCACGAGGTCCACCTCAAAGTTGTAAAGGGACTGATAGTCCCCCTTTGGTGCGGCCAAGTCGCTAAGAGAGGCCTAGGGCCGGCGGCGCCTCCTTGGATTGGGAGAGACGTCTGAGACGGATGGTTGCCTAGCTAGCTTCCATCCTATGATGTCATGATGCATTGCATTGTTATGATATACCTATAAAGGGTATAAGGAGCATGTTTTCATAATATACCCTCGAGTGGGTATAATGTTGCTTTCCATGATGTTTTAAATAAAAAGGTTTCTGTTCCGTTGGTAGTTGATGACTTGCTAAGTCTCTCCTACCGAATGGAGAGAAATGCATTTAAACAGTGTTGCCTTTAAAATGAATTGCCTGAAAACCCTATAGCTTGCTTATTGAGTTTCGTCTCACATTTTATTTTCCAAACCCAAAGACAGGTGAAAGGAAGAAGGAGGCAAGGAGCACAAGTGGAGATTGAAGGATGAATGAATTTTTATGAACACCTGTATATGACTTTATGTATGAATGGTTGTATGATGTTACTAAAGGATTATTCTGATGATGTATATGAATCATGTTATGTTTTATGACTATGGATGGTGAAAAATTTTTATGGGCAATTGATAAGGTATGAAATATCATGTTATGAATGAGATAATGTACGTATTTCTCAAAAGTTATAATGACCAAAAAGGGCATTTGATGGAAATTGGAATGTATGAAATGATATAAACTCCTAAGGTGTCAGGATTAAGTGGATAAATATTCAATAAAATCCGCCGTGTGACAGGACAACAATCCTGATCACGTTTACCAATCAATAACAATCCCGGAGTAAGGCTAATGTTTGACGCTCGGGCTGGGGGCACCACAAAACTGCTTGAAAACCAAATTGCCCAACATGCCACTACCTCATCCCATAGAGACCAGGGCAAACTCCCTAGCTAACCTGAAGTAAACCCTAAGGAACAAGTGCAGATAGTTACTTTATGGAGTGAAAAGCAGCTCGACCCACCTCAACTACCTCAAATTGACACTAAAAAGGAGGCCGAACAGGTACAAGAGCAAGAAGAGGAGCCCCAACCTAAGCTAGTGGTGGAGAAGCAATACATCCCGCCACCTCCTTATGAACCCCCTGTTCCCTTCCCTCAAAGGCAAAGACAGGCAAAACTTCAAAAGCATGTTCGAGAAATTTATTCCAACACTTAAGAACCTATCAATCAGCGTGCCATTTATTGACATGATCTCTCAGATGCCAACTTATGCAAAATTCCTAAAGGAGATGTTGTCCAACAAAAGAAAGCTCGAGGAGTAAGGAACCATTGCACTCACTGAGGAGTGCATTGCCATTTTGCAGAACAAGCTACCTGAAAAGCTAAAGGATCTTAGGAGCTTTTCTATTCCTTGTGCTTTTGGGAATGTCCAAATTAGCAAGGCGCTATGTGACCTCGAAGCTAGTGTAAGTCTGATCCCTCTCTTCATCTATAAAAAGCTAAACATTAGCAATCCAATAACTTCTATGTCTCTTCAACAGGCCGATCAATCAATCAAATTCCCAGTTGGCATTCTTGAAGACTTTTCCTTGAAAGTCGGCAAGCTGTTCATCCTGGTCGACTTTGTAGTCCTCAACATGGATGAGGACCACCAAATTCCAATCATTCTTGGACGACTTTTCTTAGCCACTACTGGAGCCATCATAGACGTTAAGAATGGTCAACTTTCTCTGATAGTTGGAGATGAAAAAGTGGAATTCAACCTCTTCTCATCTATGAAAAACCCCTCACTCGATAACTCTTATTTACAGGTTGACATGGTCAATGAGCCAACAGATAAAGAAACTGCAAGCAACTTAACTTGGATGTCGATAAGTAAAGGAGAAGCTGGGGAAGACTTGAATCAACAAGTTGCTAAATCTGTGGCAACATCTGAAAGTGAGAGATCAAAACAATAGAAATCTGATAAACAAAAGAGAAAAGCTGACAAACAGGTAACAATTCGTTCTCCTTCTTGTCATTCTTTTAAAACTAATACAGCAGTTCATTGGCAAGAAAAGTTCTCAAGTAAATACGGAGGTCAATTCAAATAACGACGAATGCAAGAAAATCTGGAGGCAAGAAAAAGAATCAAGGAAATGCGAAAGTTGGAGTTGGTTAACATAAGATGATCAAACTGTAGTCGAGTTGACGACTTTAAACCGAGCGCTTTCGGGAGGCAACTCGAAATTTTCATTTTTCTTTCAGTGGAGTCTTAGTTATTTTAGTTTAGAATTTTGATACTTTTTCATTTGGAGCTTTATTGGTTACTTTTTAGAGCCTAATTGGAAGGAAGCACCATGCGATGAAAATTCGGTTCAACTCGCCGAAACAGGGAAGTTAACATTTCACTTTTTTTTACAATTACTCCCTTTATTTTGATGGCATGATTTACATTGAGGACAATGTCAATTTCAAGTGCGGGGGTGAATGCGCTGCATTAATTTTCTCTGCATATTTCTTTCACTAGCCTGAAGATTATATTTTTGTCATTATTATAATTTTTGTAATTTTTTGAAAATTTTGGGTAATTCTTGCATAAATTGTGATATTAGACTTATCGAGACCCCACTTTAAACTCTTGTATGTCTTGTAAGCAGACCATACTTGAAATCTCAAAATCTTTGAGTTAGGAAAAGAGCTGAACCCTAATGAGAGGTTAAATTTGTTTTCGAATATGTACTTTGAAAATACTTGGATTTTTGTCTTGAATCACTTGATGAAACTAATATACCTAGGAACCAATTCTGTTTTCTTTCAAAATCAGAGTAATCCTCTCTAATTTATCAAAGATTTTTCTAATACACACAATTGTCATTTGAGAAGGTAGTTTTTCCCATATACATAAAAATTTTTATCCTGGTTAAAGAATTTCCAAAGCCAAAACTCAATTTAACCAATTCATGGACATGATTAAGGCATTTTTTTAATGATGAGCCTATCTTTGAAAGTATAACAGTTGTTCACCCCCATTGAGCTTGTACTTAAATTTTTTTTCTAAACCTCAATTCTTACTTAGTTGAATCAACTTTGAAATTGAATTCTGAGATGAAAAGTGAAACAGGAATAAAGTTTGATCTCCTGACTGTGTAAATAATGAAAATGAATTCCTATATATCCTGAAATATGGTGAGGGAAATTATTGCTGGACTTGGTTAAAAAAACCGCTAAATCAAGGGTGAGAACAGGCTTGAAAGAGAATGAAAGTACTAAGTGTGGGGGTAGCTTTATTTTCTGTTGCAAAATAAGGCTCAAATCATTTGGAGACAATTTAATTTTTGAAAATTTTTAAAATTTAATTTTTCATTCCAAACCTAACTGTTGTCCTAATAAGCCCTTATGATCCTATGAATTGGCTAATTGAGTTGGTAGAGGAAATTTAAATGTAATTGATGAGATGTATATGAGGTAATTTGATTGATCTTTTTTGCATTACTACCATTACTTGAATTATTGAATGTGTGTATTGAATAACCAAATAAATGGGGAAGGTATCTGATAATTAGGAATTTATTGCTGGAGTTTTTTTGAACTCTTAATGTTTGAAAGCAAAGTAGGTGACAAGGTGTACAGTATTAGTCATGTGAAAAGGAATTGTTGACTGAGATTTTCAAAAGTGTCATGTTTCAAAATTTTTAGTTTAATACTCTCACTAGTTTTTTATTATAGGCCAAACATTTATTTTCACTTTTGCTCAGAGTTTTGAAAATTTTCAATCTGTCCTTGAATTCCTATATATTTGCTTGAGGACAAGCAAAAGTTCAAGTGTGGGGGTATTTGATAATTGAAAATTAATAATATATTTTATGGGCATTTTAAAACCGATTTGGTGGGTAATTAATTGAGTTTAATGTGAAATTTGCTCTAAAATGTGGTTTTGCAACAATTGGGTATTAAATATTAATTTCAAGTTATTTAAATAATTTTCGTAATCTTTTGGCTTGAAATTACATTTTTATTTGTTGCCATGAAATTAAATGGGCTTGAAATAATTTTTATAATGATAACTCACTAATGATTTAAATATTTTTTATGCAAGTTTGTAAGTTCAAGTGGGCCCCACAAGGTTATCTGCCTATCTGGACCGTTAAAGCATCAGCATCAAATCCATGCTTCCAAGTCGTCCATTAATTCAGCACCTAAGCTGAATCGTCCAATCATCCATGGGTCCACCAGAAATCACGTCCAGCTAATCTAGATGCCGATTAATCAAGGTTGTCCACCGCCCAATCATGTCATATATTTAGCGTCCAGATGTGCGTTATATATTCAGCGTATATATAATTCAAGCACGCCCAGATCATGCAGAAATTCTAATATCCAAACAGTGGACCCCCCCACCAGCTGTCCAGAAGATTAATGGCCAACAAACCAATCTTCACCGAACGGACAGCAAATCTTAGTCATTTAATTCTGATCGTGCAGATCATGAAAATCTGGAACATCCATTTAAATCTAACCATCCAGTGCACCGTCCCTATCGTTCCAAGCTGTCCACATAAATAAACCGTCTAGATTTTTTCAAAACTTCCAAACCATGCAAATCAACGTCCAAGCTAGGAACATCTCCAATTCAAGTCGTTCAAAAAACAATCCTAGTGCAGCAAGAATTAACCTCAACCATTCAAACCCGTCCATTCATACGTAATTCAATCCGTGAGCAGATTAAGAGCGCAATTGAAATATGATAGATGTGCAGGTTCTTAATCAATATAAAAAGGGTGGACGAGAGGGGGAATTGCATAACACAAAAATTCAGAAGAGAGAAATTTAGAGAAGGAAGAGAGAGAGAGAGAGAGAGAGAGAGAGAGAGAGAGAGAGAGAGAGAGAGAGAGAGAGAGAGAGAGAGAGAGAGAGAGAGAGAGAGAGAGAGAGAGAGAGAGAGAGAGGAGATGGAGAGCACAGGCAAAAGCAAAAGGCGAACCGGTGAGTTGCATGGAGTGACCGATACACCATCAGAGGCTCCAAACCAATAAATCTTTCTATCTTTTTCCCTTTTTAATTTCAATTGTCTTTTTTAAGATGGATTTGAATTTGAATTTTATTTTGGACTTAAACATGCTCGGCTAAACCCTAAATCTAGGATTTAGGATGTAGCATGCGTACAATGTAGCATGGTGTGGGTTTTTAATTTATTTATGATGGATATTGTTGTTAATTTGATATCTTATGATTTTAATGCTTGCTTTGTATATAGGCTCGTACTTTAACATGATTCCATATATTAGGTGATGAAACTGAGAGGTAGAAATCTAATATACGATAATCAAGATCATGAGAATAGCCATGATGACCTTAAGGAATTCCATGAATAAACCATAGAATTTAATGGATTCTAATTAACTTAATTCCATGAGAATAGGTTGTTAAGAAAATTAGGGTACGCCTTGTAGATTTCGAGAGAAGGTGCAAGGATAAATTAGGGTTTGTTCTCCTTTAAGAAATAATATTCAGATTAAATAATTATACCACTACACGTTGCAAAAGTCGCATCTGAAATTCTAGACCCTAGGTACTCGCACTCTTGTTCTCTACTCGTTCTAGTTTACATTCTTCTCTTTCCATTATTCCATTTCATTTACAATATTCTCTTCCCACTTTTCTATTCCATTTTATATTTGATACGAAAAGGTTTAAAAGCAAAATTTATAGTTCTGAATTCCCTGTAGATCAATAATTTATATACTACAATCTACGACCTGTGCACTTGCAGTGAGATTGCGAACAACGCCCAATCTATCCATTCAAATAATCAAGATCATCCAGAAATTTATCCTTTTAATCCAGCTATCCAATTACATCAACCAGTGGGCCCCACAAGATCAACCGTCCATTGATCTCCACAACTAATTCAGTTGTCCATTTTTTATTCCAAATCACCCATGCAGCTGCTTAAATCGTCTAGCACATCCAAGCTGAAATCTCCACCGACCAGAAGATCTTGTTGTCCATGTCAAAAATTTTGCAAGCTTCCATCAATCTCAACCGTTCAATTTAAACCCTACAAACATCACATGTTGAGCTACTGATCCTCACCGTCCATTCACCAAGCCATTCATCCAATTAAACCAGAAATCAACACCGACCTTGAATTAGAAGTTTCCAATTTCAAAATCCATGCAGCAATCCACAAGAGCAGCAAGTACATGTGCAATCCACCGGCATTAGCATTGATCCACACCGTTCAAGATTTTTGTAGCTTTTAGCCACCCTTCAATATTTTAATTGCAGCAAGATACGTAATCATCCACCGTCTAAAGTAGCATTACGTGTGCGCAAGAACAATTGCGCAGGTCCCTTTTACGCAATTTTGCAACTATAAAAAAGGAAGATAAATCATAATAGGGGAGATCGACATTAGAAATTGAGAAAGAAAATGAGCAGCAGGGTAAAGAGAAGGCAAAGAGCATGGGGCAAGAGAAAGAGCAACGAGTTGCATGGAGCGACTGACACACCATCAAGGTCTCCAACCAGTAATCTTTTCTTTCTCTTTTCTTTATTTTAAATGTCATGTTTAAGATGAGTTTGAATTTTAATTTTATTTTAGACTTAAACATGCTTAGCTAAGCCCTTAATCTAGGGTTTAGGATGTAGCATGAGTACAATCTTGTGTGGTGTGTGGTTTTGATTATTTTATGACGAATATTGTTGTTAATTTAATATCTTGTGAATGATTTCATATATATTAGCTAATGAAACCGAGAGGTGGAAATCTAATATACGACAATCAAGATATTAAACCTAGAAATCTAAGACCATGAGAATAGGTATGACGATCTTGAGATATCTATGAACAACTATAGAACTTAATGGATCCTAATTAACTTAATCCTATGAGAATAGGTGGTTAAGAATAAATTAGGATTACGCCTTGTAGGTTTTGAAAAAAGGTACAAGGATAATTTAGGGTTTGTTCTCCTTTAACAAATAATATCCGGATTAAATAATCATACCATATACCCGTTGCAAAAGACATATGTGAAACCCTAGATCCTAGGTACTCTCATCCCTGCTTTTTAATATTCGATTCTAAATTTTATTTTTTCTTTTTTATTTTTATATTCTGTTTTATTCACTTATTCTCTTGATATTTGATAAGAAAGCGTTTAAAATACAGTTTTAAGTCCCAAATTCCTTGTGGATCGATATTTTATATACTGCAACCTACGACCTGTGCACTTATGGTAAGATTGTGAACAATGACTACTTCAATTGGCTACAAAAGTATTGAGGAGGTAACTTTCAAACTTAATCACACTAATTTTATATACATATATTCTTTAACAAATGATTGTCTCAAATGTGCTAAGTTAGAAGAATTACAATAAGCTTATGATTCACTATTTGAAGAGACAATGAAACTTGACAGCAAGTACACTTCAAAAAAAAGGCAATGCGACTCTATAATTATTGTAAATGGAAAGTTAGTTGAGAGAGTCGAGTGTTTGATTGAGGAAACCAAAACTTTAACTGATGAAATTGAGAAATTAAAGAAAGAAAATGCTGCATTGAATGAATCATTATCAAAATTCTCTTACCCAGGAGAGAGTGTTAAAATGTTCCTCAATATGACGACTTAAACTACTAGAAGAGGATTGGATATTCTACATTTGAGCAGAAAGAATACAACAAATCACATGCTCTACAATAGGTTGGACCCCAAGCCAAGGTGACTGCGCAACAAGGCAAAAGTAAAACAACTAGAGTAACTTGGGTAAGAAGATCAACATAGGAACCAAATTATGCATGGATTCCACCTCAAAGAATTCATGGGGCATGCAACTTTTGCAACAAGTTTAGTCACAAAATTTATCAATATAGAATCAAAAGTTGCAAAACAAAGGTGCTAAACTAGTTTGGGTACTAAAGAGAATTGGATTTGTGCATTCTAAATTTGAACAACATAGACTTCACTTACGTACTAACCCAAATGGACCTATGAGATGGGTACCAATTAGATGAGCTTGATTATTTTTTGTAGGTATGTTTTAGAGCAAAAACAAACAATACATGGTTTATAGATAGTGGTTTCTCAAAATATATGATAGGTGATAAAGCCCTATTCAATGACCTCAAGCCTTACAATGGTGGAACTGTTACATTTGGCAACAACGAGAAAGGTAAAATCAAGGGTAAGGGTAATGTTTATGGCATTTCTAAGGCATGCATTAAGGAAAGTCTATTTGCTAAAGGACTCAAACACAAGCATTACCCAACAATGTGACAAAGGTTATAGAGTCGTGTTTGAATCATCTATATGCAACATTTTTTATGAAGAACATACAGTCTTTAGTGGAAAAAATATGGAAATATTTATTAGGTATGCATTGATGAATTGGATGAAAAATGCTTAGTAGCAGTTGATAATGATCCGTGAGTATGATAAAAGAGACTTGGACATATAAACATGACAAATATCAAGACTTTGTGGAAAAAGAGTTTGATAGAAGGGTTGCCAAAGCTCAAATACGATAAGGACAAAATCTGCAATTTATCAAATGTCTAAACAGTCGAAGGTATTTTTTTTTACTAAAGAATGAGTCTTAACTTCAAGGCCACTTGAGTTATTGCATATGGATCTCTATGGATCATTCGATATTTTGATTCTTGGAGGAAAGAGATGTGTCTATGTTATTGTTGTGATAATTCTATTAGCTAGCAAAAATGAAGTCGTTTCTATGTTTGTAAGCTTTTCTAAGTTGGTACAATATGAAAAATAAAATACAATTATATCAATTGGAAGTGATCATGGTGGTGAACTTGAAAACAAACGTTTCATAGAATTTTGTAATAAAAAAGAAATTCACCATACATTGTTCGCACCAAGAACTCCTCAACAAAATGGGGTTGTTGAGAGGAAAAATAGAACTACATAAGAGATGACTTGAACTATACTAAATGAAAGCAAACTATCTAAAAAATTTTTAGGTGAAACTGTAAGTACAACTCGTCATGTTTTGAGCTGAGTTACCATTAGAGTAACTTGAAAAATATCCATACGAGCTATGGAAAGGTAAAAAATCAAATATATAATATTTCTTATGCTTTTGGTTGCAAATGACAAGTAGTTCCCAGACCTAAACCAAGCACGCCTATGATCTCCACAATAAAAATTGGCAAAGATGAAAAAATAAACAAGTTGATCAAAGGTTGTATAGAAGCATGATTGGTTCCTTGTTATATTTGACCACATCTAGACCCAATGTTTTGTTTAGTATTTGTATGTGTTCTAGATTTCAATCTAACCCCAAGGAATTTTACATGTTAGCAGGAAAACAAATTTTCAAATATTTGATTGATACTACCAACTTAGGGCTATTGTATCCCAAGGGCTCAACATTTGATTTAATTGGCTATTCAGATGCGGATTTAGCTGGCTACAAAGTGGATAAAAAAAGTTTTACTAGAACTTGTCAATTCCTTAGAAGCATGATGATTTTATGTTTTCAAGAAAATAAACTAATGTTACTCTATCTACCACGGAAGCCGAATATATAGCTGTCAGTAGTTGTTGTGCCCAATTATTATGGATGAGAAAACAATTAAGGGACTATAATATAGAATATAGAGACATACTAATTAGGTGTAATAACATTAATGCTATATGCCTAACCAGAATCTAGTGCTACACTCTAAAACTAAACACATAGATGTCTGACATCATTTTATTAGAGAACATATAGAAAATCATGATATTTGATTAGAATATGTCAAAATTGAGGATTAGATTGCTGATATTTTCACTAAACCCCTAAGTAATGAATCATTTTATAAAATTAGAAAAAAAATGAATATGATTAATATGAAATTATTAAAGTATGATTGTGCGAAATGTGCATAACTCAATTGATCAATAGCATACTTTAAGAAGTTGACAACTCTATAAAATTAAAGTTGTCAAGGTTCATGTTGCACTCATTTTGAATTCTAGTTCTAGAGAAACACTTAAATTTGTATAGGTTTGGTATTAGTTTTTGTCAGCTGTGTAATTCTTACATCTTGTGTGTTTTTTGGGCATTTTGAGTTGCATGTAATTTAAATTCATCTTATTTTGATTGTTTTAATTTCATTTGATTATTTAGGAATGCATTTACTTATTTTTACTTTTTGTTGTAGGAAAAGGAGGGCAATTCCCATGAAAATTCAAGGCAAAAAGAAGATAGAATGAAGAGAAATCACTTGAAGCTGTCAAGAAGCAAATTTGCCTCTGGCATGCCTTGGCCGCAGCCACCAGTCTACTGCCTTAAGAAGAGATTTTCTATCCACCTATCCAAGAGCGTTGTGGCCACGATCACGAAGGTGATGTGTGAAAATTCTCAGACATGTGAAGCTCTAAACTATGGGGGATTATAAATACTTATCTTAGGGTTTTTTAAGCATAACTTCTAGGGGTCATGGCTGCTGAGAAAATAGGAGAAACACAATGGCTTCAAGGCAAAGAGAGAAAACCAAGGGGAGATCAAGCTGTCTACTGCAAATCCATTGAGTTTCATCTCTACCTCTTCTTTCTCTTCTTATTTTTATTATTCTCCTCCCTGGGGATGATTATAAACTTGCTTTTGAAGGAATTTGAAGTCATGTTTATGAGCTAAATCTTCTTATGGTGGGAGATATGAATGATTTGACATTATAGATCATGCTATTTAGTTTTCTTGAATATGAATGAAAATGTGATTATGTTGTAACTTGTGTTGCTTGAGATTATTCTCATATATGACACTTAATGCATCTACAAGCTTTGCAACCTTGTAGATTGATTTAATTTTTAGATCTATGCTTGGAAGAGTGAGTTTTGGATGAAATCTATATATAATGCATAGTTTTTCTAGCTCTTATTTGTATTGAATGTTTAATATGGATAGGAATATACTTATTAACCATGTGTAATCTTGATTAGATTATATGGTTATCAGTCTTATTTTACTTAGTTGCATGAGAACATAGCTATTAACTAAAATAGGGTTAGATTTGGATGTGTTGGAAGACATATATGAATATAAATGAACCTAGATTAGTAATCTCTGTATAACTAACTTATAAAGGGACCAAGTTAACAAAGTTATGAGTCAATGAATTCATACTCCAATCCATTTTAACCATCCTAAAGTAACCTCTCTAGTAGCCATCCCATCCTCAATTATTTTTTTCTATATTTAGTTTAGTTGTATTTAGTTCTTCAAATACAAAGTCCATTTAATCTCTAATTCACCTTAGACAATTGAATTTTGAGGGTATATTGCTTTTAACATAATTCTCAGGGAAACGATACTTTACTCATTGTTTATTACTTAATCAACACATATACATGCATTAAAATGAGCATTTTAATTTGACATATACGTGGCTCGTCAGAAGTGGGGTAGAATAGACATTGCATTCTCACTAAGACAGGGAGCCAAGTCGACTCCACTTAGCCTGAAGTCGACCTTGCATGACATTGCTTAGGTTGGCCGTAAATAGGCAAGAAAAACTCGTTTCCCTCATTTTTTACATCTCCCTCTCCGTTTTTTCTTCTCCTAAGCTATGAAGGGTGATGTTTCCTTTTGATTTTCTCGAAAATATCTTGTTCCCATCTCAAAATCCCTAGCTTAAATTCCCTTTCCGCTTCCTTTCATAAGCAATGGCCCCCAAATTAGTTTCAAAACTAAGCAAGCTACCCGTTTCAAGGTCATCCCGGTCTAATGTAAGAGAGGACGTGCCTAGAAGGAAAAGAATGATTTTCAAGAGGCCACGAGATGAGGTCACTACAAAGGTAAACCCTCCATTTCTACACACCAAGAGGATGAAAATATGGAATCTAGTGAGGAAAGGGCCAAGAAGAAAGGGAACACATATTGCTGAGCCCGAAGTAAGAAAGATGCCAGAGGATTACTTTATGACCCAACAATAACATTGGTGCTTTTATAGTCATTTTTATGAAAGAAAGATTTTTCTACCAAAGATCATAGATTTTGACTTTCTTAGAGACTAAGTTTAAAATAGAGAAATTGCTTGATTTCCAAGGTTGGACCGCATTGTTTAAAGAGGACTGTCACATATACCTTAACCTCACTAGACAATTTTACTACTGTTAGAGCCAAGATAATTTCACCACTATATGAAGGGCACAAGGATAAACTTAGGAGATCACATAGCAAAGGCCACTAAGATTATTAGAGCCATCTTACAAGTGCCATAGGGTATGATAGGACTTTAGAGGAGGTAACAGCGCCAATAATATACAACGAGTTGACAGGGAGTAACAAGTATGATAAGGGTCACAAATTCCTCCACTACATGGATATGCCCCCGGGGATGAGGGTCATTTGGCTATTAGTAGCCCACTACATGCTCCCTAAAAGTGGAGGGAGGAATGCGATGAACCTAGAAGAACCTGCAGTGAATTGGAAATTAGTAAACCGCTTTCGTATTTCTCTTCCAAGACTTCTACTTGATGCCTTAATAGTGCGAAAATAAAATTCAAGAGGCGTTCTTCCTTCTGGGCATTGGATTATTAAAATCCTTGAATATTCTAGAATAGACTTAGCAAATGAGCTATTTGAAGTCTTGAAGCCAACAATTTCCATTAACAAGGCATTGCTATAAAGAATGAAGATCGACATTGAAGCCTTTTGGAGAGAGCAACTTGAAGGAGGAATGGAAAGTGAACCTCATTATGGGGAGCATGCAGGAGAAGCACTTGTTGAGGGGGGAGTTCCAAGCTCTACCTGCATCACCAAGACCAACATTCCATCCCTCCCATTCACCTTAGACTTCTCATGCTCCATCTAGACCTAATCTAACTTCAAAGTTTGACATGATAGAAATCCACATTTTATTTCAAGGACTAGAGGCTAAGGTCACTTAGGAACTAGGAAACATTCACTACTTGATGACCCAAATGCATGAGAAGCAATCTTTTCTAGAGGGTGAAATCACACGGATCAAGTATCACCTTGGTTTTTGCTAGTAGGCGATGTCAACCAATTCCTAGTCTACTTGACTTTAATCCTTACTGGGGCAAGTTAGTGATTGCAAAGCCAACCATTCAAGATAAGTCCAATTTAAAGTTCACCTCGTATGACTCTGTCTCCTAGTATTCTCTTTCATCTGATCTTATTGTTTCCATGGACTTACTCTACACCATCTCTCCATTTCTCTTCCACAAATCCCAACTCACTTTGAAACTCTCCTTGTCTCATCTTTGATGTTTTCCAAAAAAGGGGAGAGAGAGAGAGAGAGAAGTTTGAGTGCATTGTATTTGGGAAAGGGTAGAATGTATTCAGGATACTTTGAATTACTTTAGATGAATGGTATATTTTGAATTTTTGAATGAATGCATTGGATTACTTTGATTACATTGGATGAATGCATAGTGTTGTAAAATGAATACATTCGATTGTTGATTGATATGCTTTACAAATACTAAAGGATATACTCTATGAAATTTTCAAACTTTCGATCAAATGAAATGTTAAATTTGTTAAAATTCAAGAGAGAAAGGTTAACTCAAACTTGGTTTTTTTGAATCATCAAAAAAGGGGAGATTGTTGTGAACTCAACTAAAAAATTAAGAATAATCTATGTTTTGATGATTAACAACCCAATTTGAGTATTAAAAGCTATTAACACATTTCGTAAAGTGCTTTCAAGATGAGAATTTCAATTGTTAAAGCATAGCAAACGAGGTCCCATAATCATGTTGACTTAGACATACGACTTGAGTCAAGTCTATACTCAAGTCGACCTTAAATTGCAACTTTGGTTGAAAGAATGCAAGTTTTGAAGTGCTGATAGGTCAAGTTGTGTGATACCCAGACCCAAGTAGGGCTCATATATGTGCATTTGGCATGTAAACATGAATTATGCATGATTCATGTATGTTTGGATGATTTTATGATTTAATGATATTTTGCAATTAGGGTTGGATTAAGAATGATGATTAAGATTAATCGCCATAGCCCAATGTCAGTCAATATGACTAAAGAGGCTTAATGAGGATTAGAAGATGCAAATGTGGCATGAATAATTATTTTAATTTTCATGATTTAATTTATGGAAATTAAAATGATAATTATGGAATTATGTTGGAAAATGTAGAAAATTCATAACTTGACACCTATGAGGCGGATTGAGATGAAAATTGAAAGATAAGCTCATGACTTTGGGCTAAACCTTATCTGTGGATTGGATTAAGAAAAATATGTTGGGATTAAGATGATAATTATTTTTTTCAATCTCACACTCCAAGGTTATTTTCAAATGATCATAACTTGATGTAAGAAAGTCGGTTTGAAATGAAATTCAAAACGGTTGAATAAAATTATGAAATCTATGCTATGGAAGGATTGGATTAAGCTAATTACCATGGGAATATACTTAATCAGAAAAAGGTGCATAGCTTTGACTTTGTGCACCCTAGAATACCATAGCATTTATGTGAAAGTGAGTGGATTACATGCATTATTTAATGGCATATATGAGGTGTCAAAGGGAGGCAATTCCAAGTGAATTTTATGAATTAATAAAAATGCTAAAATCCATGGAAAATCAAGAGCTTAAATGCATGGTTTTAAATGGCTATGGTGTAGCTTAAGGAGGCATAGATATGTGGCATGCTCAAGGGACGTTTAAGGGGGATATGCTTGGATTTTGATTTTTCAAAAAATGTAAAAATGTCAATATAATGCAACTACCTAAGCACATGCATAGCTAGGAATTAAATGGAGAGGTAGCTAGGTAAAAAATGTGACAGCAAGGTAACTTGGGCAGCAAGGTTTTGCATGGACGTCCATATGGGTATATTTGGCATTTAAAAATTCTAAAATAAAAAAAATAATAGAAAGGGAATGCTTGGGCAGAAAGAAAGGAGGAAATAAGGAGGAAACAAGGAGGAAAGTGGTAGCAAGGGGACATTCCAGCGAGAAAAAGGAGAGAAAGAGAAAGAGAGAGAAAGAGAGAGAAAGAGAGAGAGAAAGAGAGAGAAAAAGAGAGAGAAAGAGAGAGAGAAAAGGAGAGAAAATTTTCTCCACAAAGGGGCGGCAGCTAGGGTCATCCCAAGAAGGCCAATCAAGGAGGAAATTGAAAAAGAAAGGAAGGGAAAAGGATTCAACAAGGCTTACCCATGTTCATGTTTAATTTGGGTGAGTATTATGCATTTTTTATTCATATACGTTAACCTAAATCATGTTTGGTTGATGGTTAATGTAAAGATGGTTATAAATATTAAATTCATGGGTATATCTCCTTGAATTCTTGCTGAATGATTAAGCAAACCAAACCCTCATATAGATTATGTATTAATAGTTATAAGGGTGAAATGAATCACATGGATATGTTCATATGTATTGAATCTGCAATAGGAAGGAAAAATATGAACGAAATAGTAAATGAATGAGTTTTAGGATGAAAATGTTTTTGAGAACTCATGATAGGGTGATTAAGAAATGACCCAATTTTCCGATCAAAAGATAAGAAGGTCGTAAATTAAAAATCCAGAAAAATCAACCTAAACAGGGTTGAACGGGTGTCAGATTCAGTTGTACTAAATGATTTTTAATAACTTTTACATAAGGAATTTTGAGATTAAAATTTTTTATGATATGGAATACATCATTAGTAACACTCAACCAAAATAAAAATTTATTTTTTAAAGGTATAATTATACCAAATAATTAACGTGATTAGAGCTGTCTGAAAATTGATGTTGCTATCTAGCAGAGTAAAAATACCAAAATAAATATAAATACTTCATATGTTGTGCTGAAAATATTTATTTTGGTTAAATGATGTAGTTATTAAGGTATGAAAGAAATTTTTCAGATTTAAATTCTTTGATTTGATTATGATTCAAAAATCAGAGAGATTAGTGTGTCTGATTTCATCATTATGGACAGATTGAGGAATAAATCAAAATAAATGTTAAATTCCAGATTTTGGGATGGAATTTAACTTACAATGGGAGATAAATAAATATCATAAGTGGTTATGAGGGTTTAACCTATTAGAAGTGGATTTTAAAAAGAATAGGTGCTATGGAAGTACAACTCATACCAATGTGAGAATTAAAAAATGGACACTCAACTTGAAAGGCAAGTGGGTTAAGTTAGTTTAACATAAATCCAAATGGATTTGTGTAGCTTGAAAAACCCTAAGGGATTCAAGAATTTGAATCTGATGCATATAAATGAAATGTCATTTACATTTATCTAGGCAAAGGCAAGGACAAGTATTGGAGAAAGGGTTTAAGGCTATCTAAGGTAAGCAAGCGAATCTTTCAAAATATTGATTTTCTCTTATATGTTGAAATGGTTGAATACGTTTATGATTGATGTTTTATGAATTTCTTACGAATGGGCAAGCACAAGTCTTGAAAATGATAGCTTTAATGAAAAGCCACAAGTTTTGAAAAAGGATAGCTTTAATGGAAAGCCTCAAGGTTTGCTTCATGGAAAGCAAGCAACACTTTTTAAGATAATTATTTTATCACAAGTGTTGTCAAAGATTGGGAATGCTCTATGTTGATGGATTTAGGAATTTGCTTACAAGTATGCAAATTCTTCATGATGTTGTTTCTTAAGGATTTTACATTTTACGTGAATGAATTTTAAGCAAGCAAGTTCTTTATGATGTTGATTTCAAAAAGGAATTGATCTCGATGCCTTGATATTTAATCATAAATGATAATTTTGACATGGTCCATATGTTGGAAACGATATTAGAAAAATTTTGATTTCCTTTAGATAAGGAAATATGTTGAGAATGTCTTGAAAAATGTTTATATGAATATTGTTAAAAACGGGTTTAAGGATGACCAATCCGATAAGTTGATTTCATAAAATGGTTTGATTTCAGGTTGCTAGAATGGCATGCAAAAAGCTATACAAGCCCCTCTATATGGCAAGATGGATATGTGGACAAGGATTTGATATCAGAATGGTTAAGAAGGGGATGATACAAATGCATAACCTTTGTGAGCAAAAGGGCCCGAAATGGAAACCAAGAAAATGCTAGGAAAATACGTGGTTTATTCTTGAAAATTCAAAAGCTTTGAAGTTTCTTTATTACAAGGATTTTAAGATCTATTGTTTTCTCAACATCTCAAATGCTTATCAAAATATTTTAATCAAAATATTTCTCAAAAAATTTAAGGTAAGGTCATCCTAAAACTAGATTTCAAATGATAACTTGTTAAAGTGGGAGCACTCACTTTACAAGTTGACACGGACTGCGGTCCGTAATGTTCTTTTTTTAAAATGATTTAAAAAGACATAGACTACGGTCTATGATGTTTTTTCAAGATGGTTTCAAAGGACACGGGTTGCGGTCTGTGATACTTTAAACCATACAGACTACGGTCTGTGATGTTTTATGAGATCATGCTAGCATAATGAACATTAATAATGATGATCTATTGTGCACCAATACAAGAAATATGTTAGTTATAAAGCACGGTCGAAGATGGACCGGGGCCCACTCTACATATGGCCAAGTCGCTAAGGGATGGCAGGAGGTAGCGGTGCCCTCCCTGAGATGGGAGAAGATGAAGGAACGGCCGCCTGGCTAGCGTGCTATTAATGATGGATTCTCTTCCAAAAGGTAGAATGATTACTTGCTAATGTCACTACTCGATGGGGAGAAATGCATTTGCATATGTTTTGCTTTTGAAAAACTCAAAGATTGGGACATAAAAGTATTTTTACGAAAAGTTATCCTAAATAGGATTTTATGAGCCATTGTAAACAAGTTACCCTAAAAGCAGGGTGTTTTACACAAAACGTGTAAATATCAAAGATAAGATGAATTGTTTTCTATATAAATATTTTCATGAAAATGGATTATGTGTTTTATGTCTTGTTTGTTATAAACAAGCCCCAAAATAAAGATTATGAAAAAGGGTTTATATGAAGAATGCTTTATATGTCTTGTTGCTATAACAAGCCCCAAAATGGAGCATATGAAATAAGTTTTATGTCTTATTTGCTATAAACAAACCCCAAGATGGGGATTATGAAAAGGATTTAAATGAAAAGTGTTTCTGGATATGAGAATGTCCAATGTGAAAGTGCTTAAATGGAAAATTTTTTTGGACATGAGAATGTCCATTGCCAAAGAGTTTATGTGAAAAATGTTTTAGAACATATGAATGTCCGTTTCCAAAAGGATTTATGAAGAAAAATGTTTTAGGACAGATAAAGGTCCATTGCCGAAGAAAGTTTATGTCAAAAATATTTTGGGACATCAAATGTCCCTTGGCTAAAAGAATTTACGATGAAAAATATTTTGGACGTAAAAAGGTCCATTGGCAAAAGAAGGTTTTATGTAAATGGCTTAGAACATTATAAATGTTCACACAAGACCAAAGAAAATTACTTAAAGAGGGTAAATCGCATTGTTTTACCTTAATAAGCCCAAACATGGCTTGTAAATGGTTTTTAAGAATGGATGATTATGAAAATGTTCTAGGACATAGAATTGTCCTTATGAACAAAGGATTATATGAAAATGTTTTAGGACATACAAGTGTCCTCATGTAAAAAGGTGTTCAAGATGTTTAAGGAAATATTTTAAAGGAAAGTCTTGCCCCAAAATGCTTGCTTACTGAGTTATCACTCACATTTGTTTTTCCAAACCTTAGATAGATACCGGGAAGCTCAAGAGGTCGTGGACCTGAGCATCTAAGGAAAGGTAAGAATTATATGCAAATGTGGGCTAAAATGATTAGCCAGGATGTGTGAGATGATATGTCTTAATGTTTTAAGCGGATGTATATGAATTTATTTAAAGTTTTGAGTTCTATGTGAACTGATAATTGGATGTATACAATATATGTATGAAAATGTCATGATTACATTAAGAGGACCCTTATTGTAGAAGGGAAAGTTGAGATGTTATGAATAAAATGTGCACTTGATATGTGAAATTGATTACAAGTGTATCGTCGCTTGTAAGGTGAATAAAGTAAAATATAAAGAAACGAAACGAAATTTTTTTTTGGACGAGATCCAATTAAGAACCCGCTGCGTGATCAGGGCAATAATCCTGATTCACATTAACCAATCGACAAGGTCTTGGAGTAAGGATGTGACATCTTGGGTTGGGGCGCCACAAGTTGCAAACTCAAGATGGCTTTGTTTGTGACTTGGGCGAAGTTGATAGCCAAGTCGACTTAGGGGTTGTATGTTTTCATTGACTCAAAGTTGAATAAGCGAAGTCGCAACTCAAGTCGACTCCACCCGTGACTTAAGTCAAGTCAAAGACCAAGTCAACTTCAGACATCGACTTGAGTTGCTAAAGACCTAAGCAAGATTTCAAATGCTAAGTAGCAAGAATCAAGTCGATATCCAAGTCAACTCTGCTAAGGGACTTGGATGAAGTCCAAGATCAAGTTGACTCAAGCCAAGGACTTTGAAGATTGAAGCCACAGAAGCAGAAGTTATGAAGTTCGAAGTTTCAATTGATGAGTTAAGTCGCATAGCCAAGTCGACTTCATCAGTGACTTGGAAAAACTTCGAGCGTTAAGTCTACTCAAGAATTGTATAATTGCACTAATTGAAAAGTTACACATAAAGTCGCACCCGAAGTTGACTCCAATGCGACTTGAGTTAAGTCGAGAACCAAACCCAACTAAGATGGAACTCTAGGAGCACCGAAATTTGAAGGAGGACTTATGAAGTGAAATTGCCTTGATTGGAGTCTCACTCCAAGTCGGCTCCAGTGTGTGACTTAGGTGAAGTCATAGTTGAAGTCAACTCCGGTTGCTACTTGCACTGAAATGGTCAGAAAATTTTGAATGTTGGCGAATTTAATGCGGGCCACCTACCTCCTAACGTTTGAAATAGCTCCTCAAATATTTAAAGCACATCAAGTGGAGTGAAAAAGGTTAGCTAGAGTATGCATTGAGTCTTCACCTTCCCACTCATAAGCATTCAAGTGATCATTAAATGCTATATAAAGAAGAACTATAATATTTACTACAAGTGTTGAAGCTTCTCATTAATCTCAAGCTTTACAAGATTTTCCCTGTGCCGAAATTGTATCTACACAATCTATAAAGCGTAGAACTCTTTTAAATACATTCTCTTATAATCCTTCTTGGCTTAGTGTTTGAGACTAAGCCTAAGTAAAGACAAGTAGTGTATGGTTAAAGTGTGACTCACCGTCTACTTGTGATGTGTTTGTAAAGGCCCCCTAAAACTATAATCTAGAAGAGAGCAAGGGCTCTAGTTATATATCTGTTGATATAGTGGAACTCAAGATACAAGAGTGTGCTCTTGGAATAGTTGAGTATGAAGGGATCTATTATTGCTCTATTTGCTCTATTACTCGTTATGTTTTCATTTAAGGAGACTTAATTCACAAGGGGTTAAGTTTAAGATACTAAAAGAAATTTAAAAGAACCTAATTCACCTCTTCCCTATTGGGTTTTGCCACAAACTCGGGACCAACAATATGCATTTAAATGTTTTGATTTGATTTCCACTTTGTACTTACCGTTATCTACTTACAGAGTTTGTACGGACTCACGTGTTTTGCCTTTGTATTTTAGGTGATAAGCTAATCCTTTGTATTTTAGATGACAAGCTAAGTGAGGGAGCTTAAGATGGGGCCAGGGGAGAGCTTAGCCCTAGGGTTATATAATAGTAGACTAGGGTTATACAATAGTAGACTTTAGGGCTTTACATCTTTTAACAATACCTTAACTATGATTCTTTTTTCAATAAAATATATGCTTATTTGGTTTGATTGTGATTTATTTGAGATGGGCATGTTATATATAAATACTTAAACATGTACATGTCTACTATGTATGTACAATGATTTTTTGAATTGCTTATTATAGTTATTAGATAGGATGCATGAATTCCTTGTTTTATGGGAGATACGGTATATTTATATGGATGGTGGTGTGTGGTATGTGAATATTCTTGTATAGATTAACATAAAAAACATGCTTATGATACTATTTATTACTTCTTATCAATAAGGCTATGTTAAATAGGCTCAATAAGTGTTGTACTTCAAGTCACCCCCATATAAGGCTTAAAAAGATGTTGTCAGATTTTCAATAAGCTATGTGGCACCCGTTGATTGGTCATTGAGAATATCTAGCCAATAGGGGTGCTGCACTATTACCATAATCACAACAACATATATGAGATCCTTGCAAACAACCGTGGTCTTCTTAGGCTCCGTTTGGCCGAGTGATAAGATTTCACCTGTTAGAAATGTTAACAATGTGTTTGGAATAAAAATATTGAAGTGCTTTTAATATGCAAAATTAACAAACTAGACATGAATAAATGATTATTAATTTAGCTTATACTAAACACAAAATTAAGCATTTTCGAAATAATTATTAAGACAAATTTCTACATGATTTACCACCATTATTTTACCTAAATGATTAAAATAAATATCTTAACCAAATAAATAGTTATTAAAAATTACACTCAAATAAAAAAGATTATATCATAGTTTTGTATTAATTTTTAAATGGAGCAGGTACATGATATGCTTATTTATCGTTTATGATAATAATTGAGTGCTTGGATGGATAACATAAATGTGAATATGAAAAATTCTCTTTTAGTTTTTAAGGATATTTTTATCTTTTAAATATAACTAGGTATGATGGGCTTATGCGATTTAGATAAGCATCAACTTTGAGCTTATTCTCAATCGCAAAAAAACAGAGATTGCCATTGTTGGAAACTGTGCGTAGTTTTTTAGCCAAACACTTATTTTATAGCACGAAACTGCTTGCCGATGGAAAAAAACCTGATAGAAGCATGAAATCACATGGCCAAACATAGCATTAGTCACAATAGTGGGGCGAGATGGGTGAACTACATCAAAGCAAAATGGGTTAAAGTACATAAGATTTCATTTATGAAGTCTTGGAAACAAATAAGCACAAATTATCTTAACAAATAAGCACAAATTATCTTCAAGACATCTTGCGGGGCGAATCATATGGCCATTCCATACAAAATCAAAAGATTACGAGTTCATTCGATGGTCTAGATTATCCAAATATGGCCATATGAGTATAGAATTTCAGTATATTCAACCGCTACCGGTGGACACACCATCACTGTTATAAAACCATCTGGCTTGGCGTCCATTAAAACTAGCAGATGCCACAAGTGCCAATAACAGAAAACTCAAAATGCAACCAATAGTTTTGGTGAGATTAAGCTTAAACAAAATCCACGGCAATGGCCAAGAGAAAGAAATTCAACGAGATGTAAAAATCTAGTCGAAAATGGGAGTTCATTATCCACCGCCAACCTGCATTGAAAATTCAAACAAAAATTTAGCATCACCACCAAGAAAGTCTAGCAAGAAAATCCAACAAGTTTTGAACCCGCCTAAAATTCTGATAAAGCATTAAAAATCCAAACACAAAGCTGCCACCCAAAACACAAATTTCGGGAGAAAAATCCCCACCGCTAGCAAGAAAAATCTGGCAAAACAGGAACCAATCACTGCCTCCATGACACTTTATAGGAACCTGCAGAAAATAGAAACCCAAATATATGAGAACCCGCCGTCATCTAATTGAAAATCCCGAGGTCTACGTCCTGTCGGTTTTGGTCACACTAAGACGCCTTGAAATTTCAAATGGCCTGTGTTGGCGGTGTCTTTTTTGATGAAATCCCACGAACCAAAGAAATCCCACGACCGCATGCCATGCTTTGGAATTTTGCTCATCACAGTTGTCCAACCTGTCAAGCAACTTCATATACGCAGTGCATCCGTTTGATATGCTGCATTGGATTGTCTATGTATTGAGATCCATTTCTTGTATTATAAATAGAGGGTCTGCTTTAGGATACATGAGTGCCAATTTTCTAAAGCTATACTCATTTTTTGAGGTTTAGTCTTCATTTTTTGCAATATCATTTATGAGCTGCATTTCATTTATTTCTTTTGCATTTTTCATCAAAATGCCCTAATTTCCATGGCTAGGACACGTTCAAAGGGGTTTCCTTCTAATTAATCTCTCACTTTTTCTTTAGTTGACTTATCCCTTGCTCAAATGCATGACATGATGACACCTCAAAAGTGGGCCATGAAAGTCCACCCTTACATTTATTATAGTTGACTTGTGGTGTTAAAAATCAATGATAATTAAGGGGATTAATCATGACATCACCTATCCTTAAATGAAGTGTGGTTTAGGGTTCTTTAATAAGATTTGCTAGAATCAAATCCATTCATATTATAAAACGCTTAAACTTAGCTATATATAAAAATTTTCATCTTTGAATGATGACTATGTGGTAAGATATCAATTAAATGAAATAAATTCATTAAATATCATGTAACTCAAATCAATTTACCCCTTTCCATTCATAATTTTCATAATCCAAATCGTTCATCATGTTGGGCATACCAACTTAGGCTTAACTATAAAACTAAAATATAAAAAAAATAGTAAATGAATAATTTTTGGAGGATATAAATATGCCTAATAATTAACGTGATTTGACCTGTCCTAAAATTGATACTTCTGTCTAGTAGAGTAAAAATATTTAAATAAATATAAATACTTAATACTTTGTGATGAAATTATTTATTTTGGTTAATTTATATAGTTATTAATGTATGATAGAAATTTCAGACTTAAATACCTTGATTTGATTATAAATTAAAAATTAGAGAAATCAGTGTCGCTTATTTCAACAAATATGGACAGATTGAGAAATAATTAAAATGAAAGTTAAATTCCAGATTTTTGGAATGAAATTTAACTTACAATAGGATATAAACAAGTAACATAAGTAATTATGAGAATTTAACCTACTAGAGTTGGATTTTGAAAGAAGTGAAAAAACAATCACTAAGATACTTAGGTTAAAATATGTGAATATTAGAAAGTTAGATGTGAATTTGAGAAACCTTACTTGAACTTAGATTACAATTTCAAGTAAGTATCTTAAAGGATTGAAAAAAATAAATGCCCTAAATTGGGAATATTGAGTGAAATAAAATGAATATATGTGACTAAAGAGATGACAGTGTTCATCTCCAAGGAAAAATAGAATAAAGTTGAAATATTAAGGATCACATATAAAATGAGACTATAAAAAGGGGTTGGGATTAAGTCAGGTATGTATATGAGTTAATAAAAGGCAAAGAGTGCAAATGTATGATTTTATATAGGTGTATATAAGATGATTGTTTTCACTCGCCTAGGAAAAGGCAAGGAAAAGATCAAAGGCATGAGTTGATCGCTACAGGTAAGCAAACAACCTTTTAAAAATATTGATTTCATTCTAAATGTTGAAATAATTGAAAGTATTTTATAATGATGCTCTATTAAGCATTTCCAAAATGTTATTTTACTGGCAAATATTGAGATGATATGAACTTGCTTTATCAAGATGATTTCAAGATTTACTTACAAGATGAGCAAGCAAACTTTCAAGAATGTTGATTTTGTTTCAATAACAACTTGATAATGTTTATATTGATGATTTTAGAATTGCGTATAGAGTAGCAAGCTCGGTTCTTGAAACTATGATTTTATTGTTTAGTATTGACATGTTTCAAGATGGTTTCATATTAAGTAAGTTCTTAGAAATGCTATTTCAAAAGGATTATATGATGAGAGAGTTTCAACTCCTCTACAAAATGATATTTGAAAATAAACTTTGGGAATTCTATTCCTAAGGGGTTTTGTGAAAAAAAGGTGAGATTCTTCATAAAATGGTATTTGTAAATAAATAAGGCTTTTGAAATGGTTTATTTAAATGTCTTAAATGATTTATTTAGATGCTTTGAAATGGTCTATTGAAATATTTTAAGTCTCTTTGAAAGTTGAAATACTTTGAAAATATTTTGTATTGATGTTTTCAAAAGGTTCTAAGGATGACCCACTCAATAAGTTGATGATATAAAATGATTTGATGACTGTTTTGTTTAAATGATGTTCAAAAGATTATGTAAACTCTTTTGTACATAAGGGCAACGAGGATGTTGTGTGTGTTGGAAATATGTGGAAAACTAGCTAAATCCATATTTTGATGATTAACAAATCAATTTGAGTATGTCTTGGCTACTAACAAGTTTGTGAAATGTTTAAGGAATATACATTTTGAAGAAAATCAAGTTAGGAAGGCCAAGTCGATTCCCAAGTCGACTCCATGATCGACTTCAACAAGCCAAAAACGTCCAGAGCTGAAATGGGAAGAAGACCAAGTGAAGTCGCAGGTCAAGTCGACTCCACATGCGACTTGGGTAGCCAAGTCGCAGACGAAGTCGACCTCGCTATCGACTTCAGTCGTGCAATTTCTTCCAGAGTCGAAAGTTGGGACGCGGAGCTGCCAAGTCGCAGCCCAAGTCGACTCCATGTGCAACTTGGGTGAAGTTGCGAACGAAGTCGACCCCGAAGTGCGACTTGAAGAATTCAAGGCTCAAGGATGGGAAAGCTAGCTTCTTTCCATGATCAAAGATGCAAGTTCAAAGCTTGGTTTCAAGTTTAAATGCAAACCAAGATCAAATCAAGTTTAGAGAAAATCCAAATAAGTTGCAAAGTTCAAGATGAATCAAAGTCAAAGCTTCCAAAGCTTCCAAATCATTCAAAGGACTTCTTCACTCTAGGCTTAAGAGCTTCAAGCATGATCAAGATCAAAACAAGCCTATCAAAGTTCAAGGATTCAAGATCTAGAACAAATCAAAGGCAAAGACATCAAGCATGCTTCAAACAGTCAAGTCTTCAAGAACAAACTCCAAAGCAAGCAGGCTGTTCAAAGATTCAAGCTAAACTAAGATTAAAGCCAAGAAAGCAGAAGAGAAGACATTAATCCAAAAGGAAAATGAAGAATTCCAAGTTCCAAATTCAGAAAATCAACTGCCGAGGTGAAGTCGCACCCCAAGTCGACTCCACCTGCGACTTGGGTCAAGTCTGAAGCCAAGTCGACCCGACCTGGAACTTGAAGTCGCTACAGGAAGTGAAGTCGCGAAGCCAAGTCGACTCCAGACTGCGACTTGGGTGAAGTCGCAAAGCCAAGTCGACTTCATGATCGACTTCAATCGAGGAAAAACTTCCAGCGTTGAAAACTGAAGACCGGAGTCTGCGAAGTCGCACCCGAAGTCGACTCCGTCAACGACTTGGGTGAAGTCGCACCCGAAGTCGACTCCACCTGCGACTTGGGTCGCAACGGTCGGATTTATTTTCGAACGTTGGCGCATTAAATGCGCGCCACCAACCTTCTAACGTTCGGATTCCCTCCAAACTTATAAATACAACCCATTGTGAACGAAGGAGGTACAAGAGGATCATTAAGTAAGCATAACTCATATCCATAAGAGCTTCAAAGAGATCAAATCACTCAAGGAGGAAGAATTGTATTTCAAGTTGCAAGAGCTACATTCAGAAACTTCAAAGCCATCATCTACAAGTTCTTCCCTGCGCTAAATCGTTTCTACACACCTGTAAAGTGTAGTTTACTTTTATTGTTTACTTGTTTGTGTTGAACTTGATTTAGCTTGCGTAGCTAAGATCAAGTGGTAGCAAAGTAGTGTGTGATTGGAGTGTGACTCATCACCTACTTGTGCTAAGTGTTTGATGCCCCCTAGAGCTGGAATCTAGAAGAGAGCAAGAGGCTCTAGTTGTTGATGCCCCCTAGAGCTGGAATCTAGAAGAGAGCAAGAGGCTCTAGTTGTTGATGCCCCCTAGAGCTAGAATCTAGAAGAGAGCAAGAGGCTCTAGTTGTATTCGCGGAATACAATAGTGGAACCCAAGTCACAAGGAGTGTGAGCTTGGAAGAGTGGAGTAGGGAGGTTGCCCGAACCACTATAAAATCCTTGTCTACTTGCTTTTATTTCTGCTCTCTTTATTACTTTGCTTTCCATTCAGTTTCTTCATTCAAGGGGATTAATTCTACAAGGGGTTAAGTTTTTAAGTTACCAAAGAAATTTTTAAGAACCCAATTCACCCCTCCCCTCTTGGGTTTTGCCATCTATTCGGGACCCAACAGTGTGGACAAGACATATAATGCCGATATAAATGGAGGGAAATGTGTTTGCATATCCTTTGTTCATAAAAAGCCTAGAAATGGGAATAAACATGTCTACAAGAAAAGTCTTTTCTTTTCAAATATAGAAATGCTTCAAAATTGATTTAGCGAGATAATTCTAAAATCGTTTACCAACAAACAAGCAATATTTTTTGAAAATATTATTTTTTTCAAATGTTACGAATGTTTTGTAAAATTGATTCACTAAAATGGTTCCAAATTTTTTTAAGGGTGGTCATCTTAGTATTATGATTTGAAAACAGTTTATGAAAATATTTTGTTTTCAAAATGATTATGCCTAGTTCTCAATTAAGAAAGGCTCAGTCTGAGGACTACGATGGATTATGTTATATCAAGTATTGATTTAAAAATGGCGTTGTCTAATGATTGTGTTGATTTTATGAAATCATGCTAGCATGATAATACGAGTATAAACCAGTGTGCACGAGGATAATGTACTAGGTCTATGGTAGAGGCAGTTGCAGACCGAGATGGTTGCAGATCAGAGCCCACCTCTACATGTGGCTGAGTCGCTAAGGGAAGACCGGAGGCCGGCGGCGCCTCCCTGAAATGGGAGTAGGATCATGGACGGCCCCCTAGCGTAGTGGTGCTGTTACATGTATGGTTTCTTTTTTATGGAAGGATGATCACTCCGTAAGTGTCACCTACTAGATGGTTAGAGATTTATATGCATATTCTTTATTTTAAAAGCCCCAAAATGGGAACATGGAAATATTTTAGGACATGACAATGTCCACAGGAAACAATGTTTATATGAAAATATCTTAGGACATGACAATGTCCACAGAAAACAATGTTTATATGAAAATATTTTAAGACATGAAAATGTCCATATAGATAAAAGGTTTATATAATATGCGCTACTTTTGAAAAGCTCGGAATTTGGGATATAAAAATGTTTATATGAAAACATTTTAAGACATACAATTGTCATCATGAAAAAGGTTTTATGAAAGATTTTTTCCTGTTGGTAGTTGATCGCTTAATAAGTGTCTTCTACCAAACAACTAGATATGCATTTATATGAAAATGAAAATGCTTGCTTACTGAGTTTATCACTCACGATTTGTTTTTCCAACCCTAGATAGGTTCAAGGAGCTCAAAGGGAAAAAGGACCTGATAAATTGAAGGAGAGTATGAATTGGTATTCTTTAATGTGTTAACCATTTGTTAGCTATCATGTAAGAACTGATATGTTTAGAGAATGATTAAATGCTTGTGTTGATCATGAAGATATTAGGTCATGAATGTTCCTCATGTATGTAAACAAGTTGATATGTTACAAGTATACAATTGCTTATGAAATGAATGGTGAGAACGATATGTATAGTTAAATTCAAGTATATATTGCTTGAAAAATGATGAAGGAAATGGAAAGAAAAGAAATAAAAAAAATTTTGTTGAACAAAATTTATAAAAAAAATCTCGCCGTGTGAACAGGGCAACAATCCTATGTCACATTTACCAATCAAAAATGATCCCGGAGTAAGGCTCAGGTTGTGACGCCTCGGGTTGGGGGTGCCACAAAAAGGTACTGATGTTATTGAATTATAAGTATATTTATGCATAGTTATTGATTGATTCAGAAAGAAAACCATATGGAAAAGGGTATACTGCATTCGAGTCGAGGGTTTAAGCTTGTTCAGTTTTTATGTATAATTAGATGAGCATGATGTAACATGTATTTGGATATTGATTTTTGGACACATAGGTTTTGTTGTAGATGGTGTGTTGAGCATGTTGTTGTTATTGGACACTGTATAATTATGAAACCAAGCAGAACTTGTGAATTTGATGAAGTTGTTTGTGTTAATGAATTTTCATGTCATTTTGAGGTTGTGGTATGAATATTTTATTTTGTTTAAATTATATGAATGTTTAGTCATGTTGAGCAGTCAAGTTGTGCATTTGAATGTTTTCAACAATTTGAGGGCACATTTGTAGTAGCATGCATACAATCATACGGATTTAAACTATTTGGGACCAAATTTTTGATTTCGGTTTTTGGTTGATGAATTTGATGGCATGTTGGGGACAATGATAGAGCACCTTATTCCTAGGGGTAGGAATTGTTGATTTTGGAAGCAAGTTTATTTGTTAGTAATCCAGAATTCGATTTCCTAGATTTTATCGAATGTACAGAATGTGGATGTTGAATGATTTAGGATTTCCATTTTGGTTTGACTTTTGGCCATGCTTTTGTTGAAGCAGTAAGTTATGAATGTTGAAGCATGCAAACTCATTGGGTTGAATTGTGGATTGAATTTAACAAATATATATGTTAGTAGAGTAATCATGTTATAATTCTGTCATTTAGATTTCCTCGATTGCTAATTGAAATTACAACTAAAGCCATTGGAGTAAAAATGCAATGGATTGTACCAGATGATGTACATTTTTCTTTCTCATTTAAGGTGCTTGGAACTATTTTTTGTTGATTTCTTATTGGGACCAAATGTTCATTCCCAAAAAGAGCTAATACAGTCTATATGCAAAAAATTTACAACATGATTGTACTTCAATTAACACTAATGATGCCAGATTATGACCCACTTGATTGCCTGATCTTAACACATGTAGGTACTTCACTGATTGAAAGCTCTTTTTAAACTTGTTGATATCATTTATGAGAGTCCCAGCAGTTGACAAAACGGGCTCCTCATCATTATCTCATCATTGAGAAAATAGATCAAATTATAATCACTTTCAATTCCTCCCCTATCATAGCAGTAACCCTATCCTTTCTCCATTCACTCCTTTCCTTATCAATGAAGAAGCTAACAGTCTGTATAAGCTGAGGCATGCAAATGTAAAAAGATATGATACTTGAATGCATGGGTTGAATTATTTGAATAGAGTGCACGTAGCTATCTTACCTTTTTACCTTCCTATTTTTATTTGCACATCTGAGTTCACATCTATTTAAATGGCTTGGAGTGACTAAGTTTATGACCAAATTTGCATGGTTTAAGGATTGGAAGGGTCCATGGAGCTTACTTGACCTGTTTTGCTTACTTGGCCTGTTTTACCCGATCTTAGTCTCATGACCCGTTGGTTTTGTATTTCCTATACGAATCTGATTTTGAACAATTTGTGAATGGCTCTACCTCATTTCCTAGGCATCTATAAATACATTGGTCTTTGATTGACTTTGAAATTCTTCATTACTATTCTTGTATCCCCATCTATCCAATTTTGGTTCATTCGAGAATTTACATCACTACTTTGTGTGAATGAATAAGAAATGACAAGCATAATGTGTTTTTATCTGCTTCAGATCAACTTCACTTTCTTTCAACCCAATGATATACCTATTTCAGATCTATCCTTTGTATCTAAAAGATCAAGTTATTATCCATGTAATGTGTTGCTTGAATTGCTGAATGAGAGCATGTAGATTTTGATATTTGTAACATAGTAATGCTTGTATTCTTCCTCAACCTTCGTAATATAAATTCTTTTAAAGAAAGTGTGTATATTCATATTCTTGCAAAACCTTTATGATGCACAATTCATATTCATGTAAAATGGTGGATAAATTGGGTATACTTTGTGTTGAAACTGGATTTTCTTTGTGACATGATGTGTTTTCATGTGTGGAAATGGAACTTGTACAGTGCATTGAGATGAAATCCAATTTTCACGGGTGTTATAGCTAAGGGAAAAACCAAGGTGTGGGACAAAATAACTCTATATCATTCAACATGGAAAAAATGATGTGTAGGGGAAGTTGTTAAATCCAGTTTTATTAGCAATAGTGTAGTTTTTTTATGGTCATTGGTACATGCTATGACTTATTTTCCTTAAGGTATACGATAGGTAGGGTGCTTCTTTTCGTTGATAAATTTCTCTTAATTGCATTCTTTAGTAGAGGATAAAAAAAACACAAGAAGAAGAAAGAAAAGACCTTTGGTCCTAAGCATCCTAGCATACAAATATAAAAGAAATTCATAAATACTCTTCCTTCTAAACGGCCTATTTCTAATATGTCAGACGCTTGTTATTCTAAATTGCTTCCTTGATTTTAGTTAGTTGCCTACTTGCCTCCTGATGAACTAGTTTTGTTCATCAAACCTACTTAGATTTAGTTAGTGCCTTCAAATGTCTATAGATTTAATTGCTTTTGAACAAGGTTTTCTGACAATGTAGTACTTTATATATGATATCATTTAATTTGCTTATCACATCCTTTCTTAGACCACATCAAAATTTTTCATTAGTATATAATTTTTGTACGAAGGATAGTTGTATCCCTTTTATGTGTTTTGTTGGTGATAGTGAACATTTGGCTTCGTCATGCCTTTTATCGTTTGGCTTTTCTCATGTCTTCTATCATTTTACTTTGTCTCATCATGTTGATGATTTGCCTATAGTTAAAGGAATATCCAAACCAAAGTCTCTGTAAAAGCTTTTCATTTGGCATTCTCGGAGTGGAGCTGTCATGCCTTTTATTGCCTGAAATGCCTAGATTTTATGTATGCATAGAATAGAAACTTGTGCTTATTGTATTAAATTCAATTATTGCCATGTTGGGAATATTATTTTGATAGTGTATTTGCTATGTCTTTTAAATGTGATTTTCCTTGTGTATATAGCAACATTCTACTAAGTAAAGATTGTATACTCATGTGTGGAAATTGAATGGTGGATGCGTTATTCATATTTTTGTAAAATAGATTGCTAAGTTTTGTGGACTTATTAGGAAATGAGATTTTCAAGATGTATGCATATGTATTCACATGTGGAAATAAAACCTGTATAGATTGTTAAAATGAATTTTTTTTTAACAAAATGAAACCTAAAAAAACACATGGCATTTTAAGCAATAAAAGGGGTGCCTAGACCTTCCCTATGCATTACCAAGCAACCTACATGGAATCTCAAATGTGGACTAGTTGAATTTCATCATATTTTCTAGTTTTACTCTAAAAAAGCGGGGGCATCTCCTAACCCCTAAAATCTCATTTTTCTTTGTTGATTTTACACATGTACATATTGCAGAGAGTTCTTCTGTGGGTGCTGGAAGAAATTGATTTGGGTTTGAGGCTCTCTCTCTCTCTCTCTTTCATTCAGTCACTCACATACACACATACAATTAGTGGAATACAATTTAAGTATATCATTATTTATGCATGCGGAGGGGGCTTTTTGCATTGTGAGGCATGACCATTGCTAGTACCTATTTAGCAACAACAAGTGATATTTATTAAAAAATATAAATGATTATATCTTTGTGGCGCCCCAACCCGAGCGTCACAACCTCACTCCAAGATCTATCGATTGGTAAGCGTGATCATGATTATTACCCTGTCACTCGGCGGGCTTATTGGATATTTATCCATTTTATCTTAACTCCTTAGGAGTTTATATTATTTTATGCATTCCAATTGAAATATACACATATGATCTCATAATTTTTTCCATACTTAACCATTTCATGATAAATCGTTCTTAACAATTAACCATAAAATTTTTTTCATTGATTATAGTCAAAATCACCACATAGTCATAAACATAGTATAATTCTTATACAACATTAAATTACCATTAATGTAATCAGACATACAACCATATAATTCATAGAGTTCAATCACAGGTAACTTATAGAAATTCATTTTTCCTTGAATCTCCACCTGTGCTCATTGCATGGTTCTTCCCTTCACCTGTCTTTAGGATTTGGAAAATAAAACTGTGAGTCGAAACTCAATAAGCAAGCTATAAGGTTTTCAGGCAATACATTTTCATTGAAAATAACTTCGAAAGTCACATGATACCCACTCGAGGGTATATCTTAAAACATGCTTCTTATACCCATCTACGGTATGTCATAAACAATGTGATGCCTCATTTAAAATCATGACATTCCTTTGGATAGAAGCTAGCTAGGCAACCATCCATTTTCATTCTCTCTCCCATTCCAGGGAGGCGCCGCTGGATCTCGGTCTCTCTTAGCGACTTGGCCACACCAAAGGGAGACATTTGGTCCACTTACACCTTTGAAGTGAACCTCATGTTTTTGTGCACATGATTTCTTTCATAAACATGAACTTGACATGCTAGCATGATTTTTCAACCATAAACTCATGATTCATCAATTGACATAATTTCTTGGAAAGCAGTAAACAATTTATTTATTTCATTGGAAATAACATTTCAATACATATTTAGATAAGGAATGGTCATCCTTAAACAACTTAGAAATAATTGAAATCATCCATTTTCTAACTCATTTAAACAGTTAGAATATCATTGATAATCATTTTATCATATTTGATAAAACAAAAGCATTTAGAAAATAGCTTGCTTATCTTGCATGCTTAGTTTTCCTCCTCGTTAATCTCTTTACCTTTGCCTATACATAAATGACGAGCTACGTATATGTCTAATTAAAATGCTCATTTTAACGCAAGTATACATGTCGATCAAGTAATAAAGAGTGAGTAGAGTATCATTCCCACGAGGATTGTTGTGAAACCCCGATCTTGGAGGTATGTATGAAACCCTAGGGTTATAAACCCTATGTAATGTATTGATCCTTATATAAAATATATGGATGATATTTTACAATATGTGGAATTGGAGGATTAAATAGCTAATTATGGAATGTTAATCCGGATGAATAGTAAATGTGAATAGTGAACATGTGATTAAAGGGAAGTGTAAGTTAATCACTTTAGATTAACTTCATCATAAAAAGATAAAAACGGAAGCTTCCCACTAAAGGACGAAAAAAGAGGTGGAGTTGCTTTTGAATTTTTTAATAATTTTTTAATTTTAAGGTATTTTTGTAGAGAAAATGAAGAAAAATTCATAACTTGCAATCCGGACATCGGATCAAGGTGAAATTTTTTATAGATGGCCAAAGTATTATGATGAACATGATGAGTGGTCCAAGATTGATCAAAAATCATAAATCAAGGGTCAAGATTAAACGTCATTTGAAGATAAAAAAGTAGCTTTACTTTATCATTAAATTAGGATTGAATTTTGATTAATTTTAATTAATTAAAATCAGCACAAGGCTCAAGGAGGACTTTTGGGATCCAATGGCCTAAAATCATCCTCATCAAGAATCAACGGTTGAGATTTAATTAGCTTAAAAATATGATTTTAATAAATCAAAAATTATTAATTAAATAGGCTAGCTAGGGTGGCGTGAACAGTAGCTAGGGTGGCTGCACATTGCTCAAGACAAATCATGGAAATTGGAAAAATATATTTAGAATTAAATACCTTGAGCAAGGGGATAAATTATAATTTAATGAAAAATGAAAACTATAAATAGGGGGTGCTATGAACGACCAAAGGCACTCCAAACCAGCTCCAAGCTTGAAAAATTCAAGCCTTCCCACCCCAAATTCGTTCCAAGCCTTGAGAGAGAGAAAGTGAGAAAGGAGGAAGGATATCTTAACTTCAGATAAGGGGATTATTCCCAAATTTCTTTTGGATGTTAAGTAGGGTAAAATTATGCTTAGATAATGCCTAAGCATGAGAAAATAAGTGTAGTTACCATGCCAAATTGGAATTATGCCTAAACATCGAAAATTTGGAGCGAAGATAGAGCATTCGGGAAAATAACATATGATATGAGTAATTAATGCTCCAATATTGCTAAATGATAATTTGGGATGAATTTTTATGATAGTTATGATGTTGGAATGATGATATATTGATCTCATGATTTTTGGATTTAAGGATTATGTTTAAGTGAAATTATGATGAATTTTAAAATATGGAGAAAATGATTTAATTAGCCAAGTTAATGATGATAAATTCGAAATTCATGAATTTTTTCATGGTATACTAAGCATAAGCTATGCCAAGATATTATTTATCTTTGAAGAAAATGTCAATTTTTGGAACCCATGAACAGTAACCAACACGCTGTGAATAGTAACCTCGGAGAACAGTACCTGCTACAGTAATCATGAACAGTACTATGAACAGTGAACAGCGTGATTTTGAAGAAAAATTGAGATTAATATTTGAGGATTAAGATATCAACTAAGTACTTAAGAATGAGCACAATGTGCGAAATGTGGAAAATATGGTGAAATGAATGGTATAATGCATAAGTTATGACGTACACCCGACTTGGAATTCAAGTAGGTTGTGAATGTTAATGGAAATGGTTTGGAAAACTGAGTTGAATGCAAGCAAAAGAAAGTATATGAATGCTATGTCATTCTTATATGTATAGGCAAAGGCAACGAGATAAGCGAGACGGAAAGCTAAGCAAGCAAGGTAAGCAAGCAAACCCTTTTGAAAATATGTTTTATTTTCAAGTATTTATGAAATGTGTTTAAGGGTGGTCATTCCTATAATGTTTTGAAATGATGAATGTTTATGATTTTTTATGAAAATTCATGCCGGCATATTGATGTCATGTGATGTTCATGGACATGTGCACATGTATGATGCATAATGAAGAGGCTTTGGTGAAGGAAGTAGGATCGGGGATCCTCTTCACCATTGCCAAGTCGCAAGGGTTGTGTGCCAGCGGCGTCCTCCCAAGAGGTGGGGGCACAAGGAAGAGACTTTAGTGGAGGTAAAAAGCGGATCAGAGGGTCCCCTTTCACTATTGCCGAGTCGTATGAGTTATGTGCCGGAGGCGCCTTCCCAAGAGGTGGAGGCAAAGGAATGTTATGTGTGAATGAATGCATTACATTGTCAGACATGGATTGAAAAGGAAAGCATAGATTTGAAAATAATGTTTTTAAGGGATTATGCAAATAATTCTCTACATGAGAATGACAAGTCACCTGGTGTAAGAGGTATATAATGTCGGGAAAATCAAAATTCATACATGTAGGAGACCATATAGGCATCAAGAGGAAGAGAGGTTCCCCTTGATGAGGCCAAGTCGGAGAGAGCCGGCATATTCGACCATGCTATGTGAGATGGTCCCTAGGCTAGCGTACCCGCATACGAAGGTTTATGTCAGGATTGGAAAGGAAGCATTTGCACATCCAATGTTTATGAAATGATTTTTATAAAAAGGTTTCTATTCCATTGATAATTGATCACTTGCTAAGTGTCTCCTATTGAATGGAGAGAAATGCATTTACGAATGATTTACATAAATGGTTTATGAAGGGTTTCCAAAAATGGTTTATAAAAAAGTTTCTATTCCGTTGGTAGTTGATCACTTGGTAAGTATCTTCAATCGAATGGAGAGAAATGCATTTAAATGAAAGAAAAATGCTTGCTTATTGAGTTTCGACTCATGTTTTGTTTTTCCAACCTCAAATAGGTGTAGGTAAAGCCAAGAGATGAAGGGCATATGTTGCTAAAGGAAAAGAGATAATCTACAAAGATTAGTAGATTTTTGTATGAATAGATGCCCTAATGGGATATGATGAAAAAGAACATAGGTTGTATGAAATTATGAATAATATAAGAAGTTGATGATTTATGATGATATGGATAAGTCCATTATAAATGATGATGAGTATATGTTTATGTGATGAAAGAAAAGAAAAAAAAATTGGACGAGATGCAATTAAGAACTCGCCGCATGATCAGGGCAAAAATCCTGATTCACATTTACCAATCGATAAGATCTTGGAGTAAGATTGTGACGCTCGATTTGGGGAACCACAATTGTGTTAAACAAATCAGCATCTTAAATCTCAATTGTCTAAGTGAATTGGTAAAGAGAATGAGATTTGGTTTCAAACAATTGAATTAAACTAAACTAAGCAAAACAGTAAATGACCAAAGTGGAGTGGATATTGCTGAGATTGCCTTGAGATGATTAAGATAGGTGGGAATATGAATTCATTGAATCATAGCTATAATATTTGGTTCCAATTAAGTTAGTTGTGCAGAGATTACTAATCTAGGTTCATTCATATTCATATATGTCTTCCAACAAAAACAAACCTAACCAAGTTTTAGCTATGTGCTATGTTCCTATGCACACAAGTAAAACAAGATCGATAACCACATAACCTAATCAAGATTACACAGGGTTAAGAGGTATGTTCCTATCCATATTAACATCCAACACAAACAAGAACTAGAATACCTGTGCCTTATATATGGATCTTATTCAAATCCCACTTTTCCAAGCATGAATCTGAATATTCGATCAATCCACAAGGTTGCAAAGCTTGTAAACGCATTAAGCATGATATATAACGGTAATATCAAGTAACACAAGTCACAGCATAACAGTCTTATCAATTCAAGCATAAGAAAATCAAATATCATAAGCTATGAGTTCAAATCCTACATATCTCCCACCATAGGAAGGTTCAACCCATAAACATGACTTCAATTCCCATTAAAATCAAGTTACAATCATCCCAAGCAAGGAGAATAATAAATAGGAAGAGATAGATGAGAAGAGGAGATGAAACTCAATAGATTTGCAATGATAGCTTGGATCTCCACTTGCTCTTCTCTCCTTCCTTGAAGCTTTGGTTTCCTCCCTTTTCTCCATAGCTCTCTCTGTCTCCCCACGCCTCTACGTCTCTCTCTGTCTTCCTAACGAACCATGAGTCCGTTCGAAACACATGCAAAGACACACGTGTACGGGGTCACCGTGGCTCTTAGGCGCCAACTCTCTGGAGGCTAATTGACTTAAAAGCTTCCAACATATTTCTACATGGTAGTGAAGTGGCGCCTAGGCACCAAGTCCCTGGAAGCTTTTCATCATGGGGATGCTGAAGTATTCTTCTAGGGTTGTATGTTGGTGCCTAGGCGCCACTGGTCAGTGCCTGGGCGCCATCCTACTTGCTTCTTCCTTTGCTCGGTTCTTCATCCCGACTCACTCGCACATGGAAAGTTGCCCGTCCTTCCTGCAAAATCAACTAAAACTAAATAAATGAACTATAAGTGCCTATTTTATACTAAAAATGCATAAAAACTACATTATGCTCCTAAAATGCAAAGTGAGTGAAAACTAAGCTAAATGGGTGCAAACTAACCATATTCTCTTGGATTAACATGCAAAACTAGTTTGAAATGGGACATGATAACTCGTATTTTTAGGAGTTATCACACCCCCAAACTTAAATGTTGCTAGTCCTCGAGCAACACATGAAAATATAATGAATGAATGAATGAATTTGGACTCTGTCAACTCAACCTGATTCCCATTATACTTCTAACAATCACATCTCTCTATTCAACAAGATCAAGAATAATCTTAACTTGAAAAATCATCCATCTCTCAAAATAGGACATGCATTTTCATTTTTCATTCTCAAACCAAGTTACATGTATATGACAGGATTTCTAGTACAGAGTAATAATTCCATCATGCTAATCTTTCTCTTGATCAAGAGAAACTGGTTAGAAAATCAATACAAAACAGGTGAACTAAGGTTTAAGCAGAATTAACTGTTCAAAGAACATGATAATAATTCACTAGATTCCATTTTACCTAACTGCACATTCCCCCCCAACTTATTACAAGACTCTTCTCACCATATTTCAGGATATCTGGAGATCTATTTTTATCTTTTTGTTTGATTTTTTTTTGACTCCCATCACCATATTTTAGGGTATCTGAGAAAAGTTTTCTTTTAAAAGCATTATTACTGTGATTTTCCTTTGCTTTTTTTATCCGAACCTTGACATTTGTTGATGCCAAGTCCCAGTTACTCAGCTTAGGTCAATCACCCCCTTTTTATTATTTCGATAACTTGGTAGGGATACTAAACATGCAAGAAAATTTTTTGTGAAGTATTACCATTTCTGAGACCATTAATTCCCTTAAAGCACGTGGTTAACATTTGTTTAACTCAGTTCTTATCATTTCAGTTGAAAAGATTAGCATGAAATTGAATTATAACAATGTACTATTAGATTTAGTCCAATTCTTTCACATGTTACTTGCAAATTTCCTTAACACATAGTCCTTAGCCTGAATTTCCGATTTTTCATGAAATCAATTTCAAGTTAAAAGTTTTCTCGACCTTGCACGTATTTCATCAAAATGGATTGAAACAAGATAATTTTCACAGGAAAAATTTGACATGATATGCAATCTAACACATATATACAAGATATGAATCAAAACACACCAAAAGGAATTATACACCCCCCCAAACTTGAGGGATGTATTCTCCTCAATGCATGCAACTATATGAAACCGGCATGATCATAGACTGAGAAATAAATACAAAAGGAATATAAAATGGAAAGGACAAGTACTCCCCTAGGTGTCTGATGCGGAGGAGTCATCGTCGTCGCACTCACTTTCTTCACCAGGATGATGTGAAGATTGACCAAAACAGGCTCAGAACTCGGGATGTGTCGATGGGAATGGTGGTAAAGCCTTCATATCAATCTGTTGGTCCTCCATGAGTCTTCGAAAGTGCGCCTCTATAGCCCGATTGGACAGCTGTAGAAACCGAGCTTGGGTTGTCATTAGATTCTCCAAGTTGGTCAGCCTCACATTGGTTGGGAGCGGTTGAGAGCGATGTCACAAATAGGAAGAAGGAAGAACGAGCAGCACAATATTGAAAAGTGCACTACAAGCTCAACTGTCCATGTCTTTACACCCCAAATTTAATTCATACAAGCTCTTCTTAGGCAATCCAACTCAAGTTTCAAGCCATATTATTGATATCACAAGTGCGGTTCATAAACTCCTCCCCCACCACTTTAAACTCTTAGCCACAACAAAATAATGGAACAGCTTGAACCAAAAAGTTACCCACAAGTAACACATCCACATCCCCACAAATATATTAAAAATGCAAACCACCCACTTGCATGCCTTTTACTTAAAGTAATAAAATAGGTGAGTCACTAAAAGCAGTAAAACAAATTGCGTAGAATTTCAACGGCCCAAAATATGCAAAGATGGAGGATTTTGATATTGAAAATGAAATCAACTAAGTAAACCATGGTTTTCTTGTCAACGGGCTCAAAAAAGGCTTTCTGTTGATATGTGGTAGCTCCCGTAACTCCTCCGGGATCAAAAGTTATGGCCAGTTGAAGTTGGCATGCTAAAAACTCATATATTTGCTGTTTTTTATGCTGGTTGGGGAAACGGCGCCGGGGTGCCAAAAATTGAGGCCAAGGCGCCGACTTGCTGACTCAAAACTTGCAACATGTTGTTTCCTTGAAAAAATATGGCATCGGGGCGCTGGATCATGGCGCCGAAGCGCCACTTCTCTGATCCCAACTTGCTGCAACATGTTCTTTTGCAAAAACTTAGCGCCGGACGCCAAAAATTGAGGCCGAAGCCTCACTCCAACTGCATTTTCTTGTCTTGAATAATGAACATAAACTTGAAACTCCTTGATTCCCTCATCTATCAACTTCAAAGTGGATTGAAAATCCATATGATAATCTTGTCCTTCCTTGCCTTGGGAGATACTACTTTATTCTTAGATCAAAAATCAAAAAGTATAATGGTTGCCTCCCATTCAGCTCTAAATTTATCGTCTTCAGCCCGACGTCCCTTATGATTAACCAACTCCCGCTCTGTTGAACTTTCTTCCATGCGGATTATGCACTGGAAGTTCAGATCTCTTCTTAGCCTCTTCAAATAGATCAGTTAGCCTCTTTTCTTAAATTTCATAGAGACTATAGAAAAGGTTTTCAGGGTCTTGAATAAATGATGGCTTCAAAATGCTACTTTGCAAGGCAATGGATTGATCATCTAAGTCATGTTGCACCTGAATTTTAGGAAGACAAATTAGAAGTGTGTTGATATGATAATTTTCAACTTTCTCTACTATATCAACCTCTATCTCTTCATCAATTTTCTTCTTCCGCTTCCAGGCTTTCCATTAGCTCGGCCAATTGTTCAAGCACGAATTGAGGGGCAAATTATTTTGCTGCACAAATGGATATATCTTCTTTGATGCTTTTAGTGACTTTGCAGGCCTCACTCAACGCAGTTTCCTTTGAGTCCTCCTCAATACTAGTTGAACAAGACTCTTGCTGCCTACTTTGGATTGCAGTAGCCACCTGCTCCACCTGCTTTTGCATGTTCAGGTTAAACTCCATGTGGCTCGTCATGAATTGCATGGACATGTCTTCCAACAATGACCTGCTGTCAGGTGGTGATGACTCCCCTACTTGATATGCTTGAAATCCAATCGACATCATATTTTCTGATTGAGGGTTTCCATAGTTGTCCTGTACATCATTTGAATGATCAAGATGGCCCATGGATGCTAAGTAATACACGCATTGATTTAATAAATTTCCCTCACCTCCACAAAAGTCGCAGTAAGTTGAATAAAAATTGACCATATCCTGCGTTTGATTGTCAACACCTGCAAATTGAGCTGGAGGTGCCCATATATTATCATACTCATGGAAACCCATTGTACTTGGTGTTGAAAATTCTGCATTTAGCAAGTGGTATGCATATGAAGCCAATGAAAATTGTACTAAAAAGATCCCTGAAATAAACTTTTATCAAAAGCAAAGAAAGAAAAAAAACTATGTATAATATATGCACATTCACAGAAGACAACTGAAATTGTTAGGTACTAAGTTTAAAGCACCAATCCCCGGCAACGACACCAAAACCTTGACGAGTTACGTATATGTCTAATTAAAATGCTCGTTTTAACGCAAGTATACATGCCGATCAAGTAATAAAGAGTGAGTAGAGTATTGTTCCCACGAGGATTGTGTTAAACAAATCAGCACCTTAAATCTCAATTGTCTACGTGAATTGGTAAAGAGAATCAGATTTGGTTTCAAAGATTTGAATTAAACTAAACTAAGTGAAACAGTAAATGACCAAAGTGGAGTAGATATTGCTGAGATTGCCTTGAGATGATTAAGATAGGTAGGAATATGAATTCATTGAATCATAACTATGTTATTTGGTTCCAATTAAGTTAGTTGTGCAGATTACTAATCTAGGTTCATTCATATTCATATATGTCTTCCAACACATACAAACCTAACCAAGTTTTAGCTATGTGCTATGTTCCCATACACACAAGTAAAACAAGATTGATAATCACATAACCTAATCAAGATTACATAGGGTTAAGAGGTATGTTCCTATCCATATTAACATCCAACACAAACAAGAGCTAGAATACCTGTTCCTTATATATGGATCTTATTCAAATCCCACTTTTCCAAGCATGAATCTGAATATTCGATCAATCCACAAGGTTGCAAAGCTTGTAAATGCATTAAGCATGATATACAAGGGTAATCTCAAGTAACACAAGTCACAGCACAACAGTATTATCAATTCAAGCATAAGAAAACCAAATATCATAAGTTATGAGTTCAAATCCTACATATCTCCCACCATAGGAAGGTTCAGCCCATAAACATGACTTCAATTCCCATTAAAGTCAAGTTACAATCATCCCAAGCAAGAAGAATAACAAATAGGAAGAGATACATGAGAAGAGGAGATGAAATATCATAAGCTATGAGTTCAAATCCTACATATCTCCCACCGTAGAAATGGTCAGCCCATAAACATGACTTCAATTCCTATTAAAATCAAGTTACAATCATCCCAAGCAAGGAGAATAACAAATAGGAAAAGATAGATGAGAAGAGGAGATGAAACTCAATGGATTTGCAATGATAGCTTGGATCTTCACTTGCTCTTCTCTCTTTCCTTGAAGCTTTGGTTTCCTCCCTTTTCTCCACAGCAGCCACGACCACTCTCTCCGTCTCCCCACGCCTTTCCGTCTCTCTCTGTCTTCCTAACGAACCCTAAGCAGGTATTTAAATCTCCCTAAGTCCGTTCGAAACACGTGCAGAGACACACGTGTGAGGGGTCGCCATGGCGCCTAGGCGCCAACTCTCTGGAGGCTAATTGACTTAAAAGCTTCCAACATATTTTTGCATGGTAGTGAAGTGGCACCTAGGCACCAAGTCCCTGGAAGCATTTCATCGTGGGGATGCTGGAGTATTCTTCTAAGGCTGTAGGTTGGCGCCTGGGCGCCAACCTACTTCCTTCTTCCTTTGCTCGGTTCTTCATCCCGACTCACTCGCACATGGAAAGTTGCCCGTCCTTCCTGCAAAATCAACTAAAACTAAATAAATGAACTATAAGTGCCTATTTTATACTAAAAATGCATAAAAACTACATTATGCCCCTAAAATACAAAGTGAGTGAAAACTAAGCTAAATTGGTGCAAACTAACCACATTCTCTTGGACTAACATGCAAAACTAGTCTGAAATTGGCCATGATAACTCGCATTTTTAGGAGTTATCAATAAACATAGCATTACATTCATAACAATCCATTTGCTTGCACTCACTTAGTTTTCCAATCCCATAATTCATATCATACATAATCAACTTGGATTTTCAAGTCGATCATACATACACAACATGTACTTGTGTATCATAACATTCATTCCATATTGTGTTTTAATCCCATATTTAGGGTAAACACATAACATTCATTCATAATTCATCATTTGAGAAGTTATATTTCCCATTAACTATTTTCATCTATTTTCCATCTTTCCTACGTCAATGTCACTCTAAGCATATAAGTGACGTTTTAAGCTTCATAAATAAATCTCAAAAATTGAGATAATTAATCCTCATTCATACAGTAATATCCTCATGCATTTGATCATATATTCATGCATATTTTGCATTTTAGCAAGTTCACATTAGTCATATATCATCCATTCATACATATGCTCTACATATGTTTAATATACAACACATAAATTATGTGTTTTTTAAAAATTTTCAACACAGAAACTTACACCCATTTTCATCATCATTAAACCCCTTAATTAACATATACTTTAGGGTTTAATTTCGGATTTTTAATCCATTTATGACTGGTTTCCAAAATAGTCATGTTAAGACCCGTTTTTCATCCTTTCAACGTCTCTTTTAAGACTTAAATCATAACAGATTTTTAAGTCATAATTTTCCGCAACTAAACATGCATTCCTTAACCCAAATTTAGGGTATTATCACATATTTAAAATCCATAATTCATTTGCTTCCATAACAACAACATTTTTATACATATAGGGCATCCATTTGACTCGTTTTGACGTGTCCATACATATATCCATAAAATCAGATTTAGGAAAAATATTTCCAAACCCTTTTGGACACTCAAAGTACCTTCATCCTAGGGTATTTTACCTTCCATAACATTCATAAATCATTTCATTTACAAAAAGCAACAAAAATCATATGGAAAGTACCCGTTTTGGCCCCCATTTGGACGTCCCATGTACATACCCTAAAAATCAAATTTTGGGCCAGCTCATTGTGGAACCCAGACAATATACGAGTCATTTCGGGTTGTAAATCATAGATTTTTTTGTAATTATTTTTATGATAAATGAAAATTTATGAATTATATTTATAAATATGTGTATTGGAGGTTAAAATAGTGCAATTAAAAATTTAACCCACATGAATAGTGCACGTGAATAGTAACAGAGGATTAAGATACGTGATTAAGAGTTAATCACTTGGATTAACCTAATCACAAAAAGACGAAAAAGGAATTTAATCACTACAAGACGAAATAGCATTACTTTTTATTATTTTAATGCAAATTTGGATTTTAGTGAAAAAATAGAAAAAAATTCATAATTTGCAATCCAGGCGTTGGAATTCGATGAAATTTTTTATGAATGGTTAAAAATTCATGATTGACATGATGAATGGGTTAAGATGTGTTGAAAATCACAAATCAAGAGTCAAAATGGAATGTAAAGAGGAGATAAAAAAAGTAGCCAACTTTTAATTAATTCCACTTTTGACTTTTTAATAAAATAAATTAATTAATTAATTAAATGAAAAGAAGCTACAATGGTAGGGACGTGCAGGCTAGGGTGGGTGAGCTTGACCAAAAATTCATGGCTTAAAATCAACATGATCATTAACTAACAGTTAGGATTGATTTAGCCTAAATTAATTAATTTTGAAAATCAAAAAATAAATAAAAAATAGGGCTGCATAGGGTGGCTGGAGAAGGCCTAGGGTGGCTGGTCTTGGCTCAAGGCATCTTTCAAAATTAAAAAGAAATACCAATTTATAATTAAATACCTCAAAGCTAGGGGGTAAATTCCAAATTCTTGAAACATCCAACCCTATAAATAGGGCAGCAGGGAGAACATCTAAGGTCATCAAATCCCAGCTCCACTTGAGCCATTCCAAGTTCCCAAACCATCCCACACGTCCAAGGAAAGAAATGAGTAAGTTATAGAGAGAGTGTGAGAAAAAGATGCGTATCTCCACTTTGGGTAAGTGATTTCTACCCAAATTTCTTTTGGATGTTAAGTAGGGTAAAACCATGCTTAGATAATTCCTAATCATGAGAAAATAAGTATAGATATAATGCTTAATTAGAATTATGCCAAAATATCAAAAATTTGAAGCGAAGATAGGAAATTCGAGAAGATAGCATATAATATGTGAAAATAATGATCCAAAATTGATAAACGATGATTTGGGATGTATTATTATGATAAATATGATGTTGGAATGATGATATATTAATTTCATGATTTTTGAAATTAAGGATTATGCTTAAGTGAATTTATGTTGATTTTTAGTATATGGAGAAAATGATTTTTTTTCGCCAAGTAAAAGATGATAAATTCAAAATGTATGAAATTACCTATGATATACTACACATAAGCTATGTCATGGTATTTTTTTATTTTTGGAAAAAATATTAATTTTTGAAACCCATGAACAGTAACCACGTCTCTGTGAACAGTAAGCTCGGATGAACAGCAATCTGCTACAATAATTGCTACAGTAACAGCGTGATTTTGGAGAAAATTTGAGAGTAATATTTAAATCTAAGGATGGAATTTTTAAGGATTTATGGATAAAAATCCATATATGGAAATAATGACCAAGTATTTTTAAGGTTAACCTCTATAAGAAATTATGGAGGAAAATAAGGTCATAAATGAATATAACATATGTATGATAAAGTATGTATATCCTTTTCAATTGTATAGGAAAATGAAAGGAAAGGATAAAGGATTCAAACTGAAGCAAAACAGAGGTAAGCAAGCAAACTTTTTGAAAATGATTTTATATGTTTTATATTGCAACCATGGAATATGTCAGAATTGCTTTACCATAAGCAAATCCATATGGAAGTAAGGAGAAATGTTGAGTTATGTGGGAATTGCTTTATCAGAAGCAAATCCTTATGAAAATAAGGAAAACTGTGGAAATAGTTGCATTATAATGGAAAAAGGAAAATTTTGATTTCCAAATAATATTTGGTTTTATCGAATGAATTTAAAATAATTTATTAAAATATTTTGAAGCGGATTTAAGGAAGGCCAACCGATAATCGATTTGAATGAAGATTTTTTTAAAGTAATGACTAAAGAATCATACAAGCTTACCTTCATAGAGAAGTAACTCATGTGTCATGTGGACAAAGAATATGATACCATATAAAGAAAATGAATTATGCATTGGTATATCCTTTGTTCATAAAAAAACCCAGAAATGGGAAGAAAAACGTTTGCAAAATCTTTTGTCTTTAGATATTAAAATATTTTCGAAATTGTTTTACCGCTCAAAATTTATTTAAAAATATTTTAGCAAAATTTTGAAATTACTATTTCTCAAATATTTCCTTTAAATATTTTAAATGGTTTAGAAATGTGTTATTTAAATGTTTTCAAAATTATTTAAGGTTGGTCATCCTTACAAAATATTTTTATTAACTTGTTAACTTGGTCTGTGTCAAGTTTTCAAGTTAAAAAAGGGATACAGGCTGAGGTCTGTACTATTTTGAAATGACATGCTAGCATCAAATTTTGAAAAGGAAAAGTCACAGACTAGGGTCTGTGGATTTTTATAAAAAGCATGCTAGCATATGAATATGGAAAAAGGAATGTGCACATGAGTTATGTACTAGGTCTACTGTAGAGGATATGCAGACCGGACGCGGTTGCAAGATGAGCCCCCTCTACATAGGCCAAGTCGCTTCAAAAGGCAAAATACCGGCGGCGCCTTCCCAGAAATGGGAGAAGAACACGGATAACTGTTTGGCTCGTGAGTTATCAATAGAGATAGTTTCTCTCCTGAGGAGGAAAGGGTGACCACTTAATAAGTGTCACCTACCAGACGGACAGAAACATTATGCATGATGCATATGCTTGTTTTAAAAAGGTTTTATGGAAAATGTTTTAAGGACATGAGAATGTCCTTGGAGAAAGGAAGTTTTATAAAAAATGGTTTTATGTTCATGAAAAAGAGGTTTACATGTTAAGTTTGCAGGCATATGTTTTATGAAAGGTTTTACGAAAAGGTTTCCACTGGTTGATAGTAGATCACTTGATAAGTGTCTACTATTGAACGGGATAAATGCATTTAAATGGAAAAATGCTTGCTTACTAAGTTTCGACTCACGTTTTGCTTTTCAAACCATAGACAGGTACAACACAGGCCAGGAAGGAAAGGAAAAAGAAAGTATGAAGAAAATTTTATGATATGCTGATCTGTATATGGTATGACATGAACATATGATAAGGAGTTTTCAAATTACGTATGTATGACATGATCAGGTTAAAATAACCTGTATTGTACAAAAACAAGTATGAATGTTATCAATAATAATTGAAATTTGATGTTAAGTATGTGTCTTTATGTGATGAAAGAAAAGAAAAAGAAAGAAAAAAAATTGGACGAGATCAAATTAAGTACCCGCCGCGTGATCAGGGCAACAATCCTGATTCACACCTACCAATCGACAAGATCTTGGAGTAAGGATAAATGTAACGCCTCGATTCGGGGTGCCACACTCATCCAGCCCACTTAGGCCATCCAAAGGGTCCTTAATTTGGGGTAATGTACCCTACAATTTATCCGTAAACAATTTAAGCACTTCCTTGTATCATTTTTAACTCAAAAATGGAAAAATCGGGCATTTCTTGAAACCCTAAGTTCCATATTTGCTAAAATCATTAATAAATGCTTAAATCAACATATGTAATCCAAAATAATATGAATTACATCAGAATCATCATGCTTTAATCATACAGCAACTTGGTTTAGGGTTTTGAGAATTTCCAAGTTAGCTTTCATCTCAAATTTCAACCTTAAGCTTCCATTTTCACTCTCTTGAACTCTTGATCTCATTTAAATCTTTCAAAATCATTCAATACCCATATTAAGGTATCATAACTCATCATTTAAGAGTTCTTTATAAACCAAATTCATGACTCATGAATTGAGAGAGAAAACTTGATTCAAATGATCCAAAACTTAGGTTTTTACTTACTTGAACAACCCTTAACTTGAATCCAACTTGTTTGGCTTGGTACCTCTTCTTTTTCTCCTCCCTTTTCTTCCTTTTTTTCTTCTCCTTTTCTCCTTCCCCCTTGCTAGTTTTAGACGTGCCCAAGATTTGCTCTTACTTAGCAATTTTTTTGGAAATTTTTTCCCCTTTCATCATGTGCACGTTTCCAAGGTATATATATCCCTTTTTATATTTTTTTAACCAGCTTATGGGACCCACTTGCCACATGTCATGAGGGTAATTTATTTCTACCTTATCCCTTGACGACATGACATTTTATGTCCAACTAAAATTTGCATTTACTAATTATCAAAAATCCATAAAATCCATGCATTTAAGTAATGCATTTTTGTCCACCTAAGTGACGCCCCCTCTATGCTAGCTTTTGACATTTTTTTGCCACTTTTTTCACTTATTTACGTGCCCATTTACTTCACCTAGGTATTAGTCAACTTATACACATATTTTAGCATTTTTAAAAATCTAATTTCATGCCCAAAAGTGCCCTTGGACGTCCCCTTGTATGCCACATGCCCTAAGTTCCATTTCATCTAGTTATTAGGCATTAAACTATGGCATTTAATTCTTGACTTTTCCATGGATTTGACCATTAAATAAAGCATAAAAATTCAGCTCAATCCATCCAAATTTGACACCTTGTATAGCATTAAAACATGTCATTTTCTCAAATATTTTTTATTAAATGTTATGGTAGTCTAGGGTACACAAAGTCAATGCTAGGTATCTTTTTCTAATTAACCACTTTTTCATGATAATTATCTTAATCAAATACACTCATACCATATATTTTATAATTTTATTCAATCGTTTCAAATTTCATCTTAAACCGACGTTTCTACGTCAAGTTATGATCCTTCAAAAATATCCTTAGAGTGTGAGATTAAAAATAAATAATTATCATCTTAATCTCATAACTTGTACCTTAATCCAATCCTTACATAAGGTTGAGCCCAAAATCATGATTTTTCCTTTAAAATTTCATCTCATTTTGCCTTATAGGCATTAAGTTATGAATTTTCTATGATTTTCAACATAACTCCATAATTTCCATTTTAATCTCTATTAATTAAATCATGAAAATTAAAATAAATATTCATGCCACATTCGCATATAATAATCCTCATTAAGCCCCTTTAGTCATCTTGACTCACATTAGGCTTTGGCGATTGATCTTAATCACCATTCTTAATTGCAAACTCTAATTGCAAAAATTCATAAGTTCATAAAAATCATCCAAAAATCAATCAATTCATACATAAATCATAATTACACCTTAAATGCAATTATATAAGTCCTACTTGGGTCTGGGTATTACAATCATCCCCCCTTATAATAGGTTTCGTCCCGAAACTGTCTACTTTTGGAATAACTGGGGATACTTCATTTCTACCTCCTCCTTCAATTCCCAAGTAGCCTCGCTTTCGGAATACCTATTCCGTTGCACTTTAACATACTTAATTTCTTTATTCCGAAACTTTTGCACCTTACGATCTAGAATTCTAACAGGTCTTTCCTCATAATTCAAATGGTTTTGAATTGGTAGGTTCTCCGCTACTAACACATGTGTTGGATCTGGTACATACTTTCTTAATATAGAAATATGAAAAACATTATGGACTAACGTCAGGGCTAGAGGTAGTGTTATTCTATAAGCTAACTTCTCAATTTTCTCCAATACTTCAAATGGCCTAATAAACCTGGGATTCAACTTGCCTCTTCTTCCAAACCTCGTGACTCTTTTGAATGGTGTGACCATTATAAAAATATGTTCGCCGACTTGGATATTCAAATTCCTTCTCTTGCAGTCTGTGTAACTCTTTTGCCGACTGTGGGCTGTGAGTATACACTGGCGAATAACCTGTACTTTGTCTGTCATTCGCTAAGACAAGTCTGGGGCAAGCTTTTTCTCTCCAACTTCATCCCAGTTTAGTGGTGTTCGACACCGTCGTCCATATAATGCTTCAAATGGTGTCATTTGAATACTAGCTTGGTAACTACTATTGTATGCGAACTCTGCTATCAACACATATTTATCCCACGATCCTCTGAATTCCAATGTACACATGCGGAGAATATCCTCGATAATTTGATTTACCTGCTCTGTTTGTCCATCGGTCTGGGATGAAATGTCGTGCTAAACTTTAGCTGGGTGCCTAGGGTTTCATGCAAACTCTTCCAAAATCGAGACGTGAACGTCGTATCTCGATTGAATACTATGGATCTAGGCACTCCGTGGAGTCGTACAATATCCTTGTAGTACACTTTAGCCAATCTTTCAACTGCATAAGTCCTCTTTATGGGTATAAAATGTGCAACCTTGGATAATCGATCCACTGTTACCCATATAGAGTCATTTCCGACCTGTGTCTTTGGTAATCCTTTTATAAAATCCATTGTAATGTCATCCCATTTCCATTCGGGAATTTTTAAAGACTTAAGCTTTCCCAGCATCCGTTGGTGATATGCCTTCATCCTTTGACAAGTTAAGCACTTTGATACGTATTCGGCGATCTCTTTTTTCATGTTATTCCACCAATATGCTTTCTTGAGATCCTAAAACATCTCCGTGCTTCCCGGATGCATAGAAAATGGTGAGAAATGAGCTTCTTTGAGAATTTGTTCATTCAATTCTCCTGAATTAAGTATGCATAAGCGACCTTTGTATCGATACATCCCTTGCTCATCAATAATGAATTCATTCAAACCCCTTTTCTTCATTTTTTCCACATGAGTATGTAGGTCTGTGTCCTCTTGTTGCGCAGTCTTAATCTATTCAAATAATGATGATTGTATGTTCATTTGTGATAATCTTGTTTGAGCTCCAGGGGGACATACAATCAATTCCAGTTGCCTTATTTCTCGAAGCAATCCTTCTTCTTTAGTGATAAGGTGCGCTATGCTGGCATTTCTGCTCAATGCATCAGTTACCAAATTTGCCTTACCTGGATGGTATAAAATTTCCAAATTATAGTCCTTAAGTAACTCAAGTCATCTTCATTGTCGCATATTCAATTCCTTCTAAGTAAAAATGTACTTAAGGCTCTTGTGATCTGTATATATCTTGCATTTAACACCATACAGGTAGTATCTCCAAATTTTCAAGGCAAATACCACTGCTGCTAGTTCTAGGTCATGAGTGGGGTAGCTTACTTCATTGGGCTTCAACTACCTTGATGCATAAGGGTGGCGCCCCGAACCGAGCGTCACAACCTTACTCCAAGATCTATCGATTGGTAAACGTGACTCGGGATTGTTGCCCTAATAACACGGAGGGATTTTTAATTGGATCTCATCCAATTTCTTTTTCTTTTTCTTTCATCATATAATCATATACTCATCATCATTCATAATGGACTCATCCATATCATCATAAATCATCAACTTCTCATATTATTCACAACTTCATAATTTCATATAACCTATGTCCTTTTTCATCATATTCCATTAGGGCATCTATTCATACAAAAATCTACTAACTTTTATAGATTTCTCTTTTCTTTTAGCAACGCATGCCCTTCATCTCTTGCTTTTCCTACACCTGTCTGAGGTTGGGAAAACAAAACATGAGTCTGAAACTCAATAAGCAAGCATTTTTCTTTCATTTAAATGCATTTCTCTCCATTCGATAGAAGACACTTATCAAGTGATCAACTACCAACGGAATAAAAACCTTTTCGTAAACCATTTTTGGAAACCTTTCATAAACCATTCATGAAAATCATTCTTATAAACCATTCATGTAAACCATTCATAAATGCATTTTTCTCCATTCGATAGGAGACACTTAACAAGTGATCAACTATCAATGGAATAAAAACCTTTTCATAAAAATCATTTTATAAACATTAGATGTGCAAATGCTTCCTTTCCATTCCTGACATAAACCTTTGTGTGCAGGTACGCTAGCCCAGGGAACATCTCACATAGCATGGTTCAATACGCCGGCTCTCTCCGACTTGGCCTCATCAAGGGGAACCTTTCGTCCTCTTGACGCCTACATGGTCTCCTACATGCATGACTTTTGATTTCCCTAGCATTATATACCTCTTACACTAGGTGACTTGTCATTCTCATGTAGAGAATTATTTGCACCATCCCTTTAAAACATCATTTCAAATCCATGCTTTCCTTTTCAATCCATGTATGAAAATGCAATGCATTCATTCACACATAATATTCCTTTGCCTCCACCTCATGGGAGGACGCCGCCGGCACACGGCCCATACGACTCGACAATAGTGAAGGGGGACCCTCTGATCCGCTTTCTATCTCCACCAAAGCCTCTTCATTATGCATCATACATGTGCACATGTCCATGAACATCACATGATATCAATATGCCGACATGACTTTTCATAAAAACTCATAAACATTCATCATTTCAAAACATTATAGGAATGGTCACCCTTAAACACATTTCATAAATACTTGAGAATAAAACATATTTTTCAAAAGGGTTTGCTTGCTTACCTTCTCAGTCTGTGTCCTCAACCTTCTCCTTCCTTTTTCCCTATACAGGAAAAATGGATATTTTATCCATCCATTCCATGTCTTAGGTTGCTTTCCATGCTTGCTTCAATTCATTACCTCATTCCCATAGAGGTTACGCTTATAAAGATACTTGGTCATTACCCATTTATATGGATTTTTATCCATAAATCCTTTAAAATTAAACTCATATATCCTTATAAAAATAAATCTCAATTTTTCCCAAAATCATGTTTTCACTGTTCATAGTTACTGTAGCAGGTTACTGTTTATCCGAGGTTATTGTTCACAACTTGTTGGTTACTGTTCATGGGTTTCTAAAATTGACATTTTTTCCTAAAACAAAAAATACCATGACATAACTCTCAGTTAGTATATCATGGGAAAATTCATGAATTTTGAATTTATCATCATTAACTTTGCTAATTAAATTTTTTTCTCCTTATACTAAAATTCATCATAATTTTACTTAAGCATAATCCTTAAATCCAAAAATCATGAGATTAATATATCATCTTTCCAACATCATAAAATCATAAGCATTCATCTCATATCATCATTTAGCAATATTGGAAACCTATTTTCACATTTTAGACATGATTTTCCCGAATGCTCTATCTTCGCTCCAATTTTTTGATGTTTTAACATTATTCTACTTAGGCATTATAACTTTACTTATTTTCTCATGCTTAGGCATTATCTAAGCATGATTTTAACTTATCTAACATCCAAAACAAGTTTGAGGAGAATTCTCTTACCTCAAGTGAAGATATGCTCATTCTTTCTCCTCTTTCTCTCTCTTTCCTTTTCTCTTCCCTTCTCTCTTGGCTAGAACGTGTGGGACAGGGTTTTGGCTTGATTTTTTGCTTACTTGGAGATAGTTTGGAGTGCATTTGGACATCACCAAGCTTCCCTATTTATAGTTTTTGATTTTTCATAAAATTATAATTTACCCCCTTGCTTGAGGTACTTAATTCTAAATATGTTTTCCAATTTCCATGATCTGTCTTGAGCAATGTGGAGCCACCCTACACAGCAGCTCACATCCCCTATCAGCCCTATTTATTTATGATTTTTAATTTATTAAAATTAATTATTTTAAGCTAATTTAATCTCAACCGTTGATTCTTGACGAGGATGATTTTGGGCCATTGAATTTTTGCCAAAAAGTCTCCCCCCTGCATGCCCCTGCCTTCTTGCTGATTTTTCATTAATTATTTTTATTTTTAATTAATTAAATTTAATCAAAAGTCAAAGATAATTAATGAAAAAGGTGGGCTACCTTTTTAATCTCCAAATGACGTTTCATCTTGACTCTTAATTCATGATTTTCATCACATCTTACACCATTCATCATGTTCATCATAAATTTTTAATCATCCATAAAAAATTTCATCTAAATTCGACGTCCGGATTGCATATGAATTTTTCTTCATTTTCTTCACAAAAATCCATAAAAATCCAAAAATTATTATTTTAATCCAAAAAGAACTTTTGTCCTTTAGTGGAAAGCTTCTTTTTTGTCTTTTATGATTAAGTTAATCCAAAGTGATTAACTTAACATATTCCTTGATCCCACATTTATTATTCACATTTCACTATTCATCCGAATTAACATTCCATAATTAGCTATTTAATCCTCTAATTCCACATATTGCAAAATATCATCAATATATTTCATATAAAGATTAATACATTACCTAAGGTTTCATACACGTTCCTAAAATCGAGGTTTCACAATAAGCTATCACATTTCCTCTCTGCATTAGCACGCATCCTAGTCCCTTTCTTGAAGCATCACTGTAAACTATAAATCCTTCATTTTCTTCAGGTAGGGTTAAGATAGGTGCTTTTACCAAACGTTGCTTCAATTCTTAAAAACTGTATTTGCATTCTTCAGACCATACATACTTGACTCATTTACGAGTCAACCTCATCAATGGGGCTGATAATTGTGAAAAACCTTACACAAATCTCCTGTAGTAGCCAGCCAATCCCAGAAAACTTTAGATTTCTGTAATAGTCGTTGGTCTCGGCCACTTTAAAACCACCTCAATCTTCTGAGGGTCAACTTGTACACCCTTTTCTGAGATTATATGCCCAAGAAATGCTACTTGCTTTAACCAAAACTCACATTTCTTTAGCTTGGCATATAGTTTCTCCTTTCTTAACCTATCTAATACTTTTCTCAAGTGAATCTCATGCTCTTCTTCCGACTTGGAATAAATCAGGATGTCATCGATAAAAATGACCACAAATTGGTCCAAATAATCCCGAAATACCCCGTTCTTCATATCCATAAATACAACAGGGGCATTAGTGAGTCCAAAAGGCATCACTAGAAATTCATAATGTCCATACCTTGTTCGAAATGCTGTCTTGTGAACATTGGTAGGACTTATCCTTAGCTGATGGTACCCCAACTGCAAATTTATCTTGGAAAATGTCGTTGTTCCTTTTAACTGATCAAACAGATCATCAATCCTTGGCAAAGGGTATTTGTTTTTCACCGTAACCCTGTTCAACTCACTGTAATTAATGCACAATCTAAGACTCTCATCCTTTTTCCTTATAAATAGCACTGGAGCTCCCCAGGGTGATACACTGGGTCTGATAAAAACTTTATCCAATAGCTCTTGTATTTGATTTCTCAACTCATTCATTTTTGCTGGTGCCATTCGATATGGGGCCTTAGAAATTGGAGCTATGCCTGGTATGATGTCAATTGTCATATGCATTTTCCTTTCTGGAGGTAATGTAGTCAATTCCTTCGGAAAAACATCCGGAAATTTCTTAACCACTGGAATTTGATTTATTTCCACCTCCTTTTCTTTCTTCACATGTACTGATACCAAATATGCTTGACAATTTTGGCGGATCATTTTAACCACTTTCATAGAGGATATCAATATCGTTGAATCCTCAGGCTGCCTTAGCCTTCCAATAGCTACATCTTTTTCTGGAGCTGGTTCAAACTGTACCTTCTTATTTTTACAGTCAATCGTCGCTCCCCATTGGCTTAACCAATCCATGCCTAGTATTACAACAAACTCGGTCATGGGTAATAAGATCAGGTCGACTTCTAAAATTATTGATCCTATCCTGATTGGACAAGCCTTGCATACTTGGCTAGAGCTGGCTAACCTATAGACAGGGGATTTTACATCAATTACTTTATTGGTTTCCTCTACTGGTAGTGCATGCGTGGTTACATATTGGCAAGCAATGAATGAATGGCTAGCACCTAAATCAAATAATGCTATAGCCGAATTTCCTAAAATATAAATCATACATGTAACCACTTTCTCCTCCTGCTCTTGCGACTCAGTCCGAGTCAGAGCATGCACTTGCACAGGATTTGTAGAGGTTCCCTGCCTATTAGCTGCTCCTACTAGCCTTGGTTGTGCGGCCGTTCTGTGTCCTTGCGACATTTGTGCTTTGTTTTGACAATTTGGAGCTATATGTCCAACCTGGTCACAAACATAGCATTTTACCATCTTTGCCTCTCCCTTGCCACATTCCTTGGCTATGTGACCCATTTGTCCGCATTTGAAATATTTGTTTGACCCCTTCAAACATTCGCCTACATGACGCCTCCTACATATCTTGCAAATAGGTGGCATTTTCTTCCTTGGAGCTCCTTTTCCTTTCCTTGCAACTCCTTTCCTAGCCTTTTCTTTCCTCATTACAACTTCTTTCGTTCCCGAGCTGAACATCTTTGATCCTAGCCTTAGTTCTTGAGTTCTCATTGCCTCAATCTCCAAGGCTCGAGCCCTTTTTACACTTGATGCATAGTCTTTAATCAGTAGAGGGGCTAAACTCTCTCTGAGGTAGGGCCTCAGTCCCTGTTGGAATCTTTGTGCCTTATTCTCTGGCACATTGGCTATTCATGGTACATATCTCACTAAGACATTAAACTTGGTAGCATACTCTGTCATAGTCATCCTCCCTTGGTAGAGCCTCTCAAATTCAATGACTTTCTGGCTCTATAATCCCACTGGGAGATACTCCTTATTGAATTCCTCTACAAATATTTGCCATGTCACCTCCTCCGGGTGTGGCATAGTGATCAACATCGTCTCCCACCACTCATGTGCATCTCTTACCAATAGATGAGTGGCACATAGTACTTTTTGCTTATCATTGCACGGAGATATCCTGAACAATTTTTTGATTTTCGTCATCCACTGTTCAGCTTGGACGAGGTCGGGTTCACCTGAAAACTTAGGAGGTTGTTGTGAAAGGAATGCATTTATTGCCCTCCTATCTACTTCCATTAATTGATTTTCATCCATTGTAGGCGTTGTAGGGGGAACTGGTTTAACTGTAGGAATGGGTCCTTCTTTTTCAACACTTCCTAGTTGGGCCTGTTGGGTCCTCTCCCACAAGCCTTGTAATATGTCTGCGGCTTAGGTTGCCCAATCGTGCGTAGCTTGTTGCATAGCTTCTTTTATTGCTGAAGCTACTCTTTCCTCAATCATTTGAGCTTGACTTTGCTCTGGCTCTCTAATGGGTTCTGGGCTTTCATCTGCCCTTCTTTGTTGATTCCTTTGGTTTTGCCCTTGTAATCCAGGCTTACCTCTTTTTGGCCTACTAGACTCACCAACTTCATGTTGGCTAGGAACTTCTGTAGCCACTTCTTTTCTCTTATTCTTTCTAACCCTAGACCTTGTATCAACCATGGTGCTTTTTCCGAATATTCAAAAGCACATAAATTTTATTCATGATTAGGGTTAGGTCATCATAAACACATTTCATCATCATATGGTTAATTAACCAAATCATTCAATCATAATCATGTCATTTTTCCATCATTCATCAATCATACACATTCATATTCATATGCATTCATTCCATGCATTCAAAATCCTTAGATATAGTTATATCATCATAACTAAACATATCATTCACATTATCGAAGCATCCCATAAGGCAAGACTCCTCATGGATTTTCTTTCTTGGATGCCAGAGCTTCCAACAATAGTCTGGGTAGGCTGACTTTGACCCGATTTTCCACATTCCACAAAATTTTAGCCTCTTGGGGATTCGACTGATTGCAGCCTCCTCCCTTAAGATATATACGGTGTGCAATCAATAGTCTGAGAACTCGTATTCTGGGGGATAGATCCATATAGTGAAGGAATTTTATCCCCGGAGGGTACTTGTTGCTGCTTGTCAATTGATTGTACATCTGTGTAAGGGACAACCCATCCGGAATCCTTTCATTTTCTTCAGGTACCTTCAAAATATTTGCAATCTGATGAATTGCATTGTTCCTGCATGTAGCACTTCCTATTCCTAGATTAATCTCAATCCCCTTGACATATGTGCTGTAATACTCCTGATCCCATAGGTAGTAGAACAATCTGGTTATTGAAAATCCAGCAACTCTTCAGTCCCAAACTCATAATCACTTAGAAATTTAAAATCTATAATCTTGAGAATGAAAATCTTACGCTCATAAAAATGCCGATAGAACCGACTATGTTGCCTCTCAGTTCTAAAGTAAGTTGTGGGCATTTTTAGAACTTGCCCCTTCTGAGTCGGCGTCCCTTGCCTATTTCTTGTATATTTGGTGTCGCAGCTTGATTCTGCAGATGAATCCTCATATCTGGGAGCAGATGTAGATGGATTTCCTTCCCGAAAGCATACACGGCTCCTCGCAGATGCAGTAGTCTCCTCTCAGACCCATTTTGATGGGTCTGTTGCCGTCGGGGCACTCCCTCGCCAGTGTTGGACTGGGACAGCCTGGATATGGGTAATTTGGAAGGTTTGGCAACTGCCTTTGGTGCCATTGATCTTGAATGAAATATTTAAGGATTATCTGGGGGTTTTGTAAGGGTTGTGAGAAAAAATGTGAGCTAAAAGAGAGAGACAATGAGAGCTCAGGCGAGAGGATAACTTAGAGAGTGAGTTGAGAGAGAGAACTGTGAGAAACAGAATGAGAAAGAAAGATGAGAAATAGAGAGAGAAAGGAGAGCGGCAGACAGTGTGAGAATGGGAACGAGGCAAAAAATAGAATGGGAAGAGAGGTATAGAGAGCCGAGAGGGAGAACTCGAAAGAAGAAGAAATCGACAGGGAGAGCACGAGAGCTGAGAGAGGAAACTGTCGCGGGAGAGAAATGAGGAAGAAAGAAGAGGAGAAGGGAAGAAGAAGAAGAGAGGGGCGGCTGCGCGGGAAGACCAAGTGGCACGCGCTGGAGTCGACTTTGCCCTAACCGAAGTCGACTTCGCCCTTTCGTAGTAGACTTCACCCTATCCGAAGTCGACTTCGCCTCTATAGAGTCGACTTCGATGAAGTCAACTTGGGTAGATCGGAGTCAACTTAGTTCTATCGACTTGGTTTCTATATTCTTTCTAATTTGCTCCCCCTATCATATATGCTCCTAATCAATCTCAATCATACCCATATCATTTCTAATCTTGTAAAATGGTTCTTTTGCTAATGGTTTGGTGAAAATGTCATCAATTTGGTCCTCAGTTTTGACATACTCTAGACAAATATCATTATTTTCAACATGTTCACGAATGAAATGATGTCTTACATCTATATGCTTTGTTCTAGAATGCAACACAGGATTTTTAGTCAAACAGATAGCACTTATATTATCACATCTAATTGGGATGTCATGATAATCAATACCATAATCCTTAATTTGTTGTTTCATCCAAAGTAGTTGGGCACAACAACTCCCGACGGCTATGTATTCGGCTTCTGTGGTAGATAGAGCAACACTAGTCTGTTTTCTTGAAAACCATGAGACCCACATGTTTTCAAGAAACTGACATGTTCCACTAGTGTTTTTTCTATCTACTTTGTAACCGGCAAAATCCGCATCCGAGTAGCCGATTAGATCAAATGTTGACCCCTTTGGATACCATAGTCCTAGATTAGTGATAATTCGTGAAAATGCGAGTTATTATTGCTCATTTGAGACTAGTTTTGTATGTTAGTCCAAAAGAATGTGGTTAAATTGCACTCATTTAGCTTAGTTTCATGCATTTTGCATTTTAGGTACAACATGTAGTTTTTATGCATTTTTAGTATAAATAGATGAAAATTTTGTTAATTCTTGAATTATAGCTAACACATCATTATTTATAAGTTCATTTATTGAGTTTTAGCTAATTTTGTAGGAAAGATGAGTGGCTAACCGCTTGTGAGTGTGACGGGATGAAGAATGGTGCCAAAAGAAGAAACAAGTTCATTGGCGCCCCGGCATCGACCAGCGGCGCCTAAGCACCAACGCACCGCCTCACAAGAACAACCCAGAATCCCTAAGTCGGCAAACCTTCCAGAGAGATGGTGCCTAGGCGCCGGCCAAGCCAAGGGCGCCTAAGCTCCACGGCGCAACCCCCACACATGAGAAATTTTGCACGTGTCTCGGGCTAAAAGCAAGGGGTATAAATTATCACTTAGGGTTTCTTATGAGAAGACATAGAGAGAGGTTTGTGGCTGCTGTAGAGTAAAGGGAGGAAACCAAAGCTTCAAGGAAGGAGAGAAGAGCAAGTGGAGATCCAAGCTATCATTGCATATCCATTAAGTTTCATCTCCTCTTCTCATTTAACTCTTCCTATTTGTTATTCTCCTTACTTGAGATGATTGTAACTTGATTTTAATGAGAATTGAAGTCATGTTTATGTGCTGAACCTTCTATGGTGGGAGATATGTAGGATTTGAACTCATAGCCTATGTTATTTGATTTTCTTATACTTGAAATGATAACACAGTTGTGCTGTGATTTGTGTTGCCTGAGATTACCCTTATATATCATGCTTAATGCGTTTACAAGCTTTGCAACCTTGTGGATTGATTGAATATTCAGATTCATGCTTGGAAAAGTAGGATTTGAATAAGATCCATATATGAGGCACAGGTTTTCCAACTCTTGTTTGTGTTGGATGTTAATATGGATAGGAATATACCTATTAACCCTGTGTAATCTTGATTAGGTTATGTGGTTATCAACCTTGTTTTCCTTCTGTGCATGGGAATATAGTATATAACTAAAACTTGGTTAGGTTTATATGTGTTGGAAGACATATATGAATATGAATGAACTTAGATTAGTAATCTCTGCACAACTAACTTAAACAGGACTAAATGACATAGCTATGATTCAATGAATTCATATTCCCACCTACGTTAATCATCTCAAAACAATCTCAATAATGTTCACTCCACTTTGGTCATTTACTGCTTTGCTTAGTTTAGTTTAATTCAATTCTTTGAAAACAAACCCTCCTTCACTTTACCAATTCACTTAGACAATTGTGATTTAAGGTGATGATTTGTTTAACACAATTCTTGTGGGAATGATACTCTACTCACTCTTTATTACTTTATCGGCACGTATACTTGCGTTAAAACAAGCATTTTAATTAGACATATACGCAGCTTGTCAATTAGTGGTTTTGATCAAATATCTAAAAATTCCTTTTACAACTATTAGATGTGATTCTTTTGAACATGATTGAAATCTTGAACACATGCAAACACTGAACAAAATATCTTATCTAGAATCAATCAAATATAATAAAGAACGTATCATGCTTCTATATAGTTTTTGTTCAATAGATTTACCTTTTTCATCCTTGTCAATCTTGATGGTTGAACCCATTGGTGTGTTTGCACCTTTGCTGTTTTGTATTCCGAACTTCTTCAACATCTCCTTGACGTATTTGGACTGGTTTATAAAGATCCCCTCCGCTAGTTGCTTAATTTGCAGTCCAAGGAAGAAATTTAACTCTCCCATCATGCTCATTTCAAATTTACTCTACATAATCTCAGAAAATTCTTGGCACCGAGTTTCATTAGTAGCATCAAATATTATATCATCTACATAAATTTGAACAATTAAAATATTTTTATTCTTATATTTAATAAATAATGTTGTATCAACTTTTCCTCTTTGAAAGTCATGATCAATCAAACACTTACTTAACCTTTCATACCAAGCTCGTGGAGCTTGTTTGAGTCCATATAAAGCTTTGGTTAATTTGAAAACATATTTTGATTGATCCTTTTCTTCAAATGAAGGATGTTGTTCAACATATACTTTCTCATTCAAGTATCCATTCAAAAATGCGCTTTTTACATCCATTTGAAACAATTTAAAATCCATGTGAGAAGCAAAAGGTAGTAGGATACGTATGGCTTCTAATCTAGCCACAGGAGCATAGGATTCTTCAAAATCAATTCTCTCTTCTTGGGAATATCCTTTGGCTACCAATCTGTCTTTGTTTCTAACCATAACCCCACTTTCATCTAATTTGTTCCTAAAATTCCATTTGGTACCAATAACTATGCAATCCTTGGGTCTAGGAACTAGGTGTCATACATTATTTCTTTCAAATTGATTTAGCTCTTCTTGCATTGCAATAATCCAGTTTTCATCACTAAGAGTTTGATCAATGGAAGTTGGTTCAATTTTCGACACAAAAGAAAATTCTCCACAAATATTGTGTCTTGACCTTCTAGTTTTTACTCCTTCATAGATATTATTAATAACTTACTCAATTGGATGGTCATTTTTTAATTTCAAATCAGTTGGAGGTTTATAGGAATTATTACCTTCACTTACTCTTTCCTCCATGGGATTCTCTTGCTTTGCTTTGGCTTCTCCTTGTTGTTCTAGTCGTTCTACCTTTGGGTTCCTTGACGCCTCATCTGCATCACTCAACTCATCCTCCTTTTTTGGATTTTGGTTAAATTCAACAAATACGACATGTATTGATTCTTCTACTATTTGATTTTTCTTGTTAAAGACTCTATATGTTTTGCTATTTGATGAATAACCAAGGAATATTGTCTCATCACTTTTGACATCTAATTTTCCCAAGTTAGTTTTTCCATTGTTCAACACATAGCACGTACATCCAAAAGCATGGAAATATGATATATTTGGTTTTTTTCCTTTCCATAGTTCATATGGGGTCCTTTTCAAGATAGCTCTTATGGTAACACGGTTCAATATATGGCATGTTGTACTTACAGCTTCACCCCAAAATCTTTTGGATAATTTGCTCTTATTTTGCATAGTTCTAGCCATCTCTTGTATTGTCCTATTTTTCCTTTCAACTACCTCATTTTGTTGGGGAGTTCTTGATACAGAAAATGTGTGGTGAATTCCTTTCTCATTACAAAATTCTATAAATCGTTTATTTTCAAATTCACTACCATGATCACTTCTAATGGAAATGATTGTGTTCTGTTTTTCATTTTGCACCAAATTTGAAAAAAATGACAAACATAGAGAATACTTTATCTTTGCTAGCTAAGAGAATTATCCATATAAATCTTGAAAAAACATCAACTATAACAAATACGTATTTTTTCCCACCAAGAGTTAAAATGTCGGATGGCCCGTAAAGATCCATATGTAATAGTTCAAGTGGCCTAGTTGTTGAAATTTCCTTTTTGGTGGAAAATGGCATCTTGGGTTGCTTGGATAGTTGACAAGCTTTACAAATTTTTTCTTTGTCATATTTAAGCTTTGGTAACCCTTCCACTAGGCTCTTTTTCCACAAAGTTTTAATATTTGACATGTTTATATGTCCAAGCCTTTTATGTCATATCCATGCATCATTTTCGATGGCTATTAGACATTTTCCATCAAGTTCATCAAGACAAACCAAATATACATTTCCATGTCTTTTGCCACTAAAGACTATGTGATCATCATCAAATACATTGCATCTAGAGAATTCAAATACAACTTTGTAACTTTTATCACACAATTGGCTAATGCTCATTAAGTTGTGTTTGAGTCCTTCAACAAATAGTACATCCTTAATACATGCATTTGAATTTCCATAAATATTTTCTTTACCTTTAATTATACCTTTTTCGTTGTTCCTAAATGCAATTTTTCCTTCACTATACGGTTTGATCTTGTGGAACAATCCTCTTTCTCCCGTCATATGTCTTGAGCAGCCACTATCCATAAACCACATATTATTGGCCTTTGCTTTAAGACATACCTGCAAAAATAAAGTCATGTGGAGCTTATCTTTTTGGTACCCATTTTATGATTCCATTTGGGTTAGTTAGTCATTGGAATCTACGTTGTTCTATCTTGGAAGGCATAAATCCAATGCTCTTTGGTACCCAAACCAGTTTTGCACCAAGGTTATACAATTTTCTTACTTTGCATTGATATACCTTGTGTCCCATCTTGTTGCAAAAGTTACAATCTCCTGGAAGTCTTAAAGTGGGAATCCATGTAGTGGATGGTTCCTAAATTGGTCTTTTGGTCCAAGCAACATGATTCATTTTCGGTTTAGTATAGATGGGTTTTGCTTAGTTTTTAAAAGTCCTTGGAGCATTAGATTTGCTACATTCTCCTTTCTCAAATGTAGAGTACCCAAGTCCTCTTTTGTTGTTTTGGGCGGTCATGTTTGGGAACATTTTGACACTTTTCCCTGTATTAGAGAACTTAGCTAATGATTCATTTAATGATTCATTTTCTTTCTTTAGTCTTTCCACCTCATTTGTCAAAGTATTCTTTTTATTGGTTAGGTGGTCCATTTTTCTGTAAGTTTTCCATTCACAATGTTTATTGAAACACATTGTCTTTTCTTTACTGTGAATTTGTTTTCTAATTTCTTTATTTCTTCATACAATGAATCATACGCTTGTTGTAGTTCTTCTAATCCAGCACATTTAAGGCATTCATTTTTGGAAGAGAAAATAGAATGAGTTTTTAGTTTAGAAGTTACCTCTTCACTACTTGTGCAGTTTGTCGAGGTGGTTTGTTCCTCAAAAATTTATGTTGCAGCGAGACAAAGGTTGCTATCTTCCTCCATTGTAGCCATGCAACATATTCTTGCGTAATTTGCAGCCTTATTATCTTCATTTGATGAGCTGCAAGTTGTGGATGTGTGAAATCCGCGATCCTAGAATAACACATAGATTTTTGTACTGATTTTTATAATAAATAAAATTCATGAAAAATGTTATATTTGCAAATGTGTGTACTAGAGGTTAAAATAATACACTTAAGAATTTAACCCACGTGAATAGTGAACGTGAATAGTAAATGAGGATTAAGAAACGTGATTAAGAGTTAATCACTTGGATTAACCTAATCACTACAAGACAAAATAGCATTAATTTTTATTATTTTAATACAAATTTGGATTTTAGTGGAAAAATAGAAAAAAATTCATAATTTGCAATCCGGGCGTCGGAATTCGATGAATTTTTTTATAGATGGTTAAAAATTCATGATGAACATGATGAATAGATCAATATGCGATGAAAATCACAAATTAAAAGTCAAGATGAAGTGTCAAATGAAGATCGAAAAAGTAGCTTACCTTTTAATTAAATCCACTTTTGACTTTTTAATAAATAAATAAAAAAAAAATTAAATAAAAACGCAGCTGGAGCAGGGGCATGGCAGGCTAGGGTGGCTGGAATTTTGACCAAGATCAATGGTCCATGATCATCATCATCTTAAATCAACGGCGAGGATTTATTTAGCCTAAATTAATTAATATAAAAAATCAAAAAAATCAAGGAAAAATAGGGCTGAATAGGGTGGGCTGGAGAAGGTATAGGGTGGCTGCACAAATCTCCATGCATTTTCAAAATTATAAAAAAATACATTTTTATAATTAAATACCTCAAGCTAAGTGGGTAAAATCCAATTTGATGAAAAATCAAAAACTATAAATAGGGGGGAAGGTGAGAACGACCAAAGGCACTCCAAGCTTGAAAAATTCAAGCATTCCCACCCTCAAACACGTTTTTGGCCTTTAGAGAAAGAAGGAGAAAGTTGGAGAGAAAAAATGTGAGAAAAAGAGGCATATCTCCACTTCGGGTAAGTGATTTCTACCCAAATTTCTTTTGAATGTTAAGTATGGTAAAAAAATGCTTAGATAATAATTAATTATGAGAAAATAAGTATAGATATAATGCTTAATTGTAATTATGCCAAAACATCAAAAATTTAGAGCAAAGATGGAGCATTCGGGAAGATAGCATATGATATGTGAAAATAATGCTCCATAATTTATAAATAATGATTTGGGATGTATGAATATGATAAATATGATGTTGTAATGATGATATATTAATTTCATGATTTTTAGAATTAAGGATTATGCTTAAGTGAATTTATGTTGATTTTTAGTAGATGGAGAAAATGATTTATTTAGCCAAGTAAATGATGATAAATTCAAAATGTATGAAATTTTATATGATATACTAGGCATAAGCTATGTCATGCTATTTTTTATTTTTGGAAAAAATATCAATTTTTGGAACCCATAAACAGTAACCACGTCTCTGTGAACAGTAACCTCGGATGAACAGTAATTTGCTACAGTAAACAACATGATTTTGGAGAAAATTTGAGATTAATATTTAAATCTAAGGATGGAATTTTTAAGGATTTATTGATAAAAATCCATCTAAGGAAATAATGACCAAGTATTTTTAAGGTTAACCTCTATAAGAAATTATGGAGAAAAATAAGGTCATAAATGAATATAATATATGTATGATAAAGTATGTATATCCTTTTCACTTGTATAAAAAAAGGAAAGGAAAGGATATAGGATTCAGATTGAAGCAAAGCAAAGGTAAGCAAGCAAACTTTTTGAAAATGATTTTATATGTTTTATATTGCAACCATGGAATATGTCGAAATTGCTTTATTATAAGCAAATCCATATGGAAGTAAGGAGAAATTTTAAGTTATGTGGAAATTGCTTTATCATAAGAAAATCCTTATGAAAATAAGGAGAAATGTAGAAAATTGTTGTATTATAATGGAAAAGGAAAATTTTGATTTTCAAATAATATTTGGTTTTATCAAATGAATTTAAAATAATTTATGAAAATGTTTTGGAGTGGATTTAAGGAAGGCCAACAGATAATCGATTTGAATGAAGATTTTTTTTAAAGTAATAACTAAAGGATCATATAAGCTTACCTTCATATAGAAGTAACTCATATGTCATGTGGACAAAGAATATGATACCATATAAAGAAAATGAATTATGCATTGGTATATCATTTGTTCTTGAAAAATCCAGAAATGGGAAGAAAAGCGTTTGCAAAATCTTTTGTCTTTAGATATTAAAATATTTTCAAAATTATTTTACCGCTCAAAATTTATTTAAAAATATTTTAGCAAAATTTTGAAATTACTATTTCTCAAATATTTCCTTCAAATATTTTAAATGATTTAGAAATGTGTTATTAAAATATTTTCAAAATTATTTAAGGTTGGCCATCCTTACAAAATATTTTTATTAACTTGTTAACTTGGGCTATGCCAAGTTTTCAAGTAAGAAAAGGGAATACGGGCCGAGGTCTGTACTATTTTGAAATGACATGCTAGCATCAAGTTTTAAAAAGGAAAAGTCACAGACTAGGGTCTGTAGAGTTTTATAAAAAGTATGCTAGCATAAGAATATGGAGAAAGGAATGTGCACATGAGTTATGTACTAGGTCTACTGTAGAGGATATGCAGACCGGACGTGGTTGCAAGATGGCCCCCCTCTACATAGGCCAAGTCGCTTCAAAAGGCAAAATGCCGGTGGCGCCCTCCCTGAAATGGGAGAAGAACATGGATAACTGCCTGGCTCGCAAGTTATCAAGAGAAATGGTTTCTCTCTAAAGCGGGAAAGGGTGATCACTTGGTAAGTGTCACCTACCAGATGGACAGAAACGTTATGCATGATGCATATGCTTGTTTTAAAAAGGTTATGGAAAATGTTTTAAGGACATGAGAATGTCCTTGGAGAAAGGAAGTTTTCTGAAAAACATTTTTATGTTCATGAAAAAGAGATTTACATGTTAAGTTGCAAGCGTATGTTTTATGAAAGGTTTTATGAAAAGGGTTCCACTGGTTGATAGTAGATCACTTGATAAGTGTCTACTATTGAACGGGAGAAATGCATTTAAATGAAAAAAATGCTTGCTTACTGAGTTTCGACTCACATTTTGCTTTTCAAACTATAGACAGGTATTACACAGGCGAGAAAGGAAAGGAAAAAGAAGGTATGTAGAAAATTTTATGATATGCTGATCTGTATATGGTATGAATTAACATATAGTAAGGAGTTTTCAAATTATGTATGTATGAAATGATCAGGTTAAAATAACCTGTATTGTACAAAAACAAGTATGAATGTTATCAATGATAATTGAAATTTGATGATAAGTATGTGTCCTTATGTGATGAAAGAAAAGAAAAAGAAAGAAATTTTTTTTTGGACAAGATCCAATTAAGTACCTGCCGCATGATCGGGGCAACAATTCTGATTCACACTTACCAATCGACAAGATCCCGGAGTAAGGCCTATGTGGACGCCTCGGTTCAGGGCGCCACAGGATGTCTCCTCATTGATGTACATCTCTCTTCCTTTAGCTTTTTGGAATTTTATGTTTTCGCCTCGGTCCTTCTTTTCTCGTGGTTCGCTTGTCTTATTCTCCTCGGGTGTGGGACATTGGGCTTGCATATGCTCCATTCCTCCACACCGGTAGCACTTTGTTGCTTCCTTCTTTTTCCCCTTCAAATTTCTTTCTTTGAAACCCTTGAAGTTCCTACTTTTCTCATGAACTTTCTGAATCTTCTTGTGAGTAGAGCAATCTCCTCATCGTCGTTTTGAGAAGATGAGGTGGACTCATCTGAAATTTGTGCGGCCTTCAAGGCGATTGCTCTTTTTCCTTTATGTTGGTCCTCGTTCCTCCTCTTTATCAACTCATGTGACATGAGTGAGCTAATAAGATCTTCTAGCATTAGTGTGTTTAGGTCCTTTGCTTCCTCAATGGCCATGATCTTGGGAGTCCACGATTCAAGTAGCGCCCTTAGAATCTTCATAACCTGGTCAGATTCAGAAATAGCTTTTCCGAGACCTTTTAAAGCATTAGTAATTTTTGAGAATCTAACAAACATTTCAGAAATATTTTCGGTCTCAAACATTTTATAGCTTTCCAGCTCTATATTTCTTCTCGTCCCTTGGACTTGAGAAGTTCCCTCATAAATAGATATTAGTGTATCCCATATTTCTTTGGCGGTTTGGATGAGAATACCTTATCATATTCAGATGCAGTTAGAGCACAAAAGAGGCAATTCATGGCTTTTTACGGTCTTAACCTCCTCCTCAGACCATGTGGAGGCTCTTTCATCAATAGGTAATACAACACCATCTTGGATAGCAATCCAAGAATCTATATTTGTAGCCATGATAAGTTGTTTCATTCTTAACTTCCAGTAATCGAAGTTACTCCCATAAAAAAGAGGTGGCCTTGTAAATGATTAGCCTTCGGCGAATGCAGGGGTGGAAGTTTGTTGGGATGTCATTTGTAAGATCTCTTTGGTTCAAACTCAAATATCTGCTCTGATACCACTTGTTGGTCCCGAGTTTATGGCAACAACCCAAGAGGGGAGGGGTAAATTGGATTTTTTTTAAAATTCTTTACTTAAACAGAAACTTTTTCCCTTTTTAATTTAATCCCCTTAATGAAACAAGTAGAGAATATGAAGAAAAATAAAGCAGTAAAATGCAGATAAGCAAGTCACAGCAAGAGACATAGTTTTATAGTGGTTCGGGCAACCTTCCCTACTCCACTCTTCCAAGTTCACACCCGTTGTGACTTGGGTTCCACTATTGGATTTCAGATACAACTAGAGTAGCAGCTCTCTTCTAGATTCCAGCTCTAGGGGCCTTGCACAAATACAGCACAAGTAGGTGACAAGTCACATTTCAGTCATAACGCTACTTTGCCTTCACTTGGTTTCGATTTCCAATATCAAACCAAGTGGTAAACACAAATAATGAATCAATAGAAAAAACTACACTTTACAGATTCGTGTAGGCAGTTTGTAGCGCGTAGAAGAACTTATAGAAGGAGTAAAATGTTTAGCAATGGAGCTTTCAGCAAGTTATAGCACAACTCTTCACTTGGAGTTAGTGTAGATCACTTTAATGCTAGAGAGAATGAAAGGTAAGCTTATTGAATGCTTCTTTAACCCTTTGCACGTCCTCTTGAATGCTCGTTTATAATGGAGGAGAAAATTCGAACGTTTGGTGGTAGGTGGCGTGCATTTAATGTGCCAACGTTCGAATTTTTCCGACCCTTGCGAACCAAGTCACATTGTGGAGTCGACTTGATATGCAACTTCATCCAAGTCGCAGTGTGGAGTCGACTTCGGATTCGACTTTACCCAAATCACAACCTGAAGTCGACTTCGAGTGCGACTTTGGTCTTCAGCTTCCACTTCGAGTTCCATCTACAAGTCGACTTGGTCTTGGACCTGACCCAAGTCATAGATGAGGTCGACTTCGGGTGCAACTTCACCATCCATGTGCATATGTTGGAACTTAAGAATCTTGCAAGTGATCTTTGATACTTCATTTTTCTCTCTTATCTTGTTCTTCAATTGATATCCTTGGTTTTCCACATTTAGTCTTGAGACTGAGCATATAATTCTTCTCTTGAGAAGTTTATCCTTGTGGCCTTGATTTAGGATGATTTGCCTTCTTGAATTTAGTCTCCAATCTTTAAAATATATAGTTGTTCCTTTAATGATCTTCAACTTTGAAGCATTCTGATTTAGCCAATCGCTTGCTTGGGCTGACTTGGTCTTCAACTTCACTCAAGTTGCATGCTTGGGTCGACTTGAGATTTGACTTCACTCAAGTCGCATTGCGGAGTCGACTTGGAAATGCGACTTGACTTTGAGCATTCGAAGTCTTCTGCATGCTATACTCAAGTCGCATCTGGAGTCGACTTGGGTCTGCGACTTCACCTAAGTCGCAAGTGGAGTCGACTTCGACTGCGACTTCACCTGTATCCATGCCCAATTTTAATGCTGGAACTTTTAATGCATCTGAAGTCGCTTCTTGAGTCGACTTGGGAATGGACTTCACCTAAGTCGATGGCTGAGTCGACTTGGGACTGCAACTTGGTCTGTTATTTTTAAAAACTTGAGTTTTTCTCCTTTAACAAAGCTTAGCAACCTCATTAGTACCCAATTAATTCTCAAATTGAGTTGTTAATCATCAAAACATGTATTGTGCTTAATTTACCTGGAATTCCAACAGTAATGTATATGATATCGAATCCATGAATTCTCTTCATTCTAAACTTGATCAACTTTTGCAGCAAAAGAAGCAGGAACTCACTGACCGAAATGCATCTTCTTCTCAATAAATCTCATGTAAGATCTATGGAGCTTCACACTACACGACCGAGTGTAGTTTTGCCATCCGGGACGTCACAATCATGCAGGCCAATGCAATCAACAACCAGTATGATGCTCGCACTTATGGTAACCCTTACTAAAATGCTTATAACTCTGGATGGAGAAACCACCCCAATTTTTCTTGGGCAAATCAGTCAAATACCCAAAACTACGCTCAAAACAATAAACCTCCTGGTTTCCTAAGAAAACCTCTTAACTCACTATCATATCAAACTCAACTTGCTCTACCCGCACCACCTTCAGCACAATCCTCTAATCCCTTGATTGATAAATTATTTGAAAGATTGGACCAAATGCAAACCCACATTAATTTACTTCAAAACCAAATTGCCCAACAAGCCACTACATCATCCCATAGAGAATAGGACAAACTCCTTAGCCAGCTTGAATAAACCCTAGAGAACAAGTGCAAGCAGTTACCTTGCGGAGTGGAAAGCAGCTCAACCCACCTCAAACATCTCAAACTGACACTAAAAAGGAGGCCAAATAGGTACAAGAGCAAGAAGAGGAGCCACAACCTGAACTAGTGGTAGAGAAGTCATACATCCCGCACCTCCCTATCAACCTTGTCTTCTCTTCCCTCAAAGGCAAAGACAGGTAAAACTTCAAAAGCAATTCGAGAAATTTATTACAACACTCAAGAACCTATCAATCAGCGTGCCATTTATTAACATGATCTCTCAGATGCCAACTTATACAAAATTCCTAAAGGATATGTTGTCCAAAAGAAAGCTTGAGGAGTACAGAACCATTACACTCACTGAGGAGTGCAATGCCATCTTGCAGAACAAGCTACCTAAAAATTAAAGAATCCTGAGAGCTTCTCTATTCCTTGTGCTCTTGGGAATGTCTAAATTAGCAAGGCGCTATGTGATCTCAGAGCCAGTGTAAGTCTGATCCCTCTCTCCATGTGTAAAAAGCTGAACATGGGTGATCCAAAATCCACTTCTATGTCTCTCCAACTGGCCGATCGATCAATTAAATTCTCAGTTGGCATTCTTGAAGACATTCCTTTGAAACTTGGCAAGATGTTCATCCCAATCAACTTTGTAGTCCTCGAAATGGAGGAGGACCGCTAAATTCCAATCATTCTTGGATGACCTTTCTTAGCCACTGCTGGAGCCATCATAGACGTCAAGAATGGTCAACTCTCACTGACAGTTAGAGATGAAAAACTCAAATTTAACCTTTTTGATGCAACAAAGCACCCATCAACTGATAACTCCTACCTGCGAGTTGACGTCATCGACCCTTTGCCGATCGAATAAAAAGCAGACCTGATAGAGGTATGTATCATTCAGAGTGCAACTATTGAAAATGATGACCCTGAACTTTCTGCTAGTGCAGTTATCTTGGATGGAAACCCTCCTATCTCATCTGCTGCTATCTCAACTTCTGAGAAGTTGGACACGGACGCCAATTCTCTAACCTTGAGAAAACCAAAGGAAGAAGCACTAAAGGTAGAACTCAAACTTCTTCCTAAAAATCTCAGGTTTGCATTTCTTGGCCCAAATGCTACTTATCCAATCATAATTAATGCAAATCTTTTTGAATCTCAATCTGATGAGTTGTTAATTGAACTAAGAAAACATAAGAAAGTAATTGGCTACTGCATTAATGACCTACCTGGTATGAGCCCTTCTCTATGCATGCACAAGATTCTCATGGAGAAAAATTGCAAGACAAGCATTGAACCTCAAATGCTTCTGAGTCCGAACATGGTGAAAAAAGAAATCTTAAAACTTCTTGATGTCGGAATCATTTACCCTATTTCTAATAGCAGTTGGGTAAGCCCAGTACATGTGGTACCCAAGAAAGGCGGTACGACTGTCATGAAAAATGATAAAAATGAACTTATACCAACTAAGACAGTCACGGGTTGGACCATTTTTCTTTGCCTTTCATTGATCAGATGCTTGAATGACTTGCCAATCATTCTTACTTTTACTATTTGGATGGTTACTCTGGTTACTTTCAGATTCCTATTCATCCATAGGATCAAGAGAAAACCACTTTCACCTGTCCATACAGCACTTTTGCATATAGATGCATGCCTTTTATTCTTTGCAATGCACCTGCCACTTTTCAACGATGCATGATGGTCATATTTTCTGATTACATTGAAAACATAATGGAAGTATTTATGGATGATTTTTCTGTTTATGGCTATACTTTTGACTCATGCTTATCTAACCTGTCTAAGGTTTTATAGAGGAGCAAAGAAACCAACTTGGTTTTAAATTAGGAAAGGTGTCATTTCATGATATAGGAAGGAATTGTATTGGGGCATTTAGTTTCAAACAGAGGTATTGAGGTTGACTGGGCGAAAATAGAAGTCATTAAAAAACTACTGCCACCTAATTCGGTCAAAGGAATTCAAAGTGTTTTAGGACACGCTGGTTTCAATTTTTCCGATGACTGTCTGAAGTCATTTTGCAGGTTAAAAGAAGCTTTGATCACTGCCCCAATTATACAACCCCCCTGACTATAGCCTACCATTTGAGATCATATTTGATTCAAGTAACCATGCGGTTGAGGTGGTTCTGGGTCACTGGAAGGACAACAAGCCAGTAGTGTCTATTATGCAAGCAAAACCCTGGATGATGCTCAAGTCAACTATGCAACCACTGAAAAAAAATTGCTAGCTATTGTGTTTGCTATTGATAAATTTTGTTCCTATCTTGTAGGGTCAAAGGTAATTGTCTACATAGACCACGCAGTCATTCGCTATCTACTCACCAAGAAAGATACCAAACTAAGTATGAAACCCCGATTTTAGGACCATGTATGAAACCCTAGGGTTATAAACCCTAAGTAATGTATTAATCTTTATATGAAATATATTGATGATATTTTTGCAATATATGGCATTGGAGGATTAAATAGCTAATTATGAAATGTTAATTCGGATGAATAGTAAATGTAAATAGTAAATGTGGGATTAAGGAATATGTTAAGTTAATCACTTTGGATTAACTTAATCATAAAAGACAAAAAAGGAAGCTTCCCACTAAAGGACAAAAGTGCTTTTTGGATTAAAATATTAATTTTCGGATTTTTATGGATTTTTGTATAGAAAACATAGAAAAATTGATATTTTGCAATTCGAACATCGGATCAAGGTGAAATTTTTTATGGATGGCCAAAATCTTATGATGAACATGATGAGTGATCCAAGATCTATCAAAAATCATGGATTAAGGGTCAAGATTTAATGTCATTTGAGGATCAAAAAGCATCTTTGCTTTTTCATTAATGAAAGGATTGACTTTTGATTAATTTAATTAAATGTCATTAAATGCAAATCAGAACAAAATCCAAGGGAGGCTTAGGCTTCAGCTATGGCTTGGATTTTGTGTCCAAATCGACGGTTAAGATTGATGATTATCATGAGATGGATGGATGAGATTGATTTGGAATAAAAAATGCATTTTCATAAAAAAAAACAAAATGCATTAAATAGAGCATGCTACGGTGGACGTGAATAGGGTTGCACAAGGATCCATGCCATGCATGGAAATTTGTGATTAAATCAACGGTTGAGATTGGATTGATCATGGATGATCAACGGTTAAGATTAATCACACCTTTTGATGGAAATCAAGCAATTAATGGATGGATCAGCAATGACAACTTGTGGCCAGAAATTTGCCACCCAGGATAAGGAGAAATTGCTAGGAAATGACATGAAAATGATATATTTGGAATTTAATCCAAATTTCAAGGGGGTAGAATGCAATTTCATGAAATTTGGGATACTATAAATAGGGGTGAAGGGCTTGAACGAATTTCACACCCCAAGCCATCCCAAGCTTGAGCAAAGGCTCAAAATCCCACCCCACCCACGTTTTAGGCAAAAGAGGAAAGAAGGGAAGAAGGGAAGAGAAAGAAAGAGGAGAAGGAAGGAGGATCTCTTCACTTAAGGTAAGTGAATTCACCTCAAACTTGTTTTGGATGTTAGATAAGGTAAAACCATGCTTAGATAATACCTAAGCATGAGAAAATAAGTATAGTTATAATGCCCAAATGGAATTATGCCTAAACATCGAAAATTTGGAGCAAAGATAGAGCATTCAAAAAATTCATGTATAAAATGTGCAAATAATGCTCCAATATTGCTAAATGATGATTTGGGATGTTGATTATGATGTTGGAATGATGATATATTAATCTCATGACTTTTGGATTTAAGGATTATGCTTAAGAGAAATTATGATGAATTTTAGTATATGGAGAAAATGATTTATTTAGCCAAGTTAATGATAATGAATTCAAAATTCATTAATTTTTCCATGATATACTAACTGAGAGCTATGTCATGGTATTTTTTGTTTCTGAAAAAAATGTCAATTTTTGAAACCCATGAACAGTAACCAACACGCTGTGAATAGTAACCTCAGATGAATAGTAACCTGCTACAGCAAACATGAACAGTAATCATGAACAATGAACAGTAATCATGAATAGTGAACAATGTGATTTTGGAAAAAATTAAGATTTATTTTTATAAGGATGTATGGATTTAATTTTTAAGGACTTATGGATAAAAATCCATATAAGGAAGTAATGACCAAGTATTTATAAAGGGATAACCTCTATAAAAATGAGGTAATATGTGATCATAAAGCATGCATGGAAAGCAATCTAAGACATGGAATAGATGGATAAAATATCCAATTTCCTTATATAGGAAAAGGAAAGGAGAAGGTTGAGGACATGGACTGAGAAGGTAAGTAAGCAAATTTTTTAAAATGTGAATTTATTGCTTCATTGTAAGCAAGCACAACTTTGAAAACGTGATTTTATTGTCAAGTATTTATGTAATGTGTTTAAGGGTGGTCATTCTTATAATGTTTTGAAATGATGAATGTTTATGAGTTTTTAAGAAAAGTCATGCCGGCATATTGATATCATGTGATGTTCATGAACATGTGCATATGTAAGATGCATAATGAAGAGGCTTTGGTGAAGGTAGAAAGCGGATCAGAGGGTCCCCCTTCACTATTGCCGAGTCGTATGGGCTGTGTGTCGGCGGCGTCCTCTCAAGAGGTGGAGGCAAAGGAGTATTATGTGTGAATGAATGCATTGCATTTTCATACATGGATTGAAAAAGAAAGCATGGATTTGAAATGATGTTTTAAAGGGATAGTACAAATAATTCTCTACATGAGAATGACAAGTCACCTGGTATAAGAGGTATATAATGCTGGGAGAATCAAAAGTCATGCATGTAGGAGACCGGGTAGGCTAATCAAGGTAAAGGACGCGAGGTCCCCTTGACGAGGCCAAGTCAGACAAGCCGGCATAATGGACCATGCTATGTGAGATGTTTCCCAGCCTAGCGTACCCACACATGAAGGTTTATGTCAGGAATAGAAAGGAAGCATTTGCACATCCAATGTTTATGAAATAATTTTTATGAAAAGGTTTCTGTGCATTTGATAGTTGATCACTTAGTAAGTGTCTTCTATCGAATGGAGAGGAATGCATTTAAATGAAAGAAAAATGCTTGCTTATTGAGTTTCGACTCATATTTTGTTTTCCCAACCTCAGACAGGTGTAGGGAAAGCCAAGAGATGAAGGGCATGTGTTGCTAAAGGAAAAGAGGAATCTGCAAAAGTAAGTAGATTTTTGTATAAATAGATGCCCTAATGGGATATGATGAGAAAGGACATAGGTTGAATGAAATTATGAAGTTATGAATAATATAAGAAATTGATGATTTATGATGATATGGATGAGTCCATTATGAATGATGATGAGTATATGTTATGTGATGAAAGAAAAAGAAATGAAAAAAAAATTTGGACGAGATCCAATTAAGAACCCGCCGCGTGATCAGGGCAACAATCCTGATTCACATTTGTCAATCAATAGATCTTGGAGTAAGGTTGTGACACTCGGTTCGGGGCGCCACACTAAGGTTAATTCGCTGGATTTTGTTATTACAAGAATTTGACCTCGAAATCTGTGGCGTCCCAAACCGAGACGTCACTTCCTTACCTCAAGACCTTATAGATTGGTAGATGTGCATTCAGGATTGTTGCCCTGATCACGTGGCGGGATTTTAATTTGAAACTCGTCCAATTTTTTTTTCATTTCTTCATCCATCATCATTTCATTTATAACATAAGCAATGGTACACTTGTACATATCTTTTATAACTTCTCAACATGCACTTATACATTAAAGGTCCTCTTGACCTAATTATGGCATTTCCATTAAATACATACATATGTTCAATCATTAGTTCACCGAGAACTCAGAACTTTAAACAAGTCACGTATATATCAATATACCTGAAAACTTTCATTCATAGCATTCCACTCACCATGGCTGATCCTTTTAGCCTGCCCCGGTACTACTTCGTACCTTCATTCATTGCTTAGGTCCATTGACCCCTGTGTTTCCCAGTACCTGTCTAAGGTTTGGGAAAACAAGATGTGAGTGATAACTCAGTAAGCAAGCATTTGGGACAAGACTTTCCTTGAAAATCATTTCCTAAAACATTTTTCTCATAAATTATTTTGGCCAGGGGACATTTTATGTCCCAAAACATCTTGACGTAAACCATATTTGTGTGGCACCCCAAACCGAGGTGCCTAGAAGCCTTACTCCGGTATCGTTTTGATTGGTAAACGTGACTCAGGATTGTTGCCCTGATGACACGGCAGGATTTTTTTTTATCATCAATACATGAAAAATTCTCATCATTCATCCAACTTGCAATATATTTCACATAACACAGTTATGATCAAAAACTGTTCCATAAACATTTTCATTGGAATAAAAATTTTCCTTTCCATCTCATAATTTTCATCATTATCTTTACATAAAATTTACATATACATCATTTATATTAAAAACTATATAACACTTGGCATACTACTTCATCATCATTTCCTATCTGTTGTTGAAAAAACATGGGTGAGTAATAATACTCAGTAAGCAGGCCATACATAATTTTTCAATCATTTTCATGCATTTCATAAAATGCAAATGCAATGCACGCATAGCATTCATGACATTCCTTTGGATGCGATGCTAGCTAGGCGCCCATCTCATACATGCTCCCATCTCAGGGAGGTCGTCGCCGGCCTGGGCCTATATAAGCGACTTGGCAATAGCAAGGGGGACATCCGGTCCACTTACTACCTCGACTAAGGCTTATTCCTCGTGCGCATGCTCCTTTATATACATATGCCGGCGTGTCATTTGCAAATCATAAACAATTTCACAAAAAGTATTTAATAAACAAATTAACAAACATTTCAGTTCATATAAAGCAGTTATAGCTATGACCAACCTTAAATAAATTTCATAAAGCAATTCACAAACAATTTCAAGCATTTTAGAAATAATTTGCAAAACATATAATTTGCTTACCTTTTCAGTGGGTGTCTTCGACCTTCTCTTTTCCTTTTCCTATTCAAGGAAAAAGGATATTTCATTTCTTCTATTTAAGCTGCTTCTCATGTATGCTTTATAATATTATTTCTTTATATATGTATTTTTATCCATAAATTCTTCAAAAATTCTATACTTATACTTCAATATTAATCTCAAATTTTCTCCAAAATTATGCTGCCACTGTAGCAAATAACTGTAGCAGTTACTGTTCATCCATGGTTACTGTTCACAGTAACGTGGTTACTGTTCATGGGTTTCAAAAATTGACATTTTTTCCAAAAATAAAAAATACCATGACATATCTTATACTTATTACATCATGGAAAAATTTATAAATTTTGGATTTATCATCATTTACTTGGCTAAAAAAATCACTTTCTCCATATACTAAAAGTCAACATAAATTTACTTAAGCATAATCCTTAATTCCAAAAATTATGAAATTAATATATCATCATCCCAACATCATATTTATTCATCCCAAATCATCATTTATCAATTTTGGAGCATTATTTTCTCATACTATATATTATCTTCCCGAATACTCTATCTTCGCTCCAAATCTTTGATGTTTTGGCATAATTTCAAGCATTATATCTATACTTATTTTCTCATGCTTAGGCATTATTTAAGCATGGTTTTATCCTACTTAACATTCAAAAGAAATTTGAGTAGAAATTACTTACCCGAAGTGGAGATACTCCTCTTTTTCTCACACTTTCTCTCTCCAACCTTCTATTCTTCTTTCTACTCAAGGATAAAACGTGTGGGGATGGGAAATGAAGTTTCTCAAGTGATTTTTGAGCTTGGGATGGCTGTGAATTCGTCCAAGGCATTCTCCCCTATTTATAGTGCTTCAAATTTCATGAATTTTCATTTTACCCCCTCTAGCTCAAGGTGTAAAATTGCAAATGTGTTTTTTTCTAATTTTCAAAGATGCCTTGAGCCAAGAACAGCCACCCTAGGCCTTCTCCAGCCCCCCTATAGCAGCCCTAATTTTCTACCTATTTTTTTATTTTTAAAATTAATTAAATTAGGCTAAATTAATCCTAGCCATTGATCTTTGATTAGAATGAATTTTAACAATTGATTTTGGTCGAGATACCCCCCTGCACGACCTGACATGTAGCTGCTTTTCACTTTGTATTTGATGCTTCATCTTGACCTTTGATTTGTGATTTTCATCACATCTTAATCCATTCATCATGTCCATCATGAATTTTTAACCATCCATAAAAAAATTCATCGAATTCCACGCCCATATTGCAATTTATGAATTTTTTTCTATTTTTCCACAAAAATCCAAATTTGGATTAAAATATCCAAAAGAATTGCTATTTCGTCTTGTAGTGATTAAACCTCTATTTTGTCTTTTTGTGATTAAGTTAATCCAAGTGATTAACTCTTAATCATGTGTCTTAATCCCCGTTTACTATTCACGTGCACTATTCACGGGGTTAAATTCCTAATTGCATTATTTCAATCTCTAATACACATATCCATCAATATAATTCATGAATTTTCATTTATTCATAAAATAATTACAAAATTACAAATATCGAAATGACGCGTATACAGTCGAAATGACGCGTATACGGTCGGGGTTTCACAATTTGGCAATGGACATTCTCATGTCCACGAAAAGATATTTTTCCATATAAATCATTTTGGCATTGGACGTTTATACGTCCTATGACATTTTTCCACTTAAACCTTATTGGAAACGGACGTTTATACGTCCTAAAATGTTATTCACATAAACACTTTGATAATGGACATTTTTATGTCCAAAATACATTTTCCGTAAGCCTTTTTGGCAATGGACATTCATATGTCCACAAACACTTTTATCCCTTAAACTCTTTTAGACCACATAAACCTTTTAGAAATGGACATTCTTATGTCCAAAACATTTTCCAACATAAATCTCTTTAGGAAATGGACATTCTCATGTCCAAAACATTTTTCAACATAAATCCTTAGGAAATGGACATTCTTATGCCCAAAACATTTTCCAACATAAACCTTTTTTTATAATCCCCATCTTGGGGCTTGTTTATAGCAAACAAGTCATGAATCATTTTCATGAAAACTTTTACATAAAAATTATATTTTTTATTCTTAATATTTACACATTTTGTGTAAAACACCCTGCTTTTAGGGTAACTTATACATAATGACTCATAAAAATCTAATTTAGGATAATTTTTCATATAAACGCTTTAATGTGAAACCCCAACCTAAGTAAGATTCAATGTATGCATTGAACATGTACGTGTGACTTATATATGATTAAATGGAAATTTTGGAATGATTTTAGGATTTTATGATATGTTGCAAGTAGGGTTTAATTAAGAAGGGTGATTAAAGATTTAATCGCTGGAGCCCATTATGAGTCAAGGTGACTAAAGGAGCATAATGAGGATTAAAACATGCTAATGTGGCATGAATGTTTAGTTAATTTTCATGATTTAATTAATGGAGATTAAAATGGAAATTGTGGAATTATGTTGGAAAACACTAGAAAAGTCATAACTCAACGCCTGTAAGGCGGATCAAGTGAAATTTGAATGAAAATTAATAATATTGGGCTTGGTATTATGAAATAAATGGGTTATGAAAATTCTTGATGAAATGAGAATTATGATTTATTTATCATATTTCAATTTCAACCGTTAACTCTAAACGGCTATAACGGGAGCTAGGAAAATCGGATTGAGATGAAATTTGAAACGGTTAAATGAAATTATGAGATGTTTATTTTGGATGTCTTGGATTAAGCTTGAAATGTTGAAAAAATACCTGCAACGAAAACGGTGAGCATGGTTGACTAATGCACCTCAAAAGTACCTTTCCATTAATGCTAGAGTACAATGCATAATGGCTTGGTTTTAATGGGAGATGAGGTGTCAAATGCAGCACATTTCTAAGGTATTTTATGCATTAATATAAAATGCAAATATCCAAATAAAATCCCAGCAATGAATGTCCATAATTGATGAAGCTATGAGTGCTCAAGTGAGCATAGGTGAGGTGTCCAAGGCAAGCACGTACATGGGCTGGTTGCTGCATACTTTTTGAATTTTTTTATTTTATAAAATATGTATATATGTAGCTGCCATGTTGGGATGTATAAATAAGAATTTAATTATGTGAAAAAAATTCAAGAAAATTCGTGAATAGTAGCTGCCATTGAAGGTACAAAAATGGACAGCTTGGTCTTATGCAAATGACGTGCAATGATATGCTAAGTGCTGCAGTTTTTGTTAAAATTATTTACACAAAATTAATATATGAATTAAGGGATAATTAGGTGTATAAATTACCACATTTTTGGATTTTTAAAAAATGAAAATATTGCTGGAAAATTGGGCAGCAGCTGGACGTGAATAGGAGGGGCAGGTGGACAGTCAAGATGTAAACAGATTTTTGGATTTCTCAAAATTAGTAAAATGCAATTTTACTTGGCTGTGAGTTCACCAGCACATAAGGGGGATAGACATGCATTTATGGCTGTGGAAAATGCCCCAACAAGTGGGGCCCACTGCTAGAAAATCCAGCACCACATAACCCATGCCCGTTCACATGAAATGAGGTTTGGAAAATTTCTTACATGCTGGAAATTCTTCCCCAAGCAATAGCAGCTTTCACGTTCCTTTAGAGCGAGCAAAGGAAGAGGGAAAACTAAGGAAAAAGAAGGGGAATTTGAGGAGGAAAATCATCTCCAAGTGATGAGGGTTTGATCTCCATTAACCAAGTATATGGGTTGATTGAGCTTTTCATTTTGGGTTTTAAACCCTAAAATTTTGAATATGGAATGGATGCTCAAAGAATCTTTAAAGTGATGATTCAACATGCTTTTGAAATGAATATGGAATGGGTATTAGCTTGCATGTATGAAATTCCATGATCTAGATGATGAAAAGTGAAGTTTTGAATGATATATGATGTTATAAATTAAATTATGGACGGAACAGTAAATTAATTAATTTTAGCATAAAATTTTTTTTAAAGAATAATTATGGGGTGATTAATGAACTTCCCAATTTTCAGTTAAAATGATAAGTAATTTTCAAATTAAAAATCCGAGAATATTAACCCAAACAGGGTAAAACGGGTGACAGGATCAGCTGTAGAAAATTATTTTTAATAATTTTTACACAAGTAATTTTGGGATAAAAATTTTACAGGATATATAATAAACATTTATTATCACAGTAAAAAATTAAAAATTAGGTTTATATGGGTATAAATATACCCAATAATTTACGTGATTAAGGCTGACTGAAAATGGATGCTGATGCCCAGCAAGGTAAAAATTCCAAAATAAATATAAATACTTAATTTTTTATGTTGAAAATATTTATTTTGGTTAAATAATGTAGTTATTAAGGTATGGTAGAAATTTCAGATCAAAACTACTTGATTTGATATTAATTCAAGATTTTGAGATTTCAGTACGCCTGATTTCAGCATATGTGGATAGTTTGAGACAAAAATCAAAAAGAAATATGAAACCTATGTAGAAATTATCCAAATTTATATATGTGTTAAATCCTTAAATATTAATTAAGAAAAGTGGGATTATATGCTGAAAATTCGGAATAATATAACTGCTTAAGGTTATGTGTCAAAAGACATGTTAAACGGGTAAAAATGGGTTCCAAACTTGCTGTTTTGGAAACCTATGGCAAGTGGATTTAAACCCCATAAAAATATCCTAAATGCAGTGGTAATTAAGGGTAATTAATCCGCTGAAATATGGTTTAAACCTCTACCTTAGAAAATTTTATGAAATCCATTATGTATATGTTGCCAAATGGGCATATGTGAAGCAATATACTTGCATAGGTGATGAATGACATATAGAATATGGTTTTGTGCAAAAATGCATGAAAATATGATGAATTTCATGATTACATAACTGTTTTGAATTATATGATGTTAATTCCCAAATTTGGGATTATGTAATGAAGCTTAAGGAGATAACGTGTGCTTAAAACGGGCACCGATGTATAAAGTTTGTAAAAGGAGTGAAAAATGGTAAATGAAGGTTAATGAACCTACGTATGATAGTTAATGGATAGATTTTATATGGTTGAATGGATACCCTAATTTTGGGGTTATATATGTTATGTGATTAGCCGATGGAATGTGTAAAAATGTGCACGTATATGCTAAATGTATGCATAGTGACTTGAGAAGTCGAATAAATGATATATGTGAATAAAATGGGTTGGAAAACTAAATGGAATGCAAGGAAAAGAAATATATGAAAAATCATATTATTCTCAAGTAGGCAAGGAAAAGAATGGAAGGAAAAGAGATTATAGCGATCTCAGGTAAGCAAGCGAACTTTTTAAAATGTCATTTTCTTTCTATGGGATTGATATGATTGAAATGTTTATAGTTGTGTTTGAAATTTTAAAATTTATGTTTTATTGAATGGGCAAGCACAAGTTTTGAATATGACGGCTTTAATGCAAAGCCATAAGTTTTGAAAAATGATGACTTTAATGAAAAGTCTTAAGGTTTGCTTCATGGGAAGCAAGCGACACTTCTTAAGATAAATAATTTATCCTAAGTGTTGCCAAGGATGGGAATGCTTCATGTTAATGGAATTGAAAAATTTTGCTTATGACTAAGCAAGTTCTTCATGCTAATGTTTTCTAAGGATTTCATGTTTAATACCGATGGTTTTAAGAATTTGCTTTTAAGCAAGCAAGTTCTATATGATATTGTTTCAACAGCATTTTCTAAGAAAAAGGAAATTTTACCCTTTTTCACAAAATATTGTTTGTAAATGAGTTTTGAGTTATTTCTATAATAACTCGTGATAAACAATGATGAAAAATATTAGTTTTGCTAGGTCAAGATAATTAAATAATAAATGATATTTTGGACATAGTCCATATGTATTGAAATGATGTTCGAAAAGTTTTGATTTCCTTTAGACAAGGAAATCTATGTTAAAAATGTTTATACGGATGTGTTAAAAAGGGATTTATGGATGACCAACCTCCTATGATTGATTTCATAAGATGGTTTGATTTCAGGTTGCTTAATGGCGTGTAAAAGACCGTGCAATTTTCCTTTTTTGTAAAAATGATTGATATGTGGAGAATTATTAAATTTTTAGGTTATGGACTAGGGGATAGCATAATTGCATAACTTTTGTAAACAAAACGTCCTGAAATGGAAACCAAGCAAATATTAGAGAAAAATATGATTTATTTATGGAAATCCAAAGGATTTGAAATTCTTTTATTAAAAGGATTTTAAGATGTATTGTTTCTCAAAAATTTCAAATGTTTATCAAAATATTTTACTCAAAACGTTTCTAAAGGAATTTAAGGAAGGTCATCCTAAAACTAGATTTAAAATAACAACTTGTTAAAGTGGGTACGCTCGCTTACAAGTTGACACAGACTGCGGTCTGTGATGTGTTTTTGAAAATTATTCATAAATATAGACTTCGGTCTAAGATTTTTATGCATATGGATGCAGGCTGCAGTCTGTGATCCCGGTTTAAAAGGACATGGACTGCGGTCTGTAGTTCTTTAAATCAAACGGACTGCGGTCCGTCATAATAACGTACGGTGCACCAGTACAAGTAATAGGCAAATTGTAGAGCACGGTTGGGATGACCAGGGCCCACTCTACATAAGGCCAAGTCACTAAGGGATGGCAGGAGTGTCAGTGGTGCCCTCCCTGAGATGGGAGTAGAATATATAAACAGCCGTTGGGCTAGCGTGTTGTTAAGGATTCTCTTCCAAAAGGTAGCATGATCACTTGCTAAGTATCACTACTGGATGGGGAGAAATGCATTTGCATACGTTTGGCTTTTCAAAAGCCCAAAGATTGGGTTATAAAAGCATTTATACAACTAGTTATCCTAAATTGGATTCTTATGAGCTAATATGCATAAGTTACTCTAAAAGAAATGGTGTTTTACACAAAAGTGTAAATAACAGGAATTAAAGGAAATGTGTTATGCAAATGCATTTATGAAAATGGTTTACGTATTTTGTTTTCCTTGTTTGCTATAAACAAGCCCCAAGACGAGGATTACGAAAAGGATTTATGTGAAACTTGGATTGGACATAAGAATGTCTGTTTCTAAAGAACCTAAATGATAAGGGTTTATGGACGTAAAACGTCCCCTGTTAATATATTGGATTTTATAATGAAAAATGTTTTTGGACATAAAAATATCCTTTGCCGAGAAAGGCTTATGTGATTGATGTTTTAGGACATATGAATGTCCATTGCCAAATGAAGCTATGTGAAAAATGTTTTAAGACATAAAATGTCTTTTGGCTAAAGGATTTTATGATAGTTTATGTTAATGATGTTTTGAGACATGAGATGTCTCCTTTACCTAAGGATTTATAAGAAAAATATTTTAGACGTAAAACGTCTACTGGCAAACGATGATTTCAAGTAATGTCTATGAACATTGAAAATGTTCATATAAGAATTAAAAGGGATTCCATCAGAGAAGGTAAAACGTGTATGTTTTGCCTTAACAGGCATACACGTGGCTTATAATTGGTTTTATGAATGAATGCTTAATGAAAAAGATTTCATGATGATATTTTAGGACATATACATGTCCTCAGGAAAAAAGTATTCCCGATGTTTATGAAAAAGGTTTTCAAGGAAGCCTTGCCCTAAAGATAAAATGCTTGCTTACTGAGTTATTACTCACGTTTTGTTTTCCCAACCCTTAGACAGGTGCCGAGGAAACTCAGAAGGTTGCGAACCTAAGACGTGGAGGAAGGTACGTGATGATATCCTTGAAGGTTATGAGGATTGGAAAAGCATGAATATGCTAAGGTAAGCTATGTTGGAAACAATGTTTAAAGCAAAACAAAATTGACCAAAGCATGAGTTTTGATGATTAACAAAGTTAAAATTGAGTATAAGGTGATTACTGATGATTTTTCTTAATGATTTAAGGAATGAATTAGCCAAGTCGATATCCAAGTCGACTTGGACTTCGACTTAGGGTGAAGTCGATCCCAAAGTCGACTCAATATTCGACTCCAAAACAGACCACACAGCAAAATTCAAAATGAAAAGAAAAGCAGGTGAAGTCGCAGGCCAAGTCGACACCACTTGCGACTTGGGTAGCCAAGTCGCAAACGAAGTCGACTCCAACATCGACTTGAGACGGGAAAAACACTCCAGAGCTGATTTTGGGGCACAAAAATGCCGAAGTCGCAGATGAAGTCGACTCCAGGTGCGACTTGGGTGAAGTCGACCCCGAGATCGACTTGAGTTCTTCAATGTCCAAAATACAAACTCAAGCTCATTTTCAAGATCAACTTGGGATTTTTCAAATCCAAATCAAGGGTATAAGCTCACTATCAACTCAAGTCTCTCAAGTCCAAGGCACAGCTTCGAACGTAGTTGAAGATGAAGAAGTTCAAGTCATGAAGACCACTATCAAAGCAACTAAATCAAGTTCTTCAAGGAGTTTTGCAAATATTAGAAGCCATTTCAGAAGTAAATGATTCAAGAAGGAAAGCTAAGCAAGCTAGAAGAAATCAAGCAAGGACCAAACAAATTTCAGCACAAGAACAGGTCAAGTCGCAACCCAAGTCGACTCCAAGATCGACTTGAGGTCAAGTCTGAAACCAAGTCGACCTAATCTCAGACTTGGAACTGAAGTCGCAAACGAAGTCGATTCCAGTTGCGACTTGGGAAGCCAAGTCGCAGACGAAGTCGACTCCACCTGCGACTTGGGGAACCAACGTTCGAATTTTTTAACGTTGGAACATTTATTGCGCGCCAACCACTTCTATAACGTTCAAATCTTCCCCATTCTATAAATAGACACTCAAGCAAACGAGAATATACACACTACATTGTCTAAAGAGAGAAAAGAAGTGAAAACAAGAGCTCCCATTTGCTTTTCTCTAAATTTGAGTGATCTATACATTTTCAAAGGAAGAAAGAGCTTCAAGTTGCAAGTAGCTTCAATGACATACAACCGGTTGCCTTTACAAGTTCTTCCTCAAGCTCAATCTTGCCTACACAACTCTGTAAAGTGTAGATCTTCCTTATTTTCATTACTCTTTGTTATTGGTCTTGGTTTGAGTGTATTGTAACAAACCAAGACGTTGCAAGTAGAGTTGTGATTGGAGTTGAACTCATCACCTACTTGTATCAAGTGTACAAGCCGCCTAGAGCTAGAATCTAGAAGAGAGCATAGGCTCTGTTTGTGTATGCCCCCTAGAGCTGGAATCTAGAAGAGAGCAGAGTCTCTAAGTGTATTCGCGGAATACATAGTGGAACCCAAGTCACAACGGTGTGTGAGCTTGGAAGAGTGGAGTAGGGAGAGGTTGCCCGAACCACTATATATCTTGCCTACTGTTTACCTTATTGCCTTCACTATTTCATTTCTCTCTATTTGTTTTAATCAAGGAGATTAAGCTTTCAAGGGGTTAAGTTTTAATTTACCGAAGAATTTTATAAGAACCCAATTCACCCCTCCCCTCTTGGGTTTTGCCATTAACTCGGGACCAACAAGTGGTATCAGAGCAGGTCTTTGAGTTTACCAAAGAGATCTTATTGTTATGGCATCCCAATCTACTTCCGTTCCCGCGTTTGCCGAAGGCCAATCATTTACTAGGCCACCATTGTTTGATAGGAACAATTTCGGCTATTGGAAGCTTCGTATGAAGCAACTCATTATGGCTACCGACATGGATTCTTGGATTGCAATCTAATATGGTGTAACTTTTCCTACCGATGAAAGAGCTTCCAAGTGGACCGAAGAGGAAGTAAGAACCGTCAAGAGCAATGCTAAGGCCATGAATTCTCTATTTTGTGCTCTTACGGCTTCTGAGTATGATAGAGTATCCTCTTGTTTAACCGCCAAAGAGATATGGGATACATTAACCTCCATCTATAAAGGAACTTCTCAAGTCCAAGGGACGAGAAGAAACATTTTGATTGGAGATTTAGAAAATTTTAGAATGCTAGAAACAGAAAATATTTCTGAGATGTTTGCTAGATTTTCTAAAATTACTAATGCATTGAAAGGTCTTGGAAAGGCTATATCTGAATCTGAACAGGTTATGAAGATTTTAAGGGCTCTACCGGAATCTTGGACTCCAAAGATTACTGCGATAGAAGAAGCTAAGGACCTCAACACATTGAAGCTAGAAAACCTAATTAGCTCATTAATGTCACATGAGCTAATTAAGAAAAGAAATGAAGATCATCACAAAGGCAAAAGAGCAATTGCCTTAAAAGCCGCACAAGATTCAGACGATACTTCATCTTCACAAAATGAAGATGAGATTGCCCTACTCACAAAACAATTCAGAAAATTTGTGAGGAAAGGCAGAAATTTTAAAGAAAGTGTTGGAAATATGTGGAAAACTAGCTAAATCTATGTTTTGATGATTAACAAACTAAATTTGAGTAAGTCTCGGCTACTAACAAGTTTGTGGAAATGTTTAAGGAATATTCATTTGAAGAAAATCAAGTATGGAAGTCAAGTCGTATACCAAGTCGACTCCAAGATCGACTTCAAGAAGTCAAATCTGTCCAGAGCTGAAAAGGGGAGAAGAACAAGTGAAGTCGCAGGCCAAGTCGACTCCAGGTGTGACTTAGGAAACCAAGTCGCAGACGAAGTCGACTCCAGCATCGACTTCAAGCATCCAGAGTTGAAAAAGTGGAAACGGACATGACGAAGTCGCAGGCGAAGTCGACTCCAGGTGCGACTTGGGCGAAGTCGCAGACGAGGTCGACTCCAACTTCGACTTGAGGAGTTCAGACTTGAAGATTGAAGTTTCAATCTTATTCCAAGGATCCATTTGGAATTTGTCAAATCCATAAGATGCAAAGTTCATTCTCAAAAAGCAACTGAAGTTTCTTGAAGATCAAAAGCTAATCTTCAAGCTTATTCTAAATGAAGAAATATCCAAGTCATGAAGACCAATTTAACAAAGTACAAGCCAGTTCAAGAAGATCAAGGGGTTCTTGCAAAAGACCACGCCAAGTCGCAACCCAAGTCGACTCCAGGATCGACTTGAGTTGAGGACTGAAGGCCAAGATGACCCAGACTCGGACTTGGAAATCTGAAGAACTGGAGTCGCACACGAAGTCGACTCCAGGTGCGACTTGGAAGCCAAGTCGCAGGCTAAGTCGACTCCACATGCGACTTGGGTCGCAACGGTCGAAATTAATTCGAACGTTGGCGCATTAAATGCGCGCCACCTACCTTCTAACGTTCGGATTCCCTCCAAAATTATAAATAGCATTCATGGTGGACGAGGGAAGTAGCTGAGAATTATTAAGTGTGCTTAACTACTACATTCAAGAGCTCAAAAGAGATCAAGCCACTCAAAGAAGAAGAACTCTGCTTCAAACTGCAAAAAGCTCATCGTCTGAATCTTCAAAGCCTATTCTTCAAGTTCTTCTCTGCGCTAAAGTGTTGCTACACATCTGTAAAGTGTAGATTTCTTTCTTTGTTTACTTGTTTGTGTTGAACTTGATTTAGCTTGCGTAGCTAAGATCAAGTGGTAGCAAAGTAGTGTGTGATTGGAGTGTGACTCATCACCTACTTGTGCTAAGTGTTATATGCCCCCTAGAGCTAGAATCTAGAAGAGAGCAAGAGGCTCTAGTTGTTGATGCCCCCTAGAGCTAGAATCTAGAAGAGAGCAAGAGGCTCTAATTGTATTCGTGGAATGCAATAGTGGAACCCAAGTCACAAGGTGTGTGAGCTTGGAAGAGTGGAGTAGGGAGGTTGCCCGAACCACTATAAAAATCTGCGTCTATTTTATTTCTGCTTTCTATATTGCTTTGCTCTCCATTTTGTTTCTTCATTTAAGGGGATTGAACTCACAAGGGGATAAGTTACCGAAGAAATTTTTAAGAACCCAATTCACCCCTCCCCTCTTGGGTTTTGCCATCTATTCGGGACCCAACAAGTGGTATCAGAGCAGGTCTTTGAATTGAACCAAAGAGATCCAACCATATGGCATCCCAATCTACTTCCGTTCCCGCTTTTGCCGAGGGCCAATCTTTTACAAGGCCACCATTGTTTGATGGGAGCAACTTTGGCTATTGGAAGCTTCGTATGAAGCAACTCATCATGGCTACCGATATGGATTCTTGGATTGCTATCCAAGATGGTGTAACTTTGCCAATTGATGAAAGAGCTTCCAATTGGACCGAAGAGGAAGTAAGAACCGTCAAGAGCAATGCCAAGGCAATGAATTCTTTATTTTGTGCTCTTACGGCTTCGGAGTATGATAGAGTATCTTCTTGTTTGACTGCAAAAGAGATATGGGATACTCTAACATCTATTTATGAAGGAACCTCCCAAGTCCAAGGGACTAGGAGAAACATTTTGATTGGAGAGTTTGAAAATTTCAGAATGCTAGACACTGAAAATATTTCTGAAATGTTTGCAAGATTTTCTAAGATTACTAATGCTCTCAAAAGTCTTGGAAAAGCTATCTCTGAATCCGAACAGGTGATGAAGATACTAAGAGCTCTACCGGATTCATGGACTCCAAAGATTACAGCTATTGAAGAAGCAAAAGACCTCAACACCCTAAAGCTAGAAGATCTAATTAGCTCACTAATGTCACATGAGCTAATTAAGAGAAGAAACGAAGAGAATCATAAAGGGAAGAAAATCATTGCATTAAAAGCGGCACGCAACTCAGATGAGTCTACCTCCTCGTCTAACAAAGGTGATGAAGATATTGCACTTCTTACTCACAAGTTTCGAAAATTTGTGAGAAAAGAAAAGAACCTTAAAGACTTCAAAGAAAGACCACAAAAAGAAAAGAAGAAGGAGGTCACAAAATGCTACCGATGCGGGGGCGTAGGACATATGCAAGCTCAATGTCCTACACCGGAAGAAAGGCCAAGAGGAAGAGGCATGTTCGTCAACGAGGAAACTTCATCAACATGCAGCTCTTCAACCGATGACAACGATGCGGCCAACTGTGCAAGAATATGCTGCATGGCACGAATCGAGCAAGAAGAGGACTTGCTATGCTTAAACACGACTGAAGTTTTGGATGAACAATCCACCTCAACCAAATGTACAAGCAATGATGAGGTAACTTCCAAACCTTGCTATTCTCAATCAAGTTATTCTTCTTTTCAAAATTGCATCAAATGTGCTGAATTAGAAGAACTACAAACTGCCTATGATTCATTATATGAGGAAATCAAAAAATTAGGAAACAAGTTGTCCTCAAAGAAACAACAATGCAATTTTATTATTATTGAAAATGGAAAACTAGCTGAAAAATCAACAAAACTGAAAGAAGAAAATGAATCATTGTTGAAAGAAGTAGAGAAACTGAAAAAGGAGAACAAATCCTTAAATGAATCATTAGCAAAGTTCTCTAATCCAGGAGAAAGTGTAAAGATGTTTCTGAACATGACTGCTCAAACAAACAAAAGAGGTCTTGGTTATTATAGATTTGAGCAAAATGAAAGTGGTAAATCTAATGTGCCAACACTTGGAAAACTTCAAACCAAAATTGCACCTATATACAAGCCACAAAGGAGAAATGTTATGTGGACTAAAAGACCAACATTTGAACCAAAATATACTTGGAGGCCTACTCCTAGATTACCAATGGCTTGCAACTTTTGCAACAAAATGGGTCATAAAGTTTATAAGTGTAACCTTAAGAGATTATTTGACCATGGTGCTAAATTAGTTTGGGTTCCAAGAAACACAAGATTTGAGCTTTCAAAATTAGAACAACAAAGGTTGAACAATATTACTAACCCAATTGGACCCATAAAATGGGTACCAAAAAGATAAGGATTATTTGTTTACTTTTCAGATTTGTTTAAAGGCAAAGGCAAATCATGTGTGGTTCATGGATAGCGGTTGTTCAAGGCACATGACCGGAGAAAGAAGTTTATTCCACAAACTTAAGCCTTGCAACGACGGAACGGTTGCCTTTGGTAATAATGAGAAAGGTAAAATCAAAGGTAAAGGAAATATTTACAGTAGCTCAAATGCATGCATGGAGGATGTTTTGTTTGTTGAAGGACTCAAGCATAACTTAATGAGCATTAGCCAATTATGTGATAAAGGATATAAGTTTGTATATGCAATGTATTTGATGATGAACATATCATGTTTAGTGGAAAAAGACATGGAAATATATATTTGGTTTCACTTGATGAACTAGATGGTCAATGTCTAATGGCCATTGATAATGATCCATGGGTTTGGCATAAAAGGCTTGGACACATAAACATGAGAAATATAAAAACCCTATGGAAAAAGAGTTTGGTAGAAGGCTTGCCTAAGTTGAAATATGACAAAGACAAAATATGTAAGGCATGTCAATTATCTAAACAACCAAAGATGCCTTTCTCTACCAAAAAGGAGATTTCCACCACTAGGCCGCTTGAATTGCTACACATGGATCTATATGGGACATCCGACATATTAACCATTGGTGGAAAGAAATATGTATTTGTGATTGTTGATGACTTTTCAAGATTTACATGGATAATTCTTTTAGCTAGCAAAGATGAAGCCTTCTCTATGTTTGCAACGTTTGTAAACTTGGTGGAAAATGAAAAACAAAGTACTATTATGACTATAAGAAGTGACCATGGTGGTGAATTTGAGAACAAACGATTCATAGAATTATGTAATGAAAAAGGAATTCATCACACATTTTCTGCACCAAGGACTCCACAACAAAATGGAGTAGTGGAGAGGAAAAATAGAACTATACAAGAGATGGCTAGAACTATGCTAAATGAGAGCAAATTATCTAAGAAGTTTTGGGGTGAAGCTGTAAGTACAGCTTGTCATGTATTGAATCGAGTTACCATTAGAGCAATCTTGAAAAAGACCCCATATGAGCTATGGAAAGGAAACAAACCAATCATATCTTATTTTCATACTTTTGGATGCACATGTTATGTTCTGAACAATGGAAAAACCAACTTGGGAAAACTTGATGCTAAAAGTGATGAAGCAATATTCCTTGGTTATTCATCAAATAGCAAAGCATATAGAGTTTTCAATAAACGAAACCAAGTTGTAGAAGAATCCATACATGTTGTTTTTGATGAAACTAACCCATGCTTTAAAAGAAAAGATGATCTAAGTGATGCAGATGACATAACAAGCAATGTTGAAAAATTGCATATGGAAAAGCAAGAAGAATCCATGGATGAAAGGGTAAGTGAAGGTAACAATTCCTATAAACCTCCAACTGATTTAAAATTCAATCATGCACATCCAATTGAGCAAGTTATAGGAAATGTGTATGAAGGTGTCAAAACTAGAAGGTCAAAGCAAACTGTGTGTGGACAATATGCTTTTGTATCCAAGATTGAACCTTCTAATATTGAACAAGCTCTTGATGATGAAAACTGGATTATAGCAATGCAAGAAGAGCTAAATCAATTTGAAAGAAATCAAGTTTGGCACCTTGTTCCTAGACCAAATGATTGTACTATTATTGGCACCAAGTGGGTCTTTAGGAACAAATTAGATGAAAGTGGACTTGTAGTGAGGAACAAAGCTAGACTTGTGGCAAAAGGATACTCACAAGAAGAAGGAATAGATTTTGAGGAATCCTATGCCCCGGTTGCTAGATTAGAGGCAATTCGCATCTTACTAGCTTTTGCATCTCACATGAACTTTAAATTGTTTCAAATGGATGTCAAAAGTGCATTTCTGAATGGTTATATAAATGAAGAGGTGTATGTTGAGCAACCACCTGGATTTGAGGAAAAAGATCAATCTAAATTTGTATACAAGCTAACCAAAGCATTATATGGATTAAAACAAGCTCCAAGGGCTTGGTATGATAGACTAAGCAAATTTCTGATTGATCACGATTTTCAAAAAGGAAAGGTAGACACCACTTTGTTTATCAAATATAAAGAAAAGGACATATTGATCATTCAAATTTATGTTGATGATATCATTTTTGGTGCTACTAATGAAACTCTTTGCCAAGAATTTTCTGAGCTTATGCAGAAAGAGTTTGAGATGAGCATGATGGGAGAGCTAAACTTCTTCCTTGGACTGCAAATCAAGCAACTAAATGAAGGAATCTTCATAAACCAGTCCAAATACATCAAGGAGATGCTCAAGAAGTTTGGCATGGAGAACAGCAAAGGAGCAAACACGCCCATGAGCTCCACAATCAAAATGGACAAAGATGAAAAGGAAAAATTAGTTGATATGAAAGTGTATAGAAGCATGATAGGTTCCTTATTGTATTTAACTGCTTCTAGGCCAGATATTTTGTTTAGTGTGTGTATGTGCTCTAGATTTCAGTCATGCCCAAAACAAACACACTTGGTAGCTGTGAAAAGAATTTTTAGATACCTAGTAGACACTACCAATTTAGGATTATGGTATCCAAAGGGCTCTAATTTTGATCTAATCGGCTACTCGGATGCGGATTTTGCTGGTTACAAAGTAGATAGAAAAAGCACTAGTGGAACATGTCAGTTCCTTGGAAGCATGTTGGTTTCATGGTTTTCAAGAAAACAAACTAGTGTTGCTCTATCTACGGCGGAAGCCGAATACATTGCCGCCGGGAGCTGTTGTGCCCAATTACTTTGGATGAAACAGCAACTTAGGGACTATGGCATGGATTTCAAAGATATACCTATCAAATATGATAATACAAGTGCCATATGTCTAACCAAGAATCCAGTCTTGCATTCTAGGACCAAACATATAGACCTTAGACATCATTTCATTAGAGAACATGTAGAAAATCATGACATATGTTTGGTATATGTAAGAACAGAGGATCAAGTTGCAGATATATTCACTAAGCCCCTAGCAAAAGAAGCATTTTATAAGATTAGAAATGACATGGGAATGCTTGAACTCACTTAAAGCATAAATTGAGGGGGAGCACCCGTTTAGGGGGAGCTAACCCACCTATCTCTTTGATTACCCTCTAATCTTTTTGATATATTGACAAAAAGGGGGAGAGAGATTTAAGGAGAAGAAGAGTATTTGAGTTGAAAAATTGAGTAGAAGTCTTAATGATTAAAAGGGAGAGAGATGATTAAAGGAGAGAGAGATGTAAGAAGAGAAGAGTAAGAATGGGGAGGAGAGTAGGATATGCTTACATGATATTTGAATGTTCTGTTTGCATAAGCATAAGCATGATTTTAAAATGCAATATGAACATATTATTTTTAATGAAAGGTATCCACTCAAATCAGTTTTGTCAATCATCAAAAAGGGGGAGATTGTTGGAAATATGTGGAAAACTAGCTAAATCTATGTTTTGATGATTAACAAACTAAATTTGAGTAAGTCTCGGCTACTAACAAGTTTGTGGAAATGTTTAAGGAATATTCATTTGAAGAAAATCAAGTATGGAAGCCAAGTCGTATACCAAGTCGACTCCAAGATCGACTTCAAGAAGTCAAATCTGTCCAGAGCTGAAAAGGGGAGAAGAACAAGTGAAGTCGCAGGCCAAGTCGACTCCAGGTGCGACTTAGGAAACCAAGTCGCAGACGAAGTCGACTCCAGCATCGACTTCAAGCATCCAGAGTTGAAAAAGTGGAAACGGACATGACGAAGTCGCAGGTGAAGTCGACTCCAGGTGCGACTTGGGCGAAGTCGCAGACGAGGTCGACTCCAACTTCGACTTGAGGAGTTCAGACTTGAAGATTGAAGTTTCAATCTTATTCCAAGGATCCATTTGGAATTTGTCAAATCCATAAGATGCAAAGTTCATTCTCAAAAAGCAACTGAAGTTTCTTGAAGATCAAAAGCTAATCTTCAAGCTTATTCTAAATGAAGAAATATCCAAGTCATGAAGACCAATTTAACAAAGTACAAGCCAGTTCAAGAAGATCAAGGGGTTCTTGCAAAAGACCACGCCAAGTCGCAACCCAAGTCGACTCCAGGATCGACTTGAGTTGAGGACTGAAGGCCAAGATGACCCAGACTCGGACTTGGAAATCTGAAGAACTGGAGTCGCACACGAAGTCGACTCCAGGTGCGACTTGGAAGCCAAGTCGCAGGCCAAGTCGACTCCACATGCGACTTGGGTCGCAACGGTCGAAATTAATTCGAACGTTGGCGCATTAAATGCGCGCCACCTACCTTCTAACGTTCGGATTCCCTCCAAAATTATAAATAGCATTCATGGTGGACGAGGGAAGTAGCTGAGAATTATTAAGTGTGCTTAACTACTACATTCAAGAGCTCAAAAGAGATCAAGCCACTCAAAGAAGAAGAACTCTGCTTCAAACTGCAAAAAGCTCATCGTCTGAATCTTCAAAGCCTATTCTTCAAGTTCTTCTCTGCGCTAAAGTGTTGCTACACATCTGTAAAGTGTAGATTTCTTTCTTTGTTTACTTGTTTGTGTTGAACTTGATTTAGCTTGCGTAGCTAAGATCAAGTGGTAGCAAAGTAGTGTGTGATTGGAGTGTGACTCATCACCTACTTGTGCTAAGTGTTATATGCCCCCTAGAGCTAGAATCTAGAAGAGAGCAAGAGGCTCTAGTTGTTGATGCCCCCTAGAGCTAGAATCTAGAAGAGAGCAAGAGGCTCTAATTGTATTCGTGGAATGCAATAGTGGAACCCAAGTCACAAGGTGTGTGAGCTTGGAAGAGTGGAGTAGGGAGGTTGCCCGAACCACTATAAAAATCTGCGTCTATTTTATTTCTGCTTTCTATATTGCTTTGCTCTCCATTTTGTTTCTTCATTTAAGGGGATTGAACTCACAAGGGGATAAGTTACCGAAGAAATTTTTAAGAACCCAATTCACCCCTCCCCTCTTGGGTTTTGCCATCTATTCGGGACCCAACAGAAAGAAGTTCCAAAGAGAAAAAGAAAGAAACAACAAAATGTTACCGATGCAGCGGTTCGGGACACATGAAAGTCCAATGTCCGACGCCCAAAGAAAACAAGGCAAAGGAACAAAGAAAAGATCGAGGCGACAACAAAAGATTTCAAAGAAACAAAGGAAGAGGCATGTACGTAAATGAAGAAGAATCTACAACGAATAGCTCCTCAAGTGAAGAATGCGAAGTAGATTGTGCAAGAATCTGTTGCATAGCAAACACCGACATATGCTTTGCTGCAATGGAAACCTTGGAGGATCAAGCCACTTCAATGGACTGCACGAGTAGTCAAGAGGTAACCTCCAAACAGAAATCCTTTTCAGATTTCTCTACAAATGAATGTCTTAAATGTGCTGAATTAAAAGAACTTCAACAAGCTTATGATTCACTATATGAAGAAATAAAGAAATTAGGAAACAAGTTTACAATTAAGAAAAGACAATGTGATGCAGTAATAATTGTAAATGGTAAACTTGCTGAAAAATTAGACAAGTTAAAAGATGAAAAGAATACCTTAGAAAATGAATTAGAAAAGCTTAAAAATGAGAATAAATCATTAAATGAATCTCTTACCAAGTTCTCTAATCCAGGAGAAAATGTAAAAATGTTCTTGAAAATGACAACTCAAACTTGTAAGAAAGGACTTGGGTACAATGCACTTGAACAAACTGAAACTAACGCTCCAAGAAATAATATCAAAACCAATTTTACTAAAATAAATCAAACAGTTTGGACAAAAAGACCAACTAATGAACAAATTACCAAATGGCTCCCTATTTCTAGACTTCCGGGAGCTTGTAACTTCTGCAACAAGTTTGGACATAAGATATATCAATGTAAACTAAGAAAACTGCAAAACCGAGGTGCTAAATTGCTTTGGATGCCAAAATGCATTGGTTTTATGGGATCAAAGATGGATCAACTCAAACTTCAAAGGTTAACTAATCCAAACGAACCCATAAAATGGGTACCAAAAGGATGAGCTCTACTCAACTCAATCTTTGCAGGTTTGCCTTAAAGCTAAAGCCAATAATGTATGGTTTAGGGATAGCGGTTGCTCAAGACACATGACAGGAGAAAAAGGACTATTTCATAAGATCAACCCATGTAATGAAGGAACAGTTGCCTTTGGTAATAATGAGAAAGGTAAAATTAAAGGTAAAGGAAACATCTATAGTATTTCTAATGCATGCATGGAAGATGTTTTGTTTGTTGAAGGACTCAAGCACAATCTAATGAGCATTAGTCAATTATGTGACAAAGGATATAAGGTTGTGTTTGAATCATCTATATGTAACGTATTTGATGGAGAACATATCATGTTTAGTGGAAAAAGACATGGAAATGTATATTTGGTTTCACTTGATGAACTAGATGGTCAATGTCTAATGGCCATTGATAATGATCCATGGGTTTGGCATAAAAGGCTTGGACATATAAACATGGAAAATATAAAAACCCTATGGAAAAAGAGTTTGGTAGAAGGATTACGAAAATTGAAATATGACAAGGATAAAATTTGCAAGGCATGTCAATTATCAAAACAACCTAAGATGCCTTTCTCTACCAAAAAGGAAATTTCCACCACTAGGCCACTTGAATTGCTACACATGGATCTATATGGGCCATCCGATATTTTAACCATTGGTGGAAAGAAATATGTATTTGTAATTGTTGATGATTTTTCAAGATTCACATGGATAATTCTCTTAGCTAGCAAAAATGAAGCCTTCTCTATGTTTGCAACTTTTGTAAATTTGGTGCAAAATAAAAAACAAAGTACTATTATAACTATAAGAAGTGATCATGGTGGTGAATTTGAAAACAAACGATTCATAGAACTATGTAATGAAAAAGGAATTCATCACACATTTTCTGCACCAAGAACTCCACAACAAAATGGAGTAGTTGAAAGGAAAAACAGAACTATATAAGAGATGGCTAGAACAATGCTAAATGAGAGCAAACTATCCAAGAAATTTTGGGGTGAAGCTGTAAATACAGCTTGTCATGTTTTGAATCGAGTTACCATTAGAGCAATCTTGAAAAAGACCCCATATGAGCTACGGAAAGGAAGAAAACCAAATATCTCTTATTTTCATGCTTTTGGATGCACATGCTATGTTTTGAACAATGGAAAAACCAACTTGGGAAAACTAGATGCTAAAAGTGATGAGGCAATATTCCTTGGTTACTCATCAAATAGCAAAGAATATAGAGTATTCAATAAACGAAACCAAGTTGTAGAAGAGTCGATACATGTTGTCTTTGATGAGTTTAACCAAACTCTTAGAAAGGAGGATGAATTAAGTGATGCAGATGAAACAAAAGGAAAAGAACAACCAAAGGAAATCGAGCTCAAGCCAGAAAATCTCATGGAGGAAGAGGTAAGTGAAGGTAATGACTCTTACAAACCTCCAACTGATTTAAAGTTCAAAAATGCCCATCCAATTGAGCAAGTCATTGGAAATGTGTATGAAGGAGTAAAAACTAGAAGATCAAAGCAAAACATTTGTGGACAATATGCTTTTGTGTCCAAGATCGAACCAACTACCATTGAACAAGCTCTTAATGATGAAAGCTGGGTTATTGCAATGCAAGAAGAGCTAAATCAATTTGAAAGAAATGATGTATGACATTTAGTTTCTAGATCAAATGGTCATACCATTATTGGTACCAAATGGATATTTAGAAACAAATTGGACGAAAGCGGACTTGTAATTAGAAACAAGGCTAGATTAGTAGCCAAAGGGTATTCCCAGGAAGAAGGAATTGATTTTGAAGAATCATATGCACCTGTGGCTAGATTAGAAGCCATACGTATCTTACTAGCATTTGCTTCTCATATGAATTTCAAATTGTTTCAAATGGATGTAAAAAGTGCATTTCTGAACGGATATTTGAATGAAGAAGTATATGTTGAACAACCCCCAGGATTTGAAGAAAAGGATCAATCGAAATATGTTTATAAATTGACCAAAGCGTTATATGGATTAAAATAAGCTCCAAGAGCTTGGTATGAAAGGTTGAATAAATTTTTGATTGATCATGAGTTTCAAAGAGGGAAAGTTGATACTACTTTGTTCATTAAATATAAAAGTAAAAATATTTTAATTGTACAAATTTATGTAGATGATATAATATTTGGAGCTACTGATGAAACTTTATGCCAAGAATATTTTAAGATCATGCAGAGCGAATTTGAAATGAGCATGATGGGAGAATTAAATTTCTTTCTTGGACTACAAATCAAGCAGCAAACAGAAGGGATATTCTTAAATCAGTCCAAATATGTCAAAGAAATGCTCAAGAAATTTGGAATGCAAAATGGTAAAGGAGCAAATACACCAATGAGTTCTACGATCAAGATCGACACAGACGAAAACGGTAAATGTATCGATCAAAAGCTCTATAGAAGCATGATAGGATCATTGTTATATTTAACTGCTTCTAGACCAGATATTTTATTCAGTGTTTGTATGTGCTCTAGATTTCAAGAATGTCCTAAAGAATCACATCTATTGGCTGTAAAAAGAATTTTTAAATATTTGATAAATACTATCAATATTGGACTATGGTATCCAAAGGAGTCAACATTTGATTTAATCGGCTATTCGGATGCGGATTTTTCCGGTTACAAAGTAGATAGAAAAAGTACCAGTGGAACTTGTCAATTTCTTAGAAATATGTTGGTTTCATGGTACTCAAGGAAACAAACCAGTGTTGCCCTATCTACTGCGGAAGCCGAATATATAGCCGCCGGAAGCTGTTGTGCCCAACTACTTTGGATGAAACAACAATTAAAAGATTATGGCATTGATTATTTCAATATTCCTATTAAATGTGATAATACAAGCGCTATATGTTTGACTAAGAATCCTGTACTGCATTCACGAACAAAGCATATAGATGTAAGACATCATTTTATAAGAGAACATGTTGAGAATCATGATATTTGCTTAGAATATGTGAAAACTGAAGATCAAATTGCTGATATCTTTACCAAACCTCTAGCAAATGAATCATTTTATAAAATTAGAAATGATATGGGGATGATAGAATTAAACTATGAAGAATTAGACAAATCTGATCTAAAAAGAGCCAAGTCGATGAGTCAAGTCGACTCCGCGCGCGCGACGGCTCGCCTTCCTCTCCCTTTTTCTTCTTTCTTCCCTCTCTTCTTCTTTTCATCTTCCCGGCAGACCCTTCTCTCTCTCTGAAATCTCCTTTCTTCTCCGATTTCTCTTTCTCTCAAAACTCAAACAGTCCGTCTCCGACAAGACTTTCTCTTCTCCCTCTCCGGCAACCACCTTTTTCGGTAGCCCTTCTTCACTCCAAAACCCTCCGATTTTACTCTCTCTCTGTTTTTCGGCCTTTTTCATCTAACTCATCTCCCTCTCTTTGCTCAAACTGCTCAAAGTTTCACTATTTCCATTTCAAAACAAATGGCTCCAAAACCAAGACTCCCAAAGCTAGCAGTCTCCAAACCAACACAAAGACCCGTGCCTAGACCTTCAAGGTCAAATACAAAGGAAGAAATTCCTAGTAGGGGTGTAAATCGGGTCGGGTTGACTCGGGTTGGGACAAATACAACCCTAACCCACCTTATAAAATTCTAACCCACCTTATAAAATTCCAACCCAACCCTACTTTCAACCCTACTTTTCACATCTTAACCCAACCCTATTTCAACCTACCTCAAATCGGTTCGGTTCGGGTTAGAAATCGCGCTAATAGATTATACATATTATCAATGCTAGTTTAGTTTTTGTTCACCCAAATTTCTAAAATAACAAAAACAATGATAATTGTAAAAACAATAAGTACTAATAAAAGTTCTACGTACCTTAAAAGTGGATGAGAAGTTTGGTAATCGATTCATTCTTTTGCTTTTGTATTCTTTGAGCAATGATGTCTTCTGCAAGTAAAAAAGTGAAAGCCAAGTAAAAGTATTGCAGTAAATTATGCAAAATAAAAAAAGAATATTATAGTCTTACTTACCTTCTTAGTTGGCTTCTAAGCAAAGCAGCAAAACTACAAACATCTCAAACTCCCAATTAACCTGTTCGGTTACTCCAAATCACCAACGCAAGCAAACATCTAAACAACCTATTTACAATGCAATATAACCAAATAATCCAAACACAATTTCACAACTAATTAACCAAATATATTTCCAAACCAAATAAATTCAAATAACATTTCACAACCAAATAGTCGAACATATTTCCAAACTCCACACAATTGTATTTAAATATGCAAACAATATGAATGAAATACACTCTCACAAACATAATTTGTTTTAAATAACATGTCCACAACATAACTCATTTAAAAAGCTAACACAACTTTTCTCTTCGAATCAAGTCTTATGCCCCCTTTGCGACTAGTATGTGCGGTTTTCCTTCTGAAACAAACAATTATCAAAGTAAGTATGAATATATAGTTATATTTTTTATAAAAAATTCTTATATGAAGCATCTCCACTTAAAAATGTAAGTACCTAGATCATTTGAGTGGAAATTCGTGCAGGCTAAAAGTTTCAGAATCTACATCACCTTGAGTAGCTGTAAAATAGAAGAAATCAGTTATAGTATTAGTTGCAAGTAGTCAAGTTATAAATACATAATTTTATATTCAAATTACCTTCAACAGGATGACTAATTTCAACCAAATCTTCTCCTTCCATTTGAAGATTCGCTGATGGACGTAGCCAATCTTGAGCACATATCAAAGCCTCAACAACATGAGATTGCAAAGAGCTCCTAAAAGGATCAAGCACACGACCTCCTGTACTAAAGGCAGACTCTGAAGCAACAGTAGAAACAGGAATTGCAAGAATATCTCGAGCCATGTGTGATAAAACTCGATATCTTGAAGAAGCCCACCATGCTAAAATATTAAAAGAATTATCATCATCATCATCATCATCTATTTCTACAGGGTCTTTCAAGTATCGATCCAATTCATTGCTCACATCAAGACCTGCCTCTTTCTTTAAAAAATCCTTATATGAAGCATCTCCACTTGAACGAGAAGACTCAACAAGTTTTTCATTCTCATAACTATTTTCCTTCGCCTCTTGAGATACTGTCATTGGAGTATACTTCGCTTGGTAACTTTTGAATACCTCTTGCATTTTCAACTGAACTTTTATCAAAATTTCACTAACTTTTTCTGCATTATACAATAAAGAATATTGGAATCGAAGATATTTTAGCTTATACCTTGGATCCAAAACAACCGCAATGACCAAAATCATATTGATCTTGTCAATATCTCCCCAATACTTGTCAAACTTCTCTTTCATTCTTTTGCACATATCAACAATGAGGGGGTCATGGTTGGTTAAAAAATCCCTTAACAACCTTTGTGTTTTGCAAACTTGAACAAAATATAAATTTGCAGTAACATATGAAGACCCTGACAAAATTTTAGTTACCTCATGAAATTGTTTTAAAATAGCAATCAGCTGAGTTGCCTTATTCCAATCTTCATGTGTTGGAGGATCTTCTCTAATAAAGGAGACATCTTCTAACTCCATCTGCTCAAATGCTCTTCTGAATCTCGAAGCACTTTCTAACATAAGATATGTAGAATTCCATCTAGTGGGCACATCCAAAACCAATGCACCCTTGTCTGTAATGAAACATTTTTTGATACATTCCTTAAACAATCTCAGCCTTGAAGGAGAGCATCTTACATACCGAACAGCTGCTCTAACACGAGCAATTGCATCACCAATTTCTTTAAGTCCATCTTTGACAATCAGATTTAAAATATGAGCAGCACATCTTACATGAAAAAATTCTCCATCAAATAACAAACCATTTCTATTTCCAATGCAATGTTTCAAATGGCGAATTGCAACATCATTGGAACTAGCATTATCAACTGTCATTGTGCAAACACTTGTAATTTCCCATTCCCTTAAACTTTGATCTATTGCAGATGCAATTGCTTCACCAGTGTGTGCACAAGGGAGAAGAGAAAAGCTAATAATTTTCTTATGCAAATACCAACTTGCATCAATAAAATGTGCTGTGAGACAAAGATAACCAACATTTTGAATTGAGGTCCACATATCAGTAGTCAAGCAAATAGTTTGCACTTTTTCCCTCAATAATTTTCTTAACTTTCTCTTCTCTGTTTGATAAATTTCTAAACAATCTTGAGTAATTGTTTGACGAGTGACAAAATTAAACTGTGGCATGCCTACTTGTATTAATCCTCTAAAGCCAACACGCTCAATAGTGCTAAAAGGCATTTCATCAATCATAATCATCCTGGCAATAGCTTTTCTGACAACAAGTTGATCAAACTTCCAATTGCCTAAAGTAGTCTCTCTACTTTCTTGACTAGTGAATTGCAAGATTTGTTGTGAGGTCCCATCACCATCTTTATAACATTTTTCTGCATGTCTTCTAAGTGTACTTGTGCCAATCTTGCTCTCACATCTATATTGTGCTTTGCATTTTTTACAGACACAGATTTGTGCTTTTGAAGATCCAGGTGCATAAACTTTTTCAAAAAATTCCCACACACTAGATGTTGCTTTATATTTTCGTTTTTGTGGTTTGTTGGATGTAGCTTCAGATGCTGCAGATGGCGTTGATGATGGTGTATTGGCATGCACTTCTATAACATCATCCTCTTCCATTCCAATTAATGCACAAATTCTATAACACTTTAGAAAAGAAGTAAAAATGAAAAAAATTGAAATAGTTAGTGTCATGTGATATTTATGAGTAATGATTATGAGTAAAACCAATTGAGACATGATCAAATGGGTTAATTTAATAAATATGGCCACCAGCGCAATCCGCAATGCATAACAAACCCAATTTTAATTTTTTGCTTTTATAAAAAAATTAATTTTTATAACAAGAAATTAAATTTAGAATGGAAGCTTAGAGCAGACTGGACTGGCAAATAAGTGTCATCAAAACAAATAATTGCACGGGCCTGCCTCTACTAAAAAATTGTAAAATCAACATAATATAATTTATTCTTTCATTTCAACGGCGAGTGGGTTTTCAGCTTAGTACAACGGTTTTGGGTGGGGTTGGCCTAAGCCAATAAATTAAGTTTCACCACTCTTGGTTAGTTTCATTTCCACGTGGAACGGCTGAAAGCTTAGCATGCTTCTAAAAGGCCTTTGCATCAGCTTATCACGTGTTTTGTTTGCATTTCATTTTCACCAGGTTGACCTCACCAAAGCCGTCTCCTATTAAAAATAGAAATAAAACTAAAAAATCGATTTACTAGTCTAAATTTGAATGGATGGATGAAGTCTTAGAATCAAAATCTAAATCATTAATGAAAGGCTATAATACTAGCTAGTTGCATAAAATAACATCCGAACTTGAGATTGACGACTAAATTAAACAGCAAGTCTATTTTTTTGTCATATAAATCACGTAGTTTTGTATATATCTAATCCAACCACTATTTTTGAAATGAATTATTTATTGAAAACTTAGCTGGGCCTGCGCTGCCAGGCATTAAAAAAAATTCAGTAGACAAACACGAAATATGAATTGGACATAATAAAAATAGTCGGGTTGTAGGATAATGGCGGTGGTTTTACGCCATGCAACCGAATTTATGCTACTGAATTGACTTAAAATTTTGTGAATTAGTGCTTAGAAACATAACATTGGAGGATATTAATCTGAGGAAAAAGAAGCCCCACCTTTAAGAGTAAAAAATCTCCCTCGAAAGAAACGATGGATGCTCGGCAGCTTAGAGCAGATCAGCAGACTGGACTGAATGCTCGGCAGCTTAGAAGCCGTCTGCCGATGGATGAAAGAAGCCGTCTGCTGATGGATGCTCGGCAGCTTAGAAGCCGTCTGCCGTCTGCCGATGAAAGAAGCCACCTTAGAGCAAACTGGACGCGTGGATGCTCGACAGCTCGAGCGCCGTCTGCCGATGCCGTCTGCGAAAGTGCGAATGCTGACCGTGCTGTGCTGCCGAACGGAAGATCGGAAGATCTCGGAAGAGATGATGTGCTGGTGCTGCCGAAAGGGGCAAAGGGGCAAAGGGATAATTTCAGACGCACGGCGGGACGGATAGGTCTGAAATCCGAATCAAATAAGGGATTCAACAGGGGGCAAATCGGGTCGGGTTGAACCCGATTTTTAAAACCCGAAAATGCAAAACCTCAACCCAACCATGTTAAAAATCGGTCCGGGTTGATGCGGTCTCGGGTTGAACCCGACCCGATTTACACCCCTAATTCCTAGGAGACAGAGCACTCCTGCGAAACGAGCCGGAGAGGAACCTTCAACCTCAACGGGTCGAAGGGTTAGATTTCAAACCGCTACCCAATCATCAGGTCGAGCTCCGAGGTCGGAAAGTCAACCTCAAAGCTCAAATTCAGGAAGAATCCCGATCATGAAAGGGCAAGTCCTGAAAATGCCCACAACATACTTCAGAACAGAGCTTCAACACAGTCGCTTCTATAAGCACTTCTACGAGAGAAAGGTATTCATTCCAAAGATTACCGATTTCAAATTTCTCAACGATTATGAATTCGATATAGAAGAGCTATTGGATTTTCAAGGATGGATACAGTTGTTAAAGACAGATGAAAGGGTATATCCCGATCTGACAAGGATGTTTTATTATCTGTGGGATGATAACAATTTTTCAACCTTTGTCAAAGGAACAGAGATGTATTTTGGGACTATGAATAACCCAGATCAGAATGAAGCAATACAGAGAATAGGAAGAATTCTCGAAGTTCCATCTGAAGAAGAATCACTTCCCCGAGATCTTACAGTGGAGAAAATCTACAATGAGCGAACCAAGAGTAACAAGTATCATGCAGGAACCAAGTTCCTACACTACATGGATCTTTCTCCACGGCTGAGAGTCCTCCGCTTACTCATTGCTCATTGCATCTACCCGAAAGGCGGCGGAAGGAATCAACTCAACCCACAGGAGGCCATGATTCTATGGAAATTGGTCAACAAGGTTAAGATAAGTCTTCCCAGATTATTCCTAGAAGCCTTGGCATGCAGAAAGGAAAATCCGAGAGGTGTTCTACCCTAAGGGACTTGGATCACGAGGATCCTAGAATACTTCGAGGTGGATATTGAAGGGGAACCATTTGAAGTCCCTAAAACCACAAATGTCATTAATAAGGCATTGCTCCAACGAATGAAGATAAATCTGGAGCAGTTTAGGGATGACAGGATACGAGAAAAGCTGGGCAACCAGCTCGTGATCAAGAAGGCCATGCACAGACTGAGGGGGAGCAGCCTCCCGAGGCACCATCTGCTCCACCCCGAGACGTTCCCGAGGAGCCAGTATCTCCTATGACGCACGGATCCTACTCTCCACAGGGATCTGCTGCACCTGTTCGGGCGCCTCCACCGTCATCTCAAGAGGTCACATTACAGAGCATCAAAGAAGAGATATCTGCTCTACGAGAGGAAATGGGTCATCAAGAGGATCGAATGACCAGTCTCGTGACCGAGGTTCTCACTGCTATCAATGATATGCATTCCCGACAAGATCGAATCGATCGGGAAATGCGTACCATTCGATACCATCTTGCATCAGGGCGTCACAAAAATCGACCCATACCTGAACTTGATTCATTCGATTCAGGATCAGTTCATAGAGATCCGACTCCCGCTCCAGTTTCCTCCTTCTATTCCTCTACTCATGTTCGTCCTATCAAACCCATTCAATCGTCATATCCCATTTCCCAATTTCAATTCACCAAATCCTTGGTGATTGAACCATTTTTGAAAGATTGACAAAAAGGGGGAGATAAAATAGGAATAGAGTTGTTTTTGAGAGTTTTTAGAGCATTTTGGGTCGGGTAGTTTGTATCTAGGTTTCATTTTTTCTTTACAGTGTAATCTGTATTGATTTATGAAATTGTTTATGCTCATATATGTGTTTCATGCATGTTATATGTTTCATATTTACTATACTCTGTTTGAAAGATATGATCTGTTTCGAAAACTATATGAATATGATTATCTTGAAAGAAACAAGCTCAATTTATTTTTGTCAATCATCAAAAAGGGGGAGATTGTTGGAAACAATATTTAAAGCAAAACAAAATTGACCAAAGCATGAGTTTTGATGATTAACAAAGTTAAAATTGAGTATAAGGTGATTACTGATGATTTTGATTAATGATTTAAGGAATTAATTAGCCAAGTCGATATCCAAGTCGACTTGGACTTCGACTTAGGGTGAAGTCGATCCCAAAGTCGACTCCATATTCGACTCCAAAACAGACCACACAGCAAAATTCAAAATGAAAAGAAAAGCAGGTGAAGTCGCAGGCCAAGTCAACTCCACTTGCGACTTGGGTAGCCAAGTCACAAACGAAGTCGACTCCAACATCGACTTGAGACGGGAAAAACACTCCAGAGCTGATTTTGGGGCACAAAAATGCCGAAGTCGCAGACGAAGTCGACTCCAGGTACGACTTGGGTGAAGTCGACCCCGAGATCGACTTGAGTTCTTCAATGTCCAAAATACAAACTCAAGCTCATTTTCAAGATCAACTTGGGATTTTTCAAATCCAAATCAAGGGTATAAGCTCACTATCAACTCAAGTCTCTCAAGTCCAAGGCACAGCTTCGAACGTAGTTGAAGATGAAGAAGTTCAAGTCATGAAGACCACTATCAAAGCAACTAAATCAAGTTCTTCAAGGAGTTTTGCAAATATTAGAAGCCATTTCAGAAGTAAATGATTCAAGAAGGAAAGCTAAGCAAGCTAGAAGAAATCAAGCAAGGACCAAACAAATTTCAGCACAAGAACAGGTCAAGTCGCAACCCAAGTCGACTCCAAGATCGACTTGAGGTCAAGTCTGAAACCAAGTCGACCTAATCTCAGACTTGGAACTGAAGTCGCAAACGAAGTCGATTCCAGTTGCGACTTGGGAAGCCAAGTCGCAGACGAAGTCGACTCCACCTGCGACTTGGGGAACCAACGTTCGAATTTTTGAACGTTAGAACATTTATTGCGCGCCAACCACTTCTATAACGTTCAAATCTCCCCCATTCTATAAATAGACACTCAAGCAAACGAGAATATACACACTACATTGTCTAAAGAGAGAAAAGAAGTGAAAACAAGAGCTCCCATTTGCTTTTCTCTAAATTTGAGTGATCTATACATTTTCAAAGGAAGAAAGAGCTTCAAGTTGCAAGTAGCTTCAACGACATACAACCGGTTGCCTTTACAAGTTCTTCCTCAAGCTCAATCTTGCCTACACAACTCTGTAAAGTGTAGATCTTCCTTATTTTCATTACTCTTTGTTATTGGTCTTGGTTTGAGTGTATTGTAACAAACCAAGACGTTGCAAGTAGAGTTGTGATTGGAGTTGAACTCATCACCTACTTGTATCAAGTGTACAAGCCGCCTAGAGCTAGAATCTAGAAGAGAGCATAGGCTCTGTTTGTGTATGCCCCCTAGAGCTGGAATCTAGAAAAGAGCAGAGTCTCTAAGTGTATTCGCGGAATACATAGTGGAACCCAAGTCACAACGGTGTGTGAGCTTGGAAGAGTGGAGTAGGGAGAGGTTGCCCGAACCACTATATATCTTGCCTACTGTTTACCTTATTGCCTTCACTATTTCATTGCTCTCTATTTGTTTTAATCAAGGGGATTAAGCTTTCAAGGGGTTAAGTTTTAATTTACCGAAGAATTTTATAAGAACCCAATTCACCCCTCCCCTCTTGGGTTTTGCCATTAACTCGGGACCAACAAGCTAATTGTGTATATGAACTTAGTTAGAATTCTAAGTTCCATGTTTATGTGTATATGAACTTAGTTAGAATTCTAAGTTTCATGTGTATGTGTATATGAACTTAATTAGAATTCTAAGTTTCATGTGAGTCAATGACTAAATGTATACAAGTATGATGTGTACAATGATTGAGTGAATAATGACAGGCATGAAAGGATGCTATGAATGAAATGATGAATTCTATTATAAGTGAAATGTCACAATGTGTGATGATTGTCATGTCAAGTTATGAATGATGACAGATGAATAAACGGAAAAAAATTTAGACGTATTCCAATTAAGAACCCGGCGCGTGATCAGGGCAACAATCCTGATTCACAATTATCAATCGATAGGATCTTGAGGTAAGGAAGTGACGTCTCGGTTTGGGGCGCCACATTTTATATCCCAATCTTTGGGCTTTTGGAAAGCAAAATGTATGCAAACACATTTCTCTCCATCCAGTAGTGACACTTAGCAAGTGATCATGCTATCTTTTGGAAGAGAATCCATAACAGCACACTAGCCAGACGGCTGTTTATTTATCCTCCTCCCATCTCAGGGAGGGCGCCGCTGGCACTCCTACCATCCCTTAGCGACTTGGCCTTATGTAGAGTGGGCCCCGGTCATCCCAACCGTGCTCTACAACCTGTTGTTCCTTGTACTGATGCACCGTACATTATTATGACGGACCACAGTCTGTTTGGTTTGAAGAACCACAAACCGCAGCCCATGTCCTTTTAAACCGCGATCACAAACTTCTGTCTGCATCCATAACTCAAAAACATCACAGACCGAAGTCTGTGTTTTTTTAAAAAAAATCATTTTTAAAAACACATCACAGACTGCAGTCTGTGTTAACTTGTAAAGCGAGCGCACCCACTTTAACAAGTTGTCATTGGAAATCTAGTTTTAGGATGACCTTCCTTAAATTCTATTAGAAATATTTTGAGCAAAACATTTTGATAAACATTTGAAATGTTTAAAAAATAATACATCTTAAAATCCTTATAAAAGAATTTCAAAACCTTTGAATTTTCAAAATTAAACTATATATTTTCTAACATTTTCTTGGTTTCCATTTCGGGGCCTTTTGCTCACAAAAGTTATGCAATTATGCTAACCCCTTCTCAACCACCTTAAAATCAATTTCTTGTCCACATATCAATTTTGTCATTTTTACATAAAGGGCTTGCATAATCTTTTGCATACCATTTAGCAACCCGAAATCAAACCATTTTATGAAATCAACATAGGAGGTTGGTCATCCTTAAATCCCCTTCAACACATCCGTATAAACATTTTTCAAGATATTTTCAACATAGATTCCTTATCTAAAGGAAATCAAAACTTTTCGAATATCATTTCAAAACATATGAACTATGTTCAAATCATCATTTATTATTTAATTATCATGACCTAACAAAACAAATCTTTTTCATAAATCAATTCCCCTTTTTCCTTTTTCTTTCACAAACATAATTATTTATCATAAAACATCATAAAAGAAATTCAAAACTTATTTACGTTTGTTGCTTTGTAAAAAAGGGAAAATTTTTATTTTTCTTATAAAATACTTTTGAAACAACATCATAAAGAACTTGCTCACTTATAAGCAAATTCTTAAAAAAAAAACCATCGACATAAAACGTAAAATCCTATGAGACGTTATCATGGAGAACTTGCTTACTCATAAGTAAATTTCTCAATCCATTAACATAAAGCATTGCCAATCCAAGGCAACACTTGTGATAAATTCTTTATCTTAAAATCATTGCTTGCTTCCCATGAAGCAAACCTTGAGGTTTTCCTTAAAGTCATCATTTTCTAAAACTTAAGGCTTTCATTAAAGCCGTCATTTTCAAAACTTATGGCTTTTCATTAAATCCATTACTTTCAAAACTTGTGCTTGCCCATTCGTTTAAACATAATCATAAACAATTTTAATCACATATCATCACATAGAAAGAAAACATCATTTTAGAAAGTTCGCTTGCTTACCTGAGATCGCCATAATCCTTTTCCTTCCATTCTTTTCCTTGCCTTTGCCTAAATAAATGAAAATAATATTTTGTTTATTTGCATCATCTTCAAATACTTATATTCCTTAGGTTTTTCAACCTACATAAGTTCATCTAACTTAACTCACTTGTCTTTCAAGTCGGGTATTCATACTTATCTCTTCATATACGTCCATTTCTCTATACATAAATCATGTGTTTCTTAAAATTTTTCAACACAACAACTTGTCTCTAATTCAAGCATGATTAAACCCCTTAATTAACCTATAATTTAGGATTTAATTTCGGATTTATAATCCATTCATCATAGGGTTCGAAAACAGCAACATTAGAACCCATTTTTCATCATTTCAACGCCTGTTTTGATACTTAATTAAAAATAGATTTCTAATCCATAAATTTCAGAAATTAATCATGTTTTTATTAACTCAAATTTAGGGTATTAACACATATTTAAAATCCATATATTAGTTGCTTCCAAAACAGCAACTCTCATATACATCTTGGGTACGCTTTGCACCCCTCTTTGGACATCCCTTTGTATATCTTCAAAAAATCATATTTAGGGTAATCTTGTTTACCTCTAATAGGTTAAACCCTCATAATAACTTGTTTATATCCCATTATAAATAAAATTCTGTCACAAAAACCTGGAATTTAACATTTATCTTGATTTATTCCTTAAGTTGTCCATAATACTGAATTCAAGCACACTGAATTCTCAAAATCTTGAATTAATACCAAATCAAGTATTTTTTATCTAAAATTTATATCATACCTTAATAACTACATTAATTAACCAAAAAAATATTTCCATTATGAAATATTTAGTATTTCTATTTATTTGGGTATTTTTACTCTGCTGGACAGCAGCATCCCTTTTCAGACAGCCCAAATCACGTTAATTATGGGGTATATTTATACCCATCAAAATCTAATTTTTATTTTATTATTGTGATAATAAATATGTCTTATATATTCTGTAAAATTTTCATCTCAAAATTTCAGATATAAAAATTATTAAAAATTATTTGGTGCAGCTTATCCTGCCACCCGTTTAATCCTATCCAGGTTGATTTTCTCAGATTTTTATTTTGTAACATACTTATCCTTTTAAGCTAAAAATTGGTTATTTTCTTAATCCCCTTATAATGAGTCATTAAAAAAAATTTCATACTAAAAATAATTCATTAACTATTTCTTCCATATTTTAGATTTCTGCCTCATTTCTTCTAGGTTTTGCTCCCATATTTGCATCTCTTTTCAATACATATGTAAAACCCTCAATCAATACTTAATTCCAGCATGTTGTTAATATTTCTTTAGAGGTTTATTATGATTCAAAACCATGATTCCAATATCAAGAAGAAAACTCAGAAATTGAAAAGCTTAACTCAACGGGTACTTACCCGATTTCGTCGATTCTTTGCCCCGAGCTTCCCGAGCTTCTCCTTTCCTTTTTCCTTCTTCTTTTCCTCCTCTTTTCTCCTCTTCCTTTCTGGGTTAGACGTGCCCTAGCTGCTGCCCTTGGAGAAAATTTCCATTTTTCTCTTATTTTCCTCTCTTCTCTCTCTCCTTCTCCCCCCATTGCTGGAATGTGCAGCAGCCCTTGCTCTTCCTTTTTTTTCTTTTTGTAAACCACTTTTCTTGGTGCCCAAGTAACCCCATAGGCAATTTAGTAAATTCCATTTTCACTTTCCACAATTGCCCTTCTTTACTTAGCTCTTAAGCAACTTGTTACTTGCTCTCCAAGAAAGAAAATTTCCACGATAATTAGCTTAATCCATTCCATTCAACTCATATATTTCATAATTTTATTCCATCATTTCAAATTTCATCTCAATCCGACGTTTCTACGTCAAGTTATGACCACTTGAATTTATCTTTTGGATTTGGGGAAAAAATAATTAATTATCACTCTAATCCTATCATGATTTCCCTAATACAATCTATTCATAAGATTTGGCCCACCTTCGTGAGCTTACCTTTCAAATTTTATTGAAATCCGCCTTGTAGGCGTCAAGTTATGAATTTTCTATCATTTTTCACCTTAATTCCATAATTACACTTTAATCTCCATAAATTAAATCATGGTAATTAACATGATTATTCATAACACATTTTCACCTTTCAATCCTCGTTAAGCCCCTCGGGTCATACCGACTCACTTTGGGCTCCGACGATTAAATTTTTAATCACCATTCTTAATTAAACTTTAATTGCAAAATATCATTAAATCATAAAATCATCCATATATCATTCAAAATTCATTTAAATAACACATGTGTCATATTTAAAGACTTGCTTAGGTCTGGGTATCACAAAATCCGTGATAAGAAAGGCGCAAAGAATGTGGTAGCTGATCATCTATCTAGACTACCATCAACTGAGGAGACTGATCTAACCAAAGATGAGCAGATTAACGAGGACTTTCCCCACGAGTGTCTACTTGCACTCAAGGAAGCGCCAATTCCCTTGTATTGAGACATTATTAATTACTTAGTCCACAAAGAAATTCCACCGATCTTAGCTATCAATGGAAAAAAAGATTCATGACGGACATGAAATACTATATCTGGGAGGACCCGTACCTTTACAAGAGATGCGACGATGGTTTGATTCGCTGATGTGTACCAAATGAGGAAATCTAAAGCATTCTTTACCACTTCCACTCTTCACCCTACGGTGGCACATGGGTCCCACAAAAACTACAGCAAAAGTCCTGCAATCAAGTTTTTTCTGGCCTGCTTTGTTCAAAGATGCTCGATCTTTTACACTAACCTGTGACAGGTGCCAACGAACAGGAAATATCTTAAAGCGAAACGAGATGCCATTCACAAACATTCTCGAGGTCGAGCCGTTCGATGTCTGGGGCATGGATTTCATGGGACCTTTCCCATCCTCATTCAATAACCAATACATACTTCGTGCAGTCGACTATGTAACTAGATGGGTGGAGGCGATTGCTTTTCCAACAAATGACTCATGGATGGTCGCCAAATTCTTAAAATGCAACATTTTTATCAGATTTGGCGTACCACGAGCAATCATAAGTGATGGAGGAAGCCACTTCTGCAATAAGCAAATGGAGCAACTGCTCAAGAAATATGGAGTTACACATAAGATCACCATCCCATCCACCCACAAATGAGTGGTCAGGCTGAAATCTCAAATCGTGAGATTAAACATATACTTGAGAAGACGGTGTCCCAGTCACGACGAGACTGATCAAGGCACTCGATGACACTCTTTGGGCATACTGTACTGCATTCAAAACTCCGATCAGGACAACACCTTTCTGCCTTGTCTATGGCAAATCTTGCCACCTGCCTATTGAGCTGGAGCACAAAGCATACTGGGCAATCAATTTTTAAAATTTTGATTTGAAATCTGCAGGAGAAAAGTGTCTGCTACAACTTGATGAACTCGAGGAGATTCGACTTGATGCCTTGAGAATTCAAGGATGTACAAGGAAAAGATAAAATTTTGACACGATAAACACATCCGACAAAAGGTAATCAAAGCAAATGATCTGGTTTTACTATTTAACTCTCATTTTAAATTATTTCAAAGTAAATTGAAGTCGAGATAGTTGGAACCATTCAAAGTACTGCAAGTATTTCCTCATGGAGCTATCGAAATTTGGAGCGAGAAGACTGGAGCATTCAAAGTTAATGGGCAGTGCCTCAAACCTATTTCTCGGGAGACCAAATTCCAAAAGGAGTCATCTACTCCTTCTCTGAAATCACACCACCAAATTGAGAATCTGAAGTCAAGCCGATGACTTTAAACCAAGCACTTTCGGGAGCCAACCCGAACTTTTGCTTTCAGGGGAGTTTTAGTTTTAGTTTTTCTTTTAATTTCTTTTGCTTTTGAACTTTAATACTTTTTAATTTGGAGTTTTGTTGGTTACTTTTCATAGCCTACCTGGACAGGAAGCACCATGGGATGAAGAGTTAGTTCAACTTGCCAAAATAGGGAAGTCAACATCTCACATTCCTTAAAATTCGTAGTTTAATTTTGATATATCTTTTTGATGGCATGATTTGCATTGAGGACAATGCTAGTTTCAAGTGTGGGGGTGAATGCATTGCATTAATTTTCTCTAAATATTTCTTTCATTACCTTGATGATTATATTTTTGTCATGATTATAATTTTTGTCATATTTTGAAAAAAAAATTGAAAATTTTAGGTAATTCTTGCATAAATTGTGATATTAGACTGATTGAGACCCCACTTTGAACTCTTGTATATCTTGTAAGCAAATCATACTTGGAATTTCAAAATCTTTGAGTTAGGAAAATAACTGAACCCTAATGAGATGTTAAATTTGTTTTGAACATGTACTCACTGAAAATACTTGGATTTTTGTCCTAAATCACTTTATGAAACTGATATACCAAGGAAATAATTCTGTTTTCTTTTAAAATCAAAGTAATCCTCTCTAATTTATTAAAGGTTTTTCTAATACATACAATTGTCAGTTAAGAAGGTAGTTTTTCCCATATATATAAAAATCTTATTCTGGTTGAAGAATTTCCAAAGCCAAAACTCAATTTCACCAATTCATGGACATGATTAAGGCATTTTTTTATAAGCTTATTTTTTAGAGCATGACCGTTGTTTACCTCTATTGAGCCTAGACTTAAAAATTTCTTTTCTAAGCCTCAATTCCCACTTAATTGAATCAACTTTGAATTTGAATTATGAGTTGAAAAATATAACGGGAATAAGGTTTGACCTCTTGACTTATGAAAATAATGGAAATGACTTCCTAGATATCCTGAATATGGTGAGGGGAGTTATTTGGAAAAAAAAAGAGTTCCCTAGATACCCTGAAATATGGTGAGAGAAATTATTGCTGGATTTGGTTTGAAAAGAAAAAAAAAACTGTTAAACCAAGGGTAATAATAGGCTTTTGAAAAGAGAATGAAAGCACGAAATGCGGGGGTAGCATTATTTTTTGTTGTAAAATAAGGCTCGAGTAATGTGGAGACGGTTCAATTTTAAAAAAAATTTAAAATTTTATTTCTTGTGTCAAACCTAACCGTTGTTCTAGTAAGTCCTTATGATCCTATGAATTAGCTGATCGAGTTGGTAGAGGAAATTTTAATGAAAAAAAAATTGATGAGATGTATATGAGGTAATTTGCTTGATATTTTTTCTACATTACTTGAGTTGTTGAATGTGTGTATTGAATATCCAGATAAAAGGGAAAAATACCTAATAATTAGGAGTTTATTGCAGGAGTATTTGAACTCTTAATGATTGAAATCGGAGTAGGTGACAGAGTGTGCAGTATGAATTGAGAAAGAAAGGATTTTTGACTATTTTTTTAATAAGCGCCATGTTTATAATTTTTTATTTAACATCCTCATTAATTACTCAATCACATTTGCTTTTTGCTCAAAGTTTTTGAAAGACTAATTTGAAATATTGTAATTTATTTTTCAAATTCTTCTGTAGTTGCTTAAGGGCAAGCAAAGGTTCAAGTGTGGGGGGTTTTGATAATTAGAAATTAATACTATATTTTGTGAGCATTTTATAATAATTTGGTGGGTAAATCTTTGAGTTCGGTGTGAAATTTGCTTTAAAATATGTTTTGGCAACATTTGGGCATTAAATATTAGTTTCAAATGATTTAAACTATTTTTGTAAACTTTTGGTTTGAAATTATATCTTATTTGTTGCAATGAAATCGAATGGGTTTGAAATAATTTTTATTGGTAACCTCTTAATAAATTTGACCAGTTTATGATTTAAATAATTTCTATGCAGATTTTTCAAGTTCAAGTAGTGGAGCCCACCATTTAGATCAGGTGATCAGGAACATCCCATCCAACCACCAATCATGCAAGCCATCGTTGCAGTGGGGCCCACCTTATAAATCACTGCCCACGCTAAATCCAAACCGTCCAGAAAATCCAAAAATATCTCCACTGCCCTTTAACATTGATCCAGATCCTGCCATCCATTTTTCTCTAATCTTCCAAAAGATCAACATCGCCCAGCCCCTTGAATTCACACCGTTGATAGCTATCATTAGATCACATCCATTTAATCCAGCCGCCCAAAGCTATCGAAACTGCCAAGTCATGCAACCGTCCATTTCCAGTAGATCAATCTAGACTGTCCAAACAAATGCAGTAAAATCAAGCCGTTCAATTAATTTAAAAATTCATCCATCATCAAGCAACGTCCAAGCTGTCCAAGAATTTCAATAGTAGTGATCAGACGCCTATCAGAAATTAATGCTCAGAAAATCATCAATCACAATGCATCCAGAAATAATCCATAAATAATTGAAAATTAATAATATATTTTATGGACATTTTATACCAATTTGGTGGGTAAATATTTGAGAATAATATGAAATTTGCTTTAAAATATACTTTTACAACAATTGGGTGTTGAACATTAATTTCAAGATATTTAATAACTTTTATAATCTTTTAGCTTGAAATTACATTTTATTTATTACTATAGAATTAAATGGGTTTGAATTAAGTTTTATATTGGGAACCCATTTATTAATTTTAGCAATTGATGACTCAAAATATTTATTTTTTTATGCAGGAAAAATCAATTTCAGCAAGTGAGCCCCACATGAATCAACATGAATCATCTGATGTTGTCCAGCCTTACAGGCCATCATCCAAACCGGGCATTAAGTCAGCGCCTAAGCTGAATCGTCCAATCATCCATGGGCCCACCAGAAATCACGACAAACTGCATCTGATCTCCACCGTCCAACGTTGTCCATTATTCATCCAGATTATCCTAACCGTCCAAATTTTTGGCCCATGCCATCAAAGTCCAGCAGGAAACCTGGCCATCCAGATTTTATTGATCCAGGCCATCCATCTAAGCGGCAGAATTTTGCACCGCCCAACCAGCCACGTCAACCACCAATCAAATACCGTCCAGAAAATCCAGTCATCCTCATGTGCTTAATTGCATGTGTGACCCACCAGAAAATCAATGGCCAGAAATCAGCCATTCAGCGTCCAGCATATTCCTTTGTAGCCGTCCATTTAATCCAAACCAGCAAGACCTTGGACCGTCCAATCCAGCCAACCAATTTAATAACATCCAAAAATCTGAGATGCAGAAATCATTTAGCACCATTCTTCAGCCTATCAATTTCAACAATCTCAGCCGTTAAAAATTAATCTAGCCGTCCACAAAATATCAACCATCCATTTATTTCAGCAACCAAGCACTTCTCACCATCCATTTCACCTACATTAATTCTGCATCGTCCATCAGCCGATATCAGTCGTCTAGAAAAATCCCAGTCGTCCGTTCATCATTCTGCCATTCAAGTCCTTCGCCCAAGCTATATAAATCAAACTGTCCATATATATATATTACACCGATCTAGACCGTCCAATCTAAAGCAAGATCAATTAAATCAAACCGTCCAAAAGCCAGTGCACCGTCCAAAAATCATGCAGCATAAAATCAGGCTGTCTAGAAAAAATCCAAGTCGTCCCTTTTTACGCAATCCAGGTAACACGTAGATTTTGACCGCAAAAAAAATTGCGTAAGTTTTTTACGCAATTTTCAACCTTTATATAAGAGGGCCAGACGAGCAGAAAGGGAGAGCAAGCAATTTTTAGGCAGGAAATTGAGAGCTGGATTTTTTACGAGAAAATTGGAGAGAGAGAGAGAGGTGGAGAGCACGAACAAGAGGTGGATCGGCGAGTTGCGTGGAGCGGCCGACACACCATCAGGAGCTTCAGACCAATAAGTTTTCCTAACTTTTCCCTTTTTAATTTTTATTATTTTGTTTAAGATAGATTTGAATTTTAATTTTATTTTAGACTTAAACATGCTCCGCTAAACCCTAAATCTAGGGTTTAGGATGTAGCATGCGTACATTGTAGTGTGGTGTGGGTTTTTAATTTATTTATGATGGATATTGTTGTTAATTTAATGTCTTGTGATTTTTATGCTTGCTTAGTACATGGGCCCGTACTTTGACATACTTCTATATATTAGGTGATGGAACCGAGAGGTAGAAATCTAATATACGATAATCAAGATATTAATCCTGGAAATCTAAAAATATGAGAATAGGAGTGATGACCTTAAGGAATTCCATGAACAAACCACAGAACTTAATGGATTCTAATTAACTTAATCCCATGAGAATAGGTGGTTAAGAAAATTAGGGTACGCCTTGTAGGTTTCGAGAAAAAGTGCAAGGATAAATTAGGGTTTATTCTCCTTTAACAAACAATATCTGGATTAAATAATTATACCACTACCCATTGCAAAAGTTGCATGTGAAACCTAGGACCCTAGGTACTCGCACTCTTGTTCTCTACTCGTTTTAGTTTTCAATTTTCTCTTCCCATTTTTCTATTTCTTTTCTATTTTATTTACTATATTCTCTTCCCACTTTTCTATTTCATTTTATATCTAACATGAAAGCATTTAAAAGAAAAATTTATAATTCTGAATTCCCTAAGGATCGATAATTTATATACTACAATCTACGACTCGTACACTTGCAGTAAGATTGCGAACATCCATCTAGACCGTCCAAAATTTCTGCCCAGCCGAGTAGACCACGTCCAAACAGTGGGCCCCAAGGAATCAATGCAGATCAAGCTCCACCCAATCTGAATTAAGCAGTCCAGATTTTCATCCACCAACCAAGCCGTCCAATGCATCAGCAAATTGCCAACCGGCCATTTTTTCAGCCAAAATTATGAACGTCCAACCATACAAATTAATGCCACAATTGCCATCATCCACTTAATATCCGGCCATTAAAACCATGCAATTTCAGCCATCAACCTATCCAAAAAATCACCGCCTTTAGTATTAATTTGAGCCATTCATTTTCCGAAAATCTGCAGTCCAGAAGATGTTCAGCATCCTAGCCATGAAATTTCCCAGTTGCACCCATCCAATTATTTCTTAACGCAATATGAATTGTTCGTGATGCATGGAGACGTAGCAAGCAATAATAAGAATTGCGCAGGTATTGAAACAAAATTAAAATTTAAGGGGACTCATATAACGTAAGATGAGCGGGGGCTAGCAATTCAGAGAGGATCATCCATGCAATTGGAGCATTATAAATTGGCTAGAACGGACAGTAGATTTGGGAGGAGAGCAGAAATTGAGAGAGAATTTCTCTAGCAGAAAATTCCAAAGATTTTTACACAGCATACAGAATTTTAGAGAGCAAAAAGTAGAGAGAAAATTCCACAAGGTGGAGAGCACGGGCAAGAGGCAGACCGGCGAGTTGCGAGGAGCGGCTGACACACCATTGGGGCTTCCAACCAATAAGCTTTTCTATCTATTTTACTTTTTAATTTTGATTACCTTGTTTAAGATGGTTTTGAATTTTAATTTTATTGTAGACTTAAACTTGCTCGGCTAAGTCCTAAATCTAGTGTTTAGGATGTAGCATGCATACAATGTAGTGTGGTATGTGATTTTAATTAATTTATGATGGATGTTGTTGTTAATTTAATATCTTATGATTTTAATGCTTGCTTTGTACATGAGCCCGTACTTTGACATGATTTCATATATTATGTGATGGAACTGAGAGGTGGAAATCTAATATATGATAATCAAGATATTAAACCTGAAAATCTAAGACCATGAGAATAGGCATGATGACCATGAGAAATTCCGTGAACAAGCCACAGAACTTAATGAATTCTAATTAACTAAATCTCATGAGAATAGGTGGTTAAGAAAATTAGAGTACACCTTGTAGGTTTTGAGAGAAGGTGCAATGATAAATTAGGGTTTGTTTTCCTTTAACAAATAATATCCAGATTAAATAATTATACCACTACCCGTTGGAAAAGTAGCATGTGAAACTCTAGACACTAAGTACTCGCATCCCTATTTTCTACTACTCATTCTAGTTTTCGATTTTAGTTTTTCTTCCCATTTTTCTATTTTTCCATTTTATTGACTAGATTCTCTTCATATTCGACACGAAAGTGTTTAAAAGCAAAGTTTATAGTCCTGAATTCTCTATGGATTAATAATTTATATACTACAATCTACGACCCGTGCACTTGCTGTGAGATTGCGAATACTAAAGTGCAGGGACAGAGAGAAGAAGAAAGTGCATTGAAAGTTATAGATAATTTTCATTTCATCGAAGTTGGTGCCTAGGCACCAAATTACCGCCATCGCAAAAAGTTTGAGAAATCCTAAGTCGACAAGCGTCTAGAGACACTTGTGAATTTTCACATGCGTCTCGTGCAATTTTGAAGGGGGTATAAATAGAACACTTAGGGTTCAAAAAGAAGCCCCGGGGAGAGCTTGTGGCTGCTATGGAGAAGGGAGAAAAACTCAAATTTCAAGGCTAGAGTGTGAATCGGGTGGAAATTCAAGCCATTCACTGCAATACATAGAGTTTCATCTCCTCTTTTCATCTCTCCTTTCATATTTGTTATTCTCCTTGCTTGGGATGATTGTAAACTTGATGTTGAAGAGATTTGATATCACGTTTTTTAGCTAAATCTCCTTGTAGTGGAAGATGTGGAGGATTTGACTTCATAAACTATGTTATTTGGTTCTCTTATATTTGAATGAGAATATAGTTGTGCTGAAATTTTGTGTTACATGAGATTACCCTTATATATTATGTTTAATACGTTTAGAAGCCTTGCAACCTTGTAGATTGATCTAATATCTAAATCCATGCTTGGAAGAGTAAGTTTTGGGTAAGATCCATACATAAAACGGAGGTCTCCATCTACTTGTGATGGTTGTATGTTAATATGGATAGGAATATACCTATTAATCATGTGTAATCATGATTAGGTTATGTGATTATCAACCTTGTTTTGCTTAGTTGCATGGGAACATTACAATTAACTAAAATAGGGTTAGATTTGTATGTGTTGAAGACATATATGAATATAAATAAACCTAGATTAGTAATCCCTGCATAACTAACTGAAAATTGAACCAATATGACATAGCTATGAGTCAAGGAATTCATTCTCCTGTCCATCTTATATATCCAAAGGTAATCTCTCCGCTAGTCATTCCACCTTTACTCATTTAATGTTTTATTTAGTTCAGTTTAATTTGGTTCTTTGAAAACAATTTCTTATTCAATTTACTAATTCACATAAGACAATTGAAGTTTAAGGTACTAGTCCATTTGACAAAATCCTCATGGAAACGATACTCTTTTCACTTATTATTACTTGCACGGCATGTATACTTGCATTAGAACGAGCAATTTAATTAGACATATATGTGGCTCATCAACTTTGGCGTCGTTTCTGGGGATTGGGGCTTTAAACGTAGTACCTAACAATGGCTTTTGTCTTTTGTGAATTTGTACATATTATACATAGTCTTTAATTTTCCTTTTTTGCTTTTAATATACTCTTATTTCAGGGTCTTCTTATTGTAATTTTTCTATGGCTTCAAATGCTTACCATTAGCCAAATGCAGAATTTTCAACACCAAGCACGTTGTGTTTCCATGAGTTTAATCATACATGGGTACCTCCAGCTCAATTTGCAGTTTTTGATAATCAAATGCAAGGCATAGATAATTGTTATGCAAAATACTGCGAATCGTGAGGAGACAAGGGACATTTATCAAATCAATGCATGTATTACTTAACATCCATGGGCTATCTTGATCATTCAAATAATTTACGGGACAACTGTGGAGACTCGCATCAGAAAATATGATGTCGATAGGATTTCAAGCATGTCAAGCAGGGGAGTCATCACCACCTGAAAGCATGTCATCTTTGGAGGACATGTTCATGCAATTTATGAAGAGCCGAATGGAGTTTAACATGAACATGCAAAAGTGAGTGGAGCAGTTGCCTACTGCAATCCAAATTAGGTATCGAGATTCTTCTTCAATTGATATTGAGGAGGACACCAAGAAACTGTATTGAGTGAGGGCTGCAAAGTCACTACAAGCATCAAGGAAGACATATCCGTTTATGTAGCAGAACAATTTACCCCTCAATTCGTGCTTGAACAATTGGTCGAGCCAATGGAAAGCCAGAAAATGGAAGAAGAAACTGATGAAGAAAGAAAGGTTGATGCAGTGGAGAAAGTTGAAAATTATCATATCAACACGCCTATAATTTGTCTTCCTGAAATTCCAGTGCAGCATGACCTAATCGATGGCATAGTCTTGGAAAACGATATCTTGAATCCATCATCTATTCAAGACCCTGAAAAACTATTCTATAACCTCTATGAAATTCAAGAAAAGAGGCTAACTGATCCATTTGAAGAGGCTAAGAAGAGATCTAAACTTCCAGTGCATAATCCACACGGAAGGAAGTTCAATAGAGCGGAAATTAGTTAATCATAAACGGGACGTCGGGCTGAAGACGATAGACTTAGCGCTGAATAGGAGGCAACCTATTACACTTTTTGATTTTTGATCTAAGGCATGGAAGATCCATCATATGTGTCTTGAAGCAAGGGAACCAAATAAAGATCACCATTTTTGAAAACTGACATGCAAAAGAGAGTTTGATTCATTACTTAGTCAATTCTCTATGAATACATGTGTTGTGATCTTGGAAAGTGCAGCTCAATATAATTCAAGAAGTTAATTTTATTAAGAAATCATCTCTTTCTCTCTTTTTAGGAAGAACAGAGCAGCTACACAATTATGGAGGGATATGAAAAGGCAAAGTTGGAAAAATGAACATGTTGCGGGCTTTTGACGAGTTACGTATATGTCTATTAAAATGCTCATTTTAACGCAAGTATACGTGTCAATCAAGTAATAAAGAGTGAGTAGAGTATCGTTCCCACGAGGATTGTGTTAAACAGATTAGCATCTTAAATCTCAATTGTCTAAGTGATTGGTAAAAGGAATGAGATTTGGTTTCAAAGAATTGAATTAAACTAACTAAGCAAAGCAGTAAATGAACAAAGTGGTGTGGATGTTGCTGAGATCGCCTTGAGATGAGTAAGACAGGTGGAAATATGAATTCATTGAATCATAGCTATGTCATTTGATCCCATTTAAGTTAGTTTTGCAGAGATTACTAATCTAGGTTCATTCATATTCATATATGTCTTCTAACACATACAAACCTAACCAAGTTTTAGCTATGTGTTATGTTCTATGCACACAAGTAAAACAAGGTTGATAGCTACATAACTTAATCAAGATTACACAGGGTTAATAGGTATATTCCTATTTATGTTAACATCCAACACAAACAAGAGCTGGAAAACCTGTGCCTCATATATAGATCTTATTCAAATCCCACTTTTCCAAATATGAATCTGAATATTCGATCAATCCACAAGGTCGCAAAGCTTGTAAATGCATTAAGCATGATATATAAGGGTAATCCCAAGTAACACAAGTCACAGAACAATAATATTATCAGTTAAGCATAAGAAAACCAAATATCATAAGCTATGAGTTCAAGTCCTATATATCTCCCGCCATAGGAAGGTTCAGCCCATAAACATGACTTCAATTCCCATTAAAATCAAGTTACAATCATCCCAAGAAAAGAGAATAACAAATAAGAAGAGATAGATGAGAAGAGGAGATGAAACTCAATGGATTTGCAATGATAGCTTCGATCTCCACTTGATTTTCTCTCGTTCCTTAAAGCTTTGGGTTTCCTCCCTTTTCTCCACAGCAGCCACGACCCTCTCTCCATCTCTCTATCTCTCTCTCCTTTTCGCTCACAAATCCCTAGGTTTCTATTTATAATATTTGATTTGCCCAGCACACGTACAGAAATCGGTGCGTACGGATGCGTGCCTAGACGCCAACTCTCTGTGTGCTGGGTAACTTAGAAACCTTCCAGACTGCTCTGGAAATTGATGCCTTGGCGCCTAGGTGCCAACTCCCTGGATGATTTGCGACTTGGAACTCCTCGAAATACCTGTATGCTCATTCCATGGCGCCTAGGCGCCCCAAGCTGGCACATGGGCGCCAACTCCCTGGAAGCTTTTGACCTAAAAACTCTTCTGGACTTGTCTGCATGTTAGTGAAGTGGCGCCTAGGCGCCAACTCACTGGAAGCTCTTTGCCTTGTGAGGTGCTGGAACTTCTAGCTAAGGCATATAGGGTGGCGCCTAGGCGCCAGCTTGCCTGCTTCTTCACTTGGCTCCGTTCTTCATTCGACTCACTCGTACACCTATAAATGTCCGCCCTTCCTACAAAATTGACTAAAACTAAATAAATGAACTAAAAATGCCTATTTTATACTAAAAATGCATAAAAACTACATTATGCTCCTAAAATGCAAAGTAAGTGAAAACTAAGTTAAATGGGTGCAAACTAACCACATTCTCTTGGACTAACATGCAAAACTAGTCTGAAACGGCCCATGATAACTCGCATTTTTAAGAGTTATCAGCTTTCAAGTCAAGTTGCAATTTAATGGGATGAAAATGCAAGATTTTAAGTTATCATAGTCATTCAAGGAAGCACAAGCTCAATCAATGAAAAACAGAGTAATTGCAGCCTAACACTCAATGCATTCAGTTGAAAGTTTAACAATAATCAAGTTTCAGCTCTACCAATTCTCACTTGATGGAGAACAATGTAATTACAATTCTAGGCTTGATTTATTGGAAAAGAAGCTTGAGAAGATCTTATTTTGAAAACTTGAGGGTGTTAAAGAGTTCAACCTTGACTTAGCAACCACTCATCTAGTTGAGATCTTCAATTTTCATTCTTAACATTGGTTGAGTAATTGTTAATATTTGATTCGAAAAGAGTTTATTAGGATGGAGCTCAAAGTCATTCATCTCTCAAGGCAATGAAGGACGGGATTATCATGCTCAAATCTGGATTTTCTATCCACTTTCAAGTTAACAAATGATGGAATCAAGGAGTTACAAGTTTATATTCATCATTCAAGACAAAACAATGCAATTAAAGTGTGAAACCCAGGATATTTTGAGACCAATGAATGTAAAATAGAAATTGTATAATTATTAATTATATGCCTTAAGTGAGATGAATGAGATTAGGGCAAATGACTAAGCAAGATGATTAAGTTAATCACTCTTGCTCAATTTGGATTAGTGTGCACAAAAAGACAAATATGGTGTAGGAAATGATGAGTTAGCATGTTTATTAAATTCCATTATCCATGCTATTCTGTTAATAATTATTAGGTAAGTTAGGTTATTGTTTGATAAATTTTTAACTTGAAGTGTATAAGGCGAATTGGCATGAAATTTGGAGGGTAAGCACATGTTGACATGCTCTACCTAATGAATGATGTAGATTATGATAATCATGATTAAAATATTGTGATAATAATTAAATTTCATGAAATTTCATGAAATATTTTCAAATGCTTATATCTTGATCTAGGACGATTATTTTGAGGTGAATTTTTCTATGAATAGTTAAAACAAGGTGTTTTACAATATGGATGGATTTGATTAAGTCAAATATCAATGAAAAATACTAAACCACATATGGTTAATAGCCATTGACTTTTCACTTTCAAAAAGTGACTTATAATTAATGAAAAGTTAAGGTAATTAATGGCTCAATGTGAGGTGTCTTATGCAAGTATTTTTGGGCAATTTTTCAATTAATAAAAATGCAATAAAATACATGAAAATTCAGTTGCATTAATGGGTGTTAATTAGGGGGATTATTTTGCAGCTTTCCACGTCAACAAAAATAAGAGGGGGAAGCTGATGTACGGACGTGATTATATGGGGATGGGTGCAGATTTTTGGGCTAGTTGTTTAAAAAAATATATATTAAAACAACAATATATGGATGAAAATGTGACAGCACATATTAGGATAAACAGTGCCAATTTTAAGCATAAAAATGTGGTGGAAATTAGGAGTTAAATGTAGCAATATAAAAAGGGTAAAAGGGGGCAGCTTGGACGTTTTTGTTTTGGACGGCAACATTTGGAAAAAATTTCAGCAAGGGCGTCCAACGAAGGAGGAAGAAAGGAAGCAAAAAAAGGGAGAAGAAGAAGAAAATTCAACAAGTGCAAGAAGGGGATAACAACATCACAAGTATGTTGCCTATACATGTTTTGATTTTTATAATTAAAATGTTTCCTTACTCAAGTGATGGGTCTTAATTTGGGTTCAGTTATGAATATTAAATGGGTGGTTTACACAACCCATAATATGTTCAATAAATGTCAAATGAGTAGGAAATTTCACTTCAAGTATTAAGTAAGTGATATAAATGATTTAGGGTTGCAGTGAATGAGGTAACCATGCTTAAATTTAATTTAATTTCAGAAATATATATTTATTATGGACACTTATTATGTATTGATTAGTTGAGTTTTTTTGGTGTTTAATTGATGTAATTTAAAACTTACATAATGATCCATAGTTGGGTGGAATTATAGATTGGTAACTTGGTAAATTTTCATCCATTTTAGGTGGAAATGATGCTTGATTAAACAAGAATGTATGTGGGTAACTATAAGTGTGAAATACATCACCTATGGAATGATTAAGGGATGCCCAAACTATTTAAGATGAAAATAAAATTCTATTTTATACACATATGTTGATGGTGATGTCCAATAGTAAGTTAGAAAAATATTCTGTTTTAAACAAATTAGCAATGGACTTCAATTGCTTGGTTATTACTCTGATTAATGTGTAAATGAATGTCTAAACTAAGGAAGATTTGAGGAGAAATTTCTGTTTTATGCCAACTTGATCATTATATGATATATGTGTAACTAAAGGGTGCAAATAAAGGGTATTGGTGGCAAAGGTAATGGTTGCTTATAGTATTGCATGTATACTTAGCTAAGATGCAAATATAAAATAAAAATGTAGTAAAATGAGAAAGTAGAGGTCTATTTTAAGGAAAATTATAAATTTTAGAAATTTGGAATTGAAATTAGTAGCCCTAACTTATAAACAAATGCCTTGAACGAATACCTAAGGTTGGAATACAAAGTATGGATGTTGAATGATAAAAGTGAAGTGTTAAATTCCAATATGTTGAGTTTAAACTTAAGTGTTATAAATGAACTTGAAAAATTGACCCTAAACAAGGGTATCAAAATGAAAAGAATGGTTACAATTGGAATCATAATTTACACAAATAGGTGGATTGGAAAAAATGGCACCCAACTTGAAGAAAAGAGTGGTTTAAGGTTAGCGAATATAAACTCATTTGAGTTGGAAAAACCTAAGGCATGCAAGAATTTATAATTTATGCATAGGGGTAAGATATCATTTTCATTTATCTAGGCAAAGGTAAGGAGAAGGTGGAAGAAAAGAGTTGAAGCTATCACAGGTAAGCAAACAAAATCCTTGAAAAGTTGCTTTCACAAATGTTGAAAATAGATTGCAAATTACTGTATTTAAATGCTTTTAAAATTAATTAAAGATGGTCATTCCTATAACTCTTGCAAATTGACTTAAATATCTGCTTCATTAAAATTATGTTGGAAATAATGGTTCAATTTTTCTATCCTTGAAAAGCATGCTAGCATGTCTATGATCATGGTGCACAAGGAACTAGGTCCACTTTAGAGGTGTAAGCGGACTAGTTGTCCCCCTCTAGTGTGACCAAGTCACTAACACAAGCCAATGGCCAGTGGCCCATCCCTGAAATGGGAGCAGGATGATGCGATGGACGCCTAGCTAGCGTTCCATCACTAAGATGTTCATATTATGTTGGTAATAATGCATTGATATTATTTTTGAAATACCATATTGGGAATGAATTTGGCTATTTGAAAATATTTATATGAAAAGTTTGCCTAAAAATGATGATGCTGGTTTATTGAGTTAGTACTCAGGTTTTTTTTTCCAAACTCAAGACAGGTACAAGAAGATTCCAAAGGTAATGAATAGGTTTAACTGAGAAATTACGATTCTTGTATTTCGTTGTATGCATCTACATGAATAGCTAAATCCTTTGGAAGTGGTACTTGTGGGTCCGAGTACCTTTGGTATAAATGAACATCCTTGATGTAATATGTGTGGTTTGAAATGACTACAACGTGAAAGGGTTGAATTGTTGACTGTACGTATGTGTTGGTCCCGAGTTGATGGCTAAACCCAAGAGGGGAGGGGTGAATTGGGTTCTTTAAAAAATTCTTTGGTAAATTAAAAATCTTAACCCCTTGAAAGATTAATCCCCTTTTGAAAGCAAATAGAGAGCAATTAAGATGAAGCAGTAAAAGGAAGCAGAAGACAAGATTTATAGTGGTTCGGGCAAACCTTCCCTACTCCACTCTTCCAAGCTCACACTCCGTTGTGACTTGGGTTCCACTATGTATTCCTCGAATACACTTAGAGTCTCCGCTCTCTTCTAGATTCAAGCTCTAGGGGGCATATACAACTTAGAGCCTATGCTCTCTTCTAGATTCCAGCTCTAGGGGGCATAAACAACACACTGCACAAGTAGGTGATGAGTCACACTCCAATCACACTACTTTGCATACACTTGATCTTAGCTACCCAAGCTAAATCAAGGTTAATACAATAAGACTTTGAAATAAGAAAAACTACACTTTACAGAGATGTGTAGGCAGGTTGAGCTCGAGGAAGAAATTAGAAGCAGCTTGGATGAGTATCGATGAAGCAGCTTGCAACTTGAAGTTCTTTCTTCCTTTGAATGTATATGGACCACTCTAAAATGGAGAAAAGAAAATGGAAATACTTTCTTGCACTTCTTTTCTCTCTTTGGACTTTGTGATGTGTATATGAGTGTCTTGTGTTTTCTTTCACGTTCATTTGAGGGTCCTTTTATAGAATGAGGAAAATATGAACGTTGTAGAGGTGGTTGGCGCGCAATAAATGAACTCCAACGTTTAAAAATTTGAACGTTATTCTCCAAGTCTAAGATGAAGTCGACTTGGCCTGCGACTTGGCTTCCAAGTCGCACATGGAGTTGACCTGGCTTGCGACTTGGGTTCTTCAGATTTCCAAGTCTGAGACTTGGGTCGACTTGGCCTCAGACTTCATCTCAAGTCGATCCTGGAGTCGACTTGGGTTGTGACTTGACTTGGTCTTCGCCAATAATGCCTTGATCCTCATTTGATTTTGCTTCTAGCTTGCTTGGCTTTCTTCCTTTAGTCCTTTTAATTGTCAAGTGGCTCCTCATACTTGTAGATCTTGTGATTTATGAAGAGCTTGACCTTGATCCATCTTCGATTTGCTTGAACCTTGTAGAACTTAGGAGAGCTTGAGTCCTTGCATGATATATTCATGCACCTTGCTTGCTTTGGAGTCGTTTGATCTTCATATCTTGAATATATCTTCATTTGGAAGCAATCTTGAAAATTTGCCTTGGACTTGATAGACTTGATTTGAACTTGAACTTGAATCCTTACCTTGAATCTCAAGAATACTCAAGTTAATCTTGAACATGGACTTTGCATATTACTTGGATTTGAGAAAGTCCAAATAGATTCTTGGAATGAGCTTGGGAATGCATCTTTCAAGTCTGAACTTCTCAAGTCGAAGGTGGAGTCGACCTTGTCTGCGACTTTGCCCAAGTCGCACCTGGAGTCGACTTGGCCTGCGACTTGGGCAGCTTTGTGCCCCAAAATCAGGTCTGGACAGTTTTTCTCGACTGAAGTCGATAGTAAGGTCGACTTCGTTTGCAACTTGGCTTCCCAAGTCGCAAGTGGAGTCGACTTAGCCTGCGACTTCACCTACTATTCTTCCAGTTTTGATTTTTCCTTTGAAGTTCTGTTTCAAGTTGATAATGGAGTCGACTTTGGGATCGACTTCACCCTAAGTCGAAGTCCAAGTCGACTTGGGGATCGACTTGACTATTTCAGTTCCTTAAAACATTTGGCAAACTCATTAGTATACTTGATATACTCAAATTAGTCTTTGTTAATCACCAAAACTCATGCTTTGGTCAATTTTGTTTTGTTTTGAACATTGTTTCCAACAGTATGCATATGATTTGATAAGAATTATGTAAAACTTTACTGAGTATGAGCGAAATGATATGTTGGGATTAGTTGATGGGAGTAAAATATCAGTGCATGTTGATAATAAAGATAAATAAATTTTAGGGTATAAATGAATATGTTGTCATGATATAAAACTCTTAGGGAATGAATCATCAATGTATGTTTATGATATAAATAAAAAAAAACTGCCACGTAATCAAGGCAACAATCCTGCTCGCATTTACCAATCAATAAACGATCCCGGAGTAAGGCTCCGGCGCCTCGGGTTGGGGCACGACATAGAGTGAGGCTTTGGCCTCAATTTTTGGCGCCTTGGCACTAAGTTTTTGCAAAAGAACATATTGCAGCAAATTGGGGTTAGAGACAATAGTGCTCTGGCGCCATGGTACAATGCCCCAATGTCATAATTTTTCAAAGAAGTAACTTGTTGCATGAGTCAGAGAGTTGGCGCCTTGGCATCAAGTTTTGGCGCCCCGGCGCTGGCCCCCCAGCCAGCATAAAAAAATAGCAAAACACGATTTTTCAGCATGCCAACTTCAACTGACCATACCTTTTGATACTAGAGGAGTTACAGGAGCCACCACATATCAACAGAAAGCATTTTTCGAGCTCATCAATGTGTAAACCATGGTTTGCTCAGTTGATCTCATTTTCAATGCCAAAATTCTCCATTTTTGCATATTTTGAGGTTGTTGAAGTTATACGCTATGTTTTTACTATTTTTAGTAAATCACTTATGTTATTAATTGGAGTAATATTTGTAGGCATGTTGATGTGCTACTTGTGGGTAACTTTTTCAATTTAAGCTGTTCCATTATTTTATTGTAGCTAAAAGTTTAAAGTAGTGGTGGAGGAGTTTATGGACTGCATTTGTGGTATCAATAATATGGCTTGAAACTTGAATTGGATTGCCTGAGAAGAGCTTGTATAAAATATATTTGGGGTGAAGAGACATGGACGTTTGAGCTTGCAGTGCCCCTTTCAATATTGTGATGCTCGATTTCTTCCTTCTTCCTATTTATGACGTAGCTCTCGACCGACCTCTCTTGTCATACACTATCCTTGCTTGCAAGTTATTTGATGTTGGATGCTCATTTATCATCATGTATTAAGTATTGCAAAGGCAGCCAATGCACATTTTCGATCAGTAGAGGAAGAAGAAGGAGAAGAGAGAGATGGAGATGATAAGCATTCCTTCCATCCTGACGACTAGGAAAGTCACCTCTCATTGCCTTTTTCTTTTCTTTTTCTTTATAATGTTTATCATTTTCAATTGCGTATCATATTTCTAGTCATGCATTGCATTAAGATAACTATATTATATACGTGTTTTAGGTTGCATAATAGTTAAAATCTTTTTTTTGATAATCAGGTAGTTGCAATATATCCGGAGGAATACTTGCAATGTTGAAAATTTTTTAAGTCATGATTATGCATTATTTGAGCATTCAAGTATTAATTTTTCAAAACTTTCAAGTGACATGTGAATTATATGATCGGTTAAGTAGTCGAATTTATAGTTTATATTCATGCTAACTTGTTCGACTGAGATGATTACGGTGAATTTTTTGTGTAATATGAATGTTGTGCCTAATTATGCCTTGTTGCTATATCTTTTTGCAAGTCTTTGTTCCCCATTTTGAGCCTATATACATTTTTTGTTTTCCTGCGCTTTAAAGTAAATGCATTGTCCCATTGATTCATAGTGTAATTTACTTGAGACTTAAGGTTGAAAAATGCAAGTAAATAACATATCGGCTCATGCATATTACCCCTAATAAAAATTTTGCATGAATAATAAAGAGGGTGACTAACCCAAGCTGAGAAACCCAAACTTGGCAGCTATAAATGTCAAGATTCGCTTAAAAAGACAAAAACAAGCCACAGTAATACCGCTTCATAGAAAATTCTCCCCAGATACCCTGAAATATATGAGGGGAATTAAAAAAAAAGAAAAAAAATGAATAAAAAGAAAATTCTCCAGATACCCTGAAATACGGTGAGAAGAGTCAAAGCAAAAGTTTGGGGAGAACCAATTGTACAATTTTGTAAGTCTAGGTTGAGTAGAATAGATGAATGAATGCTATGTCCTTTTGAGATGAATGAATGCTATGTCCTTTTGAGATGAATGAATGCTATGTCCTTTTGAGATGAATGATTTACTTCAAGCATAATCATCTATATTACACCTGTCTTAGAAAGACCTTTTGATAAGGAGAACGGTTAGCAAAGTTGAACTATAACTTTTAACTATTTACTATCATATTTGCATGTAGCTTGATTTTTACAGTGAGAATGCATATTTTGGCTTGATCAATGTAGGGGTTCATGAGTTATTTTAATTAATTGTTATCTTTTGCATTGCTAAGTAGAGAAATATGATTGCATGGCTAAGGATTAAATGCAGGCTTGATTTTAACATGTAATAGTTGCATACATTTGTATTTTTATGTGTTGCTCGAGGACTAGCAATTCTTAAATTTGGGGTGCGATAACTCTATAAAAATAGACTTATCAAGACTTATTTTATGTTCATTTTGAATGCTAGTTCAAGAGAATCATGTGAATTTGCGTAGGTTTTGCATTGGTTTTCATTATTTCTACATTCCATGCATTATGTGTAGAATTCATTCAATTTGAGTTAAAGTTAACATAATTCATGACATTTTAGGTTGCAGTAATCACATTTGAGTATTTAGGATTGCATTTATTTGTTTTAGCTTTTTTCAAGGCAAAACGGGGTGATTCAGCTCTTGGACCAAATGCTAAAGTGGAGGGAAGGAGAGAAGAAAGTGCATTGAAAGTTATAGATGATTTTCATTCTAGTGAAGTTGGCGCCCCAGTCTCACAAGTTGTGAAACCCTGACTATAAATTTAATAAATGTAGTTTAGAACTTGTATAAGAATGAGATTTTGAAAATTTCATAAAAGGAAGGGTATTGGTGTAACCCACATGGGGAATGGAAAATTAGTAGGAAACGAGTAGAATTACATGCCCTTTGATTTAAATGAATGGGATTAGGGCAATGAAGCAAGGTAATTAAGTTAATCACTATTTCTCAAAGTAGATTAGTATGCACAGAAAGACAAAATAAGGTGTAGGAGATGATGAGTTGGCATGTTTATTAAATACAAATATTCACGTTATTTTATTTATAATTATGGTATAAGTTAGGTAATTGTTTAATAAATTCCTAACTTGAAGTGTATAAGGCGGATTGATGTGAAATTTGGAGGGTAAACACATGTTGACGTGCTCTACTTAATGAATAGTGTGGATTATGATAATTATGATTAAATTATGGTGATAACAATTAAATTTCATAGAATTGCATGAAATATTTTCATATGCTTATATCTTGCACTAGAACGATCGTATTCAGGTGAAAATTTTTATGAACGGCCAAAACAAGGTGTTTTATAATATGGATGGGTTTGATTAAGTTAAATCTCATTGGAAAGTGCTAAACCACTTAAGGTTAAAAACCATTGACTTTTGCTTTTGAAAAGTGACATGTAATTAATGAAAAGTGAAGGTAATTAATGGCACAACATGAGGTGTCAAGAGAGGATAATTTTGGATAAATTTTAATAAAGAAAAATATAAAAATGCATGGATAATGTGGCAACCCTTAGACATGTGTCATTGTAGGATGCATTTAGAAAAAATAAAGGTCAACCAAAAGTAATGCAAGTTGATCTTTTGAAGCTACATTGGACATGTGTCAATCATGGGATGAATTAGGGCATTTTGATAAAAAAGAAAAAAAGAAAAAAAAAGGGGCAGCAAGGGACATCCAAAAAGGAGGAAAGAGGAGAAGAAAAGAAAGAGAAAAAGAAAAATGAAAAAAAGAGGAAAGAAGGAAGAGGAGTTGACATCCAAACCGAGGGGGGGAAGAAGAGAAAGGAAGGAAAGGAGAAGAAGAAGGAGAAGAGAGGCTTGGACATTTCCAAGTGGAGTAAATTCATCTTCAATGATTATTTTTAATGATATATAGGTAGAGGAATGTAAATAATATGTTTAAATGGATCTAAGTGTGAAATGAATCACATAAATATGCTTATATGTATGGAACGCCCAAGCTAGGTATTATCGGAATAAAATTCTGATTTTTTGAGTAATTTATAATTAAACAGACGATATATATGGAGTTTAAGAATTTTTTTTTTGATTGGAGAGTTTAAGAATTAAGAACTAATGATTTAAAGAATTTGCTCATGTGTTAGATTAAGAGGTGAGTATGGGAGAAAAACTTAGGGAAAATGAAACAGAAAACTAAAATATAAAAGAAATATAAATGAATAATTTTTAACATAAAAATTTGTGCGCAAACTCATGGTATGGTCATTAAGGAACGACCCAATTTTGAGCTTGAAAGGTTGATCAGGTTGTGAATTACAAATCTGAGAAAATCAACCTAAACAGGGTAAAACGTCTGTCAGGTTCAGCTGCACTAATTGATTTTTAATAAATTTTATACAAGGAATTTTGATCTGAAAATTTTATATGCATAGAAGACATCCTAAATATTACTCAATGAAAATAAAAATTAATTTTTTAAGGATATAAATATGGGTAATAATTAACATGATTTGACTTGTCCCAAAATTGATACTTCTGTCCACCAGAGTAAAAATACATAAATAAATATAAATACTTCTGGAATTAATTATTTTGATCAATTCATGTAGTTATTAATTCATGATAAAAATTTTAGATTTAAACTCATTGATTTTATTATAATTCAAAATTAAGAGAGATTAATGTATCTGATTTCAACAAATGTGGACAAATTGAGGAATAAACAAAAAAAAATTTTGAAATATAAAGAGTAATGATCCAAATTGATATGATGAGTTAAAATGTATAAAGTAATTCATTGTATGTGATTAGGAAAAGAAAAAGAAGAAGAAATGAATGGTAGAACTCTTGAAATCAAGAGTTGTTGATTGGTAGCCACACATATACATAAAAGTGCAAATTGTGGAAATGATACTTGATGAATAAATGATATGTGGAGTTGTTTTGGGAATGGTTGATTATTTCAAAAATTTTGAGGGGAATTTGGCTTATCATAAACTATAAATAAATACTTAATATGATCATAAGAGTTGAGATTTGATAACTTTTCATGTATATATGTAGATGACTAAGAAGGGTAGATGTGAATTTTGGAAATCTTACTTGAACTTAACTTGTTATAATTTCAAGTAAGTATCTCAAGTGATTAAAGAGATTAAATGCCCTAAATTAGGGTATTGAACCAAGAAAATGATTGGCTAAAAATGGATATATGTGACTTAAGGAGATGTAAGTGTTCATCTCAAAAGAAGAATTTAATAAAATCATAAAAAGGTTGGGAATAAGTTAATAAAAAAACAAGGCATGCAGGCATCTGATACTATACATGTATATAAGATGATTATTTTCACTTGTCTAGGAAAAGACAAGGAAAAGATTAAAGGCGCAATTTGATCGTCACAAGTAAGCAAGTAAACTTTTGAAAATATTGATATTATCTCAAATATTGAAATGATTGAAAGTGTTCTATAATAATGTTCCTAAGAATTGCTTACAAGTAAACAGCATAAATCTTGAAAATATGGCTTTAATGAAATGCCTCAGAATTGCTTCATTGTAAGCAAGCTCTTTAAGATGCTATTTCTAAAGAATTTTATGAAAAAAAAAGGTTTTGACTCTTTCACTAAATAATATTTGCAACAAGTCTTTCGAAATGTTACTTCCATAGAATTTTGTAAAAAGCAAGTTGAGTTTATGAAAAGAAAATTTGATTTGCAAAAGAAGGTTGATTTTTCCCTAACACGATACTTGAAAACAAATAATCTTTTGAAAATAGTTCATTATTTTGAAATGGTTTATTAGAAAATTTGTGAATTTCTTTAAATATAAAAATACCTTGAAAATGCTTTGAAAATGTTTATACGGATGTTTCCAAAAAGGATTTAAGGGTGACCAACCCGATAAGTTAATTGTACAAAATAATTTGATTTTTGTTTGCTAAAATAGTATTCAAAGGGTTATACAAGCTCTCTCTTACATAAAAATGACAAGAATAACATGTGAACAAAGTATACGATGCCAGGGTGGATAAAGGAAGATGATGCGCTTGCATATCTTTTGTATACGAAAAACCCAGAAATGAGAATAAAAATGTTAGTGAGGAAAGTTCTTTTCTTGAATATTGAAATGTTTCTTTGATACTCAGACCTAAGTAGGAGCCATACATGTGCATTTGACATGTAAATGTGAATTAATTACGATTTAATTGATTTATTGATTTTAGGGTTATGGATTAAGGATAGTGATTAAATTAATCGTCATAGCCCAATGTGAGTCAATGTAACTAAAGTGGCCTAATGATTGTTGAAAAATGTGAATGTTCTATGAATAATTATTTCATTTATTATGATTCAATTAATGGATATTATGATGATAATTATGAGTTTAAGGTGATAAATGTTAGAAAATTCATAACTTGACCTCTATAAGGCGGAATGAGGTAAAATTTGAAAGGTAAGCACATAATTTTGTGCCCAACCTTATGAATGGATTAGATTATAAAAATTATGATGATATTAAGGTGATAAATATTTATTTTTATCCAAATCCAAAAGCTAATTTCAAATGACCATAACTTATGATAGAAAGGTTATTTTGAGATGAAATTTGACATGAACGGTTAAAACAATATGATTAATCTTATGGATGGGTTTGATTAATCTAATTATCATGGAAAATTATTTAATCACAAAAGGATAAAAGTCATTGACTTTTGATTCATAAAGTGACATGACATTGATGGAAAAGTAAACCTCTTAATGAGGTGATTAGATGGCTCAAATGAGGTATCCAAAGAGGGTATTTTTTAGCATAATTTGTGATTTATTTTAAATGCAAAAATCCATAATAAATCCAAAGCATAAATGCATGGGTTAAAGGCTAGAGGGTGTAGCCTTAAGAGGCTAAGTAAGGTAGCAAAAAGGGGGACGTCCAAGGGGCTATTTGAGCTGATTTTTTTTTATTTTAAAAATGCCAAAATATGCATCTAATTAGCCTACATGACTAGGTACATAAATGGTATTAATGCGGGGCAGATTTTTGTGGCATAAAATGCCAAAATCCATGCCACATGAGACGTGATCAAGGTGGACAGCATTATGGACAGATTTGGAGCAAATTTTGATATTTATAAAATGTTTTAAATATGTATTTTACTAGGGTAAGAATTTGAAAACAAGCCCATGGGATATGTACCCATTAAGTACCCTCAAAATGAGGTGGAAAGGAGGGATAAGAATCTATTTTTTATAAAGGAAGAGAGAGAGCACATGGGACGATCCATTTGGGCAAAACTTGAGAGAGAGAAAAAAGTTTCTCAAAGGACCAGCAGCAAAGGAGTCCCAAGGAGAAAGGAAAAGAAGAAAAAAAAGGAAGAATAAAATGGAAGAAAATGGAGAAGAAATGAAGGAAACCAAGTTGGGAAAGACTTGAGCCAAGGGTTCATAGATTCAAGTAAGTATGAATCAAGTTTTGATTCATTAAATCTTATGATTTTTACCTCCATTTATGGGTCATAAATTTGATCCATAATGAACCCTTAAATGATGAGTTATGATGCCCTTAATTAGGGTATTAAATAAGAAATGAATGAAGAGAATGGATTCAAGGATTCAAAGGAGCAAAGTGTGATGCTAGAGTTGATCATGACTTAAGAACCTAGCTGGATTTTTTCTTAAATTCCATTTGATGCTACTGTTTTAATCATGTTTTATGTTTGAATTATGATTCATGATTCTATGATTTATATATGTTAATTTGGGTATGAATTATGAACCCTAGAAAGGATAAAACCTAGGGTTGTCAACATGATCAAATTTTCACTCTTTTGAGATGATTATGATGCATGAATTAATCCGACTAATACATGGATTAATTGGTGTCAAAAAAATACATGGATTAATTAAAGGATAAAATACCCTAAAATTAGGGTACATGGGACGTCCAACATAGGGTGGAAGAAATTTGTAAAAATCTGATTTTTATGGACTCATGTTATGGACGTCCAAAGGGTGGCCAAATCATGTATGGAAAGTTGTTGTTTTGAGGCAACTAAATTATGAACTTTAAATATGTGAAAATACCCTAAATATGGGACAACAAAACCATGATTAAAGCAGTAATTTAAGAGTTAAAAATCTGTTAAGAATCATGTGTCAAGTTGGACGTTGAAAGTGGGAAAGAAGGGTGCAAAAGTTGTTGTTTTGGAACCCTACTATTAAGGGATTAAAATTTCATTAATATACCCTAAATTATGTGCTAATTAAGTGGTTTAATTATGTCAAAATAGAGGACAAGTTGCTGTTTTGAAAAAGATTAAGAAACACATAACATATGTGTGGTAAGAAAGGTGCACATAAAAGGGTATATATGGATAAATAAGAAATGACTTATGTAATTTTCTAAAATGCAAAAATAAATGAAAATGGGGTGAAATGTGTAATTAAGGTGCTGACTTGATAGTAAATTGTAATCTCAAATTTTGAGATTAACATGGAGGCCTAATCTATTAGATATGTGCCTAAAGTGAGCACCGATGTGTGAAATGTGGAAAATATATGATAAATAATGAATGGGAGTAATGGACTTCTATGTGAGGAGTTAATGAAGGGTTATGATATATTTGAATATTTACCCTACATAAGGGTATTAAAAATGAAATGGAATGGTAGGATGTACAAGTATGTTGTCATATGTGTGAATACCCGACGTGGAATACAAGTGGGTCATGTATGTTAATGAATGATATGTGGGTTGGAAAACTAAGTTGTATGCCACCATATGGGGATTATATGAATACAATGTTATTCTTATGTATATAGGCAAAGGCAAAGAGAAAGTTGATACGAAAAGCTAACGTGAATCAGGTAAGCAATCAATTTTCTAAAAGATTTGCTTTCTCAAACTATGATTGCAAATGCTATTTAAATGCTTTGTATTGATTCAGCAAATGAATGTTTAAATTTTTTCTAAGAATATTTAAGGATGGTCATTCCTTTATCTCAACATGTGTTTAAATGTTATTTTAATTGTGATAAATGATTCACACAATATTTTATCAAATGCTGATGAGAAATTATGATTCAAGGATTTATATATGAAAATCATGCTAGCATGTCTAAGTTCATGTTTATGACAAGCTTATGTGCACAAGGTATTAGGTTCATTCCAAAAGTGTAAGCGGTCTGATTGTCCCCTTTTGGTGTGACCAAGTCACTAAGATAGGCCAAAGGCCGGCAGCGCCCTCCCTAAGATGGGAGAAGACGGAGACGGGTGATCGTCTAGCTAGCGTCCATCCTATGATGTTCATGTTTTATAATAATGCATTGCATTATTCATGATGTACCCGTGATGGGTATAATGTTCACGTTTTCTCGTGATATACCCATGAGTGGGTATAATGTGCTTTCCAAGATGATATTTAAATAAAAAGATTTGCCTATAAAATGAATTGCTTGAAAACTATACAGCTTGCTTATTGAGTTTCAACTCACGTTTTGTTTTCCAAACCCTAAGACAAGTGAAAAGATGAACATGACAAGGAGCAAGGGTTAATCGATAAAGGATGATAATACTGTGATTGCCTGTGTATGATATAATGTATGAAAGAATGTATAATGGTTTATATGACTGCTATTGATGAGTTTATGTGATTTACACTATGGTGTATGATGAAATGATGAAAAATTTTAAGGACGAATGATTGTTGTATGTTTTGTCATGCTATGAATGATGTAGAATTCATGATATGCAAATGAATCTATCAGGACTTAATAATAGCCTAGATAGGCAAAATGAGAAAAATTGAATAAGTATGAATTAACTCTTAAGGAGTTGAATGTAAATGGATAAATATCCTATAAATCCTGTCGTATGACAGGGCAACAATCCTGATCACGTTTACCAATCAATAACGGTCCCAGAGTAAAGCCCAGGATGCGACCCTCGGTTTGGGGTGCCACAGTTTCGAAATTCCTTTATCATGATGATTTTAGTATTTATTACAAGCAACGCTTTTAGAAATATTATTTCTCAAATACTGCAGATATTTATTAAAATGTTTTACTTAAATATTTCTAAAATTATTTAAGGGTAGTCATCCTAAAACTAGAATTAAATAATGTTTATGAAAATGTGTTTAAAGTGGGTGCCTACTTTTCAAGTTGAGAAAAAAAGACACGGACTAAGGTCGATGATGTTTCCTGAAATCGTGCTAGATGTGAACATATATGATTGATGTATGGTGCACCAAAACAGGGAATATATCAATTGTAGAGACGGTCGCAAATGGACCGGGACCCCCTCTACATATGGTCGAGTTGCTAAGGCAAGGCCGGAGGCCGGCGGCGCCCTCCCTGAGATCGGAGCAGGTTCAATGAACGTCCGCCTAACTAGTGTGCATTATATGATAGATTCCTTTTCCAAAAGGTAGATAATCATTTGGTAAGTGTCACTACTAAATGGGAAGAAATGTATTTGCATATGTGTTGCTTTTGAAAAATTCAGAAACTGGGATATAAAATGATTTATACAAAAAACATTTAACCAAAATAGGGTCATAAAAGTTTATACGAAAAAGTTTATCCTGAATAGGATCATAAAAGTGTTTACACGAAAGGTGTATATATCAAGGTTTAGATAAAAAGATTTCTATGCAAATGCATACATAAAAAAGAGTTATATGCATATGCTTTGTTTTTAAACAAGCCCCAAAATGGGGTCGTGAAAAACGATTTACAAGAAAAATATCTTGGGACATAAAAATGTTCACATGAGAACAAAAGGGGGTTTACTTAAAAAGGTTTATATGCATATGCATCGCCTTTGAAAAGCCTAGACATTGGGATATAAAGGGTTTATATGAAAAGATTTTTATGAAAATATTTACAAGAAAACGCTTGCTTGACGATGAAAATGTTTGCTTATTGAGTTCCCACTCACGTTTTGTTTTCTCAAACCCTAAACAGGTACAGGGAAGCTTAAGAGGTAAAAAACCTGAGTATTTGAGGAAAGGTATGAGCTGGTATTCTTGTGTATGCTGAAATAGTTAGCTACCCTGTATGGAATGGTATTTCTGGATTGTAATGAATGCCAAGGTATGCGAACTTACAAGTAGTTCTAAATTCCATATCAATTGATGGTTAAATGTATGTCTACAAATATATATGTGAATATCTGACTATGAATGTATTTTATATGATTATGGCATGGTCAGGTTGACAAAACCAATGATGTAAGGGACAAGATGAAATTTATGAATGATATGTGTAATTGATGACAAGTGTTAGGAGGTGAGATTATGGAAAAATATATGTAAGGAAGAGGAACCGATTAGTATTTTGAAAATGCTATGTGTGACGACTTTCAAGTGTATCATTGCTTGTAAAATGAATAGAGTGAAATGTAAAGAAATAAAATGATGAAGGAAAAAAGGATGAAACGAAAAAAAAAATTAGATGAGATCCAATTTAAGAACCCACCACGTGATCCGGGTAACAATCCTGACTCATATTTACCAATCAATAACAATCCAGGAGTAAGAATTTATGATGCCTCGAGTTGGGGGCGCCACACAAGTTGGCGCCTAGGTGCCAGATCATCACCATTGTAGAAAGCTTGAGAAACCCTAAGTCAACAAGAGTCCAGAGAGTCGGCACCTAGGCGCCAAACCTCACATGTGTGGATTTTCGCACTTGTCTCATGCTATTTTGAAGAGAGTATAAATAGAACATTGAGGGTTTAAAAAGAAGCCCCGAGGAGATCTTGTGGCCGCTATGGAGAAGAAAGAAAAACTCAATTTTTAAGGCTAAAGGGCGAATCAAGTGGAGATTCAAGCCATTCACTGCAATACATAGAGTTTCATCTCCTCTTTTCATCTCTCTTTTCATATTTGTTATTCTCCTTGCTTGGGATGATTTGTAAACTTGATATTGAAGGGATTCGATGTCATATTTTTTGGCTAAATCTCCTTATAGTGGGAGATGTAAAGGATTTGACTTCATAAACTATGTTATTTGGTTCTCTTGTGTTTGAATGAGAATATAGTTGTGTTGTAATTTTGTCTTATATGAGATTACCCTTATATATCATGTTTAATGCATTTACAAGTCTTGTAACCTTGTAGATTGATCTAATATCCAAATCTATGCTTGGAAGAGTGAGTTTTGGGTGAGATCCATATATAAGGCACAGGTCTCGAACTACTTGTGGTAGTTGGATGTTAATATGGATAAGAATATACCTATTAACCCTATATAATCATGATTAGGTTATTTGATTATCAGTCTTGTTTTACTTTGTTGCATGGGAATATAACAATTACCTAAAATAAGGTTAGGTTTGTATGTGTTGGAAGACATATATGAATATAAATGAACCTAGATTAGTAATCTCTGCATAACTAACTGAAAATAGAACCAATATGACATGGTTATGAGTCAAGGAATTCATACTCTCGTCCATCTTATATATCCAAAGGCAATCTCACCACTAGTCATCCCACCTTTACTCATTTAATACTTTATTTAGTTCAGTTTAATTTGGTTCTTTGAAAACAAATTCTTATTCAATTTACCAATTCACATAAGACAATTGAAGTTTAAGGTGCTAGTCCATTTAACACAATCCTCGTGGGAACGATACTCTATTCACCTTTTATTACTTACATAGCACATATACTTACGTTAGAACAAGCAATTTAATTAGACATATACGCGACTCGTAACCAAGTTGACCTCATATGCAACTTGGATGAAGTTGCATCCTGAGTCGACTTTTTATACAACTTGGTGAAGAATCAAGGGAAGCGATAAGTCTCCAAAGCTCACTAAAGTACAAAGTACCATAGCTAGGTAGACCCCACTTGCAACCTAGGTGAAGTCGCACCTGACTCGACCCCAATGCAACTAGGAGCAAAATCCAGTGAAAAAGTTAAGAACGTTAGACTCCAAAGTTGCACATCTAAGTCAAATTCACATGTAACCTGAGTAAAGTCGCACTCCAAATCAACTCTGTTTGTGACTTGAGTATGAAGTCAAATCCCAAGTCAACTCCAAGACCAACTTCAATTGTAATAGTCAGAAAATTTTGAAAGTTGGCGTATTTATTATTTGCCACCTACCACCAAACGACTATATTTCCCTCAAAGCTTTAAATACTATGACTTGAAGAGTTACAAGAGTTAGCTAGTGTTCACAATCTCTTTGCAAGTGCACGGGTCTTAGATTGTAGTATATAAAAAATTGATTCTGTAGAGAATTCGAGACTTAAGACAACGGATTTAAACACTTATATGAAACACAGAGAGAATAAAGTAAAATGATAGAAATATTAAAAATAAGGAGGTTGATCTTAAGAATGTAGAATGAGAATTAAAAATCAAGGGATACAAGTACCTAGGATCTAAGGTTTCACATATGTCTTCTGCAATATATATGTGGATTGCTTATTTAATTTGGATATTATATGTTAAAGGAGAATAAACCCTATACTAGAAGGCTCGTCAAAGTTCTCATTTAAATGGTTGGCTTGTTGGGCAACGTGTTCTCCTACAATCAGAAGATGCTCATTGAGTTGATCAAAGCCTTTGATTCATTGTCCTAACTTATTTTAATAGGGATTCTTCAAGATGTGGTGAAATTGTTGGCTGTTATGGAATAGATGAAGAAAATTTTTTCAAACTATTTTCAAATTTTAATTCATGAGATTGAAGTGGAACGTAGTTTTGTTCAGATGTAAAGATATGATCATCAAACCAAGAAAAGTTTGGATGTGTAGGCACATCATGATTGTAAGTGTTTGAGAAAGGATTTTCAACAAAATGGGAGTTATCATGGTTATAATAATTTCGCTGCTCATATACCCAGTCTTGTTGGTGCAGTGTATTTATCATTGAAGTTCCCTCTCCATATGAATTTTGCCTACGCTTTCTCATAATCAACAACACGTTCAACTTTCTTGACAACAATTCATTCGGGTATAGATCTCTATTCTCATAGAATTAAGTCAATTAGGATTCATTAAGTTTTGCGGCCATTCATGGGATTTATTAAGTTCATCACGCCTATTTTCATGGTCTTAGATTTTTAGGTTCAATATCTTGATTATCATATATTAAACTTCCACCTTTCAGTTTCATCACTTAATATATGAAATCATGTTGAAATGTGATACCATACACTCAACAAGCATTGAGATACAAGATATCAAATTAACACAAAATACCTTGAATAATCAAACCACAATATCTACTACATTAGATGCATGCTACATCCTAAACCCTAGATAACGGGTTTAGCCTAACACGTTTACAAAAATCAAGAATAAAATAATATTGTATTCAATCTCCATCATAAACAAGACAATTAAAATTAAAAGAAAAAAAGAAAAGAAAAACTTATTGATTGGAAGCCCCGATTGTGTCCCAACCGCTCCAAGCAACTCGCTGTCTCGCTTCTCACATCGTGCTCTTTACTCCTCTGACTCTAGGACCTCAACCCTAGCTCCAAGAACGTTCTAAGATGCTTTGGGACGTCCCCAAGAGGTGTTTATATAAATTTCATGAGAAGACTTGTGCACAGAGTCGATTTTGTGCTTAAAATTGCCCAACCAGGGGCCCATATGGTTTAAACCATGTGACACCCAGATTCACATGGTTCAAACTGTGTGGCACTCTGGAATGAGCTATTTCATGCATAGTTTTGCAAAGTTTAGTCCTATTTCACCTCGATTCGCGTTGAAACTTTCTTGACACATTCTAGGTCGTAACTCCTTCAAAACCTTCAATATCATCAAATACAATGTAGTCTTGATCTTTGAGCTTTGAATTTCTTGAAACAGACATATGTTGTGTCGAATAAGTGGACCATCTTCAGCTGCTCATAGCTTTTGATCTAGGAGGAGTTATGGGAGCCATAACATATCAACAAAAAACATTTTTGAGCCTGTTGATGTGACAACTTGGGCAAGCCCAGTTGAGCTCATTTTTTATTCAAAATATGTTATTTCAGTATGATTAAGGGTCATAAATTTGCACATACTTTTCTGCTTTATGTGAATCAGTCATTTGTTACTGTTTTATGCTAAGTAAAACTAAATTAATCAAAATATGATTTAAAATATCTTAAACAATCAAATTCTTCTCAATTAATATTTAAAATGTAGAATATAAAAGTGACTCAACAACTAGAATAACGAATGAGCCTTAACCTTCCTACTTTCAAGCATTAAATTCTTACATAAAAAAGTTTCGAGCTCAAGCTCGAATAAGTGAAGAAGTTTCCAATATCACATTCTCCTTATCCTCAACTTGAGCTTGCGATGCTTACGTTGGCCTATATTGAGTTTTTAAAGTGTAGCTTCTTTCTTTTATTGAATCTCTTGTATTTGTTATTGGACCAAAACCAAGTGACTAGTTTAAGATAGTTTGGTTGAAGCAGTGCTCACCAATTACTAGTATATTATGGGTGTGTTTGGGAATGGATAAAACTTCTGATGAAAAGTTGTAGAGAGTAGAAGTTGACAAATGATGTGATATGATAGGGGTAATGATAAAGAGTAAATAGGATAAAGTTGAAATAGATAGGTTAGTTGTGTGGGTCTTGTGTAGAAATGATTGAAAAGTAGGATGGTTGTATAGAAAAATGTGAAGAAATGATTAAAAAATAGGGTAGTTGTGGAGAGTGAAAAGTTTTAGATTGAAAAGTTTTAACTTGACAATTTTTACTCATTAACAAACACACCATATGTATGAAATTCTCTAGAGCTAGAATCTAAAAAAGAGTATGTGCTTTAAATTATATTGTAATATAATAGTGAAACTTAAGATACAAAGAGTATGTACTTGAAAGAGTGGAGTAGGGGATTGTTTGAACCACTATAAACCTTGTGTCCTTCATTGTGATTGTGTGTACATTCATATCCATATCTTTATCACTACCTTAGCTCTCTAATCTTTAGTACTACCTTACCTCATGGGGAATTAATATAAAAAGGAGTTGATATTAGAACTAAAATTTTTTTAATAATCCAATTCATCCCTCCCCTTTGTATTTAGCCAACTAATTGGGATTAACATGATATACTACTCGAATTCAAACATGAGGTTATCTTATATATTGCTCAGCAACATAATGCAAGCGATGTTATTCTTTCTTTTAAAAGACTAATAAGCCTTATGGTCTTTTCTGTATTAAGCAACATTTCCACACTCAGGTTCATTTATGATGTTGTTCAATACTTCTATTATCTCATACTCTTCTAAGAAATATTAGACATTTTGGTGTTAGATATCATAGTTGTCACTGTTCAATTTCTCACATTTATTAGGTCAACAATAATGGTTTTCAATGCCATTGATGGTGGATTAACTACAATGCATATTCATTGAATCAATGCTAATATAAAATATTTTGTCGCAAAAGAGTAACTAAATTAATGATGAAACAACATCAGCAATAAATTTGAAAGTTCATTACATTTCCAATTATCGTTAGTTTGCGAATATTATATTGCCATTAAACTTAATTTATTGTGTAAAATTTTAGTTCCGACTGAGAATTTCTCTAAATCCTACCAACTTAAGAACTTTCACTCAAAATATTAAACCATGAAAGATTCAAAAAGGTTTTATTAAGTACAACTAGATTTCATATGTACTTTCTTTGGTTAGCTAGGTAAGAAATTGGTCATGGGAGTCTTCCCTCATTTTCGCAAGGACCTAATTACACAACCATAAGTCTACTTAATACCACAATAACCTTCAGCTTACCCACCAAGTACCAATTATGTTATAGAATTTTAATTATGCTTCAAGTAAAATATTAAAAAACAACAAGTACGAATTATGTTATAGAATTTTAATTATGCTTCAAGTAAAATATTAAAAAAAGAAAGGTTGCACTTTAATTGGAATCTTTTCTAATATCATCGTTAGTTTAATTTCTCATGTGTCTCAGATAGACATATGGGACAGCGCCACATGCTGCTGAAGTTGTCTCATAATTATGTATGGCATACATGGTAATCATAAATGTTTAGTATCGCATATATTTTATATAAAAATATTAATTTTGATTCTCAAATAAGAAATCCAACTGTACCAATGTGCTCAGAATTCTTAAAAAAAATGCAGGAATTGACTTTTTTTTTATCGAGATGAATTAATTATTGAATTAATCAAATTAGATTTTAAATGGCTGGATTGTATCAAAAGTAAAATAGATGGCCTAGATTTCTCGACTTCATTGCTAATTAGACGTCATCGTTGGCTAGCGTGCTACGCTTGACACTGAGCTTGATGGGGCCCACCTAGTGCCAGGCTTGCTTCACTGATGAGCCTCGTACATCACAACAGACAGATCCATCGTCCATCTCAGCTCTTTCAAATGCTTCCTACAGTTGCAACAGATCGATTATGGTGCATCTCAGGACATCTTAATACATATTAAACCCACTTTACATCATTTAACGATTCAATTACTTTAACAATTCTACAATTATACTATCAAGCTCATTGTACATATGATTCTCGTAACTAAATCAAATTAATCAATTAATTATCAACTTAATGATAATTAAACAATATAATGACATAATCTACATGCTAAAACAAATATATATTTACATCTCAGAATAACACAAACATAGCCACTCATCTATTCACCATGTTATAATGCAAGGCCCATCAAATATAGTTGCATAGTCATTACATAGAAATAATGCACGACTCACATCATATAATTAAAAAAATCAAATATAATAAGTTATTTACGTTACTTCCATGACCCGCAAAAAATGATGGTCATAATCATAGGCACTTATGGATTGGAGATCCAATCCATTCATCATGTTTAGAAAAGTCTCATCATCAAAAGAAGATGTGATATGAATATTTTTCAACATGGTTATTGGCAAAAAATAAAGCATCTTAAATATGCCTCCTACTAAGCCATACTAGATTTAACTCGTATTACATGAGTTGGCCAGCATAAAAAAGGGAATATAAACATTAATCCATACCATCATAAATATATATATATATGCATATATTAAATTATTTCATCATGTAAATTAATACACACATATAGCCACTGATATATGTATGCCTCGAAAAAAATAATAAACATGATTGGAAAGCTGAGACAAGGTTTAATGGCTATTATACCAATGTTGGAAACTAAATGATCAAATCAATCAAAGAGCGGCCTACCTCTTAGGTAATCGAATAGCAAAGTAACCTTTGGTCTGCAAACTTTCTCACACTGGTGAAATTGAAATCACATATTAGAAATCAAACTCAATCTCATAGCCTAAAATGCTTACAATTTACTCTTCAAAGGAATGCTTACAATTTAGGGAGTGTGACCCTTAGGGTTTTCACGTGCTTTTAAAGAGAATCTTGGATCCTTTTTTTTATAATAGGGGGGAGTAGAAAGTCCCAAGAATTTCTCCAATGATAGATACATGTCCACTTGTTATACAAAGGAAAACCTCCTATCTAGATAAACATTTCTTTTTGAAGTGGAAGCTTATCCCTCATATGGAAGAGCTCTATCTAAGAAGAGCCCACATGAGCATAACTTTTAAATAGAGGAAATGTACATATGTTTGATTTAATACAGCAAGGTGTTTGTTTATGAAAGCCACGTATATTATACCCAATAGCTTATTAAAATAAAAATAAATAGAAAATCGACGACAATGAATGCGATAACAAATTAGTTATTCCCAGTCAATTGGAATGGAATCTAACAGTTGTTTCCATTTATTCTCAAAAAGTATCAAGGAATCTTACCTTCCAAAATATTAGGTCTACCATTTTTGGGAGTAATTAAGATCCTCATTGCATGCCTCATGACCTATATTTGCATTGACATTTACTTCTAAGTTCATTTATCATTATTATGAAAGTAAAACTCATTACTCTTTTCTTTTTGTTCATGTTAATACAATATTTTTGACAAAAATTTGATGTTTAAATTATTTCATACTATTTCATTTATTAAAGAAAAGTTCACACATTTATGTCCAAAATAGAAAAGCTCACACATTCGATTTATTTTTTAGATGATGTTAGCGGCATAACTATAAAGTAAGTTTATAAGAATAAAGAGTTGTTCACCAAGAACTTTATAACAACTAGATTTCATGTAAACTTGTTTATTATCAATATCGTTTATGAAAATTGAAATCCATTTCAGTTACAAATAAACCAAGCCAAAACCCTTTTTTAGGCAAATGTGTGCATTTTCTGGGGCTAGTGCATGGCAGCCAGCCAGGCCATTATTGAATTATAAAAGAAGCTGCGACAACTATGAAGAAACTTTCATCCAAAAAGCCTACCACATTTCACCGAATGCGATTTCAGCGTGGAATCATACCGCCAGTTCTTCCCTGCATGCTGCATTGTGTCTTTTTCTGCTTGTAAAAGCGACAAACATGCTATTTATTACTCGCTTCTTCCAATGAGAGGAAAATACGAGGGTAGCCTCCACTTGATTAATTTCCACTCCACCCCGTGTGGCTAGCATGCACGCAATGCATTGATAAAATGCATGAGAAAAAATAAGATATATCAAATGGTTCGAATTCACCTGCAGTACTAGAACTTACAAATACACATGCTTCAATTTAATTTGGACGAGCAACCATGCAGATCAAGAAGACATGAGCACCAGCCCTTGTACTTGCTTATCCGAACCACTTTATATTTTTTTCAAATTTTATTTTTTAAATTTCCTCCTTTTTTATAATTTTGTAAAACTGTCCTCATAATTGTATATTTGTATTGGTTGTTTGCCTTGTAAAAAATACCCCATTTATAGAACTTCTTCTAGTTTCAGCGTTTCACTGGCCAACTTGCATAACCAGATTTGTTTAATCATACTGTTATATCATAATCTTAGAGGTTAATTATAGGGAAATTTTAAAATAATAAAATTACGATGAAAGAAATGCAAAGAAACTTTTTCCCATTTCGCCCTGGGAAATGGATGCTTAAGATTGCTCACAAGGCCGCGAGTCGCCTTGTTCAACAAATCAACCTCCAGCTCGACTTACCGAAAACGGAATCAAGCAAAAGTGGAAATAAGGCAGATTTGGATGCCGGAGACGGTAATTTCGCTCGTAACATATTACAGTCATGGGTACAACAAGCCGGCAAAGCAAGCCACTTTTTCTGTCTCAATTTGCTCTGTCCCGCAGGTGAAGCCCACATATAAAAAATGAATTATGTGTATTTCATTTATAACATCTTTTTTTCGATAACTTCATTTTTTACATCGTCTTTTTTATTTCATTCGAAATATATAACATCATAAGCTAACAATATTGATCATTTGTGTCAACCAAAAATGCTCATAAATCTGTTAAACATATGAATGGGATCAATAATGTAAATAACAACACAACAAAAATAATACATTTAGGCATGCTAATGAGATGGGACTATATAACTAATTAGGGAGGGATTTTCCGGAGGATCCAGTACCATCCTTCAAGATGATGTATATGAGATGAGATTTCTGATTTTGATGGCTGTTTTTAAATTTTGAATATAATTTTTTACCTTTCAAACACAATTTTTCTTATTCTCAATATACATAATTTCATTCTCTTCTTATTTTTCATCTCATTTAAGCTCCTTGAATTCTTTTAGATATGCTCTAATAATTACAAAAAATTTCATTAGCAACTTTAATTTTTCTTTTTGATTTTATCAACTTTAAATTTTAAGAAATGAATAATCAGGTGACTTTTAAGGGTTTGTTTGCCATTGGGGTAAAATGTCATATTGTTATGTATCTACCGTCATTCACACTACATGGTTGCATGTAAAGTTTTATAAATATTTTTGGTTTTTTGTCATCTATGTGAACCTAATTATGACGTCTATATGTATAAAGTGTGTTACGGAAGCGATAAAACTTTTTTGATGAAACGTTTTTTAAGTAAAAGTTTTTGAAATTCCGTAAAATAAAATAAAATAATATGAGTAGTGAAGAGGAACAAAAAATAAAATCAAAATAGATAGGTTAGTTATATGGATAATTGTGTAAAAATAATTGAAAAGTAGGATAGTTGAATAGAAAAATATAAGTAAATAATTAAAAAATAATGTAGTTATAGAGAATGAAAATTTTTAATTTAAATTTTTTTTATTTTATCCAAACAGGCCCATAGTTTTTATAATTTTTAAAATTTTATGTAATATTTTTAGATTTTTTAAAATAAAAATTAATTCATACTTACGTGCTAGATTTTCATTTTTAAAATTCTAAAAAATATTATATAAAATAAAAAATTATATATTTGATAGATAAAATGTTTATGATTGGCAAAAAATTTAGAAAATGTTCACGCAACTATGTGCACTGAATTGAAGAACATAATGTAAAAATACATTAAGAATAAAAGAAATTCCGATAGGAATGGGGTGTTGGGAATGTAAAAGTACGTTGTTATGTATTTGAAATAAGAATGCGTATTTTTTTTTTATGATTGATCACAGTTCTATAAAAATTGAAAAAAATTGTATAAAAATTAGAAAAATAGATTGTTAATTTTCGAAATGAAAAAAAAAATACTTTTTGAAAGCAATCTGTTAAAAATAATCTGTTATTCATCCCTTTACAATCCACATCCGATACCGTCCCATTCGGGAAACTCTTACCTCCACCGAATCCACTTAACCAGCTTGGAAAAAGCGGGCCCCACCCATGTGCCTTCCCTCCAACTCCCTTTTCCTCCTTGTTCCGACTGCATTTCTCATTTTCACCTCTGCTCTCCTCCTCCTCCGCTTCCTCAAACCCTAGTTCCTCTCCCAGCGATTTCAAAAGCGAGTCTTCTTTTCTCCTGGCCCTCCTCATCATCACCCGAAATGGAACGCTTCCTCTTCCTCTTCTGCGTTCTTCTCCTCGCACGGTCCTCGACGGCCCTCTCCGACGGCGATCTCTCCGCAATGCAGGAGCTCTCCAAGGCCGTCGACGGATCCAACAAGCTGAAGTGGACCGATTCCAACCCTTGCAAGTGGCCCAAGGTCTCCTGCTTGGATAACCGCGTCTCCGCCATCCAGATTGGCCATTTCGGCCTCGGGGGCTCCGTTCCACCGTATCTCCGGAACCTTACAGCCCTACAGCGGCTGGAGCTCCAGGGAAACTCCCTCTCCGGTCAGCTTCCGTCTCTTGCCGGCTTAGCGCAGCTCCAAGTCGTCCTTCTCGACCGCAACAACTTCACCTCTATTCCCTCCGATTTCTTCGACGGCATGACGGCGCTGCAGTCCGTCAGCCTCGATTACAACCCCTTCTCTGCATGGAGCATTCCCAAAGGCCTCGCCGACTGCTCTGTTCTGGTGAACTTTTCAGCCAACTATGTCAATCTGAAAGGCGCCATCCCAGGCTTCTTTGGCACTGCCTTCCAGAGCTTGAGCCATCTGGCCCTGGCCTTTAACTCCCTGACCGGCACCCTGCCGGCCGAGTTCGCTGGGTCGTCTATGCAGTCGCTGTGGGTCAACAACCAGGACGGCGACGGGCTCTCCGGGACGCTCGACGTCATACAGAACATGACGAGTCTCGTCCAGGTTTGGCTGCAGGCTAATTCCTTCACCGGGCCAATTCCAAACCTCTCCAATCTCGTCTCGTTGAAGGAACTGAACCTCCGAGACAATCGGCTCACGGGCATTGTGCCGGAGTCGCTCGTGATGCTCCCTTCGCTGGAAAATATCACTCTTGCGAACAATCTGCTCCAAGGGCCGGCGCCTCAATTCTCAAAAAAGGTGAAATCCGACCTAGGCGACATCACCACCCAGAACAGGTTCTGCGATCCGTTGAGGTGCGATTCTCGTGTTGATGCACTGCTTGCTGTTGTGGCGCCGCTATATTACCCAGAAATGCTTGCGGAAAATTGGGTGGGGAATGATCCATGCGGCCAAAACGCGTGGCAGGGTGTCACTTGTGCGCCTGATGGGAATATCACCATCATCAATTTCATGAAGCTAGGGCTGTCCGGCACCATTTCGCCCGAGTTTCAGCGTTTCAAATCCCTGCAGAAGCTGGTCCTTGCTGATAACAACCTCACTGGCTCCATACCGCCTGAGCTTGCTAGTTTGCCTAAGCTCACCCTGCTCGATGTAAGGAACAATCGGCTTTCGGGTGTCCTCCCATCCTTCAATTCGAAAGTTACGGTAAGTTGGGAGGGTAATCCAGATATTGGGAAAAAAGACAGTGGGAATTCTCCTCCAGGTGTACATGGTTCCCCAAACTCACCTTCCAATGACAATGGGGCAGATACCAATGGTGGGGGCGGTAGCGTTGACAGCAGTAAGAAGTCTTCGCAGTCAAAGATGGTGGCAATTGGAGTTTCCGTCAGTGTTGTGGTCATTGTGTTGCTTGGGCTGGGTGGTTACTATCTATACCATAGGACGAAGCATCCATTTGGCCGTGTGCAAAGTCCAAACACCATGGTTATCCACCCCAGACCTTCCAGCTCTGATCCTGACATGGTGAAGGTCACGGTTGCAGGGTCGAGCTGGGATGGTGGTGTTTCAAGTGAAACCCACAGCAGGATGAGCAGTGGGCCTAGCAGTGAGATACAGGTTGTTGAGGCAGGGAACATGGTCATCTCTATCCAGGTTTTGAGGAATGTGACCAACAACTTCAGTGAGGCAAACGTTCTTGGTCGGGGTGGGTTTGGGACAGTCTACAAGGGGGAACTGCATGATGGTACGAAGATTGCTGTCAAGCGCATGGAGTCAGGGGTCATCAGTAGCAATGGTTTGAATGAATTCAAGTCAGAGATTGGTGTTTTGACCAAGGTTCGCCATCGCCATCTCGTGGCTCTCCTTGGTTACTGCTTGGATGGAAATGAGCGACTCCTTGTTTATGAATACATGCCACAGGGAACCCTAAGCCGCCACCTGTTTGACTGGAAGGAATTGGGTTTGAAGCCACTGGAATGGGCCAAGCGATTGACCATTGCCTTGGACGTTGCAAGAGGAGTAGAGTATCTGCATTCTCTGGCACATCAGAGCTTCATTCATAGGGATCTCAAGCCTTCCAATATACTGCTTGGTGATGACATGAGGGCTAAAGTGGCAGATTTTGGGCTTGTCCGTTTGGTACCAGATGGGAAGGATGGAAAGTGTTCGGTTGAGACAAGGCTTGCTGGAACATTTGGATATCTTGCTCCAGAGTATGCTGGTAAATTTCCACTCTTTACTGTAATCCTTCTTACTCGTCATGAGACTACAATATTTGTTATGCTTGGTATGCTTTCCATTATGTGCATCCAGCTGCAGGAAGTTTTAGGAATAGAATCATATGGAAGTGCTTTTCCTTCCATGCATTCAACCAAGGAAGTATTTTTTTCAATGGAATGTGATGAAGGTGCTTTCTGTTTCATTCAACCCTGACAGTTTTGCCAATGGAATGAAATGAAAGTTCCATTGGAACAAGTCATGATTTTGTGGGTGTCTCTGTTGAAGTGCTTTGATTTGAGTTCCCATTTTTTTTAGCATTATCCGTTCTGGAATTTTCCATCAAAGAGACGGTTAGGTTATTGTAGCTTCATGTGAAATTTACGATTCTGGGAGCAAGCAGGATATTGTGTCTAGAGCTGATTGTGCTAGCTAGTCTGCTAGCATATAGTATATTCAAAGCAGAACTTGTATCTGTCAATAGTTTATATAAAGGTTAGTGTGGTATCATTCGTCTTTCAGTCATCCATACATTCATGGAGCCTATTGTCCAGAACAAGGGCCTTTTCAATCTGATATGACTAGATTCACTTATGTTATTGGTTTGGAGGGATGAAAGTTGAATTTTTATCAAATGAAAGGGACATTCATTCAAAATCTACTGGTTTAGGCTCCAAACCTGCCATTGTAAAATGCCTATGTAGTGTGTAGTAGAATAGATCAAAGCTTGTTCTCATTTCTGCTTATTTTTCAACTACTGTGTGCATGCAGTTACATTTTTGCGTTGCAAGAAAATGCATTGAAGATTTCAATTTTCATTATTCACCTACGGTTCCTAGTAAGGATTCTTGATTTCCAGAAATTTTGTCTTTTTAAATTCCACAAACTTTCTGAGGTTGATGTCCACTGCTCATGATCACGTAATCTTACAATAGTATAATAATGGATGGGCTTTACGAAGTCTGTCTGAAACAGTGACGTTCCACTAAGTTGCCCTCTGCATGGTAGTTTTTCATTCTAGAGTTTTGCCCCTTTCCTATTTTTCATTTCTAACTTATGAGAATTCAGATCATGCAGTCACACTAAACTAGTCTTTTTTCACGATCCTGCTCAAATATGCCCAAAGGTTGTTGCTATCTTGGAATGCATGATTGATTATTGCTGAACTATCTAAGATGATCATACCAAAATGGGTACTGTCATAATTTAATTGTTTTCATCAAACTTAATGTCATTGGCCCCATTTGTGTTTCTGCAGGACTGGAACATCGAATTATTGGCATTTGCCGGCTCTTTCTAGGACTGCTAATTGTTGCCTGTCCATGTGGCCTTCATGTTGTGGTGTTGAACTTGATTCAGGCCAGGAAAAATTCTCAATAGTCCATTAATTTAATCCTGTCGATTGTTTTGGATCAATTTCTTTGCCACATGGACATTGGTTGTTTGTAACACAGTGTGATTGCTTTTTTGTTTAAGTTTCATTGTAGGGATGCATAAGTTTTAAGTGTTAATGGACTAATTTTGGGGCTATATCATTTCTTCTTTTTAGTTCAACTATTCTCAAATGCGATGACTAATATTTTGTGTTGCAGTGACAGGCCGTGTGACCACTAAAGCAGATGTTTTCAGCTTTGGAGTCATCTTGATGGAGTTAATAACAGGCAGGCGGGCCCTGGATGAGACCCAGGAAGAAGATCGTGTGCACCTTGTTACATGGTTCCGCCGGAAGCTCATCAACAAGGAGGAGTTCCGGAAGTTGATTGACCTGACCATTGAGCTGACAGAGGAAACTCTTGCGAGTGTGAACACAGTGGCGGAGCTGGCAGGGCACTGCTGCGCCAGGGAGCCATACCAGCGGCCAGAAATGGGACACGTGGTGAATGTGCTATCATCATTGGTGGATGTGTGGAAGCCGACCGACCCTGATGCAGACGACATGTTTGGGATTGACTTGGACATGACCCTGCCTCAGGCACTGAAGAAGTGGCAAGAATTTGAGGACAACACCGCGACATCTTCATTCCTCCACAGCACTGACAACACCCAGACTAGTTTACCCTCCATGCCTCAAGGTTTTGCAGAAACTTTTGCTTCTGATGGTGGCAGGTGAGCCATGGAATTCCATGGGTTTGTGAATTCCCCTTTTCTCTTTTCTTTTCCCTTGTTTCTTTAGGTATTCTCTCTCTCTCTCTCTCCCCAAGTCTAGCTATTTTTTGGCTTTTTATTTATTTATTTCTTTTTTCCTGTGTTGAATAGTGTTTTTGAAAATGGACCAATCAAATGACAGGAAATTATCTTTGTATGGTGCTGGTGTTGGTAATGCCACCTTTTTTCCTTTGATATATTGCCTATTCCAAATCAAAGAAATATGCGTTGCTTGGGGCTATTGGCTCATGGGGGGTTATCTAATTGCTGTTATTTTTCATTGTTGAAATAAATGGGAAACTGATGGGATTAGCACGGATTGTTGGTTGGCCATCCCAGAGATGGTCCAAGAGTAGTACTTTATTACACTTAATTGTTAACAATTTTCTAATGTTTGAGGCATGTGGGGTCCAGCTCATGTTGACAGTGGAGTGGTCATTTTTGCCACATTTAGGTCCCTAACCCGTCATCAGTAAGTCAGTAGAGGAGTCAACACCACAGCCAGGTTGCCAGCCTTACATGCTTCATGTTCGATTGCGGTTGCGGCAGGTGTTCGTTCTCGTTGGGGAAGTCAGCCTCTTAGTTTTGTAGGGTGGAATAGATCCGCTTTCCCAACGCATTCGCGTGCGTGATGATAAAATCCCATCATCTTCGGCGTTTTCCGTGCCAGGCCAGGCGCTGATTTCGGGGCAGGGCCCACATAATTGCTGTCCTGATTTTGTTTTGTTTTTTCCCCAACCTTTTTCATCCTCCAACCAATGGGGTTGTTATTTCACGCGTCTTAACTTTTTGATTTTGCAATTATTACCCAAGAATCTTAAATTTGCAAATAAACCTCCATTTTGGCACTTTGTTGATAAAATCATACAATCCCATTTTGTTAATCTTTTATCGGAAATTTTATTTTTTAATCCATTTTTTACACTTTGAACATTGCAAAAAAACTGGAAAAAAGAAGAAGTGAGTTTCCATCAAAAACAAAACAAATAGGACGAAGGTTATTTTGTCGGGGTGATTTTGAGGAGAAATTTGCCCATATGCGGAATAATCTGCGAAAGTAAGATTTTTGTCGCATCAGTTACAAAATTCAAAGGCCACGAAGGCTTCGTGGTAACCTGTAAGGCCCACAGAGGGTGGTTCAAAGTCCAGCTACACAGAGGCTTTAAGGTGTAAGGGTTATGAATGTATCGGATTGTAATATAAGTAGTGTTGTATAAATATCAACAAAAAACAAAATTACAAAATTTAAAAGAGTTACAGGAAGGTAAAAGCCCAAATATAAAAGACGGTGATGGGCTAGCAACAAGTAGATTAGAAGGATATCCTGGGAATTATCGCTTTACATTATCAGCAGTGCATTGGAGACAGCTAGGCTCATGCAGCAGAAGGTGTGAGCGGTTCGTCGTATGGGCCCCACATTGCTAGTCTGGCGAGGGAATAAAAACTGCGCCGCTACGTTATCCGCTACGGCAGCCATGTTTTGCTAACGTACAGGTACAGCTCAGCTGTAGTGGGCGGGCCCCACCACAGACAGTGATGTGGATCCTTCTGTTACTTCTCTGCAACGTTGGGTCCACAGTTGTTTTCCTACTTTTTTCATTTTTTCAAGAACATTAACCATGATGCCTGCACAAATTTACATTTTCCATTGCAGTCGTTTGTGAGTCCTCCCCCTTGTTTGCTCGGACAAGCAATTTTTTCATGCTCCAGCAAGGGTGGGGGGAAGCTTAGGGTTTTTGCTGTAAAGAAGACGCTCTTTGCAGATAAAAGGGAGGGCAACCTTACCTTGGTGAGAATTAGCTTTGGGGACGCGAAAATGGTAACTAGAGCGGAGGATTTGCTATCTGATGAGTTTCAAACTTTGGCTTTGAATGAAGACTCGGTATGCAATATCAATCCGGGCGACAAAGCTTCAATACTTTGCTCTGTACGAGCATCCAATTCTTATAATAAGGAATTGTTTAAAGTAATGATGAAATGGCTTTGGCGAACAAGAGGTGGCTCCCTTTTCTCGAAGTTGGGGAAATCTGTACATAGTATCTTTCACCAACGAGGAAGATAGACCTTGGCTTATGACAGGGAGGTAGTGCTGCTCGTTGACCTCACAGGCCCCCATTGACCCTGTGCAAACTACTTTAGTTAAGACAATGTGAAACCCCGACCGTATACGTGGTATTTTGATCATATATGCGTCATTTCGATATTTATAATTATTTTATGAATAAATAAAAATTTATGAATTATATTGATAGATATGTATATTAGAGATTGAAATAATGCAATTAGGAATTTAACTCCGTGAATAGTAAACGGGGATTAAGACAAATGATTAAGAGTTAATCACTTGAATTAACTTAATCACAAAATAGAGATTTAATCACTGCAAGACGAAATAGCAATTCTTTTGGATATTTTAATCCAAATTTGGATTTTTGTGGAAAAATAAAAAAAAATTCATAAATTGCAATCCGGGTGCTGGAATTCGATGAAATTTTTTATGGATGGTTAAAAATTCATAATGGACATGATGAATGAAAATCACAAATCAAAGGTCAAGATGAAGTATCAAATACAAAGTGAAAAAGTGAATCAACTTTACATTAATTAAGCATTTGACTTTTAATTAAAATAAATAATTAAATAATTAAAAAATTAAAAGCAAAGAAGCTACATGTCAGGTCGTGCAGGGGGGTATCTTGACCAAAATCAATGGTCAAAATTCATCCTAATCAAAGATCAATGGCTAGGATTAATTTAGCTTAATTTAATTAATTTTAAAAATAAAAAAAATAGGTAGAAAATTAGGGCTGCTATAGGGGGGATGGAGCAGGCCTAGGGTGGCTGCTCTTGGCTCAAGGCATCTTTGGAAATTAAAAAAAAATACATTTGCAATTTTACACCTTGAGCTAGAGGGGGTAAAATGCAAATTCATGAAATTTGAAGCACTATAAATAGGGGAGCATGCCTTGGACGAACTCATAGCCATCCCAAGCTCAAAAATCACTTGAGCAACTTCATTTCCCATCCCCACACGTTTTAGCCTTGAGTAGAAAGAAGAATAGAAGGTTGGAGAGAGAAAGTGTGAGAAAAAGAGGAATATCTCCACTTCGGGTAAGTAATTTATACTCAAATTTCTTTTGGATGTTAAGTAGAGTAAAACCATACTTAGATAATGCCTAAGCATGAGAAAATAAGTATAGATATAATGCTTAAATGAAATTATGCCAAAACATCAAAAATTTGGAGCGAAGATAGGGTATTTGGGAAGATAGCATATGATATGTGAAAATAATCCTCCAAATTTGATAAATGATGATTTGGGATGTATGATTATGATAAATATGATGTTGGAATAAAGATATATTAATTTCATGATTTTTGGAATTAAGGATTATACTTAAGTGAATTTATGTTGATTTTTAGTATATGGAGAAAATAATTTTTTTCGCTAAGTAAATGATGATAAATCCAAAATGTATAAAATTTCCTATGATATACTAGGCATAAGGTATGTCATGGTATTTTTTATTTTTGGAACCCATGAACACTAACCACGGATGAATAGTAACTGCTACAGTACTATGCTACAGTAACAACGTGATTTTGGAGAAAATTTGAGATTAATATTTAAATATAATGATGAAAATTTTAAGGAACCTATGGATAAAAATATCCATATAAAGAAATAATGCCCAAATATTATAGAGCATGCATGGGAAGCAGCTTGAATAGAAGAAATAAAATGATCTTTTTTCCTTGAATAGGAAAAGGAAAAGAAAAGGTCGAAGACACCCACTGAGAAGGTAAGCAAGTTATATGTTTTGCAAATTATTTTCAAAATACTTGAAATTGTTTGTGGATTGCTTTATGAAATTTATTTAAGGTTGGTCATACCTATAACTGCTTTACATGAACTGAAATGTGTTTGTTAAATTGTTTATTAAATGCTTTTTGTGAAATTATTTATGATTCGCAAATGGCACGCCGGCATGTGTATGTGAATGAGCATGTACACGAGGAATAAGCCTTAGTCGAGGTAGTAAGCGGACCGGATGTCCCCCTCGCTATTGCCAAGTCGCTTAATAGGCTCAGGCCGGTGGCGACCTCCTTGAAATGGGAGCATGTATGAGATGGGTGCCTAGCTAGCGTCACATCCAAATGAATGTCATGAATGCTATGTATGCATTGCATTTGCATTTTATGAAATGTATGAAAATGATTGAAAAATTATGTATGGCTTGCTTACTGAGTATTATTCCTCACCCATGCTTTTTCAACAACAGACAGGAAAAGATGATGAAGGCAGCATGTAAAATGACATGTAGTTTTGATGAAATGTTGTATATGTAAATTTTATGTAAAGACAATGATGATAATTTTGAGATGGAAATGAATATTTTTGTTTGTGGAACAGTTTTGGGTTATAACGGTGATATGTGAAATATATTTCATGTTAGATGAATGATGAAAATTTTTCATGTATTGATGATATAAAAAAAATAAAAATTCTGCCGTCTGATTAGGGCAACAATCCTGAGTCACGTTTACCAATCAAAACGATCCCGGAGTAAGGCTTCTAGGCACCTCGGTTTTGGGCACCACAAAAGTTGGTATCAGAGCATGGATTGGTAAATAGGCAGAAAAGGAAAGAAATGATCAAGTTAGGATACATAAAATTATGATTATGATCCATTGATTTATTATTGATGACAATGTATAATATATGTGAATTGTATGAACATGTGACTATGATATGATAAATATTGATGTTATACTAATGAATGTTTTGTAAAGTTAAAAATGCCGCTCACCAGAGCTAGAGCAAGAGCCAACAAAGGCAAGGCCCCAATGGAAGAATCGGTGGATCAAGCAAGGGGCGAAGCCAGCAAAAGAACATATAGGGCAGAATCTGAGGAGCAATCCTCTAGAACCTGCCCACGGCGAGAGGAAAGCTCTAGACCTCAAGAAGAGGTAAATATAGAAGAAAAAATTGCTGCGGCCATCGAAAAAGCTATGCAGCAATGGACAGCCCAGGCTGCTGGGTTATTGCAAGAAATAAGGAACCAGCAGGCCCCGCCATCAAGATAAGACGGGGAAAGACTTGGGCCCTCGGCCAATCCCGGCACGTCAAAGGGAGTAGAGGATAGTCTCCTTGAGGCCGACAGAAAGGCTATCAATGCCTTTCTTGCCCAGAGACTGCCCAAATTTGCAGGGGAACCAGACCCCCTCATTGCAGAGCAGTGGATCACGAAAATCAAGAAATTATTCAGAATATCGCCCTGCAATGATCAGCAGAAAGTATTGTGTGCTACCCACCTATTGACAAAGGATGCTTATGAATGGTGGGAAACACTAATGGTAACCATTCCACATCCGGAGCAAGTTACGAGACATGAATTTTTGGAAAAATTCAATAAAGAATATCTCCCTGTAGGGCTACAAATCCAAAGGGTGATAGAATTTGAAAAACTCTACCAAGGCAGGATGACGGTTACAGAATACGCGACAAAGTTCAATGCCTTGGTAAGATATGTTCCATGGATCGCCAATGTACCGGAAAATAAGGCACAAAGGTTTCAAAGGGGATTAAGGCCCCAACTGTGAAACCTCGAAAATATACGCGTCATTTCGACAATTGTAACTCTAGATTCTTTTGTAATTGTTTTTATGATAAATAAAAATTCATGAATTATATTGATGGATATGTGTATTGGAGATTGAAATAATGCAATTAGGAATTTAACTCCGTGAATAGTGCACGTGAATATTAATCGGGGATTAAGACACGTGATTAAGAGTTAATCACTTGGATTAACTTAATCACAAAAAGACAAAATAGAGATTTAATCACTACAGGACGAAATAGCAATTCTTTTGGATATTTTAATCCAAATTTGGATTTTTGTGGAAAATAGAAAAAAATTCATAAATTGCAATCCGGGCGTCGAAATTCGATGAAATTTTTTTATGGATGGTTAAAAATTCATGATGGACATGATGGATTGGTTAAGATGTGATGAAAATCACAAATCAAAGGTCAAGATTAAACGTCAAAACAAGATCAAAAAAGGTAGCCAACTTTTAATATATGCTACTTTTGACTTTTTAAATAAAATAAATAATTAAAAATAAAAAAATTAAATGCAATGGCTGCTGCTACAGGGACGTTGCAGGGGGAGCAGCTGGAAAATTTGACCATGATCAACGGTCCATGATCATCATCATCTTTAATCAACGACTAGGATTTATTTAGCCTAAATTAATTAATTTTAAAAATAAAAAAATAATAAAAAATAGGGATGAATAGGGTGGCTGGAGCAGGCATATGGTGGGCAGCTCTTTTCTGAAAGCAATTTTTAAAAATTAAATAGAAATACCAATTTATAATTAAATACCTTAAAGCTAAGGGGGTAAATTCCAAATTCATGAAAAATCAAGCCCTATAAATAGGGGCCAAGGGGTGAACGACCAAAGCACTTAATCCCAGCTCCATTTGAGCATTTTTCACCCCCACCACGTTTTAGCTCTGAGGAGGAAGAAGAGGAGGAAGTTAGAGAGAGAAAGTGTGAGAAAAAGGGGGATATCTCCACATCGGGTAAGTGATTTCTACCCAAATTTCTTTTAGATGTTAAGTAGGGTAAAAATATGCTTAGATAATGCGTAAGCATGAGAAAATAAGTATAGATATAATGCTTAAATGGAATTATGCCAAAACATCAAAAATTTAGAGCGAAGATAGGGTATTCGGGAATATAGCATATGATATGTGAAAATAATGTTCCAAAATTGATAAATGATGATTTTAGATGTATGATTATGATAAATATGATTTTGTAATGATGATATATTAATTTCATGATTTTTGGAATTAAGGATTATGCTTAAGTGAATTTATGTTGATTTTTAGTATATGGAGAAAATGATTTTTTTTGCCAAGTAAATGATAATAAATCCAAAATGTATGAAATGTCCTATGATATACTAGGCATAAGCTATGTCGTGGTATTTTTTATTTTTGAAAAAAATATCAATTTTTGGAACCCATGAACAGTAACCACGTCTCTGTGAACAATAACTCAGATGAATAGTAAATGTTACAGTAATTTACTACAGTAAACAGCGTAATTTTGGAGAAAATTTGAGACTACTATTTAAATATAAGGATAGAAATTTTGAGGAACCTATGGATAAAAATATCCATATAAAGAAATAATGCCCAAATATTATAGAGTATGCATGGGAAGCAGCTTGAATAGAAGAAATAAAATAACCTTTTGTTGGGTCCCGAATAGATGGCAAAACCCAAGAGGGGAGGGGTGAATTGGGTTCTTAAAAATTTCTTTTGGTAACTTAAAAACTTAACCCCTTGTAGAATTAATCCCCTTTAATGAAGAAACTGAATGGAAAACAAAGTAATAAAGAGAGCAGAAATAAAAGCAAGTAGACAAGGATTTTATAGTGGTTCGGGCAACCTCCCTACTCCACTCTTCCAAGCTCACACACCTTGTGACTTGGGTTCCACTATTGTATTCTCTCAATACAATTAGAGCCTCTTGCTCTCTTCTAGATTCAAAGCTCTAGGGGGCATCAACAACTAGAGCCACTTGCTCTCTTCTAGATTCTAGCTCTAGGGGGCATCAACAACTAGCACAAGTAGGTGATGAGTCACACTCCAATCACACACTACTTTGCTATCACTTGATCTTAGCTACCCAAGCTAAATCAAGTTCAATACAAACAAATAATCAATGAAAGAAATCTACACTTTACAGATGTGTAGAAGCAGTTTGGCGCAGAGAAGAACTTGTGGTAGGCTTTGAAGAATCTGAAGTGAAGCTCTTGCAGTTTTGAAGTGTAGTTCTTCCTCTCTTGATTGGCTTGATCACTTAATGCTCTTGTAGATAGGAGTTATGCTCACTTAATGTTTTTCAACTACTTCCCTCGTCCACCATGAATGCTATTTATAATTTTGGAGGGAATCCGAACGTTAGTGAGTAGGTGGCGCGCATTTAATGCGCCAACGTTCGAATTAATTCCGACCGTTGCGACCCAAGTCGCAGGTGGAGTCGACTTCGGGTGCGACTTCACCCAAGTCGCAGATGAAGTCGACTTCGGGTGCGACTTCGCGAACTTCGGTCTTCAGTTTCAACGCTGGAAGGTTTTGCCCACTTGAAGTCGATCATGAAGTCGACTTGGCTTTACGACTTCACCCAAGTCGCAGATGGGGTCGACTTGGCCTTGCGACTTCACTGTCATGATGTTCTTGAAAATCTTGACTTTGATTCATCTTGAATCTTGACTCATGTAATCTTAGATATCTTCTTGATTTGAATGATTGAGTTTATGCTTCTTGCTTGTACTTGGATTTGTCTTCAAATGTTTCAGCTTTAGTATCTATGTTGCCTTGATCTTCATCTTCATTTAGTTTGGCTTGAAATCAAGTAATCCAGAACTTGTCATTTGAAGTTTTCCGTCTGCCTGAGCGAAGTCGATGTCTGAGTCGACTTCGGCTGCGACTTCACCTCAAGTCGCACGTGGAGTCGACTTGGGGTGCGACTTCGGCATTCTGCTGTTTCGAATTCAACTCTGGAAGGTTTCGCCCGACTGAAGTCGATGGTGAGGTCGACTTCGTTTGCGACTTGGCTACCCAAGTCGCAGGTGGAGTCGACTTGGCCTGCGACTTCACCTTCCCTTCTTCCGTTTTCAATTCTGGACAGTTCTGCATGTTTGAAGTCGATCTTGGAGTCGACTTGGGGAACGACTTGGCCTTCCAACTTGATTTTCTTCAAATGTATATTCCTTAAGACATTTCACAAGCTTGTTAGTAGCCAAGACTTTCTCAAATTGATTTGTTAATCATCAAAACATAGATTTAGCTAGTTTTCCTCATGTTTCCAACACCTTTTTCCTTGAATAGGAAAAGGAAAAGAGAAAGTCGAGGACACCAATTGAGGAGGTAAGCAAGTTATATATTTTGCAAATTATTTTCAAAATGCTTGAAATTTTTTGTGAATTGCTTTATAAAATTTATTTAAGGTTAGCCATATCTATAACTGCTTTACATGAACTGAAGTTCGTTTGTTAAATTGTTTATTAAATGCTTTTTATGAAATTGTTTATGATTTGCAAATATCATGCCGACATGTGTATGAGAATGAGCATGTGCACGAGGAATAGGCCTTAGTCGAGGTAGTAAGCGGACCGGATGTCCCCATCGCTATTGCCAAGTGGCTTAATAGGCCCAGACCGGCGGCGACCTCCCCGAAATGGAAGCATGTATGGGATGGGTGCCTAGCTAGTATCGCATCCAAAGGAATGTCATGAATGCTATGTATGCATTGCATTTGCATTTTATGAAATGCATGAAAATGATTGAAAAATTATGTATGACTTGCTTACTGAGTATTATTACTCGCCCATGTTTTTTCAACAACAGACAGGAAATTATGATGAAGGCAGCATGCCAAGTGTTATGTAGTTTTTGATATAAATGATGTATATGTAAACTTTATGTAAAGACAACGATGATAATTTTGAGATGAAAATGAATATTTTTATGAAAATGTTTATGGAACAGTTTTTTATCATAACAATGTTATGTGAAATATATTTCAAATTGGATGAATGATGAGAATTTCCATGTATTGTTGATAAAAAAAATCCTGCCGTGTGATCAGGGCAACAATCCTGAGTCACGTTTACCAATCAAAAGATCCCGGAGTAAGGCTTCTAGGCACCTCGATTCGGGGCGCCACAGAAGTTGGTATCAGAGCATGGATTGGTAAATAGGCAGAAAAGGAAAGAAATGATCAAATTAGAATACATGAAATCATGATTATGATTGATTTATTTATTATTGATGAATATTGATAAATGTTTCATGAAGTTGAAAATTCCTCTCACCAGAGCTAGAGCGAGAGCCAACAAAGGAAATGCCTCAATGGAAGAATCGGTAGATCAAGCAAGGGGCGAAGCCAGTAAAAGAATGTATAGGGCAGAATCCGAAGAACAAACTTCTAGGACCCGCCCACGGCGAGAGGAACGTCCTAGACCTCAAGCAGAGGTCAATATAGAAGAAAGAATTGGTGCGGCCATCGAGAAAGCTATGCAGCAATGGACAACCCAGACTGCTGGGTTATTATAAGAAATAAGGAACCAGCAGGCCCTGCCATCAAGAGGAGACGGGGAAAGACCAGGGCCCTTGGCCAATCCCGGCACATCAAGGGGAGTGGAGGATAGTCTCCTTGAGGCCGATAGAAAGGCTATCAATGCCTTTCTTGCCCAGCGTCCGCCCAAGTTTGCAGGGGAACCGGACCCCCTTGTTGCAGAGCAGTGGATCACAGAAATTAAGAAATTATTTAGAATATCGCCCTACAATGATCAGCAGAAAGTGCTATGCGCTACCCACCTGCTGATAAAGGACGCCTATGAATGGTGGGAAACGCTAATGGTCACTATGCCACATCCGGAGTAAGTTACGTGACATGAGTTTTTGGAGGAATTTAATAAAGAATATCTCCCTATAGGGCTACAAAGCCAAAGCGTGATAAAAACTCTACCAAGGCAGGATGACTGTTACAGAATATGCTACAAAGTTCAATGCCTTGGTAAGCTATGTTCCATGGATCGCCAATGTGTCAGAAAATAAGGCATAAAGGTTCCAGAGGGGATTGAGACCCCAGCTAAGAGAGGGGTTAGCCCTATTATTAATAAAGGACTATGCCTCTAGCATTGAGAGGGCTAGGGCATTGGAGATGGAGTCAATGAGGATTCAGGAGCTTAGGCAAGCTCAAAAACAATTCTTTTCAGCCTCCAAGGAAGGTGAGGCTAATAAAGGAAAAAGGGAAATCGCCGAGAGAAAGAAGATTGGTGGCAAGACACAGAGCACCCGACTTGCAGAACTTGCCACAAACGCCATTCAAGCGAATGTTTACAAGGAACGGGAAAATGCTACAAATGTGGCCAAGTGGGTCATGTGGCCCGGGACTGCGGGACCGACGAAACCAAGATAATAAAGTGCTTCAACTGTAGTCAAGTCAGACACATTTTGCCCAATTGTCCGAATAAGCCACAAGGAGCACCAGCTCGAGGGAGGCCGGCCGAGCAAAAAGTCCCCGCCATCGCCAATCGACCCGGTACTGCTACCAACCCAGTGCGTGTCCAAGCCCTCACCCGAACGGAGTCACAAGAGATAGAGGAAAAAGTGATTACAGGTATGATTTACATTTTAGGCAATTCTGTAGTAGCTTTATTTGATTCTGGAGCTACGCATTCATTTATATCATACCAATTCGTAATCACACACGCACTTCGGGTAGAGGAAACCAGTAGTACTATGCATGTAGAATCCCCAGTATATAGGTTGGCAAGTATAAATCAAATCTGCAAAGCATGTCCTATTAGGATATAAACAAAAATATTGGAAGCTGATCTCATCCTATTACCCATGACAGAGTTTGATGTCATATTAGGGATGGATTGGCTAAGTCAATGGGGTGCGACAATTGATTGTATAAATAAAAAGGTGCAATTTGAAGTACCAAAAGATGAAATAGAGATCAGTAAAATAAGACAGCCAAAAAATACAATAAGGATGGTATCAGCTATGAAAGCAGTTAGCTGATATGCCAACAATGCACAACCTATCTAGTCTCTAGAAACACAATAAAAGGAGATGAGGTACCTATGGATCAAATTCCAATGGTAAACGAATTTTCAGATATTTTTCCAAAGGAACTATGTAATTTACCACCAGAAAGGGAGATAGATATGCAAATAGAAATTATCCCAAGGACAACCCCAATATCTAAGGCCCCATATAGGATGGCACCAGCCGAATTGGCCGAGTTGAAAGTAAAAATTCAAGATTTATTAGATAAGGAGTTTATTAGACCCAGTGCATCACCTTGGGGAGCTCTAGTACTATTTGTAAGGAAAAAGGATGGGAGTTTGAGACTCTGTATTGATTACAGAGAATTGAACAAAGTAACAGTAAAAAATAAGTACCTACTTCCAAGAATAGATGATCTTTTTGATCAGTTGAAAGGAGCTTCGACATTTTCAAAAATTGATTTACAGTCAGGATACCACCAGTTGAGGATATGTCCAAAGGACATCCATAAAACAGTATTCAGAACAAGATATGGGCATTATGAATTCTTAGTCATGCCATTTGGACTAACGAATGCCCTAGCTGTATTTATGGACATGATGAACAGGATTTTTCGAGAATTTTTGGATCAATTTGTGGTGGTATTCATTGATGATATATTGATTTATTCAAAGATAGAAGAAGAACATGAGAAGCATTTAAGGATAGTGTTGGAAATTCTTTGAAGGGAGAAATTATATGCTAAATTCAAGAAATGTGAGTTTTGGTTGAAACAGGTAGCCTTTCTCGGCCACATTATATCCGAGAAGGGAGTACAAGTAGATCCTCAAAAGATTGAGGCAATAACAAAGTGTCCACAGCCAACAAATATCACGGAAATAAGAAGTTTTCTAGGGTTAGCTGGCTACTACAGGAGATTTGTGGAAGGATTCTCACAATTGTCAGCTCCACTCACAAAGCTAACAAGGAAAGGAGTAAGGTATAAATGGACACAAGAATGTCAGAATAGCTTCCAGGAATTAAGGAAAAGACTAGTAAAAGCGCCAATTCTAACACTATCTACGGAGAAGGAAGGATTTGTAATCTATAGTGATGCCTCAAAGAAAGGATTAGGATGTGTATTGATGCAAAATGGAAAAGTTAAATCATACGCATCCAGGAAACTCAAGCCAAATGAGGTAAACTATCCAACCCATGACTTAGAATTGGCAGCAGTAGTCTTTGCCTTGAAAATTTGGAGATATTATTTATATGGAGTTAAATGTGAGGTCTATACTGATCATAAAAGCCTCAAGTACATTTTTACTCAAAAGGAGTTAAATATGAGGCAAAGAAGATGACTCGAGTTACTCAAGGATTATGACCTCGACATTTTATATCATCCAGGAAAAACTAATATAGTAGCCGATGCGCTAAGTAGAAATGTTAGCTTAGCACATCTCATCACAAAGGAAGAAGGGCTACTACAAGAATTGAGACAATTAGAATTAATTGTAAGCCCACCTGGGGTACAAGTCAGATTGTTTCAATTACAAATCCAGTCAAATTTATTTGAGAAAATTAAAATGGCTCAACAAGAAAATGGGGATTTCAAGAATTATGTGGAGAAAATGATCAAGAAAAATTCCAGTGAATACATATAAGATGAACAATGTACAGATATAGGGGTCGCCTGTGTATACCCAATCAAGAGGAAGTAAAGGAACAGATATTGAAAGAAGCACATTTCTCTCCATTTTTGATACATCTAGGTAGCACCAAGATGTATCAAGACATCAAAAAGATGTATTGGTGGAATAATATGAAGAGAGAAATTGCTGAATATGTGGCTAAGTGTCTAACATGTTAAAAGGTTAAGGCTGATTATCAAAGGACCCCTGAAAAATTACAGTCGCTAGAAATTCCAGAATGGAAATGGAATGATATTACTATGGATTTTATTGAAGGATTGCCAAGAACCCAAAATGGAAATGATGCTATATGGGTAATAGTTGATAGATGATCAAAAGTAGCTCATTTTTTGGCCATCAAGAAAAATTTTACTGTTGAGCGATTGGCAAAGATCTATTATAAAGAGATAGTGAGACTACATGGAGTACCTAAGTCAATAGTTTCCGATCGAGATTCCAGTTTTACGTCTCGATTTTAGAAAAGTTTACATCAAACCTTAGGTACGCAGCTGAAATTCAGCACAACATTTCATCCTCAAACTGATGGGCAGACAGAAAGGGTAAATCAAATAGTAGAGGATATGCTGAGAATGTGCACAGTAGAATTTGGAGGATCATGGGATGAATATTTGGCTATGGCAGAATTTGCTTATAACAACAATTATCAAGCAAGTATTCAAATGGCCCCATTTGAAGCTTTATATGGATGGAAATGCAGAACTCTTCTAAACTAGGATGAAGAGGGAGAAAGAAAATTGGCTCCAGACCTCTCAAAGAGAATGACAGAAAAAGTTCAAGTGATTCGCCAGTGTATACTCACGGCCCAGAGCAGGCAAAAGAGTTACACCGATTGCAAAAGAAGGGATTTAAATATCCAAGTTGGAGATCACGTATTTGTTAAGGTAACGCCATTCAAAGGAGTCACTTGATTTGGAAAAAGGGAAAAATTAAACCCAAGATATGTCGGGCCCTTTGAAGTTCTAGAAAAGATAGGCAATTTAGCCTATAGAATAGCTCTGCCACCAGCTCTCAGTGTCATCCACAATGTGATTCACATCTCCATGCTAAGGAAATATATTTCCGATCCTACCCATGTGTTGATAGCGGAGAATTTTCCGATCTAAGAACATTTGAACTATGAGGAAAGGCCAATCAAAAAATTGGATTTCAAGATCAAGAAGCTTCGGAACAGAGAGATCGAATATTTAAAGGTACAATGGAATCGATATTCGAAGTCCGAAGCCACTTGGGAGCTACGAGAAGAGGTCGAAAGAAAATATCCTCAATTGTTCAAAGAAAGATAGGTTTCGGGATGAAACCTATTGTAAGGGGGGGAGGATTGTGAAACCACGAATATATACGCGTCATTTCGACAATTGTAACTCTAGATTCTTTTGTAATTATTTTTATGATAAATAAAAATTCATGAATTATATTGATGGATATGTGTATTGGAGATTGAAATAATGCAATTAGGAATTTAAATTCGTGAATAGTGCACGTGAATAGTAACCGAGAATTAAGACACGTGATTAAGAGTTAAACACTTGGATTAACTTAATCACAAAAAGACAAAATAGAGATTTAATCACTACAGGACGAAATAACAATTCTTTTGGATATTTTAATCCAAATTTGAATTTTTGTGGAAATATAGAAAAAAATTCATAAATTGCAATCCGGCGTCGGAATTCGATGAAATTTTTTATGGATGGTTAAAAATTCATAATGGACATGATGGATGGGTTAATATGTGATGAAAATTACAAATCAAAGGTCAAGATTAAACGTCAAAACAAGATCAAAAAAGGTAGCCAACTTTTAATAAATGCTACTTTTGACTTTTTAAATAAAATAAATAATTAAAAATAAAAAATTAAATGCAATGGCTGTTGCTACAGGGACGTTGCAGGGGGAGCAGCTGGAAAATTTGACCATGATCAACGGTCTATGATCATCATCATCTTTAATCAACGGCTAGGATTTATTTAGCCTAATTAATTAATTTTAAAAATAAAAAAAATAATAAAAAATAGGTCTGAATAGGGTGGATGGAGAAGGCATAGGGTGGGCAGTTCTTGGCTCAAAGCAATTTTTAAAAATTAAAAAGAAATACCAATTTATAATTAAATACCTTAAAGCTAAGGGGGTAAATTCCAAATTCATGAAAAATCATGCCTTATAAATAGGTGCCAAGGGGTGAACGACCAAAGCACTTATTCCCAGCTCCATTTGAGCATTTTTCACCCCCACCACGTTTTAGCTCTGAGGAGGAAGAAGAGGAGGAAGTTAGAGAGAGAAAGTGTGAGAAAAAGGGGGATATCTCTACATCGGGTAAGTGATTTCTACCCAAATTTATTTTAGATGTTAAGTAAGGTAAAAATATGCTTAGATAATGCGTAAGCATGAGAAAATAAGTATAGATATAATACTTAAATGTAATTATGCCAAAACATCAAAAATTTGGAGCGAAGATAGGGTATTCGGGAATATAGCATATGATATGTGAAAATAATGCTCCAAAATTGATAAATGATAATTTTAGATGTATGATTATGATAAATATGATGTTGGAATGATGATGTATTAATTTCATGATTTTTGGAATTAAGGATTATGCTTAAGTGAATTTATGTTGATTTTTAGTATATGGAGAAAATGATTTTTTTTTGCCAAGTAAATGATAATAAATCCAAAATGTATGAAATGTCCTATGATATACTAGGCATAAGCTATGTTGTTGTATTTTTTATTTTTGAAAAAAATATCAATTTTTGGAACCCATGAACAGTAACCACGTCTCTGTGAACAGTAACTCGGATGAACACTAATTTGCTACAGTAACTGCTAGAGTAACTGCTTCAGTAAACAGCGTAATTTTGGAGAAAATTTGAGATTAATATTTAAATATAAGGATGGAAATTTTGAGGAACCTATGGATAAAAATATCCTTAAAACAAATAATGCCCAAATATTATAGAGTATGCATGGGAAGCAGCTTGAATAGAAGAAATGAAATAACTTTTTTCCTTGAATAGGAAAAGGAAAAGAGAAAGTCGAAGATACCAATTGAGGAGGTAAGCAAGTTATATATTTTGCAAATTATTTCCAAAATGTTTGAAATTGTTTGTGAATTGTTTTATAAAATTTATTTAAGGTTGGTCATACCCATAACTACTTTACATGAACTGAAGTTCGTTTGTTAAATTATTTATTAAATATTTTTTATGAAATTGTTTATGATTTGCAAGTATCATGCCGACACGTGTATGAGAATGAGCATGTGCACGAGGAATAGGCCTTAGTCGAGGTAGTAAGCGGACCGGATGTCCCCCTCGATATTGCCAAGTCGCTTAATAGGCCCAGGCCGGCGGCGACCTCCCCGAAATGGGAGCATGTATGGGATGGGCGCCTAGCTAGCTTCGCATCCAAAGGAATGTCATGAATACTATGTATACATTGCATTTGCATTTTATGAAATGCATGAAAATGATTGAAAAATTATGTATGACTTGCTTACTGAGTATTATTACTCACCCATGCTTTTTCAACAACAGACAGAAAATAATGATGAAGGCAGCATTTCAAGTGTTATGTAGTTTTTGATATAAATGATGTATATGTAAACTTTATGTAAAGACAACGATGATAATTTTGAGATGGAAAGGAATATTTTTATGAAAATGTTTATGGAACAGTTTTTGATCATAACTGTGTTATGTGAAATATATTTCAAATTGGATGAATGATGAGAATTTCCATGTATTGTTGATAAAAAAAAATCCTGCCGTGTGATCATGTTAACAATCCTGAGTCACGTTTACCAATCAAAATGATCCCGGAGTAAGGCGAATGTTTACAAGGAACCGGGAAATGCTACAAATGTGGCCAAGTGGGGCATGCGGCCCGGGACTGCTGGACCGATGAAGCCAAAATAATAAAGTGCTTCAATTGTGGTCAAGTCGGACACATTTCGCCCAACTGTCTGAATAAGCCACAAGGAGCACCAGCTCGAGGGAGGCCGGCCCAGCAAAAAGTCCCTGCCATCGCCAATCGACCCGGTACTACTGCCAACCCAGTGCGTGTCCAAGCCCTCACTCAAATGGAATCACAAGAGATGGAGGATGTAACAAACCGGTCCAGAAAAGTGATCCTGACCGTGTATTTAATGCAATTTCCCAAGATCAATCACACATTTATGGCGAAATTAATTATTATAACTTCATAAAAATTTCAAAATTCTACTTCCACTAGTCATGTTCTCATTATTACATCAAAGCACAAAGAAAAGAAGTTTTACAAGTCTCACTCTCAATACATGCCTTTCAAAAAAAATAATAAAATTAAATATCCTTGAAAATCTTCAAGTAAATCCAAAATGCTAGTGTCCCACTTGATTTGGTACACCTGTAAAAATAATGGGTTAGTCTCAATCATGACTAGCAAGTAGAAAATTATTTGAAAATTGATAATTGCCTAATTAAAACTTAATTAAATGATAAAATAATCATTTAATTTAATATCTTAAAAGTTAGGCCTCGAATGCAATATCAAACCCTTCCATTGAGTCCAGAAGCATCAAAAGCATAGAAATAGACTATTTGATTATTCAAATCGGAGTTCAAATGAATAAATCACAATAAAATGGAATGAACGACCCACATTAAGTCACATCATCGTAGCCTTTACTGCATGTGGGGCTCATCAGGGCTTATCTTACTTAGTCCTTATTGCTGTAATGACCCACATATCAATTTTTCAAAATTCCCTGGACATCAAAAGCATTAAAGTGATTAAATATATAAAAACTATCAAAAGCAACAACAAAATTTCGTTGCAAAAAGGAAGATTCAAATCAACCGAGCAACTTTCCTTTCTCTGACGGAATTTCTTCCGTTCCAAATTTCGACGCTCGTCGAAATTCTTTTCTTTCCAGACGTCCGTGAAAATCGAAATTGGCTTATATAATTTGATTTTACGCACATCATATTATACATTAGCATTATTACATATATTATAATTAACCCACATCATTAATATATAATTTCAATATCCATATATTTATTACATATCAATGCATTTATAAAAATAAAATGCATAATAAAAAAAATTCAAAAATCTCAATACAAAATTTTTAAGCATAAAATTTGACATATTTATCTGCAAAATTTTATATCCTAAAAACTTAGGATTATAAAATTTAATTATGTCAAATATAGCCTAAAAATTATATAATATAATGCTTTATACATAACAATTGTATAAGAATAGTTCCAATGCAAATAACATAATTATCGAACCAAAATCAATTTTCAAATAAAATCCCACTTGCCTTATAAAAGTTCTCTGCTCACGCAAGCCGCTTTTTCTAAAATTCTCCCAACCTTTCTTACGAATACCCCCATCTATCAAGTCTCTATCCCAATTTATAGAAGTCTCGTAGCTTCTAAGGGATAGGAAGATAGGAATAAAATAAAATTTATTTTAAAATTAGATTCTATCTTAAGAAATCTTATCTAGGATAATTCTTATCTCATCATATCTTATCCTATGGAAATAAAATTTATTTCAAAATTAAATTCTATCTTAACCGCCCTATCTAGGAGAGTTCTTATCTCATCCTATCTTATCCTGTGGGGCCCACATGTCTGGAGAGGCAAAAGTGAAAAATTAATTGTTATTATTATTATTATTCAATATTTTACAGAGGAGAAAGTGATTACAGGTATGATTTACATTTTAGGAAATTCTGCAGTAGCTTTATTTGATTCTGGAGCTACGCATTCGTTTATATCATACCAATTCATAATCACACACGCACTTCGGGTAGAGGAAACCAGTAGTACTATACTTGTAGAATCCCCAGTATATAGATTAGCAAGTATAAATCAAATCTGCAAGGCATGTCCTATCAGGATAGGAACAAAGATATTAGAAGCTGATCTCATCCTATTACCAATGACAAAATTTGATGTCATACTAGGAATGGATTGGCTAAGTCAATGGGGTGCGAAAATTGATTATAGAAATAAAAAAGTGCAATTTTGAAGCACCAAAAAATGAAATAGAGATCAGTAAAATAAGACAGCCAGAAAACACAATAAGGATGATATCAGCTATGAAAGCAGCTAAGCTGATACGCCAGCAATGTACAACTTATCTGGTCTCTATAAACACAATACAAAGAGATGGGGTACCTATGGATCAAATTCCAGTGGTAAAGGAATTTTCAGATATTTTTTCAAAAGAGCTATGTAGCTTACCACCGGAAAGGGAGATAGATATGGAGATAGAAATTATTCTAGGAACAGCCCCAATATCTAAGGCCCCATATAGGATGGCACCAGCCGAATTGGCTGAGTTGAAAGTGCAAATTCAAGATTTATTAGATAAAGGGTTTATTAGACCTAGTGCATCACCATGGGGAGCTCCAGTGCTATTTATAAGGAAAAAGGATGGGAGTTTAAGACTCTGTATTGATTACAGAGAATTGAATAAAGTAACGGTTAAGAATAAATACCCACTCCCAAGAATAGATGATCTTTTTGATCAGTTAAAAGGAGGTTCTACATTTTTGAAAATTGATTTACAGTCAGGTTACCACCAGTTGAGGATATGTCCACAGGACATCCATAAAACAAGTTGAGGATATGTCCAAAGGACATCCATAAAATAGCATTCAGAACAAGATATGGGCATTATGAATTCTTAGTCATGCCATTTGGACTAACGAATGCCCCAGCTGTGTTTATGGATATGATGAACAAAATTTTTCGAGAATATTTGGATCAATTTGTGGTGGTATTCATTGATAATATACTGATTTATTCAAAGACAGAAGAAGAGCATGAGAAACATTTGAGGATAGTATTGAAAATTCTCCAAAGGGAGAAATTATATGCTAAATTCAAGAAATGTGAGTTTTGGTTGAAATAGGTAGCCTTTCTTGGCCACATTATATCCGAGAAGGGAGTATGGTAGATCCTCAAAAGATTGAGGCAATAACAAAGTGTCCACAGCCAACAAATATCACGGAAATAAGAAGTTTTCTAGGGTTAGCTGGCTACTACAAGAGATTTGTGGAAGGATTCTCACAATTGTCAGCTCCACTCACAAAGCTGACAAGGAAAAAAGTTTGGTTTGAATTGACCCAGGAATGTGAGAATAGCTTCCAAGAGTTAAAGAAAAGACTGGTAAAAGTGCCAATTCTAACATTGCCTATGGAGAAGGAAGGGTTTGTAATCTATAGTGATGCCTCAAAGAAAGGATTAGGATGTGTACTGATGCAAAATGGAAAAGTTATATCATACGCATCCAGGCAACTCAAGCCAAATGAGATAAACTATCCAACCCACGACTTAGAATTGGCAGCAGTAGTCTTTGCCTTGAAAATTTGGAGACATTATTTATATGGAGTTAAATGTGAGTTCTATACTGATCATAAGAGCCTCAAGTACATTTTTACTCAAAAGGAGTTAAATATGAGGCAGAGAAAATGACTCGAGTTTCTAAAGGATTATGACCTCGACATTTTATATCATCCAAGCAAAGCCAATGTAGTAGCCGATGCACTAAGTAGAAATGTTAGCTTAGCACATCTCATCACAAAGGAAGAAGAGCTACTACAAGAATTGAGACAATTAGAGCTAATTGTAAGCCCACCTGGGGTACAAGTTAGATTGTCTCAATTACAAATCCAGTCGAATTTATTTGAGAAAATTAAAAAGGCTCAATAAGAAAATGGGGATTTAAAGAGTTACGTGGAAAAAATGATCAAGAAAGACCCCACTGAATATATACAAGATGAACATGGGATGTATAGATATAGGGGTCGCCTATGTATACCCAATCAAGAGGAAATAAAGGAACAAATATTGAAAGAAGCACATTTCTCTCCATTTTTGATACATCCAGGTAGCACCAAGATGTATCAAGATATCAAAAAGATGTATTGGTGGAATAATATGAAGAGAGAAATTACTGAATATGTGGTTAAGTGCCTAACATGTCAAAGGGTTAAGGCTAATCATCAAAGAACCCCTGGAAAATTACATTTGCTTAAAGTTCCAGAATGGAAATGGGATGATATTACTATGAATTTTATTGAAGGGTTGCCAAGAACCCAGAATGGAAATGATGCTATATGGGTAATAGTTGATAGATTATCAAAAGTGGCTCATTTCTTAGACATCAAGAAAATTTTTACTGCTGAGCGACTGGCTAAGATCTATTATAAGGAGATAGTGAGACTGCATGGAGTCAATAGCTTCCGATCGAGACTCCAGTTTTACATCTCGATTTTGGAAAAGTTTACATCAATCCTTAGGTACACAGCTGAAATTTAGTACAACATTTCATCCTCAAATTGATGGGCAGACAAAAAGGGTAAATCAAGTAGTTGAGGACATGCTAAGGATGTGAACAGTAGAATTTGGAGGATCATGGGATGAATATTTGGCTATGGCAGAGTTTGCTTATAACAACAGTTATCAAGCGAGTATTCAAATGACCCCATTTGAAGCTTTATATGGATGAAAATGCAGAACTCCTCTAAACTGGGATGAAGTAGGAGAAAGGAAGTTAGCTCCAGACCTCTAAAAAAGAATGGCAGAAAAAGTACAAGTGATTCGCCAGTGTATACTCACAGCCCAGAGCAGGCAAAAGAGTTACACCGATTGCAAAAGAAGGGATTTGAATATCCGAGTTGGGGATCACGTATTTGTCAAAGTAACACCATTCAAAGGGGTCATCCGGTTTGGAAAAAGAGGGAAGCTAAACCCAAGATATGTCGGGCCCTTTGAAGTACTGGAAAAGATAGGCAACCTAGCCTACAGAATAGCCCTGCCACCAGCCCTAAGTGCCATCCACAATGTGTTTCACATCTCCATGCTCAGAAAATATGTCTCCGATCCGACCCATGTGGTAATAGCAGAGAATTTGCCAATACGAGAACACTTGAACTATGAGGAAAGGTCAATCAAAGTACTGGATTCCAAGATCAAGAAGCTTCGGAACAGGGAGATCAAGTATGTAAAGGTTTAATGGAACTGATATTCAGAATCCGAAGCTACTTGGGAGTTACGAGAGGAAGTTGAAAGAAAATAGCCTCAATTATTCAAGGAAAGATAGGTTTCGGGACGAAACCTATTATAAGGGGGGGAGAATTGTGAAACTCCGACCGTATACGTGTCATTTCGACTGTATACGCGTCATTTCGATATTTGTAATTATTTTATGAATAAATAAAAATTCATGAATTATATTGATAGATATGTGTATTAGAGATTGAAATAATGCAATTAGGAATTTAACCCCGTGAATAGTGCACGTGAATAATGCACGTGAATAGTAAACGGGGATTAAGACACATGATTAAGAGTTAATCACTTGGATTAACTTAATCACAAAAAGACAAAATAGAGATTTAATCACTACAAGATGAAATAGCAATTCTTTTGGATATTTTAATTCAAATTTGAATTTTTGTAGAAAAATAGAAAAAAATTCATAAATTGCAATCCGGGCGTCGGAATTCGATGAAATTTTTTATGGATGGTTAAAAATTCGTGATGGACATGATGAATGGATTAAGATGTGATAAAAATCACAAATCAAAGGTCAAGATGAAGCATCAAATACAAAGTGAAAAAGTGAATCAACTTTACATTAATTAAGCATTTGACTTTTAATTAAAATAAATAAATTAAAAATTAAAAAATTAAAAACAAAGCAGCTACATGTCAGGTCGTGCAGGGGGGTATCTTGACCAAAATCAATGGTCAAAATTCATCCTTATCAAAGATCAATGGCTAGGATTAATTTAGCTTAATTTAATTAATTTTAAAAATAAAAAAAATAGGTAGAAAATTAGGGCTGCTATAGGGGGGCTGGAGCAGGCCTGGGTGGCTGCTCTTGGCTCAAGGTATCTTTGTAAATTAAAAAAACACATTTGCAATTTTATACCTTGAGTTAGAGGGGGTAAAATGCAAATTCATGAAATTTGAAGCACTATAAATAGGGGAGCATGCCTTGGACGAATTCACAGCCATCCCAAGCTCAAAAATCACTTGAGCAACTTCATTTCCCATCCCCACACGTTTTAGCCTTGAGTAGAAAGAAGAATAGAAGGTTGGGGAGAGAAAGTGTGAGAAAAAGAGGAATATCTCCACTTCGGGTAAGTAATTTATACTCAAATTTCTTTTGGATGTTAAGTAGAGTAAAACCATGCTTAGATAATGCCTAATTATGAGAAAATAAGTATAGATATAATGCTTAAATGGAATTACGCCAAAGCATCAAAAATTTGGAGCGAAGATAGGGTATTCGGGAATATAGCATATGATGTGTGAAAATAATGCTCCAAAATTGATAAATGATGATTTGGGATGTATGATTATGATAAATATGATGTTGGAATAAAGATATATTAATTTCATGATTTTTGGAATTAAGGATTATGCTTAAGTGAATTTATGTTGATTTTTAGTATATGGAGAAAATGATTTTTTTCGCCAAGTAAATGATGATAAATCCAAAGTGTATGAAATTTCCTATGATATACTAGGCATAAGGTATGTCATGGTATTTTTTATTTTTGGAACCCATGAACAGTAACCACGGATAAATAGTAACTGCTACAGTAATTTGCTACAGTAAACAGCGTGATTTTGGAGAAATTTTGAGATTAATATTTAAATATAATGATGGAAAATTTGAGGAACCTATGGATAAAAATATCGATATAAAGAAATAATGCCCAAATATTACAGAGCATGCATGGGAAGCAGCTTGAATAGAAGAAATAAAATTATCCTTTTTCCTTGAATAGGAAAAGGAAAAGAAAAGGTCGAAGACACCCACTGAGAAGGTAAGCAAGTTATATGTTTTGCAAATTATTTTCAAAATACTTGAAATTGTTTGTGGATTACTTTATGAAATTTATTTAAGGTTGACCATACCTATAACTGCTTTACATGAACTGAAATGTGTTTGTTAAATTGTTTATTAAATATTTTTTGTGAAATTGTTTATGATTCGCAAATGGCACGCCGGCATGTGTATGTGAATGAGCATGTGCACGAGGAATAGGCCTTAGTCGAGGTAGTAAGCGGACCGGATGTCCCCATCGCTATTGCCAAGTCGCTTAATAGGCCCAGGCCGGCGGCGACCTCCTTGAAATGGGAGCATGTATGGGATGGGTGCCTAGCTAGCGTCGCATCCAAAGGAATGTCATGAATGCTATGTATGCATTGCATTTGCATTTTATGAAATGCATAAAAATGATTGAAAAATTATGTATGACTTGCTTACTGAGTGTTATTACTCACCCATGTTTTTTCAACAAGAGACAGGAAAAGATGATGAAGGTAGCATGTAAAATGACATGTAGTTTTGATGAAATGTTGTATATGTAAATTTTATGTAAAGACAATGATGATAATTTTGAGATGGAAATGAATATTTTTGTTTATGGAACAGATTTGGGTTATAACGGTGATATGTTAAATATATTTCATGTTGGATGAATGATGAAAATTTTCCATGTATTGATGATATAAAAAAAAAATTCTGCTGTGTGATCAGGGCAACAATCCTGAGTCACGTTTACCAATCAAAACGATCCCAGAGTAAGGCTTCTAGGCACCTCGGTTTGGGGTGCCACAAACACTGATTTAGATTCATATGAGTGGCATCCCTTTCTTGGTTAATAGACAGGTTGTAGGTGATAAGATTGGGCTATCGTTTGAGGATTACTCAAATGTCATGCGACAAATTCCACTCTTAAGCTAAAAGTTATGATTGATGCTAGGGAGCTAATACAGAGGGGTCTATTCATTCAGATTGGCTCGCAGGAAAAGCGATGGGTGTCCTTCAAATATGAGAAACTCCCAATCTTCTATTATTTCTGCAGCATTATGGGCCATGCTCACAAAGATTGTAACGAGCTTCAAAAGAAGGAATTATAGATATTTGAGGTTGATATGCCATATGGTAATCATTTAAGGGTAGGGACCAAGGTTGTCAGACTCAAAGACGATTATAGAAAGGGTAATAGGGTGGAACCCAAGATACATAGCTGACAAATATGCAAGTGAAGGCATAAATATTGGCATCCAAAGACTCCAATAAAAAAAATGGACTTGATAGCAGTGATAGACCTCACAGAAGCTCAATTAGGACCCTTTGCCCAATGGGATCCAATAGGCAGCATTAGCGCTCTATGCAACAGCCTCCAGATAGTAAAATGGACCTCACATCCTAGAGGTAATTCAAGCGTGAAAAGGAGAAAATGAAAGCACCCATGTGGACTCTTGAAGTAGGTAGGCAGTTCACTGCTCAAGCTGGATAAGGGGGCGGGGAGGAGTTGTATTACAGGGCCCTACTAGTGGCTCTCAAATGGGGCTTTTAGTGAGCCAAAGGGGTAGTCTTGCGTATCAGGTGAGAAACATTGCACATCGCACATTGCACATGAATGTAGCAGTGCAGTTGCGATAACAGGCCAACCCATTAATGAAGCTACCCTCTCACCTAACCCTCCCTCACATCAGACAGATATGCATGTTATGCCCACTTTGTAGCCAACCTCATGCACTGGAAGGTCCTCCCACAATTACATCCCATGACCCTCACTAGGTTATATCTGCTCAACTACAACAACGAGCCCGTGGCACAATCAGTTGCTGCTGCGGGCTGGACATGTGGGGGGAAGGGAGTGATCAAGGGTAATCTAAACACAAACACAAAACATAAGTGCTTATGGTAACTAGTTTGCATGGGCATGATCATAGCAACTATAAGGGCAAGGACCACTTCGTAGCTTGTGACCCCCTTTAGGCTGAAGATGCATCTATGTAGGCTGGTAATGTATAGGAACTAGGTTTTCTCTGTTGTGCTGCAGATGAAAGCGTCCTAAGACTCAAAAGAAAGCTTATCGGAATGGACCAAATGGCAGAATGTGATTCTCGTTAGGTTGAAAATGACTCTATACAAGTTGGTAATACACAGGACATATGCTCTCTCTACCTTGTTGAAGGTGACAATGACCCACAACTTAAATGTAGCTGGAAGAGGCTAGCTAGGGGGACGATCACATCAAGCACTATGCAGTACTCAGCAATGCAACAAATCAGCACACACAACAAACATCCACCAAGTGAGGGGGCATAGTCTACAAAAGATAAGACCAAGAGGTGCAAGACACTTACAAGGGAAGAGGTGGCGACTAAGGGAAGACCTTAGCCCTACCATGCATAAATGTCACTTATAGCTTGGAATTATTGTGGGCTTGGGAACCCACGTGCAATTTGGTGCCTTCTTGATATGGTCAAGTAACAAGTTCCCAAGATTTTGTTTCTCAGTGAGACAAAGAGGTCAGCAAAGGAAATAGAACCTATTAAAAGGAGATTGCAGTTTGCAAGTTGCCTTGCAATCGATTCAGAGGACCAGAGGGGAAGCTTAACCTTATTATGGAATGATGACTCCGATGTCAATATCCAAAGCTATTCATTGCACAATATTGATGCATATCTTCATGGATGGCGATTCAGGGCTTCTATGGTCATCTTGAGGTTGGGAGGAGGGAATCTTGATGGAATTTGTTACAACTTCTTAGAAATCAGTCAGGATCACAGTTAGGGGTATTAACAGATTGGGTTGGACGGGTTAGAGCCTAATCCTAATCCTAACCCATTTAAAATATTTCAACCCTAATTCATTTATTAATCCATTTAAAAAACCCCCAACCCTAACCCATTTACAACCCATTTAATAAACGGGTTGATGAGTTGTTAATGGGTTATGTATATAAGGTCTAATTCTACTGCTACATTAAGGTCTTAAACATGAGATAATTTTATTAACATGCCTGATCAGTATTCACAACCATTACTTATATGTCAAAAACCAACAATATAAGCCATTAAAGGAGAAGATCTAAATAGGAAAAATATTAATATACCTATCAACATGAGCCCAGCGGCAATGATGATGATGAAAGAGCGGCGGAGACAGACCCGAGTGGCTTTAATTAGGAGATAAATCAGAGACAAGGAGGAGAGAGGGAAGGAGAAAGAGTGAGAAAGACCTCACTCACTTGTCTGAAAAGAAGATCGATGGTAACTGATTGAACAGGGATAAGGATGGCGTGAGAAGAGAAAGAAGCCTTGGCAGGGGACTCGTCACAGCATAACAAGCAAATAGAGCAAGATAGGTGATTTGAGTAGGCATCAAGAAGCTATAGGGAAAGATGTAGAGTGGGAGTGGGAGAGGAGGCGAACAAAAATGGGAAGTAGATGGTGAGCTCAGCTCAAAGAGCGAGGTCAAAGAATGGGAGGTGGACAAACTGCCTAAGGCACCGAGAGAAGGTTGGGTGAAATATCGATCTCTAGGTGAGAGTTGAAATGGAACAAAATCTAGGAGAGGAGGACAAAAATGAGCCACAAGTAGTGAGATATAGGGAAAAGAGTGAGGCAACACAGAGAATGGGAGGCGAATAGACTGCGGCCTAAGGCGGTGCAACAATGGAAGGGATCAGACAATCGGTCTGTCGACTGCAACAGTGAAAAAGAAATGGAGGAAGGAGGGTTGAGAAGGATCTCATCGCGTGCTTGTCGTGAGTGGCAGGAGAATTTAAATGCAGGCGGGAGACATGGCTGGTGCTCTTCGTCACTGATCCATGGGACGTAGGCGCAGGCATGCGACGAGAAGAAAAAAAATAGGGTAGGAGAATTTTTGGGGTGGGATAATTTAAGGGAAGAGAGGGACAGCCAGGAGAAGGAATGGGAAAAAATTTAGGGGAAGAGTGGGACAAGCTGGAGTGGGAATGGGAAATACTTTATTATATTAATATACATATTATTATATATATAACATGTAAATGGGTTATATAGGTTGAATGGGTTAACGGGTTATATAAATGGGTTAATGGGTTGTAAAATTTCAACAATAATCTATTTATTTAATTAAATAGTTGAACAGTTAGCAGATCATAAACCATATATTTAAAAATTCTAACCAAAACCCATTTATAAACGAGTTAGATGGGCGGGTTAGCTGGTTGACCGTTATCATTAACATCCCAAATCACAATGGCTTATCATGGGTGATTTCAATGAAGTGGTGGGACCCACGGAATTCAAAAGTCGTAGGCCAAGGAGTGAATCCCAAATGGACTAGTTTAGGAATAAGATGGATTGCTACAATCTCATTGATCTCGATTTTGTTGGGGCCCCCATGACTTGGAGTAATAAAAGGTGTGGGGTGCATCGTGTCGAGGCAAGGTTAGATCATGGATTGTCCATCCCGGAATGGCTAAATCATTTCTCATTTGATAAGCTATATCCACCTCCCCATAGTTACATCGGATCATCACCCCATCAAACTTGTCCTCAACACAAGACAAGGTGCACAGAAACTGATGAAGGAATTCAAGTATGAACTGATCCAGGCTAGAGATAAAGAAGTTCACCAAATCGTTGATCAAATCTGGGCGTAACCTAACCCATCGGGGACTCCTCCTTGTGACCACCTCATGAGGAATATCAAGAGGAGTTCTACTGAACTATCCAAATAGAACAAGGAGAAAGGGAGGAACATCAACAAAGCTATAGATGAAAGGTAGTCAAAGCTTTATTTCTTACATTTTGAAAATCCATCTACCTAGAGAGATGAAGAGATTAAAGGGGCGAGTCACCAAATCAATCTCCTCTTGGAAGATGAAGAAGTCATGTGGGAGCAAAGATCCAAGGCTCTTTGGCTACAACAAGGTGACAAAAACACTGCCTTCTTTTATCGCATGGCATCTAATAGGAGGCGACACAACTTTATTGATTCTTTGGTTTATGGTAATGGTAACCGAGTAAACGATCTGAACCAAATAATGGAACTTGCCCTATCTTACTTCAAGGGTATCTTCACTAGCTCTAATCCTTTACATATGGACCGAATCTCTGATCTAGTTACTAAATAGATTTTTTCCTCTCAACAAGAGTCCTTAATTAAGCCTCTATCTATGGATGAAGTGGCTATGACTGTCAAAGCCATGAACCCGCTAGCCCCGATGGCATGCCTCCTGGCTTTTTTTAGAAGCATTGGACCACAATCGGTCATGATGTATTCATATTTTGTAAGTCATTCATGGAAGCAAGCAACCCCTCATATCAAAGGCAATAACTTAAAGATCTCAACAAGACCACCATTATTCTTATTCCAAAGAAGGGGCAACCAAACAACCTTGCCGACTTCTGCCCAATCAGTTTATGCAATGTGGCCTACAAAATTCTAGCAAAAGTATTAGCTAATAGATTGAAGCTCTGCCTTCCCCATGTCATTTCAGCTCAGCAAAGTGCTTTTGTTCCTGGCCGATTAATAACAGATAATATGCTTATTGCTTATGAAGTGGTTCATTACCTAAAGCGAAGGAGACGTGAAAAGCGGGAAGAGGTGTCTATCAAACTTGACATGTCTAAAGCTTATGACAGAGTAGAATGGGCTACCTGCGCATCATGATGGAGAGAGCGAATTTCAGCAGTGTTTGGATAAACAGGATCATGAGTTGCATAAAAATAGTCAAATATCGGATTGATTTGAATGGAAATAAAACTAAGTTCTTCACTCCTAAGAGAGGTTTGCGACAAGGAGATCCACTTTCTCCATATCTCTTCCTCATCTGTGCTGAAGGCCTTTCACTCCTCATTTCCAAGGAACACAGTGATAATCTTCTCTATGGTATAAAGATTTGTCCCCAGGGCCCAACTCTCTCCCATCTATTCTTTGCAGACGACACCCTCATTTTCCTCAAAGCTACATAAGAAGAAGTAAATAGTTTGCTTGATCTCCTACAACTGTATTCCCAACGTTCTAGTCAAGTGGTAAACATTGTCAAAACTACTTTATTAATTAGTACAAACCCAAGGCCTGCCATCAAGGAGAAGATTCTTGAGGTGTTTGGTCCTTTTACCTTAGAGTTTCAACAATATTTAAGGCTCTCAGCCTAGTTGGGGAGATAAAAAAGAAAGATTTTTGTTGGTTTGAAAGAACGAATCTGGAGGAAAGTTCAAGGTTGGAAAGGAAGTTATTTTTATGAGGCGGAAAGGAGACCTTAATCAAAGTTTTGGCACAAATGATACCAACATATACAATGAGAAATTTTCTTCTTCTTGTCACCTTTTGTAAGGAAATTGGAAGCATGCTTAGTAAATTATGGTCGGGTGATAAGGCAAGCAAAAGGAAAATAAGTTTGGTAGCCTAGCAAGACATGTGCAAACCCAAGGCGATTGGTGGGCTGGGCTTTCGAGATATTACGACCTTCAATCAAGCCATGTTACCAAAACAAGTGTGGTGCCACACATCTCCCTCAGATTTGCTTTGCTACACTATCCTCAAAACCAAGTACTTCCCCCATGACAATTTATGGAAGTGTAAGATGAAATCCACTGACTCTTTAACGTGGAAAGGTCTTCTAAAGGCGAGACATATCATTTTAGATGGCTATAGGTGGCAAATAGGAAATGGCCAGCAAGTTCTATTTTTCAAGGATAAATGACTTGACTTAGTTATTCATCAAGCGAGTCCACCGTCGGCTTATATTTCTGACATATCAATGTCAGCTTTTTCATTGATCATCGCACTAGACAATGGAAGGAGACTCTTGTACATGCAATAGTGGGTGAATTTGGGTGGCAAGTGATTCATTCCATTCCTTTTCCAATTAATGCAGAGGTTGACAAAATGTATTGGATGCATGAGCCTGATGGCGTGTACTCCGTAAAATTTTCATATCAGACATTATCGACCGCTCACCAGTGTCATGTATATGCCTCTTTGGATCACAAGGTTTGCAATACCCTCTGGAAGACTAAACTCCTAAGCAAGGTGTAAATGTTTGCTTGGAGGTTGTTCAAAGATGTGCTGCCAACAAAGCCAAACCTGGTGAGGAATGGTGACTTGGTTGATATCACTTGTCTGTTTTGCAGGAAAGAACCTGAAACCATCAACCATCTCTCTATATGGTGTGATTTGGTTCATGAGGTGTGCATGAAGATCCTTGGCGATGCCTTCCTAGTGGAGGAGCATGATGCAGTCAAGAACACATTGAGAAGTCTCATTACTGCAAAGGATTCTTATGCACTTACTTTCTTTCTTTTATACTGTTGGTGTATGTGGAACTTGAGAAATCAACTCAAGGAGGAGGGCATTACCCCTGAGTATGACAAGTTCATTGACTGGTGCATTAATTTCCACGACCAGTATAGAAAAGCACAACTTCTCTTTGGCTTCAACGTCTTGAACCATTACTTAGTCCCTAGATGGACTCCATCGACAGAAGGATCTTTCAAACTGAATGTTGATGGCAAGTGTAATCTGGAACGAAATTGTATGGGGTTTGCTGCAGTTATCAGAGATTCCAGGGGATACTTCATTGCAGGTAAGGGGTGGAATTGAAGAGGAATTTTGGAACCCCTACTCCTTGAAGCCATAGCTTTGTGGTTGGGTACCAAGTGGACTCTTACTTCTCACATGCAGAAGCTCAAACTTGAATCTAATTCCATCACTCTTATCAATTATTTTAATCAGGACATAACCATTCTCTCTTTTACTAGTACAGTGATTTCTAATATCAAGTCCTTATCGTCATGTGATGTTTCACACTCTTTCCATCATGTACTGCGGTTGGGTAACTTTGTTGCTCACACCTTAGGTGATTTTGCAGCTTCTCACATTTTGTTACACCGAGAGTGGTGGGGCAATCCGCCACCCTTCCTTTTGGAAAAACTATGTATAAATAATTTTTTATCAATGAAATACAAGGACAGCTCTATCCCTCCTCCCTCTAATGACTACTGAGCTTCATAGGAGTTGGGATGGCGTACTGTTCCATATTCTCCATCAAAAAAAGAATATTAATCATGGAGATAAAAAATATAGTAAATCATATTTTATCTATTTAAGTTTGATTACTCGGAATTGATCTAACTAAAATTTTTGTGCCGTCATGATGTTTTTTATTCAAATCTAGCTAACTGATGAGCTGTGTATATGTCTAATTAAATGCTCATTCTAATGCAAGTATACGTGCCAATCAAGTAATAAAGTGTAAATAGAGTGTCGATCCTATTAGGAGGGAGAGTTAAATCATAACTTAATTAAAGATTGCGCTTGCTAATTACAAATTGTTCATTGAATGAAATTTTTATCAATAGTAAAAAAATTAACTAAATTGACCAATGATAGGCTGCAACCGATGGAGATTTTGAAGGAGATGAATAAATAGATGGGAGTTATGAATCTCTTGACTCAAAACTATGCTAAATTGGTTCCTTGTTAATTAGTTATGTAAAGAATTATTGATATAGGTTCATTTATATTTATATTTATCTTCAAACATATGTTTAACTATGTTTTAGTCAATTATTGTGTTTCCGTACAACGGATTAAAACAAGGTTGATTTGCACATAACCTAAGCATGAACACACATGGTTAATAGGTATATTCCTATCCATATTAACATCCAACCACCACAAGCAGTTGGAAACCTATGCTTTACATATGGATCTCATCTAAACCTCACTTTTCTAAGTGTAGATCTAGATATTCATTCAAGCTACAAGATGATCAAGCTTGTAAGCATGATATGCAAAGGTAATCCCACACAACAAAAGTTACAGTAACGTGAACTAGTCATTCAAGCACAAGAAACCAAGTTCAACATAATTTATAGCTCAAGTTCATCATAATCTCCCCATCATAAGTTTTAGCTCATGAACATAATGAATAATCTTATCATAACCACGTTCATACACATCCCAAGAGAAGAGAATGGTAAAGATAAGAAAATAGAGAGAAAGAGAAGTTAAAACTAGTTGAATTCCTCCTCTAAGTTAACCTCCATCTTCATCTCCACCTATAACCTTGAAAATCTTCTTTTTCTCCTCTCCTCTACTCCACTTCGTGCCCGCTCTTCTTATGTTCTTGAAACCCTAAAAGATGAATTCATACCCCAAGCATTTAGAGAGAGACACATACAAAATTTCACATGTGCGAGAGTTGGCACTGAGGCGCCAACTTTCTGGAGATGTCTAGAAGTTGTATGTTTATGAAAATTTCTACTGTAGCAGTGCCTGAGGCCGGGGTGCCAGATTTTGGCATTGGAGCACCAACTTTCTGCCTTCATTCTTCAAGTGCTGTTTGCAATGAGTTACTCTTTCCATCACTTTGGCATGAAGTCTATAAAATAGGCACTATTTTTTCCTGCAACAAAAGACAAAAAAATAAATAAATGCTATGCTAAATAGTCCAATGAAATTACAAGAACCTAAAATGAGATGATTTTCTTTGAATTCAACTCAAAATGCATGAAATCTACACTTAATGCATGAAATGTGGAAACGATGAAAACTAATGCAAAACCTATGCCAATTCATATAGTTCTCTTAAACTAGCATTCCAAATGAGTGCAAAATGAGTATTGATAACTCTATTTTTCATAGAGTGATCACTAACCATTCATTTAATATTATTAGAGCCAGATTATGTATATCATAATGTATTTTGGGCTAAAATACATCATTCAATTATTTTGTAATTAGTTTTTATATTTTTCTTCATAAATATGTTTTACTAAGTGTATTTAATTCATATACCAAATTTTGCTATTTTATAATCCTTCGCATATTTAATTTTGATTTTTTAAAATTATTAACTTCAGGGGCATTTAAGTCATTTCTCATGCTTTAAAAACTTGATTTTTAAAAATAAAAAATGAACATGTAAAAATATTATAAAATTATAAAACTTGGTATATGAGTTAAACACTTAGGAAAACATGTTTATAAAGAAATATTTAAAAAGTATAATTAATTATAAAAATAAATTAATATGTATTTTCTTAAAATACATCATGGTCATATAATCAATCTCCAATATTTTTTATTTTTAATTTGTATCATTCATTCTCATAGAGTTAGACCAAATTAGAACTGATGATCAGCAGAGTTAAGGTCTAGCATAATTTTTCCTATTAGAGGGTGGCTTTGTTTAAGCACATTCCTCAATCAAAGATTATGCAAACGAGCATTTTCGGAGCCCAAATAAAAATTATAGACATGTATGACATGATGAAAGAAATGCTTAATAAATGCATCTTGAGACATGCGCGATCCCTCTCTCAAGCTAGTAGAAACCGCCTCGCATTAAATGTTGAAATGATGATGCCCTTGTAGATCTATGATAGCTCAGCCACTGGAAGACAATTTTGTTAAGAAAATTTCTAGTTGGACCAATTAAGGATAGACAAGTCTCCTGAAAGGATGCCTTTAAAGAATGAATAAGAATATCTCAATTGACATAAGGGATATCTTGTCAAGTGCTGAACCTTGCATAAACTATCTTATAAGAAAATATAATTAGAACCTCATTTCTCTTCTAGATTCTAGCTCTAGGGAGCCTTTACAATAAGCTCATAAGTAGACAGCGAATTCCACTTCAATTGATCACAACTTACGTTACATTTGGCCTTAGTTTCCAATACCAAGCCAAGTAACTTTAATGCACCAAGAAATGGATGAAATAGTTAAATCTACACTTTACATGTTTGTGTAGAGCAGTTAAGGCACTACAACAAGCTCTTGAGAATTTGAGAAAGATGAGAAGTTAAAGCACTTACAGTTGACTTGAGAGTCTTGTTTGGAAAATCACTAATTGCACTCTTTAATGCTTGGATGCAGGAAGGTTGTAGCTCCATAAATTCTCTTACTAGCACCCATAACTCCACTTGATGTGCTTTATATAAATTTGAGGGAAACTTGAATGTTGAAGATAGTTGGTGCACATTAAATGCACCAACATTCAAAAAAATTATGACCATTATCACTCAAGTCACAACTGGAGTTGATTTCAATTACGACTTCACCCAAGTCGCGCGCAAGAATTGACTTGGCTTGCAACTTCGGTTTTCCAAATGCTTCCTCAGAATTTATCTTCAACTTACGCTCTCTAAGTTCCTCTCTAAGTCCACTTGGACTTGAGACTTCACCCAAGTCGCATGCAAAGTCGACTTCGGCTTCGATTTCGGTATATATTTGAGATTTAAGTACTTCAAATCTTCCTTCTTTTGGCTTTTTTTCTTTAAGTCTTACTCCAAGGTTAACTTCAAGTGAGACTTGACCCAGTCACATGTGGAGTCGACTTGGGAATATGACTTTAGTTCTAGAACTTAGCAAAATTTCTATTTCAACTTTTAAACCTTAAAGTCTTGGTTTTTGGGTCAACTTTCGATCTGACTTCACCTAGGTTGCATGAAGAAGTCAACTTGGGTTGTGACTGCATTTTCCAAGCTTCAGTTAGATGGAACTTTGACCACCTGATGCACTCAAAGTCGCATTTTGAGTCAACTTCGGTTTGCCACTTCATCTAAGTTGCATGCTGAGTTGACTTAGGATGCGACTTCAATTGTCAAACCTTCATGTTTTTTTTCTGTTTCCAAAAAGCTATTTGAAGTTTATGCTTAAGTTGACTTAGATATCAACTTGACCCAAGTCGACATTGAGGTCAACTTGACATTGCGACTTGACTTGTTTTTACTTGAATTTTAAAATTCTCATTTCAATCATTAAACCAAACTTGTTAATAGTTTTAATATTCTCTAATTAGTTGTTAATCATAAAAACTTGGGTATACCTTGATTTGCAATTCAACTAGTTGAGTTGACACTAGCCCTATGCATCCCAGATCATCAAGCCTAGGCGGGGCCCGCCTTGGCTTGAATTTTATTATATCTTTATTTTATTTGAAGTAAAGCTTACTCTTATTTAAAATTTATTGTTTTAGCTTGAATGTTAATCAAAAAATAAAAAATTAATGTTGACATAAATTTGACTAACAAAAATTCCCTTCCTCAAATTAAATTATTTTATTCCTAATTTGCAATTTTAACTTAAAGTCAAAAAATTATTTATTTTCAAGTTAAAATATTCAAAAAGTTTTTATATTCAATGGGGAAATGTGTGAACTATATGGATATCTGTGGATATCAAACACTAAATTAATCAAAATAATTGTTGTCATCTACTTCACATAAATAATTTTTCATTAATCTAAAAGATTTATTATTAAATCAGTCTTAAAATGTTATGTATATTTCACAATCTTTATTTTTGTATTTACATATTTCTATATTTATTTGAAGGGATCTATTCATGTTCATACCATTTTCACTAGGATTAGCATGCAGATGCACCATCTATTCATTATTTTCAGTGGGCGAAATCTTCATTGTTTATTTCTGGGATGCGTGTGGAGGTGAATGGAGAGCTTGGGAATGTAAAATTACATGCAATATAAGAATTTGATTTTGAGGAGAGAGGTATTTTCCCACTTGCCCAATTTATCACCTAACTAAAAACCTAAAAACCCCACCCAAAAATTTCCTTTCATCTTGTTGCCCAAGACAAAGAAAAATCTGCTAACGTAAAATTTCGAATTCCTAAAATCTCACCATCTACGACGAAGGAGAAGCATACTAGTAGTGAAGAAAGCGGCCAAAATCTCACCACTTGCGATGAAGAAGAAAGTAGTCTCTCACTAAGGAAATACCTTTAAATCTTGTCGCCTATAATGAAGAAGAAGACACTCACCCCTTGAGACATACAACAAGTTTCAGAAGGTTGACACTCTTGATCTCTTTTTCATATTTCTTATATAACATAATGGCGATTATTTTGGAGGATTTCAGCCTTATTTTGTGATTTCCTAATTTAAGAATTTGGCCTTTGCAAGGGTTTTGAACAAGTTGATTTATTTGTATTGGTGTTTGAAGAGTGGACTGAGTCTATGGCCTTTTCCTTATGTAATATAGGAAATATAATTTTGAGGTTTGAAATCAAGAAACACATCTAATAGATAATGTGAGTTTCATAATGTATCTACAAATTTCAAAGCATAAAACAACTCACAAGGATAATGCTTCAATATGGGGTGGTTCGTCATTCCAAAATATTTAGCTTTGCTCTACATAGCATGCTGATGTTGTGGGTGGCTCTTATTAGCATGCCTCAAGGCACTTACGCAATGATAAAGCAAATGGAACAAATGCGCTACACTCAAGCTTTGTAAGATTGATGTACTAAGCAGTATGGATTAGGTTGAACTGGTTCTAAAAAACATTGACCTTTAGTTTTTATTTTTTTCTCCTTTGGGTGTTATGAATTCTCCTAAAACTACATTCAGTTTCAACTTTCAATTTTACATAGCTCATTAGTATTTATCCTTTAATTTATATGCAATTCAATCATTTGGCCCTTAAAATTTTGAGACGATGATGCTTGCATGCATGGTTGTGTTATTTCCTGCATTTCTTAGAAGCATTTATTTTATTTCAATATTTGTGATATATTAGAGACTTGGGATTTGCCCTATTTTGGACAACATTTTATGGTAGCTTTTTCCCTATAGTTTAGGGCTATGTTTAGGAACAAAGGTATGATTGGTTGCCTAGCAGACATTTATGTTCTTGATTGCTGAAGTTCTTAGATTATGCCTTAGTACATTTTTACATCACTCAAAGGCTAACACAATCTCACTTAGAGTCAATTGACAACCAAAAACATCGAAGGCTAGCCAATAATTTTATAACTTTGAGAATGTTGCAATGCCAACTTCTAAAGAGAAAGCACCTAATCCATGATGGCTCTGAGGCACACCGTTTCTTTGACTTTCTAATACAGAAATGAATGATTTCAATCTTTTAAAGTCTGGTCTTCATTTATGCAGTGGATCTTCAAGTTTTGGATGTGTATATTATGCCAAATTTCTGAATTTGACCATTTAAAATTAGGTTATGTGAAACAAATCAGAGACCATGCTTAGAGACAACTATCACAGAACTAATTTTTGTGTGCATTTAGTGGTTGCTTTTATTTATTAATCAAGGAAGACCACTAATTTTTAGGCTAAAATGACTGATATGAGGTGTAAGAAAATGTTTCAATGCAGCTGGCCATGAGAATCTATGATTTATTTTGACAATCAATCTAATAAGCTGAATTACTAAAATTAAACTAGTCTATCTATGGAAAATCAGAGGACTTAAATCTTGCAATGAGAAAATGAGGAGTTTTGATATTTGGACTCTCTCAAGAGGCTCATAAGCTTTCTTTGTTCAATTTCACAATAACACCCAAATGACATTAGAGGCTTCTTTCAAAGTATTTGTATATTGGTTGCATGAAACTCCCAGCTGAGAAGTACCTTGCCCCTACTAAGCACAAATTCATGACTAAGTTACTAAGCAAGTAGAACAAACTTAACTATCTTATAATGGACAACTAGAAGGAAATAACCAAAGTCTAAAAGGACTTCAAAATTTTGTAAACCATTAATAATGGAAACAAGGAAAGGAATTCAATCACAAAAGAGATGATGATAAGAAGAGGGAGCATTTATGATACATCTTGCTTGCATTTGGTTCTTTTCAAGAATTTGGTAAGACATTTTCATTTGGTTTATTTTGTTTGAGTTTGTTAGGGGTGGTGCTACTGAATACCTTTGTTGCCATTCTAATAGCAGACACATACTTGCAACTAACTTATTAGTATCCTGAGCAATGAAATTAGTAGAATGTATACTGCTTATTTCAGCAAGCTGAATACTTATTTTCTCATTCAAATCATAGTCACATGCTTGCCGAAAACTTACTATGGTCCTAGTACATTAAGCTAGCATGCGAAATGCCGTTTTAGATGCTAATATATATTATTAACTAACTAGAACAATCCAATTAGCATGTTGCATACCACACTTAGCATGTTGAATAACAAAATTAGCATGCCAATATCTATTGCTATCTATCTAGAAACTTAGTCGGTTGAATGCTATGTAGCTTTGTATGTTGAATGCCTCTTATTTAACTCTAATCTTCATCATATGCCTCTTATCCAATTAGCATGCTGAATAACACAAATAACATGCTAATTTAGTTGACTTATCTCAACTAGAAAGAATGCTAGAAAAGCGTGGTGATAATGGTCAAGTGCTTCACTTTTAGTGCTAATGTGTGAGCTTTGAATTCCCAACTATGAAATTCAAGGCATTATTATTGGGTTTCATTGATGATTTTGAACTAATTGTCTGAATGTCATTTGTTTCATCTGAACTATTAACTTCATGCTGATCCATAGAAGCTGTCCTAAGTCATAGGAGTTGCATTGAATTTCTGTACGATTTATAATGTTGACCATTATTTTTATAATTTTTATGCTAAGCTTTATTTGTTTATAACTTCATGTCACTTTTATAATTTTAATGTTGACCTTTATTTATTTCATGTAAGGAGTTGAATGGCAATAACAAAGGGAAAATTAAAAGGAAAAGAATTGAAAGAAATAGCAGCCACAAGGGAGAAATGAAAAAGAAAACAAGCCGAGGAAGCAACAACCATTACATATGGGAAAGATGAAATAATAGAGTCTGAGGAAGCAAAAAAGGTCAAGAATGCAAAGTCCACAAACCACACTGAGAAAAAGAAATAAAAGGTTGATAGGATAGCACTCATAGTACATGAGTATCCAACCTTATATTTCCTATGTGCTTTAGAAGAGGAGATTTACAAGTTGAAATTTGAGGATAGACCACTAGTCAAGTGGATAAGACTTCCATTAGATAAGTTTTTCTAATTTTCCTTAACCAGGTGGTTGCAAGGTCAAGGGCTTGGTCAATTTGCTGTAGTTGAGGGCAATATTTATCTAGTCCTAGTAAGACACTTCTACTCTAATTGAGGTCCTGACGGCTTTACATATGTGAAAGGTGTGAAGATAGAAGTTAGTCCAAAGATGTTCTAGTAGTTCTTTGGAATCTCTTATGATGTGAGGATGTATATAGGATTTGAAGATCAAAATAAAATGTATTTTATGCAATTTGTAAAAATCCAAAGATCAGAGCGCAGAGGGTGTCATCCACACAATTAAAAACTCTAGACATGAAGTTTCTATACAATATTTTTTGTATAACATTTGTTCTCTAAGAACGAATTTTACATAGAGGTCAAGGCACAGGACACATATGTTGGGTCCCGAATAGATGGCAAAACCCAAGAGGGGAGGGGTGAATTGGGTTCTTAAAAATTTCTTTTGGTAACTTAAAAACTTAACCCCTTGTAGAATTAATCCCCTTTAATGAAGAAACTGAATGGAAAGCAAAGTAATAAAGAGAGCAGAAATAAAAACAAGTAGACAAGAATTTTATAGCGGTTCGGGCAACCTCCCTACTCCACTCTTCCAAGCTCACACACCTTGTGACTTGGGTTCCACTATTGTATTCTCTCAATACAATTAGAGCCTCTTGCTCTCTTCTAGATTCAAAGCTCTAGGGGGCATCAACAACTAGAGCCTCTTGCTCTCTTCTAGATTCTAGCTCTAGGGGGCATATACAACCACTTAGCACAAGTAGGTGATGAGTCACACTCCAATCACACACTACTTTGCTACCTCTTGATCTTAGCTACGCAAGCTAAATCAAGTTCAACGCAAACAAGTAAACAATAAAAGTAAACTACACTTTACAGGTGTGTAGAAACGATTTAGCGCAGGGAAGAACTTGTAGATGATGACTTTGAAGTTTCTGAATGTAGCTCTTGCAACTTGAAGCACAATTCTTCCTCTCTTGATTGGCTTGATCACTTTAATGCTCTTGTAGATAGGAGTTATGCTCACTTAATGTTTTCCAACTACTTCCCTCGTCCACCATGAATGCTATTTATAATTTTGGAGGGAATCCGAATGTTAGAAGGTAGGTGGCGCGCATTTAATGCGCCAACGTTCGAATTAATTCCGACCGTTGCGACCCAAGTCGCAGGTGGAGTCGACTTCGGATGCGACTTCGCCCAAGTCGCAGATGGAGTCGACTTCGGGTGCGACTTCGCTTCTTCATCGCAACTTCAAGTTCCAGTCAGGGTCGACTTGGGTTCACGACTTGACCCAAGTCGCAGGTGGAGTCGACTTCGTGTGCGACTTCACCTCGTCAGTTGATTTTCTGAACTCCGGAACTTTGGAAATCTTTCTCTTTTTGTTTAGTCTTCTTCATGCCTTTAGTTCTTTTGTATTACTTTCTGAATCCTTGTGCCTTGATTGTATTAGCTCCATGATTTGCAATCCTTAGAAGCTTGACTTTGCTTCTTCTTGGTTTTGCTTGATACTGTGAATCATTGGAGAACTTGCTTGCTTTGGAGACTTGAATGTTTGAAGCAAGCTTATGTCTTTTGCCTTTGATTTGATAGATTTGTTCTTAATCTTGAGTCCTTGGACTTGATAGGCTTGACTTGATCTTGATCATGCTTGAAGCTTTTGAGCCTATAGTGAAGAAGTCCTTTGAGTGATTTGAAACTGCAGCTTTGATCTTTGACAAACTCAAGTCGCGCTTGGGGTCGAATTCGTCCCCGACTTCACCTAAGTCGCACATGGAGTCGACTTGGCCTGCGACTTGGCAGCTCCGTGTCCCAACTTTCAGCTCTGGACAAATTTGCACTTCTGAAGTCGATAGCGAGGTCGACTTCGTCTGCGACTTGGCTACCCAAGTCGCATGTGGAGTCGACTTGACCTGCGACTTCACTTGCTCTTTCTCCCATTTCAACTCTGGACGTTTTAGGCACATTGAAGTCGATCTTGGAGTCGACTTGGGGAACGGCTTGGCCTTCCAACTTGATTTTCTTCAAATGTATATTCCTTAAGACATTTCACAAACTTGTTAGTAGCCAAGACTTTCTCAAATTGATTTGTTAATCATCAAAACATAGATTTAGCTAGTTTTCCTCATGTTTCCAACAACATACTTGTTGCATGCTCATAAAGAGGGTGAAGATTTCAACTTTGTATACCACCTATTCCAGCATGTGAATAAGAGTTGTCTAAGGAAGAATGAAACTCTATAGTATGGGATGATCATAATGAGGATTTTAGAATTTTATGATGTAGATCTCATGGGGGAGGAGCAAGTAAAGTAGGAAGAGGCAGAATGATTGATGAAAGTGTCTTGACTAGGTTGGGTTATGTATACAATGAGGAAGACCATCAATCGCTGCTCAAGCATGACATAGAGGAGGATAAGGAAAGTCCAGAAGATGAAGATGGAGAAGAACCTGAACATGAGGATATGAGGATGCAACAGGAGGATATGAGTGAGAAAGGAGATAATAAACAACAACCCTAGATTCAGAAGTAAGGAGCCAAACAACTACTTCCACACACATATATCCAAACCAATCGTCATAGTTGATGCAGTTTTAGGAAGATATTATGAAACGGATGTCTTTATTTTTGTTCCAACCAATAAAGCAAACTACTTCTATTGATGATCTTGTTTTAAAACTTCATCCTACACATTCTTCATCCACAACTACTATCGTTCCACACCCATTATGAGTCCACTAGCTACCACTCCTTTGCTAACATTATTCGCAATCTCATCGCAAGTGCATAGGTCGTAGATTCTAGTATATAAAATATCGATCCATAGGGAATTCGGGACTCAAGATGTTCGATTTAAGAAATTCATAACTAAAATCAGGAGAGTATCAAAAAGAAAAGTTGATCTGTAGAAGGTAGAATAGAGATTAGAAATTAGAGGATTGAGAGCACTGGGGACTAGGGTTTCACATATGTCTTTTGCAATGAATAGTAGTGTTTATTTAATCCAAATATTATGTGTTAAAGGAGAATAAATTATCCTTGCATCTTTTCTCAAACATACAAGGAATAACCGTAATGTATTCTTTACTACCTATTTTCATGGAATTAAGTCATTTAGGATTGATTAAGTTCTGTGGTCATTCATGGGATTCCTCAATGTCATCATGCTTATTTTCATGGTTTAGATTTCTAGGTTTAATATCTTAATTATTATATTTTAGACTTCCAACTTTTGTTTCCTTCATTTAATATATGTGAATCATTGCCAAAGCAGGGGCTTAAACACTAGGCAAGTATTAAATTAACAACTAATATTCTTCATAAATAAGCAAAACCACAATATTCACTACATTGTACAAATGCTATATCTTAAATCCTAGATAATAGGTTTAGCCTAGCATGTTTAAAATAAAAATTAAACACGAAACAATATTGTATTCAAAGTCCATCATAAATAAGACAATTAAACTAAAAGAAAAGAAGAAAAGAAAAGCTTATTGATTGAAAACCCCAATGGTGTCTTGATAGCCTCAAGCAACTCGCCGCCTCGCCTCTTGCCTCTTGCTCTACGCCTTCTCTTGCTCTCCTAACCTTAACAAGCTCCCAGATGTTCTTGGGATGTATTTATATAGATATCCAAGGGAGACTTGCACAAATATTATGAATTGTGCTAAAAAATGTGTAACCTAGGGTCCCACACAGTTCAATCCATGTGGCACCTAGATCCACACGATTTGAACCATATGGCACTTTGGAGTGCTCTGTATGCTTCAAAATTTTAATGTTTTGTTGCCTATTTCGCTCTGATTTGCGTTGAATCTTCCTCGACATGTCTCTACTCATTCTAGATTGCCTTAGTCATCATTTTAACTCCTTAAAACCTTCAAAATCGTCAAATCAAAAGTCGACTTGATGTTGAGCTTTGAACTTCTTGAAATAGATGCACATTGCACCGAATAAGTGGACTACTCTTAACTTTTGATCATGGAGGAGTTATAAGAGCCACAATATACCAACGGAAAGCATTTTTTGAGCTTGTTAATGTGACAATTCCGGAAAGCCTAATTGAGCTCATTTGTAATGTTGAAATTTTCCATTTCCATATGATTTAGTGCTCGAAATTGCATGTACTTTTCTTCTGTGCACAAATTAAACAAATGGTGAGTGTTTTCTCATAACTAAGCTAAATCAATCAATATTCAATTCAATCACTCACATTTGTATCCAATTATCATCCAAAACAAATAGTATAAAAATTTCTTAACAAACACCAAAATATACTCCCACTACAATATTGGATACTCTAACTACCATCTCTTCGTGAATACCTACATATACCCCCACAGAGGTACTAGATACTTCTAGCGGTAAAGGTCACCGTCCATTTTCATTTCAGTTAGCATTCTCTTTTGCCCACCCTGGTACTTCACTCCATCCTCTAGTGACCTCCTATCTGAAGAAGTCCAATCTAGTGCACGACATTATGACCTAACTATTTTCCCATTCCCTCATTTGCGTCAACCTTCCATACCCTCTAGAGTGCTACCTAGTGAACATGTGTTTCAAATGACAAGACATATAATGTTTCTTATAGAGAGTATTGAAAGATTAATCATAGAGGTAGAACAAAAGCATTCACGCGTGGACATGTTGGTAAGTGCTTGGATGAACTGGGTTTTAAACACTCATCTGCTTCCATTGATGCTTCTCAATGTAACCTAGTTTATATCAATTTTGCACAAAATTCTCCTCCTTCGCACAAATAGCAACAAATGGTGTGTTTTCTCATGACTAAGTTTAATCAACCAATAAATGATTCAAAACCCTCCAATCAACCTAATTTTCATCCAAAAATTAATCAAAACATAAGGTATGAAATTGACACAACAAAAGGAATTTACTAGAGAAATACCGTTTATAACTATCTTTTATATTAAAAAAGGGGCTTGGATGCGTAGCCAACATCCCTCTTGATTTCTAGAAATGGTGGATCCTACTTAGAGATAATGCCTTAAACGATATAAGTGGGAGTGTGTTATTATTGACATTATTTTATTTATTAAATATGCATGTACTCACATAATGTATTTTTGGAAAAATAATAATAAAGATCAGATGATGCCCATGTGGTAAGCCTTTCTATTGATGAAGATGAAGGGATCTACCTTGGTGGATTCCATTTGAAACATACCAGTAGGACACATTGCACCCTTAGAAAGCATGATTTTATCTTTACAATATCTGGGCCTCACATTATCCAAACGAAGCATATAAGTAGGCATTCTCTATGTTTCTAAACAATCTGAACACAATGAAAGGGTCCAATTGACCATTAAAAGCTTTTACATGAATATCATAGTATGTGAACTAATCTAGTCATTGCATGATTTTCTACATAATTAATTGTTATCTATTATCCAACATATGGAATTTATAAATCTGAAAATGTAAATTCACACATTATGATTTAGAAGAAATTATTAAAAGATAATGCATTAAACCATGCAATTTATCCTACTTACTAAATTTGCCAACTCACATGTGCATTGTGCTTTCTTTTCATATCACTTAGTACATAGTGATTAGAGGAGAAATTTTTTTTTATTTGTGAAGAGAATTCATGTTATTGGACTTCAGATATTTAGAATTTTGTAATAAACAAGTTATGTAGTGAATGCTTATATAGATATTTAGAATTCTGTAGTAAAGAAGTGTGGTGAATACTTGTAATAAGATAGATTATGTGGATTATGTGGACTTATTAAATTTTATTTAATGAAGTTTATTGCTCTTTGATGTGAACATATTTAATGTGAAGTTTCTAGAAGCTCTCCCATGCTTACGGTAGATCTTAGCAAGTTTGTAAATAGACAAAATGATTTATGAAAACCCACACAAAGTACTAAGTTCTCTAACAAAGTGTCAAGAAAACACTAAGTAAATAGAAACATGAAAGAAAATTGCTAAAATTTCTAATAAACATGATTTACTATTTTTAATGAATCAGAATTTACTAAAAATAATATAATCAAAGTTTCTAAAAATAGTAAAAATTGATAAGTAATAAAAATAAAAATTATAATTGAATTCATGATGTCAGGCTCAAAAAGAGATTTTTATTGGTATCTTGTGACTCCCATAATTCCACCCAGATTAAAAGTTATGACTATTTGAAGTTGTCTTACTCTTTTATTGTGTAAAGACCTTTCCATTTTACATCCTAATAATCTTGCCCCCTCTAGGATTTCATCCGCTTGGCATGCTACGTCTTTCTCCTTTAGTTGAGAAAATTCAACCTCAAGTTTGATGAAATATCTAGATAAAGGGGTTTGCCTAAAGAATGGAATGGGTAGATATTTTGCTACATTGAATGTTTTGGAGATTCCCATTGTATCTAGCAAATCCACTGTATATGCTTTATCATTAACCTTCTTCAAAATTTGATCTAACCCATAATGTTGGACATTCCTATGTTATGTCATTTTCATACTATGTATTTTGAATAAATTTTAGATGAGAAGATGAGTGAATATAATGTTTTGAGTCAAATATGGATAGATTTAACTTATTTCTATGCAATTAGTCACAATTCGATGTTATTTGTGCAAAAAAGGAAAATTCTGTGCAAAATCGATATCAACAAGGCTAACTTGAGAAGCCTTGATGGAAGCAGAACTCGATTGCAAATTTAAAACACAAGATTGAAGCAAACAACAAGGAAAATGGCTCAAAATGTGTTGGGGAAGATACGACATGGTTCAGAGAGTATTAATCCAAAACAACAAAGAATTTCAAAAGGAAACGAAGCATCTAAAGTTCCACACAGTTCAAACCATGTGGTGCCCTAGCATTGTAGTTTTAGTCCGCATTGGACTCGATTTGCACAATTTTCAAGAAGTCTTTATATAAACACTTATTGTACACGTCCTAAGGCATCTTAAAACGTCTTTCGAGCTATAGTTTAGGTCTAGGAGGTAGAGAAACTCAAGAGAATGAGGAGAGAAGGGAGACACCTGTTGCTTAGAGCTATCACGACACCATTGAAGCTTCTAAACCAATAAGGTTTCTTTTTATTTATTCTTTGGATTTAATTCTCATGTTTTTTATGGACTTTAAATAAATTATTTTGTGTTTGATTTTCATTATAAACATATTAAGCTAAACCCATAATTTAAGGTTTATGATGCAACATGTGAACTATGTAAAGAATATTGAGGTTTTACTTTATTTACAAAAAATATTGTGTGTTAATTTGATATTTTGTAGATTTAATGTTTGCTAAGTGTTTGTGCACGTACTTTGGCAATGATTTTGTATATTAGGTTAAGGAACTGAGAGATGAAAGTCTAATATATGATAATCAAGATATTAAACCTAAAAATCTAGACCATGAGAATAGGCATGATAATCTTGAGGAATTCCACGAACTACCATAGAACTTAATGAATTCTAATTGACTTAATTCCATGAGAATATGCACTTAAGAAGATTATGGTATACCTTGTAGGTCACAAGAGAGGATACAAGTCAACTTAGGATTTGTTCTCCTTTAACACTAAAAATTCAGATTAAGTGAACATATCACATATCCATTGCAGATGTCCCTTATGAAACCCAAGATCCTAGATGTTCTTATTACTAGAACTTTTAATTCTTTTATAATACTACAATCTACGACTCATGCACTTGCGGAGAGAATTGAACACCCTAATGTTGTAAATGAATGGCAAATCAAGCACAATATATGTTTTGATGATTAATAATTCAATTTAAGAGGTTTTGGAGCACTAACATGTGTGTTGAGATGTTTTAAGGATTAGATACTTCAAGATTTAAAACTTGGCAGGTCAAGTCGCATGCCAAGTTAATTAAGGCATCAACTTAGGTCAAGTTGATGCCAAAGTTGATTATAGCATCAACTTCAAAGGGTCATTTTTTGACAGTGTTGACAATGTGGATGCATGACCAGGCAAAGTAGCAACAGAAGTCGACTTCGCATGCGACTTAGGTAAATTCGCAACCCAAGTCGACCATGTCAGCGACTTAAGGTATCTTCAGGGGTCAGATGCTGAATCTAACAAAGTCAAGTAGCAACCGAAGTTGACTCCAAATACAACTTAGGTGAAGTCCTACATGAAGTCAACTCAAACATGCGACTGGAGTGGAGTTGCAAACCAAGTTGACCCCGACATTCATCTTGGCTACAAGAAGATTAAAACTTGAAGTTTCGAGTCAAAGGATGACAAGTTGAGTTAAGCAATATCATTCTAACATGATTTAAGATCCAAGGCAAGTTCATCCAAGAATGCTCAAATGAACATGACCAAGCTGAATACTTAAGAAGTTCCAAAGCTCATATGCACAAATGAAGACTTATGAGGATAAAACATGAAGAAACAAGGACAACTATCTTAAACGATCAAGTTTACATTGTACTAAGGTTCTAATGAGCCGAGTAGACAATGAAGTTGCAATTCAAGTCGACTTCACTTGCGACTTGGGTTAAGTCTAAGATCAGGTCGACTTGAAACGGAACCTAACTGAAGACTTGAACACCAAAGTCGCAACCCAAGTCACCTCTAGTCCGCGACTTGGTCAAGTTGCATCTTAGGTTCACTCCGAGTGCGACTTGGATTGCAACGATTGAAAAAATTCGAATGTTGGCGCATTAAATGCGTGCCACCTACCATCAAACATTCAAATTTACTCCTCTCCTATTTAATTCGAATGTTAGCTAGTGCATTGATTAAGCTTCACCTTCCAATTTTTAGCATTTAAGTGTTCATTAAGGAGATCTACAAGAACTTTGCTCTTTGACTGCAAGTGCTCAAGTGCTCATCAATTCGTTTACTCTATAAGTTTTTCTATAAGTTAAAAATTTCTGACACATCTGTAAAGTGTATGAACTATATTCATGGCTCATGAATTGAGAGAGAAAACCTTGATTCGAATGATTCAAAACTTAGATTTTACTTACTTGAATTGAACCTAACTTGAATTCAACTTGTTTGGCTTGGTTCCTCTTATTTTTCTTCTCCTTTTTCCTTATCTTTTTATTCTCTTTTCTCCTTCTTCCTTTCTGGTTTTGGACGTGCCCAAGGTTGCTCCACACTTAACAATTTTTTTGAGATTTTTCACCCCTTTCTCATGTGGACGCCCCCCCTTGGTCATGCCCCTTTTTATATTTTTAACCAGCCCATAGGACACACTTTGCCACATGTAATGAGGGTAATTTATTTCTAACTTATCCCTTGATGAAATGGAATTTTTATATCCAAGTAAAATGTGCATTTTCTAATTATAAAAAATCCACAAATTCCATGCATTTAAGGATTGCATTGCTGTCCACTAGGTGATGCCCCTCCTTAGCTTGGGTTTTCACATTTTTTGCCACATTTTACACATATTTATGTGCCCATTTACTTCACCTAGCTATTAGGTAACTTAGATATGCATTTTAGCATTTTTAAAAATCACATTTCCATGCCTAATATGCCCTTGGACATCCATACATATGCCCCATAACCTATGCACCATTTGAGCTAAATATTAGGCTTTAATCCTTTGCATTTAATCCTTGAATTTTCCATGGATTTGACCATTAAAAAAATCCATAAAATCCAGCTCCATCCACCATAATTTGACACCTTGCATAGCATCAAAACAAGTCATTTATCTCAAATGCTTTTTATTAAATGCTATGGTAGTCTAGGGTACACAAAGTCAATGCTAGGTAAATTTTTTCAATTAAGAAATTTCCCATGGTAATTAAATTAATCTAATCCACTCATATCATAGATTTCATAATTTTATTCAATCGTTTCAAATTTCATCTCAAACCGACATTTCTACGTCAAGTTATGAACCTTTGAAAATAACCTTAGAGTGTGAGATTAAGAATAAATAATTATCATATTAATCTCATCAATTTTGCCTTAATCCAATCTACTTATAAGGTTGAGCCCAAAATCATGAGCTTGCCTTTCAAATTTCATCTCATTTCGCCTTATAGGCATCAAGTTATGAATTTTCTATGATTTTCAACATATTTCCATTTTAATCTCTATTAATTAAATCATAAAAATTAAAATAAATATTCATGCCAAATTAGCATAGTCTAATCATCCTTAAGCCCCTTTATTCATCTTAACTCACATTGGGCTTTGGCGATTAATCTTAATCACCATTCTTAATTGCAAACGCAAATTACAAAATTCATCAATTCATAAAAATCATCCAAAATCAATCAATTCACACATAAATCATAATTACACCTTAAATGAAATTATATGAGTCCTACTTGGGTCTGGGTATTACACCAATTTACATGAATCCACATCAACTTACCTCAACTAGCTAAACTCACTTGTCTTTCAAGTTGGGTATTAATCTCCTAATTCACACATTAGTATGACATGTGACTTAATTGTGACCATTCATTTCATTTTGGATACCCTTAGTTAGGGTAATTTTTCAAACTTATTACAACATCTAAGGTTAACTCAACATACGGAAGTTTAATACTTCCCATTTATCATTTAACACTTATTCTTTATATTTTTCACATTGGTGCTCATCCAAGGCACCTATTTATGAGTTAGGGTTACTAGTTTCAATCTCAAAATTTTGAGATCTTCTAATTTTCTCAAAACAGCCCTATATTTCCTCATTTTACCATGTTTTCCTTTCATTTTTTTGCACCTTAGCTAATCATGCATGGTCATTCTCCCTTCTTGCCATACATACTTTCCATTTTCACTCACTTGAACACACATATATTATGTGTAATTCAAGTTCATATAAAACAGCACCTTGCCCTTCATTTTTTGCCAAATTTAGACACTTCTTTTACACATAATTTAGGGTTTATTCATGAAATTAAAACCCATAAATCAAGTTGCTCCAAAACATAAATTTTCCTTCCCTCTTTCTCCACCTTAAACATCCACATTAACATGCTTATACAAAACAGATTTTTAAAATTTTGTTTCCTCCTTTTGGACATCCCATCTTGATCCATATTTAGGGTATTTTCATATATTCAAAGTTCGTAATTCAAGTTGCTCAAAACAGCAACTTTTTATGCATATTCTTGCCACCTTTGGACGTCCACATACTATGTTCAAAAAAATCTGATTTTTGAAAATATTTTCATCACCATATTGGACGTCCCTTCTACCCTAAACTTAGGGTATTTTACCCTTTAAATTAACCACATATTATCTGGTTAAATTCATGCACATATCCATCTCAAAAGAGTGTAAATTCCATCATATTATCAATTCTAGGTTTTACCTTTCTAAGGTACTTAAATCATGCTCCGTTCAATATATATAAATCATGGAAACATTTATCATAATCCAAACATAGAATATGCTTAAAACAGCAATATATTTAGGAATTTTCCAAAAATTCTAGCTAGGTATTCCTAGGCTAATTAACCCTAAAGTCATGCTTAACTCCTTTGAACCCTTGAATTGAATCCTCTTATTCATTTAGCATTTAGCACCCTAATCAAGGGTTTCCTAAATCATTGTTTAGGGTTCAAAATAATTCAATTTTATGAACCATTCATTGAGCTAGAAAACTTGAAATTTATCAAACCAAAACTTGGAACAACCACTTACTTGAAGTTGTAGCTTTGTCTCATCTTTGCTCGAGCTTGGTTGCTCCTCTTCTTCTCTCCTTTTTCTCGTATTTTCTTCTTCTTTTCTTCTCATTGCTTCCTTCTTTCTTCTTGTGGCGCCCCAAACCGAGCATCACATCCTAGCCCTTACCTTGGGATCGTATTGATTGGTAAACGTGATCAGGATTGTTGCCTTGTCACACGATGGGATTTATCGGATATTTATCCTGTTAAATATGATCATGTAACAGTTCATATAACACCTCATGTTCTCCTAATTTCATTCTTATACATTTCTAAGTCATTTCAATTTCACTCAACATTACATACAAACATGTTGTTGAGTGACATTTCAGCTTTTGCCTAAATCAGATGTCACTGCATGTACATATCATAGTCATCCATACAAAACATTTAAATAGATTACATCTATTTCATCATAAAGAACTATATCAAATTTATACAACCATTTCACATAAACATCATAACATGAGTTCCATAAGTTTTTCCATGGATTTCTTAAGCCGGCGCTTGCTCCTTCGCCATGTCCCGTCCATCACCTGTCTTTGGGTTTGGAAAATAAAATCGTGAGTTGAAATTCAATAAGCAAGCTATTTTCATTTTTCAGCCAAATCATTTCAGGCAACATTTTTCATTTAAAATCAACTTGGAAAGCATCTTATACCTTATCCAAAGGTATATCTTGAAAACATGAAATCCTGTACCCATCACGGGTCTCATATGCATAATGCCATATGAAAACATGAACATGAACATCATATCTCCCTTAGGATGGAAGCTAGCCAGGCGACCATCTGTCACGTTAACTCCCATTTCAAAGAGGGCGCCGCCGGCCTTCGGCCTATTACAAGTGACTTGGTCACACCAAGGGGGGACAATCGGTCCATTTACACCCTTCCAGTGGACCTAGTATCCTGTGCACATGAACTTTTGCATAAATTCGTCTTTAACATGCTAGCATGATTTTTCAATCATAAACATTAAACCACATCATTTTTTCATAGCATTTATAAAAGAAACATTTCATAATAACATTTCGACACCATTTTGCTAAGGGATGGCCATCCTTAAAGACATTAGAAACAATTTCCATAGTTCCATCAAACAAGTTAAAGCAAGAATTTCATTTATGGAAACAATTTAGAAAAGCAAAAATCCTTTAGAAAATTTGCTTGCTTACCTAACGTTCTTAGCTTTCCGTCACCACTTTCTCTTTGCCTTTGCCTACATGAAAAATAATATGATTCTTCATATATTTCTTTTTCTTCATATTTTTTTTAGTTTTTCAACCCATTCCATATACACACATCATTTATCTGACTTCATAAGTCATCATATATGTATATGGCTTATTTTGCACCCATTAGCATAATTTACACACATTCGGCTATCATACAACATAGCATATACATATAGCCCTAAAATTAGGGTATTCATTTCAATATCATAAAATTCATTCCATAAACATCATTCATAGCTTCATTAAGCTTACTTTGCCATTTTTTTCATTTTTCCACACTACATCCATCAGTGCTTGCTTCTGCATACATATCATTGCCTTAGCTTCATAAATCAAATTCCAAATTTTGGAATTAATATCATACCATCTCAAACAGATACATAAACATGGGATTCATCTCAATTTCATGCATTTTTGCATAAAATCACTTTTCATAAGTCATTCATCACCTATTCACTTTTATCCCGTCGCATAAGCTCATTTAGCACATAATCATAATGCATTTCATAAAATTTATAAACTCAGAAATTTAATCCATTTTTCAGCGGATTAATTACCCTTAATTAACACTGCATTCAGGGTATTTTTATGGGATTTAAATCCATTCACCCATAGGTTTCCAAAACAGCAAGTTTGGAACCCGTTTTTCACCCGTTTTACGCGTCTTTCGGATACTTAAACCTATGCAGTCATATAATTTCGAATTTCCAGAAATAAAATCTATTTTTCCTCATCCATATTTAGGTATTTAACACAAAATTAACATCCATGCATTATCATTTCTCAAAACAGTGAGTTACCCTCACGTTTTGAGACCCGTTTCATGTCGGTTTGACATTCTTTCATAAAATTCATAAAAATCAGTTCTAGGGTTTATTTTCCCAAATCTTTTGGGGAATCCCTAATACCTTAAATTTAGGGTATTTTACCCTACATAAAATTCTTAAATCATGCAAGTCCATTTCCATAACATTTTCAACATAGAAACTACGAAATTAAGTCAAAATCACCATTTTGCCTTTCATAACTTCAAATTTTCATCACTTAAGCATAAACTCTCATATTTTTGGCATAAATACATGATTCATAGATTAATAAAATCATCAAATCAAAACAGCAACATGTCTTGGAGATTTAGGGTTTTACAACTTGAATTTTCCATTTAATACACATGCTTATCCTCATTTCCATCAATCTTAACTTAAAAATTCATACTTAAAACTTAATACCCAATCTATATTCATGCAAAGGCATGTTGAAACATCATTTTTACAGATTCTTTAAGCATATTTTTCATTTCCAAGTTTTGAGTTTAAGAACTCAAGTTAAACAACTTAAAATCATCACATACTTACTTGATTTTAAGCCAACTCAAACTCCAATCCTTGAGATGCTTTTACTCCAAAATTTTCTTTCTTTTTCCCTTGATTTTCTTCCTCTTTTTCTGGGTATTAGGGGATGTGAGTTTCTGGGTTGGTTTGGGTGAAAAACCAACTTTTGGAGATTTTCCAAATCCTTCTCCAAGTGATCGATGCATGGGATACAAGAGCTGGATTTTTTTCCAGCTGTGGGGCCCACTTTTGCTGCAATTCCACACCCCTTAAATGCACCATTATCTACCATATGAGGTGGTTAATTCTCATCCAAGTAAAATTGCATTTTACCATTTACCAAAAATCACAAATCTGCATCATCTTTGACCATCCAATGCATCTCCATTTCACGTCCAGCTTTGCATTCATTTTTCCATTTTTATTTTATGCAAAAACGTGGGTAATTTATACCTCTAATTACCCTTTAATTCATGCATTAATTTTATGAAAATAAATTTAACAAATATTGCAGCAACTTAACACCAAAAATCACATTTTTCTCCACCATAAGCTGTCCACATTTTCAGCAGTATATACCTACCTTTTTCCATTTTTTAATTGCTGAAAATCTCCATTACTGTATGTACATATCATTTACTTACATCCCTGCAACATTTAGGCATTTTTAAGAAATTTAAAAAATAAAAATTGGCCACCTAGCAGCCCTTGGACGTCCCTCATGGCCACCTTGGCTACCTCCACCTAGCTTCATCATTCCATGCATTGATTGAATGGATAATTCCCATATTTATGCTTTTTGAATAATTACATAAAATATCCAAAGAATGGCCTGAAAATTTCCACCTCAAATTCCATTTCCATCAAGCATTTATGTATGGTACTCTAGCATTAATGCTATGGTACTTTTGTGGAGCATAGGTCAAACTTGCTCACCTTTTTCCATGCAGCAATTTTTCCAATATTCCATGCTTAATCCAAGCCATCCAAAATAAATATCTCACCATTCCATTCAACCGTTTCAAATTTCAACTCAATCCGAGTTTTCTGGCTCCCGATATAGTCGTTTAAAGTTAACGGTTGAAATGAACATATACTTAAAAATTCATAATTCTCATTTCATCAAGGATTTTCATAATCCATTCATTCCATAATACCAAGCCCATCATTAATCATTTTCGTTTCAAATTTTACTTGAACCCGCCTTATAGGCGTTGAGTTATGAATTTTTCAATATTTTTCATCAAACTTGTCAATTCCCATATTAATCTCCATAATTCATTTTAAATAATGGAAAATGATTTTTCATGATATATTTGCACATTTAAATTATAAATAATTCATTCTAAACCCATGGTCTTATTTAGGCTCAAAATGCCTAATCACATCATTAATGCTAACCATAACCCTAATTGCAATAATTAGCAAAAATTATAAAATACCTTCATAATTCCATAATTCATAAATAATCATCATATAAATGTTCAATACATACATATGGGTCCTACATGGGTTAGGGTTTCACACTTCTCCCCTTGGACGTCCCATATAGCTGCCCCTTTCTTTTCTCTATTTTATGCCCAAAAGTGGACGTCCAAGCTGTCCACTAGGGGCGTCCCAAGGGCTGCTCATTTTGAGAATTTTTTCTCTCACTTGGATGCTTCCTAAACACGTCCAAGGGCTGCCCCCTTTGCCTCCTTATATGGGGTTGCAATTCAACCTTGGTTCGCCCCCATTTTAACCATGGTTAAAGGCATTAAATTGCCTTGATTTGTTGTTGCAATATGGACCATCCAAGTGTCCCTACATGTGCCCATAGGCTGCCACATCATCTCTCTAGCTATGCCTCATCATCACCTCATTTATATTTTCATCATCATTATCCATGCATTTTTGTATTTTCTAAAAATCACAAATTGCTCAAAATTCACATCTCATGACACCTCAAAAGTGGGTCCTCAAAGTCAACCATGCATTAATCCAAATGAATCCTACAATGACACCTGTACACATTATCTATGCATTTTTGCATTTTTTAAAATTAAAAATCCACCCATTTCACCCTACGTTGACATGTGTCCACTTGATATAAATTCATCAACTTTAACATTAATTGACTTGACTTTAATCTTGCTCAAATCAATCCTATGATGACACATGTCCATTTGCTTTTTCAAAAGTCAACTTTTCATTTAATTAGTTGACTTTAAATCTTGCTCAACGAATCCCTTGTTGACACGTGTCATTTATCCCTTTTAGTTCATTAATGACGTGTCACTTTTCATGAGCAAAAGTTAAACACTTTCGTCTGTATGTAATTAAGAAATTTTCTATGATATTTAGCTTAATCAAATCCATCCATATGAGAGAATACCTTGTTTTAACCATTCATGAAATTTTTCATCTCAAAATGTTTATCCTAGCTCAAGATATTAGCATTTAAAAATATCATTTGGAACTTGATAAAATTAAATCATTATCATTATAAACCATTCATGAGGTAAACCAAGTCAACTTGCACTTACCTTTCAAACTTCACATCAATCCGCCTTATGGGCGTCAAGTTATGAATTTTCCAACAATAGCCACATCAATCCCATAATTATCATCAACTTAATCATAATTAATGGAATTAAATATCATGCCAAATCATCATTTCTATACCTCATTTTGTCCTTTTTGAACACATTAACTCATATTGGGCTAAGGTGATTAACTTAACCACCTTACTTAATCATTTGCCCCAATTTCATTCAGCCACTTCAATTATATAGTTAACACTAATTACATGCCTAAATTACATATATGAGTCACGTTTGTCGTGGGTATCACAGACCCTATGGAAAAAGAGTTTGGTAGAAGGGTTACCAAAACTCAAATATGATAAAGATAAAATTTGCAAAGTATGTCAAGTGTCCAAACAGTCTAAAATATCATTCTCACATAAAAATGAAGTGTCAACCTTAAGACCAGTTGAATTACTACACATGGATCTTTATTGACTATCCGACACTTTGAGCCTTGGAAGAAAGGAATATGTTTTTGTTATAGTAGATGATTTTTCTAGATTCGCTTGGATAATGCTATTAGTTAACAAAGATGAAGTCTTCTCAATATTTTTTAGTTTTTCAAAATTAGTGCAAAATGCAAAATAAAATACAATCATATCAATTAGAAGTGATCATGGTGGTGAATTTGAAAACAAACAGTTTATAAAATTGCGCAATGGAAAAGGAATTCACCATACGTTTTCTTCTCCTAGAACCCTTCAACAAAATGGGGTAGTCCAAAGGAAAATAGAACAATACAAGAGACGACTAGGACTCTGTTAAATGAAAGTAAATTATCTAAGAAATTTTGAGGTGAAGCGGTAAGTACAGCTTGTCATGTATTAAATCAAGTTACCATTAGAAAATCTTAAAAAGACCCCATATGAGATATGGAAAGGTAGAAAACTAAATATTTCATATTTTCATGCTTTTGGTTGCACTTGCTATGTATTGAACAATGGAAAAGATAATCTTAGAAAATTAGATGCCAAAAGTGATGAGACAATATTTCTTGTACATTCATCAAATAACAAAACAATAGAGTTTTCAACAAAAGAAATCAAGTAGTAGAAAAGTCCGTTCATGTTATATTTGATGAATTTAACCAAACTCTTAAGAATGAAGATAAGCTAAGTGATACAGATGATTTATCAAAAAATTTTGAAAAGCTACAAGTAGAAAAGAAAGAGGGAGAAGAACCAAAGAAAGATCAAAGCCCAAATAAGGACATAAGTGAAGGTAATATTCCCTACAAACCTCTAAAGGATCTGAAATTCAAAAATGATCATCCAATTGAGCAAGTAATTGGTAACATATATGAAGGTGTGAAAACTTGAGGCTCTAGGCACCATATATGTGGACATTTTGCCTTTGTATCTAAAATAGAGCCAAATTTAGTTGGTGAAGCTCTTGATGATGAAAATTGGATCATAGTCATGCAAGAAGTGCTAAATCAATTTGAAAGGAATTAAGTATGATACCTAGTTCCTAGACCCAAAGACTGCACGGTCATTAGTACCAAATGGATTTTTGGGAATACATTAGATGAAAGTAGACTTTTTGTAAGAAACAAAGCTAAACTTGTAGCCAAGGAGTATTCACAAGAGGAAGGAATTGATTTTGAGGAATCATATACCCCTATAGCTAGTTTAGAAGCCATACGCATCCTATTGGCATTTGCATCTCATATGGGTTTCAAATTGTTTCAAATTGATGTAAAAAGTGCATTCTTGAATGGATACTTTAATGAAGAGGTGTATGTTGAACAACCTACTATTTTAAAGAAAATGATCAATCTAAATTTATTAATAAGTTGACCAAAGCCTTGTATGGACTAAAATAGATTCCAAGAGCTTGGTATGAGAGGCTAAGTAAAATTTTGATTGATCATAAATTTCAAAGAGGAAAAGTTGATACTACTCTATTCTTTAAGTACAAAGGAAAAGATATACTAATTTTTCAAATTTATGTAGATGATATTGTATTTGGTACTACTAATGAATCTTTATGTCAAGAATTCTCCAAGATTATGCAAAGTGAATTTGAAATGATCATGATGGGTGAGGTTAATTTCTTCCTTGGACAGCAAATCAAGCAATTAAATGAAGAAATTTTTATAAACCAGTCCAAGTACGTCAAAGAAATACTCAAGAAATTTGGAATTGCATAATAGCAAAGGAACAAACACTCCCATAAGCTCAACTATTAAAATCGACAAGGATGAAAGTGGTAAACAAGTTGATTAAAAGTTGTATAGAAGTATGATAGGATTTTTGTTGTATTTGACTGCTTCTAAACCGAATATATTATTTAGAGTTTGCATATGTTCTTCTAGTCATGTCTCAAAGAATCACATTTGATAGTTGTGAAAATAATTTTTAGATACTTGATTGACACTACTAATCTAGGGCTATGGTATCCTAAGGGCTCAACATTGATTTCATTGGCTTCTCAAATGCGGATTTTACCGGTAACAAGGTAGATAGAACAAGTACAAGTGGAACATGCCAATTTCTTGGAAATATGATGATTTCATGATTTTCAAGAAAACAGACCAGTGTTGCTCTATCTACTGCGGAAGCCGAATATATAGCCGCTGAGAGCTGTTGTGCTTAATTGCTTTGGATAAGACAACAACTTAGAGATTATGGAATAGATTACAAAGATATACCGATTAGATGTGATAATACAAGTGCTATTTGTTTAACCAAGAAACCCATATTGCATTCTAGAACTAAACACATAGACATAAGGCATCATTTCATTAGAGAACATGTTGAAAATCATGATATTTTTTAGATATGTCAAAATGAAGATCAAATTACGGACATTTTCACTAAACTACTAGGAAATGAATTATTTTATAAAATTATGAATGAAATGGGTATGATTGATATTGATGCATAAAATTGGTGTAAGATTGCAAAAATTTGATGTTAGTATGTTGTTCATGATTGTTATGTTTGTTGAAATAATGTACGAAATGGGTCGAATGGGTAGAAAATTGAGGATATTCACAATTGGGTGGGTGAAGTGAAGTCGACTTCACTCATCCCAAGTCGACATCATGGGCTTCGATTCAGCTGGCTACTTGGGCGCAAAATCGAGTCTTCTCTCTCACTCTCCCTTTCACTTTGGCTTCATTTTTCTCTACTCCCCAAATTTCAAATCCTTAGAAATCCTTGTTGCTAGACTCCGATCTTTAAATTTTCATCTCCAAATATCATGAACTCCACAAGCTAACCTCTCCACTCCTCAAATGGCACCCAAGGCAGTTTCAGAGCCTTCAAAGCTTCCCGTCTCTTAGCCATCCAAGTCAGCTACTCTGGAGGATATCCCACGTCCTTAGAGAACTCTATCTAAACGAGCTAGGGATGAGGCCTCGACATTTACCGGTTGTCGGGTTAGATTCCAAGCAAGCAATCCCTCTACCTCGTGCCTAGAGAAGAAGCAAATCCAGAAACTAGCGAGAGTGTGGAGATTGTGGGGAGAAGAAGGGGGACCCCGACCCCAGGGGGTCAAGTTTTAAAAATGCCGGTAGAATATTTTAGGAATGAGCACTAACATAGTCGATTTTATAAGCATTTTTCTGAAAGGAAGACTTTCCCACAAAAAATCATTAATTTTTCGCTTCCTACATGAGTATGAATTTGGTATTTAGGAGTTGCTAGATTTTCAGGTTGGACTACCCTGTCAAAGGATGATGAAAAAATTTATCCAGATCTAATGAGACTATTCTACTACCTATGGGATCTAGAAAACTTCAACACATATGTTAAAGGAGTAGAAATTAATTTGGGAGGTGCATGGGGAATTAGTGAGTTCAATGCACGTAGTGTGGTGGGCCATATTCTTGGTGTTCCTATGTTTGAAGATCCACTTCCTGCCAGTATCACACTTACTCGTACGTATAACTACTTAACCAGGAGCAATAAGTATCATCTAGGCATCAAATTTCTACATTATATGGACCTACCACCACAACTTAGAGTCTTATGCCTCGTAATTGCCTACTGCGTTTTACCTCAAAGGTGAGGGAACCAACTCGATCTCCAAGAGGTTGAGATCTTATGGAAATGAGACCAGAAATAATGATGAGGACCCTTCATTGGTCTATAGAAAATGGAAGTGAAGATAAGAAAGGAAATGATCTAGACTGGTTCAGCACCAGCGCTCACTGAACAGTCTACACTTGTCTAACCTAGTTGTAGGCATTATGTAGTGGAAATAAATAGATGGGTTAGCAAAAGTCTTTTTGCTTTTAATAAGATATGTATAATATTTATGTGAGAGCTCCTTTGCTCTTTGCTTATGAATTGAAGTATTCATGTTTATATGATGAATATATGTAAAAAGACTGTGGTTACTATTGATCTCTATTGGATATGACTGAATGGATATGATATGAGTTATCTTATGATAAGATGAGAGATTATACTGATATAATTTCTCTATGTATAAAAAATAAAAAATAAAAATATTATGCCTATTAAAAGAACAAGAGTTAGACTAAATAAAGAAAAACTAATTGCCAATGAGAAACCCATAAGTTAATAGGAAACAGTAGAGATGAGAAATAGTCTAGCCGACCAAGATCAAGAGCGCCGCCAAATCAGAGTAGCGTAGTGGAAGCGTGGTAAGCCATTGGAAGTATTGGAAAAAGATGATAAGGTGACTATTTCATGTGAGTCTTACCCCAGTTATTTGAAATGTAATAGGTTTTCGGATGAAAACTTTTATAAGGGGGGGATTATGACACCTAGAACATTTTAAGATCAATGAATGTAATTTAGATATTTAAAAGTTATTAATGTGTGGTTGAATTGGATGAATGAGATTAGGGCAAATGATTAAGTGAGGTGGTTAAGTTAATTATCTTCGCCCGATGTGGTTTAATGTGCACAAAAAGACAAACAAGGTGTAGGAAATGATAATGTGACATGGTTAATTATTCCATTAATTATGTTAAATTAATGATAATTATGGGATAAATTAGGTCATTACTTGGAAAATTCATAACTTGAAGCACATAAGGCGGATTGACAAGAAATTTGAAAGGTAAGCACATGTTGACCTGATCTACCTCATGAATGGTATGGATTATGTTAATCATGAATAAATTACGATGATAATGATTTAATTTCATTAAATTTCATGAGATAATTTCAAATGCTCATATCTTGATCTAGGATGATCATTTTGGGATGAATTTTTTTAAGAACGGCTAAAACAAGGTGTTCTATTGTATGGATGAATTTGATTAATCTAATCATCATGAGAAAATATTAAACAACTTATGGTTAAAATCATTGACTTTTCACCATTGAAAAAGGGGATTTCATTAATGCAAAAGTCAATGCAATTAATGGTATAATTGAGGTGTCTAAAGGAGCGATTTTTGGGTAGAGTTTTGCAATTTTTAAAATTCAAAAAATGCATGATAAAGGCTGCATTGTAGGGATGTTAAATAGGGCAGCAATATTGAGTAGGTTTTGTGTTCGCAAAAATCCAAAAATGGGCATCTTGTGGACGTTATCTTATGGATAAATATGAATTTATTTAACATCAAAATGAGGTGTAAAAAGGGGATTAAAAACTCCATTATAAAAGAGAAAGGGATGGGCAGTTTGCACATCCATTTTGGGCCGAAAAAAAGAGAAAAAATAGACAAAGACCAACATCTAGGATGTCAAACTTAGGGAGGAAAAGAAGAAGAAAAAGAAGAAGAAAAGGGAGAAACCAACTTGAGCAAGAGGAGGCAAATCACGCATCACAAGTAGGTGCTTAAGGCTAAGTTTTGGTTTGGTTGAATTGAAAGTTTTCTAGGTCAAATAATGATTCATAAATTAATTCTTCATGAATATTTCTTGATGATTTATGAAGCCTTTCATAGGGTTATTAAATGTTAAATGAGATGAGAGATTCAATTGAAGCATCAAAGAAATGATATGCATGACTTAGAGTTGTTTTCAACAAGTGCATGATGCTTAAATTTAAATTAATTTCAGTTATATGTTGCTGTTTTAACTATTTATTATGTGTTGATTATGTGAGATGTTTTCATGTTTAATTTATGTTAAACCAAGCTTACATGATGGATTTTAGAATGGTGAAACTTAGGTTTGAAAAGTAGGTGAAAATTTCATTCATTTAGGGTAGAAATGATGCATAACTTGAACAACAAGATATATGGATAATTACACGGGTAAAATACCTGAATTATGAAGAATTATGGACGTCCAAATGGGTTGAAAAATAAAATTTTAAATCTATTTTATATGACTGATAACTCGTAAAAATGCGAGTTATCATGGTCCATTTAAGACTGTATTTGCGCGTTAGTCCAAGAGATTAGGCATAGTTTGCATCCATTTAGCTTAATTTTCACTCGCTTTGCATTTTAGGAGCATTATTTAGTTTTTATGCATTTTTAGCATAAATTAGGCATTTTTAGTTCATTTATTTATTTTATTCATTTTTTGCAGGAAGGACGGGCAATATCAAGGCATGCAGGCGAGTGGAAAGCAGGTCGAGACCAAGTCGCAAGGCATGAGGATGGCGCCCGGGCGCCACCCTACGTGCCCTTGCCAGAACTCCAGCAAACAAATAGCTTCTAGTGAGTTGGCGCCTAGGCGCCACTTCACCATCATTCAGATAAGTCCTGAAGGGTTTTGAGGTCACACAACACAATAGCTTCTAGGGAGTTCGCGCCAATACATGATCACAGGTGTTCCAGGAGAGCTCTCAAGTCATGAAGTATCCAGGGAGTTGGCGCCTAGGCACCAGCCAGGGGCCCCAAGGCATGAATTTCTAGGGTTTCTAGACAGGTCTCTAAGTTACCAAGCACACAGGGAGTTGGTGCCCAGGCGCCAGATGGTGGCACCTAGGCGCCACTACGCAACCGTAAACGCAAATTTCTATACGTGTGCTGCGTAATTTGAGATTATAAATAGATCCTAGGGGTTTGCGCACGGGAAGATGACCAAGAGAGAGATACTAGAACCGGAATTGACAGCCAGAGAAGGACGAAAACGTGAACGAAACGCGGATTGAAGAGAAGATTCAACCCCATTGGTGGAAACTACCGGAAAACCAGTTTTCTCTTTATCTTTCTATTTTTCTTTCTTTGATTTTCTGAATACTTTTATAATGGATGTAAAGGATTTTATGATCATGTCTTTGAACTAAACTTCCTTTAAATGGATAGTTATGATGAATTGATATCTAATTATATTGTATTGGTTCTTTGAAATTCAGGAATGAATATTTGATTTTTCTATATGATTTTGTATAATTTACCTTTACACATGTGGTTTAATGCTTATTACAAGATTAGCTACCTTGTAAGATGATTTAATTGCTTGATTTATCCTTAGAAAAGAAAAATCTCTGCTAGATCCGTGTGTAGGGCATAGGTTTCCTCTTTGTTAAGGGGAATTGTTTAATAGATAGGAATATACCGTTAAACCCTGTGTAGTCAGTAAATAGGTTATGAACTTATCAATTTCACTTTATTTAATGGCATGAGAACATAACAATTGAATAGGGTGTAATTAGCTTTATATAGTGTTGGAAGACATATATAAAGATTATTGAACTCGGGCTAGTAAATCCATGCACAATCCAATGAAAAAGAACCAATGCAATATAATTTAGATTCAAGGATTCCGAACTATCCATTTGTCATCCCTAATTGTTAACCTGTTTCTAGTATTCCAGCGATTCCGTGGACTCCATTTTGATTTCTTATTGCATTTGTTAGCTTAGTTTAAATTCAAAAACTCAAAATTTTCTACCCACCGAAAGCAGTTAAACTAATTAATAATTCCATTTAGACAATTCCTCGTGGGAACGATACTCTACTCACTCTTTATTACTTGATTCGGCACATATACTTGTGTTAAAAGCGAGCATTTTAATTGACATATACGCAGCTCGTCAATGACCTTGAGGATGGGGATGTCCAAGGTGGAGAAAATGCGGTGAAAAGTTGCTGTTTTGAGTAATTTAATTTAGGGTTTTGATTTCATGATTATATCCTAATTAATGTGCAAATAAGTGTCTAAATTAAGAAAAAATGGAAAGGAAAATTCTGTTTCATATGAACTTGCTTATCACATAATATAAGTGTTATTAACAGAGTGCACATGAAGGGTATAGATGGCAAGGAGATAAAATGATCATGTATAATTGGTTTAAGTGCAAAAATAAAAGAAAAATATGGAAAAATGAGAAAAGATAGGGCTATTTTGAAAAAAAAGTATAAAATCTCAAAAAAATAGGATTAAAATTAGTAGCCTTAACCATAAATGGATGCCTTGAATAAGCACCAATGTGAAAATGCAAAGAATGAGTGTTAAATTAGATATGGGTGATAACTCGTGAAAATGCGAGTTATTATGGCTCATTTCAAGCTAGTTTTGCATGTTAGTCCAAGAGAATGTGGTTAGTTTGCACCCATTTAGCTTAGTTTTCAGTCACTTTTCATTTTAGGATCAATATGTAGTTTTTATGCATTTTTAGTAGAAAATTGGCATTTATAGTTCATTTATTTAGTTTTAGTTGATTTTGCAGGAAAGATGGGCAACTATCCACGTGCGAGTGAGTTGAGATGAAGAACCAAACAAAGGAAGAAGCAAGCAGGCTGGCGCCCAGGCGCAAACCTACAGCCTTAGAAGAATACTCCAGTATTCCCCCACGATGAAAAGCTTCCAGAAAATTGGTGCGCAGGCGCCAACTTGGGGCGCCTAGGTGTCACTTCACTACCATGCAGAGATATATCGAAAAGCCCTTAAGTCAAGTAGCATCCAGAGAGTTGGTGCCTAGGCGCCACGGCGACCCCGCACACGTGTGTGTCTGCACATGTTTAGTACGGACTAAAGGGAACTTAAATACTTGCTTAGGGTTCGTTTAGAAAGGAGGAAGATACAGAGAGATGGAGAGAGGGTCGTGGCTGTTGTGGAGAGAAAAGAGAGAAAACTAAAGCTTCAAGGAAGGAAAGAAGAGCAAGTGGAGATCCAAGCTATCATTGCAAATCCATTGAGTTTTATCTTCTCTTCTCATCTCTCTCTTCTTATTTGTTACTCTCCTTGCTTGGGATGATTGTAACTTAATTTTAATGGGAATTGAAGTCATGTTTATGGGCTGAACCTTCCTATGGTGGGAGATATGTAGGATTTGAACTCATAACTTATGATATTTGGTTTTCTTATCCTTGAATTGATAATACTATTGTGCTGTGACTTGTGTTACTTGAGATTACTCTTATATGTCATGCTTGATGCGTTTACAAGCTTTGCAACCTTGTGGATTGATCGAATATTCAGATTCATGCTTGGAAAAGTCGAATTTGAATAAGATCCATATATAAGGCACAGGTATTCTAGCTCTTGTTTGTGTTGGATGTTAATATGGATAGGAATATACCTATTAACCCTGTGTAATCTTGATTAAGTTATGTGGTTATCAATCTTATTTTACTTGTGTGCATGGGAACATAGCACATAGCTAAAACTTGGTTAGATTTGTATGTGTTGGAAGACATATATAAATATGAATGAACCTAGATTAGTAATCTCTGTACAACTAACTTAATTGAAACCAAATAACATGGCTATGATTCAATGAATTCATATTTCCACCTATCTTAATCATCGCAAGACAATCTCAGCAATATCCACTCCACTTTGGTCATTTACTGCTTTGCTTAGTTTAGTTTAATTCAATTCTTTGAAACCAAATCTCATTCCCTTTACCAATTCACTTAGACAATTGAGATTTAAGGTGCTGATTTGTTTAACACAATCCTCGTGGGAACGATACTCTACTCACTCTTTATTCCTTGATCGGCATGTATACTTGCATTAAAATGAGCATTTTAATTAGACATATACGTAGCTCATCAAGTTTTTGGCGTCGTTGCCAGGGATTGGTGCTTTAAACTTAGTACCTGACGATTTCAGTTGTCTACCGTGAATGTGTATATATTATACATAGTTTTCTTTTCTTTTCTTTCTTTGCTTTTGATAAAATTTTATTTTAGGGGTCTTTTATTGCAATTTTCAATAGCTTCAAATGCTCACCATTAGCCAAATGTACAATTTTCAACACTAAGCACAATGGGTTTTCATGAGTATGACAATAAATGGGCACCTCTGACTCAATTTGCAGATTTTGACAATCAAATGCAGGATATGGACAATTTTTATTCAACTTACTGCGATTTGTGTAGAGGCGAGGGACATTTATCAAATCAATGCATGTATTACTCAGCATCCATGGGTCATCTTGATCATTCAAATGATGCACGGGACAATTATGGAGACCCGCAATCAGAAAATATGATGTCGATAGGATTTCAAGCATATCAAGCAAGGGAGCCATCACCACTTGAAAGCAAGTCATCTTTTGTAGCGCCTCGAACCGGGGTGCCTAGAAGCCTTCTCCGGGATCTTATGGATTGGTAAACGTAACTCAGGATTATTGCCATGATCACGCGGCGGGTTCTTAATTGGATCTCGTCCAAAATTTTTTCATTTCTTTCTTTTTCTTTTCTTTCATCACATAAACATATACTCATCATCATTCATAATGGACTTATCCATATCATCATAAATCATCAACTTCTCATATTATTCATAACTTCGTAATTTCATACAACTTGTGTCTTTTTTGCCATATCCCATTAGGGCATTTATTCATACAAAAATCTACTAACCTTTGTAGATTCCTCTTTTCCTTTAGCATTACATGTCTTTAATCCCTTGGCTTTCTCTACACCTATCTGAGGTTGGGAAAAATAAAACATGAGTCGAAACTCAATAAGCAAGCATTTTTCTTTCATTTAAATGCATTTTTCCCCATTCGATAGAAGACACTTACCCAGTGATCAACTACCAACGGAACAGAAACATTTTCATAAAAGTCATTTCATAAATATTGGATGTGAAAATAATTCCTTTCCATATCTGACATAAACCTTCGTGTGTGGATATGCTAGCCTGGGAAACATCTCACGTAGCATGGTCCATTACGCCGGCTTCTCCGACTTGGCCTCGTCAAGGGGACCTCACATCCTTTACCCTGATTAGCCTACCTGGTCTCCTACATGCATGACTTTTGATTTTTCTGGCATTATATACCTCTTACATCAGGTAACTTGTCATTCTCATGTGGAGAATTATTTGCATCATCCCTTTAAAACATCATTTCAAATTCATGTTTTTCTTTTCAATCCATGTATGAAAATGCAATGCATTCATTCACACATAACATTTCTTTGCCTTCACCTCTTGGGAGGACGTCACCGGCACAACCCATACGACTCGACAATAGTGAAGGGGGACCTTCTGATCCGCTTTCTACCTCCACTAAAGCCTCTTCATTATGCATCATACATGTGCACATGTCCATGAACATCACATAATATCAATATGCCGGCATGACTTTTCATAAAAACTCATAAACATTCATCATTTCAAAACATTATAAGAATGACCACCCTTAAACACATTTCATAAATATTTGAAAATAAAACATATTTTCAAAAGGGTTTGCTTGCTTACCTGTGACGATCCTTTTGCTCTTCCATCCTTTCCTTGCCTTTTCCTAGACAAGTAAACATGACAACCTTATACATTTTCATCATATGTTGTGCTTGTATGCCTTGTCTTTTTCTTCAATTCACATATACGTGTCATATGAGTTTAATCTCATATGGTCCATAACATATTAACTTTAAATCATTCTTTCTTTGGGATGCATATCTATCTTCACCCTTGTCCATACATATTCTTATAACATAAATATTAATCTCAAATTTTCTTCAAAATCACGTTGTTCACTGTTCATGGTACTGTTCACGAGTACTGTTCACGATTACTCTTCATCCGAGTTACTGTTCACAGCGAGTTGGGAGTGTTCATGGGTTCCAAAAATTGACATTTTTCCCAAAAAAAAATACCATGACATAGTTCTCAGTTAGTATATCATGGAAAAATTTATGAATTTTGAATTTATCATCATTAACTTGACTAATTAAATTATTTTCTCCATATACTAAAATTCAACATAATTTCACTTAAGCATAATCCTTAAATTCAAAAATCATGAAATTAATATATCATTATTTCAACATCATAATTATCATAAACATTCATCCTAAATCATCATTTAGCAATATTGGAGCTTTATTTGCACATTTTATACATGATTTTCCCAAATGTTCTATCTTTGCTCCAAATTTTTGATGTTTAGGCATAATTTCATTTGGCAATTATAACTATACTTATTTTTTTATGCTTAGGCATTATCTAAGCATGGTTTTACCCCACTTAACACTCAAAATAAATTTGGAGAGAATCCCCTTACCTTAAGTGGAGAACTTCCCTCCTACCCGACTCTTTCTCTCTTTCCTTCTCTTTCTCCTTCTCTTCTCTCCTCAAGATAAAACGTGTTGGGGGTGGGAAAATGCCCAAATTTGGAGCTGGGTGGTGTGCTTTGGTCGTTCACCCCATGCTCCCCTTTTATAGGGTGGCATTTTTCACATATTTGCAATTTACCCCCTAGCTCCATGGGTTAAATTATAAATAATTTTCTTCAAAATCCATAAGATTTATTGAGCCATGTGCAGCCCTCCTAGCTACTGTTCACGCCCCCCTAGCTGCCTATTTTAATTATTTTTATTTCATTAAAAAATGTATATTTTAAGCTTAATTCATCCAAATTGTTGATCTTAAGATAAGATTGATTTTGGGCCGTTGATTTTGGCTCCAAAATCCATACATGTCAACATCCCAGCTGCTCCTTGGTTTAAGTGCAGATTTTCTGTAATTAATTTTATTTTTAATTAATTAAAAATAACCCAAAAGTTAAATTATAATTAATGAAAAGTGGGTTACCTTTTTTATCTTCAAATGACGTTTAATATTGAACCTTGATTCATGATTTTTGATAGATCTTGGACCACTCATCATGTTCATCATAAGATTTTGGCCATCCATAAAAATTTCACCTCAATCCGATGTCCGGATTGCAAAATATGAATTTTTCTATGTTTTCTATACAAAATCCATAAAAATTCGAAAATTAATGCTTTAATCAAAAAAGCACTTTTGTCCTTTAGTGGGAAGCTTCTTTTTTTGTCTTTTATGATTAAGTTAATCCAAAGTGATTAACTTAACTTATTCCTTAATCCCACGTTTACTATTCACGTGCACTATTCATCCGGATTAACATTCCATAATTAGCAATTTAATCATCTAATTCCACATATTGCAAAAATATCATCAATATATTTCATATAAAGATTAATACATTACCTAAGGTTTATAACTCTAGGGTTTCATACATGGTCCTAAAATTGGGGTTTCACATCTTTGGAGGACATGTGTGGCGCCCCGAACCAGGGTGCCTAGAAGCCTTACTCCGGGACCATTTTTGATTGATAAATGTGACTCAGGATTGTTGCCCTGATCACACGGCAGGATTTATATATATATATATATATATATATATATATATATATATAACATCAATGCATGGAGAATTATCATCATTCATTCAACTGGAACGATATTTTTCACATCAAAATCTTTATTATTGTCTTTACACAAATATTATCATACATCACATTTCTATCACAATTCTGCATGTCATTTTGCATGCTACCTTCATCATCATTTCCTGTCTGATGTTTGAAAAACATGGGTGAGTCATAATACTCAGTAAGCAAGTCATACATAATTTTTCAATTTCATAAAATGCAAGTGCAATGCATCCATAGCATTCATGACATTTCTTTATATGCGACGCTAGCTAGGTGTCCATCCCATACATGCTCCCATCTCAAGGAGGTCGCCGCCGGCCTAGGCCTATATAAGCGACTTGGCGATAGAGAGGGGGACATCCGGTCCGCTTACTACCTCGACTATGGCCTATTCCTTGTACATCATGCTCATTTACATACACATGCCGGCATGATATTTATAAATCATAAACATTTTATAAAAATATTTAACAAGCAGTTAGCAATCATTTCATATAAAGCATTATAGGAATGACCATCCTTAAATATAATTCATAAAATATTTGAGCAAACAATTTGCAATCATTTAGAAACATTTTAGAAAGCATATAACTTGCTTACCTTTTCAGTCGGTGTCCTCGGCCTTTTCTTTCTCTTTTCCTATTCAAGAAAAAAGGACATTTCATTCATTCCATTCAGGTTGCTTCCCATGCATGCTTTATAATATTTGGTCATTATCTCCTTATATGGATTTTTTATCCATAGGTTCTTCAAAAATTCTATCCTTATATAATATAAATATTAATCTCAAATTTTCTTCAAAATCACGCTGCTCACTGTTCATAGTACTATTCAAAATCACTGTTCATGATTACTGTTCACGTTACTGTTCATCCGGATTACTGTTCACAGCGAGTTTGGGTACTGTTCATGAGTTCCAAAAATAAAAAATACCATGACATAGTTTATGTTTAATATATCATGGAAAAATTCATGAATTTTGAATTTATCATCATTAACTTGGCCAATTAAATCATTTTCTTCATATACTAAAATTCATCATAATTTCACTTAAGTATAATCCTTAAATCCAAAAATCATGAGATTAATATATCATTATTCCAACATCATAAATATCATAAATAATCATCCCAAATCATCATTTGGCAATATTGGAGCATTATTTTTACAATTTAGACATGATTTTCCCGAATGCTCTATCTTCGCTCCAAATTTTCGATGTTTAGGCATAAATCCATTTGAACATTATAACTATACTTATTTCCTCATGCTTAAGAATTATCTAAGCATAATTTTTCCTTACTTATCATCCAAAAGAAATTTGGGAAGAGTTCACTTACCTGAAGTGAAGAACTCCTCTTCTCCTCACTTTCTCTTTCTCTTTCCTTCCTTCTCTCGTCCTCTCCTCCTTAGGTTTGGACGTGTGGGGGATTTGGAAAATTTTGGTTTTGCTCAATTGGAGCTGGGTTGGAGTGCATTTGGACGTCCCCAAGCCTCCCTATTTATAGTATTTGATTTTTCATCAAATTATAATTTACCCCCTTGCTCAAGGTATTTAATTCTAAATATATTTTTTTCTAATTTCCATCAATTGTGTGGAGAAATGTGCAGCCACCCTACAGCAACTCACGCCCCCCCCAACAGCCCTATTTTTTTATGATTTATGATTTATTAAAATTAATTATTTTAAGCTCATTAAATCTCAACCGTTGATTTTTTATGAGGATGATTTTAGGCCATTGGATTTTGGCCCCAAAAGTCTTCCCCCCTTGCACTCCCCTACCCTCGTCTGATTTTTCATTAATTATTTTGATTTTTAATTAATTAATTTAATCCAAAAGTCAAAGGAAATAAATGAAAAAGGTGAGCTACCCTTTTAATCTCCAAACGACGTTTCATCTTGACCCTTAATTCATGATTTTCATCACATCTTATACCATTCATCATGTTCATCATAAATTTTTAACCATCCATAAAAAATTTCATCTAAATCCAACGTTCGGATTTCAATTTATGAATTTTTCTTTATTTTCTCACTAAAATCCGAAATTTTCTTAAAATATTAAAAAGTATTGCTATTTCGTTCTTTAGTGCATAAATCTCCTTTTTCATCTTTTTGTGATTAGGTTAATCCAAGTGATTAACTCTTAATCACGTGTCTTAATCCTTGAGTTACTATTCATGTACACTATTCATTTGGGTTAAATCCTTAATTGCATTATTTTAATCTCTAATACACATATTTATGAATATAATTCATGAATTTTTATTCATCATAAAAATTATTATAAAAATCTAGGGTTTACGACCCTAGGTAATATATGTATTGTCTAAAGAAGTTGGGTTTCACAACATGTTCATGCAATTCATGAAGAGCCAAATGGAGTTTAACATGAACATGCAAAAGCAGTTGGAGCAGTTGGTTACTGCAATCCAAAGTAGGCATTAAGAATCTTGTTCAACTGATATTGAGGAGGACTCAAAGGAAACTGCGTTGAGTAAGGCCTACAAAGTCACTACAAGCATCAAAGAAGATATATCCATTTGGGCAGCAGAAAAATTTGCCCCTCAATTCGTGCTTGAACAATTGGCCAAGCCAATAGAAAGCCAGGAAGTGGAAGAAGAAATTGATGAAGAAATAGAGGTTGATATAGTGGAGAAAGTTGAAAATTATCATATCAACATTCATCTAATTTGTCTTCCTAAAATTCAGGTGCAATATGACTTAGATGATCAAGGCATAGCCTTGGAAAGCAACATCTTGAAGCCATCATTTATTAAAGACTCTGAAAACCTTTTCTATAGTCTCTATGAAATTCAAGAAAAGAGGCTAATTGATCTATTTGAAGAGGCTAAGAAGAGATCTAAACTTCTAGTGCACAATCCGCATGGAAGGAAGTTCGATAGAGCGGGAATTGGTTAATCATAATGGGATGTCGAGCAGAAGATAATAAATTTAGCACTGAATGAGAGGCATCCCATTACACTTTTTGATTTTTGATCTAAGAATAAAGCAGTATCTCCCAAGGCAAGAAAGGACAGGATTATCATATGGATTTTCAATCCACTTTAAAGTTGATAGATGATGGAATCAAGGAGTTTCAAGTTCATATTCATCATTCAAGACAAGAAGATGCAATTGGAGTGAGCCTCGACCTCAATTTTTGGTGCCCCGGCGCTAAGTTTTTGCAAAAGAACATGTTGCAGCAAGTTGGGATCAGAGAAGTGGCGCTCCGGCGCCATGATCCGGTGCCCTGGTGTCATATTTTTTCAAGGAAACAACATGTTGCAACTTTTGAGTCAGCAAGTCAGCGCCCCAGCCTCAATTTTGGCACCCTGGCACCGTCCCCCCAGCCAGCATAAAAAAATAGCAAAACATGAGTTTTCAGCACGCCAACTTCAACTGGCCTTAACTTTTGATCCCGGAGGAGTTACGGGAGCTACCGCATATCAACGGAAAGCATTTTTCAAGCCCGTCGACAAGAAAACCATGGTTTGCTTAGTTGATATCATTTTGAATATCAAAATCCTCCATCTTTGCATATTTTAGGCCGTTGAAGTTCTACGCAATTTATTTTACTGCTTTTAGTGAATCACCTATTTTATTACTTTAAGTAAAAGGTGTACGAATGGGTGGCTTGCATTTTTTATATATTTGTGGGCATGTGGATGTGCTGCTTGTGGGTAACTTTTTGGTTCAAGCTGTTCCATTATTTTGTTGTGGCTAAGAGTTTAAAGTAGTGGGGGAGGAGTTTATGGACTGCACTTGTGGTATCAATAATATGGCTTGAAACTTGAGTTGAATTGCCTGAGAAGAGCTTCTATGGAATCTATTTGGGGCGTAGAGTCCTGGATATTTGAGTTTGTGGTGCACTTTTCAATACTGTGCTGCTCGATTTCTTCTTTCTTTCTATTTGTGACGTCGCTCTCAACCGAGTTCTCTTATCATACACTATCCTTGTCGGCAAGTTATTTGATGTTGGAAGCCTCATTTATCATCATGTATTAAGTATTGCGAAGGCAGCCAATGCACATTTTTGATCAGTAGAGGAAGAAGAAGGAGAAGAGAGCAATGGAGACGATGAGCATCCTTTCCATCCCGACAACCGAGGGATTCACCAGTTCCTTTTCTTTCCTTTTCTTTTCCTTAGTTTTCCATTTGTATTTGCATATCATCTGCATGTGGATCTCCATATCATTGTCATTTGCATTTTTTTAGTTTATATGCATTGAGGACAATGCATTCCTCAAGTTTGGGGGGTGCTTTGTTCTATTGTGTTTGTAGTCATGCATGTTGGAAATATGTGGAAAACAAGCTAAATCTATGTTTTGATGATTAACAAATCAATTTGAGTAAGTCTTGGCTACTAACATATTTGTGGATATGTTTAAGAGATATACATTTGAAGAACATAAAGCATGGAAGGCCAAGTCGTTCTCCAAGTCGACCCCAAGATCGACTTCAAGAAGCCAAATCTGTCCAGAGATGAAAATGGGAGAAGAACAAGTGAAGTCGCAGGCCAAGTCAACTCCACTTGCGACTTGGGAAGCCAAGTCACAAACGAAGTCGACTCCAGCATCGACTTCAGACAGAAAAAACCGTCCAGAGTTGAATTTGGGACAGAAGTATACCGAAGTCGCAAACGAAGTCGACTCCAGTTGCGACTTGGGCGAAGTTGCAGACGAAGTCGACCCCAAGTGCGACTTGAGGACTTCAAAGCTCAAAGATGCAGTTTCAAGCTCATTCCAAGAATCTATTTGAACTTTCTCAAATCCAAAGTAAGGTGCAAAGACTATTCTCAAGATTAACTTGAGTTTCTTAATGTTCAAAATAAGAATACATGTTCAAGATCAAATCAAGTCTATCAAGTCCAAGGCAAAGATACAAGTACGTTTCAAATATACAAGTCGTAAAGATCAAATGACTCCAAAGCAAGCAAGGTGCATGAATCTACCATGCAAGATTCAAGTTCTTCAAAGATTCACAAGGTTCAAGCTAATCCAAGAAGAATCAAAGTCAAGCTCTTCAAGAATCACAAGATCTACAAGTATAAGGAGCCATTCTAAAATGAAAGCAACTAAAGGAAGAAAGCAAAACAAGATAGAAGCAAGTCAATGAGGATCAAAGCATATTTTTGCAAAGACCAAGTCAAGTCGCAACCCAAGTCGACTCCATGATCGACTTGAGTTGAAGTCTGAAGCCAAAGTCGACTCAAGACTCAGACTTGGATCCTGAAGAGGTGAAGTCGCACCCGAAGTCGACTTCACCTGCGACTTGGGTCAAGTCGATACCCAAGTCGACCCAACCTGGAACTTGAAGTCGCGAACAGAAGGCGAAGTCGCACCCGAAGTCGACTCCATCTGAGACTTGGGCGAAGTCGCATCCGAAGTCGACTCCACCTGCGACTTGGGTCGCAACGGTCGGATAATTTTCGAAGGTTGGCGCATTAAATGCGCGCCACCTACCTTCTAATGTTCGGATTCCCTCCACAATTATAAAAGGGAGTTATTGTGGACGAGGGAAGTAGCGGAGAATCATTAAGTGTGCTTAACTCCTATATTCAAGAGCTCAAAAGAGATCAAGTCATTCAAAGAGGAAGAACTTTGCTTCAAATTGCAAGAGCTACATTTCTGAATCTTCAAAGCCTACATTACGAGTTCTTCTCTGCGCCAAATTGCTTCTACACATCTGTAAAGTGTAGACTCCTTTTGTTATTTCGTTTTGTTGTATTGAACTTGATTTAGTTTGAGGAACTAAGATCAAGTGTAAGCAAAGTAGTGTGTGATTGGAGTGGAACTCATCACCTACTTGTGCTGTGTTGTGTTGAAGCCCCCTAGAGCTGGAATCTAGAAGAGAGCAGTGGCTCTAATTGTATTTGAAGAATACAATAGTGGAACCCAAGTCGCAAGGAGTGTGAGCTTGGAAGAGTGCAGTAGGGAGGTTGCCCGAACCACTATAAAAATCTTGTGTGCTTGATTTATATTTCTGCTCTCTATATTATATTGCTTTCGATTTCGTTTCTTCATTAAGGGGACTAGATTAATCCGGGGTAAAGTTTTTGTTTAAGTTATAAATTTTTAAATACCCAATTCACCCCTCCCCTCTTGGGTAATTGCCATCAACTCGGGACCAACAATGCATTGCATTTAGATGGTTATATTATATATGTTTGTTAGGTTGCATTGCATTTAAAATCTTGCCTGTGATAATCAGTTAGTTGCAATCTATGTTAAGGAATATTTGCAATATTCAAGAAAACTCTAAATTGAAATCAAAATTCATGAAAATTTGAAATTTTCAAATGACATGTGAATGATATGATCAGTTAAGCAGTTGAATTTTATAGTTCACGTACTTGCCAATATGTTCTATTGAAATGATTAAGGTAAATTGTTGTGTAATATAAATGTTTGTGCCTAATTATGCTTAATGATATATCTTTTGCAATCTTTGTTCCCCATTTTTGAACTTATATATATTCTTTTCAACCTTATGCTTTAAAGTAAATATATTGTCTCATTGATTCATAGTGTAATTCATCTTTTTACTTGAGACTTAAGGTTGAAAAATGCAGGCACATAGTAAATCGGCTTAATATAGTTCTCATAATAAGATTTTGCAATAAATAATGAAGGGGGTGACTAACCCAAGCTGAGTAACCAGGACTTGGCATATACAAATGTCGAGGTTCGCATAAAAAGGCAAGGAAAAGTCATAGTAATATCAATTCATAGAAAATTCTTCCTAGATACCCTGAAATATGGTGAGGGGAATTTAAAAAAAATGAATGAAAAAAAGAGAAATCTTCAGATATCCTGAAATATGGTGAGGAGAGTCAAAGTAATAAGTTTCGGGGAACTAATTGTACAATTTTGTAAGTCTAGGCCAAGTAAAATAGAAGGATGAATGCTATGTCCTTTTGAGATGATAGATTTACTTTGAGCATATTCGTTTGTATTACATTCGTCTTAAGAAATCCTTTTGATCAAGAGAACGGTTGACAAGGTTGAACTATAACTTTTAACAACTTATGGATATCATTTGCATGTAGTTTGATTTTCATATTGAGAATGACATCTTGGCTTGATCTTAACAGGGGTTCATGAGTTATTTCAATTTATTGTTATCTTGCGCATTGTCAACATAAGAGATATCATTGCAATGCTAAGGATTAAATGCAGGCTTGATTTTGACATATAATAGTTGCATACATTTGTGTTTTATGTGTTGCTTGAGGACTAGCAATATTTAAGTTTGGGGGTGTGATAACTCGTGAAAATGCGAGTTATTATGGCTCATTTCAGGCTAGTTTTGCATGTTAGTCCAAGAGAAGTGGTTAGTTTGCACCAATTTAGCTTAGTTTTCACTCATTTTGCATTTTAAGAATAATATGTAATTTTTATGCATTTTTAGTATAAAATAGGCATTTATAGTTCATTTATTTAGTTTTAGTTGATTTTGTAGGAAAGTCGGGCAACTATCCGCGTGCGAGTGAGTCGGGATGAAGAACCAAGCAAAGGAAGAAGCAAGCAGGCTGGCGCCTAGGCACAAACCTACAGCCTTAGAAGAATACTCCAACATTCCCCCATGATGAAAAGCTTCTAGGAAATTTCCTAGGCGCCACTTCACTACCATGCAGAGATATGTCGAAAAACCCTTAAGTTAAGTAGCATCAAGAGAGTTGGTGCCTAGGCGCCACGGCAACCCCGCACACGTGTGTGTCAGCACATGTTTAGTACGGACTAAGGGGAACTTAAATACCTGCTTAGGGTTCGTTTAGAAAGGAGGAAGATATGGAGAGACGGAGAGAGGGTCGTGGCTGCTGTGGAGAAAAGGGAGGAAACCAAAGCTTCAAGGAAGGAGAGAAGAGCAAGTGGAGATCTAAGCTATCATTGCAAATCCATTGAGTTTCATCTCCTCTTCTTATCTATCTTTTCCTATTTGTTATTCTCCTTACTTGAGATTATTGTAACTTAATTTTAATGGGAATTAAAGTCTTGTTTATGGGCTGAACCTTCCTATGGTGGGACATATGTAGGATTTGAACTCATAACTTATGATATTTGATTTTCTTATGCTTGAATTGATAATACTATTGTGCTGTGATTTGTGTTACTTCAGATTACCCTTATATATCATGCTTAATGCGTTTACAAGCTTTGCAACCTTGTGAATTGATCGAATATTCAGATTCATGCTTGGAAAAGTCGGATTTGAATAAGATCCATATAGAAGGCACAAGTATTCTAGCTCTTGTTTGTGTTGGATGTTAATATGGATAGGAATATACCTATTAACCTTGTGTAATCTTAATTAGGTTATGTGGTTATCAATCTTGTTCTACTTGTGTGCATGGGAACATAGCACATAGCTAAAACTTGGTTAGGTTTGTATGTGTTAGAAGACATATATGAATATCAATAAACCTAGATTAGTAATCTCTGCACAATTAACTTAATTGGAACCAAATAACATAGCTATGATTCAATAAATTCATATTTCCACATATCTTAATTATCTCAAGGCAATCTCAGCAATATCCACTCCGCTTTGGTCATTTACTGCTTTGCTTAGTTTAGTTTAATTCAATTCTTTGAAACCAAATCTCATTCTCTTTACCAATTCACTTAGACAATTGAGATTTAAGGTGCTGATTTGTTTAACACAATCCTCGTGGGAACGATACTCTTCTCACTCTTTATTACTTGATTAGCACGTATACTTGCGTTAAAACGAGCATTTTAATTAGACATATACACAGCTCGTTAATGGGAGGTGTTAAACTTCTATATGATTGAGTTAAACTTAAAGGTTATAATGAGCTTGAAAACCTACCCTAAATAAGGGTATTAAAATGGGAAGAATGGTCAGAAATGACTCGCAAGTTATACCAATAGGTGAATTGGAAAAGTTGACACCAGACTTGGAAAAACGTGGGTTAAGTTAGCTAGATGTGAATTTATATGGGTTGAAAAACCTAAGGATGTGCAAGTATTTAAAATTTTATATATATGAATGAAATATCATTCTCATGTATTAGGCAAAGGTAAATAAAAGGTGGAAGAAAGGGACTAAAGTGAATACAAGTAAGCAAGCAAACTTTTAAAATTATTAATTTCTTCTTAAAGTGTTGAAATGATTGAAAGTGTTTTATGTTGATGCTTCAAAAAATTTCTTACAAGTGATCAAACACAAGTCTTGAAATTATGACTTTAATGAAAAGCCTCATAATTGCTTTATTGCAAGCAAGCAACACTTTTTAAATAATTTATTTTATCTCAAGTGTTGCAAAGATTTAATATTCTTTACATTGATGAGTTTAAAAATTGCTTACAAGTAAGCAAGTCCATAAGATACTATTTCTCAAGGATTTTATGAAGAAAAATGGAGTTTTTGACCTTTCCACAAAGAAATATTGCAAACAGGTTCTGAGTTTTACTTTTATGGAATTTTGTAAAAAACAAGTACAATTATGAAAGAAAAGAAAAAGGGGTTCTATTTATAGAAAGAAATTGTGTATTTCTTTATATGATACTTGAAAATAAATGATAATTTGAAAATGGTCCATTTGTTGAAATGGTTTATCAGAAATGTTTTGATTTCCTTTAAATATGAAAATACTTTGAAATGCCTTGAAAATGTTTATACGGATGTTTCTAAAAAGAGTTTAAGGATGACCAACTTGATTAGTTGATTGTACAAATGAATTGATTTTTGTTGCTAAAATAGTATTCAAAGGGATATGCAAGCTCTTCTTTACAAAAAAAATGACAAGGATGAAATGTGGGCAAGTATATGATATCGGGGTGCATAAAGGAAGATGCAATTGCATACCCTTTGCTTATGAAAAGTCCTGAAACGGAAGTAAAGAAACTGTCGATAAGAAAAGTTTCTTTTCATGAATATTGAAATGCTTTGAAATCCCTTTATCATGATCATTTTAAGATTTACTACAAGAAACACTTTTCGAAAGATTTTTTCTCAAATATTACCAATGCTTATCAAAATGTTTTACTTAAATATTTCTAAAATTATTTAAGGGTGGTCATCCTAAAGCTAGAATTCAAATGATGTTTATGGAAATAAGTTAAAGTGGGTGCGCCCACTTTTCAAGTTGATAAAAAGGACATGGACTGTGGTCTGTGATGTTTCATAAAATCATACTATCATATGGACATATATTATGATGTATGGTGTACCAGAATAATAAATAGGTCAATTGTAGAGACGGTCGTAGATGGACCAAGGCCTTATTCTATATATGACTAAGTCAGTAAGGGAAGGCGGGACAATAGCGGTGCCCTCCCTGAGGTGGGAGTAGGTTCAAGGAACGGCCGCCTGGCTAGCGTGTTGTTGTATGATGGATTCTTTTCCACAAGGTAGATGATCACTTGGTAAGTGTCACTACTAAATGGGGAGCAATGTATTTGCATATGTTAGCTTTTAAAAAACCCAGAAAACTGGAATATGAAATTATTTATATAAAAAGCTACCCTAAATGAGGTCACAAAAATTTATACAAAAAAGGAGTTTACCCTAAATAGGGTCATAAAAGTGTTTACACGAAAAGTGTATTTATCAAGGTTGAGATGAAATGACTTCTATGCAAATGCATAAATGAAAAAGGATTACATGCATATGCCTTGTTTGTTTTAAAGAAGCCCCAAAATAGGGACTTGAAAAATGATTTGCAAGAAAAATATCTTGGGACATTAAAATGTCCATTAGGAACAATGAGAATTAGCTAAACAGGTTTATACGCATATGCATCCCCTTTAAAAAAACCCAGACGTGGGATATAAAAAGGTTTATATAAAAAAGATGTTTACGAAAATCTTTTACAGGAAAATGCTTACCTAACGATAAAATACTTGCTTATTGAGTTCTCATTCACGTTTTGTTTTTCCAAACCTGAGACAAGACAGGGAAGCTTAAGAGGTAAAGAACCTGAGCAACTGAGGAAATTTATGAGTTGGTATGCATGTGTGTGGTAAAATGATTACCTTCAATGTATGGAATGGTATGATTAGAATTTTTAATGAATGATAAGGTATGTGAACTTACTGATAGTTATAAATTCTATATGAACTAATAGTTGAATTTATGTATACAAGTGTGATGTTGAATATTTAATGATAAATGTATTTAACATGGTTATGGCATGACTAGGTTGATAAGTCAATGATGTAAGGGAACAAGATGAAATTTTATGAATAATATGTGTAGTTGATGACAAGTGCCAGGAGGTGAAATAATGAAAAAATATATAAGGAAGAGTAATCGATTAGTATTTTACAAAAAAAATGTCAAGTGCGACGAAATGCAACAAAAAACAAAGTGTATCATTGCTTGTAAGATGAATGGAGTAAAAGGTAAAGAAATGAAATGATGAAGGGAAAAGGGATGAAATGAAAATAAAATTTTGGACGAGATCCAATTTAAGAACCCACCGTGTTATCAGGGCAACAATCCTGGCTCATATTTACCAATCAATAACGATCTTGGAGTAAGGCTTTGTGACGTCTCGGGTCGGGGGCACCACATAGCTTAGTATCAGAGCAAGGATTGGTAAACAGGCGTGGAAATAGAAGATGGGAGGAAAAAATGATGAAAGAGATAGATTTTAATTATATGACATATAAGACATATATTGTCTTTTATTGTGTGTAAATATGATGCATTGACATGATTATTTTAGGAAATGTAGCGGGCTTGCTATGTTTCACAATGTAGGTGGTATATAAAGGAAAAATGATAACGGGGCCAGATAAGATAAGAAGGGGGAAGCTGAGAAAAGATAAAGGATAGAAGGGAATATGAATAGATGATGCGCCACACAATGGGACCTTTCATTTAGACCCCCATACCTGAAGTTTACCACACCCCACTTCACATAGCATAAGACCATGCTAGAATTTACATGTATGGGATGCGGCATCGCCGCGCCACTTGGGTGACACTTAGGCATAGACTCTCTAGATGTTTGGTGATTTAGGGTTCCAGAACCTTCTTTAACAGTGGTTATCTAGCACCCATAATTGGTGTCGAGGTGCCGGTATGTCTAGGTTAAAATGCAGGCCTTGCTTCGCAATGGTTGCTTTCTTAATTCCATTAATCTCTAAAATAGTTAGTTACCTTTGTTTACTGCAAAAGCAACCTCACGCCATGAAAGGTGAGGATGGAAATGAGAAAGTTAGGGAAAAAAATGAAGAGTTGTGAATAGTAATGATGATAAGCCCATAAGAAATAGGAGGCCAAGTGATGATGAAAGACCCCAGAAAAAGGTCCAATGAGAATGGAAATAAGAATGAAAGTGAACATGAGAATAAGAATGGGATAGATGAAATTGGCAAAAATCCTTTTGATTTTTAAGATGATAAATGAATGTATGATGTTTTGACAAAAAGATATTATTCATTTATGAGTACACTTGATTTCATTTATATGATGAGTGCATGTGTAAAGGAAAGGTCAGCGACATTTTTATTTAATATAATTGACTATGTATGATATGAATTGTATCATGATAAGAGATGGTATTGATATAATTTTTACATGTGTAGAAAATGACATGACTATCACTAGAGCAAGAGCTAAGCTGAATAAGGGGAAGATAGTTGCAAATGATGAATCTATGAATCAACAGAAAGTATGAGAAGCTAGTAACAAATTTAAGCAACCAGGGCAGAGAAGACAACTAAAGCCAAGGACTCGTCAATAATAGGAAAATATAAACCCTGAGTCAAAGGTTGAAGGTGGTGCCACTATAGGTAACACCTCACAGGTAGAATTAATGGAGGAAAGGATAGTTGTGGTTGTAAAAGAAGCTGTGCAGTAGGCCACCCGGGATTAAGCAACTCAAGTAGTAGAGGTAATACGAGGTTTTTTGGAAAGAGCCCAACAGGATCAATTAGAATGGAATGAAAGAGATAAGACGGTACATGTAATAATTCCTAACCTAGTACTAGAACCCTTAAGGATTGATAATGATATGATAGAAGCAGATGGGAAGGTTATCACCTAAGTTTTCAGGTGAATCAGACCTCGTTCAGGGTAAGCAGTGGATGACTGAAATTAAAAAGTTGCTTAAAGTTTTTTCATGTAGTGATGATCAGAAAGTTTTATGCGTCACCTAATTATTGATTGGGAATGCTTATGAATGGTGGAAGACTCTAATAGCCACTATGCCACATTCGAGAAAGGTGACGTGGCAAACTTTTATGGAAGAATTTAATAAGGAATATCTCCCAGTAGGACTTCAGAGTAAAACAAATGTTGAGTTCGAACAATTACAACCAGGGCAAGGACAACTTGACCCTAAAGCCAAAGAACTTGATGTAGTGAAGGAAAGAACCAAGAAGGCGGTGACAAGAAAGAAGAAAACAAACTATACCATAATAGGTCCTTCAATCTGTGAAAATTGTCAAAAATGCTTCTTTGGTGAATGTTTAAGGGGTTCAAATTGATGTTATAAATGTGAACAGGTTGGCCATGAGGCAAGAAATTGTCAAGTTATTGAGGCAATAGAGCTAAAGTGCTTCAATTGTGATCAAGTTGGACATATTGCCTCAAAATGCCCGATCAAGACATAAGGAGCAATAAGACAAAGAGGGGCTAGTCCGGCAAAAGCTAACTGCAGTTGCTAATCGATCGAAAATCTCTGCAATTTCAGTGCAGATGTGTGTATTCAACCACGTTGAGTTATCATTGAATAAGAGGAAAAGAAGGTTATAGGTATGATACCATGAAGAGTGATATCATAGCAAGGAATGGTAAATAGGTGTAGAAAAATGAAGGGAAAAAAGATTATTCAAGATTCTCTCCAATCCTTATGTGTTTGGAAGAGAGAGGTTTCTCCCCATGATGATGATAAGCTTATAGGAAATGAGACCAGAAATAATGATGAGGACCCTTCACTGGTCTATAGAAAATGGAAGTGAGGATAAGAAAGGAAATGCTCTAGACTGGTTTAGCACTAGCGCTCTCACTGAGCAGTCTACAATTGTATAACCTAGTTGCACACATTATGTAGTGGAAATAAATAGATGGGTTAGCAAAAGTCTTTTTGCTTTTAATAAGATATCTATAAAATTTATGTGAGAGCTCCTTTGCTCTTTGCTTATGAATTGAAAGTATTCATGTTTATATGATGAATATATGTGAAAAGACGGTGGTTACTATTGATCTCTATTAGATATGACTGAATGGATATGATATGAGTTATCTTATGATAAGATGAGAGATTATACCGATATAATTTCTCTATGTATAAAAAAATAAAAATAAATAAAAATATTATGCTTATTAAAAGAACAAGAGTTAGACTGAACAAAGAAAAACCGATTGTCAATGAGAAACCCATAAGTTAATAGGAAACAGTAGAGATGAGAAATAGTCTAGCCGACCAAGGCCAAGAGCGCCGCCAAATCAGAGTAGCGCAGTGGAAGCGTGGTAAGCCATTGGAAGTATTGGAAAAAGATAATAAGGTAACTATTTCATGTGAGTCTTACCCCAATTATTTGAAATGTAATAGGTTTCCGGACGAAATGTTTTATAAGGGGGGATTGTGATACCTAGAACATTTTTAGATCAATGAATGTAATTTAGGTATTTAAAAGTTATTAATGTGTGGTTGAATTGGATGAATGAGATTAGGGCAAATGACTAAGTGAGGTGGTTAAGTTAATCACCTTTGCCTAATGTGGTTTAATGTGCACAAAAAGACAAACAAGGTGTAGGAAATGATGATGTGACATGGTTAATTATTCCATTAATTATGTTAAATTAATGATAATTATGGGATAAATTAGGTCATTACTTGAAAAATTCATAACTTGAAGCACATAAGGCGGATTGACATGAAATTTGAAAGGTAAGCACATGTTGATGTGCTCTACCTCATGAATGGTATGGATTATGTTAATCATGAATAAATTACGATGATAATGATTTAATTTCATTAAATTTCATGAGATAATTTCAAATGCTCATGTCTTGATCTAGGATGATCAGTTTGGGATGAGTTTTTTTATGAACGGCTAAAACAAGGTGTTCTATTATATGGATGAATTTGATTAAGCTAATTATCATGAGAAAATATTAAACCACTTATGGTTAAAATCATTGGCTTTTCACCATTGAAAAAGTGGATTTCATTAATGCAAAAGTCAATGCAATTAATGGTATAATTGAGGTGTCTAAAGGAGGGATTTTTAGGTAGAGTTTTGCAATTTTTAAAATTCAAAAAATGCATGATAAATGTTGCATTGTAGGGACGTTAAATAGGGCAGCAATATTGTGAAACCCCAATCTTAGACATGTATAAAACCCTAGGGTTGTAAACCCTAGTAATGTATTAATAAAATATATATTCATGAGTATGAAAATATGTGGTAATAGAGGTTAAAATAATTATGAAATTCGGATGAATAGTGCATGTGAATAGTACAAGTGAATAGTAACTCTGAGATTAAGACACGTGATTAAGAGTTAATCACTTGGATTAACCTAATCACAAAAAGACGAAAAAGGAGATTTATGCACTAAAGGACAAAATAGCAATACTTTTTGATATTTTAATAGAATTTCGGATTTTAGTGAAAAATTAAAGAAATATTCATAATTTGCATTCCGGACGTCGGATTGAAGTGAAATTTTTTATGGATGGCCAAATATTTATGATGAACATGATGAATGGTTTAAGATGTGATGAAAATCATGAATAAAGGGTCAAGATGAAACGTCGTTTGGAGATCAAAAAATAGCCCACTTTTTCATTTATTATAAATTGACTTTCGTGTTATTTTATTAATTAAAAAGAAAAATAATTAAATGAGGAGAATCTTGGGCATGGATGACCTTGGACTTTTGGGGCCAAATCCAATGGTCCAAATCCATCATCATCAAAAATCAATGGCTAGGATTGAATTAGCCTAAAATAATTTTTTTTAATAAATAAAAAAAAATAGGGCTGCCATAGGGGGGTGTGAATAGTGTAGGGTGGGCTGCACATGGCTCAAAGCACCTTTTGGAAATTAGAAAAAAAAATATTTATAATTTAATACCTTGAGCTAGGGGGAGTAAATTACAATTTTATGAAAAATCAAATACTATAAATAGGGGATGCATGGGACGTCCAAAGGCACACCATTCTAGCTCAAGCTTGAGAAATTCAAGCCTTTCCTACCCCCAAATTCGTTTCTAAGAGAGAAAGAGAAGGTTAGAGAGAGAAAAGGCAAGTAGGAGGAGAGATTTTCTACTTCAGGTAAGTGAATTCTATCCAAATTTCTTTTGGATCTTAAGTAGGATAAAACCATCCTTAGATAATGTCTAAGCATGAGAAAATAAGTATAGTTATAATGCTTAATTGGAATTATGCCAAAACATCAAAAATTTGAAGCAAAGATAGAGCATTCGGGAAGATAGCATATGATATGTGTAAATAATTCTCCAAAATTGCTAAATGATTATTTGGGATGAATGTTTATGATAGTTATGATGTTGGAATGATGATATATTAATCTCATAATTTTTGGATTTAAGGATTATGCTTAAGTGAAATTATGTTGATTTTTAGTATATGGAGAAAATGATTTATTTAGCCAAGTTAATGATGATGAATTCAAAATTCATGAATTTTCCCATGATATACTAACTAAGAGCTATATCATAGTATTTTTATTTTTGAAAAAAATGTCAATTTTTGGAACCCATGAACAATAACCCACGTTGCTGTGAACATTAACCTCGGGTGAACAGTAAACGTGAACAGTTACCCATGAACAGTGATGATGAATACTACCATGAACAGTAAAAAGCATAAATTTGGTGGAAAAAGATGAGATTAGTATTTATATCTTAAAGAATATATAGATGGAATTTTTAAAGGAATTTATGGATTAAAAAATCCATATAAGGAGGTAATGACCAAGTATATTTATAAGATTAACCTCTATAGGAATGAGGTAATGAATGATTATAAAGCATGCATGGGAAGCAATATAAGATGTGGAATGATATAAATAAAATATCGTTTTTCCTTGTATAGGAAAAGGAAAAGAAAATGTGAAGGACACAGACTAGGGAGGTAAGCAAGTTATATGCTTTCTAAAATATTTTTAAATGATTACAAATTGTTTGCTCACATGTTTTATGAATTATATTTAAGGATGGTCATTCCTATACTGCTTTACATGAAATGATTGCTAACTGCTTGTTGAATTATTTTCTAAATGATTTATCAAGTTTTATGAAGCATGTCATGCCGGCATATGTATGAACATGGTGCACAAGGAAGAGGCTTTGGTGGAAGTAGTAAGCGGATCAGAGAGTCCCCCTTCACTATTGCCAAGTCGCAAGGGCTGTGTGCCGGTGGCGTCCTCCCAGAGGTTAGAGGCACAAGGAAAGTCATGAATGAATGAATGCATTGCATTCTCATGAAATGCATGAAAAGGTTTCTATCCCATTGGTAATTGATCACTTGGTAAGTGTCTCCTACCAAATGAGGAGAAATGCATTTGAATGAAAGGAAAATGTTTACTTGCCAAAGAAAAAAGTTTGCTTACTGAGTATTATTACTCATATGTATTTTCAAAATAACAAACAAGCTATGGAGCTGACTCATAAAGGATGCCAGGTAGAAATGACCTCCAAATTTAATTACAGTTCTATGTATGCGTCCAAGGGAACAAATGTATGATAACCATGTTGAAGACATGTTTTATGTATATTACAAACATGATTGTACTTATGTGAATTATTTCAATAAAAAGAAGATATGAATGGTTTTATGATGATATGGATGAGTCTATTATGAATAAAGTGTATGCTTAAGTGACGAATGAAAAGAAAAAAAAATTGGACAAGATTCAATTAAGAACCAGCCGCGTGATCAGGGCAACAATCAGGAGTCACATTTACCAATCGACAAAATCCCGGAGTAAGGCTTCTAGGCACCCCGGTTCGGGGCGCCACAAATATTGAGCAGCTTTTGTGCTCACAAAATGCCAAAAATGGGCATCTTGTGGACGTTATCTTATGGGCAGATTTGGGCAGAAATTTTGAATATATATATATAATAGAAAATTCAAGGGATAAACATGACATCACATGTATGGATAAATATGAATTTATTTAATGTCAAAATGAGGTGGAGAAAGGGAATTAAAAACACCACTATAAAAGAGAAAGGGATGGGCAGTTTGCACGTCAATTTTGGGCCCAAAAAAAGAGAAAAAATTGACAAATACCAACAGCAAGGATGTCAAACCTAGGGAGGAAAAGAAGAAGAAAAATAAGAAGAAAAGGAGAAGAAAAGGGGGAAACCAACTTGAGCAAGAGGAGGTAAACCACACATCACGAGTAAGTGCTTAAAACCAAGTTTTGGTTTGGTTAAATTGAATGTTTTCTAGGTCAAATAATGATTCACAATTGATTTATTTATGAATATTTTTAAATGATTTATGAAGCCCTCGATAGGGTTATTAAATGTTAAATGAGATGAGAGATTCAATTCAAGCATCATAGAAATGATATACATGACTTAGAGTTGTTTTCAACAAGTGCACCATGCTGAAATTTAAATTAATTTTAGTTATATGTTGTTGTAACCATTTATTATGTGTTGATTATGTGAGTTATTTTCATGTTTAATTTATGTTAAACCAAGCTTATATGATGGACTTTAGAAGGGTGAAACTTGGGTATGACAACTAGGTGAAAATTCCATTCATTTAGTGTGAAAAATGATGCATAACTTGAACAACAAGGTATATGGATAATTTACATGGGTAAAATACCCCAATTATGAAGAATTATGGATGTTCAAATGGGTTGAAAAAGAAAATTAAAAATCTGTTTTATATGACCTTGAGGATGGGGACGTCCAAGGTGGAGAAAATGAGGAGAAAAGTTGTTGTTTTGAGTAATTTAATTTAGGAATTTTGATTCATGATTATACCCTAATTAATGTGCAAATAAGTGTCTAAATTAGACAAAAATAGAAGGGAAAATTCTGTTTCATATGAACTTGCTTATCACATGATATATGTGTGATTAAAAGAGTGCACATGAAGGGTATGGATGGCAAGGAGGGGAAATGATCATGTATAATTGCTTTAAGTGAAAAAATAAAAGGAAAATGAGGCAAAATGAGAAAAGACAGAGCTGTTTTGAAAAAACAATAAAATCTCAAAATTTTGGGATTAAAATTAGTAGCCTTAACCCATAAATGGATGCCCTTAATGAGCAACAATGTGAAAATGCAAAGAATGATTGTTAAATGAGATATGGGAGGTGTTAAACTTCCATATGATTGAGCTAAACTTAAAAGTTATAATGAGCTTGAAAACCTACCCTAAAGAATGGTACTAAAATAGGAAGAATGGTCCCAAATGACTCACAAGTTACACCAATAGGTGAATTGGAAAAGTTGACACCAAACTTGGAAAAACGTGGATTAAGTTAGCTAGATGTGAATTCATGTGGGTTGGAAAATCTTAAGATGTGCAAGCATTTGAAATTTTATATATATGGATGAAATATCATTCTCATGTACCTAGGCAAAGGCAAAGAAAAAGTGAAAAGAAGGGATTAAAGTGACTGTAGTTAAGCAAGCAAACTTTTGAAATTATTGATTTGATCTCAAAGTGTTGAAATGATTGAAAGTGTTTTATATTAATGTTTCAAATAATTTCTTACAAGTGAGCAAACACAAGTCTTGAAATTATGTCTTTAATGAAATGCCTTGGAAAATTGCTTTATTGCAACCAAACAACACTTTTTAAAATATTTATTTTATCTCAAATGTTACAAAGATTGAAAATGCTTTACATTGATGAGTTTAAGAACTGCTTACAAGAAAGCAAGTTCATTAAGATACTATTTTTAAAGGATTTTATGAAGAAAAAGAGAGTTTTTGACCTTTCTACAAAGAGACATTGCAAATAGGTTTTGAGTTTTACTTTTACGGAATTTTGTGATAAACAAGTACAATTATGAAAGAAAAGAAAAAGGGTGTGTATTTCTTGACATGACACTTGAAAATAAATGATGATTTGAAAATGGTCCATTCGTTGAAATGGTTTGTCAGAAATGTTTTGATTTCCTTTAAACATGAAAATACTTTGAAAATGCATTAAAAATGTTTATACGAATGTTTCTAAAAAAGGTTTAAGGATGACCAACCTGATAAGTTAATTGTACGAATGAATTGATTTTTGTTGCTAAAATAGTATTCAAAGGGATTTGCAAGCTCTTCTTTACAAAAAAAATGACAAAGATGAAATGTGGACAAATATATGATATCAGGGTGGATAAAGGAAGATGATGCAATTACATATCATTTGCTTACGAAAAGCCCTAAAATGGAAATAAAGAACCTATTAGTGAGAAAAGTTTTTTTTCATAAATATTGAAATGCTTTGAAATCTCTTTGTTATGATGATTTTAAGATTTACTACAAGCAACAATTTTAGAAAGATTATTTTCTTAAATATTACCAATGCTTATCAAAAAATTTTACTTAAATATTTCTAAAATTATTTAAGGGTGTCATCTTAAAACTAGAATTCAAATGATGTTTATGAAAATATGTTAAAGTAGGTGCGCGCACTTTTCAAGTTGCTAAAAAGAACACGGACTGCGGTCTGTGATGTTTCATAAAATCATTCTAACATATGGACATATATGATGATGTTTGGTGCACCAGAACAATGAATATGTCAATTGTAGAGATGGTCACAGATGGACCGGGGCCCACTCTACATATGACCAAGTCACTGAGGGAATGCAGGAGGCCAGCGGCGCCCTCCCTGATATGGGAGAAGGTTCAAGGAACGGCCGCCTGGCTAGCATGCTGTTATATGATAGATTCTTTTCCAAAAGGTAGATGATCGCTTGGTAAGTGTCACTACTGAATGGGAAGAAATACATTTGCATGTGTTTGCTTTTGAAAAACCCAGAAAACTGAGAGATGAAATTATTTATATGAAAAGTTAACCTAAATGGGGTCACAAAAGTTTATACAAAAAAAGGGGTTTGCCCTAAATAGGGTCATAAAAGTGTTTACACGAAAAGTGTATTTATCAAGGTTGAGATGAAATTATTTCTATGCAAATGCATACATGAAAAAGGATTACATGCATATGCCTTGTTTGTTTTAAAGAAGCCCTAAAATGGGGACATGAAAATTGATTTACAAGAAAAATATCTTAGGACATAAAAATGTCCATTAGGAACAATGGGAATTACCTAAAAAGGTTTATACACATATGCATTGCCTTTGAAAAGCCCAAACATGGGATATAAAAAGGTTTATATGAAAAATATGTTTATGAAAATATTTTACAAGAAAATGCTTGTTTGACGATAAAATGCTTACTTATTGAGTTCTCACTCATGTTTTATTTTTCCAAACCTTAGACAGGTATAGGGAAGCTCAAGAGGTAAAGAACTTCAGCAACTGAGGAAATGTATGAGATGGTATGCATGTGTGTGCTAAAATGATTAGCTACGATGTATGCCATGGTATAATTGGAATTTTTAAGGAATATTAAGGTATGTGAACTTACTAATAGTTCTAAATTCTATATGAACTGATGGTTGAATGTATGTATACAAGTATGATGTTGAATATTTTATGATGAATGTATTTTATATGGCATGCATGGCCAGGTTGATAAACCAATAATGTAAGGGAACAAGATGAAATTTTATGAATAATATGTGTAGTTGATAACAAGAGCCAGGAGGTGAAATTATGAAGGAAGAGTAATCAATTAGTATTTTACAAAAAAAAATGCTAAGTGCGACGAAATACAAAGTGCATCGTCGCTTGTAAGATCAATGAATTAAAAGGTAAATAAATGAAATGATGAAGGGAAAAGGGATGAAACGGAAAAAAAATTTGGACGAAATCCAATTTAAAATCCAATGCATGATCAGGGCAACAATCTTGACTCATATTTACCAATCAATAACGATCTTGGAGTAAGGCTTTGTGACGTCTCGGGTCGGGGGCTCCACCTTTTTTTTAGCCATCCATAAAAAATTTCATCTCAAAACAACCTTTCTACTACAAGTTATAAGCATTTGAATATGTCTTACAAAATTTGATGAAATTAAATCATTATCATCATAATTTAACCATGATTATCATAACCCACACCATTCATTAGGTAGAGTACGTCAATATGTGGTTACCCTCCAAATTTCATGTCAATCTGCTTCATATGCTTGAAGTTATGAAATTTTCAAGCTACAATCCAATTAATCACATAATTATCAACAACTTAACATAATTGTTGGAATTAAATAATCATGCCACATCATCATTTCCTAGATCTTATTTTTTCTTTTTGTGCACATTAAACCACATTGGGCAAAGGTGATTAACTTAATCATCTTACTTAATCAACTGCCCTAATCTCATTCATCAAATTTAATCATAAAATCAATAATTATCAATGCCTAAATTACATGTATTGGTCTCAAAATATTCTAGGTATCATAATCCTTCCTCTCTTATAAAAGGTTTCGTCCTGAAACTGTTTACTTTTCAAACAATTGGGGGTATTTACTTTCAACCTCTTCTTGTAATTTGTAGGTGACTTCGTTTTCGGAATATCGATTTCATTGAACTTTGACATACTCGATTTCTCGATTCCGAAGCATATGTACTTTGTGATCTAAGATTTTGATCGATCTTTTCTCATAATTTAGATGATCTTGAATTGGCAAATTTTCTGCTATTAGGATATGGGTGGGGTCTGGTCCATATTTCTTGAGCATAGAGATATGAAACACATTGTGTACTAAGGTTAAGACTGGGGGTAATGCTATCATATATACTAACTTCCCAATTTTCTCCAATACTGCAAATGACCCAATATATCTGGGATTCACTTTACTCCTTTTCCCAAACCTCGTAACTCCTTTGAATGGCGTTACCATTATAAATACATGCTCGTCAACTTGGATATTCAAATCCCTTCTCTTGCAGTCTGTATAACTCTTCTGCTGACTCTAGGCTGTGAGTATACACTGGCGTATCACTTGCACCTTGTCTGTCATTCTTTTGGACAAGTATGGGGCTCTAACTTTCTTTCTCCAACCTCATCCCAGTTTAATGGGGTTCAACATCTACGCCCATATAACACTTTAAAAGGGGTCATCTGAATACTGGCTTGATAACTATTGTTGTAGGCAAACTCAGCTATCGACACATATTCATCCCATACTCCTCCAAACTCTAAAGCACACATCTAGAGCATATCCTCAATAATTTGATTTATGCGCTCCATTTGCCTGTCCGTCTGTGGATAAAATGCAGTACTAAACCTGAGTTGTGTGCCCAGGGTTTGGTGCAAATATTTTCAAAATCGAGATGTGAAGGTTGTATCTCGATCAGACACTATCGACTTTAGCATTCCACGGAGGCGTACAATCTCCTTATAGTATATCTTGTCTAGCCTTTCCACAGAAAATTTTTTCTTTATGGGTAAGAAATGTGCAAATTTGGATAATTGATCCACTATTACTCATATGGAATCATTTCCAGCCTGAGTTTTGGATAACCCTTCAATAAAATTCATAGTAACGTCATCTCATTTCCACTCAGGAACTTCAAGTGATTACAGTTTTTCAGGTGTTCGCTGATGATCTGCTTCACCTTTTGACACGTTAAACACTTGGCTACATATTCAGCGATTTCCCTTTTCATATTATTCCATCAATATCCCTTCTTGAGATCATGATACATCTTAGTGCTTCCCAGGTGTATAGAAAATGAAGAAAAATGTGCTTCCTTTAGTATCTGCTCTTTTAATTTAGCTAAATTGAGTATACAAAGGCGACTTTTGTATCGATACATACCCTGTTCATCAATAGTGTATTCATTTGGTTCCTTTTGTCACATTTTCTCCACACACTTTTGCAGATCCAAATCATTCTGCTGTGCAATCTTAATTTGTTCAAATAATGAGGATTATATCTGCAATTGTGATAATCTTGCCTGTATTCCAGGTGGACATATTGTTCGCAATCTCACCGCAAGTGCACGGGTCGTAAATTGTAGTATATAAATTATCGATCCTCAGGGAATTTGGGACTATAAATTTTACTTTTAAATGCTTTTGTGTCGAATATGGAGAGAATATAGTAAATAAAATGAAAAAGAAATAGAAAAATAGGAAGAGAAAAGTGAAAACTAGAATGAGTAGAGAACGAGAATGTAAGTACCTAGGGTCTAGGATTTCACATGCGACTTTTGCAACAAGTAGTGGTATAATTATTTAATCCGGATATTGTTTATTAAGGTGTGGCACCCCAACCCGAGCGCCACAACCTTACTCCAAGATTAATTGATTGGTAAACGTGATCAAGATTGTTGCCCTGTCACCTAGCGAGTCCATTGGATATTTATCCCTTTTTATCTTAACTCCTTAGGAGTTTATATCATTTTATATATATTCTGATGCGCACCAAGTGCTTGTCGTTAAGAGCACTGTGATCACCAGTTTAATTAAAATTAACCAAAACACATTAAAGCTACCACTATGCGAGTGATAGTGTAGAATAACGGTGACTCGGGTCGAATCCACAGAGAGGCGATGTAGTTTTGAATTGTTTTTAAGAGAAAAAAAAGAAGGTATAAAGAAGAGAGAGAAAGAGAGAAGAGAGAAAGAGGAGAGAGAGAGAGAGACGTTAGAGAGAGAGAAGAAGAAATTAGATAGAGAAGAGAGAAGAGAGAGAAAGAGAGAAGAGAGAAAGAGGAGAGAGAGAAAGAAAAGGAAAGAAATTAAGAGAGAGGAGAGAGAGATGTTAGAGAGAGAGAGAAGAAGAAATTAGAGAGATAAGAGAGAAGAGAGAGAAAGAGACAAGAGAGCAAGAGAAGAGAGAGAGAGAAGAAGAAATTAGATAGATAAGAGAGAAGAGAGAGAAAGAGAAGAGAGAGAAAGAGAAGAGAAAGAAAGAAAAGGAAAGAAATTAAGAGAGAGGAGAGAGAGACGTTGGAGAAAGAAAAGAAAAGAGAAATTAGAAGAAATTAGAGAGAGAAAGAGAGAAGAGAGAAAAGAAATGAAAATAGAAGAAATTGGAGAGAAAAGAAAGGGAGACAAGAAGCTAAAAGAAATTATAATTAGCTAACAACTTAATTAAAACTATTCTAAGAAAGCAATAAAAGCTATGAAATTTAACTATTAAAGCAGGAAAGAGAATTACATTAAATTTAATCTAAAAATTACAAAGCATAAAATAAAGCAGTAAATATAATCTAATAATTAAAACTACAAATTAAAAAGTAATAAGTACGAAACACTACAGAGCATAAAATAATAAAATAAAATTTACATCACCCGAATATGGAGAGCAAAATCTCCATGTAATGAAAATTTTATTGCTTGGCCCCACCTCCTTGCTAGGGGTCCCACAAGATGGGTCCCACCCAAGGGAAAGAATTGCTTGATGATTTGTGGGGTGTGTCATGGGAAGAGTGGAGGGTCCTTTTATAGTTGTGGGAGGGGCCCTCCCTCCATTGTCGAATCCGATGTGGGATTCTTTTCGCTGCCTGCCTTAGCTGCTTTGGCCTGCCTGATTGGGTTTGGGCGAAAACGGATTTTTGCTTTTGGGCTGCTGGATCGTGGCTGCCTCCATTTGCAGCTGCCGGTTGTTGCTTGGCATGGAGAAAACGGGCTGGATTGATGGAGTTGTTGTGCTATTAGTTGGATTTGGGGCCGCCGAAGCAGGTAAGCTGCCGGACGAAGAGGAGAATGGTCTGTTGGCCGGAGTAATAAGAAGGCTGGGCGAAGGGGCTGCTAACCGGAGTTCAATAAGACGGCAAGAGTAATCGATTTGGGGCAAAGGAGACCAGCCGAAGTAGGCCGCTGGCTGCTGGGACTGGAGAGGGAGAAGCACCGAGGGCGAGCCTGCAAGCAGATGAGTACGGCCATGGACGAGAGTGACGCCGTCAAGCCCCGGACCGCCGATGATGGTGACGAAATGGGCGATGGGAGTCTGACGTTGAGCAGAGCGGCAGCCGGCGACTGGGAAGGAGAAAGGGGCGGTGGAGAGGGCCGAACGCCATGGCTGCCGGCTACTTGCGTTCGCTGGGGAACGGCTTAGTGATGCCATTTTGCTGTCGGTGGTTCTATTGCTGCCCTTTTTGGTTGATGCTGAACAAACATGATGGAGCAAGGGTGCTGCTGGCCGGATTCAAGGGAGGCTAGATTTTTTACAAGTGCTTGTGGAGTCGGTGCTTGCGAAGTCACAAGTTGCAAATTGGGGCTAAGTTCGGTGCTGCTCTGCTTAGATTTTCATGGCCGTTGGCTGCTCGTTAAAGGTTTGTTGCGCTGCTCGTTAAAGGTTTGTTGCGCTGCTTCAAACAGATGGGGAGAAGGAGAAGGCAGCCATGCAAATCGTTTTGGGGAAGATGGAGCACCGGAATATGGTGCTCCGGCGGTGCACAATCACGTGTACTCATGCAGCGGGCAAAAACGTAGATTTTAAGTTTTGTCAAAATAAGTTTAATAAGCTTGCTGAGATTTTTAATTTACTTTTTATCCCTTTTTGAATTTATTTATTATTATTATTTTTTTATCTTAAAATGTTTTGACAGTTTGCTTTATAACCATAGTTTAAATTATATTTATAATTTTATGTATGATTTTCCAAATTAGATGGTTTTATAATTTTTACCCATATTTCAATGTGAGCCTATTTAATCCCTTTTAGCATGTGTAGTTATTTTTATAATTTTATATTTTCAAAATATTGCAAAATGACTCATTTTATAGCAAAATTAAGACTTTTATGAAAAAATATAATTTTTATGAAATTTCACTTAAAACATGTATTTATTTAACATTTTAATATTTACTTGTGTGAATTTAACATGAAATTAAATGAAAATTTTTAGAATTATCATATTCCATTTGAAATATACACACATAACCTCATAACTTTCCATACTTAACTATTTCATGATTAATCATTCTCAATAATTGATCATAAATTTCTTTCGCCATTTATAGTCAAAATCATCATCTAGTCACAACTTAATAAAATCCTTACACAACATTCAGACATCAATAATGTCATCAACATACAACCATACAAGTCATAGAGTTCTATCACAAGAACTTGTAGAAATTCATTTTTTCCTTGAATCTCCACTTGTGCTCCTTGCATGGTTCTCTCCTTCACCTATCTTTAGGATTTGGAAAACAAAATTGTGAGTCGAAACTCAATAAGCAAGCTATAGATTTTCAGGCAATTCATTTTCAAGGCAATTTTTATAAATGCATTTCCCTCCATTCAGTTGAAGACACTTACCAAGTGATCAACTACCATTGGAGTAAAAACCTTTTCATAAATCATTCATGGAAGCCACTTTATACCCACTCGAGGGTATATCTTAAAACATGTTTCTCATACCCATCCAGGGTATGTTATAAACAATGCAATGGATCATTTAAAACCATGACATTCCTTAGGATAAAAGCTAGCTAGGGAACCATCCACTTTCATCCTCTCTCCCAATCCAGGGAGGCATCGCCCGGCCTCGGCCACCTTAGTGACTTGGCCGCACCAAAGGGAGACATTCGGTCCGCTTACACCTTTGATGTGGACCTCATGCTTTTGTGCACGTGCTTCTTTCATAAACATGACTTGATATGCTAGCATGATTTTTCATTCATAAATCATGACTTCATCATTTATCACAAGTATTTGAAAAGCAGTAAGCAATTTATTTATTTTAATAGAAATAGCATTTTAATACTCATTTAGACAAGGAATGACCATCCCTAAACAATTTATAAAGAATTGAAATCATTCATTTGCTAACTCATATAAACAGTTTGATGTTTTAAATGAAAAGTGTTGCCTTCAAAATGAGTTGCCTAAAAAAATATACAGTTTGCTTATTGAGTTTTCAACTCACGTTTTGTTTTCCAAACCCCTAGACAAGTGAAAAAACGAAGATGGCAAAGGAGCATGAATTGGACATGGAAGAATGTAAAACTTGATGATTACTTATATGTGTCACTTATGGTGATTGGTTGTAAAATGACTTGATATTTATTATCTTGATGATCATATATGATTTATGTTAAGACTTGTGCTTTATGAACAAGTGTCAATGGATGTTGAGCACGTTGTGAATTTCTACGATTATATATGATATAAAATATGTATGTCAGGAAGAAAATGGCCTAAATGAGCATTTGATGGAAAATAATATAAAATTAACTCCTAAGGAGTAACGGTTAAATAGATAAATATCTATTAAATCCCGCCGTGTGACAGGACAATAATCCTGATCATGTTTACCAGTCAATAACGATCCCGGAGTAAGGCTTAGGATGTGACGCTCGGGTTGGGGGCGCCACAGAGCTTGGTATCAGAGCATGGATTGGTAAATAGGCGTGAAAAATTTCTAAGTATGATGATTGAATTAATATAATGAGATATACATGATTTTATGATGATTAGATATGTGATTATCATGATGAGATGCATGATATATGATGATAAATTGCAAAATAATTTGCAATATGTTGTCTTTACAATGTAGCTAATTTGTTATGTTTGAACAGATGGCAGATAAAGGAAAGAGAGTAATGAATGTTGATGAATTAAGAAAAGAGATGGAGGATGAGGAAAAGAGGCAGGGGATGGAAGAAAATATGAATAGATGGTGGACATCCCAGCAGAACGCAGAATACTTTCCGTTAGTTCCTCTAGGGTTTCCACTAAGGCACCCTCCATCACAATCTCGAAGAGACTATTATGTCGATTCTTATCAGCACAGACAAAATTTAGAGGAGTCTACCAGTTGGGCTCCTAGAGCCGAAGGTTTCACAACATCCTATCTTAGTCTTCCAAGAACTCCACGGGTTCCCACTGATAATTGTATGCATAAGACCTCTAAAACTTTTGGGATAAGACTCCAGCACCCACACCCCCGATTTAGGCCCATGGTATAGGTTCGAGAATGGAGGTGTCCAATTCCGATATGGGACGAGATGGGAGAGGATACATCAAAGAGAGAAGGAGATGGTCCTCTTCATAGAGCAGTGTCGTGCTCAGGGGATTATAAAAACACCTGCCCCTCCTCGCCCCGATGAGTTTATTTTACACATAGCCAAAAGTACTGGTGAACTTGTTTCACTTGGTGATGTTAATGATGATGATGACCCTATAGAATTCCTCAAACCTGTCGAGGAGGAAGAGGATGAAAGTGAAGAAGAAGAAGATGATGATGATGATGATGATGATGAGGATAGTGGAGAAAAAAATAATCATGCATGGTCTGATACTAGTACCATTACTGAGGAACCCACATGGATCCCGCCTAGCCGTAGGCATTATATAAGGAGAGGTCCCGGTAGACGATAAATTTTTTAAATTTTTACAAGAATGTGTATGTATAATTATGAGGTAGTGACACTTGGGTTACTATGATAAGACTGTTTGTGTATATAAATGTGATATGTGTATATGTGTGTTATGCCCTGTTATGTTGAAACTATGACTTGTGAATGGAATGTTTGCTAATATGAATGATGTGAATAGTTATGTTGATATAACTATAGTTAAGAGTTTTAAATATATGAAATGAATGAATGAGTATGAATGTTTATGATGATGGATAATATGATATGATTGTGACTGTTTGAATTGGTTGTTAATCGTATGATAATGAAGTGTGTATATAATGATCTAACATTAATTATGAATGAAAGTTATGTGCTTTTATATATTCAGAAAAGCACTATGGTGGAGACAAGGTCAGGAGTAAAAACAAATAAGGGAAAAGAAATTGCTACTAAAGAAGTTCCAAGCCAACACGACATTGGTGAGACTAGTGGCAGACCCAAAAGGTCCAAACCAAAACCGAATAGAGAAAATTCAAGAAATCATCAAAGACGAGAGAATGTAAGCCCAGAAAGGGATGTAGAAGAAGAACGTGAGACAAGACAAGCTAGACTTATAGAAGAAAGAGTAGTTGCGGCAGTAAAGGAAGCAATGCAGCAAGCTACTCGTGATTGGCAGCGCAAACTGCAAATATCATCCATGACTTTTGGGAAAGGACCCAGCAAGCCCAGTTGAGTAGTATTGAAAGAGAAGAACCCATTCTGACGGCTGGCCTGATGTCCACACGAACACTAATAAGGGATGAGAATCAATTAATGGAGGCCGATAGAAGGGAAATTAATGCATTCCTAGCCCAGCGACCCCCCAAAGTTTTTAGGAGAACCTGACCCTGTACAGGCAGAATAGTGGATGGCGGAGATCAAGAAACTGTTTAGAATATCTTCGTGCAATGATCGACAAAAAGTGTGGTATGCCACACATTTGTTGGCCAAAGATGCACACGAATGGTGGAAAACAATGCTAGTCATCATGCCACAACCGGAAGAGGCGACTTGGCAGACATTTGTAGAGGAGTTTAACAAAGAGTACCTCCCTGTAGGATTACAAAGTCAAAAGGTGATAGAATTTGAAAGACTCTACCAAGGGAGGATGTCTGTCACCGAGTACTCCACTAAGTTTAATGCCTTAGTCGGATATGTGCCCTGGATCGCCAATGTGCCAGAGAATAAGGCACAAAGATTCCAACAGGGATTGAGGCCATACCTCAGGGAAAGCCTTGCCCCTCTGTTAATCAAGGACTATGCGTCAAGTCTCGAGAGGGCAAGAGCACTTGAGATTGAGGCATTAAGAACACAAGAATTGAGACAAGGGTCAAGAATGTTCAGTTCAGGTTCAAAGGAAGCAGAAATGGGGAAGGAAAAGTCTAGGAAGGGGAATATGAGAAGGGGAAAAGGAGCCCTAAAGAAGAAAAGTCTGCCTTTATGCAGAAAATGCCAGAGGTGTCATATAGGCAAGTGCTTGAAAGGCTCAAACCGGTGCTATAAACGTGGGCAAACTGGCCATATAGCCAAGGAATGCAGGACGGGCGAAGCAAAGATCATTAAATGTTATATTTGTGATCAAACAGGACATATTGTTCCAAACTACCCAAATAAGGCACAAACGTCACAAGGACGTGGAAGACCCACACAACTTAGGATAGCCAAAGCAGAAGTAAACAGGGAACCTCTACAAACCTGGTACAAGTGCATGCTTTCACCCGAACAGAGTCACAAGAGCAAGAAGAAAATGTGGTCACAGGTATGGTTTATATTTTAGGAAATTCGGCAGTAGCTTTGTTTGATTCATGTGCTAGTCATTCATTCATAGCATGTCAATATGCGACCACACATGCACTACCGGTAGAGAAGATTAATAAGATAATTCATGTAAAATCTCTTGTTTATAGGTTAGCTAGCTCTAACTAAGTATGCAAAACATGCCCAATTAGGATAGGATCGTTGATTTTAGAAGCTGATCTGATCATATTACCTATGACCGAATTTGACGTGATATTGGGTATGGATTGGTTGAGTCAATGGGGAGCTACTATTGATTGCAAAAATAAAAAGGTACAATTTGAAGCGGCTCCAGAAAAAGAGATAGCTATTGGGAAGTTAAGACAGCCTGAAAATTTAAATATACTGATATCATCAATGAAAGCGGTCAAGATGATCCGCCAAAAGTGTCAAGCTTATCTGGTATCAGTTAATGTAGAGAAAGGCACGGAGGTAGAAATAAACCAAATTTTGGTGCTTAGGGAATTTCCTGATTTGTTTCCAAAGGAACTGACCACATTACCTCCGCAAAGAGAGATGGATATGACCAAAGATATCATACCAGGTACAGCCCCGATATCTAAGACTCCCTACAGAATGGCACCAGCTGAAATGAATGAGTTGAGGACTCAAATATAGGAGTTATTAGACAAAAGTTTTATCAGACCCAGTGTATCACCTTGGGGAGCTCCGATATTGTTTGTAAGAAAAAATATGAAAGTTTGAGATTGTGTATCGACTACAGAAAATTAAATAAAGTCACGGTGAAGAACAAGTATCCTTTGCCCAGGATCAATGATTTATTCGATCAATTGCAAGGGGCTACAACTTTCTCTAAGATTGACTTACAGTCAGGATATCATTAGTTAAGAATAAGTCCTACCGATGTTCACAAGACGGCTTTTCGAACTAGGTATCGACATTATGAGTTTTTAGTGATGCTTTTTGGGCTCACTAATGCCCCTACTGTATTCATGGATATGATGAATAGGATATTTCGGGATTATCTTGATCAATTTGTGGTTGTATTTATTGACGATGTCCTGATTTACTCAAAAACAGAGAAAGAACATGAAATTCATTTGCGAAAAGTACTAGAGAGGTTGAGAAAAGAAAAACTATATGCCAAGTTAAAGAAATGTGAATTTTGGTTGAAACAAGTGGGATTTCTGGGACACATAATATCAAAAAAAGGTGTTCAGGTCGACCCTCAAAAGATTGAAGCAATATTGAAGTGGTGTTTGCCTTGAAAATTTGGAGACACTACCTGTATGGTGCTAGATGCGAAATCTATACAGATCACAAGAGCCTTAAATATATTTTCACTCAAAAGGAGCTGAATATGAGGCAAAGGAGGTGGCTTAAATTGTTAAAGGATTACGATTTGGAGATTTTATACCATCCAAGTAAGGTAAACATGAAAGCTGATGCATTGAGCAGGAACGCAAGCATAGTGCACCTTATCACAAAAGAGGAAGGGTTTCTTCAAGAGATAAGGCAATTAGAATTGATTGTATGTCCACCTGGAGTTCAAGCAAGATTATCACAAATGTACATACAATCTTCCTTATTTGAACAAATCAGGACTGCGCAGCAAAAGGATACAGACCTACATGCACATGTGGAAAAGATGAAGAAAAAGGGGTTGAACAAATTTGTTGTCGATGAACAAGATATGTATCGATATAAAGGCCGCCTTTGCATACCTAATACAGCTGAGTTGAAAGAACAGATACTCAAAGAGACACATTTTTTGCCATTTTCCATACATTCGAGAAGCACTAAGATGTATTAGGATTTCAAGAAAGCATATTGGTGGAATTATATGAAAAGAGAGATCGCTGAATACGTGGCTAAGTGCTTAACTTGTCAAAAGGTGAAGGCCGATCACCAACGGATACCTGAAAAATTGCAATATTTGGAAGTTCCTGAATGAAAGTGGGACGACATTACAATGGATTTTATCGAAGGATTACCCAAAACATAGGCAAGAAATGACTCTATATGGGTGATAATAGATTGATTATCTAAGGTTGCTCATTTTATATCCATAAAGAGGACCTTCACAGCAGAAAGGTTGGCCAAAGTGTACTATAAAGAAATAGTATAACTCTACGGAGTGCTTAAGTCAATAGTTTCCGATCGGGACGCGACATTCACATCTCGATTTTGGAAAAGTTTACGTGAAATCCTAGGCACCCAACTTAAGTTCAATACAGCTTTTCATCCCCAAACAGATGGACAGACGGAGCGAGTAAATCAAATTATTGAGGACATGCTCCGTATGTGCACATTTGAATTTGGAGGATCGTGGGATAAATATGTATCAATAGCAGAGTTTGCATACAATAACAGCTATCAGGCTAGTATTCAAATGGCACCATTTGAAGCATTATATGGACGGCGATGTCGAACGCCATTAAACTGGGATGAAGTCAGAGAGAAAAAGCTAGCCCCAGATTTGTCTCAACGAATGGCAGACAAGGTACAAGTCATTCACCAGTGTATACTCACAGCTCAAAGTCGGCAAAAGAGTTACACAAATTGCAAATGAAAGGATTTGAATATCCAAGTTGACGAACATGTGTTTATAAAGGTCACACCATTCAAAGGAGTTACAAGATTTGGGAAAAGGGGCAAGCTGAATCTCAGATGCATTGGACCATTTTAAGTATTAGAGAAGATTAGGAAATTAGCCTATAGAATAGCCTTACCTCTGGCACTAGCCTTAGTACATAATGTTTTCCATATTTCTATGCTTAGGAAATATGTCTCAGATCCGACCCATGTATTGGTAGCAGAAAACCTACCGATCCGGGATCATCTGAACTACGAGGAAAGACCAATTAGAATCTTTGATCATAAAGTACAAAAGCTTCGGAACAGAAAAATCGAATATGTAAAGGTTCAATGGAATCGGTATTCCAAAAGCGAAGCTACATGGGAACTAAAAGAAGAAGTAGAAAGAAAATATTCCCAACTGTTTAAAGGATAGACGGTTTCGGGACGAAACCTATTATAAGGGGAGGAGGATTGTGAAACCCTGACGCACATAGGGCTCATGTATATGCATTGGACATATAAATATGATTCGTGTATGATTTAATTGAATCATGAATGATTTATTTGCAATTTTGATGATTTATTGCAATTAGGGCCAATGGTTATGAATAATGATTAAATTAATCATTATAAGCTGATATGGGTCAGTATGATTAAAGAGGCCTAATGAGAATTGGAAAGTATTAGTGTGTCATGAATAATTAATTTAATTTTCATGATTTGATTAATGGGAATTAGAATGATAATTATAAATTAAGTTGGAAAATGCTAGAAAATTCATAACTTAACGTTTGTAAAGTGGATTGAGATGAAATTTGAAGGGAAAGCACAAAATTTTGTGTCCAATCTTATCGAAAGGTTAGATTATGAAAATTTTGATGGGATTAGGGTGATAATTGATCATTTTCATCCAAAATCCAAAAGATGATTTCAAATGATCATAACTTGAGATAGAAAAGTCATATTGAGACAAAATTTGAAATGGTCGGTTAAAATTATGAGATCAACGCTATGGAAGGATTGGATTAAGCTAAGTATTGTGTAAAGATTCCTAACCGAAAAAAGGTGTGTACCTTTGACTTTATGCATCATAAAGTAGCTTACATTTATGTTAAAGTTAAAGAAATTAATGGAAAAAATGAGGTGTCAAAAGGAGGTAATTACAAGTGAAATTTATGAATTTCCTAAAATGGTAAAATCCATGAAAAATCTCCTGCATTAATGTTGGATTAAGAAGCTAATGGGCTAGCTCAAGGGAGGCACATGGATGTGGCACACCATGGACGTCCACGAGCTGTTTACTTGATTTTTTTATTTTTAAAATACAAAAATCATACCTAGATGAGCTATGTGAATAGGGTAAATAAATGGACATTAAATAACGTAGAATGTTGTGGCAAAAAAATTCCACAAGATCATGACAAGTGGACATCTCCATGTGAACAGCAAGGTGGAGGCAAGAGAGGTGGACGTTCAACGTTGTTGCTTGGATTTTTGTGATTTTTTAAAAATGCTAAATGGACCTCTAAGTAAGCTAATATCTAGGGTAATTAAATTTCCATAAATTAAAGTTGTATTTTTGTAGAAAAAATTGCAAAAGGAATAGCTACAAGGGACGTCCCTAGGTGGACAGATTTGTGGTCCATCAATGAAATGGATTTTGATGGATTTTCACAAAGAAAATTTCTAATTTACTTGGAGCTGGATGTGTCATGTCAACAAGGGATAAACATGCCTTAAATTACCCTCTAATTGATGTGGCAAGAGGGGCCACAAAGCTGGAAAAAAATCCAGCTTATATAATTGAGATAGAAAATTTCAAAGAGAAAAATCCCCAAGCCAAGCAGCTGTGCACGTCCCTGTTTCAGCAAGAAAAGGGCAAGAAAAAGGGAAAGGAAGCAAGGAATTTAATTTAGGGAAGTTGAGTTCAAGTTTGATTCAATTCAAGTAAGTTTATCTTGAGTTTTGAATCATTTAAACCTAGTTTTCTACCTCAATTTATGAGTCATGTGTGATACCCAGACCCAAGTAAGGATTATGTATATGCATTTGGCATATACATATGAATCATGTATGATTTAGTGGAATTATGAATGATTTTTATTGCAATTATGATTATTTATTGCAATTAGGGCAAATGGTTATGAATAATGATTATAAGCCGACATGGGTCAATGTGATTAAAGAGGCCTAATGAGGATTAGAAAATGTTAATATAGTGAGAATAATTGCCTCATGTATTATGAATTAACTAGTGGAGATTATGTTGATAATTATAGATTTAAGGTAGCAAATGCTAGAAAATCCGTAACTCGACGCCGGTAAGGCGGATTAAGATGAAAATTGAAAGGTAAGCATATAATTTTGTGCTTAATCATATGGAAAGGTTGGATTATAAAAATATTGATGAAATTAGGGTGAAAATCGATCATCACCATCAAAATCCAAGGATGACTTCACATGATCATAACTTGAGCTAGAAAAGTCGAATTGAGACGAAATTTGAATGAATGGTTAAAATTATGTGATCAATGCAATGAGAGGCTTGGATTAAGCTAATGATGATCGGATAATGGTTGCACAAAAATGGGTGTATATCTTTGACTTTTTGCACCCATAAAGCAACTAGCATTTATGTTAAAGTAAGGTAAATAATTATATTTTTAATGGCAAAAATGAGGTGTCAAAAGGAGGTAATTACAAGTGAATTTTATGAATTATTTAAAATGTCAAAATTCATGATAATATCAAGTGATTTATGACATGAATTAAGGAGATAATGAGCTAGCTCAAGTTAGATAATGTAGGTGGCCACATGTGGACGATCAAGGGGCCATATACTTGATTTTTTTTTAATTTTTAAAAATACAAAATATGAATTTAAATGACCTAGGCAGCTAGGGTGGTTAGTGGACGTGATTTTGGTTAATTTTTGTGGCAAGAAAATGTCATAAAGTCAATGAGAAGTGGACATTTCCACATGGACAGCAACATGGAAGCCAAGTAAGGTGCACGTACAAGCTAATTTTTGTAATTTTTAATGATTTTTTTAAATGCTAAAGGGAAAGATAAGAAAGCTAATTACTAGGGTGGTTAATTATCCATTAATTAAAGCTGCATTTTTGTGGAAAAATTTGCAAAAGGCAGCTGCATATGGGACGTGATTACATGGACAACAAGTGGAGCTTGAAAAGGGTGGATGACCAAGGCCATTATCTGATTTTTTATGGAATTTTTTAATAAGCTAAATGGTCCCCTAAGTAGGCTATTAGCTAGGGTGATTAAATATTCATAAATTAAAGTGAATTAGGTGTGGAAAAAATGTGCAAAAGCTGCTGCATATGGACGTTGAATGGTGGACAGCAACATGGACTTTAATGTGTGGATTTTTGATGATTTTTTAAGATAATTATCAAACTTACTTGGACCATATTTTGCCATGTCAGCAAAAGGGGATAAATATGCTTTAATTAGCTTCTAATTGATGTGGCAAATGGGTCTCGCAAAGCTGGAAAATCCAGCTTATACATAAGTGCACCTCCAAAGGGGTAAAGGGGTTAGAGAGAGAAAATATTCTAAGGAGCAAAGCCCCTAACTCCATCTGTGCACGACCCCATTTTCTAGCAGCAAGGGAAGCAAGAAAAATAAGAGAAAAAGAGAAGGAAAAAGGGGAAGAAAGAAGAGGAATCCAAGCTAGCAAAGTGGAGTCCAAGTATGATTCAATTCATGTAAATATCCTCCATAATTTGAGTCCTTTAATTCTAAGTTTTTCACCTCAACTTATGAGTCAAGAATTTGATTCATATTGAACCCTTAAAAATTGATTCATGATGCCCTTGATTAGGGTATTGATTAAGGTTTGAATGAAAAGAATGAAATCAAGAGTTCAAGAGGATGAAAAGGTGATTAGGGTTGAAAACGGGTTGATTAACCTAGCTGAAATTTTCTTAAACCCCCATATGATGATGTTTTTTTGATGCATATTTATGAATACATGATGATTCATGATTTAATAAATTATATATGTCGATTTGGACTTAAGTTATGAATTTTAGAAAGGATGTGAATTAGGGTTACACATATGACCCGATTTCCATGTTTTTATGTTAAAAATAATACATGAAGTAGCCCAAACGATTTATGGATGTTATAGAGGTTAAAATATCCCATATTTAAGTTACTTTGAGTTTCCAAAAGGATTTGAAAATATTAGACCTAAATCTGATTTTATGGACATATATTTGGACATGTCAAAACGGGTCAAACGGATACCCAAAACGTGTATGGAAGTTTCTGTTTTGGGAACAACTAATATATGGAATTTAAATATGTGTTAATACCCTAAATTTGGGTTGAGAAAAGCATGATTAATTTTTAAAATTTATGGATTATAAAACTGTTTTGATTTAAGTGTCAAAAGAGGCATTGAAAGAATGAAAAATGGGTCCCAAAGTTGCTGTTTTGGAACCCTATGATGAATGGATTAAAATTCTGAAATTTGATCCTAAATTAAATGTTAATTAATGGGTTTAATCATGTTGAAATAAGAGACAAGTTTTTGTATTGAAAAATTTTAAGAAACACATGATCTATGTGTTGAGAAATGGACATGTATGAAGAGACAAGTATGAATAAATGGTATATGGTTTATGTGAGTTATTAAAATAAAAAAATGCATGAAAAAGTGATGAAATACGTGGATTATATTTCTGTTTTAGTAAGTAATGATAATCTCAAATTTTGAGATTATTATATGAAGTCTAAGTTATTAATTAAGTGCTTAAAATGAGCACCGTTGTATGAAAAATGATAAATATGTTAAAAATAATAAATGGAGGTAACGAACCTCCAAATAATGATTTAATGAATGATTATAATATGTATGTAAGTTTACCCTACATAAGGGTATTAAAAATGAATGAATGAATGAATAATGTGATGTATTGGTTATGATACGTATGAACACCCAACTTGAAAGACAAGTGGGTTAAGCTAGTCCAAATGGATTTATGTAGGTTGAAAAACCTAAGGGATGTAAGTATTTGAAGTTGATGTGAATAAACGAAATGTTATTTTTATTTATCTAAGCAAAGATAAGGAAAAGAATGGAAGAAAGGGATTAAGACGATCTCGGGTAAGCAAGCGAACTTTTCAAATTATTGAATTTTCTCTATGTGTTGAAATAATGTTATGTTGATACTTTTATGAATGTTTTACAAGTGGAAATAATTTTATTTTGATACTTTTATGAATGTTTTACAAGTGGGCAAGCATAAGTTTTGAAAATGATAGCTTTAATGAAAAGTAGTAAGTTTTGGAAAAGGATAGCTTTAATGAAAAGCCTCAAGGTTTACTTCATGGGAAGCAAGCAATGTTTATTTAAGATAAAGATTTTATCACAAGTGTTGTCAAAGATTGGCAATATTTTATGTTAATGGAATTGAGAAATTTTCTTATGAGTAAGCAAGTTCTCCATTATGTTAATTTTAAAGGATTTTATGTTTATGCCGATGGTTTTAAAAATCTGCTTACAAGCAAGCAAGTTCTTTATGATGTTGTTTCAAAATTATTTTATAAGAAAAAGGGAATTTTACCCTCTTTCACAAAGCAACAATTGTAAATAAGTTTTGAGTTTACTTTTACGATATTTTGTGATAAACAATTATGTTTATGAAAGAAAAAGAAAAAGGGATTTGATTTATGGGAAAAGATTGGATTTTCTAAGTCATGATAATTAAATATAAATGATGATTTGGACATAGTCCATATGTTTTGAAATGATATTCGAAAAGTTTTCATTTCCTTTAGATAAGGAAATATGATGAGAATATTTTGAAAATATTTATACGGATGTTGTTTAAGGGGATTTAAGGATGACCAACCCAATAAAATGATTTTATAAACTGGTTTGATTTCGGGTTACTAAAATAGCATGCAAAAGGTTATACAAGTTCCTCTTTATGTAAAAATGGAAATTGAATTTGTGGACAAGGATTTGATTTTTAAGGTGGTTGAGAAGGGGATGGTATAATTACATAACTTTTGTGAGCAAAAGGCCTTGAAATGGAAACCAAGAAAATGTTAGGAAAATATATAATTTATTCTTGAAAATTAAAAAATTTTGAAGTGTTTTTATCATAAGGGTTTTAAAATATATTGTTTTTTCGAACATTTCAAATGATTGTCAAAATATTTTACTCAAAAATTCTTTTAAAAAGAATTTAAGGAAGGTCATCCTAAAATTAGATTTCAAATGACAACTTGTTTAAAGTGGGTGCGCTCGCTTTACAAGTTGACACGGACTGCAGTTTGTGATGTTCTTTTTCAAAATAATTTTTAAAGATACAAACCTCGGTCTGTGATGTTTTTCAGGTATGGATGCAGACTGCGATTTGTGATCCTGGTTTAAAAGGACAAGGGTTGCAGTCTGTGATACTTTAAACCACACGGACTGCAATTTGTGATAAGGATGTATGGTGCACCAATATAAGAAATAGGTCGGTTGTAGAGCACGGTCAGAGATGGACCGAGGCCCACTCTACATATGGCCAAGTCACTAAGGGATGGCAGGAGGCCAGCGGCGCCCTCCCTGAGATGGGAGCATGATGAAGAAAATAGCTGTCTGGTTAGTGTGCTGTTAAGGATTCTCTTCCAAAATGTAGAATGATTACTTGCTAAGTGTCACTTCTGAATGCACTTGCTTATGTTTTGCTTTTGAAAAGCCCAAAGATGAGACATAAAAGCATTTTTACGAAAAGTTATCCTAAAGGGATTTTTATGAAATGGTTACCCTAAAAATAGGGTGTTTTACACAAAAGTGTAAATTACAAGGTTGAAAGGAAATGATTTCTATGCAAATGCTCTTAAGAAAATGGATTATGTATTTTATGTCTTGTTTGCTATAAACAAGCCCCAAGATGGGGATTGTGAAAAGAATTTATGTCAAACTTAGTTTTGGACATAAGCTTGTCCATTTCCGAAGGAATTAAATGAAAAGTATTTTTGGACATAAGAATGTCTTTTGCTAAAGAATTTATGAGAAATGTGTTTTAGGACATATGAATGTTCGTTGCCAAAGAAAGCTAAGGGTGCGTTTGGCAATCTATAAAAAATGTCAACTTAAAACTTTTCAATCTAAAACTTTTCACTCTCCATCATTATCATATTTTTTAATTATTTTTTCACATTTTCCTATACAACTACCCTACTTTTCAATCATTTCTACACAACTATCCACACAACTAACCTATCTATTTTAACTTTATCCACTTTACTACTTATCATTACCCCTATCATATCACATCATTTGACAACTTTTACTCTTCAAAACTTTTCATCAAAAGTTTTATTCATTACCAAACACACCCTAAGTCAAAAAATATTTTGGGACATCAGATGTCCCTTGGCTAAAGGAATTTAAGATGAAAAATATTTTTAGACATAGAAAGTCCATTGCCGAAAAAGGCTTAACTGAATGATTTTTTGAACATGAGAATGTCCTTCTTTGACAAAGAGTTTATGAGAAAAAATGTTTTGGACGTAAAACGTCCACTGACAAAAGATGGCTTTAGGTAAATGTCTTGGAACATTGGAAATGTTCACACAAGACCTAAAGAAAATTAATTAAAGAAGGTAAAACGCATATGTTTTGCCTTAACAAGCCCAAACGTGACTTGTAAATGATTTTTAAGAATGAATGTTTATGAAAATATTCTAAGGACATAGAATTGTTCTCATGAACAAAGGATTTTATGATCATATTTTAGGACATATAAATATGTCCTCAGGTAAAAAGGTATTCAAGATGTTTAAGGAAAATATTTTAAAGGAAGTCTTGCCCTAATGACAAAATGTTTACTTACTGAGTTGTCACTCACGTTTTGTTTTCCTAAACCTTAAACAGGTACCGGGAAACTCAGGAGGTTGTAAACCTAAGTAATGAAGGAAGGTACGTGATGGTAGCCATATAGGCTATAAGGAATGAGATAGCATGGTTTAAAGTGTTAAGGTATGTTGATGTACATGAACTTATGTAGAGATTTAAGTTCTATGTGATTCAATGATTGAATGTATGAATGTATGGAATGTAAATGTCATTGTAGAATAACATGATGAGATATTATGAAATGAAATATGAAATTTATTACAAGTGTATCGCCGCTTGTATGATGAATGATGTAGAATGTAAAGAAATAAATGATGATAGAAAAAAAAAATTTTGGACGAGATCCAATTAAGAACCCGTCGTATGATCAAGGCAACAATCCTAATTCACATTTACCAATCAATAAGATCTTGAGGTAAGGATGTGACGTCTCGGTTTGGGGCGTCATATCATGAATATGATTCATAGTGAATCCTTAAAGGATGATTTATGGTGCTCTTAATATGGGTATTGAATGAGGATTAAATGAGAGATATAAATTCAAGGATTTAAAGATGTTAAATGGGATGCTAGGGTTGAATATGGATTGATAAACCTAGCTAAAATTTTCTTAATCCCACAAGTTAAGTTGCTGTTTTGATTTATTATCATGATTATGTTATTATTTATGATTAAATGAATTATATATGTTGATTTGGCAATAAGACATGAACCCTAGAAATGATGGAACTTAGGGTTAACAACTTAACCCGATTTTTACCCTTTTATGATATGTATGATGCATGAATTAGCCTAAATGATGTATAGATGATTTAGAGAGTAAAATACTCTAAACCTAAGGTACTTTGGACATTCAAAATGGTTTGGGAAAGATTTCCCTAAATCTGATTTTTAGGGGCATACATAGAGACGTCCAAGAGAGGTGTAAGAAGGGTACCCTACATGCATGTGAAGTTGTTATTTTGTAAGCAATCAATTTATGAACTTTAAATATGTAATATTACCCTAAATTTGGGTTAAGAAAAGTATGATTAGGTTCTGTAATTAATGGATTAAAAATCTGTTAAGAATTAAGTGTTAAAAGATACGTTGAAAGTATGAAAAAGGGGTCCCAAAGTTGATGTTTTGGAACCCTATGATTAATGGATTAAAATTCCATAAATATTCTCTAAATGAAGTGTTGATTAAGGAGTTTAATCATGCTGAATTAGAAAGCAAGTCGCTAATTTGAAAAATTTTAAGAAATACATAATCTATGTGTTGTAAAATGGACATGTATGGAGAGATAGACATGAATAAATGATAAATGACTTATGTTGATTGTTAAAATACAAAAATACACAAAAATATGATGAAATGCGTGAATTATGTTTCTATTTTGATAAATAATGATAATCTCAAATTTTGGGATTAATATATGAGGTTTATGACGTTGACTAAGTGCTTAAAATGAGCATGATGTGTGAATTATGAAAAATATGTGAAAAATGATAAATGGAGGTAATGAACCTCCATATGGTGATTAATGAATATGTTATTATATATATGAATGTTACCCTATATATGGGTATTGAACATGTGGAGTAATGAATGATATGATGCATAAGTTGTGTTATGTATGTGCACCCGACTTGGAATTCAAGTGGGTTGTGTGTATTAATGAAAATGGGTTGAAAAACTAAGTTGAATACAAGCAAATGAAAATATATGAATGTTATGTCATTCTTATGTATATAGGCAAAGGCAAAGAAAAGGTTGATCAGGAAAGCTGACGTGATCAAGATAAGCAAGCAAATTTCTAAATGATTTTTGTTTTTCAACTTATTTTAAAATAATGCAAATGATGTTCTAACTGCTTCAATTGGTTTAGCAAATGATATTTGAATTTATTTCAAAGGTATTCAAGGATGGTCATTCCTTAGTTATGTGTTAAAATGATCCTTTTATTTGCAATATGATTTGTATAACTGCTTTATTAAATGTTTATGAAAAATAATGACTTATGAATTCATAAATAAAAAATCATGCTAGCATGTCAAAGATAAATGGTTCATATGCACAAGGCATTAGGTCCACCTTAAAGGTGTAAGAGAACCGATTGTCTCCCTTTGGTGTGACCAAGTCACTAAATAGGCCAAAAGCGGGCGGCGCCCTCCCTGAGATGGGAGAAGACGGAGACGGATGGTTTCCTAGCTAACTCTCATCCTATGATGTCATGATATACCCATGACGGGTATAAGGAGCATGTTTTCATGATATACCCTCGAGAGGGTATAACATTGCTTTTCATGAAGTTTTAAATGAAAAGTGTTGCCTTCAAAATGTGTTGCCTAAAAAAATATACAACTTGTTTATTGAGTTTTCAACTCGCGTTTTGTTTTCCAAACCTATAGACAGGTGAAAGAACGAAGATGGCAAAGGAGCATGAATTGGACATGGAAGAACGTAAAACTTGATGATTACCTATATGTGTCACTTATGGTGATTGGTTGTAAAATGACTTGATATTTATTATCTTGATTATCATATATGATTTACGTTAAGACTTGTTCTTTATGAACAAGTGTCAATGGATGTTGAGCACGTTGTGAATTTCTACGATTATATATGATATAAAATGTGTATATCAGGATGAAAATGGCCTAAATGAGCATTTGATAGAAAATAATATAAAATTAACTCCTAAGGAGTAATGGTTAAATCGATAAATATCTATTAAATCCTGTTGTGTGACAGGGTAACAATCTTGATCACATTTACCAGTCAATAACGATCCCGGAGTAAGGCTTAAGATGTGACACTCGGGTTGGGGCGCCACACAAGTCAATGAGTTGGGGTATGACTTCAGCTGTCATTTTCGAATTTAAACTTTTCTGGGCAGCCTTGTGATCTTCAAGTCGCATACTGAGATCGACTTTGTCTTTAACTTCACGTAAGTCTTACTTGGAGTCGACTTAAGATATGACTTCAATAGTGAAACTCATCTTTGAAATTTTTTGCCTTCAAATATATATACTTGAAGTCGATTGTGGAATCAACTTAGGTTGCAACTTGACCTATGTCGCTCTTAAAGAAGACTTAAATATGCGACTTCACCTGTCTTTACTAGAAATCTGCAACTTTGACTTGCATACACTTATTTAAAACTTCATTGGTGGTCTTTAACTTCTCAAATTTGTTGTTAGTCATCAAAAATCAAATCTTGATTTTCAATTGTACTAGTTGAGTTCACACATTTACCTTTCTCCTTAATTTATGGGTGTCTCTATCACCATAAAAGTTTCTTCTACATCTAGATTTTCTAATAATTTTGTAAAATAATCTTCTATTTCATCTAAATCTTCTATGAAGACATGTTATTTGCGCTATATGTAAAAATAGCTCTGGAAAAAGGCTACCCATGAGCTCGATCATCCCTAGTTCGTGAGCTCTCATCATCCCAATTTTCATTAGCATCTAAGTTGAAAGCATTGTGTTGATCTACAATATTTTCAAAGTGTCATTCCGAATGCTGGAATATATAATCCATTCGCTGCTTTTGAGCTCTCAACTCCACCCCACGATCGTGCCTTGTAAATTTTGAGGTTCTATCGCTCCGATCTTTACCATGAGAGCTTCCACCTCCTAAACCTAAGTAGTTAGCCATTAAATTGGGTGAGATCTCTAATATTAACTAAGGCAACGAGAAAAACGTGATAACAAGGTTAACACAAGATTATGCCTTCAAGATTAATAAACAAGTTTCAACATCGAACCTCAAACATGAAATTGAGAAAAAATCTCTGGAATATTATTGAATGTCTATTAGTCTTCTAAAATAAAAAGAAAATAACATATTTATAGAAGTTCTCTAATAGACCCTAGCACTATGAAAACTCAACGTAAATTGAATTATGAAAGAAAATTGCAAAAGATCCTAATAAAGTGCTTTACTTTTTTTAGTAAATCGAAATTTACTAAAATAGTAAAATCAAGATAGAATAAAAATAAAAATTATAATGGCAATCATTACGCCGAGCTCTAAGAGAGCTTTCCATTGATATGTTATGGCCTTCAAAACTCCACTTGGATCAAAAGTTATGATTATTTAGAGTTGTCTTACTCTTTTATTACATAAATACCTTTTCATTTTGCACCCTGACAATCCTTTCCACTCTAGAATTTCATTGGCTTGGCTTACTACTCAAACACGACCATCTATAACACATGCAGGTTAGCTATGGTTAACATCATTAACAAGAAATACCAAGAATTGTCTATATAAATTATAGGGTGTGTTTGTTAAAAGATAAAACTTTTAATCTAAAACTTTTTAATTTAAAACTTTTCACTCTCTACAATTATCTTATTTTTTAATTATTACTTTACATCTTCCTATATAAATTAATTTACTTTATACAAGTAATCTATCTATTTTAATTTTATTCTGTTTATTTCTCATCATTATCCTGTCATCTCACATTATTTTTTCTAATTTCAAAAACTTTTACACCAAAAAATCAACCAAAGTTTTATAACTTCCCACAAATCCACAATTTAAATTTGGCTAGTGGCACCGACATTGCGAGTTCATTGGTGGCAGTAATTTCAATCGGTAGTCAACGCCTAAGAAATAGAGTTGATTAGGGGTGAAAACAAGGTCAAGTAGACCCATGACCCGCTCCGCCCCAATTTTACAAAAGGTCGGGGCAAGGATTTTGACCCGGTGAGGTGGGGCAAGTTAGAATTTCAGACTCGTGTTTCAATTCCAAGGCATCCCACCCCGACACGACCCGCCCTGACTCGTACGTTATAAATTATTTTCATAAATTATATGACTTACTTATGTACATGCTGTTTTACTAGATAAATATGTCTTACTTTATGACTTATTAATGTAAATGTTATTTATGTTCACATATGCTTAACTTTACAACTTATTTATATTAATAAAATTTTATTTTTTAATTGCATATATGTGGCTCAAGTTATCTTATTCACATATTTATCAATGAAATAAAATATATTATCTATGTTGTTTATATCTTACAATAATGAATATTATTATTTTCCAATTTAACAGTTTTAATTGTAATTCAAAATTTACATCAATGTACTTTTAAGGTTGATACACATATTTATCAAAGTTAAGATACAAATGAAATTATTTAAAAATTTTACTAATTCTTTATTATGAGAATTGTGTTTTACTCATTAAATAGTAAAATATTGAATCATTTAATCTTTAAATTTATCATAAATATGGATTTATATTGAGATGTATATAATTTTTTAAACTTTAACCCGCTTTTTTAATCTGACCTATTGTCCCCATATCAACCCGAAACTAATCCAAAGTTTTTCCAGAAACTTCTTAAAGAAAGGTGAAAATCGGACTGACTTTGTTCCGACTAGGTATAAAAAATAAGATCAAATAGAATTTTTAAATTTCGGGTGGGAGTTGGGCACACCCTTACCCGCCCCAACCCACACTAATTTTCACCCGTGGAGTTTACGTTGCAAAAACGCGCCAATCATATTGTTTTCAAAATAAAAATTTTCTACAAGTAATCCGTTCTTTCCAATTCAAACACAACACGAAGTTCCATAACCGGGGGAAATGTTTTCTCGGATACGATTGTGGAATTAAAAAAATCGCCGGAAGACCACTGAACAATTATTCAATTGAGGAGAAAAAGAATGAGTAGAAACTAAAAAATGAAAAAAAAAAAAAAAAAAAAAAAAAAAAAAAAAAATACAGCAGGACGTACGCCTTCCTCGCCACCATTCAACTCACGTTGCCTCCTCCATTTCCAGCGGCAGCATCTGATATTGATGTCCGAGAGGGGCAAGCACGGTGGTGGCGCAGCGCGAGCATACGAACAACGCCGGCACCGCGTCCGCATCGTCGATCCCGCCGCACCTCGTGTGTTGCCACACCTCGCACACGTCGCACGCCACCATCCGCTCCCCGTCGTCGTCCTTGGCTCCGCAAGTACAATCCACCTTCCAGTTCTCCACCCCTCCTTCGTACCTCAGCTTGCTTCGCGTGTCGATGCCCCTCGCCGCCCTCAGCCACACCTGCATCCCCGACTGCGCCACCCCAAACAGCAGCTCCTCCCCCTCCCCCTCGATGCCCTCAACCCCGTCCTCAGCCTCCAGCCCCTCCAAAATGCAATACGTGTCCCGCAGAGCCTCCTCCCCCGCCGCCCGCAGTTCCCCCACCGTCGCGTACGGCGGCACCACCACCAGCTCAGGAGGCGGAGCGGGCCATCCCCGCTCCTCGTCCAAATCATCCAACTCCGAAGGGGACAGTGTCGGCAGCAGCAGCCCGCACATGAAGCGCAACATCTCGTCCTCTGCGTCCTCGAACGGCCACGCCTTCACGAACTGCTTGCTGTGGAGCACCGCGTAAGCCGCCAGCCGCATCGCCTCGCTGCCGCCGGCCTTCCCCGCGGGGTAGTCCTTCAGAACATGCTTGAAGACGAGCGCCACATCCCGTTGAATTCCAGTTCGTCCCATCGGCGTTGCAGCCCTCGGCGGTGGCGCATCGTGCTCGGCGCCGGCGGTGGCTGTGGCATCCCGGGCTGTGAATTCGAGCACCTTCGTCTCGGGGTTGTTGGCGCGGACGATGACGCAGCCGTCGACGAGGCAATTGTGGAGGGACTTGAGGACGAAGTCGATCAAGCCGGTGTCGCCGATGTGGAGCCTGGCGGCGTCGCGAACGTCTTGCCGCGTCATCCACTCATCGCCGCTACAGCTCTTCTTCTCCTTGAGCACCTCCACGATCACTTGGGCGGTGAGCTCCAGCCGCCGCACTGACCACCGGCTGAGAAGAGTGCCTGCGACCTTGCTGAAATCCTGGTAGCCTTTCCGCTGCGCTGCGGATTTCGGCTGCCGGGCTTGCTGGGATTTCTGGGCGGGAGCAGCAGCGAAGGCTTGGAAGGCATCCTTCTTCTGAAATGGGATGCGGTCTTTCAGCAGAAGCATGCGTCGGAGCAGGTCTCCAACGGTTTTCAAGGGGTCTGCGCTCGTCTCCCCATAGCTGAGTATGATCCGTTCGATCTCTCCGGCGTGGCGGCTGTCTTTGAAATCTTGGATGATTCTGTCGAGGGGGCGCGAGCTGAGAATGTCGATGGCCTGCTTGTAGATTTGCTCCGTCACCCCAAAACTCCCGCGGCAGAATTCGTAGCCCCACCTCCCAAACCATGGACGGCCGTAGGCGACCCCCCAGAGCAGCCGCAGCTCCATGGACGTTTTGTTTGATACGTCCTCGACCGTCACTTCCCTGCAGAAATCAAAAATACCCCCAACTCATAATGCTGTTTGATTCAGCAGCTCAGCTTAACAGTGGTGTTTTCTTCTTTTTCTTACCGAGTTCGGAGTGTTGTGCAGATGCGATCCCAGAGATCCATGATGTCTCGTCCTCGGATGTATTTGGATCCTCCCTCATGGCCGTTGATGCAGAGAAGGTGGCCGAACCCATTGCAGTGGATGAGTCCGTGCAGAAGATGGGTCTGGAGATTCAAAATCTTCTTCGTCAGAGGTTTATCCCACTCCTCGTCAGATGGAATGACCATGTGATAACGGCGTTTGGACACGAAATGATGGCTCCACCCTGGAAATCAAACCCAATCGCATGAATCCTGACATCAAACACATTCCGGGAATCGATCACCCGCGAAAATTAAACCCAATTCAAACAAAATCGAAGATGAAATTTTGGCTTCGACCTGAAATCAACCCAATCACATCAATCCAAAAATCAAACACATTGCGGAACTCAATCGCCACCACAATTAAACCTAACTCAAACAGAATCGGATACGAAATGATGGCTCCCCCATGAAATCGACCCCAATCGCATCAATCCAAACATAAAACATATTGCAGGATTCAATTGCCCACTGCAGTGAAACCCAATTCAAACAAATTCTGAAAAAATTCCCTGCCCAATTGCAGTAACTATCCTGAATCCAATTCCTCCCGACTACTGAATTTTGATGCCAAAAACAAATTTTCGTTTTATTTGTAATTCTATATGCTTTACGACGGACATCCAGCATGGCTACATAAGGAGAAACAACTTAAAACGAAAACAGAGTAACGAACGATGATGATTCATGGATTCGATGTCATGATTAGAAATGGAGAAGGAAGAATCAAGAGGGATTTCTGTTTTCTAATCGCTCAATATCCCCACTTAGCATTTGCCTGACATAAATCTCCAATTCTTCCAGAACGTTCGAAATCGAGGTCAGAAATGAAAAATGGTTTTACCGACGCATCGGCAGTAGTCGCAGAAAGGATGGGCCGAGTGGTTCACGTTTTCCTCGACGTAGTAGAGAGGGACGGCAATGCCGGTAGCCTCGTCGACAAGAAGCGTGCACCAGGTGGGCATCCCCTGAAGGTTGTAGCTCTCGATATCGGCGCATTCCTGGAGGAAAGACCGGATGTTCTCGCGGAAGGGACCAACAAAACTCACCGGGCATCCGGCGCCGGCGAATGCGTGAAATGCGTACGCCTTGATCTGCCGCTTCCGCTTCCTGCAATCTTCAAAGATGGTCGACATGAGATCCTCCTCTGTTTTCACCAGAGCTATCCAAATCTTCCTGTTCTTGGATATTTCTCATAGGAGAGAGATTCTGGAGTTGGGATTCTTGGATTTTGGAGGAAGTTCTTCGAGCAATGGCCTCAGCAGGAAGAAGAGATATACCGCGCCATTTTTTCGAATTCGTATTGGACGGAAAGATCCTTCGCAGTTGGCGGAGTGCCCTGAAGGAACAGAGGCGATTTTAGTAATTTTCTGTTCAGGGCTAGTAAGCTGGAGCTAGTTGGACAGTTGTGCAAGTGGCCAAGTGGGACTGAGATCCGACGGTCAAAGGAGGGGGAGGTGGGGAGGGGATGGCCCTCCCGATGATTAATCTCGGCCGTCCGTTCGTGTCTCAGTTCCATCACGGATTAACAAGAGATCTTTCTTACATTCCATTCAGCGGTAATTAAATCCCGTCCATCAGATTTGGTTGCCTAAACGGCGGCTAGGCATGTTAAATACCTATTTAATTTTAAGGCTCCATTAATTACTATTAATACCTAATTAAGTAGGTGTTGATTCGCTATCGAGTATATATGGTCGAGAAAAAAACATGTGGTTTTTATGAAATGAAATAAGCCACTAAAGAAAATAATTGGGATTTACAAAACTAAGAAAAGTAAAATCAGAAAATTAGAAAAAAAAGGCCTCTATAAATAAGAAAAATACTATAAAATTAGTTAGATGAGAGAAAAATTACGAAAACTGGTGTCAACGAAAGAACATAGGATAAGAAAGTTTTAGTGAATTTTAAAGAAATTTTAATACAAGGTGTGTTTGGGAGGTGACAAAACTTCTGATAAAAAGATCTTAGTATAAAAAAGTTTGGAAATATGAGAAAATAATGTTATATGATAAGAATAATGATGAAGAGTAAAATAATAATAATAATAATAATAATAAATATGTTAGATGTAAAATTAATTGTGTAGAAATGATTAAAAATAGGATAGTTATATAAAAAAGATTTAAAAAATAAAATAATCGTGGAAAATGAAAAGTTTTAAGTGTTAATAAACACCCCCGTAAAATAATAAAAATTTCATTTTTTATACAAACATTAGGAAAAATCCTACAATTAAGATAGCAAGAAGCTACACAGATAACTTTCAAATTTCAATAAAAAAATATAGAAAACAAAAATATGAAATAGTGTCATTTGAAATTTTTTGAAGTTGGTCATGGATGGAATCTTCCCCTCAATTAAAACTTACATACTAAAAGAAAGATGCATCTATAGGTAAAGGACCCAACCTATCAAATTTTATAGCACTAAAACTCTATCAAAACAAAACCAATTTTCTCCTTTTTCTTCAACCCTTCTTCTTCAATAGTAGCAACTAACAAATGTTTAACACAACCACCATTTGAAAAGAGGATCTAAGAATGGATAGCTGTTGTGGTGCATCTCCTCTAACTCCCACTGCTGATGGAGAGGTAAAGGTTGGGGCATGCATCAGTACTCAATGATAAGAGAGGAGGCAACAATGGTAGCTAAAATTACTGCTACTAATGAGAAGAGGAAGTAAGATGTAGCGCCCTGACCCGCGGGAGTGCATTAACCTTACTCCATGAATCTTTAAGTGGTGAAACTTTCATCCTTATACGAGCGGAAGCTTTACCTAGTGTGTTGGAAAATTAGCTCGAATTTTCTTTTCTTTTCTTTTATCATTTTTAGAACCTACATTGGTTCCATTTTTATAACTAAAGTCTGACAGCATACCATCTGTGTTTAGGATATTTGAGCAATACAAAACCTGATAATCAGTATATAATCTAACATTTTCTACTAAATCATTCACGTCTACTTCAATTCATCTAGTACATCCCTTATTTAAATCATACTTCACACAAAAAACTATATATTATACTAATCAATCTTAAAATAATACAAATTTAATACATGCAATTTTAACAATTACGTTCTAAAGCTCCAAATATCTCAAAAGTATTAGACGTCATATCTTCACTACCTTATTAGCATTAAAGGCTCTTCTATTAATCCCGTCTCATCTGCATTCACTGGTTATTTGAAAATAATGAGTATAAAATACTTAGTAAGCAAGCAATTAAAAGCACTCATAATTCCCCAACACTCGTTGCATTAGTTGGAAATATAAAATTCTTAAATTCTTTTTGTGAAATGAGTGCATACATGCATCATGACTTATTCCTCGTTCGGCAGATGACACTTACCAAGTGATCATCCACCTATCATAATTTTTTTGATCTTACATGCTTAAAAATGCAATGCAAGAATCATATACATTCTGCTTAACTCCAGAGGGTACTTGAAACGTCTCTGGCGCCACCCTTAAGAACTGAGGTCAGGTAACTGGGTTCAGTTCCTCGGAAACATCACCTCCTGGCTCACCCCGCAGGGCTACTTAATGCATTCAAGCATATCATGAATCATGATCATTGTGAGAAAATATGCATGACATCATAGAATAAACTAGAAATTGTCATTTTAAAGTGCACAATTCAAACACAAAATAGATTAATCATGGGTTGGCAAATATCATACCATAAAATAAAAAGAAATGGATTTTCTTACCATAAAATTCATTTGAAATAAATTTTTGAAGGACTTGCTTACCTTTTCCTTTAGCTTTTCTCCATCTTTTTTTTACCCCTCCTTAGCATAACCATAGGAAACAATATCTAAGCATATCAGTCTCCTCATCAAACATGCCAATCTACACGCCTACTTATTTTCTCAACCTTTTCTTTTCTTTTTCCTAAACAAGTGAAAATGGTTAGCTCATATGTTTTGATAACATATATTATACAAATATTTTTTTATAAATCTACGGATAATTTTTTTCATTTACTATATAAAAATTACTAATTGAACGGTTTCTAACCCATATCATAAAAATCTTTTTAGCTTTGCAATCCGCATCACCATATTTTTTTTAACCTTCACCTATTATTTATATTTCATAATAACACGCATAAATTAAAATTCTACTATACTTGTAAGTATATTATTCATTACTATTTATTAGTAGGATCCATTAATAATAAACAAGGTACCCTACATGTCATGAAATAACATGAAAAAGAACCACATAATTTTATAAAATGAATTTTAATATTCACGGTTCTTAAGGTAAATTTTTTTTATTGTTATATATATTTTACATGAATTAAAGGAACGTGTATAATAGATAAGATCATTTGGACGTCAATGAGGTAGAAAAAGCGATTTTAATACATGGGTAAATATTAAAGGGTGCATAAATATCAAAGGAATTTCAATTATAGTTGTGAAACTATTTATACCTGGTATATAATTGATTAAGATCAAAGGTGATGGGATGCCCAGTGTTTCTTCTGCTCAGTCTTTCTTTCTTCGGTTTTTTTTTTCTGATGGCTTTACATAACCTTCGCTACTAATTCTCCAACCCTTTTTATACTCCTTTCAATCAGGCGGCTACCATAGTTGTGTATTTTAACCATGCTCATCAGGTCATACTAAAACGTTGACAACACATTTTCTCATGCAGTGTTTTGTTTTGGGGTTTTTTTTTTATACGGCTGCCACGTTGATTATTAGATGGTCAAATGTGATTCAATAGCTAAACGCTGAGACCGAACTTCACTTCTTTTAAAAACGATTACTTTATTTACATAAATATGTCTTTAGCATAATGAATAAAATTCTATTTAAATTTTTTAAAGAGGTTATTTATAATCTACTCCATCTATATTGTAAAGTATATCAAATTAGCCATTTCTATCAAATTTCATGTCAAATTGATAAAAATCGATTAAGATATAAGCATTTGAAATAAAATATTACACTTCATTTAAATTTTAATTTTTATAACCATTTTTAATTATATTTTTCAAAATCTAATTCGTTGACTAAGTAGGGCATATTAATTTAAACTTACCCATAGAATTTCATATAAAATGGAATTGTATATGTATAAAAATTTAATTAATAAAACATGCTATGCATAGTGAACATAAGCATATCTGCATGTTTCACCGCCTCTGGACGTGCCTAATGTGATTGAGTTCATGCACGTTTCCCAATTCAAAGTTTTAAATTATGCAAATACTTTATTGAATCATTTTTCATAATTCAATCCATTCATATTATAAAGCATATAAATTTAACCGTACATCTTAATTTCCATATCAAAATAATTTGTATGAGTTAAGATATTTGCATTCAAAATTAATTCATGAAATCTTATATAATTTTAGTTGTTTAAAAATTTTCTAAATATAATTTTGATAATCTAGTTCATTCATTATATAAGATATGTTAAAATAGGCTTATACACATCAAGATATTAATTAAATAAACAATTACATAAAAATATCAAAAAGCGTGCAAACCTGACATGGTTTTGACTTTTGGACACGTTTTTTGAGGTAAACAAAACCAATTAGTTTAAGTACTTTATGGAATTATTTTTCATAATCTAATCTATTTAGATTAAAGAGCACATAATTTAACACTTCCTATTAAATTCTTATGTCAACCTGAGTTATACATCTTAAGATTTAAGGAAAACAGTATGGGTTAATATAAGCCCTTCATTGAGACCCCTAATCGGCCCAAATTTTTTTTCATTTATTTTTATTTTTTAAAAAGGTCTATGAATTTAACAGTTTTATTTCGTACCATTCGAAATTTTGAAATTCCTTCTCGAAAAATGTATAAAAATTTATTTTCATATCTTATCTTTATAAAATCATAATTTACTCCCTTTTCTTCTAATTCTTAAATTTAACCCTTTTTTAATCTCAATTATGCCCCTCTTTGTTTCTACTCTTTGCAAATTTACCATTCAATCCTTTTTTAAATTTGCAATTTAATCATACTTTACTAAAATTGCAATTTAGTCTTTTATATATATATCCATATATATTTGCATATCATGAATCATAAAATTTAAATTTTATAACTTAAATCCATAGTATGCATTTAAGCCATTAAATCATGACCAATCATTAATTTAAATAATTTAATTTAATAAATTATCTAAATAGGACCACTTGATTGCAATTAATTAATCCAAGAGTAATTAATATACTTTGCTATTTATTTTTTATTCAATAATTGGATCTTAACTCATCATCATTTATTTATTAATTACTTATTTTCTTACTTTATAATTTTAGAACATTAATTTATATTCAATTTCATTAATTCCATGGCTTAAAATATGCTTAAGGGTGCAATTTAAAAATAGCGGTTACTACGCAGGAAAACCTACATATCAAGGCTGTCAACTTTTAATTGTTGAAGAATGGGAGCTACGAAAATTAGAGATGCTAACATTGATGATCGTGCGTCCACCGCTAATGGAGGAAACGATGCTAGTTCAAGAGGGCAACTAGTTTTAAAGAATTATGGCTATAAAGAATTGCAAGGCTAGGGGAGAGGAGATTTTGCTAGATTTGCCCTGATGTTGCCAGTTTTGGAAGATTCAATTGTGTTGTACACTTTGATTTCTACATGTCAGAAATGAAGGGGAACAACAAATCATTGATGTGGGAGATGAGACTGGTTGTGTAGGTTTGTCAATGGCTTGAACAGAGGCACGCATGCTCAATTTGGGAAGAAATCGGTGCAGATTATTCCTTAGCACTTTGTGAAAGGACTTTAATTCTTCCGACCTCCACAGTGAGATATTCGAGGATGGTGAAGAGATAGACCAAAGCACCAGTTATCTAGCCTTGAGGAACCTTGTGATCCTTCTGATGGAAAATTGGAGGCTGAGTAGGAAGAGAGGCAGGGTAGAGAACAAGCCCAAACAAATAATGATGGAGAGATGGAGAGGTAGGGTTGATACAGAGGGTACAGGGTTGAGGTGAGAGGGAAAGAGAAGGAAGAGGAGGGAGGGCGAGAACTAACGAGCCCGAGCATGGAGGAATGGAATGGGAGTGGGATGGATTTTAGAAAATTTTCCTTTACATATTCAACCCCACGCAGGGATGAAAATGGAATGAAAGCAAAGATTCGATCCCATGGTCGATATTTTTCCAACCAAATTCAACGATGTGCGGTAGCGGACATGGAAGACGACTAACTCAGCCCGGACGCATATGATTAGCCCTCTAATTATGTAACATACTGGTCTAGGAAAGTCATCCTGGCCATATATTTAATGCAAATTCCTAAAATCAATCGTACATTTATGAAAAAATTAATTATTATATTAATTTATAAAAAATTTAAAATTCCACTTCCACTAGTCATGTTTTCATTATTACATCAAGGCACAAAGAAAAAAAATACAAGTCTATTATTCTCAGTACATGCCTTTGAAATAAAGCAGAAATAAATTTTCTTGAAAATCTTCAAGAAATCCAACTCTAGTATCCCACTTGATTTGATACACCTGTAAAAATAATAAGTTAATCATAACATGACTGACAAGTAGAAAATTATTTAAAAATGGATAATGACTCAATTAAAACTTAATTAAATGATAAAAAGAATCATTTACTTTTATAACTTAAAATTTTGGCCTCAAATGCAAAATTGAACCCTTCCATTAAGCCTAGAATCATTAAAAACATGGAAATGAATTATTTAATCATGTAAATTGGAATTAAAATGAATAAATTATAGCAAAACTAAATGGATGGTCCACATTAAGCTATATCACCAAAGCTTTTCCTGACGATGGGACCCACCTATGCCTTTCTTGCTTAGCCTTTAGGGCTGTGATCGTTGCACATCAATTTTTCATTCAATCAAAAATCATTTGGACATCCGAAACATATCAGAGCATTAAAGGCAACAAAATAAACAATGATTCCTTTACCTCAAAGACTTGACTTTGGCGCAACATCCTCGGCATCCAACAAGTGAAAATTTTCCGGAGCCGGAGCCGTAGCATCATACAAAGGTATTGTATGATCCTGTTAGCTCGGGCTAAGTAAATGTCACACTTAGTCCATCTTAAAAATCTTATTTAAAACAACATTTTTTATATTTTTTTCTTCATATACTTGTTCAGCTAAGTGTATTTAATATATATATATATATATATATCAAATTTTACTATTTTTGGATATGTTTATATATTTTTTAGATTTTTAAAAATAAGGATATTTTAAAAATATATACACATATCCAAAAATGGTAAAACTTGATTTATATATTAAATACACTTAGATAAATAAGTGTATGAAGAAAAAAGCAAAAAAAAATTATTTTAAATAGGATTTTTGAGGTGGGCTAAGTGAGATATTTACTTAGCCAGAGCTAACAGAATCATTCATCATACACACACATATATATAGGGAGCTGTTCCGATGCAGTATGCAGTACAACTGCACCGGAACAGCGTTGCATTTGATCAAAAATGGACCCCACACATATTAGAATGCAATGAAACTTTATACAATCATTTGTTCATATATAAATTTATAGCAAATGGTTTACATGTTGATAAAATCACTTTAAAGTTGTTATTTTCATCAAACTATTTTATTACGTTGAATTTGTACCATTTTTATATGGGGCTCATTTCAGCGACGTCGCTGCACCTGAATATTTTTGATATATATATGACTTCGCTTCTATGTAACCGGTTACATAAAAGCGGACTCATATAATCCCTTCAAAATTTAAGATTTTCATCTTTGATGAAAAATATAGTTCATTTATTGTATTTAACATCATTTGTTTATCTAGGGGATCAAGTTTCATCTTAATCAAGTATGTTTATGAGCCACATTTTCTATAAAATGTATATATTCATATGTAAAACATTAAAAATAAAAAATATCAATTTTAAAATAATTTTTTCTACATCTAAACCATCTAAAATATAATTTCTATTTAAATAAATGATTTGATAAAGTATTATTACATTCTAATACGTATGTAAATAAAACTAAGTATTTTTCATAATTTACACATGAATATATATATTTTTGAACAAAAGTAACCCATAAACATACTTGATTGAGATTAAACTTGGTGTTCTAGATAAACAAATGATGTTAAAAATAATGAATGGATTGAATTTTTTATTAATTATCAAAATCTTAGATTTCGAATGGGTTAATGGGTTCGCTTCTATGGAACCCAGTTACATAGAAGCAGAACCGATATATATACATAGAGAGAGAGAGAGAGCTGTTCCGGTGAAACTTTATACAGTCATTTATTCATATATAAATTTTATAGCAAATAGTTTATATGTTGAAAAAAATCACTTTAAAGCTGTTATTTACAATAAACTATTTTATTACGTTGAATTTGCCTCATTTTCAGATGGGGTCCATAGACATATACGATTGGGATGAAAATTGATATGATAATAAAATACATTATTCTAAATACAATGGGTAGAGTAGATTTTAATTCGATTATCATGTGCAATGACGTTGCACCTGAATACTTCTCATACATATATATAGAGCAATACATTTGCCCAAAAATGGGCCCCACACATATTAGAATACAATGAAATTTTATATAATAAGTTATCCATGTATAAATTTTATAGCAAATAGTTTATATACATGTTGAAAAAACTACTTTAAAGTTGTTATTTACATTAAACTATTTTTATTACGTTGAATTTATAATATTTTTTAGATGGGGTTCATACACATACCCGATTGGGATAAAAATTGATATGGTAATAGAATACATTATTTTAAATACAATGAGTGGAGTAGATTTTAATTTTATCACCATGTGGGGCCCATTTGAGCACCACTACACTATCATTATGGCGGAGAGGCACTACACTTGAATACTTCTTGTGTGTGTGTATATATATATATGTATATATAAAAACCTTTCCTGTACAGTGAAAGTGCACCATAATTAATGGTGTATTTTGCCCAAAATGCGTCCCACATGCATTAAAATGTATTGTTACTTTATTTAATCATTTATCTATATATAAATTTTATAGCGAAGGTTTACATGTTGAAAAAACAACTTTAAAGTTATTATTTATATTAAACTATTTTATTACGTTAAATTTATACTATTTTCAGATAAGTCCATACATATACTCCTCATATAATATATATATATATATATATATATATATATATATATATATCACTGAGATTTCGTAATTCCTGTTATGCACCGACCTGGTAGTTTGCAACAAAATTATTTCTAACGCACTCTCGTATTAATCCATACAATTTATATATAACTTCATATATTTATCTCATATTATTTTACATCAATGCATTTATAAAATAATATGCATACCTAAAATACAATAATTTCAGCACATATATTTTTAGGTAAAATTTTACATCTTGAAAACTTATGATTATGAAATGAATCATACCAACATATTAAATTTATAACATTTAATATTCATGCTTTATACATTTAATTAGTACAACCTAATTAATTGAATAATAATTGCAACATGAAATATATAATTATTGGACTAAAATCAACTTCTAAATAAAATCCACTTGCCTTAAAAAAATATTCTCCTTTCGCAACTCTACTTTATCAAAAAGTCTCCTTTTTTATAAAAGCTCTCATAGCTTTTAAGACATATGGAATAAGAAAAATATTCATTTAAACTTAAACTCTATTTTAACAAATCTCATCTAGGAGATTTTTTATCTCATCCTATCTTATCCTATCCTATAGGGCCCACGTGCAATTACTTTATGTGAAATCCCCTACTCGAATCATAGACCTCTAGGACCACTGGACTACCTATATGCCAACCAATTTATACAAGTTGCTAAAATAATATTCAAAAATAAAAATAAAATATAACACGCGGCTAATATAAATAATAACTGGACAATACTTATTATTAACCATTAGACCCAGTTGGTCAAAGAGTTTATCCTTGCCACGTAGAATATCCTACGTGGACTTTCACCAGCCAACATAAATATTTATTATTTTTTAATATTTTACAAATTAACTATCTAATTACGTTATTTTTTTTATTTTCTCTTTAATTTTAATAGTTCGTTATGTCTTTTCCTTATCCATGTTCCATCTGGCCTTCATTTGATTCCATCTCATTTCTAATGTTCTCCACATGACGAACACGCTAGTGAAAAATCAGGGCCGTTCATCTCATGCGTCGTCCCATTGATTGGTATTCGAAAACTGACAACTGTACGTACATCATCTGCAAAATTTATAATAAAAAATGACCCTCTGTTCTGTAAACAAAACACTGCCTAGGGCGGATTACCTCATGGACAGCTTCGAATTTATGTCTGTTTGCTCAGAACAGGATTGAAATTGCCACTCTCTTGACAGCAGCACCCATCTCATCTCCCAAATTAAACCGGCCCCCTCTACATCTCCAACGCTCTCTTAGAAAACCATTTTTCTTTTAAAATTTTTTCCCTTCCCCTCCCGCCGTCAATACCATGCAACAGCGATTCCGCCAAGCTTACACCAACCTCCTGGAGCGCAGCTGCGTCAGCTACGCCAAGATTGCCACCATGGGCGGATTCTGCGACGTCGATTTCATCCTCATCAGAGCCACAGCTCCCGACGATATCCCGCTGGCGGAGAAGCACGTCCAACAGCTCGCCAAGATAGTCGCCTTCTCTCCCTCCTCCTCCCGCACTTTCTCACTCTGCTTCACCCGCCGCTTCGGCAAGACCCGCTGTTGGCGCGTCGCCATCAAGTGCATCGCCCTCCTCCACCGTCTCCTCCGCTCCCTCCCCCATTCAAACACCTTCCGCTCCGACCTACTCTGCGCCCGCTCCAACGGCCTCCTCTCCCTCAACCCTTGCCGCTTCCGCGACGCCTCCTCCTCCCCGTCCAATTCGCACTCCTACACGCGATTCATCCGCTCCTACGCGCACTTCCTCGACGAGGCGCTCGACTACATCATGATTGGACACCTCGCGCGAGCGGACGATCGGGAGGCCGCGGAGTCGCCAGACGGATTTTCCGAAAAGATGAGGGAGGTCGGGCGCATTCTACGCATAGTGCCGCAGCTCCAGAGCCTGGTGGACCGAGCCACGGACTGCCGGCCAACCGGCGCCGCGGCGCGCAGCTTCGTCGTCCGGTCGGCGATGAAGCAAATCATCCGCGACAGCTTCGCCTGCTACGAGACCTTCCGAAGGGAAAGCGTCGTGCTGTTCGACAACCTCTTCCAGATGCAGTACCGCGGCTCGATCTCGACGCTGCAGATCTACAGGAAAGCGGCGGCGCAGGCGAGCCTGCTCGGGGAATTCTACGAGGATTGCAGGGAGATGGGGCTGTGCGGGGCGTATGAGTATCCGTTGGTAGATAAGATCCCCGAGATCCACGTGCGCGCTTTGGAAGCCTTCATCAACGAGATGTGGCAGTTGACGGAGTCCTCCTCCAACTCCGTTTCGACGATATCCGACACGGAATCGCAACCGTCGGAGACGGAATCCCCGCCGTCCGTTTTCACGGACGATGGATGCGAGGGGCAAGCAGGGAGGCTGGAGACCGTGATCAGTACTGATTGGGAGACATTTGAAGCGGGCGAGGACGAGCCGTTCATAGAGTTGGACGACGGCAAGGATCATGCCGACGTTGGTTGGGAAGCGCTTCTGGAAGCTTCGGCTCGAACTCAATGTCGAGGCGGATGGGGGACTGAGTGCAGGTTTTTGGGGCACGAGAGATCGATGGCAGGCGTGTTGGATTCGTGGCAATTGCACATGTTCAATCCTTACATGATGGGCGCTTTCTTCCATTTCAATGGCGGCGAAGTTTCGTAGCGTTTCGGTTGTTCTGTGCTCATTTTGGAAACCATTCCATCATGTCGTTGATAGGATTCACCAGCTGGAATTGGGCAGCCTGCTGGCTCACATAATCCATTTTATTGCGGCACTGATCTACGTACACTATCAAGATATTAGTTGATATGCCTAACGAGATCATCGACGTCCGCCGGGGTCAACGAATGGTCGCAAAATATTATAATGTTTTTGTTTTTTTATTTTTGTGTTTTTTTGTTGTCTCATCTTATATCGCAAACAGTAGCCAGGCGATTCCAGCATACACATTGACTGATCCGGAATCATGATTTTGTTGGTTAAGAACGGGTTTTGTTTTGTCCTGTGCGAGAGGAGATTTGCAAGTTGGGCCGGTTGATTCCGACCAAGCCCACTGGATCTTGTTTACAACCCATCTGGGCATGCTTTTGCACAACTCTTGAGTGCAAGGAATTTGAATGCAAGGAATTTGATTTGTAAGGAGGCTGGGCCAGGGTTTAAGCAAATCTAAACCTGATTTTCTTATTTATATTTAACATAGAAGTATATAAGGCTTCGCTACTATATGACTAGGTTACATAGAAGCAATTTTAAATAACCTCTTCAATTTTAAGATGTTGATAATTGATATAAAATTCAATCCATTAATTATATTTAGTATTATTTGTTTAGTCAAGAGACTAAGTGTCATCTAATCAACTATGTGCATGGGTTACATTTGCTAAAAAAATTGATATATTCAAGTGTGAATTAGAGAAAATGTTTAGATCAATTCACATTTATATTAGAATGTAACAATAGTTTATACAATCATTTATAACATAGTAGTGATATTTTATATAGTTTAGAGGTTTAAAATACTACTTAAAATTAATATTTGACTTTAAATTATCTTATTATGTTCATTTTACACAGTAATACACAGGGCCATATACAATGATATTAAAAAATGAAAGAGTTGTCGTGATAATTTAAATGATAGTAAATACAATAGATAAAATGGATTTTCATTAACAATCAAAATATTACGGATGAAGTGAAGCCAAAATATATGTTAGGGCTTCATACATAGAAGAGATTCCATATAACCTCTTCATTTTTAAGATACTAGCGATGGATACAAAATTCACTTTATTTATTGTATTTAATATCATTTATGTCACTAAGAGATCAAGTTTCATCAAAATTAAAGATGTGTATGGATGACATTTCTTTAAAAAATATATTTATGTATAAAAATTCACTTATAGAAATCTTACTTATCCATAACTAATGTAACAATTAACTTATGTAGCAAAAATATCACAAAAAAAAACTTGTGCAGCAAAAATAACTCAAATTGCTTCATTTCTATCATTTAAGCCCAATCATCATTATCATCACCTATACATGAGAGCAAAACTTCCACCCACTAGTTAAATTGTAAATCAAGGTATATCTAAGTTTTAATGATTAACAACAAAATTTAAGAATAATAAGGGTATTAACAAGTTTGATTTAATGACTAAAGTAAAAATTTTGAAATTCAAGTACAAACGAGTCACAATGCAATGTCAAGTCGACTTCAACATCAAAGTCTATACTCAAGTCAACCTCAGCATCGACTTCAAATGACTTTTTTGGAGATAGAAAAATGTGGAGGCTTGGCAGGCCAAAGTTGCACCCGAAATTGAATTAGTTTACGACTTGGGTGAAGTCGCAAATTGAAATTGACTCAGAATGCAACTTGGATTGCATCAGACAGTTGAAGCTCCATCTTATCGAAGGTTGAAAAATAAAGTCGCAACCCAAGTTGATTTGTCATACCACTTGGGTAAAGTTAGACCCAAAGTAACCCGGACATTGAGACTTGAAGATTTAAAAGTTGAAACGGAAATTTTTACTAAGTACCAAAGCTGAAATCGCAAATTCAAGTCGACTTCATATGCAACTTCGGTCAAGTCTCAAATGAAGTTGACCCAAGAATAAGACTTAAAGAAAAAATACCAAAAGAAGGAAGATTTTGAGCTTATGAAGTCGAAACACAAGTTAACTTCACATGCAACTTGGGTGAAGTCCTAAGTTTAAGTCAACTTAAAAAGGAACTTGAAGAGTATAAGTTGAAAATAAACTCTTTGCAAGTAATCAGAAAACTAAAGTTGCAAGCCAAGTCAACTCCAGTATGTGACTTGGGTAAAGTTGCAGTTAAAGTCGACTCCAGATGAGACTGAAGTTGGTTAAAATTTTTTGAACATTAGCACATTTAATGCGCGCCATCAACCTACCAACATTCAAGTTTTTCCATAACTATTTAAAGTATGTCGAGCAGAGTTATGATGGTTAGCAAGAGAATTTACCGAGCTACAACCTTCCTACTTTCAAGCATTTAAGAGTGTAATTTATGATTTTTCAAGTAAGACTCTCAAGTTCACTACAAGTGCTTCAACTTCTCATCTTCCTCAAATTCTCAAGAGCTTGCTATTGTGTTTAAACTGCTCTACACAAATCAATAAAGTGCAAATCCACTACCAACTTACTTGGCTTGGTATTAGAGACTAAGGCCAAAGTATAACACAAGTAGTGATTAGTTGAAGTGGACTCACCATCTACTTGTGAGTATGTTGTAAAAGCCCCCTAGAGCTAGAATCTAGAAGAGAACTGAGGCTTTAGTTATATTTTTGTTAAGATAGTGGAACATAAGGGAATGTGTTCTTGGAAGAGTGGAGTAGGGAGGTAACCCGAACTTCTATAATTTTGTGTATTCTTTGTGTTGGTACGTTTACTACATTTTTTGTTCTCTCACTAGCTCTCTACATCTCATTCAAGGGGACTTATTCAATCATGGGTTAAGTTTTAATTAGCAAAAAAAATTTTAATAACTTAATTCACCTCTCCTCTCTTAGGTTGAAATAATGACTTTGGACTAACAAAATACATATTTACAAACCCTTGATAGAAATAATAAAGCCTTTTCTAGGCTATACAATCATAATCAAAATCTACTTAAATGAGCGCAATCCAAAATTATGCAGCTTATACTTGCCATAATTGACCTAGCTTACAACTAGGTCAAAAACAAATACGTGAGTCAAGTAAACTCAGAACGTAGGCACGACCAATAACAAGAAACAACAAACCTATGTCAAAACTATCACATGCCACGTTACCACATGCAATGCATATATTGGGCTTTCACTAGCCCTACACAATTATTCTATGCCATAAACACACATGAAACCAAATCGACCTCACAGCCATCAATGGCTATGAACAACCCTATGCAAATCATGCGTACACGTTAAAGGTGCCATATGCATCATGCCCATGCAAACCATGCCTGATGCTTGTTTCATAAACCATCACCATCTGGTTTCCCAAAATCATGTCAAAATAAACAATCAAAATGCTAACAAAGGGCCTAGCGCTTAATCAAATCGAATCAATACGTGACATGAAAAACTCAACATCAAACCATACCAAAATCTAACCGAACATGCAAACCTAGCCAATTGATCACTCATCAATTAGCCTCTCATTCATTCATCCAAAACAAGCCTCCATTACTATCTCAACATAGGAATTACACAATTCTAACATCCATTCAACTATATCCTCAACCACAAGTTCAGATAGAAATTTCGAACCATTTACCTCATACACATCAAATCCATCACAAGGTTTATTCTAAATAATTCATCATCTTATATGTCTTTAAGCGTTTAACACATCATTCACATCGCAAAGGTCTTAATCACCCATTTATACATCATTTTTCACCATTGTACATCATTTACACATCTAGACATTTGATCGAACACATCATAGGCATTATATCACAATTATACCTAACTTACTCGAAATTTATAGGATTCCATCTAATACATCATAATCTCACAAAAAATTATTTTTACTAACATCTAATCCATTATTTACATGATTTTCCAACAAAACTCCCAAATTGCAACCTTCTAATAATCTCTACACAAGCCCCATACAATCGAAATCAACTCAAATCATGAATCAAATATGGTTCCCACAAACAAACGACAAAACACATGATTTGCAACTCAAAATCATCATTTCTTTAAAAGAAATCTACTTATTTTAATTTCATTTTCCCCCAAGAATCTACAAGATTTCTAGATTTTCAAACCTTCTCCTTGCTCTATCATTTTTTCTTAATGCAAAATCATGTGAAGTCAAGCACTCTTAGGTGGGTATTCATAGGGGTAGTAAGCTAAGGGTCACCGAAGAGAAAGAGGAGAAGAAAATTACATGCAAATGGGGTGGTCTAGAACCCTCCCCATTTAAAATAGCCTCCCTCATAGACCGGGCCATATGATTTTGGAAATAAAACAATTTGGCTCGTGTGGACCTGTAAATGGTTTGATTTCGGCAATCCTATATCATTTTGCCTATAACTTTCTCTTTATGACTCTTATTGAGATTATTCTTTTTGTATTGGATTTCTAACTTCAAGTACAATCTCTCCAAAAAATTGCAATTCAAAATTTCATCACTACAAAATTTGACATATATTTTAGTACACAACTTTTTTGACATTAACTTGTAAATGGTATGATTTCAGCAATCCTATATCATTTTGCCTATAACTTTCTCTATATGACTCTTATTGAGATTATTATTTTTGTATTGGATTTATAAATTCAAGTACAATCTCTCCAAAAAATTGCAATTCAAAATTCCATCACTACAAAATTTGACATATATTTTACTACACAACTTTTTCGACATGGACCTGTAAATGGTTTGATCCTATATCATTTTGCCTATAACTTTCTCTATATAACTCTTATTGAGATCATTCTTTTTGTATTGGATTTCTAACTTCAAGTACAATCTCTCCAAAAAATTGCAATTCAAAATTCCATCACTACAAAATTTGACATATATTTTACTACACAACTTTTTTGACATTTTCACTCATTACAACACATATAACTATCTCATACAAAAAATGTATCCAAATACCAAACTAAATAGTCCAAATACATCTTATCAGTATAACATCATATTTATACTATTTATTTGATTAAAACATGTCCCACGCAAAATGTGACTTGTCAACTTGTCTTTAGCCATTTTTGCCTCCATAATAAGTCTCTTTAGTTCTATTCATATCCATCATCTCTAATGCCTCTAAAATCACTTTTCACATATTCAATATGCATTTGGAATGTCAATCATGCTAGAAACCATTATGTTTCATGTTAATTTTAAATTTCACTCATTAAGTTCATTTTTACCGAATTTTCACCATTAGCCCGTCAAATAGTTCAATTTTCAAAATTATTATCTCAATTTCATTGCCAAGCATCATGAACGAATTTCAATCATGTTTAAAATCATTAGCATGCAAATCATGACTTTTATTAATGATCCTACTAACACAACACTTTTGGACTTAACTTGTGAAACCCGTAATCCTAGAATAACACATGTAAACCTAGGGTTATAAACCCTAAATTCTTGTACTAATTTTATTGATAAATAAAATTCATAAAATATGTTATATTTGCTAATATATGTATTAGAGGTTAAAATAATACAATAAAAAATTTAACCCACGTGAATAGTGCACATGAATAGTAACCGGGGGTTAAGACACGTGATTAAGAGTTAATCACTTGGATTAACCTAATCACAAAAAGACAAAAAGGAGATTTAATGACTACAGGACGAAATAGCAATTCTTTTTGATATTTTAATCCAATTTTGGATTTTAGTAGAAAATTAAAGAGAAATTCATAATTTGCAATCCGGGCGTCGTATTTAGATGAAATTTTTTATGGATGGTTAAAAATTCATGATAAACATGATGAATGGGTTAAGATGTGAGGAAAATCACAAATTAAGGGTCAAGATCACACATTAAATGAAGATTAAAAAAGTACTTTAACTTTTCATTAAATTACCATTTGACTTTTATTAAAAATAAATAATTAAAAAATAAAAAAATTAAATGAAAAAGCAGCTGCATCAGGGGCGTGGCAGGGGGTGGTTGAGCAATTGACCAAAAATCAATGGTCCATGATCATCATCATATAAACCAATGGCTAGGATTTAATTTGCTTAAAATAAATAAAAAAATATAGAAAAATAGGGCTGCCATAGGGGGGCATGAGCAGGCTAGGGTGGGCTTCTCTTGGCTCAATGCACCTTTTAAAATTATAAAAAAATACATTTGCAATTTAACACCTCAAGCAAGGGGGGTAAATTCCAATTTGATGAAAAATTAAAAAGTATAAATAGGGGGCAGGGGTGGAAGTCCAAAGCCACATTCACCCAGCTCCACTTGAACAAATCCCAGTTCCCAAACCTCCCACACGTCCAAGGAAGAAGAGGAGAAAGTTAGAGAGAGAAAGTGTGGGAAAAAGAAGGATATCTCCACTTCGGGTAAGTGATTTCTATCCAAATTTCTTTTGGATGTTAAGTAGGGTAAAACCATGCTTATATAATATCTAATCATGAGAAAATAAGTATAGTTATAATAGTTAACCGGAATTATCTCAAAACATCAAAAATTTGGAGCAAAGATAGAGCATTCGGGAAGATAGCATATGATATGTGTGAATAATGCTCAAATATTGATAAATGATGATTTGGGATGAATGAATATGATAAATATGATGTTGGAATGATGATATATTAATTTCATAATTTTTGAAATTAAGGATTATGCTAAAGTGAATTTATGTTGATTTTTAGTATATGGAGAAAATGATTTATTTAGCCAAGTTAATTATGATAAATTCAAAATGTATGAATTTTTCCATGATATACTAAGCATAAGCTATGTCATGGTATTTTTTTTTTTTTTTAAAATATCAATTTTTGGAACCCATAAACAGTAATCAACACGCTGTGAACAATAACCTCAGATGAACAGTAATCTGCTACAGTAATATATTACAGTAACTGTGAACAATAAACAATGTGATTTTGGGAAAAATTAAGATTTATTTTTATAAGGATGTATGGATGGAATTTTTAAGGATTTATGGATAAAAATCTATATAAGGAAATAATGACCAAGTATTTTTAAGGTTAACATCTATAAGAAATTATGAAGAAAAATAAGGTCATAAATAAATATGACTTATGTATGATAAAATATGTATATCCTTTTCACTTGTATAGGAAAAGGAAAGGAAAGGATAAAGGAATCAGATTAAAGCAAAGCAAAGGTAAGCAAACAAACTTTTTGAAAATGATTTTATATGTTTTGTATTTCAACCATGGAATATGTCAGAATTGCTTTATCATAAGCAAATCCTTATGAAAATAAGGAAAAATATGGAAATGGTTGCATTATAATGGAAAAGAAAAATTTTGATTTCCAAATAATATTTGGTTTTATCAAATGAATTTAAAAATAATTTATTAAAATATTTTGAAGCGGATTTAAGGAAGGCCAACCGATAATCGAATTGAATGAAGATTTTTTTTTAAGTAATGACCAAAGGATCATACAAACTTGCCTTCATATAGAAGTAATTCATGTGTTGTGTGGTCAAAGAATATGATATCATATAAAAAAATGAATTATGCATTGGTATATCCTTTGTTCATGAAAAACCCAGAAATGGGAAGAAAAGCGTTTGCAAAATCTTTTGTCTTTAGATATTAAAATGTTTTTGAAATTTTTTTACCGCTCAAAAAGTATATAAAAATATTTTAGCAAAATGTTGAAATTATTATTTCTCAAATATTTCCTTTAAATATTTTTAATGATTTAGAAATGTGTTATTTAAATATTTTTAAAATTATTTAAGGTTGGCCATCCTTACAATATATTCTTATTAACTTGTTAACTTGGGCTGTGCCAAGTTTTCAAGTTAGAAAAGGGAATACAGGCCGAGGTCTGTACTATTTTGAAATGACATGCTAGCATCAAGTTTTTAAAAGGAAAAGTCACAGACTAGGGTCTGTGGAGTTTTATAAAAAGCATGCTAGCATATGAATATGGAGAAAGGAATGTGCACATAAGTTATGTACTAGGTCTACTGTAGAGGATATGCAGACCGGACGCGGTTGCAAGATGGGCCCCCTCTACATAGGCCAAGTCACTTCAAAAGGCAAAATACCGGCGGCGCCCTCCCTAAAATGGGAGAAGAACACAGATAATTGCCTAGCTCGCGAGTTATCAATTGAAATGGTTTCTCTCATAAGGAGGAAAGGGTGATCACTTGGTAAGTGTCATCTACCAGATGGACAGAAACGTAATGTGTGATGCATATGCTTGTTTTGAAAAAGTTTTATGGAAAACGTTTTAAGGACATGGGAATGTAATCGGAGAAAGGAAGTTTTATGGAAAATATTTTAGGACATAAAATATGTCCACACAGGTAAAGTTTTACAAGCATATGTTTTTGATATGGAATAGGAAAGATTTTATGAAAAGGTTTCCACTGATCGATAGTAGATCACTTGACAAGTGTCTACTATTGAAGGGGAAAAATGCATTTCAATGGAAAAATACTTGCTTACTGAGTTTCGACTCACGTTTTGCTTTTCAAAACATAAATAGGTACACCACAGGCCAGGAAGGAAAGGAAAAAGAAGGTATGTAGAAAATTTTATGATATGCTGGTCTGTATATGGTATGAATGAACATATGATAAGGAGTTTTCAAATTATGTATGTATGAAATGACCGGGTTAAAACCTGTATTGTACAAAAATAAGTATGAATGTTATCAATGATAATTGAAATTTGATGATAAGTATGTGTCTCTATGTGATAAAAGAAAAAGAAATTTTTTTTGGACAAGATCAAATTAAGTACTCGCCGCGTGATCAGGGCAACAATCCTGATTCACACTTACCAATCAACAAGATCTTGGAGTAAGGACAATGTGGACGCCTCGGTTTTAGGCGCCACAGTAGTTGGTATCAGAGCAATGATTGGTATATAGGCGGGAGAAGGAGAAAATAAAGGATGATGAAAGGATAGGCCTGATACCACAGAAATTGGTATCAGAGCAAGGATTGGTAATGGCGTGGAAGGAAAAGATTCGATATCACAGAGTTGATATCAAAATTAGGATTGGTAAATAGGAATGGAGAGAAGAAAAGTAAAGATGACTTGGTTGGTCTAGCACTAGCTAAGTAGAGTATATGTGATAAGAAAAGGATAGAGGAAGATAGCAAAAGTCTCTTTTGTCTTTTGAAAATGATAAATGAAATATAGGTTGTTTTAAATACAAGTAAAAATATTTTACACTTGTATGATAAGTATGTATGATTAATGATTTATATGATTAATTATGCTATAATTATTGATGATATGAATTTTTGAATATATAGAAAACAACATGCCTATTACCAGAACAAGAGCTAGGCTGAACAAAGGAAAGATAGTCACAAATGATGAACCTGTAAGTCAACAGGAAAAATGGGAGAACTCAAGAAGAACAAGAGCAGTTTAATTTTGACACCCAGGAGCATGATATGGGAAAAGAAAGGAGCAAGAAGATAGTGATAAGAATAATGAAGTCAAACTCCATCCCAATAGGTGCTCCAATATGTAGAAATTGTCAAAGGTGTCATTTTGGAAAATGTTTAAAGGGTTCTAATGAATGTTATAGGTGTGGCCGGACTGGTCATATAGCAAAGAACTGCAGAAGTGCTAAGGCAAAATTATTAAAGTGCTTAATTTGTGAACAGGTAGGACACGTTGTCACCAAATGTCCAAACAAAGCACAAGAAGCAAGAGGTCAAGGGAGATCTACCCAGAAAAGGAATATGACTGCTAACCAACAGAGTACCTCTACTAACCCAGTGCTGATGTATGCGTTGACTCACGAAGAGTCACAAGAACAAGGGGAGGAAGAAGTTACAGGTATGGATGATGATTTAGTTGATGATGACATTATAAGATTTCCATATCAATGTAACTACTCCTGCACTGTTAGTAGAAGGAATGAAAAGTGTTTCTATGTAAAAAAAACCCCTGTAGGTAAAAGGAATAGCGGAAGTGTGATGGGTTGTAACAGGTTTCGGGACGAAACCTTTTGTAAGGGGGGGAGGATTATGAAACCCGCAATCCTAGAATAACACATGTAAACCTAGGGTTATAACCCTAAATTCGTGTACTAATTTTATTGATAAATAAAATTCATAAAATATGCTATATTTGCTAATATATGTATTAGAGGTTAAAATAATGCAATAAAGAATTTAACCCACGTGAATAGTGTACATGAATAGTAACCGGGGGTTAAGATACGTGATTAAGAGTTAATCACTTGGATTAACCTAATCACAAAAAGACAAAAAGGAGATTTAATTACTACAGGACGAAATAGCAATTCTATTTGATATTTTAATCCAATTTTGGATTTTAGTAGAAAATTAAAGAGAAATTCATAATTTGCAACCCGGGCGTCATATTTAGATGAAATTTTTTATGGATGGTTAAAAATTCATGATAAACATGATGAATGGGTTAAGATGTGAGGAAAATCACAAAATAAGGGTCAAGATCACACGCGTTAAATGAAGATTAAAAAAGTAGTTTAACTTTTCATTAAATTACCATTTGACTTTTATTAAAAATAAATAATTAAAAAATAAAAAAATTAAATGAAAAAGCAGCTGCATCAGGGGCGTGGCAGGGGGTGGTTGAGCAATTGACCAAAAATCAATGGTCCATGATCATCATCATCATAAACCAATGGCTAGTATTTAATTTGCTTAAAATAAATAAATTTTAATAAATACAAAAATATAGAAAAATAGGGCTGCCATAGGGGGGCGTGAGCAGGCTAGGTGGGCTACTCTTGGTTCAATGCACCTTTTAAAATTATACAAAACATATTTGAAATTTAACACCTCAAGCAAGGGGGTAAATTCCAATTTGATGAAAAATCAAAAAGTATAAATAGGGGGCAGGGGTGGACGTCCAAAGCCACATTCACCCAGCTCCACTTGAGCAAATCCCAGCTCCCAAACCTCCTACACGTCCAAGGAAAAAGAGGAGAAAGTTAGAGAGAGAAAGTGTGAGAAAAAGAAGGATATCTCCAATTCGAGTAAGTGATTTCTACCCAAATTTTTTTGGATGTTAAGTAGGGTAAAACCATGCTTAGATAATTTCAAAGCATAAGAAAATAAGTATAGTCATAATGCTTAACCGGAATTATGCCAATATATCACAAATTTGGAGCAAAGATAGAGCATTCGGGAAGATAGCAAATGATGTGTTTGAATAATGTTTCAATATTGATAAATGATGATTTGGGATGAACGAATATGATAAATATGAGGTTGGAATGATGATATATTAATTTCATGATTTTTGGAATTAAGGATTATGCTTAAGTGAATTTATGTTATTTTTAGTATATGGAGAAAATGATTTATTTAGCCAAGTTAATTATGATAAATTCAAAATGTATGAATTTTTCCATGATATACTAAGCATAAGCTATGTCATGATATTTTTTATTTTTTGAAAAAATGTCAATTTTTGGAACCCATAAACAGTAACCAACACGCTGTGAAGAATAACCTCGGATGAACAGTAATCTGCTACAGTAATTTGCTACAGTAACTGTGAACAATAAACAGCGTGATTTTGGGAAATTTTGATATTTATTTTTATAAGGATGTATGGATGGAATTTTTAAGGATTTAAGGATAAAAATCCATATAAGAAAATAATGACCAAGTATTTTTAAGGTTAACCTCTATAAGAAATTATGAAGAAAAATAAGGTCATAAATAAATATGACTCATGTATGATAAAATATGTATATCCTTTTCACTTGTATAGGAAAAGAAAAGGAAAGGATAAAGGAGTTAGATTAAAGCAAAGCAAAGGTAAGCAAGCAAACTTTTTGAAAATGATTTTATATGTTTTATATTGCAACCATGGAATATGTCAGAATTGCTTTATCATAAGCAAATCCTTATGAAAATAAGGAAAAATGTGGAAATGGTTGCATTATAATGGAAAAGAAAAATTTTGATTTCCAAATAATATTTGGTTTTATCAAATGAATTTAAAAATAATTTATTAAAATATTTTGAAGCGGATTTAAGGAAGGCCAACCGATAATCGAATTGAATGAAGATTTTTTTTTAAGTAATGACCAAAGGATCATACAAACTTGCCTTCATATAGAAGTAATTCATGTGTTGTGTGGTCAAAGAATATGATATCATATAAAAAAATGAATTATGCATTGGTATATCCTTTGTTCATGAAAAACCCAGAAATGGAAAGAAAAGCGTTTGCAAAATCTTTTGTCTTTAGATATTAAAATGTTTTTGAAATTTTTTACCGCTCAAAAAGTATATAAAAATATTTTAGCAAAATGTTGAAATTATTATTTCTCAAATATTTCCTTTAAATATTTTTAATGATTTAGAAATGTGTTATTTAAATATTTTTAAAATTATTTAAGGTTGGTCATCCTTACAATATATTCTTATTAACTTGTTAACTTGGGCTGTGCCAAGTTTTCAAGTTAGAAAAGGGAATACAGGCCGAGGTCTGTACTATTTTGAAATGACATGCTAGCATCAAGTTTTTAAAAGGAAAAGTCACAGACTAGGGTCTGTGGAGTTTTATAAAAAGCATGCTAGCATATGAATATGGAGAAAGGAATGTGCACATAAGTTATGTACTAGGTCTACTGTAGAGGATATGCAGACCGGACGCGGTTGCAAGATGGGCCCCCTCTACATAGGCCAAGTCACTTCAAAAGGCAAAATACCGGCGGCGCCCTCCCTAAAATGGGAGAAGAACACAGATAATTGCCTAGCTCGCGAGTTATCAATTGAAATGGTTTCTCTCATAAGGAGGAAAGGGTGATCACTTGGTAAGTGTCATCTACGAGACGGACAGAAACGTAATGCGTGATGCATATGCTTGTTTTGAAAAAGTTTTATGGAAAACGTTTTAAGGACATGGGAATGTAATTGGAGAAAGGAAGTTTTATGGAAAATATTTTAGGACATAAAATATGTCCACATAGGTAAAGTTTTACAAGCATATGTTTTTGATATGGAAAACGAAAGATTTTATGAAAAGGTTTCCACTGATCGATAGTAGATCACTTGACAAGTGTCTACTATTGAAAGGGAAAAATGCATTTCAATGGAAAAATACTTGCTTACTGAGTTTCGACTCACGTTTTGCTTTTCAAAACACAGACAGGTACAGCATAGGCTAGGAAGAAAAGGAAAAAGAAGGTATGAAGAAAATTTTATGATATGCTGGTCTGTATATGGTATGAATGAACATATGATAAGGAGTTTTTAAATTATGTATCTATGAAATGACCGGGTTAAAATAACATGTATTGTACAAAAACAAGTATGAATGTTATCAATGATAATTGAAATTTGATGATAAGTGTGTGTCTCTATGTGATAAAAGAAAAAGAAATTTTTTTTTTACAAGATCAAATTAAGTACCCGCCACGTGATCAGGGCAACAATCCTGATTCACACTTACCAATCGACAAGATCTTGGAGTTGTTGGTCCCGAGTTAATGGCAAAACCCAAGAGGGGAGGGGTGAATTGGGTATTTAAAAATTTATAACTTAAACAGAAACTTAACCCCGGATTAATCCAGTCCCCTTAATGAAGAATCGAAATGGAAAGCAATATAATGTAGAGGGCAGATAAATAAATTAAACACATAAGATTTTTATAGTGGTTCGGGCAACCTCCCTACTCCACTCTTCCAAGCTCACACTCCTTGTGACTTGGGTTCCACTATTGTATTCTCTCAATACAATTAGAGCCACTGCTCTCTTCTAGATTCTAGCTCTAGGGGGCATATAACACACTGCTCAAGTAGATGATGAGTCTCACTTCAATCACACACTACTTAGCATACACTTGATCCTAGTTCCTCAAACTAGATCAAGTTCAATCACAAATAAATGAAACAATAAAGAAATCTACACTTTACAGATGTGTAGCAACAATTAGGCGCAGAGAAGAACTTGAAGAGTTGGCTTTGAAGATTCTGAAATGAAGCTCTTGCAGTTTGAAGTAGAGTTCTTCTTCTTCGAGTGGCTTGATCTCTTTTTGAGCTCTTGAATGTAGTAGTTAAGCACACTTAATGATTCTCAGCTACTTCCCTCGTCCACCATGAATGCTATTTATAATTTTGGAGGGAATCCGAACGTTAGAGGGTAGGTGGCGCGCATTTAATGCGCCAACGTTCGAATAAATTCCGACCGTTGCGACCCAAGTCGCATGTGGAGTCGACTTCGGATGCGACTTCGCCCAAGTCGCAGATGGAGTCGACTTCGGGTGCGACTTCGCTTCACCGTCGCAACTTCAAGTTTCAGTCAGGGTCGACTTGGGTTCCGACTTGACCCAAGTCGCAGGTGAAGTCGACTTCGGGTGCGACTTCACCTCGACAGTTGGCTTCATGAACTTGGAACTTGGAAACTTTTGTTTTGCTTAGTCTTTCTCAAGACTTTTAATTCCTTTGCAACTTTTGTTAACCTTTGGATCATGGTGTCTTGCTTTCATTAGCTCCAAGATTTGCAAACCTTAAATCCTTGAATCTTGAACATTTGGATCTTGTGAAACTTGAAGAGCTTGACCCTTGCATGATTGATTCAAGCTCCTTGCTTCATTTGGAATAAGCTTGAAGATTAGCTTTGGACTTGATAGACTTGATTTGAACTTTGAATATGAATCTTAGCTTTTGATCTTTAAGAAACTTCAGTTGCTTTTTGAGAATGAACTTTGCATCTTATTTGGATTTGATAAAGTCCAAATGGATCCTTGGAATAAGCTTGAAACTTCAATCTTCAAGTCTGAACTCCTCAAGTCGAAGTTGGAGTCGACCTCGTCTGCGACTTCGCCCAAGTCGCACCTGGAGTCGACTTCGCCTGCGACTTCGTCATGTTCGTTTCCACTTTTTCAACTTTGGATGCTTGAAGTCGATGCTGGAGTCGACTTCGTCTGCGACTTGGTTTCCTAAGTCGCACCTGGAGTCGACTTGGCCTGCGACTTCACTTGCTTGTTTTCTATTTTCAATGCTATCCACCTTTTGCCATTTGAAGTCGCTTGTGAAGTCGACTTAGGTATCGACTTCACCCCAAGTCGAAGTCCAAGTCGACTTGGTAATCGACTTGACTTCTTTGTTTTCCTTAAACACTTTGGCAAACTCATTAGTACACTTTATATACTCAAATTAGTCTTTGTTTAATCATCAAAACTTATGCTTTGGTCAATTTGTTTTGTTTTGAACATTGTTTCCAACAGGAGTAAGGACTGATGCGCACCAAGTGCTTGTCGTTAAGAGCACTGTGATCACCAGTTTAATTAAAATTAACCGAAACACATTAAAGCTACCACTATGCGAGTGATAGTGTAGAATAACGGTGAGTCGGGTCGAATCCGCAGAGAGGCGATGTCTTTTGAATTATTTTAAGCAAAAATAAAAGAGAAAAGTGAAAGAGGGTTTAGAGAAAAGAAAGAAAGAAATTAAATATAAAGGAAAAGAAATTAGAGAGAAAAGAAAAAGAAATTAGACATGGAAGAAAAGATAATTAGAAAGAGAGAGAAAGAAAAGCGAGAAAGCAGATAAAGAAGAGAGAGAAACAGACAGAGAAAGGAAAGGAGAAATTGCAATTAACTAAAATTAAATCTAAACTAGGACAGTAATTAAAAGACTACAGAAGTAAAATTTAATCTACGAAAATAGGAATGAAAATTGCATTAAATTTAATTTGAAAATTATAAAGCATAAAACAGTAAATCTACGCTAAACATTACAAATCTAAAATTAACAACCACAAAGCATTAAAGAAAAACTATAATTAAAAGAAAATTTATTTACCTCAATTCCTGCTCGAAAACCACTTTCTTTGAGGAGCATTCCAAGCCCTTGGAGCTAACCCACTTAGCAAAGGTCCCACCTAAATGGGCCCCACTTCAAGTGATGGGAGGGTGTGTTCTCTTGGGATGAGTGGAAGGCCCATTTTATAGATGCGTGAGGGACCCTTTCTCCAACGTGGAATCCGATGAGCGATTCCGGCCCTTTGCTACACTTGCTCTCTACGTTGCTTTCTCATCATCTGTCACTTGCCTCTTTACCCGGTGCATGATTGCTGCTAGAATTAATTTGGAGAAGTGGGTGCGACATTTACGGATGGTGATGTGAGTTGCTGCTGATGGATGGATTCGTTGAGAAGGGCAGCTTTTGCGTGATGGTTGTCAGCTGTGGACTTCAATGGCAGCAGGTTCTTACTCAAAATTTGCAAAAGAGAATGGTTTGCGGTGGGCTTTATGGGGATGAAGGAGCCAGTGAATCGGTTGGTCGGCAATGTAAATGAAAGGAGCAGGAGTGTTGTAATCGGTGGTCAGTTATTTGATTTGGAATGGGGAAAATAACAGCTGCCTCATAGGAGGTTGAATTGCTTGAAATGGGCGAATCGGGAATTGGAGCGGTTGGATTTTCTAGCCAAAAATTGATGGAAGAAGGCAGCTTTGTGGTTGATAATGGTGACATCGATGGTGAGAGGCGGTGTCGCTATTGGGTTTTGCTGCTTGTAATTTTGTCAAAGAGCTGGCTGGCTCTGGTTGCTGGTTTCGGTCTGGTGGAAAAGGGATGGAAGCAGACTGTCGATCTGAGGAGAAGATTGCAGAAATGGACGGATTTGGGCACTGCTCTGTTTGCTGCCAGCGGATGGGTCGTGGGCTGCTCTTGTGCTGGTGATTCGTTGGTGAAGAGCTGGACTTTTGCAGATGAAGATGACCTGTTGCCGGTTGGGATGATGGAGAGCTGTTGCCCCTGGTTTCGGTGCTGATTGTGGAAAGAACCAGAGCTGCTGGAATTTTCTTTTGCGGCTCGGTGAGAGCTGCTGTCTGAGAAGGAAACCGAGCTCTGGTAATGGCTGCTATGCCTGGATGGTTGCCGATTGATGGGTTTCTGTTGTAGAAATTCGAGCAGATGCTGAAATAGATGCTTCAAATGGAATTCCAAGCACCTGGAATGCTTGCTTGTGCGGACGGCTGGTTGGGCGTTCGAGTTGTCTGTTGTAGTTTCGTTGTTGCCCAGATCGAGCAGGTGCAAGGCTTGGTTTAGAAAAGATGTCGTCCTGGATGAAGGGCTGCTGGCAATTCTTGGTTTGCTGCATTTGTCTTTAGGTTCGGTGGTAGAGATGAAGAAAATGGCAGCCATGACTTTCTTCGAATTGGGGAGAACGGTGGAGAGGTGGATTGCTGTTTCGATTAATTGGATTTGGGGCCGGTCGAAATTTCTGGTTCATGGCTGGATCGCGGCTGCCGGAAAGTGGTTGTGGAAGTCGATTTGGGGAAGATGGTGCACCAGAATATGGTGCTCCGTTGGTGCACGGTTGCCAGTACTCATGCAGCGTAAATACGAATTTAAATATTAATTCTTTGGTAAATAATTTCAATAATGACACGTATCATCTTAATTTAATCTTTTAATTTATTTTATCTAAATATAATAATTTACTTTGTTCCTAATATTTTAAAATATAATTATAGTTATATATTTATGTTTTTTCCAATTAAATGATTTTATAAATTTGCCCAAATTATATTAATATGCTAATACATATTTCAACATTAAAATTTTCTAGGGGATTGAATGATAATTTTATATTTTCAAGAATGTTTGCAAAATGTCCCATTTTATAGCAAAATTAAAGATTCTATCAAAAATATGATTTTCATGAAATTCCACTTAAAACATGCATTTAATTAGTGTTTTAATATTTAACGGTGTGAATTTAATATGAAATTAAATGAAAATTTTTAGATTTATCACACCCCCCAACTTAAACATTGCTAGTCCTTTAGCAATGGAAATAATTTAATATATAATTCTCTTTTTCTTTTTTTTCTTTTTTTTTTGTGTACTACTAATTTTATAAAAATCTAGGTGCACTGCTAATAACAATAGTAGGCTTTAGAAGTAAAATTCTTTAGTAAACATGAGTAAAAATATCTCATGATGCATAAAAGAGTATATAGCACGTGTATACATGTACTAATGAACAAATGGGCATTTAATAAATAAGTTATTTTCAGCTCATCCAATCTAAGCAACATTCATATCAAAATTATGATAGTGACGGTTAATATATATATATATATATATATTTAAATTTTATCTTCATTTTTTTTCTTCCCCTCACCATATTTCAGGATATCTAGAAAATTTTTTTATTCTCCCCTCACCATATTTCAGGGTATCTGGGAATCTACAAATTTTTTTTTTAACAAACAGCTATCAATTGTAATGATATTAAAGGTTACTCACTTGGATGAGAGAGAAAAATTATGTTATTATAGTGCCCGCAAGGTTCATTGGCGTGTAAGTGCAATCAGTGCTAACAGAATTTTAAAAACATCATGAAAATATTTTACAAATATCACTAATTACAGTTTTCTTCTTCACTTACTACCAAGCATAGCAAGTGCACTTTGATTTATCTCCATATTACTTATTTATTTATTATTATTAGTTTTTTTTTAAATCAAGTTAAACAAACTAGACCCCCCCCAACTTAAATATCGCTATCTTTAATAAACATGCACAAAATATAATTTTATGAAAATAAGATAGCAGGGAAGGAAACAACCTGGGGTGTGATTTTGTAATTGAACAATGCAATTGTTGATTTATCAATAAGATTCTCTTGCAACAAAATATTCTTTTCCTGCAAAAAGAAACGAATATATATGGAAAATATTGGGTTGCCTCCCAATCAGCGCTAAGTTTAACGTCTTCAGCCAGACGTTGTGAAGTTTAGCTTAATGAGGGTCAATCAGTCCAACCTTTTCAATGATCTTATCATTAGAGATGTCCTCAATATATGGTTTAAGTCGTTGACCATTCACTATAAAAATATTTCCACTCTTCGGATCATGAATTTTCACAGCACCATAGGGAAATACTTTATCCACAATGAAAGGTCCATCCCAACGAGATCTTAATTTTCCAGGAAATAGATGTAATTTTGAATTGAATAACCACACTTTTTGGTTGGGCTCAAAGGTTTTTCTAGATATATGTTTGTCATGAAATATTTTCATTTTGCTTTTATAAATTTGAGAATTTTCATACGCTTCTTTGCGTAATTCTTCCAACTCATTTAATTGCAGTTTTCGATGTGCTCCTGCATTATTTAAATCCAAATTGTATTGCTTGATAGCCCAATAAGCCTTATGTTCTAATTCCACAGGAAGATGACAAGCTTTTCCATATACTAACCTGAAAGGAGACATTCCAATAGGAGTTTTAAATGCTGTTCTATAGGCCCATAATGCATTATCTAATCTGTCTGACCAATCCTTACGATCAGGCCTAACAGTCTTTTGCAATATATTTTTAATCTCCCTATTAGAAACTTCTACTTGACCACTGGTTTGAGGATGGTAAGTTGTGGCTATCTTATGGGTGATTCCATATTTCTTTAGTAGGGCTCTAAACTGGTAGTTGGTAAAGTGTGTTCCTCCGTCGCTAATGATGGCCCTAGGGAAACCAAACTGAGAAAAAAATATTTTTTTGGATGAATTTTAAAACTACCTTGTGATCATTAGTCCTAGTTGCGGCAGCCTCAATCCATTTAGATACATAGTCTACTGCCACTAAGATGTACTCATATCCATAAGATGGTGGAAATGGTCCCATAAAATCTATTCCCCATACATCAAATATTTCAATGACAAGAATAGGGTTTAAAGGCATCATATTTCTTTTTGTAATATTTCCTATTGCTTGACATTTAATGCAAGATTGGCTAAAATTGTAGGCATCTTTAAAAAGAGTTAGCCAATAAAAACCACATTGCAACACCTTAGCTGCTGTTTTCTTTCCTGAAAAGTGTCCCCCACATTCAAGATTGTGGCAAAAATTCAAAATACTTTGTTGTTCATTTTCCGGAACACATTTGCGACTAATATTATCAGAACAAATTTTAAAAAGTTCCGGATCCTCCCAAATATAGTATTTATCTTGAGCAAAGAATCTATCTCTTTCTTGCTTTGTCCAATCTTTTGGAATCTATCCTACTACTTTATAATTAGATGTTTGAGTGATGGCTAAAAGATGCTCATCTGGAAAAGAGTCATTTATAGATGTGCTCTTTGGTGTAATGATTCGAGAAAGATGATCAGCTACTACATTTTTAGAACCCTTTTTATCTCGAATTTCAAGATCAAATTCCTGTAATAAGAGAATCCATCTAATAAGTCTTGGTTTTGCCTCTTTTTTAGATAATAGATATTTCAAAGTTGAATGATCTAAGTAGATAATAACTTTGGCTCCTAGTAGATAAGAACGAAATTTTTCAAGGGCAAATACTACTGCAAGTAGTTCTTTTTCTGTGGTGGTATAGTTGATTTGGGCATCAGTAAGTGTATGACTTACATAATAAATCACAACAGGCCTCTTATTTACCCTTTGCCCTAAAATAGCCCCAACAGCAAAATCAGAGGCATCACACATAATTTCAAATGGTAGGGACCAATTAGGGGATTGAAGAATTGGAGCTTTAGTTAATGCTTCTTTTAATAGCTCAAATGCCTTTAAGCATGATTCATCTAGGTTGAATGAAGAATCTTTACATAGTAAACTTGTTAATGGTCTAGAGATTTTAGAAAAATCTTGAATAAATCGGCGATAGAAACCAGCATGACCAAGGAATGATCGAACTTGTCTCACTGAGGTTGGAGGAGGTAGATTAGTAATTAAATCGATTTTAGCCTTGTCTACTTCTATCCCTCGTTCTGAGACTATATGGCCAAGAACTATTCCCTCATTAACCATAAAATAACTCTTTTCCCAACTCAGTACTAGATTATTTTCTATGCATCTTTTTAACACTTTTTCTAAATTTTCCAAACAAATGTCAAATGACTCACCAAAAAGTGAAAAATCATCCATAAAGATTTCAAAAAATTCCCCTACCATATCTGAGAAGATTGCCATCATACACCTTTGAAAGGTTGTCGGTGCATTGCATAACCCGAATGACATTCTCCTAAATGCAAACGTGTCATATGGGCAAGTAAAGGTGGTCTTTTCTTGATCTTCTGGATAAATAGCAACCTGATTGTATCCCGAATATCCATCTAGGAAACAAAAGTATTTTTGACCTGTTAATTTTTCTAGGATTTGATCAATGAATGGGAGTGGAAAATGATCTTTCTTAGTCATAACATTTAATTTTCTATAATCAATACAAACTCTCCATCTTGTGGTTAATCTGGTAGGTACTACTTCACCTTTTTCGTTGTTTATTACTGTGAGTCCAGACTTCTTTGGTACTACTTGAGTTGGGCTTACCCACTTAGTATCAGAAATTGGATAAATGATTCCTGCATTAAGCCACTTGACAACTTCCTTTTTCACTACCTCTTTCATAATGGGGTTTAACTTTCTTTGCATTTCTCTACTTAGTTTAGCATTTTCCTCTAAGTATATGTGATGCATGCAAATAGATGGACTAATTCCTTTCATATCAGCCACTGACCAACCTATAACACTCTTATGTATTCTAAGAATAGCAACAAGTTGTTTCTCTTGAGTTATAGTTAGATTTGAGGCTATCACTACTGGTAGTGTTTGATTGGGACCCAAAAATACATACTTAAGAGAGGTAGGTAGGGATTTAAGCTCAAGTTGTGGTGGTGACTCAGTAGATGGAAGTGATGGTTGAGATTGCAAAATTGGTAAAGGTTCAACATTATTCCAATAGTTAAAAGACTGAGGGCAATCTTTTGAAGCATTTACCTCATTTATGGAATTATGTTCAAAATCAAGCGTAAAACTTGACAAATCATTGATAATGTCAACCGTAAGACACCCTTCATCATGTTTGGGTACTTAGAAGCTTTGAAAATATTAATTATGAATTTTTCACCTCCAAATGAGATATCCCTTATACCAGTTTCACAATTAATATTAGCTTTTGCTGTGGCTAAGAACGGACGCCCTAAAATGATTGGTGCATTGTTTAGCTCTGAATTTGAGGTTATGTCAAGAATAAGAAAATCCACTGGAAAATAACAATCATTAATTTTTATTATAACATCTTCAACAAGTCCTCGTGGGGTTTTTACTGATCTGTCTGCAAGTTGTAGAATGACTGAAGTAGGTTTTAACTCTCCCATATTAAATTTTTCATAAACAAAAGTGGGTAAGAGATTAACACTAGCCCCAAGATCCAAAAGTGTTTTATCAAATGTTATTCCGCCTATGTCACAAGAAATGAGTGGGGTACCAAGATCTTTTAATTTTTGTGAAAGTTTGTCCAAAATTGCTGCACTCGCCTCTACTGGGAGCATAATCTTTTGGGGAGCGGAACAAGGTTCTCTCTTTTGAGTGCAAAGGTCTTTTAAGAATTTTGCATAGGCTGGAACATGTTTGATGACATCAATAAGAGGAATGTTAATATTAACTTGTTTGAATAATTCCATCATTTCCTCATTTTGTGCAAGCTTTTGTTTACTGGCAGATTTAGCTTTTAAGGCACTTGGGAAAGGGGCTACAGGTTGATATTTACTGGGGTCTTCATCTATTATTTCTTTCCTTTATCTTCTCCCCCCAACTTGATTTCTACTAATTCTTCGTCATCCTTTAAAATTTCTTCTTGTTTCATTTGACTAGAATTTTTATTAATGACTCTAGATTTATATGGGTCTTCTAAGATTTTACCACTTCTTAAAGTAGAGATCGCTCTTGCATTTTCAAATTGTGGGTTTTTTAATATACCTGGATTATTTTGAAAACCTGGGGGATAATTTCTTGGATTGGGTATTGGTTGACTAGGTAGATGTCCTACCTCTCTTCTCCTATTTGCTTCAGCTATCTGACCTATCTGGTTTTCTAAATTAGATATCGATTGACCCACGTGACTTTCTAATTTAGATATAGATTGTTGGAAAAATTGTTTTAATTCTGTAAATTTCTCGTTAACATCATTAGCTGGAGAAGGTGGTTGGTTGTTTGATGAATAATTGGCTTGTGACTCAATTTGTGGTCCTTTTGAGTACACACTGGTCTGAAAATTAGGTTGCGGTTGTTGAGTTTGGTAGTAATTTTGTGTTGGTGGTTTGGAAAAGTGTGAAGTAGAGGGATTTGCCACTTGGTGTTGAGCTTGATTTTTCCAAGAAAAATTAGGATGATTTCTCCAACCTGGATTATAGGTGTTGGAGTATGGATCATTATTTGGTTTGAAAAATCCTTGAGCTGCCCGCACTTGCTCTTGGAGGAAAGGTGGGAGTTGAGCTGCAGTAGAACAATCATTTACAAGATGTGTTGGGCTTGAACACAAAGCATAAACTTCTTGAGGCAATTGAAAATTAGGATGTGGACAAGGTGGGAGTTGATTATTCCACATTTGATTGACTTTTTGTGTTAGCTCATCCATTTTTTCTAATTTTTCTAATTTTTGTGCAATAAAATTTATATCTATTCTTGAATTGGGTTCCATGTAATTTTTAACTTCATATAATCCTGCCTTTTTAGATGAGCCCATATTTCTTTCATATGATGATAATGAAGCATGGTTTATGGAATTTTCACTAAGCATTTCAAAGAAGTCATATGCTTCATCTTCACTTTTACTCATAAATGCTCCTCCACATGATGCATCTACCATTTATTTATAATGATTAGCTAATCCCTCATAAAAGGCTTGGACAATCTGCCATTTGGATAACCCGTGATGTGGATATTTTCTTAATAATTCTTTTAATCTTTCCCAAGATTCATGGATTTGTTCCCCAGGTGTTTGGGGAAATTGGGTAATTACTCTTCTCATGGTATTGGTTCGGCCTATAGGATAAAATTTCTTTAGAAATTCTTGTTGCATCATATTCCAAGTAGCGATAGGTCTACTTAGAGTACCTAACCAATATTTAGCCTTATCTTCAAGGGAAAATGGGAAAAGTCTTAATTTGAGAGCGTCATCAAAGAAACCTTGTATTTTTACTGTTGAGCGAAATGTCTAAAAATTCATCTAAATGCTTATAAGGATCTTCATTAGTATTTTCATAAAAAGGTAGAAGCATTTGGATGGTTCCTGGTTTGATTTCATATTGATTGGCATGAGTTTGAGGTAGTTGAATACAAGATGAGGGATTATAATTAGTTGGAATGAAATATTCTTTCATTTGTTTAGGAGGATCAGGTCCAGGATTATTAATTTCTAACATTTGATTTTGATCCATTATATATTTTTGTGATTTTCTTAGTTGATGTAGGAATCTTTCAATTTCAAGGTTTGGTTCTATCAAATCAGGATTTAAAGATCTCCTATCATGCATATATCATTAATTTTTTTATTATTATTTTTTTACCGTGGAGTCACCAAACTATAGCACGTGATTTTTAGCGCGCTACGATAGGCCGGCAAATGGGCCTAAAAAGGGTAAGGCAGGCTCAAAAATATATAACTATGAACTAACTGAGAAAATGCACACACCAAGAAAAAAAATAAGTATGAGATATGAAGTTTTTAGAAAAATGTGTAAATGCACAACCAAATATGAAATGCCAGTTAACGGGTTAGCTTATTAGATATGATACGAGTTAATGGCAGAAATTAAACGTGCAAAAGTAAAATGTAAACAGTGTAGAAAAGGGGTTCAAGATCAGAAATAGAAAAATATAAAAAGGTGTAGACATAGGGATTAAAGAAGGGAGATGCAAACGTTAAGACTTTTTAGATGATGCGAGTTTTTTAGAACTTTTTTAAATGATGCGAGTTAGTCAAACACAAATATGTATCTTAATTAGACGCAATTAGCAGTTAGTAACATGTGTACAAATATTGATAAAATTTAATATATCAATTTTTTTTAGGGATTAAGTTATATATATATATATATTTGCAATTTAAAGTTTCTTAAAATGCGTAAAGAAAACAGATAACAAATAAATTGAGTGATGATTAAAGGAAAGCAATGATATTAAATAACAGCATAATATGAAATAAAGCAACACAATATTAGATTTAATAAAAAAAATTCAGATCATTAAGGAAAATAATTCAAAATTTCATGCCTCCCCGGCAACGGCACCAAAAACTTGATGCGCACCAAGTGCTTATCATTAAGAGCACTGTGATCATCAGTTTAATTAAAATTAACCAAAATACATTAAAGCTACCACTATGCAGGTGATAGTGTAGAATAACGGTGAGTCGGGTCGAATCCACAGAGAGGCGATGTCTTTTGAATTATTTTAAGCAAAAATAAAAGAGAAAAGTGAAAGAGGGTATAGAGAAGAGAAAGAAAGAAATTAGATATAAAGGAAAAGAAATTAGAGAGAAAAGAAAAAGAAATTAGACATGGAAGAAAAGATAATTAGAAGGAGAGAGAAAGAAGAGCGAGAAAGCAGATAAAGAAGAGAGAGAAAGAGACAGAGAAAGGAAAGGAGAAATTGCAATTAACTAAAATTAAATCTAAACTAGGACAGTAATTAAAAGACTACAGAAGTAAAATTTAATCTACGAAAATATGAATGAAAATTGCATTAAATTTAATTTGAAAATTACAATGCATAAAACAGTAAATCTACGCTAAACATTACAAATCTAAAATTAACAACCACAAAGCATTAAAGAAAAACTATAATTAAAAGAAAATTTATTTACCCCAATTCCTGCTCGAAAACCACTCTCTTTGAGGAGCATTCCAAGCCCTTGGAGCTAACCCACTAGGCAAAGGTCTCACCTAAATGGGCCCCACTTCAAGTGATGGGAGGGTGTGTTCTCTTGGGATGAGTGGAAGGCCCATTTTATAGATGCGTGAGGGACCCTTGCTCCAACGTGGAATCCGATGAGGGATTCCGGCCCTTTGCTACACTTGCTCTCTACGTTGCTTTCTCATCATCTGTCACTTGCCTCTTTACCCGGTGCATGACTGCTGCTAGAATTAATTTGGAGAAGTTGGTGTGGCATTTACGGATGGTGATGTGAGTTGCTGCTGATGGATGGATTCGTTGAGAAGGGCAGCTTTTGCGTGATGGTTGTCAGCTGTGGACTTCAATGGCAGCAGGTTCTTACTCAAAATTTGCAAAAGAGAATGGTTTGCGGTGGGCTTTATGGGGATGAAGGAGCCAGTGAATCGGTTGGTCGGCAATGTAAATGAAAGGAGCAGGAGTGTTGTAATCGGTGGTCAGTTATTTGATTTGGAATGGGGAAAATAGCAGCTGCCTCATAGGAGGTTCAGTTGCTTGAAATGGGCGAATCGGGAATTGGAGCGGTTGGATTTTCTAGCCAAAAATTGATGGAAGAAGGCAGCTTTGTGGTTGATAATGGTGGCATCGATGGTGAGAGGCGGTGTCGCTATTGGGTTTTGCTGCTTGTAATTTTATCAAAGAGCTGGCTGGCTCTGGTTGCTGGTTTCGGTCTGGTGGAAAAGGGATGGAAGCAGACTGTCGATCTGAGGAGAAGATTGCAGAAATGGACGGATTTGGGCACTGCTCTGTTTGCTGCCAGCGGATGGGTCGTGGGCTGCTCTTGTGCTGGTGATTCGTTGGTGAAGAGCTGGACTTTTGCAGATGAAGATGACCTGTTGCCGGTTGGGATGATGGAGAGCTGTTGCCCCTGGTTTCGGTGCTGATTGTGGAAAGAACCAGAGCTGCTGGAATTTTCTTTTGCGGCTCGGTGAGAGCTGCTGTCTGAGAAGGAAACCGAGCTCTGGTAATGGCTGCTATGCCTGGATGGTTGCCGATTGATGGGTTTCTGTTGTAGAAATTCGAGCAGATGCTGAAATAGATGCTTCAAATGGAATTCCAAGCACCTGGAATGCTTGCTTGTGCGGACGGCTGGTTGGGCGTTCGAGTTGTCTGTTGTAGTTTCGTTGTTGCCCAGATCGAGCAGGTGCAAGGCTTGGTTTAGAAAAGATGTCGTCCTGGATGAAGGGCTGCTGGCAATTCTTGGTTTGCTGCATTTGTCTTTAGGTTCGGTGGTAGAGATGAAGAAAATGGCAGCCATGACTTTCTTCGAATTGGGGAGAACGGTGGAGAGGTGGATTGCTGTTTCGATTAATTGGATTTGGGGCCGGCCGAAATTTCTGGTTCATGTCTGGATCGCGGCTGCCGGAAAGTGGTTGTGGAAGTCGATTTGGGGAAGATGGAGCACCAGAATATGGTGCTCCGTTGGTGCACGGTTTCCAGTACTCATGCAGCGTAAATACGAATTTAAATATTAATTCTTTGGTAAATAATTTCAATAATGACACGTATCATCTTAATTTAATCTTTTAATTTATTTTATCTAAATATAATAATTTACTTTGTTCATAATATTTTAAAATATAATTGTAGTTATATATTTATGATTTTTTCAATTAAATGATTTTATAAATTTTCCCAAATTATATTAATATGCTAATACATATTTCAACATTAAAATTTTCTAGGGGATTGAATGATAATTTTATATTTTCAAGAATGTTTGCAAAATGTCCCATTTTATAGCAAAATTAAAGATTCTATCAAAAATATGATTTTCATGAAATTTCACTTAAAACATGCATTTAATTAATGTTTTAATATTTAACAGTGTGAATTTAATATGAAATTAAATGAAAATTTTTAGATTTATCAAGGACTATGTGGACGCCTCGGTCCGGGGCACCACATAACTATACAATTAGGCCCATTTCCATCATTCATCCAAATTTATCATTCAAATCTCACTCGCAACTATTTGTATCCATTCCAAACATACTAGACATCTCATCCATGCCTAAATATATTTAAAATCTAGTCGACCCCAAGTTATGCCATTTTCTAGTATGAAGGCAAAATCTCAAACATTCATCATTTAATTAAGTTAAGGGCCCCCGCATATTAAAATAATCTAACAAACACATGTAAATCTATCTCGAGCTTTTATTAAGCTATTTTCAAAATTTACTTGTCAATTTCTTAACAACTGAAATTACACACCACAACTCACACATCTTTCACGTATTCACCCTTGATCCACCAAAGTCTTACTATCTTGTGGCTCCTCAAGCTACATATACATATCACTGTCGATTTACGTAGTTGTCAATACCCAGGGTATTATAGAACTAGAATAAAAGAATACTTTATAAAATAATCTATTTGTGTATTACAGAATTAGAATAATATTAAATAAAATAATCCATCCACATAAAAATCATGTTTTGCATGGTTTACATGTAACAACCACTATCAATGGGAAGGTACTCTATCGAGAAAAATGGAGAGAAAAAGAAAATGGTGTATTTCATTAATGAAATAGGAGATGGTAAATGACATTTATAGCCAACCATTTAGCAGTGCTACTAGTATGAGAAGGGTGAAGATATGAGATGGGTTTCCGTCGTCTAAAGTCAAAGAAACAAAGAAAAGGAAGAAGAAGATTGTTCCTAGTTAATTATGCTGATTTTATAATTTATGCAACTTATATCTTAGATCCAAGCAATTCATGATATTTACAAATTTTTCTTAGCTTTTCTACAAAATTTCAGCTTCATCAAAGTTATAGGTTTTTAGATGTAGTAATTTTAAAGAATATTTAGAGTGGTGATTATGTATTTTAAGAAGAAAATGCAAATAAATTTTATAAGAAAATACAAATGTAAAAATACTAATCTGATTCATTAAAAACATTCTTTGAGAGATTTTATAGTGTATATGACGAGTAATTCTAGTTAAAGTTAGTTTATATAGCTACTTGAAGAGATATTTAATTTTAACCCTTTGTTAAGCACCTTCTATTAAATATGATGACAGAAGTATTTTTTTGAGAAATGGACTGTCTAGATTGTAAAACATAATTTTAGAAGCTTACTTCTAAAATTTCAAATCAAACAAACACTTTAATTGACAGATCCAAACTATTTTAATTAGAGAATATGGATCTTTGGAAAAAAGCTAAAGCCTTTGGACTAGTTGGCCAAGTGCACCGATAGATCCGATAACCAAGAGAGCTCATAAGCGAAGCTTACTAGCTCAAAACCCATGTATCCCAAGTGTAAAGAAAACTAAGCCCATTCTCATAGAAACCAAGCCAACCCGATTGCCCAGCTCAGTGCCCACACCACAATTAGTGCTCAGCCCATCAGTGGTGGCTAGTTACTAGTAGGGGTGCAACTTGGGTCGGTTCAGTTTAGGTAGTGACCTACCCTACCCATACTTTGTTTGTAAAAAACCTATCATATCATTCTCGTTAGTCAGTTCAGTTCTTAATGTACTCTATCCTATCCATTACTCATAGGATCATTACAATTCCGGTTCTAAATCTATTCCTTTAATATACAAATGTAATATAAAGAAAAAAAATTTGTGCTGTTGTAAATAATAAAAGACAATGTATTTGCATAAACTGAACATATACATTTCTGAAATTTGTATCGCTATTTACATAAATAGAATACATTACGTCATTATCACATTATCATTCAAGTTCATGCACTTTTTGAAAGCCACATTTCTGAATACATTATCACGTTGCCTACTGATTTTCAATCTTAAAACATACTGATAAAAAAAATTAATATAACAGTGAGCAGGACAAACAGATGAGGTAGCACAATCACACATATCAATATAGAATAGGAGAAGAATATACTTACACACGTTGCTAAGTTAAATGTTGAGGGAGTTTGATGTTTGAGTATTTTAGGTTTTTCTTTCTAGTCTCTACAAATACAATATGACAATAATTGAAGAGAAAAGAAAGGTAAGAAATAGCATCCAGAAGAGGGTGAAAGTTCATGAACTTGCATAAACTGAACATATACATTTTTGAAATTTGTATCGCTATTTACATTACGTCGTTATCACATTATCATTCAAGTTCATGCACTTTTTGAAAGCAACATTTCTGAATACATTATCACCGTCATCTCACCATCTTATCGTGACCTCCTTGTCGATTTCACCGTCAACAGACTGTAGGGATGAATTGTTGTGCAAAATTGGACGATTTGGGAGATGATCTTGGACTTACGACTGCAATGAGGTGTAGATTCGCTGAGTTGCAAGCAGGAGGAAGAAGAAAGGATCGATGAGAAAGAAAAAATCAAAAATTTCAATTTGCGAGTAAGAGGAAGAAGACGGTAGAATTTTAGAGAGTAGCAGTGAGAAGCAAGATAAAAGAATTGAAGATAGAAACATGCGGGGTAGGATTGAAGAAGCCGATAGTGGGTAGCAAGATAGAACAATCAGTGGAATAGTTGCACCCTTGGAGGAAGAACCGAAGAAGATAGCAATGAGTAACGAGACAGAAGAATCGAAGAAGAAAGGAGCAGGCGAGCATTGAGAGGTGAGAGAAGAAAGGAGATTGGGAAAGGGGAATAATTGTCATTGATAGGCTTTTTGAAATTTGGAAGTTTCTAGTCTAAGCTTAAAAGAGGGATATGAAATACGTGTGGGCGAGCAGGTGGGAGGGTGGAAATTTTGGACATAATGTTCACACACACAGGCACACTACACACGCAAAATACACGCACACACAAACACACTACACATACACATAACGCTTATCACACACGCTTAATTTGATAATTAACATATATTATATATATTAATATATAAAAATATATACCCACCTAGGTATCCACTCGAGTCAGTTCCGAGTACCCAATATATATACCCTACACTTATCCTATTTAGGGTGCGGGTAGTGATTTATGACTTACATGTACTCATGGATAATATTTCTTATCCCACCCTACCCAAATTTGGGTCGGGTTAATGGGTACCCATGGGTATCTTACGGAGGTTGCACCTTAGTTGCCGATGCCAATGATCGGTTGGCCAATCAGCAAAAAATAGGAAAATGCAAAATATAAAAATTATAAAAAATAAAAAATAATGAAAAATTAAAGTATTTAAAGGTATAAATGAGTTCAAACTTGTGATATTTTATAGAAATAATAAGAAATAAAGTTGTTTAAAAGTGGAATAATATAAGAACAAATAGGAAAACATGAGATTTCAACAAAATAAAATATGACAAAATTTTGTTGAGACCATAAATAAAATTTTAAAGAAATTCATGAAAAATAAAGAGAAATAATGAACGTGTTGTAATGAAAAATAGGGAGAAAGACTTTAGGCTACTTTAGAAGTTGAAAAAAGGATTTTAAAGCTTACTTAGATGTAAGAAAATTTTTACCTAAAGCATGATTTTTAGAATATTGCGTTGCATATTATGATTTGCTATGAAATATAATTATTTATTAAGTTTGAGAATTTTTTCGAGTTAGTTTATTCAAGGATGAGCATAATTATTTCAAAATATTTTTTAAATAGTACATTTTAGTGTTGCATTGGTCTTAATACATGAGCATGATGTATACTTACATATTGGGCTTGCCGCGGAGTAGTAAAGCAATGTGTTATGTACCTAGGTAGCAATGTTCATAGCATGAACGCATGATTTTGAGTGAACATGCATACACAAGCATAAAAGTGTTTAACTTTTTATTGATTAGAGTTTGTTGTGCACAAAAAGACCACATAGATGTTATTAATTTTTTAAAAAATTAAATTGATTGAAAAATGATTTTTTTTAAAAGCTATTTAATTACAGCGCTTCTAGATCACATACTTTTATTTTTAATAGAAAAATAGGAATATAATGCTAGACCAGAGCCACTAATAACATGAAAAAAGGTAAAACTAACAAAGCAAAAGACAAAGAAGTTTAGATTTTATTGAAATTATATTATAATGCTTATTTGTAATAATAATAGACACCGATTATATATAGTTACTTCATGAGGAGTAAGCTTGAGATACATATTTATTTCTGTCTTAGGAGATTTTATTATCATGATATTCTCAATTCTAACCCAGTAGACCCATCTGTGGTTCCTTGAATGGAGGATATTATAGATGGTATCAAAGCAAAGTTGAAATATATTCCAAGAGCAGAACTATGTTATTAGACTTAGTAAGTGCAAACCTAAAGTAAGATTAGTAACCCTAAATAATTAAAAGTGTAAACTAAGAATGTGTTAGTTTGGAGGAGAATAGATATGAGAGGAGTAAAGTTGGAATAAAGAAAAATTACATATGGTAGTTAAATGGGAATATATGAGAAAATGATTGATACATAGGAAAAATGGAAAAGAGTAGGGTAATTGGATTGAATTTTGCATTCTCATTTTCTATTTTTAATTCTCCTTTGAATAAGCAGATCTTAAATGAAATGAAAGAGCTAAATTTTGCATTTTTTCCTTCTAAGTTTGCGTATTTATATTTTAAACTTTGAGGTTTAATATTTGTTTTTTAATCTTGTAAATTTTGCATATTTTAATTTTTAAACCTCAATATTTTGTACTCTAAATAAACCCACATGACTTCGGTTACCATCAAATTGAAAAGCCGAAATTTCCTTCCATATGGAAGTGGTTGTGGACCCTCATGAGTTGACTCATCATATAGATAATTAAGTGCATGTGGATTTACATGAATCAACTCTTGATTTAGCGACTCATCGTATGGACAGGATGTGGCCTACATGAGTCAACTCATCAACTGAGTCGACTCATCCTATAAACAACAACATGGATGTAGGCTTGCATAAGTTTACTCATCATATGGATAGGCAAGTGGACGTTACATAATTTGACTCATCATCTAAGTTGACTTCATCATAAAAAGGAAAAGACATTTTCATCTTTCCAATTGAAGATAATAGACATTATGTGGGTTTAATAAAGGTATAAAATTTGCAAGTTTAAAAGCAAAAGAGGTAAATTTATATAGTTTAAAAAGCAAATAATTAAACTTCAAAGTTTAAAATACAAATGTGCAAGCTTAGGAAGACCAAAAAGCAAAAAACACCGAATTTCACATCAAAGTCAAGGTGGGCCATGTTTGAATCCTTTTCGAAAAAATTTGAAAACATAGGATCAAAGTCATCAGTCATTGGACATGATTCATGCAACACAACAATAGTTGCCATAGACATACATTTTGGCCTTGCACTTTCCCATGATTTGGACACTAGGGATTAATCCGCAATCCACACGGTCTGAGTCAACAGGTGTGGTGGGATGCACCCGTAGTTCTACCCGTAGTTGTCCAGGAAAATTCAGCCAAAAAGCATTGGCCGGCCTTTCCAAGTTTTGGCACTACTGTCGTGCCGCATGGGAGAAAAAAATAGTCCCACTTGTCGTGCAATTAATAAATTTGACGATCGATAATAAAAAATAAAAAAAACTTTGATGATCTTCACAACAACCAAGTTGTGCCATTCATTTTGCACTGCCACCATGTGCATGACATGAATTTTTCCATAATTTGATGAGGCAGGAACACATAGAGCACAAGCTCCATCCCACACTCGAAATGCTTAAAAAAAGTGTATTATATAAAACTTCTTTTAATGTTTAAATCATTAATTACATTATAGTTAAAATTTAACATTGCGAAATCAATTTTTATTATTTATAAGAGTTTTTAATAACTAAATTTATTGAAGTATTTATTTTTGAACCGGTATTACTTCTATGATATTATATTGTTCTAATTTTTTGTTACAGGTATATTTCATTGTTGAATATACTGTATGAATTTGATTTACAAAGAAGTAATCAATATTACTTTGAATTTCATTATCATATGCTAATTACAATAGATTATAAACTTATCCGATAAATTTAATTTTTCACATAGTGATTTTAATATGAACCTTCTAACTACTAAATGGTTGAGATGTTTCATTAAACATCACATGAAGCTAATTTTAAAAGGCTTCAAAATTTGAGTTTTAAATTGCTTTCAGCAGAATCAAAAGCTATGATCAAGATAGTCTACATGAAGCTCTTTTTTAGGCCCAACAAATTACCTGACTTAGGATGCCAAGGAGATGAAATCCTAGAGTAGGGAGGATTATCAAGACACAATATGGAAATGTCTTTACGCAATAAAAAAGCAAGAAAACTTTAAATAATTATAATTTTTGATCCATGTAGAATTATTGTAGCCACAAGATATTAATAGAAAGCTATTTTGAGGCCAATTGTGACAAATCTTATAAATTTTTTGTTTTTTATTTTTAGCTATTTTACTAATTTTTTATTTACAATTTTTAGTACATCTTGTTTTTAGTAGTTTTCATAATTTTCTTTTATAATTCTATTTGCTTTGGGTTTTCTTAGCACTAAGGTTTGCTAGAGCACTTCATAAATATGTTATATTCTTTTTATTTTAGAGATTGACGGATACCTAGAATAGTATTCCCGAGATTTTTCTGTATATCCTGTATTTTAGTTTCAGTGTGAAACTCGATTATTTATCTTGAATGGGTAGTCTTTTGCTAGGTTTGTTTTCACGATATTCTCACTATGTTAGTTGATATCAAAGAAGACAATCTTGCCCAATTTTATGGCTAATGAATTCGGTTATGAAGACAGTAGTTCCTGTGACGAAGATCAAAAGCGGAAACTTCACAATCTTCAACGCATGATCATGTGGTGGCAATGAAAGCTCGAGAGCAACAGATGGATTGCATATTCTAGTGTATGAAACGATACTTTAATAATTGCAAATTGACATGATGGTCTAAGTGCAAATGCCAATAAAAACTAGGATGATTAGAGGCCACATACAGGAGATGTTCATGCTTGCGGTAGCCTTTCGGCAAACCTATTCCTGCATATAAGCATAAATAACATATCAATGTGAAAGATTCGAATGAAGAAGAAGATTATTTTGTGAAACCTATTAAAAAACTAAGATATAGAAAAAATTATTATGATGATAGAGACATCCACGAATTCAAGTTAAAAGGTAAATATTCCTTACTTCTACAATGACCTTAATATTCAGAAATTCTTAGATTGAATATGTGGATATTTAGAAAGGAAACATGTGCAACTTGACGCATGTAAACTTAATGTTTTGCTTCTGTGTGTAAAAAAAATTGTAGTCCCGAAGGAGTTTTAAAGGAAAGGCACCAATTCAAATGTGGTGGAGGATGAAGTAATTAATGAATGATTATTTTCTTCCTCTTGATTATGAGGTTATTTTGTTATAGCGATATCACAATTACTGTAAGAGGAGAAGACAACCAAGAAGCAAAAGATAATAGGTGCAAAGAAGGAATGAAAGGCTGAAATTCCTATGCTATTGAGGAATCAAAGGAGGTACATGAGCTAATTATGAAAAAAAGTTGACATATGAAGAGGGGCAGAAAGTGGTAGAGCACCCTAATACAGTGTAGCCAATACTAGTGGAGTTCAAGAAGTTGAAACCAGATGATTTACCTAATGGTTTACTACCTTTGAAGAAGGTCAATAATAAAGCATATATGGTGGATTGCCCGATACAATTGGAATTCCCAAAATATTAAATGCGATGGACATTTACCATTTCTATTCTTTAGCCAAATTCCACTATTTAGATATTCCAACAAACTCAAGGTCAAGTTTTTCTCGAATGAAGGAGAATTATCTATGATGCCAAGTAAATGAAATTTTAGAATTGGTAGAATTCTCTGGAAATGTATTTACATAGTAACAAATATTAATAAATATTGCTTTTTATTATTTTTTACTATTTTTAGTAAATCTTGAATTACTATTTTTTAGTAAATCGCATTTTTAGTAGTTTTTGTAATTTTCTTTCATAATTCTATTTATTTAATGTTTTATTAGAACTAGGGTTTATTAGAACACTTTTATACATATATGTTATGTTGTTTTTATTTTCAAGCGGTAAAAATACATGGAATAATATTTCTAAGATTTTTACCTATATTCTTTGTTTGAATTTTGTTGAAACTCAATTACCTATCTTTTTACAGGTATTTACAATCCATCTCAATAGATATTTTCCAAATAAGCTTTGAGACATTTTAACAAATTTTTTTATAATATATACACATAATGAATAGGTGCCACAAACTTGGATTTACTAAATGGTGTACACTCCTACACACCTGGAGAGACTAATGCCACAAACTTTATCGCTTACTCGTGCCATCATAAATCATGCGGCTGGTAAGGATTGAACCTATGCATACAATGAATAGGTGTCAATCTCGATTACCACCATGCTAAAAGGCATGGTGGCCAATTACCTATCTTTAAGGCATGCTTTTATGCTCGTCTTGTTTGCTGCATCGCTATCATTAAAAGAATGACTTCAAAGTAGGAGTGCACACAGGGCGAGTTTTACTCGACTCAAACCCAATACTAATTTTATGTGTGTGTATTTCAAATTGAGTTGAACCCAATAGCAAGCCCTGTCCCACTAATTCCAGTCCGAGCCCGGTCAAAATAGAGTTATTTTTTAGAGCTATTTTTTAATTCCATTTTTTAAAAAAACATGACAAATCCAATTTATTCAATTTATTTAATTGAAAACATACTTTTAAGCTCTTTAAATTATATTGAAAATGTGTTTGATGCATGCGTAGGGCATAATGTGCAATGAGGGCATAGTCATAGCACTTGATGGAGCACCAGCAGGAGCAGTATATGCTTGATCATTATAATACATCCACTTGGCAAGTTGCATGAAATTTCCGAGGATTGATGGGGAAAAACCCACTGGACATGTAACCATTATTAAAGCTTTTGAAAAATTCTTACCAACGGGTGCACACCGAAAAGGATTTACCTGGCTTAGACTCGGTACTTATGCTAGCCTTATATATTGCGGTCTAAATTTAACCCGTAACCAAACCCTATGCCACCAATTCTGGTCAGAGTTAGGCCGAGTTAAAAATAGTGTTTAAAAATCAAAAATTGACAAACTTGGGTTATGGAATGTTTCAATTTTAAGTTAATTTTTTAATCTTTCCTTTCATCGATAAGGAAGCATTTTCATTAATTTATTAGATTTTCACCATTTTTTCTCAAATATTAAATGCATCAATAAGTGGTTTTGTATTATCTAAAGAGTTATAATTTAATGAAATTGAGGTGCATGGAATCATGAACATGTTACTTTGCTTTTTTATTTTAAAATTTTATATTTAATTGTGAACTATTTATTATCTTTATTAATAGGTTTGTTCTACAATTTCAAAAATCATTTTAATTGAAAACTTGTATATTTTAAAAATTCAATACCTTTTGAGAGTTAGTATACGACGATTAAAAATAAGAAATAAATATTGAATATGAATAATATTTATAATTTTCGGCATCATGGAACCCAAACCCAGACATGTATTGAAGTATATTATCCGCATGCTTTGTCTCCTTTTAAAAATATTTTTATTTTCTTTGTTTCGATCTTACTTTGCATTTTTTAATCTAAATACAGTCTCTCCAATTATAATTTTTTTCCTTACGTAGCTCTTGGCCTGTAAGAAATATAATATCGGACCAGCTTTATAACTGGTCCTTAAAAATGGTTTCGGTTGTAGGTGTATTTTCCAATCTCCGGACCGAGTCAAACCTCGTACTAAGGGCCAAAAAATATACTTTTCAATCGTCTGGTTTTTATGTAACCAGGTTATATACCTGGTTACATAGAAGTAAATTTATATAATTTTTTCAAAATATAAAATTTTAATTCTTAATAAAAAATTCAATCTATTTATTATATTTGACATCATTTATTTATCTATGAGATTAAGTTTCATCCTAATTAAGTATATTTGCGGGTCATGTTTGTTCAAAAATATATATTCATATTTAAATTATAAAAAACGTTTAGATTTATTTACATATGTATTAGAATGTAATAATATTTTATAAAATTATTTAGTCATATAGAAATGATATTTTGTACGGTTTAGATGTCGAAAATACTACTTTAAAATTAATATTTTAACATTTTTCACACATAAATATATATATTTTCTAACAAATGTAACCCATAATATAATTGATTGGGATGAAACTTAATTCCTTAGATAAAAAAATAATATTAAATACAATCAATGGATTAAATTTGACCTGAGAGATCAAAATATTAAATTTTACCTGAGGGATCAAAATATTAAATTTTGAAGCTTGTATGTAACCTGAAAATAGAAGCGGGAGCCTATTTTTCAAAAACCCAAAATCGGGTTTTTATTAGTACCGGGCCTGTTCGGGAAGACCTGCCCAGGTTGCACGCCAACAATTCAAAGTCAATCGTCAAGGTCACAGTCGACCCTCCTCACCCAGCTTAGCTAAAAGCTGGCTGCGGCAGCAGACGATTATTTCAGGCCCTTTCCGCTGTTAGGCGCCTGGCGATGGCCGCCTGCCTCTTCCTTCTGCTCTCCTTCTTCCTCTCATTTCGCCCGCTTTCCGCCCAGCAAAATCTCGCCAATTCCTTCTCCATTAACAATTCCTCATGGCTGCCCGACCAAACAAACCGCACCCTTGTTTCCCCCAATTCCACCTTCGCCGCCGGCTTCCTTCCCGTCCCGGGCTCGTCCAAGCTCTTCGTTTTCTCAATCTGGTACCTGCGCGCCGCAAACCGAACCGTCGTGTGGTCGCTGAAAGGCGACGACCCCGTTAACGCATCGGCTTCCCTGACGATCACCGCCGCCGGAACTCTCCAGCTCAACGGGTCAACTGGCACGAAATTATGGTCTGCGTCCCCCGGCGAAGGATCGAGTGCTTCCGGCCTTGTGCTGCATGAGAACGGCAGCCTGGCGTTCGGCGGCTGGACCAGCTTCGATTTCCCGACCGACACGATCCTCCCCAACCAGCCCTTCCTCCGCAACGGAACCACGCTCACATCGCGGCGGGCCGAGAATTCCTATGCCCGCGGGAACTTCAGCTTCAAAGATGCGAAGACTCTGATTTTCAACCTATCCGACGACTACTGGAACGCTACCGACGGATCGCCCTTGAGGGCCCTCAATGACCGCGGCGTCATCACCCAGGAAAATCAGAAAACCATGATTGCAGCCGACGTGGAGGAGGCCGTCAGCCGGAGGCTGACGCTAGACATCGACGGCAACCTGAGGCTCTACAGCCTCAATCCCAACTCCGGCGAGTGGACGATTGTCTGGCAAGCGATCCAAGAGCTCTGCACCATCCACGGTTCCTGCGGCCCCAATTTCGTCTGCACCACCAACGGCTCCGACGCGAAGACCTGCGTCTGCCCTGCCGGATTCCAGATGATGACCGACGGCGGCTGCGACAGGAAGATTCCGCTGTCGACCGCAGAGCCTAGTAGCAGCAGATTCCTGCGAATGGATTTCGTCGTGTTCGATACAGGGCTGGAGCCGCCAGATCTCAACTTTTCGACCTGCCAAGCGCGTTGCCTTGCCAACCGCCGGTGCCTTGGCTTCGCCGCCAGGTTCGACGGCAAGCAGTACTGTGGGCACTACATCGACGGCCTGGTCAATGGTTATTGGTCGCCGGGTAAAGAGACGGCGTCGTTTGTTCGTGTGGACAGATCGGAGCGCGAGGAGTCGAACTTCACGGGCATGACGACGCTGCTGGAGACCGTCTGCCCTGTCAACATCAGCCTCCCGTTCCCGCCCAAGGAATCGAACGCCGAGCGGCGGAACCTCGCGATCATCTGCTCGCTCTTCGCCGTCGAGCTCATCAGCGGCGTGCTTTCCTTTTGGGCCTTCCTCCGGCGTTACTCCAAGTACCGCGACATGGCGCGGACGTTCGGGCTGGAGTTTCTCCCGGCCGGCGGCCCCAAGCGGTTCTCCTACGCAGAGCTCAAGGCCGCCACGAACGACTTCTCCCACGTCCTGGGGCAGGGCGGCTTCGGCGTGGTCTACCGCGGGGAGCTGCCGGACCACCGGGTGGTTGCCGTGAAGCGGCTGAAGAACGTGGCTAGCGGCGAGGCGGAGTTCTGGGCGGAGGTGACGATAATCGCGCGCATGCACCACCTGAATCTGGTGCGGATGTGGGGATTCTGCGCCGAGAAAGGGCAGAGGATGCTGGTCTACGAGTACATCCCAAATGGGTCTCTCGACAAGTTCTTGTTCCCCGCTTCCACTGATCCGAACGGCCAAGCGCCGCCCAGGCGGCCGATTCTGGACTGGAGCATCCGATACCGGATCGCCGTGGGCGTGGCGAGGGCGATTGCGTATCTGCACGAAGAATGCTTAGAATGGGTACTGCATTGCGACATCAAGCCGGAGAATATCCTGTTGGAAGACGATTTCTGCCCCAAGGTGTCAGATTTCGGGCTGGCGAAGCTGGCGAAGAAGGAGGACAAGGTGAGCATGTCGCGGATTCGGGGGACGCGGGGCTACCTCGCGCCGGAATGGGTGCGGCCGGCGGAGCCGATCACGGCGAAGGCGGACGTGTTCAGCTTCGGGATGGTGCTGCTCGAGATCGTGAGCGGGATCCGGAACTTCGACTTCCAGCGATCGTCGCTGGAGAGCGAGGAGTGGTATTTCCCGAGGTGGGCTTTTGAGAAGGTGTACACGGAGCGGCGGGTGGAGGAGCTGCTGGATCGCCGGATCATCGAGAGCTACGACGAGCGGGCGCACTTGGCAATGGTGGACCGGATGGTGAAGACGGCGATGTGGTGCTTGCAGGACCGGCCGGAGTTGCGGCCATCGATGGGGAAGGTGGCCAAGATGCTGGAGGGCACGGTCGAGATAATCGAGCCGGAAAAACCCACTATTTTCTACTTGGGCGAAGAGCAGCCGAGTTGAAAACGGTCCTGGCACGGGGTTACATGATCCTGAACTGCCTAAAATTATGTAGGTTTTTTTAATTTGTACGTGTGTTTGTGAAAGCGATAAAACATGTCCCATCGAAAGTTCATTTATCGAGGTAACAGCTGATGATTAAAAATAATAAAATTAAAATATATAAGTTAATTGTATAAAGAGTTTTGTAAATATAATTATGATTGTTGTATAGAAATATATGAATAAATAATTACAAAAAAATAATTATTAAGAGTCAAAATTTTCAGATGGAAAAGTTTTGATTTTAAATGATGTTGGTGCAACGAGACTATGCTTAATACTTGTTTGAATTTGTAAAAATCAACAAAGGGCATGCATTATCCAATTTTGTCGATTTTTTAACAATCAATGAATAAATTTTAAAAAATTGCAAAATTGCATAAAATGGAACATCTAAGCGAAATCAATGTTGTCAGAACCGAACCGGTGATTGAACAGGTAAAGGAACTGGTTTGGTTCGAACCGGTTTGAACCGGTGATGTCAGCATGACGTATTTATGATGTCATAAATATTAAATTTTTTAAAATTTTAAATAAATATATTGATAAAATTATATTTTTATAAATCCTAAATATATATGTTAGATTTTAAGGACAACAATATAAGTACAAAAATTTTGATTTACATAAAATTTTGTTAAGTAAAAAAAACATTTATATTTCGTTATAAGTTTATTTTTTTTGAAACCCATCTGACTAATATACTGTGGATAATTAATTTTTCATACGATTTTCAAAATAAATTTTATTCTTCATAAAAAATAAATTTTATTTATGACATAATATCTTGCCAAATTGTTTTTTATTGTTTAAATTACTATTTAGTTTAACTATAGGATATTTTCATTGATATTGAATGAGTAACATTTAAGAAAATTTTAGTTTATCTAAAATAAATCAAAATTTATGAAGATAATGTCAAGACTCATATCCAAATACTCTGAAATCACCGTGATATTTTTAAATTTATTTTTTGTAATTTGAAAAGATAACTAATTATGATAAACGGCGAGGACGGCGGCTGACGGCGATGACGGCGCGAAAGGCAATGATGACGCGGGGACTCGGGGAGGACGGCGCGGTGGGCACTGTGCGTGAGGGCGCGGTGGGCGGGGACGCGATGAGGACGGTGCAGATGACTGGAGCTGCAGGCAGCGGGCGATGATGGCGTGGAAGGTGATGACGGCGCAGGGATTCGAGGAGGACGGCGCGGCGGGCAGGGACACGACAAGGACGGCGGGGACGACGGGAGCTGTGGGCAGCGGGCGCTGCGCGTGAGGGCGCAGTGGGCGGGGACGCGATGAGGACGGTGCGAACGACGGGAGCTGCGGGCGGCGGGTGCTGTGAGGGTCGAGGAGCGATGTCAATGATGGTGAGCGCTGCTATGAGGAGATGATGCCGGTGTTAGGATTCAGATTTCAGAAACGATGAAACACGAAAGGGAGGGGGGAATGCGAGCGGGAGGGTTTTGTCGTTTCGTTTGGTTATATATATATATAACCGTCCGACCGGTCGAACCCGGTTCGACTGCATATCCCGGTTCGACGGTTCGGACGGTTTCTTATAAATGAACCGAACCGGGCAGTATCGAACCGGAAATTGGACCGGTTCCCGGTCGGACCGGCCCGATTCTTATAACACTGAGCGAAACCACAAATATATAATACATAAAAATAAAAAATTATTTTGTTACATAAAATAATAATAATAATAATAATTTTGATTGTCGCACTTAAATCGGCTATGCGTAATTACAGTGTACTAGAAAGGGATAATTCCTCTTATACTCATAAAAATTGCACATAATTTCTTTTATACCCACAACATTTCAACCTTAATATGACTTTCAAGTTATTTGATATCTTGTATTAATGATTTACTATCATTAATTGAGTCAGGTTAAGGTTAAATTATCTCAATTAAAAAAAATTTAAATGGGCAAAATCGTCTTTTCAATGGGGCAGATAACGGTGGTTTTAAAAGCGTGAGTATGAGAGGAAGTTAGGGTGAAATGTTATGGGTATAAAAAAAAATTATAAAATATTGTGGGTATACTAGGAATTATGTGCAATTGTTACAGATATAAGAAGAATTATCCCTAGTAGAAAATACTGGAACTTAGAAATTTCTGAGGTAGAGCGAATTGCTGATTAGACGTGCATCCACTCAAAGCACACCACGTGTGATATTTTTGTAAATAAAAATTAGTGTTATTTGTCTCCATGCCTAATTAAAAGAAAAATATTTACGTTGGTATTAACTATTTTAATTATGTGTTTATATCAATTATTTTAAAATATTTTGCAGCCTTTGATCTTCATGTAGGGTTTTTTTAAAAACTCTGCGTGCTTTTAATATTCATTAAAATATATTATATATAATGAAATAAAAATTATATTATGTAAAAAATAAAAAATGATATAACCCATTCATTTTTTGACCTTGATAATTAATGAGAAATTAGCTTCGTCCATTATATATTATATTAAGTATTATTTATTAATTAGGTACCAAGTTTCATCCAAATTAACGATGTATATGTATAGCATTTGTTAAAAATATATATTTATTCTTAAATTATGAAAAATAGTTAGAAACATTCGTATATTCATTACAATTTAATAATATCTTATAAAATCATTTATACATGTAATAATGATATTTTAGAACATATAAATGTTGAACATAATTTAGAATTGATATTTAATATTAAATTATTTTATTCTGTTAATTTTAAACCTTTGTAGATAGATATGAGGCCACAAGTTTGTTTTTGGTAATGTAGTAATTTGGGAGTAAACTTAAAAATTTTAGTTGCCATGGTGGGAAATATTGCAAATATGCTTTTGGACTATGAATGGATGGGCCCATATATTGGTTGTGCTATTCTGTATTTACATGGTTGGGTTGCTCACATGTAATGATTTCATAATTTTACATGTTAAGTAGTAATTTGGGTAAAATAAGATTAACCTTTTTGAAATTGTGTATTAGGCATATTTTGACTTAGAAAATGGTATGAATATATTTGTTAGGTGTGTTATGATACACTAGGATTGAATGGTTGGTATTAGATGGTCAAATCAAGTTGTATAAAATGAGGTCTTACTCTAAATTAACTTTGACTTTGACTTGAATGAAACCTAACTTCAAGTTGACTTTATTTGTGACTCGTATATGAAAGAGAAGACCACAATATTTTTTAAGGATTTAGTAGAAAGTAAAGTCTTATACTAAGTCAACTTCGACTTCTACTTGAGTGAAGTCTAATGTCAAGTCAACTTCACTTTCACTTGCGATTTCAAGTATTAATAATAGTGAACTCTTAACTCTAAGTCGGTAGTTCGAAATGGGTGATAAAAAGGAGGTTTGATCCTTCTTTTGCTTCATTCCACTTTTTCTTTCTTTCTCCCATTTTATTCTTCTTCTTGCAAATCCACCTTGAAACTCACCTTAAAACCCTCTCAAATTCACTTATTTATACCCATTTAATATTAAGGAGCAAGAGACATCAAGATTAAAGCTAGGGTTTAGAGAGAAATTTGAGAGAAATTAAATAGGTTGTTTTCTTTCTAAATAAATGATAGATTTGAATTGAAAATAAATGGTTCTAATGTCCTTTTACAAGCACTACCTTTTAATTTCATGACTTGTGACATTTTCGAGGTTTAGAATTGGATAGGAAGTTAAATTTGTTAGAGTTTGGAATTTTTTTTGTAGAAACATATGAAATTAATGAATTAGAAGTGATTTTTCATAGTTTTGGAGTATATTAAGTTAAGTTTTCTATGTATTGTTTACTATGTGTTCGAAGAAACACCATTGTCGAATTTTTAGTATTGAATTCATGTGAAAATGGGTATTGAAAATCTTAATGATGTAAATAGTTATTACACATGCTTTGGGTTTGACGTATTGTATTTTAGATTGGTTAAAATATGATGTAGTTTGATATGAGTGGTAGTGTATAGTCTCTAGTATGAAATTGAGGCTTAGGGTGTGTTTGGGAAGTGATAAAATTTTGGATGAAAAATTTTATCTAAAAGTTTTTGAAATGAGAAAAAATGATATAATACGATAGGGGTAATGATAAGGAGTAAAAATAATAAAGTTAAAATAGATAGGTCAGATGTATGCATAGTTGTGTATAAATGATTGAAAAGTAGGGTAGCTGTATAGGAATATATTAAGAAATAATTAAAAAATAGCATAGCTGTATAGAGTGAAACGTTTTAGTTTGAAAATTTTTGTTTATAAACAAACATACCCTTAATATGTTGTGTATCTGTAGGATTTCAAAAAGTATATAGGCCCATCATATTTAGACTTGAGCTTCAAACCCATCATATTTTTCTTCAAAAAACATTGAGTAGCAAAGGACCTAGGGCATTGAGGTATAGAGTTGGGATTTGAAGAAAATTCTGGGAACTTCAATCTGAGGTAAGTATATTATTTGCTTTTCATATAAACCATGGATTTGAGTAGGAATGCATTTTTTAACATTCTTTATAGGCACCAACTTTCTCTTACATTGTAAGCTAGTAGGATGTGTAACTTGGGTCAGGTTAATCCCGAACTTGACCCACCAAACTTGAAAGCTAGTAGGATTTGAACTTGCCTTTTAAAACCTGAGTTCAATTTTTCATTTTTATATTTAATAAAAATATATTATACAAATTAATATCTAAATAATATTTCTTCATATTTATGTATTTTATATTTTTCGTATTTAGGGCATTGAGGTATGATTTGAGAAAAAATTTGGGAACTTTGACCAAAAGTAAGTACATTATATGCTTTAAATAAACTATAGATTTGAATAGGTATGCATTTTTTTAACATTCTTTATAGGCATCATCCTTCTCTTAGATTGTTTAGACTTCTTTTTGTGAGATCATATTATGAGAAGACTCGATGGGTAGATGTGCAATTTAGGTCGAGTTGATCCCAAACCTGGCCTACCAAACTTGAAAGCTAATAGGATTTGAACTTGCCTTTTAAAACTGAAGTCCAATTTTTCATTTTTATTTTAATAAAAATATGATACAAAATAATACCTAAACAATATTTATTCATATTTATGTATTTTACATTTTTTCTATTTATGTCTAAATATATGTTTCTCATATTTAATAAAAAGATATTATACAAAATAATACCTAAATAATATTTTTTCATATTCATGTATTTTATGTTTTTTGTATTTATGTCGAAACATATGTGTCATGTTGTCATTATAATATAAATAAATTATATTATTTTCATTTGCATCTATGTTTATGTTTTTTGTTATTTACTTTAAGTTCATTATTTTCTTCTTTTATCTTTTTGAAAGGTTAAATTTACTACTAGAAATATATTATATTACTATATTTTTTTTATAAATGTAGTTACACTATGTATTGTTTGTTGTTATTATATATTTACTTAAAATTTTAAATTTATCACTCTTGAATCAAAAGAAAATTTGTCAACCCAAAGTCAATTTTCACAAGTAAAACTAGAGTTTGTATTTTACAAATAGGACTAAAGATGAGATTTAAGTTTTATAAAATGGTAAGGATTAGAGCTGAAGTAAACTTGAGTGTTACGAGCTTAAGTTATACCCCTATTGGTGAGCCTTACAATCATTAGGATCACATTAATTCAGACCGACAAAAATGAATATAAGCAAGCCAACACCAGGCAGACCAACATACATCAATTGTTAAAGGCATTATCTTTGGTATTAATGCAATTATAATTCTTATTTTATTGAATTCCTAACCTTAATATCTACGAAATGACATATTATACACCTTCAAATTCAACTGTACAATTTATGGTATTTTACAAAGTTGACTAGTTACATTTTTTTACTCTGTCAAATCAATTGCCTACATTTCATAAATATCTCATCGAATTAAACGAATTCTTTTTTATAAATTTTAAACTGCAAGAGCTTTGAAACGGCACATGATTTACGTTCTAATTCAATCCACTATAGTCGATAGTAAATTTTCAAAGATTTTCATACTATTTTTATCGTATTTCTCCTAAATTTTAGGCACTAATATACACATTGCATTTGGAATAGACCAAATGATAAAATATTTATTTTATTCATATCATATCAATAACGTACATCTTATGAGGTCCCTATACTTATCTTCCGTATATAAATTGTATGCCTTAAAATAGAGCACTGAGGGGGTGTGTTTGTTGACACTCAAAACTTTTTAATATAAAACTTTTGACTCTTCGTAATTATCCTATTTTAAAAATTATTTATTCATATCTTCCTATACAACTAATTACCTTACTTTTCAATTGTTTCAACATAACTAATCCATAAAATTAATTTTAACTTCATTTTTTTAATCCTCATCATTACCCTTGCTATATCACATCACTCTCCCATTTAAAAAAATTTTACTCATTTAAAAGTTTTTACTTCTTAAACACACCCGTAATTTGATATACTCAATTTTTTTGTTTTAGAGTTTTTGAGTCTTAAAATTCAAGATTTTTGCTAGTCATTCTTCTAATTCAAATGATCCAAGATGGATAATGCTTCATCTACCAAAATATAACTAGGATCTGGCACATAATTGTAAAGTATTGAGATGTGAAAGACATTATGTACCACTACTAACGCTGACAACAATGTTACTCCATGTGCCAAAATTCTTTTCAATCCTTCAAATGACCCATTATATCTTGAGTTCAACTTGCTTTACTTTGATACCTAGCAACTCTATTCATAAGTGTTACTTTAACAAATATATGATTATCCACTTGGATATTCAAATTTCTTTGCTTTATTTTTACATAACCTTTTCGCAACCTTGAGCAATCTGCATATATTAATTGATGACTTGTACTTTTTCAATCATCCTTTTAAAAGATCCAGCACTAGCTTAGTTTCACTTACCTCATCCCAATTCAATATTGTGTGATATTATATCTCATAAAATGCTTCAAAAGAAGTAATTTGAATACTTACCTCAATAATTATTTTATAAAACTCTAACATACTAGTAAAATTGCATGATTAAATTTCATTATTTAATTTTTGGATGAGAGAGAATTAGGGCGAATCATACTACGTGAAGGTCAACACAAACCTAACCATAATTTAGAAATCTATTTTCCAACTCTATATTTTATATCAAGTTAGGACAAATTTGACCAGATCTGAGACCTAACTTACTTCAATAGGTCTCGAGTCAAACATTGGGTTTACAATTTAGGTTGAAAATGAATCTAATGTCATAGTTTTTAAAGTTTATAAATCTATCAAATAAAAGCTATAATTATATTAAATTTAAGGGTTGAATAATTAAACATCTTATTAATTAATGATAATAAAGAATCACTAACCATAGAAAAGCATTATTAAACATAGATAGCGTAACAAATTTATTAAAATATATTAACAAAGTATCTGATATAAACGACATTGCAAAAGACTTCTTGAAGTAGACAGATTGTCAAGGAAGGGTCCAAAGTGGTAAAGGAACTTGTCAATTTTAAATGACCATAACTTTTGGTCCAAAAAGAGTTAGGAGGGCTTCAACATATTAACAGAAAGTATTTTTTAAGCCCATCACAGTCACAACCTAAGTGCAATCTAGTTAAGTAAATTATACATTTTTACTATTTTTTAGTAAAACATGCAAAGTAGAACTTTTCATAATCTTACTTACATACGGATTGTTAGTATGGGGTTTGCTTGCTCTCTTTCATAAAATCATAACTATTCTCGTTATTTAGAACACGTATTAAAATAATATTTTAGAGATTTTTCATAAATATTGTGTTTGAATTTTAGTGTTGAAATCTTATGTTTCAATTCAGCTCAAAACTTTTTACCCCCTCGTATCTTGGGTTACACAAATTTTGGTTTAATCTAATTAAAACAAGTCAAGTTAGGGGTTCACTAAATTATTGATATTTTTTGATAGCACACTAAATTACTGATATTTTAATCATATGATATCATATTTATATGATTCTTATTTTATTGGATATTTAACTTCAACATATACAAAATGACATACATATACCCTTAAATTTGATTTCTATAAATTTTGATTACTTTTCAAAGTTGGGTCATCGCATTGTTTACTTTGAATATATTTGTTTAACATAAAAACTTTTCGATCTAAAACTTTTCACTTTCTTGTAAATATTTTATTTTTAATTATTTTTTGGTATCTTCTTATACAATATCATACATTTTAATCATTTTTCTATAATTACTCATACAACTAACCTATTTATTTTAACTTTATTCTTTTTACTTCTCATCATTACTCCTATCATATCATATCATTTTTTCAAATTTCAAAAACTTATACACAAAAAGTTTTCATTCAAAAGTTTTATTGCTTCCCAAGCACACCCTTTATAAACAACTTCATACACAGTTGAGTCAACTGCCTACATTTCATAAATTTCTCCTTAAAGAAAAATATTTCTTTTTCTAGAATTTTTTATACTTTAAGAGCTTCAAGACGACATATTATATGCTTGTTAATCCATCCGCTACAAACCATAGTAATTTTTGGAAAATTTTTCCTACTATTTTAGAATATTTTTCCGAAACTTATGCACCAATACAGACATTGCATTTGGAACAAACCAAATAAAAAATAATTTCTACATACGCTGCATGCCTTAAGAATTTATAAAAAAAAATTGCTTCTAATAGTGTACAGGTCCCTTGTTAAGGCACTTATGTTATAAAAATTGACTTCAGAATTTGTTACTGATAATTTTTCCTACCTAAGTCAGTATTTCCTATTTGTTTGCACTGTAACAACGAAAAAACTTATAAGAAATCTTGCAATTCGACACACATTGCATCAGGACACAATTATAACAAAATGTCTTAGCAAAGAAGTGCTTCGGAAAACGGTAGGAAGAACAAGACTCAAATTTATACTCATTGAATTACAATGACAAAAACTCAACTCTAGACTTATAACTAAGCCAAATTTCAATAAACAAAGTCAGCTACTTTTGCAACTTGCATGCACTAATCGACTTTATATACTTTGGATCCCTCAAATAGCGATTAGATGCTATCATGTATTTATCATGACGAATATTCTATGCCTTTAACGGCTCTAAACATTATATTTGACTCTTTAATTAATAGATATAAATAGCTCTTTCTATGCAAGTCTTTTCTAAAGAATAAGAGGTTCCCTCTAAAGTACTCATGAAACTCATATATTAACACATAGTCATAGCATTAAATCTTTCAAAATACTCGGTGCTAACTTAAAATCTCATATATGTGATATGTTCGAATCTATCAAATAATATCTTTGCTACTGTACACTTGAAAGATCTTAAATAGTTTCGAATCTATCAAATAATATCTTTGCTACTGTACACTTGAAAGATCTTAAAGTAGTTTCAGTAAGTAAAAATTCAAGAATATATGACACCTTTAAATTCAAGAATATCTGACACCTTTATTTATGTATGAGATTTCATTGGTTGAATAGAATTATTTTGATTTTGAAAATAGAATGTTGTGAAATTTCAAAATAAAGAGATAAAAATGACCTACCTATATGCATAATAACTTTACATAGAGGACAACAAATTAATTATTAGCTCTGTGGGAAATTTCAAAAATAAAAAAATTAAAAACGACCTACCTACATGCATAAACAACTTTGGCGTTACCATATGCTTGTCAGTTCCATGACTTCGGCGGGAGAAGGATGATGTGTATTTCGTTTTTCCTTTTATTGCTTGTTGTCTGGGAGAGTCGGACATTTTGTGTTATCTGAGTTTGGCCTAGAGATGAACCGTGATGCATACAAGAGGTGGATTTTTTTTCCCCCTGATAACAGGTGGATAAATTTTTTAAAATGCATATTTATAAGGCCAGGCCTAGATGTATGGGTGGTTATTGTGTAGCGGATCAGCAAGGGTTGTTGCAGGATCGTGACAGCTACATTTGTGGGGAATAGGCAATTTTTCTGTGGTTTGTCCGATTCAGCAAGTCTCGTTTCATCCAATGATCAAATTCAAGCGGATCCCCATCCATATCAATTGCGAGCGGGGGCATCTATATATAATACTATAGGCTTGTTTGTCTTCCACCGGATATCGAACTCTGTTGCCTTCACCAAGACGATACGGTCCACTCATTCCAATTAGGGGTGTAAATCGGGTCGGGTTGACTCGGGTTGGCACAAATACAACCCTAACCCACCTTGTAAAATCACAACCCAACCCTACTTTCAACCCTACTTTTCACATCTTAACCCAGCCCTATTTCAACCCACCTCAATCGGTTCGGATCGGGTTAGAAATCGGGCTAATAGATTACACATGTTATCAATGCTAGTTAAAGTTTTGTTCACCTGAATTTCTAAAATAATAAAAATAATTATAATTATAAAAACAATAAGTACCAATAAAAGTTCTACATAGCTCAAAAGTGGAGGATAAGTTTAGTAATTGATTCGTTTTTTGTTTTTGTATTTTTGAGCAATCGATGTCTTCTGCAAGTCAAAAAGTGAAAGCCAAGTAAAATTATTACAGTAAATTATGCAAAATAGAAAAATGAATATTATAGTCTTACTTACCTTCTTAGTTGGCTTCCAATCAAAGCTACAAACATCTTAAGTTCTCAGTTGACCTGTTATGTAATTCTAAATCACCAATGCGAGCAAATATCTAAACAACCTATTTACGATGCAATATAACCAAATAATCCAAACACAATTTCACAACTAATTAACTAAATATATTTCCAAACCAAATAAATTCAAATAACATTTGACAACCAAATAGTCAAACAAATTTCCAAACTCAACACAATTTTATTTAAATATCTAAGCAATATGAATGAAATACACTCTCATAAATATATGTAAATACATATCTTATGAAATCGGGTCGGGTCGGGTTGACCGACCCCCAACCCAACCCAACCCAACCCATTTTTAAAATCGGGTCGGGTTGAACCCATTTTTTAAAAACCAAATTTCCAAAACCTCAACCCAACCATGGTATAAATCGGTTCGGGTTGATGCGGGCTCGGGTTGAACCCAACCCTATTTACACCCCTAATTCCAATTGCTGCTCTCTCTCTCTCTCTCTCTCTCTCTCTCTCTCATTCAGACAGCTTCCACTAGTTGTTTTGATCTCTCCTTTCCAAGTTGCCATTCAAAGCTGCTACAACATTACGTGCTGGAAGTGTTGGGTGCATGAAGAGTTGCTTTCGAGTGTTACTTTTTGTATTCTGAAGGCAATTCCAGATTATCCTAAGCAGCCAGGAGGATAAGCAAGCAATTGCCTTAAAGGAAAATGAAATTGTAATTCGCATTAAGTAAAACTGATTTTGGCCCATTTTCCTTCTTTTATCTCTTGCCCCAACAATTCTCAGTATTGGATCAAAACAATGACGGTAACGTATCCAAACCACAGACAAAATAGTGTGCGAATAGCTTAAATACAGTCAAATGAACTACTTGAGATAAAGCCCACCTTATTCTTGCAGAAGAAAAGCACCACAATTCATCAGAATATGTAGTATGCAACCCAGGCATGGATGAAGGATCTGGAAATCGAATTTTGTAGCCGCAAACCATCACAAATCTGGCAGCATAGAAGGATGAGAACAGTCTGCTGGATAAAATTACACAAGTAGGATATTAAAGGAATTCTCGTAATGCAGACCACCAATTTAGTGAATGCTCATAAAATCAAGTACCATGACTAGCAACTCATCTAAATCAGCAGGCAACTTGCTAGTAACTTGACATGACTGGAAGAAACTTGGTACCGAAACCAACTTGTTTAACTCAACTTAAAGTGAATTAAATGATCCAGTGATGAAAGAGGAGGTCAGAAAGCGACAATCACAGCTGCCGGCATAGATGAGTGGTGAGCTATGCTGACTTCAAGGACCACTTGATGATTAGTGATATTGGATGATCCAGCTACAGAATGATGCTCCACTAAATTGGGATTATTGGTCATAATTTCCCTTTTATTTAATCAACTGACCATAATTCAAGTGATGCCTTATCTACAAAAGATCTAATGTTAATGACAACTAAGCACACTAATGCTTCATTGGGTTGCTCGTTTCAAAGGGTGAAGAGCTCTTTCGCTGCAGCTAGCAAAAACCTGTTTGGGTGCACAAGTACTTCAGAGAATTCCAAAGCACTAAATACCTTTCAAAAGCTTTGGGAACTAAAGCTCTTAGATATTGCTTCTTGAAGCTCTAGTTCACCAATCCGACACCCAACACACAAGCTCAGCCAAACAAAGCGTGAACTACTTTTCCAGATAAGTTCAAAAACTTCCCTTCATTTTATCCATGCTCCACAGCCCAAAAAAATTATGTAGTATGCATTCAGGTTGATAGACACATCCAGGTAAAGCACATACCAAGGGGTAGGGTGACAGCATACTAGGCTTCATTTGGCCCGCCTCTGCATTAAGCTTTTGAAGTAGAGATTTAATAGAGGCCCAATTTAAGAGCTTCCAGATAATGCCGCTTTTGGCAGCTTTTCAAGATATCTACAATCACCTAAAAGTCATACTACTAACCATAATATTTTGGCCAAAAGTCCTGCCTCCAATCAAACAACACTTTTTCCTTTTAGTAAACGTGAAGCCCAATGAAGCCTAAAAAGTGAAGTACTTCACTAGGTCCATTTACCTCATCTTACTCAAGAATCTCAGAAGACTTGAATAATTGATTTTACTCTTAGCCCAAGTTCAAATTCACTATGTGGACAATGAAACATCAACAATAGAAACCTCAAAAGCCATGGATACCCAAAACATACCAGCAGATTGATGAGTTGCCCCTTTGCCGGACACTAATATGGAACAGCCAGCTTCAGAGGAATGATCTTCTGATGTTGTGGATTGAGAACGAACACCTTTTGAGACATCAAGAAGCAATAATTTGTCAGGCATTCATAAGATAATATACACTGCAGTTAATCACTGTGGGAACAGAGCATGCTTTATGAAGTGAACAGATACGATGAACTGAAGCTAAATACCAACAAAATTTATGGCATCATTTTTCATTAAAGTCAGCCAATTACCAATGGGTTCTTATATGCAAGAAGCACAAGTATCATGGCTTCTAGTCTGCACAGGCATAGAAATCAGGATGGTGAAATGGGAACAAATGGACTCAAAAGCAATGTTCATAAACGAGAAGCCGAGAAGCTAGGGTGGAGAATTTATTGATGAAACCATGGAAATGAGAAAGCTTGCTATGCTTTATTCAAAATTTATATAAATGACCACTACCTCATTTACTAAGCCAAGGAATTACTTTAAAGGATGAGATGCAAAAGGATAATGAGGCCAAGCAATTTAAAAACTTTCTTTTTTCTCACCACTGAAGACTGAGTTTGAAGCCCTGGAAAAGTCAGGATGGATGTCTGACAACATCAAAGACTGTAATTTCATAACAGCAGGTCTGAAGTTGAAACTTTCTGATCTTGGAGGCAACTACAAAAATACCAAAGCAATAATCATTTGCCACCATCCTCTAATGCATGCTCTAACAAATACATGAAGCATGTCATACATTCCAGATAATAAACATAAAAGTATGTAGAAATAAATGGAAAGAAATTTGTCTGGCACTTGTAGAGTGCAGCGATGCCCACATCATGCAATTGGTCCAGAGTTAAATAATTCAAATAGGGATCAGAACGCTTGATTGCAGATAAAAAAGGATTTATTTGGAACATACCATTGATTTCTTCTGGCTGCTCAAGAGTAGATGTCAAAGAGAACACATGAACAAAAGGACAACAAAAACAGTAGTTTTATAATCATGGAAGTTGGATCTGTCGGGCCTGAACAGAAATGAACTGACATGTGATGCATTATCCCAATACATCAGGATCATATACTGTATATAATGAAAAACAATTTTATAGAATCCAGCTCTTACTTGTGAACTGTGCATCAGTAAGCTGGGAGGTGGAGGAGGAAGGCCCTGGTTGTCAGGCTTGCATTTAGAATCTGACGTAGCACAATCCTTCATTAGGAAGCTTGACAGCACAGAATGATATGGCTAATAAGTTCCAGGACAAGCAAGCTTACGTCAAAAAAGATATGACATAAAACATGATGATATTTCTAGTTTCTACCCTTTTTTGGTTTTTGTTGTTGATTGTTATCAAGGGTAGGTAGACCAAATTTACAAATCAAATATGCCTGGCAGGAAATTTCAGTTGGCAAGACCAGTTTCCTTTTGTGTATCTCTTCCTAATACAAAAGATCTTCCTCCAGATTGATTCATGGTCGAAATACTATTATAATTCACAAGGTGGTTGTGAAATTATGGAAGAATAGATGCAAGCGTTAACTGCAAGTTTGGATGCCATTTCAGTAATCAGCTGATATGCCACATTCAACTGCTCAAGAGAATGGTATAGCATGCCAAGTTGCCAACAGGCTGCTTCATACACATAAGTTGTTAAGACAACGCAGTTAGTGGGGATCACAACAGGGAATTTTTCAAAAGAACTTAAATGAAGCACAAGTAACAAAAATAATAGCATGAGTTGTGGCATGGAAGATTTAACAGCTTATTTTGTTGGAAGTAAGAAAAAAAAATAGTTTTGGAGAATAAAAGTATTTTAAAAAGTTTTGTGGAAGGCTTCTCAACAGAAAATTATTAGGATTTGATATACTTGGATTTGCCTAATTTTAGGATTGATTGAATTTATAAATATGAGTATTCCCTCTTCCTTTTCCCATCCTACATTAGTTTGGTATGTAAAATAAAATTTTCATCTCTAATAGTCTAATCCATCATCTGCCATTCATTCCCCTTGTTTTGACAAGCTCTTGCTAATATGACGCAATGCTGGCACGCCCTGTGCAGTTACTTCTAACAAAATTCTTTGAAATTGAAAATTTTCCACTACTGGACATGCCATTTCCAAAGATTTGCTGGCTTCAAAAAACAAAAACACATCCAACTCACATAGCTACATCATTTGACGTTATGATATCTACACGTCGTAATAATAGAATATAAGTATGCAAATTAAAACTTAACCATAACTGTAGGCAAAGAAGAATTCCATGAAGGAAAGAATATAGATTCAATTGCTGAGTGCTTTATGAAACTTTCAAAAGTTAATTCAAAGAAGACTAAGGCTATTATAGACTTCCAATTTAGTGGAGTGTGCTTTGTTTTTATGATTCCATTAAAAACTAGTAATTAGTTATGCACTAGCATTTTCCATCAATAGATGTGTACATTAAGCAGAAAAGACTTTCCTCTCACAAATAAGAGGTTTTTTGCAATAATTATAAAGGGTAATTAGTTAGAAAACTTTTTATGCCATGTCGTGCCCTTGAATGTGATATGTGTTATACTTAGTTGTGCTCAGCTACATGATGTTAAATGAAACTGATTATTAAAACTTCAATACAGATGGGATCTAATGTATATCACTTGATTCACCTTTTTATATAAAGATTAATTCAATTCTTAAAGTGAAAATTTCATTTTTGATGCAGGAATAGTTATGATCAAGGTTGTCACCTCTGTCTGAGCTAGAGGCGACCTCTCAAACCTCGGAAGGACTGTAAACACTATATTGTGTCCATTTTTATTTTTATTTTACCTTAATTGATTTTATAATTATTATATTGACATTGTGTCATGCATTTCGAGTATTTTGAAAGATGAAGGCTGTTTTGGCAATTTGAATATTGGCATGATTATGCAATTTTGGGAAAACCCAAGCGACTGTTTTGAATTTTTTCCCCTACTAACGACTTGGGGTGAGCTGGAAGGCTGCGATTGGAAGGTTTTCTGCAATGGGGCCCACTGTGGAAGTTTCCATGAATTTTCCTTGACTGCCCTAACGAACCGTTATAAAAGTGCTAATGTTTTTTGCATGGCTTTCTCTAGTTCTGGTTTTCCGTTTCGTTTTTCTAAAGGAGGCAGGCTGCGGAAAACATTTGAGAAGCAAGCTTGGTCGGCTCACTGTGGGAGAGACTCCTAGTTTTCCGTTTTCTAGCTAGCTTCCATCATCTTCTTCCCGACGAACAATGCACTCCCAGTAGCTCATCCTTCCAAACTGAGATTCATTGCATCTGTTTTGGGAGTCTTGTTCTGTTTTAGTTTTGGTTAGGTATAATAAATCATAGATTTTCTTTTCTCATTTGATTATTCAATAATCATGTAGTCCTTTAATCTATTTTGCTTTAACATGGAATAAAGCCAATTTCCATTGGCTTTGAATGCATCGCAACATCTCTGTTGTTTTATTTCTGTTTTAATAAGCACCATCTGGTTTTGCATCCATGTGGGCGATTGAGGCGACTGGATTCATCTCCATTGATCATCAAAGGGTGTCCAAGGTGGGTTGTGATTTATTTTTATTCATGTTTTTGAGTTTTACACGCTGTTTTCTGCCTATGTTTTGCTCCGATTTTCAATTTAAGTACACACAATGTTTTGAATGTTCAACTCTGTTTGGAATAATTAATATTACTGTTTTGATTTTGTTTGAATGAATCGATGCAGTAAAATGGCCACGTCTGGTCAGTGTCTTTGCTGTTCAGATCATCCTCTGTTTTGTTTTTCAATCAGATCATAGTATTTTCTGACCATCCTCTAGTCTGTTTTTGAATAAACAATTCTTGTATTTGTTGATTTGAATCAATGCATGGAATAAGGAAATTGGCTGCATATTACTTACTTGGGTATACTATATATATATTTTTTAACGTATCTGTTTAAGTTCCTTGTTTTACAATTGTGTGGGAATCATGTGGTTCCATAGGGTTTAGTTTCTGGTGTTAATAAATCTACATGCCATAAATCTGTCCTCACTGGATTTCTGTCCATTTCATTTTGGATTTTTGTTTTATCATTTCTACGTGCCTGATTTTGAACAAATTGTGAATGGTTCTTCTGATTTTTCCTACACATCTGGGCGTAGATTGGTCCTTGATAAATTTTGAAAATTTTGATTAAGTCTCTAGCATCTCCACCTATCTGATTTTTATTCATCTGAATTTGTGTATGGAATCTGTGTGAATGAATGGGAAATGACAGGCATATGCCATTAACTGATCAGCAGTTTGAGCTAGACCCGCTTCACCTTCTTTCAGCCCCATGAAATATCTTCTCTGGTTTGTTGTTTGTATCTAATGATCAAGTTATCATCCATGTAATGTGTCGCTTGAATTGCTGAATGAGAGCATGTAGATTTTGATATTTGTGACATTGTGATGCTTGTATTCTTTCCCAACTTTTGTGATATAAATCTGTTTACAGGAAGGAATTTGATTCTGCTGGAGCAGGTACATAGGACATTTTATTGAATGTAATGTTAGTGCATTGTGGACATATTTTCACTCTTGTACATGAAATAAAATTCTATTCCATGCATATTCTTGCAATACAGATTATTGAATGTAATGTTAGTGCATTCAATCAGCATGATTTCAACCATCGCTCGTTTAATAATTATCATTTCACCAGTATCAAAGATAATCTCAATAATATTTTCCTAAAATCTAACTAAATATACTAACTTAAAATAGCCATAAATGACTTTCTTTTGGTAATCATCTACCTTTCATACTAAGAAAGCAGCATACTAAATTTCATCAGTATGCATCATTATTTATCAAAGTTAATGATTAACCACAAACGTGATTCTCTTTGGAAAATTTCATCCTTGAATTAGAAGAATAATCATTACCATATTGGAAAAATTCTCCAACCAACTTCCATCTTGCCTAATAAGGTTTTATAATTAGAACATAAACTTAAATTAAAGGGTTCCCAAAATACCCCCTTGTTGGAATTCAAGGCAAATTAAGCACAATCTATATTTTGATGATTAACAACTCAATTTGAGAAATAATTAAGTACTAATGAAATTGCTAAGTGTTTCAAAGGTTAAAAATTCAAGATTCAAAAGATAGCAGGTCAAGTCGCAGTCCCAAGTCGACTCAGCCATCGACTTAGGTCAAGTCGATTCCCAAGTCGACTCCAGAATCGACTTCAAGTGCATTAAATTCGCCAGAGCTGAATTGGGACTCGGAGACAGGTGAAGTCACAAGCCCAAGTCGACTGCAGATGCGACTTGGGTGTAGCCTTCCTGAAGACTTCGAGTTCTCAGAGTCAAGTCGACTCCACAATATGACTTAGGTGAAGTCGCATCTCAAGTCGACCCGAACATGCGACTTGGGTAAAGTCGAAGTCCAAGTCGACCCAAGAGAGCGACTCAAGTACATGACCACTTTAGATTACTTCAAAGATGTATTATTATTGAATGAACAACATTATATTGAAGTTTGGACAACAAGATCAAGAAGGACAATCATCATAAATCAAGGTCACAAAGAAGATCTTCTCAAGAGTAGAGGATATTGCTTAGTTTTTTTAGCAAAACAGATGCATACCAAAGACATTTAATGAAGAACAAGAGAAGAAAAGGAAATGTACAATATTAAGATCGCTTGCAAGACTTCAAAGTTCCAAGATAATCAAAAGGTCGGTGAAGTCGCATCCGAAGTCGACTCCACCTGCGACTTGGGTCAAGTCCGATGCCAAGTCGACCTGAAGCTGGAACTTATAAGTGGAAGCCGAAGACCAAAGTCGCACCCAAAGTCGACTCCAGTCTGCGACTTGGGTTAAGTCGCACCCGAAGTCAACTCCACCATGCGACTTGGACGAAGTCGCATGCCAAGTCGACTCCAAATGCGACTTGGTTCGCAACGGTCGGAAAAATTCGAACGTTGGCGCATTAAATACGCGCCACCTACCACCAAACGTTCGAATTCACTTTCCATTATTTAAGGAGCTTCAAGGGAACGTGAATGTGATTAGAGAAACATTGATTGAGCTCACCTTCCACTCTCTCTTGCATTTAAGTTGGTCTACAAGAAGATTGAAGAAGAACTTTGCTATAAATCTGCTGAGAGTTGCATTGTTGTATTTACTACTGCCTCTACAAGTTCTTCCAAGTGCTACAAACTGCCTACACGAATCTTAAAGTGTAGATCTTTCTTTTGTTGATTATTTGTTTTTCCCACTTGGTTTGATATTGGAAATCAAAACCAAGTGAAGGCAAAGTGGTGTTGTGACTGGAGTGAGACTCGTCACCTACTTGTGCTGAATTTGTACAAGCCCCCTATAGCTGGAATCTAGAAGAGAGCCGCTGCTCTAGTTGTATTGAGATACAATAGTGGAACCCAAGACACAACGGGTGTGTGCATGGAAGAGTGGAGTAGGGAAGGTTGCCCGAACTACTATAAATCTTTGTCTCTTGGTGTGACTTGATTATTTGTGTTTTTATTGCTTTATTTCTCTCCATCTTACTATCTATTTCATTGTGGGGATTAATTTCAAAAAGGAGAAATTTCTGTCTAAGCAAAGAATTTTAAAATACCCAATTCACCCTTCCCCTCTTAGATAGTTGCCATAAACTCGGGACCAACACTCCTAATTACAAACAACCATCAAAAGCTACTCAACCATGCTAGCGATTTTTTTATAAATCATGCAATGAAGCCAATTATGTGATTCTCATATGTTTTACCACAGTTCCTTCTTGACATTATTCTATCAAATAAACTTTATAATGTATATCATGACCTAATAGCACCAATCACTACTAATATCATCCAAATTAAAAAAGCTTCACTATCTAAACTTGTATTAGAGCCTTCAATTTCAAGCTCATATTCTACTAGGTAAATATCTTTATCCATTGCTAAGTTTTTTATTTACCAATATCTTACTAATTGAATGTCCATAAATTCAAATTATCAAATCTAGCACAGAATTCTATTAGAGTGATCATGCTTAGCATATATTATTAAGTAATCAGGATACATAAGACATATAAAGTGGTTATAGCCTCATTAATGTTGCTTTGACAAATTCTCTTCCTATATTAACAAACTTAATAATCTTGCATTAATCTTAATCATAACAAAGAAAACAAATGAATAGCCTAGGGTCTAATTCATCATCCTAGACTAGCACACCCCACTAGCCTAAATGTAATCAACTATCCCTATCACCATGTTGCACACTGTGGTTCTAACCCATTATTTGCTTTAATACCATTTTGTAATGTCTCACAGGCAAAGTCATTAGTCATTACTAAAATACAGGATCGATGATAATGAGAGAATATACACAGGTGCAATATATAGTTCTTTAGATCGTCATAAAACAAAATTCAAATTAAACTAAATTCAAATGATTAAATTCATAAAATACATACTTTATGTCTCCACTAATCGCTCTTCAAAAAAATAAAAAAAGATCATTCTAGGGGTGTGTTTGGTAATGAATAAAACTTTTGATGAAAAGTTTTGGAGAGTTAAAGTTGTCAAATAATGTGATATGATATGGGTAATGATGAGTAGTAAAAAAGATAAAGTTAAAATAGATAGGTTAGTTGTGTGGATAGTTGTATAGAAATGATTGAAAAGTAGGGTAGTTGTATAGGAAAATGTGAAAAAATGATTAAAAAATATGATAGTTATGGAGAGTGAAAAGTTTTAAATTGAAAAGTTTTAACTTGACATTTTTTGTGGATTGCCAAACACACCCTAGATTTGTATTCATTAAGTCCTAGCCTCATCTGGTGCTCCAATCATGTTGGTCTCCACCCGCATACTTGTTATTTAAAAAATGATAAGATAAGATGAGTCTAGACAAACTCAATAAGTACAGCATATAAACATAAACCAAGAGAACTTAAGTAAACAACATGCATAGGGGGTTGACAAAACATAAATTATATGACAAATCTAAATCCATATGAAACATATGTTAATGCCCAAGCATGCATCAATGCATCATACACATATCACTTCCCAAATCAATCTAGCAAAGATCTTAATTCAATGGAGAGGTTTAGTATCTCACTCCATGATCCAACCCACTGTACAACCTAAGTTGTCATTACTGCATCCCAGCAAAAGTGGCTAACCTTGCACAATACAGGTAGATTGAAAAATAATTTTATCCAAATCAAATGTGTAACTAATACTCTGTTGCACTCTCCACACAGTCGCAACCACACTACACTACATTATCCAAACGACTCTAGCCCCAACAATTACGTTTAGGCTACTAGTCCCACAACATTTCACAAATCCACAACGCTTCACAAATTCACAACTACAGTCATGGCTGATGAACATGTCAGCTTACCAAGCAATATATGCCGATACCATAATGCATAATGTTAGCTTGAATAAAGGTCAAACTCGACATCACAATAAATCATTATAATCGATAATATCTATCCACTCAAAAATTAGAAAACAATAGCATCCAAAATATAAATAACCGTAATCATACATTACAATACAAAATCAAAAGAAAAAGAAAAAGGCTCTACTTGTGTGAATCTCGAATCCATCCTTGTACCGTATTTCGCTACAATGCTCAAATCATCGCATTGGAAAATAGCACTTTTTTAATCATTATTTTAACTCAAATTAACTCTTGTAATCATGACTTAGTATGATATTTTATCCTAGGATGTATGGGTACTTCTATGTATCCTAACATTATAATTTAGTCAAAATACAGTTCCTAGTATAAATTAAATTGTTCCAAAATTATTATGTATAATAAATTTCATTAATTCTAAAATATTACTTTTACAAATTAATAAAATAATTAACTTAAGCCGAAGCTTATTTCATAGAATTACCAAATCACTACTTTAGATTTTGACTTGTATTTTCTCATTCTATTCAATCTTATTATAAATATTCAATTTTAACTACTAAACATCATTCGCATATTATTCGATTACTAATTATACTATTCAACCTTATTATAAATATTCAATTTTAACTACTAAACATCATTCATATATTATTAAATTACTAATTAATAATTATTTTATTTTCAAAACTTAGTACCATCACAGGTGGGCCCTCCCTCGAGCACATTAAATATCGACAATCTATTTGTATCCAATTTAACTTCCAATATTCTTTGAATACTTTATGAAAATTTTCCACATAAATCAACTCAATAATTACATATTTTAACTAACCATGTCATTTTGGATAATTATTAATTAAGTTTAAATTTTCATTTTAATTATTCCTCAATCTACCCCTACTTGCCGAAATCAGACACAATGAGTTCTCTCTTGATTTTTATCATAAATCAATAATTACATTAATTAACTAAAAATGATTCCAACACAAAATACTAATTTTTTATATTTGTTCATGTATTTTCATTCTGCTAGAAAGGGATGTGGGTTTATGGGTGGTCCAAATCAAGTTAATTTTTACCATATTTGTCTTTTCCAAAAAAAAATTTTGTTTTCTAAGTGATATTCATGATATATTTTATATCATGTAAAATTTTCAAATCTAAATTCCTTATATAAAAATTATGAAAAATCATTGAAAACAACTATTTTTTATAGTCGTTTTACCCTATTTAGGCTGAATTTCTAGTATTTTTTATTTCAAAAATACAAAAATATTTTGTTTTGAAAATTTGGTCATTTTTTAATGACTATATACTGAGTTCTCAAAAAGATTTTCATGACAAAAATAATTCGTGTTATATTTCTTATATATTCCTCATTTCGGTTTCAAATCTACTACATGAGTTGTGTAAGTTAACTTATAAATTGTTATAATTGTTAACCTAAACCATTAATTACAGTTCTAATCATAGATGTAACATTTATATATATCATATCACATCACTTATGTAGTCTTTTTCCAACGGTTTAGATCATCAAATACATTTTTAATTAAATTTTTAACAGTCTAGATCAACTTATTACAATTTCTACTAATACTAGTATTGTTGAGGCAGACTTGCAAATACTCGAATCTAATCATCCATCATCAAAGTTTCCACACATGATCTTGTTGGAAACAATGTTTAAAAATTAACCAAATCTTGAGTTTTGATGATTAACAAGAACTAATTTGAGTATATAAAGGCACTAATGTGTTTGCTAAATGTTTAAGGAAAGCAAAGAGGTCAAGTCGATCTCCAAGTCGACTTGGACTTCGACTTGGGTGAAGTCGATCCCAAAGTCGACTCAAATATCGACTTGAGAATGAATCCCAAAAGGCAACAGCAGCTGACAGGTGAAGTCGCAGGTCAAGTCGACTCCACTTGCGACTTGGGAAGTCAAGTCGCAGACGAAGTCGACTCCAGCATCGACTTCAAACATGAAAAAATGTCCAGCGTTGATTTTGGGGGCACGAAGCTGCCCAAGTCGCAAACGAAGTCGACTCAAGGTGCGACTTGGGTCAAGTCGCAGACAAGGTCGACTCCATCCACGACTTGAAAAATTCAAACTTCAAAGATGCAGTTTTCAAGCTATTCAAGAGGATTTATCACTCAAGTCAAAGGAATCAAGATGAAAAACAAATGAGTCAAATTCAAAGTCAAGATTCATGTTCTACATCAAATCAAGTCTATCAAGCTCAAAGACACAGATACAAGTATGATTCAAATAATGTCTATCAAGACTACATAAGTCAAATATGCATGAATCATCTAAGCAAGAATCAAGCTTTCCCAAGACTCATAAGAATCAAGCCAATCCAAGATAGAAGAACACAACTTGAAGATCAAAGCAGGTTCAGCAAAACCCGAGCCAAGTCGCAGGCCAAGTCGACTTCAGGATCAACTTGGGTCGAAGTCTGAAGTCAAGTCGACCAAGCCTAAGACTTGGGAAATTGGAAGAACTGGAGTCTCAGACGAAGTCGACTCCAGATGCGACTTGGGTTGCCAAGTCGCAGGCCAAGTCGACTCCATCTTCGACTTGGAATAACGTTCAAATTTTTCGAACGTTGGAGCTCATTTATTGCGCGCCAACAACCTCCGCAACGTTCATATTTTCTTCCCTCTATAAAAGGACCCTCAAATGAACGTGAAAACACAACAAGAGAACACAAGACACTACGTTAAAGTTCAAAGAGAGAAAAGAAGTGCAAGAAAGGTTTCCTATTTGCTTTTCTCCATTGTTGAGTGGTCCGTATAAATTCTAAGGAAGAAGAAAGCTTCAAGTTGCTAGCGCCTTCAACAACATTCATCCAAAGCTGCTTCTACAACTTCTTCCTCGAGCTAAATCTGCCTACACAAATCTGTAAAGTGTAGTTTCATTTATTTCATTGTCTTGTTGTATAAATCTTGATTTAGCTTGGGTAGCTAAGATCAAGTATATGCAAAGTAGGGTGTGATTGGAGTGAGACTCATCACCTACTTTTGCATGTGAGTTGTTTATGCCCCCTAGAGCTGGAATCTAGAAGAGAGCAAGTGGCTCTAGTTGTACATGCCTCCTAGAGCTGGAATCTAGAAGAGAGCGGTGACTCTAAGTGTATTCGTGGAATACATAGTGGAACCCAAGTCACAACGGAGTGTGAGCTTGGAAGAGTGGAGTAGGGAAGGTTTGCCCGAACCACTATAAATCTTGTGCTCTATTTATTTTTACTGCTTTATCTTTATTGCTCTCCATTTTGTGCTAAAAGGGGATTAAGTTCTTCAAGGGATTAATATTTTTGATTTACCAAAGAAGTTTTTAAAGAACCCAATTCACCCCTCCCCTCTTGGGTTTTGCCACCAACTCGGGACCAACAGATCTAACAATATATCTTTATGTAAAATTAAATTTTACATTCATCTAACGGTTTAGATCATCCAGATTATACATTAAATCATGCACGGAAAGACTGAGATAATCTTCTTGTTGTCTAATGATATAGGATCTGTTTAGGCCCACTTTGAAAATTAAAACATAAACATAAATCAAAGGTTACCTAAAACATCCCCCAATTACAAATAATCATCAAAAGCAACTCAACCATACCAGAGATTGTTCATAAATCATGCAACGAAGCAAAATATGTGATTCTTGTATGCTTTACCACAATCCCTTCTTGACATCATCAAATAAACCTTACGATGCATATACACCATAATTTAGTAATTTCGAGGATGAATTTTTTATATTGTGGGTAGAATGTAAACACTTTGCATTAATATTGGAGGGGGATTTGTACCTTTGCGAATATGTATATAATAAATATAGAATAAATATCTTTAAAAAATTTTTGTATGATAATACATTTTTCGAATATTTGAATTTCGCTATTAACATGTAGAGTACTTTCAAATATGTGATTATTATTAATTTTGAAAATTTTGGAGGGGAAATATGGGTATTTTGATATTTTACAACAAATTGGGTGTGAAATCATAAATATCCAAAACATAGATTGGATATAATAAATAAATATCAAAGGATTCAAACTGCAAAAATGGGCAGCCCAGCTTATACACCGTCCATGCATAATAAGGAAGCAAAAGTCAGCAACTCATTTATCAAGAATAATATAAATGGCTTATATTAGCTAAAATAATTAATTAAAAACAAAAAATTAAGAAAAGGAGGTGGCTAGTTATGCCTTGTTGCTAGAAAATTGCTGGGATTTATAAATGAGGATTAATGACCCATTTAGGATCAAAGTGAGAGAGAGAGAGGGAAAAAGGGAGAATAAAGAGAGGAGAGAGCTTTAATCAAATTAATCTCAACCATCAATTATCATCATCCAAGTTAGTTATTATTTTTTTTTCTTCCTTTCTAAATTCAATAAGGATCAAGGGTAGAGATCAATTTGGACCGTTGAATTTGAGAGAAATTTCAGATTTGAAGGAAGAAAATTGGTATCCATAGAAATCAATCTGATAGAGGTCAATTTTAATTATAAATTAGGGGTTTTTTTGGTACTTGAACATGACCATGATCAAGGCCTATTGTTCGGGGAAAATCATGCCAAATTTTGGATCAAAGTGGGCCCAAAGAGATCCTATATCATTAGACATCAAGAAGATGATCTCAGCAATTCGGTAAATGATTCCATGTATAATCTAGATGATCCATACCATTAAATGTGTGTAAGACTTATTTTTACATAAAGATATGATGTTAGATCATGAGTGGACACTTGATGGATGATTATAATTGAACATTTTTAATTCTGTCACAATAATAGTTGTATTAGTAGAAATTATAATAAGTTTATCTAGACCATTAAAAATGTCTTTTCGTGATCTAAACCGTTGGATCATGACTGCATAAGTGATGTGCTATGAATAATGCGTTATAGCTATGATTAAAACTGTTATTAGTAGTTTAGATTAACAATTACAATAGTTTATAAGTTAACTTATAAAGTCCATGTAGTAGATCTGGAACCAAAATGAAAAATATAAAAAACCTAGTAAACGAACTACTTTTAGTATGAAAATTTTACTGAGAATTCTTTATATAACCATTAATGAACAGCCGACAGATTAAAATGCTTCATAATTTATAAATTAAAAATATTAGAAGATCAGCCTAACAGGGTAAAATGACTGTCAAAACTAGCTGCATTAATTGATTTTTCAAAATTTTTATAAAACGCAATTGAGGCTAAAATTTTTATATGGTACATGTAACATCATGATATGACTCAGAAAATATAAAACTAAAATTTTAAATACGAGAAATATGGGTAAAAATTAACGTGATTTAGACCACCTCTAAACACATACCTCTGTCTAGCAGAATGAAAATATATAAACAAATATAAATAATTAGTATTTTTTGTTGGAATTATTTTATTTGGACAATTAATGTAGTTATTGATATATGGTAAAAATTTCAGATTTAAACTCTTTGATTTGAGTATAAAGAAAAATCAAAAGATCTTAATATATCTGCTTTTAGCAAATATGGATAGATTAGGTAATAATGAAAACGAAATTTGAAACTCAAATAATAATCAACCAAAATGACATGGTTAGCTAAAATGTGTAATTATTGAGTTGATTCGTATGAAATTTTTTTATAAAATATTTGAAGAATATTCGGAATTAAATTGGATACAAATAGACTGCTGAAATTTAATGTGATCAAGGGAGTACCCACCTATGATCATGTTAAGTTTCAAAGATAAAATAATTATTAATTAGTAATTAATATTATGAGAATGATGTTTAGTAGTCAAAATTGAACATTTGTAAAATAAGGTTGAATACAATGCAAAAAATACAAATAGAAAGCTAAAAGAGTAATTTGATAATTATATGAAATGTGCTCCGGCTCAAATTAATTATTTTATTAACTTTGAGCAAGTAATGTTTTAAAATTAATAAAATTTATAATAGATTATAATTTTGGAACAATTTAATTAACACAAGGAACCACGTTTGATTAAATTATAAAGTTATGATACATAAAGGCATCCGTACATCTTAGGATGAAATATCATGTTAAGTCATGATTAGAAAAGTTAATTTGAGTTAAAATATTGATTAAATAAAAGCGTTATTTTCAGTGCGATGATTTGAGTATTAGAGTGAAATACGGTACAAGGATGGATCCAAGATTTACAGAAGTAGAGCTCTTTTCTTCTTTTTTTTATTTTGTATTGTAATGTATAGTAACAGGCATGATTAGACCTTTGTTGGATTGATTTGAGAAGTCACATGCGTATGATGCATTGATGCATGCTTGAGCATTAAGATATTTTTGATTTTTTCATATAGATTTAAACATGATTTGGATACCCCTATGCATATTATTTACTCGAATTTTCCCAGTTTATATTTATATGTTCTACTTACTAAATTTACCTTGACTCATCCTATTTTATCATTTTTTTAGATAACAAGTATGGAGTTAAAGACCAACATGGGATTGGTGTACCAGATGAGGCTAGGACTTGATGAATCCAAACGTAAAATTATCTAATTTGATTTTTTCTAAAGAGTAATTAGTGAAGATGTTAATTATGTATTATATGAATTTAATCGTTTGGATCTAGTTTAATGTGAATTTAGTGAGACACCTGGTTCATGATGATCTAATGAATTATATTATTGCATTTGTGTATGTTTTCTCGTTATTCTCAATCTTGTATTTTAGTAGTCACTCTTGACTTTGTCAGCGGGGTGTTACAATATTGCCCATCACTCTTTACTCCAACAATTGGATATTACCCAATCCTAAAACGTTAAAACACGAGACAAGTAGCTACGCTAATAGAGTGCCATGATCATGCCAAATCTCATGATGAGATTTCCATATCGATCTCTACACCAAACAGAGGCTAGGCTTATTCTATTACGAAACCGATAAAAGTGACACTCAACAACTTCGGAGGCTCTCTCTGAACATCCAAACTCTGTAAACCCCAAAATCTATCTCCCTCTCTCTCTTGCTTCCTTTCTCTCTAATTCCTGGCGCCTTGTACTTTTTTTTCTTTTTAAATAGTAGACTTTACTCCCTACAATTTTTTAAGAAGATCTCAAAACCTCTGGAGTCCTCCTTTTCCATGTGCATGTCTATTCTCTCACATTCTCTCCTCTCGAGTCCTTGGCACCTTGACCGACACCTTTCTTCCACATCCTTGTCATATTAGACATCATCAATTTCCTTATAAAGATAACTCTCTTAATTTATCTATAAGAGTTCCCCAATAACCATTAATAGGATTTCCCTAGTAAATACCATCTACAAGAGTTCCCTAATCATTACCCTTTCATCATCTACATCAATTTCTACTTTACTCAAAGAATGACTCTTTCATTTTGATTAATTTGAAAGCATTTTAAAATTAAAATCATTACTTCCACATTTAGTGAGTCGTAATGCTACCTTGTCAAATGGAGAGATTGGTTACACACTAATAATATATTGATTTCTACGGAGATTCAACAAACAGATTCAGATATCTTACATAAGTAAAACAAATGAAACTCTCCAATCAGGGAGAGTGATACGGATTGCCAAGTGAAAATTTTCGTATCACACATAACGACACGAGCTATTGCATGAAACATATAAAAGGCTGTTTCATTGAAATAAACAATACAACATTTCACATGCTTCATGAAATAGTTTTCACCATTATATTTGGTACAAGATTTTTCTCTTAGCAAGCAAAATAGGGAGGCATCTAAAAATCAAGCATTGTGAGGCCAATGAAGGCATCTAATTTAAACTATAAAGAAGAAGAAAACCTTTTTTCTTTTTTCATCTCTATTCTTTTTTATTCCTCTCTAATCTTCTGAAAAATAGAAGAAGAAGAAGAAGAAGAAGAAAAACATTTTTTTCTTTTCTCCATTCTTCCTTATTTCTTTTCAATCGTCCTCCTTTTCCAGTTACTTCACCTTTTCTTTCCAACTTCAAAATCCAATTCATCACCACTTTGAAGAAAATTTATGCCACATTTCGCTGGTTTTGTATCAGGCTTGTTATAGAAAACATGAACCATTAAATATCTATGGTTAAGTTGATCATTGCTTGTTCAGCTGTACTGACCTGTCCATATTTGCATTCAACTATATAAGGGTGAGGCTTGGTCACCTTAGAAGCAGAGATATGCAGATGGGTGGGGGAAGTCTCAGACATGAGCCTTGTTACTTTGTTTTCCACGACCAGTTCATGTGAAGTCAAAACAAGATTTGTCCTAAAGCTGAGGTTGTCATCCTAATATGGCTCATTGCTTTAGCTGACAAGGATTCTAGGTGCAGTGTGGCTCATTCCAATCCAAATCCAAATCATTTGCCTTCACTTTATATTCAGAGACCTACCTAGTTTCGGAAACAAGTAAAGCTATGCAACACCCTCCAAATCGATCATGTGAATCTAATAGCTATGCTTGTTTGTTTACTAGAACGAAAGAACATACTTCAATACAACCATGCAGTTTTCACTTAACAATACTAATCAGGAAAAACTTCAAGAACATACTCTTCCAAGATTCCCAGTTGATCCCATTTGAACACAATTTGCAGAAGATAATTTTTGGCAGGGTCTCCAGCTTTGCCAATTTTCAATACATGAGTCCAAAATCCAGATCCAAGATAACAAAATCTCAAACCAGCACTGAAATCATGAAGCTCCACTGAAATGCGTGCTTTAAATAAGGAAAATAAAAATTGTTTAGTGGACTTCCAAAACTATAGATCAATCCAAAACAAGGTTACCTCTTATTTGGAACTTTTGAAGGCGCAACAAGATGCTCAGAATATGTGGTGCCTTTTAAATAGCTAGCACAATCACTGACCTACAAGCGAGAGAGAGAGAGAGAGAGTCAATCCTATGTCTATGTATATAGCATTTCTTTAAACTTTTGGTTGAATTCAATTGACAATGACCAATGAACGTTAGCATGGTTTTGGCAGAAGTAATATTTCTTACAAAAGGTAGATCATGTCACATTATAACAGAGAAAAACAACATTTTAATTCCAATTTATGCTTTCAAATATCGATGCATTTCCTGTGAACAGTATGTAAACCGAGCCACCAAAAAAAGATTGCTGCCTAACCAAAATAGAATGAACACATATGGCCATCAATTTTTACAAATCAACATATGCATTAGGCCACATAAGCACCAAAATGGCCTGATTCAGGCTAAAAGAAACAAGGAATTTCCTCATATAGAATATCTTTTCTCACATACACAGCTAGTAATTTGACAACCATTACTTTGCATAGTCCAGTAGTAGGAAATTTCCAGCCAAAAGATCCTAAATCTAACAAGTGTTACCAATTTGAATGTCCAAATATGTTAAGCATAAACCAAGCAAAAGAGCAGAAGAGGATATAAGTATGAAGGTTTTGTCTGGATGTTCAATCCAGAAGAGTGAAAAAAGAGGGCACAGTTTTTTCCTTCAGATATGATTCTCTCTTCTTGTTGTTAATGAAACTGTTTTTGACTTCATCCACAACAACTGTGAGGAAGCACAATATTGGACCAGTTATTCATACATGCAGGATTACAGCATGACTTGAAATTTAACGATTTTTTTGGCTTAATTAGAGTACCAATATTTTGCATTGAAACATCAGCAATTCTTCCCACGAAGAAAAAAATTTTGCACAAATGGCAGTCTTGACCAAAGCGGGCAACATCATTCATCATAATTGTCCAATGAGCTCAGCATTGCATAAGCAATTGAGCACAGTGATTCTCAACAGGCCATCATTCATAATAAATGAAATAGGCATTCCACTGAAATTAATTTTAAGATTGCTCCACTGCTCATTCCATATACATGACACAATCTAAGTATAAAAAAGGATAACCATCTCATCAAAAAAAAAAAAGGATAACCATTTCCGGTATATACCTTAGAGCTGACCTCTTTGGGCAAAGACTCAAATGATGTCTCTGTAAAGAACCGAAACAGCTCAAGAGTACCATCGACCCCAAATTCCTGCCAGAGCAGAAGTTGGCTTTGTATCATTTAAAAAACAGGAAAAAGAAATTCCATTTAAATAAAAAAAAAATTTTAAAAATGGTTACTAAAATGAAATAATTCACACCCGGTTCAATCCTCCATCCAGAAATAACTCTGGAAAGCCTGCACTGTCTGGGCCATCCTTATAGCTGAATAAAGGGATGTAATCCACCTCACTGGTTGACTTTGATGGATATGTCGACAGAGATTTGACCATCTTTGGATGATTTGAATGTGATATTGCATCAATTTTATCCTGCAGACCAGATGGAATTATAACGCAGCAAAACCAGTAAAAGCTACCATTTAACAAGGTGGTAGCAGCAAGGTCACACATACCTTTCCCATTGACAAGAAAGAAATGCTAGTTCAAGAAAGGGGTCTTCTGTCGTGAATGTCAACTGACAGGACAAAATTCAAATCCCTAGCACAAATGCTAATTTGGCCAGCATCAGGAGCTTCTGTTTGACAGTACCCAATTGCCCATGCCAGATGCAGCAGAACTAAAATTGGGCCAAATGTGTACCAAATGTAGCTATCAGCCACTGAATTAGAATGGCCGTCTTAAGTTTATTGGCAATCACTACACTTTTGTTTCCAGCTAACCACATTCATGTCCATGCGAGATGGTCTGCATACCACTCCAATCTCAGCCAAGAAATCATCCCTCAATATTATTGTAAGTTTGTAACACCCCGGCACATAGCTTTACTACTGAGATATCATACGCTTTGTGAAATCATAGCCCCCTCCAGTTTTGTCCCTTTCAGCCATCTTGCTACCTATACAGCTTGCTGGAAAAGGCACCTCAACAGTTATTCGCTGATGTTCACGCTTACACCTCTTGTTGAAGTGGCTTTCAAACCAATTCTCTAACCCATGTGCCCAATGGATTACAATCATTCAGACAGTCAATCTAGATCTTCCAATATCAAAAGAAAGAACCTGGACAGCTCAAGATGAAGCTAAAAACTACAACGCATAGTCCAACAGCTAAAGTAGCGATCAGACTGGAGATTGATAGCAAAAAATGATCAAAAGTCCAAATCCGATGGGCAGTACGAACCCTGGATAATTAAAACTGCAAAACCATTGGAAGGTCTGGATTGAAAACATGCGGGGCTAGATATGTTCGATGTATTGCTCCAACGACCAGAATCAATCACTGGGATATATCAGTGAAGTGACTTATCGAGGAAATCAATCACCTTCGCGCTTTGAATTCTGGCCGATATATGCCGGAGCTTCTCCCGCTCTGAAGTAATCTGTCAGCGAAAACAAGGGGAGTGAGGAGAAGGAGAAATGGACGAGATAACGAGAGCGGCGCTGCGACGAGGGCGACGACGTACTCTGTCGGAGATGGTGTCGAAGATTTTATCGGCTGCTTCTTGGAGTTGGATGAGCGACTGGCGTAGCTGCTTGTACATCGCTTCGGATCCATCCCGGCGACAGTTTCCGTCCTCCGAAACCCTGATCATTTTGCGCTTTTTCTTCCCTCGTTCCCAGTCTAGGCTGTTCAGGTGCTGAATCGGTCAGGGTCCCGGGTGTTAACGGTCATTGTTAACGTCCAACACCGGTTTGTCTACCCTTAAAACTTTTCAAACCGAAGGCACGCTTGGCAATCCACCAAAACTTTCAATCATCAAAGTTTCCGCTATAAAATTTTTCAATTTAAAACTTTTCGTCTTTGACAATTATTCTATTTTTTAATTATTTTTTCATATTTTCCTATACAATTATCTTATTTTTCAATCATTTTTATAAAATTACTTATGTAATTAACATATCTATTTTAACTTTATTTTCTTTATTCTTTATTATTTCGCATTATTTTATCTCATTTAAAAAACTTTTACATCAAAAATTTTATTACTTCCCAAATATACTCTTAAATTTAAATTTCTAAATAAATAATTTATAATCCATCAATCTTTCAACCATTTAAATAAATAAATAAATTATGATTAAGAATTTATAATACATCAACATGTTTAATAACACATCAATTCATTTAGAACCCATTAAAGAGGATATATAAATAAAAACTCTAAACTATATCCTCCTCATTTGATTCCCTGTCATCTAGCATGCCTACTATAGCACTATTGCTTACCCACTCATGCTCATTGCCCCATTTGTTGTCAGTCTGCCGCCTCATAAGTTCCCTTCCTCTTTTTCTCTCCATAACCCTAATTGGTGACACATCTCTCTCTCCTCACTATTTTCTTTCTTCGTCCAACCATCCCTAGCCAATTTCATCTCTCTCTCTCTCTCTATCTATCTATCTATATATATAGAGAGAGAGCTGTTCCGGTGCAGCGTCACTGCACCGGAACAGCCGTATAGTGGCCCAAAAATGGGCCCCACATGATCATGAAATCATGATCTACTCCACCCATTGTATTTAGAATAATGTATTCTATAACCATACCAATTTTCATCCCAATCAGATACTTTAAAGTTGTTATTGTCATCAAACTATTTTATTACGTTGGATTTGTACCATTTTCAGATGGGGCCCATATACATATCTGATTGGGATGAAAATTGGTATGATAATAGAATACATTATTCTAAATACAATGGGTAGAGTAGATCATGATTTCATGATCATGTGGGGCCCATTACAGCGATGCTGCACAGGAATATAATCCATATATATATATACATATATACACACATATATATTTCTTTCTTCCATCCTTGTTGTCCTTACTCTCCTTATTCCTCTGTCTTTTGTTTTTCTCCATCCCTCTCTCCCCCATCAATGGTTGCCATTTGTTTAGAAATTTTCAAAAAATAAAGGTTTTTAGTTGCCACAGACAGCTAGTGATATATCATAGGCAATAGTTATTAATTGACTATTGTATATCGAGATTGTAGTTGTGTTTACACTTTAACATTTTGCCTGACGAATAGTTTGTATCCTTTTACTAGTTAGTATGTCTGGATCCACTAACAACTAGCTACAGATCATGGGCAATAGTTATTAATTGACTATTGTATACTGAGATTGTAGGTGTGTCTACATCTTAACATTTTTCCTGAAGAATAATTTATATGCTTTTACTAGTTTGTATGTTTGGATGACCAACCAACTAACATAAGTGTTTATAAGGTTTTAAAATAGGGAGGTCAAGGATCCAAAGTTAAGTAGAGGTAGTGGTCTGGCAATGTCTCATTATCCTTATCTTGGAGTACATCTCTATTATATACTTAAACATCTAAGGTGGATAACTTGATAAAAAAACATTAAATGCAAATGAAATTCTTGTAATAATTAGAACTTCATTTGTCCTTACCCTAAATTTCAAAGTCATGTAATTTTTGTTGTACTTGGTAGATGGATCAAACTTAAAGGAAAATAGGTAGACAAGTCATACAACAAGCTCCATTCATGTGTCAGGACGTTCATACTACAGCATTTTCTTTTAAGCTAATTAGGTTTTTTTAAGTTATCAATATAATTTTTTTTTGGTTATTAAGACTTTAAATTTATTTGGTTTTGACTTATTCGCAACATATATATACACAACACGATAACCTATTTATTAAATGTGTTAAGGTTGAGGGTTTTAATTAAGTCAATAAATAGATTGTTGTTGAGATTAAAATTAGGCTATAATCTATCAAACCTGATCCGTTAACACCCCCAATTAGGGATTAAACGAGAGTGTGAATATGTGGCGCCCCGAACCGAGGTGCCTAGAAGCCTTATTCCGGAATTGTTTTGATTGGTAAACGTGACTTAGGATTGTTGTCCTGATCACACAGCAGGATTTTTTTTTTTATCATCAATACATGGAACATTCTCATCATTCATCCAATTTGAAATATATTTCACATAACACAGTTATGATCAAAAACTGTTCCATAAACATTTTCAATGAAATAAAAATATTCCTTTCCATCTCAAAATTATCATCGTTGTCTTTACATAAAGTTTACATATACATCATTTATATCAAAAACTACATAATACTTGGCATGCTGCCTTCATCATCATTTCCTGTCTGTTGTTGAAAAAACATGGGTGATTAATAATACTCAGTAAGCAAGCCATACATAATTTTTCAATCATTTTCATGCATTTTATAAAATGCAAATGCAATGCATACATAACATTCATGACATTCCTTTGGATGCGACGCTAGCTAGGCGCCCATCCCATACATGCTCCCATTTCAGGGAGGTCGCCGCCGGCCTAGGCCTATTAAGCGACTTGGCAATAGCGAGGGGGACATCCGGTCCGCTTACTACCTCTACTAAGGCCTATTTCTCGTGCACATGCTCATTTACATACATATGCCGATATGATATTTGCAAATCATAAATAATTTCATAAAAAGCATTTAATAAATAATTTAACAAACACATTTTAGTTCATGTAAAGCAGTTATAGGTATGACCAACCTTAAATAAATTTCATAAAGCAATTCACAAACAATTTCAAGCATTTTGGAAATAATTTGCAAAAGATATAACTTGCTTACCTTCTCAGTGGGTGTCTTCGACCTTTTCTTTTCCTTTTCCTATTCAAGGAAAAATGATAATTTTATTTCTTCTATTCAAGCTGCTTCCCATGCATGCTCTATAATATTTGGGCATTATTTCTTTATATGGATATTTTTATCTATAGGTTCTTCAAAATTTCCATCATTATATTTAAATATTAATCTCAAATTTTCCCCAAAATTACGCTGATCACTGTAGTAAATCACTGTAGCAGTTACTGTTCTTCCGAGTTACTGTTCACAGAGACGTGATTACTGTTTATGGGTTCCAAAAATTGACATTTTCTCCAAAAATAAAAAATACCATGACATATCTTATGCTTAGTACATCATGGAAAAATTTATAAATTTTGGATTTATCATCATTTACTTGGCTAAAAAAATCACTTTCTCCGTATACTAAAAATCAACATAAATTTACTTAAGCATAATCCTTAATTCCAAAAATTATGAAATTAATATATCATCATCCCAACATCATATTTATTCATCCCAAATCATCATTTATCAATTTTGGAGCATTATTTTCTCATACCATATGTTATCTTCTCGAATACTCTATCTTTGCTCCAAATCTTTGATGTTTTGGCATAATTTTAATTAAGCATTATATCTATACTTATTTTCTCATGCTTAGGTTTTATTTAAGCATGGTTTTACCCTACTTAACATTCAAAAGAAATTTGGGTAGAAATTACTTATCCGAAGTGGAGATACTCCTCTTTTTCTCACAATTTCTCTCTCAACCTTCTATTCTTCTTTCTACTCAAGGCTAAAACGTGTGGGGATGGGACATGAAGTTGCTCAAGTAATTTTTGAGCTTGGGATGGCTGTGAATTCGTCCAAGGCATGCTTCCCTATTTATAGTGCTTCAAATTTCATGAATTTGCATTTTACCCCCTCTAGCTCAAGGTGTAAAATTGCAAATGTGTTTTTTTCTAATTTCCAAAGATGCCTTGAGCCAAGAGCAGCCACCCTAGGCCTGCTCCAGCCCCCCTATAGCAGCCCTAATTTTCTACCTATTTTTTTTATTTTTAAAATTAATTAAATTAAGCTAAATTAATCCTAGCCATTGATCTTTGATTAGGATGAATTTTGACCATTGATTTTAGTCAAGATACCCCCCTGCACGACCTGACATGTATCTGCTTTTCTTTTAATTTTTTAATTTTTTATTTATTTATTTTAATTAAAAGTCAAATGCTTAATTAATGTAAAGTTGATTCACTTTTTCGCTTTGTATTTGATGCTTCATCTTGACCTTTGATTTGTGTTTTTCATCACATATTAATCCATTCATCATGTCCATCATGAGTTTTTAACCATCCATAAAAAATTTCATCGAATTCCGACGCCCGGATTGCAATTTATGAATTTTTTTCTATTTTTCTACAAAAATTCAAATTTGGATTAAAATATCCAAAAGAATTGCTATTTCATCTTGTAGTGATTAAATCTCTATTTCGTCTTTTTGTGATTAAGTTAATCCAAGTGATTAACTCTTAATCATGTGTCTTAATTCCCGTTTACTATTCACGTACACTATTCACGGGGTTAAATTCCTAATTGCATTATTTAAATCTCTAATACACATATCCATCAATATAATTCATGAATTTTCATTTATTCATAAACTAATTACAAAATTACAAATATCGAAATAACGCGTATACGGTCGAAATGATGCGTATACGGTCGAAATGACGCGTATACGGTCGAAATGATGCGTATACGGTCGAAATGACGCTTATACGGTCGGGGTTTCACAGAATAATAATTATAAAAATAATAAAGGCAAATTACACATACACCCACAAAATTTACCTTAATTCCACTAATACTTACGAAATTTAAAAATTCTAATCGTACTCATGTATTTTGCCTTAAATTCTACTTATACCCATGTTATTAAGAATTCATCAAAGAGACCGTTAGCCCTATATGAAATGATGAATAAACCCTAATAAAAATAAGGATCAGTTTCCTCAAAATTAAAAATTTATATTCAAATAATATATGATGTTATAGTTGTAAAGGTATTAAAAATTTGTTATAATGCAGATTTTTAACTATAAAATCATAATTAGAAATGGGCATATTAGTCATTTCATAACTGGTTGATAACATTTTTAACAAATCCCTAATAGCATAAATATAAGTAAAATTCTAGGCAAAATACATAGGTACATTTGAAAATTTTCAAAGTTCATCGGTATAAATGGAGTTAAAGATAACGGGGAAATCGAGAAAGATATAATATATAGAATTCAAGCAGGATGGAAGAAATGGAGAAGTGCGTCAGGAATTTTATGTGACCGTCGAGTTCCAATCAAATTAAAAGGAAAATTTTATAAGACTGCGATTAAATCTGCTATGCTTTATGGGGCAGAATGTTGGGCAGTTAAAGAACAACATATACAAAAAATGAGCGTAGCGGAAATGAGAATGTTAAGGTGGATGAGTGGTAAAACAAGAAAAGATAAAATTAGGAATGAAATAATTCGAGAAAACTTAAAAGTGAGACCAATCTATGATAAAATGAGAGAAAATAGATTAAGATGGTTTGGTCATGTTAAAAGGAGGCCTGAAGTAGCACCGGTTAGGAAAACAGAGTCTATCCAAATAGAAGGTGGTAAGAGAATGAGAGGAAGACCCAAAAAAATATGGATGGAAGTAATTAAACAAAATTTAAAAATATTACAAATTACAGAAAATTTAGTCTTAAATCGCCAAGAATGACGTAACATAATCCATGCAGCCGACCCCACATAGGTGGGAAATGGCTTACGATGATGATGATTGTTCCGGCCTCGTGAGAAAATCATATCATAATTCATACACTTGGTTAAAGATAAATTTGTTTCCCTGTGGCTTTGAGAATAAATGCTTAATTAATTTCTCAGCAAAATTTTAAAGCATCCAATTCTTTAACCGAGTCCGAAAAGTATATCACAGAAATATTTTGCATTGTGTTCCACATTCTGATTTTACATCTCCAACGAGAAAACCCTTGATTAAAAGAGCTGAATATAATGGTCCATAGAAAAATGCTTAATAATAATGAAGTGCGTAGAAGATCCTTCTACGTCTTTACAAGTGCACGAAAAAATCGTGTCTAACAAAAATATAAAGATAAATGAGTACACTTCGCCCCGCGCCGTGACTCGGATGTGAGGTATATGACGCCACGCGCCATATCTTTACGTATGAGGTTCATGACGCCACGCGCCATGACTTAAATGTGAGGTACATGACGCCACGCGCCATGTCTTAAATGTGAGTTTACGCTTAGCCCGTCGACCAGCGATGACTCGGTTTGGGAACTAGTGAGGGGCCCGTCGGCTACACTAGTGACCCTACACAGCAAACTAAGTGTGTTCTTAGCTTCTGGATTTACACAGCAGACCAGCGTGTCCCGCTTTCAGCTTCTGTACTTGTACAAGAAACCAGCGTCTCCCGCATTCAGCCTCTGGATTGAACAATTGGGTGGTTTTACCAAGAAATGGATTCAACCGAATTTTTAAAAAAAATATGTTTGGGTCATTTTTGACCAATTTAAAAGGTTTGGGCCCAACTGGGCTTGTTGAAAAGAGTTTGGGCCTTCTTGGGCTTTTTGGAGAGTTTTGAGCCATCTTGGGCTTTTTGGAGGGTTTTGGGCCACCTTGGGCTTTTTTGAAAAGTTTTGTGCAATCTTGGGCTTTTTGAAGAGTTTTGAGCCATCTCGGGCTTTTCCGAGCCATCTTGGGCTTTTTGAAAAGTTTTTAGCCGTCTTGGGCTTTGTGGAGATTTTTGAGCCATCTTGGGCTTTTTGGAGATTTTTGGGCCATCATGGGCTTTTTGAAAAGTTTTTAGCTGTCTTGGGCTTTTTGGAAAGTTTTGAGCCATCTTGGGCTCTTTGGAGAGTTTTGAGCCATCTTGGGCTTTTTGGAGAGTTTTGAGCCATCTTGGGCTTTTTGGAGATTTTTGGGCCATCATGGGCTTTTTGGAGAGTTTTGAGCCATCTTGGGCTTTTTGGAGAGTTTTGAGCCATCTTGGGCTTTTTGGAGATTTTTGGGCCATCATGGGCTTTTTGAAAAGTTTTTGGGCCATCATGGGCTTTTTTTGAAAAGTTTTGAGCCATCTTGGGCTTTTTGGAGATTTTTGGGGCTCGGATTGAGCGAAGAGGTCATCATCATTTTTTTTTTTTTTGATATATATATATGTATATATATAATAGAAAATATACTTAACCCGTGTGTCAATTCAACCCGCCAGTCGGGGAGTATCCACGTTGGGAAAAGTAGTTTTTGAAAATAATATATATGTATATATAGATATTTATATATATATAATATACATATATATATTTTTACTTTATTTTTGAAAGAGGGAAAGTATACTTAACCCGTGTGTCAATTCAACCCGCCAGTCGGGGAGTATCCACGTTGGGAAAAGTAGTTTTCAAAAATAATATATATGTATATATATTTATATATATATATAATATACACATATATATTTTTATTTTATTTTCAAAAGAGGGAAAATATACTTAACCCGTGTGTCAATTCAACCCGCCAGTCGGGGAGTATCCACGTTGGGAAAAGTAGTTTTTGAAAATAATATATATGTATATATATATATATTTATATATATATAATATAACACATATATATTTTTATTTTATTTTTAAAAGAGAAAATATACTTAACCCGTGTGTCAATTCAACCCGCCAGTCGGGGAGTATCCACGTTGGGAAAAGTAGTTTTTGAAAATAATATACATGTATATATATATATTTATATATATATAATATAACACATATATATTTTTATTTTATTTTCAAAAGAGGGAAAATATACTTAACCCGTGTGTCAATTCAACCCGCCAGTCGGGGAGTATCCACGTTGGGAAAAGTAGTTTTTGAAAATAATATATATGTATATATATATATATTTATATATATATAATATAACACATATATATTTTTATTTTATTTTTAAAAGAGAAAATATACTTAACCCGTGTGTCAATTCAACCCGCCAGTCGGGGAGTATCCACGTTGGGAAAAGTAGTTTTTGAAAATAATATACATGTATATATATATATTTATATATATATAATATAACACATATATATTTTTATTTTATTTTCAAAAGAGGGAAAATATACTTAACCCGTGTGTCAATTCAACCCGCCAGTCGGGGAGTATCCACGTTGGGAAAAGTAGTTTTTGAAAATAATATATATGTATATATATATATATTTATATATATATAATATAACACATATATATTTTTATTTTATTTTTAAAAGAGAAAATATACTTAACCCGTGTGTCAATTCAACCCGCCAGTCGGGGAGTATCCACGTTGGGAAAAGTAGTTTTTGAAAATAATATACATGTATATATATATATTTATATATATATAATATAACACATATATATTTTTATTTTATTTTCAAAAGAGGGAAAATATACTTAACCCGTGTGTCAATTCAACCCGCCAGTCGGGGAGTATCCACGTTGGGAAAAGTAGTTTTTTTTTTTTTGAAAATAATAGATATATATATATATAGATATATATATATATAGATATATATATATATAGATATATATATATATAGATATATATTTATATATAGATATATATATATATATATATTTATATATATATAATATATAAAGAAGGAACTCTCTCTCTTTTTTTTTTTTTTTTTAACTAAAAGAAAAAAAAATATCTGTGGAGAACTCACGCTCTCTTCCCCTTGAGCGCGAGAGAACTCCTCTCGTATTCGCCGTTTTCCTTCCTTCTTCCCTCCCGTCGTTGCTTCCAAATGAGAAGCTTCAAGTGGGTATTTATAGATTTTTGGCCGGCTTGGTGCGAGTTCCGCGGCTGCGGATGCAGGCTCCCGCGGAACTTCGTTGCCGCGAAAAAGCGTTTCCGCGGAACTTCGTTGCCGCGGAACTGTAGTCACGCGGAACTAAGCATTTCCGCGGAACTTCATTTGCTTGGGACCTGTTAAGTTCACATATTTCGCCGTTCAAGCGACTGTACTGCCCATTACACGTCACCCTCAGAGTATCCTTTCCCTTCGGCATCGTCTTCAGGCATGAAGACGATGTCGGCCATGGACAGACGGTCGAGTGGATCCGGCGCCGTGCAGAGCAAACCCATCTTCACCTGCGGATTCTTCTCCATGATCATCTTCAAGCAAGCGCCGGAGCTTCCCTTCATCATAGCAGTTGCGAACCCCAATGGGATTGACGTTGCCCCAGTACGTCTCGGCCTGCGGGTGCTCCAGCGGGTCGCCGTAAACCTCGCTGATGCTCGTCAGCAAGAACCTTGCCCCAACTCTCTTCGCCAGGCCCAGCATATTGAGCATACCCACCACGTTCGTCTTGATAGTCTTGCCTGGGTTGAACTTGCAGTGCACCGGCGACGCGGGACACGCCAAATGGTAGATCTGATCAACCTCAAGAAGCAGCGGCTTGACGACATCGTGCCGGATAAGCTCAAACCGGGAATTCCCGAAGTGATGCATCACATTCTCCTTTCCCCCCGTATTCACCTGTTTAGACACTGCGGCGGCCAATGCGGAGCTCTGATACGGGGAGCGGAGCGACTGCCGGCCGTCGTTTCCCAGATCCAGGTCCTCGAAGGTAGTGCGGCGGACGGCGTAATTCCTGCCGGCGTCCACGAGGGAGGAAGGGACCAAGGCGAAGACGAGGGAGGCAATGGCCATGCCGAGAAGGACGAAGAGAATGCGCTGCTCGCGTAGCATGTAGCGGATCGGACTGGAGATGGAAAGCCAGCGCTTGGGGAGTTTCTGAGAGTAGGCGTCGGTCGACCGGCTGCGACTCGTGGCTTCTAAAAATCAGCTCCGATCCCATCCCGCTTCTCGATTCTCCTTCGAGATCCCTTGGCAGATTAAGTCTCCCACGTGGGAGAATTGGTGGAGAATCTCGGAGCTTGCTACGGAGAGAAAAAAGTGCAAAAGAAAGTCGCCGGAGCGCAGGAGGGATTTGCGCCGGAAAAAGCGGTCGTCGGCCGCGTGGAGGGAGGCGCTCTGTTCTTCTCCCTCCTCTTTAATCGGCTTATTATAACTTCTGAGTCCAAGCAGGCCAGGTAGCAACGAAGGAAGGCTTCAACGCACGCCTGTTCCTCGTCTTGCTGGCTGGGTTTTACCTTTGTTGGTTGGGATGAGGGAGACGCATTTGGGTTGGGTTTGGGCCTGGTAATCGGTGACGGAGATACGCTTCTTGTCTTTGCTGGAGGCGTCGCAGATCTGGAGGGCTTCGTCACAACGATCGGATGGCCGATGACCGCCTGCCGATCGTAGATGAAATTCCAACGGGAATCCTCTGATCTTTTCGAATGCAGTAAGCCTTTCAGCTGCGGAGCTTCCATGATGTGTTTGAGAGTTTCCAGATCCTTGGCCGGCTCATCGACATCCACCCCACGCAGCTTCAAGCTCTTGGATTCGTCTAGCCTCGCTGCCGGAGAGGTTGTTCTACGCCAAGTCGAGTACTTGGAGGGCGGTGAGGTTGGCGATTTGCAGCGGCAGCGATCCGGACAGCTGGTTCGATTGCAGGAAGATGGCCTGTAGGAGGGAAAGTGCGGTGATCGCCGTAAGGATGGTCTTGTTCAAGAGGTTGGATCGAAGGCTGAGATTGCGGAGCTCGCGAAGGTCAGCAATGCGGTCGTTGATGGATTCCGGAGAGGCGAAGACGGGGAAGACAGAGCTCGGAGACGCTGCCCGCGGTGGAGCATCGGACCCCGCATCAGTCGCAGGGAGCGGCGGGGGTGGAGGAATCCCAGCCGTTGAGCGCGCCGAGAGGATCGTTGAGGTTCGCTGCTGCAGTTGGGCGTGGGCCGAAGAGAAACTGCTCGTAGAAACGGCGGCGAGACAGAGGAAGAGAAAGAAGAGGAAATGAACCAAGGGTATCATGTTGTTTGGGAAAGGTGGAGGGGAGCCAGGCGACGAGGAGTATCAGCCACTTGGAGTCGTGGCCATAGATGGAGAGGTAGAGCTGCATCATTATGGCGCCGCCGAGGCCGACATAGCCTTTGAGGAGGCCGAGCACGATGCAGCGGTTCTCCGGGAAGCTTTTCACGCATATGACGAGGGCGCCCGCGTTAGCGAAGGTCTGCCGACGCAGACGTAGAGGCACATCTGCCACACGTGGGGGCGGGTGATGCGGCCGGTGACGGAGAGCCAGACCATGAGGTAGCCGGTCAAGTTCATGGCGGCGTCGATGGCAAGGATGGTCCATGTCGGCGTCAAATCGCTGACGAGGCTGCTGACGATGCCGATGTTGGCGCCGAGGTCTTTGAAGAAGTTGATGGTGTTGAGGGTCTTCTGATCGTAGCCCATCGATGATTTGATGTCGCCGGAGTAGATAGCGGAGATGTAGGTGGCGCTGGCGGCGGACATGACGAGCAAGGAGGAGAAGACCATAAACCAGCGACCGCGGAGCACGGCGAGGGCAGCTGAGCCGCCGCACATGATGGGAGCGGATTGGTCGGTGCTGATCATGAATGAGAATGAGATGGACGGTGAAGATCTAGCAACTTTACTTCTCCAGCTCCTTGAAGCAGCTTTGGCATGAGAGCTTCTTACAACTCTCCAGTTTTTTTTTTTTTTTTTTTTTTTTTTTTTAACATGAAAAATCATATAATTTCATAAACATGCTCAAAATATATCTCATCAATGATGATGTGGAATGTCATAATAATAAAAAAGCATTAACATCCCTGATAATGAAAAACTCAATTATTTTAAGCCAATGATTTTTAAAAAATCTTTCATCACTATCAAAACTTTTGCGTTACTTATGCATCCGAAGTCATTTTTGTTCACTCAAAAATTATTTAACTTTAAAATCTAATGTCACAATTAGTATCGACATGTATGAAATTGATTTGAAAAAGTGTTGATATAGATGAAAGACTTTAAAAATTGTTGGCATAAATGGAAATATATTTAGTTTTTTATTGGCACGAATATTAATGCCCTTAGAAGGTGTCGTTGTGTGTTGAGAATAAGATAAGTATAGTATTATTTTTTGGGAATGAAAAAAGTATTTTTAAAAATTATAAATTTCATCATGTCTTCATCTCATCTCATTCTCGTCCCCAAAAGTAGTGATAAATTGATAATGATAATAAGTTCTTGAATTAAACAAGAAAAAACAGGAATAAACATGTACTTTTAATGATGTAGAAGAAGATGACAACTTAAAATGACTCCTAAGTTGAGCTCCACCGAAACCTTTTAGCAATGAAAACCTAACCCCAATCTTCCCACTGTTTCCCAACACAACAACTCTCGCAAGCGATGTAGGGTTGAAGTCTAGGTTTTTCTTAATGGATGGAGGGGAAGCCATCGAGTGCCGAACTAGTTAAGAGTTTTTCCTAGCGTAGAGGATGTCCATCACAAAGGAAGATCTACTAGGGAAGGAAGTTAGGATGTTGGAAATTGACACAGGCAAGTTAGGAAGATTAATCCAAAGGAGAATCAATAACCCCATGCTTCATTTGGACCGATAAGAGTTATAATAAGGAGATGTGCAAGGATTTGTTGAAGGACTTAAACACAATCTAATGAGTATTTGTGAAGTATGTGACAATGGTTATAGAGTTATGTTTGAATCATCTATATGCATTGTTTTTTATGGAGATCATATAGTCTTGAGTACAAAGAGATATAGAAATATATATTTTATATGTCTTGATGAATTGGATGAAAAATGTTTACTAACTGTTTATAATGATTCATGGATATGGTACAAAAGACTTGAACATATAAACATGTCAAATATCAAAACTTTATAGAAAAAGAGTTTGGTAGAAGGGTTACGAAAGCTCAAATATGATAAAGATAAAATTTGCAAAACTTGTCAAATGTCCAAACAGTTAAAACTATCTTTTTCACCAAAAAATGAAGTTTCAACTTCAAGGCCACTTGAGTTGTCTGACATATTGAGCCTTGAGGGAAAGAAGTATGTTTATGTTATTGTCGATGATTTTTCAAGGTTCACTTGGATAATGTTATTAATTAGCAAAGACGAAGTCTTCTCTATGTTTGTTAGTTTCTCAAAACTAGTGCAAAATGAAAAATAAAACACAATAATATCTATTAGAAGTGACAATAATCATGAATTTGAAAACAAACACTTTATAGAGTTTTGTTATGAAAAAGGAATTAACTATATATTTTCTGCTTCAAGAACCCCTCAACAAAATAGAGTTGTTGAAAGAAAAATAATACATAGAAAAGATGGCAAGAAATATGCTAACTGAAAGCAAATTATCCAAAAACTTTTAGGATAAAGCTGTAAGTATAGCTCGTAATGTTCTAAATTGAGTTACCATTAAAGCAATTTTGAAAAAGACCTCATATGAGTTATAAAAAGGTAGAAAACCAAATACTTCATATTTTCATGTCTTTGGTTACACATGCTATGTATTGAATAGTGGAAAAGTCAATCTTGGTAAATTAAATTACAAAAATGATGAGGCGATATTTCTTGGGTACTCCTCCAATAACAAAGTATGTTGAATTTTTAGCAAAAGGAACCAAGTTGTAGAAGAGGCTATTCATGTTACTTTGATGAATTTAATCCAACTCCCAAGAAGGAGGATGAGATTAGTGACGTAGATATTTTATCAAATAATTTTGAAAAGCAACAAATGAGAAAGCAAGGGGAGGGAGAACTCAAACAAGATTAAAGTACAGATCAAGAGGTAAGTGAATGTAATGTTTCATATAAACCTTCCAAAGATTTGAAATTCAAAAATGACTATCAAATTGAACAAGTTATAGGAGACATACATTAAGGAGTGAAAATTAGAGACTTTAAGCAAAACAGATGTAGACATTTTGCATTTGTATCAAATATAGAACTAAATTTAATTGATCAAGTTCTTAGTGATGAGAACTGGATAATCATGATGCAAGAAGAGCTAAATCAATTTGAAAGAAATCAAATATGTCATCTAGTTTTTATACCTAAAGACTGCACAGTTATTAGTACCAAGTGAGCATTCAGAAACAAATTAGATAAAAGTGGGCTAGTAGTAAGAAACAAAGCAAGACTTGTGGCTAAGGGGTATTTACTAAAAGAAAACATTGATTTTAAGGAATCATATGCACCTGTACTAAGATTAGAAGCCATATGCAAATTACTAGCTTTTACTTCTCATATTAGGTTTTAAATTATTTCAAATGGATGTTAAAAATGTATTTTCGAATGGATATCTTAATGAAGATGTATATGTTGAACAACCTTTTGGTTTTGAAGAAAATAATCAATGTAAATTTGTATACAAATTGACCAAAGCATTGTATGGATTAAAATAAGCTCTCAGAGCTTTGTATGAAAGATTTAGTAAATTCTTGATTGATAATAAATTTTAAAGAGGTAAAGTTGACACTACCCTATTCATTAAATACAAAGATAAAGATATTCTAATTGTTCAAATTTATGTAGATGATATTATATTTGGAGCTACTAATGAACTTTTGTGCTAAGAATTTACTAAGCTAATGCAAAATAAATTTGAAATGAGCATGATGGGAGAGCTAAACTTCTTTTTGAGACTGCAAATCAAGCAACAAAGTGAAGGCATATTCATAAATCAGTCTAGATACATCAAGAAAATGCTGAAGAAATTCAACATGCGAAGTAGCAAAGGAACAAACACACTTGTGATCTCCACAATCAAAATTAACAAAGATGAAAAAGGTAAACAAATTGATTAAAGGTTATATAGAAGCATAATTGGTTCCTTGTTATATTTGATTACATCTAGACCGAATATATTTTTTAGTGTTTATATGTGCTATAGATTTCAATCCAATCCAAAGAAATCTCACATGTTGGCAATAAAATGAATTTTCAAATACTTGATTAATACTACCACCTTAGGCCTATAGTATCCTAAGGGCTCAATATTTGATTTAATCGGCTATTCAGATGCAGACTTTGCTAGTTACAAAGTGGATAGAAAAAATACTAGTGGAACTTGTCAATTCCTTAGAAATATGATAGTCTCATGGTTCTCAAGGAAGCAAACTAGTATTGCTTTATCTACAATGGAAGTCGAATATACAGTCACCGGTAGTTGTGCCCAATTACCATGGAGGAGACAACAATTGAGGGACTTTGGCATAGAATATAGAGACATACTAATTAGATGTGATAACACAAATGCTATTTGTTTAACAAAAAAATCTCATACTACACTCTATGACCAAGCATATAGATGTTAGACACTACTTTAGTAGAGAATATATTGAAAATCATGATGTTTGCTTATAATATGTTAAAACTGAAAACTAAATTGCAAACATTTTTACCAAACTATTAGGAATGGAACTATTTCATAAAATTAAAAAAGAAATGGGTATGATTGATATTGAAGATTGAATTTGATAAATTATTGCATAAATGTATTATTTGTGTTTTTGCGATAAGTGTTGATATGATTTGGGAGAAATGGGTAACAATTAGGATGCACTAACAATTGGGTCAGTGGAACCGAGTCGACTCCACTCAACCCGAGTCGACTTTGAACCTGACTTAGGATTCGGAGTTGACTCCACGAGCGACGGGTCGACTGCCTAATTTAGGCGCCAAAAAACTCAACTCTCTCATTTTCTTCTCTTCCCCCATTTTCCTCTCAAAACTCAAAACATTCCAAAAACCCATCTTCGAACATTCGATTCCTACAGTTCCAAACTACAATCTACTCTCTTTCAAATCATTTTCATCCCTTCCATTGTAAATGGCTCCTAAAGCCGTCTCCAAGCCATATAAATTCTCGCCCATCCAAGGCTAATACTTGGGAGGAGATCCCATGACAGCAAAGAATTCCCTTTAAACGAGCACGAGATGAAGCAACAATTTCCACAAGCTGACGGGTCCGTTTCAGGGAAGGTACACAGGCTGACGGGTCCGGTTTAGGGAAGGTAAACCTTCTATATCAATTCCTAGAGAGGAAACAAGTGGAGAAGAAGAGGCAGTGGGGAAAAGAAAAGGAACTTCTACACCTAGAGGGCAGGTTTTGAAAATGCCTATAGAATATTTTTGCAATGAGCGACAACATAGTAGATTCTACAAGCACTTCTATAAACGGAAAATTTTTTCATCAAAAATCATTGACTTTAAATGCCTAAAAGATTATGAGTTTGAGTTGAAAGAGCTATTATATTTTCAAGAATGGACCCCTTTGTGAAAAGAGGATGGTAGGATATACACGGACTTGATAAGACAATTTACTACTTGTGAAATCAAGAAGAGCTAAATAAATTTGTCAAAGGGTATTGAAATTGATCTTGGACAATGTCATGGAGTATGTAAGTCCAGTGCCTTGTTAAGGATAAGACATATACTTGGAGTTCCATGTCATAAAGATCCCATCCCATAAGACCTTACTTTACAAGAATTTACAATCAATTGATTGTGAGTGACAAATACCATTCAGGTATCAAGTTTTTGCATTACATGGATTTGCTACCAAGATTGAGAGTTTTGAAACTCCTAATAGCCTACTGCATCTATCCTAAAGGAGGATGTTAGAATCAAGTCAATCCTTAAGAGGTGGAAATACTATGGAAAGTGGCCAACGGACATAAAGTCAATCTACCTAGATTATTTTTAGAAGCATTGGAATTGAAGAAGGATAATCCATAAGGGATATTGCCCTATGGAACATGATTATCGAGATTCTTGAGACATACCATGTTGATCTAGAAGGAGAGCCTTGTGAGGTTTTGAAATCTACAAATGCAATCCATAAAGCCTCTTAACAAGAATAAAAATAAATATAGAGGCTTTCAAGGCATCCCAACTACATGCAAGGATGGCAGAAAGTCCTCCACTAGAACTAGAGAGAAGGGAAGGACAAGTTGTTCCACCTCAAGTAGAGGCACCTATTGAGGGGGAGCGTCACTTACACTGTAATAACCAAACCCAAGTATGACTCATATAAGTGCATTTAAGGTGCAATGATGATTTATGTATGAATTGATTGATTTATGGATAATTTTCATGAATTGATGAATTTTGCAATTAGGGTTTGCAATTAAGAATGGTGATTAAGATTAATCGCCAAAGCCCAATGTGAGTCAAGATGACTAAAGGAGCTTAATGAGGATTAGGATATTCTAATGAGGCATGAATATTTATTTTAATTTCCATAATTTAATTAATGGAGATTAAAATGGAAATTATAGAATTATGTTGGAAATTATAGAAAATTTATAACTTGACGCCTATAAGGCAAAATGGATGAAATTTGAAGGGTAAGCTTAAGACTTTGAGCTCAACCTTATGTATGGACTGGATTAAGGAAAAAGTGATGGTACTAAGATGATAATTATTTAATTTTAATCTCACACTCTAAGGTTATTTTCAAAGGATCATAACTTGACGTAGAAAAGTCGGTTTAAGATGAAATTTGAAACGATTGAATAAAATTATGAAATCTATGATTTGGAAGGATTGGATTAAGCTAATTACCATGAGAAAGTACTTAATTGGAAAAAGGTACCTAGCATTGACTTTGTACACCCTAGACTACCATAGCATTTATGTTAAAGCAAGTGAGTTAAATGACTTGGTTTAATACTATGCAAGGTGTCAAATGGAGGTGAATGGAGCTGAATTTTTTTTGGATTGTTTAATTGTAAAATCTATGGAAAAGTAAGGGTTTAAATTCATAGGTTTAAATGCCTAAGTTTAGCTCAAAATGGAGCATAGGTGATGGGGCATGACCATGGACGTCCAAGGGCATATATGGCTTGAAATTTGGATTTTTAAAAATCCTAAAATACATATTTAAGTAGCTAATACCATAGGGTAACTAATGAGGCCATATAAATATGTGGAAATTGAGGCATAAAAATGTCAAAAAGTATGCCTACAAGGGGCGTCACCTATGTTGGTCCCGAGTTAATGGCAATTGCCCAAGAGGGGAGGGGGTGAATTGGGTTTTTAAAAAAAATTTAAACTTAAACAGAAACTTTACCCCGGATTAATCTAGTCCCCTTTATGAAGAAACAGAATGAGAGCAATAATGTAAAGAGCAGAAACAAAAATGAACATACAAGATTTTATAGTGGTTCGGGCAACCTCCCTACTCCACTCTTTCAAGCTCACACCCTTTGTGACTTGGGTTCCACTATGTATTCCGCGAATACAACTAGAGTCTCCACTCTCTTTTAGATTCTAGCTCTAGGGGGTATATACAACCACAACACAAGTAGGTGACGAGTTCCACTCCAATCACACACTACTTTGCTTACATTTGTTCTTAGCTACCCAAGCTAAAACAAGTTCAATACAACAATAAGAATAAAAGAAAGTTTCTACACGTTACTGTTGTGTAGAGGCAGTTTTGACGTAGAGAAGAACTTGTACAACAGTGTTGATGATTCAATAAGAAGCTCTAGCCAGTTTGAACTCGGAGTTCTTCTTCTTTATGATGACTTGATCACTTAATGCTCTTGAAGATAGGAGTTATGCACATTCAATGATTCTTAGCTACCCTCCTCGTTCATATTGAATGCCTTTTATAATTGTGGAGGGAATCCGAACATTTGGAAGTAGGTGGTGCGCATTTAATGCGCCAACGTTCGAAAATTTTCCGACCGTTGCGACCCAAGTCGCAGGTGGAGTCGACTTCGGGTGAGACTTCGCCCAAGTCGCAGATGGAGTTGACTTCGGGTGCGACTTCGCCTGTTCGCAACAACTTCAAGTTCCAGTCTGGGTCGACTTGGTCCTCGACTTGACCCAAGTCGCAGGTGGAGTCGACTTCGGGTGCGACTTCACCTCGGCAGTTTGCTTAATGAACTTGAAATCTTCAGAGATGACTTTGATCATTTATTTTTCTTCATATTGATTGTTCTCCCTTATATCTCTTTACATAGAATACCTTAGATTCCTTTTCTTGAGTTCTTGAGTACTTGAATCTTGGAAAGCATTGCTTTCTTGAATTCCTTCATGTTTGGTTGTTCTTCCTTTAAAACTCTTTATAATTCTCATGTCTTGAGTCTTGAGTCTTTGAGTTGTCTTTTACCTTCATCTTCTTTTGAAACTCTTGAATCTATCATTGAGTTATCTTGATCTGCATGTTTCCGTATTGAAGTCGAAGTCGGAGTCGACTTGATCCGCGACTTCACCCAAGTCGCATGCAGAGTCGACTTGGGATGCGACTTCGGCAGCCCCTGTTCTCGGTTTCAACTCTGGACAGAAATGACGCCTCCAAGTCGCGACTGGAGTCGACTTGGTCTGCGACTTCACCTCAAGTCGCAAGCGAAATCGACTTGGGATGCGACTTCGGCAGTTCTCGTTCTCGATTTCAACTCTGCAAGGAAATGACGTTTCGAAGTCGATGCTGGAGTCGACTTGGTCTGCGACTTCACCCAAGTCGCAAGCAGAGTCGACTTGGGATGCGACTTCAGCACCTCTCATTCTCGATTTCAACTCTGGAAAAGAATGACGTCTTGAAGTCGCTTCTTGAGTTGACTTGGGGATCGACTTGGAGCCTGAGTCGACTTGAAAATCGACTTGACTTGCCATGCTTTATAATCTTCAAATTTATAACCTTAAGTCATTTCCACAAACATGTTAGTAATAAAAACTTACTCAAATTGATTTGTTAATCATCAAAACATAGACTTGACTTATTTTCCACATGTTTCCAACAACCTAGTGGATAGCAATGCATTTCATCAATGCATGGATTTTTGATGATTTTTGATAATTATTAAATGGGTATTTTACTTGGATATAAAATTGTCATGTCATCAAGAGATAAGTTAGAATTAAATTACCCTCATGACGTGTGGCAAAGTGGGTCCCAAGGGCTGGTAAAAAAAAATTATAAAAGGGGGCTTATCCAAGGGGGACGTCCATATGCACAAGGGGAGAAAATTTCTCAAAATTTTTCTAAGTGTGGAGAGTAAGCTTGTGCATGTCCAAACCAGCAATGAAGAAGGAGAAAAGAGGAGAAAAAGATAAGAAAAAGAGAAGGAACCAAGCCAAACAAGTTGGATTCAAGTTAGATTCAATTTAAGTAAGTGAAATATTAGTTTTGAATCATTTAAATCAAGTTTTCCTCTCTCAAATTATGAGTCATGAATATGATTCATAATGAACTCTTAAAGAATGAGTTATGATGCTTGGATGAAGGTATTGAATGATTTTTAAAAATATAAATGAGATCAAGAGTTCAAGAGAGTGAAAAGGGGAGTCAGGGTTGAATTTTGAGATGAAATCTAACTTGGAAACTCTCGAAACCCTAAATCAAGTTGATGTATGATTAAAGCATGATGATTAGTATGTAATTCATGTTCTTTTGGATTACATATATTGATTTGGTCATTTATTAATGATTTTAGCAAAAATAGAACTTAGGGTTTCAAGTATTATTCGATTTTTCTATTTTTGAGTTAAAAATGATACAAATAAGTGCTTAAATGGTTTATGGGTGAATTGTAGAGTAAATTACCCTAAATTAAGGATCCTTTGGATGACCTAAGTGGCTTGGATAAGTTTACCATAAATCTGATTTTTTAGGGTATATGTATGGAACATCCAAAAGGAGGCCAAAATGGGTACCGTACGTACGAATTTTGTTTCTGTTTGCAAATAATTTGTGAAAATAATTCTTATGAATGTTATGGAGGATAAATTACCCTAATATTAGGATACTTTGAATGTCAAAAAAGGCTTGAAAAGATTTTCCCTAAATCTGATTTTAAGGATATACATATGGACATGTTAAAATGGGTCAAAATGGATGCCCTACATGCTTGAAAATGTTGCTGTTTTGGAAGCAACTAACTTATGAATTTTAAATATGTGATAATACCCTAAATTTGGGTTAAAAAAGCATGTTTAGTTGCTGGAAATGAGGACTTAAAAATCTGTTAAGATTTAAGTCTTGAAAGAGGCATTGAAGGGATGAAAACGGGTTCTAACATGGTTGTTTTAGAACCCAATGATGAATGGATTAAAATTCCGAAATTAGACCCTAAATCATATGTTAATTAAAGGGTTAATGATGTTGAAATTGGAGGTAAGTTGCTGTGCTACGAAATTCTAAGAAACACATAAATATGTGTTGAAAGTTGTGCATACATAGAGCATATGTATGAATGGATGATATATGACTTATGTGGAATTTCTAAAATACAAAAATTCATGAATATGTGATGAAATTCATAAGAAATGTTGCTGTATGAATGATGTTTTATTATCTCAATTTTTGAAATTTAATTATGAAGCTTAAAACGTCACTTATATTCTTAAAATGAGCATTGACGTAGGAAAAATGAAAAATAGATGAAAAATGATAAATGAGAGATATAAATCCCCATATGTTGAATTATAAATGATTATTATGTGTTTACCCTAAATATGGGATTAAGACACAATATGGAATGGATGATGTAGTGCACAAGTGAATGTGTGTATGTATGATCAACTTGAAAATCTAAGTTGATTATGTATGAAATGGATTATAGGATTGGAAAACTAAGTGAATGCAAGAAAATGGATTGTTATGAATGCAATGCTATTTTTATGTATAGGAAAAGGCAAAAAGATAAGAAAAATGGAAAGCTAAGAGAACAAGGTAAGCAAGCAAATTTTCAAATGCTTTTGATTTATCAAAATATGTGCAAATGCTTATAAATGATTTTTTAAATGTTTGAATGATTCAGCAAATGAATGTTTTAAATTCTTTCTAAGTTGTTTAAGGATGACCATTCCTTTATATAAATGCGTATTGAAATGATATTCCAATATGACAAATGATTTGCTTATTGTTTTGCAATTATTATGGCAAATGATGAATCATGGATTTATGAATGAAAAATCATGCTAGCATGTCAAGGAATGTTTATGAAAGATGCATGTGCACAAAGCATGAGGTCCACCTCAAAGGTGTAAGCGGACCGAATGTCCCTCTTTGGTGCCGCCAAGTCGCTAAGAGAGGCCTCGGGCCGAAGGCGCCTCCCTGGAATGGGAGAGAGGATGAAAGTGGATGGTTGCCTAGCTAGCTTCTATCCAAAGGAATGTCATGGTTTTAAATAATGCATCGCATTGTTTATGACATACCCTAGACGGGTATAAGAAGCATGTTTTCACGATATACCCTTGAGAGGGTATAGTATGACTTTTCAAGTTATTTTAAATGAAAATGAATTGCCTGAAAACCTTATAGCTTGCTTATTGAGTTTCGACTCACAGTTTTGTTTTCTAAATCCTAAAGATAAGTGAAAGGAAGAACCATGCAAGGAGCACAGGTGGAGATTCAAGAAAATATTAATTTCTATAAGTTACCTGTGTATGAACTTTATGAATTGTATGGTTGTATGAATGATGACATTGAATTTTGGGTTTAATGATGTATAAGGATTATGACAAGTATTATGACTAAAAATAGCGGAAAACATTTTTATAGTCAAATGATAAGGTATGATTGATCATGATATGACTATGTAAGGAATTTATGATATCATATGCGTATTCAAAATTGATATAATGACCTAAAAAGACATTTGATGGAAAGTGAAACAAGTGGATTGATTTAAACTCCTAAGGTGTTAGGATAAAGTGGATAAATATCCAATAAGCCCACCGTGTGATAGGGTAAAAATCCTGATCACGTTTACCAATCGATAGATCTTGGAGTAAGGTTGTGACTCTCGGGCTGGGGCGCCACAGAAGTTGGTATCAGATACAGGTTTTGGTAAATAGGAGTAAAAAATTTTCTTAAGATGAAAATTTATAGCATGTGATGATAGCTATGTGATTATAGGATAAGTTGTATATAATAAATTGTTTATGATGTATTGAATATAGCTAACTTACTATGTTTGAATTGTAGATGACCGACAGAGGCAAAAGGACAATGAGTGAGGAGGAACTTAGAAAAGAAAAGGAGGAGGAGGAACGAAAAAGAAGGATAGTAGAGAACGTGAATAGATGGTGGAACTTAGCATATTTCCCATCAGTTTCTCTTGGTTTCCCTCCTAGGCATCCTCCGACTCATACACAGGGAGATTATCATGTCAACCCATACCCTCAAAGGCCAAATGTAGAGGAGTCTACGAGCCATACTCCTAGGGCAGAGAATACTGCAGTGTCTCACCAAATAGATCTATGATTTGATATATCCCAACGGTCTCCAGAAATTTTGGGATCAGGTCCCAGCACCAATACCCCCTGATGATGGTCTGTGGTACAGATTTAAGTGCGGACTTATGCAGTTTAGACACGGGGTAAGTTGGGAAAGGATTCATCAGAGGGAGAAGGAGGTAGCTATTGTAGTAGAGGAACGTCAGGCACAGGGAATTCTAGAGTCACCCGTTGCATCGGGCCTCAACGAAGTCGTTATACACATAGCAGGACAGGATGGTGAACCCATCCGACTTGACAAAGGAAATGAAAAAGGAAATAATAACAATAATAATGATAGTGATAACGATGACGAGGACCTGATGGAATACCTTGCTCTTGAGATACAGGAGGAGGATGAAAGTGAGGAAGAGGAGGTTGATGAAGAGGATGATGATGATAGTAATAGTAGTGATGGAGGCGAGGAAGATGTCCCCGTGTGGTCCGACACGAGTACAATCATCGAGGAACCCACCGAGATCCCGTTGGGTCGTAGGCGGTACATAAGGAGTGGTCCCGGTAGGAGATGATTTGATTTTATGAACTTTTATGAAAATTTGTATAATTATGGTTTGATGACATTCTCTGATAATGGTTGATGCTTTAAGGATGACATGTATGTATAATTATGGTGTGATATATGACATGTACATATATGTGTGATATGTCATGTTGTGACATAATAAGACTATGTTTTATGAATGGAATGTTTTGATAATGTGAATGATGTGATTAGTTATGATGGTGTAACTATATCTAAGGATTTTGGATGCATAAAATGAATGCATATGAATATGCATGTTTATAACTGATAGAAAATGACAGGATTATGATTGTGTGATTTGGTTATGTGAAATTAACCATATGATGATGAACTGAGTAAATGATGATCTAACCCTAACTATGAATGAAAGTTATGTGCTTTTGATATATTCAGAAAAAACACTATGGTTGATATAAGGTCAAGGGTTAAAAAGAACAAAGGGAAGGAAATTGCTATAGAAGTTCCCAGCCAGCATGAGGTTGGTGAATCTAGCAGACCTAAGAGGGGTAGGCCGGAATTGCAAAGGCCAAACCAAAGAAATCAACAACGACGGGTAGATGAAAGCCCAGAGCTAAACAGAGAACAAGAGAGAAGTCAAGCTCAAATAATTGAGGACAGAGTAGCTACAACAGTAAAAGAAGCTATGCAGCAAGCTACTTGTGATTGGGCAACCCAAGCCACAGACATAATTCAAGGCTTGTGGGAGAGGACCCAACAAGCTCAATTAGGAATGCAGAAAAGGAAGGACCCATTCCTATGGCGAACCTGAATCCCCCTATAGCGCCCACAGTAGACAAGAATCAGTTAATGAAAGCAGACATGAGGGCAATAAATGCATTCCTTACACAACGGCCTCCTAAGTTCACAGGTGAACCTGACCCCATCTAAGCTGAGCAATGGATGATGGAGATCCAAAAACTGTTCAGAATATCTCCGTGCAATGACAGGCAACGGATGCTATGTGCCACTCATCTATTGGTAAAAGATAAACATGAGTGGTGGGAGACATATTTAATCACCATGCCACACCCGGAGGAGGTGACTTGGCAAACATTTGTGGAGGAATTCAACAAGGAGTATCTCCCAGTGGGATTGCAGAGCCAGAAAGTTATTGAATTTGATAGGCTCTATCAAGGGAGGATGACTGTGACAGAATATGCTACCAAATTCAATGCTTTGGTTAGGTATGTACCGTGGATAACAAATGTGCCAGATAATAAGGCACAGAGATTCCAACAAAGACTGAGGCCATACCTCAGAGAAGGTCTAGCCCCTTTGCTGATCAAAGATTATGCATCCAGTGTAGAAAGGGTGAGAGCCTTGGAGATTGAGGCAATGAGAACCCAACAACTAAGGCTAGGATCCAGAATGTTCAACTCGGGAGTGAAAGAAGTTGAAATGGGAAAGGAAAAGGTTAGGAAAGGAGGTGCGAAGAAAGGAAAAGGAGCCATAAAGAAGAAAATGCCACCTGTTTGCAAGATATGTCGAAGGCGCCATATAGGAGAATGTTTGAAATGATCAAACAAATGCTTCAAATGTGGACAAATGGGTCATATAGCCAAGGAATGTGGCAAAGGAGAGGTAACGATGGTGAAATGCTATGTTTGTGACCAAGTTGGACACATATCTCTGAATTGTCCAAGTAGAGCACAAACATCGCAAGGGCGAGGAAAGATCGCACAACCTAGGTTGACGGGAGCAACTAATAAGCAGGAAACCTCTACGAATCCTGCATAAGTGCATGCTCTGACCCGAACTGAGTCTCAAGAGTAGGAGGAAAAAGTGGTTACAGGTATGGTTTATATTTTAGAAAATTCGGCTATAGCTTTATTTGATTCAGGTGCTAGCCATTCATTCATTGTTTGCCAATATGTAACCATGCATGCACTACCAGTAGAGGAAACCAACAAGGTAATTCATGCAGAATCCCCTGTCTATAGGTTAGCTAGCTCTAGCCAAGTATGTAAGGCGTGTCCAATCAGGTAGGATTAATGATTTTAGAAACTAACCTGATCCTATTACCCATGACCGAGTTCGACGTAATACTAGACATGGATTGGTTACGCCAATGGGGAGCTACAATTGATTGTAAGAATAAGAAGGTACAATTTGAAGCAACCCCAGAAAAGGATATAGCTATTGGAAGGCTAAGGCAGCCTGAGAATTCGACGATACTGGTATCCTCAATGAAAGCGGCTAAAATGATCCGCCAAAACTACCAAACGTATCTGGTATCAGTAAGTGTGAAGAAAGAAAAGAAGGTAGAAATAAATCAAATTCCAGTGGTTAAGGAATTTCCGGATGTTTTTCCGAAAGAATTGACTACATTACCTCCAGAAAGGGAAATGGATATGATAATCGACATCATACCAGGCACAACTCCAATATCTAAGGCCCCATACCGAATGGCACCAGCAGAAATGAATGAGTTGAGAACTCAAATACAGGAGCTATTAGATAAGAGTTTTATCAGACCCAGCGTATCACCCTGGGGAGCTCCGGTGCTATTTGTGAGAAAAAAGGATGAGAGTCTTAGATTATGCATTGACTATAGGGAGTTGAATAGGGTTACAGTGAAGAACAAGTACCCATTGCCAAGGATTGATGATTTGTTTGATCAGTTGAAAGGAGCTACAACGTTTTCGAAGATTGATTTGCAGTCAGAGTACCATCAGCTAAGGATAAGTCCTACCGATGTTCACAAAACAACTTTTCAAATAAGGTATGAACATTATGAGTACTTAGTGATGCCTTTCGGACTCACTAATGCCCCTGCTGTATTTATGGATATGATGAACAGGGTATTTCGGGATTATTTGGACCAATTTGAGAGTTGTTTTTATTGATGATATCCTAATTTACTCCAAGTTAGAAGAGGAACATGAGATTCACTTGAGAAGGGTACTGGAAAGACTAAAGAAAGAAAATTTATATGCCAACTGAAGAAATGTGAGTTTTGGTTAAAGCAAATAGCATTTCTTGGACATATAATTTCAGAGAAAGGTGTATAAGTTGACCCTCAGAAGATTGAAGCAGTATTAAAGTGGCCGAGACCAACGACCATTACAGAAATCGGAAGTTTTCTGGGATTGACAGGCTACTACAGAAGATTTGTAGAAGATTTTTCACAATTATCAGCCCCACTGACGAGGTTGACTCGTAAAGGAGTCGAGTATGTATGGTCTGAAGAATGCGAGCGCAGTTACTAAGAGTTGAAGCAACGGTTGGTGAAAGCGCCTATCCTAACCTTATCTGAATGAAATAAAGGATTTGTAGTTTACAGTGATGCTTCGAGGAAGGGACTGGGATGCGTGCTAATGTAGAAAGGGAAGGTGATAGCTTATGCGCCATGGCAATTGAAGCCCAATGAAGTAAGCTACCCCACTCATGACCTAGAACTAGCAGCAATGGTATTTGCCTTAAAAATTTGGAGACACTACCTGTATGGTACTAAATGTGAGATTTGTACGGATCACAAGAGCCTTAAGTACATTTTTACTTAGAAGAAATTGAATATGAGACAACAGAGATGACTCGAGTTACTTAAGGACTACGATTTAGAGATTCTATACCATCCAGGTAAGGTGTGAAACCCCAATCTAAAACACATGTACAAAACCCTAGGGTTGTAAACCCTAGGTAATGTATTAATAAAATATATAATCATGAGTATGAAAACATGTGTATTAGAGGTTAAAGAAATGCAATTGTGGAATTAAACAACGTGAATAGTGCACGTGAATAGTACACGTGAATAGTGCATGTGAATAATAACTGAGGTGATTAAGAGTTAATCACTTGGATTAACTTAATCACAAAAAGACGAAATAGGAATTTAATCACTACAAGACAAAATAGCATTACATTTTATTATTTTAATACAAATTTGGATTTTTGTGGGAAAATTGAAAAAATTCATAATTTGCAATCTGGGCGTCGGAATTCGATGAAAATTTTTACAGATGGTTAAAAATTCATGATGAACATGATGAATGGATTAAGATGTGATGAAAATCACAAATCAAAGGTCAAGATGAAGTGTCAAATAAAGATCGAAAAAGTAGCTTAACTTTTAATTAAAGCTACTTTTGACTTTTTAATAAATAAATAATAATGCAGCTGCAATGTAGGGACATGCAGGGGCTGTTGACATTTGCGGTCAAATCCAATGGCCACAAATTAATCTTATCATATATCAACGAATGAGATTAATTCGCTTAAAAATAATTAATTTTAATAAATTAAAAATCTAGGAAAAATAGGGCTGCCATAGGGGGGCTGGATCAGGCCTAGGGTGGCTGCACAAATCTCCATGCATTCTCAAAATTATAAAAAAAATACATTTTTATAATTAAATACCTCAAGCTAAGGGGGTAAAATCTAATTTTTTGAAAAATTAAAAAGTATAAATAGGGAAGCAGGGGTGGACGTCCAAAGGCACTCCAAGCTTGAGAAATTCAAGCATTCCCACCCCCAAAATTCGTTTTAGGCTTAGAGAGAGAAGGAGAGAAGGAAAGAGAGAGAAAGAGAGAAGGAGGAAAGGAGTTCTCCACTTGAGGTAAGGGAATTCTTCCCAAATTTCTTTTGGATGTTAAGTAGGATAAAATCATGTTTAGATAATGCCTAAGTATGAGAAAATAAGTATAGATATAATGTTTAAATGGAATTATGCCAAAACATCAAAGATTTGGAGCGAAAATAGAGCATTCGGGAAGATAACATATGATATGTGTAAATAATGATCCAAAAATGATAAATGATGATTTGGGATGTATGATTATGATAAATATGATGTTCAGATGATGATATATTAATTTCATAATTTTTGAAATTAAGGATTATGCTTAAGTGAATTTATGTTGATTTTAGTAGATGGAGAAAATGATTTATTTAGCCAAGTAAATAATGATAAATTCAAGATATATGCAATTTCCCATGATATACTAAGCATAAGCTATGCCATGGTATTTTTTATTTTTTGAAAAAATGTCAATTTTTGGAACCCATGAACACTAACCACGTTTCTATGAACAGTAACCTCGGGTGAACAGTGATTTGCTACAGTAATTATGAACAGTGAACAACGAGATTTTGGGGAAAAAATTGAGATTTATTTTTATATATTTATGAGGATATATGGATGGATTTTTTAAATGATTTATGGATAAAAATCCATATAAGGAGGTAATGACCAAGTATATTTAAAAGGATAACCTCTATAGAAATGAGGTAATGGATAATTATAAAACATGCATGGGAAGCAATCTAAGACATGGAATGATATAGATAAAATATCATTTTTCCATGTATAGGAAAAGGAAAGGAAAAGGAGGAAGATATGGACTGAGAAGGTAAGCAAGCTATACGCTTTCTAAAATATTTCTAAATGATTGCAAATTGTTTGCTCACATGTTTTATGAATTATTTTTAAGGATAACTATTCCTATAATGCTTTTCATGAAATGATTGCTAACTGCTTGTTAAATTATTTTCTAAATGATTTATCAAGTTTTATGGAGCATGTCATGTCGGTATATGTATGTATGAATATGGTGCACAAGAAAGAGGCTTTGGTGGAAGTAGTAAGCGGATCAGAGGGTCCCCCTTCACTATTGCCAAGTCGCAAGGGCTGTGTGCCGGCGGCGTCCTCCCAGAGGTTGGAGGCATAAGGAAAGTCATGAATGAATGAATGCATTGCATTCTCATGAAATGCATGAAAAGGTTTACATGATGTTTTATCGAAACAATATTTCAAAAAGAGATGGTGCAAATAATTCTCTACATGAGAATGACAAGTCACCTGGTGTAAGGGGTATATTGTGAAACCCCAACCTAAGGAGGATTTAATGTGTGCATTGAATATGTACATGTGACTTATATGTGAATTAAATGAAAATTTTGAATGATTTTAGAATTTTATGATATTTTGAATTAGGGTTTAATTGGAAACGGTGATTAAAAATTTAATTGCCGGAGCCCAAAGCGAGTCGGTATGACTCGAGGGGCTTGATGAGGATTTAATGGTGACATTATGTCATGAATAATCATGTTAATAATCATGATTTAATTTATGGAGATTAAAGTGTAATTTTGGAATTAAGGTGAAAAATGATGAAAAATTCATAACTTGACACCTACAAGGCAGAGTTCGATGAAATTTGAAAGGTAAGCTCACGACGGTGGGCCCAATCTTATGAATGGATTGGATTAAGAGAATAATGATGGAATTAGGGTGATAATTAATTGTTTTTATTCCTAAATCCAAAAGATATATTCAAGTGGTCATAACTTGACGTAGAAACATCGGTTTGAGATGAAATCTGAAACGATGAAATAAAATTATGAAATCTATGAGATGAATGGAATGGATTAAGATAATTATGATGAAAATTTGGTTTCTTGGAGAGCAATTAACAAGTTGCTTAAGGGCTAAGTAAAGAAGGGCAATTGTAGACAAGTGGACGGTCAAGATGTGAGCTGATTTTTGAATTTTCAAAAATGGTGAAAAAGTATTTTACTTGGCTGTAAATGTGCCACCACATATGGTAGATAAGGGAGCATTTAAGGAGTGTGGAATTGCAGCACCAAGTGGGCCCCACAGCTGGAAAAAAATCCAACAATATATATAACCTATACACGTCCATATGAGAGAGAGGTTTTGAGAAATTTCCAAGTGCTGAAACTTGCACCCCAAGGCAGCAGCTCATGTCCAGCTCTAGAGCCTGCAAAGAAGGAAGAAAAAGAAGGAAAAGAAAAGGGAAAAGGAGGGATTACCCATTTAATCAAGTAAGTTTATGCTAATCTTGATTTTATGCTTCAAATCTGGAAATTATATGATGTTATAAACTAAAATATGGACGGAATAGTAAATGGATTAATTTTAGAATGAAATTTTTTTTTAAGAATCATTATGGGTTGATTAAGTAACTAGTCAATTTTCAGCTTAAAAGGATAAGTACTTTGCAAATTAAAAATCGGAGACGATTGACCCAAACAGGGTAAAACGGGTGACGGGATCAGCTGTAGAAAAGTATTTTTAATAATGTTTATACAAGGAATTTTTGGCTGAAAATTTTACAGGACACATAATACATAATTAAGATAATAATAAAAAATTAAAAACTAGGTTTTTATGGGTATAAATATACCCCATAATTAACGTCATTCAGGATATTTGGAAATGGATTCTGCTGTCGAGCAAGGTAAAAATACCAACATAAATAGAAATATTAAATATTTCGTGCTTTAAATATTTATTTTGGTTAATTAATGTAGATATTAAGGTATGGTAGAAATTTAAGATAAAAAATACTTGATTTGATATTAATTCAAGATTTTGAGATTTCAGTACGCCTGATTTCAGCATATGTGGTTAGTTTGAGAAGAAAATCAAAAAGAAATATGAAACCTATGTAGAAATGATCCAAATTGATATATGTGTGAAATAATTAAATATGGATTAATAAAAGTGGGATTATTTGCTGAAAATTCGGATTTATTGAACCGCTTAGGGTTATGTGTCAAAAGACACGTTAAGTGAGTGAAAAATGGGTTCCAAAGTTGCTATTTTGGAAACCTATGATTAGTGGATTTAAATCCCATAAAAATAACCTAAGTACAGTGATAATTAAGGATAATTATCATGCTGAAATATGGATTAAATTGATGACTTGGGAAATTTTATGAAAGGCCTCATATATGTGTTGCCAAATGGGCATATGTGAATGGATAGACATGCATAAGTGGTAAATGACCTATGTAAATTGATTTTGTGCAAAAATGCATGAAAATATAATAAATTTTGTGAATATATATCTGTTTAGAATTACATGATGTAATTCCGAATTTTGGAATTAATTAATGAGGCTTAAGGCGACCACGTGTGCTTAAAATGAGCACCGATGTGTGAATTTTGGAAAAGGTGTGAAAAATGGCTTAAGGAGGGTAATGAGCCATTAATTAATGATTATTGAATAATTATTATGTGATTGAATGATTACTCTATTTAAGGGACCAAATGTGATGTGTAATAGCCCATGTAGTGCACAAGTATGTGCTATACGGGCATAACGACTTGAGAAGTCGAAGGAATTATGTATGTTAAAAGAAATGGGTTGGAAAACTAAGTTGAATGCAAGCAAAGAAAATATATGAATGTTATATCATTCTTATATGTATAGGCAAAGGCAAAGGGATAAGCGAAACAGAAAGCTAAGCAAGCGAGGTAAGCAAGCAGCTTTTTAAATGATTTTGGTTTTCATTACAAGGTGTTTATGGATGGTCATTCCTTGTTTATATGCGTATTGAAATATTTATTTCTATTGAAATAAATGATTGCTTAATGTTTCGCAATTATTCATGAAATGCGATGAAGTATGGATTTGAAACGATGTTTCATTGAAATGGTGTTTGAAGAGGGATGGTGCAAAGAATTCTCTACATGAGAATGACAAGTTCCATGTGTAAGAGGGTATATAATGCCGGGGTGACTAAAAGTCATGCATGGAATGAAAATTAAGTAGGCTAGTCGAGGTAGTAAGTGGACAAGGAGTCCCCCTTGACGTCGCCAAGTCGGAAAGGACCGGTGAGGTAGGCTAGTCGAGGTAGTAAGTGGACAAGGAGTCCCCCTTGATGTTGCCAAGTCGGTAGGAAAAGGAAAAGAGAAGGTCGAAGACACCTCTTAAGAAGCTAAGCAAGTTATATGTTTTTCAAATTATTTCCAAAATGTTTGAAATTATTTGCAAGTTGCTTTATGAAATTTATTTAAGGTTGGCCATACCTATAACTGCTTTACATGAACTGAAGTTCGTTTTGCAAAATTATTTATTAAATGCTTTTTATGAAATTGTTTATGATTTGCAAATATCATGCCGACATGTGTATGAGAATGAGCATGTGCACGAGGAATAGGCCTTAGTCGAGGTAGTAAGCGGACCGGATGTCCCCCTCGCTATTGCCAAGTCGCTTAATAGGCCCAGGCCGGCGGCGACCTCCCTGAAATGGGAGCATGTATGGGATGGGCGCCTAGCTAGCGTCGCATCTAAAGGAATGTCATGAATGCTATGTATGCATTGCATTTGCATTTTATGAAATGCATGAAAATGATTGAAAAATTATGCATAACTTGCTTACTGAGTATTGTTACTCACCCATGCTTTTTCAACAACAGACAGGATATGATGATGAAGGCAGCATGCCAAGTGTTATGTAGTTTTTGATATAAATAATGTTTATGTAAACTTTATGTAAAGTCAACGATGATAATTTTGAGATGAAAAGGGAATATTTTTATTCCAATGAAAATGTTTATGGAATAGTTTTTTATCATAACTGTGTTATGTGAAATATATTTCAAATTGGATGAATGATGGGAATTTTCCATGTATTGATGAAAAAAAAAATCCTGCCGTGTGATCAGGGCAACAATCCTGAGTCACGTTTACCAATCAAAACGATCCCGGAGTAAGACTTCTGGCACCTCGGTTTGGGGCGCCACAGAAGTTGGTATCAGAGCAAGGATTTGTAAATAGGCGGGAGAAGAAGAAAATAAATGATGTTGAAAGGATAAGTTTGATACCACAGAAGTTGGTATCAGAGCATGGATTGGTAAATAGGCAGAAAAGGAAAGAAATGACTAAGCTAGATTAAATGAAATCATGATTGATTTATTTATTATTGATGAATATTGATGTTATACTAATAAATGTTTCATGAAGTTGAAAATGCCGTTCACCAGAGCTAGAGCGAGAGCCAACAAAGGAAAGGCCCCGATGGAAGAATCAGTCAATCAGGCAAGGGGCGAGGCCAGTAAAAGGACTAGTAGGACAGAATCTGAGGAGCAATCCTCTAGGACCCGCCCGCGGCGAGGGGAAAGCCCTAGACCTCAAGCAGAGGTCACTATAGAAGAAAAAATTGCTGCGGCTATCGAAAAAGCTATGCAACAATGGACAGCCCAGGCTGCTGGGTTATTGCAAGAAATAAGGAACCAGCAGGCCCCGCCATCAGGAGGAGACGGGGAAAGACCAAGGCCCTCGGCCAATCTCGGCACATCAAGGGGAATGGAGGATAGTCTCCTTGAGGCCGACAGAAAGGCTATCAATGCCTTTCTTGCCCAGCGTCCGCCTAAGTTTGCAGGAGAACCAGACCCCCTCATTGCCGAACAGTGGATCACAGAGATTAAGAAATTATTCAGGATATCACCTTGCAATGATTAGCAGAAAGTATTGTGCGCTACCCACCTACTGATAAAAGATGCTTATGAATGGTGGGAAACGCTGATGGTCACTATGCCACATCCAGAGCAAGTTTCGTGGCATGAGTTTTTGGAGGAATTCAATAAAGAATATCTCCCTGTAGGGCTACAGAGCCAGAGGGTGATAGAGTTTGAAAAGCTTTACCAAGGCAGGATGACAGTCACAGAATATGCTACAAAGTTCAATGCCTTTGTAAGATATGTTCCATGGATCGCTAACGTGCCAAAAAATAAGGCACAAAGGTTTCAAAGGGGATTAAGACCCCAGCTAAGAGAGGGGTTAGCCCCGTTACTAATAAAAGACTATGCTTCTAGTATTGAGAGAGCTAGGGCATTGGAGATGGAGTCTATGAGGACTCAAGAGCTTAGGCAAGCTCAAAAACAATTCTTTTCAGCCTCCAAGGAAGGTGAGGCTAATAAAGGAAAAAGGGCAATTGCCGAGAGAAAGAAAATTGGTGACAAGACACAGAGCCCCCTGACTTGCAGTACTTGCCACAAGCGCCATTTAGGGGAATGTTTACAGGGAACGGGGAAATGCTACAAATGTGGCCAAACGGGTCATGTGGCCCGGGACTGCGGGACCGACGAAGCTAAGATAATAAAGTGCTTCAACTGTGGTCAAGTCGGACACATTTCACCCAATTGTCCGAATAAGCCCCAAGGAGCACAAGCTCGAGGGAGGCCGGCCCAGCAAAAAGTCCCCGCCATCGCTAATCGACCCGATACTGTTATCAACCCAGTGCGTGTCCAAGCCCTCACCCGAACGGAGTCACAAGAGATGGAGGAAAAAGTGATTACATGTATGATTTACATTTTGGAAAATTCTGCAGTAGCTTTATTTGATTCTGGAGCTACACATTCATTTATATCATACCAATTCGTAATTACACACTCACTACGGGTAGAGGAAACCAGTAGTACTATACATGTAGAATCCCCAGTATATAGATTGGCAAGTATAAATCAAATCTGCAAAGCATGTCCTATCAGGATAAGAACAAAAATATTGGAAGCTGATCTCATCCTATTACCCATGACAGAGTTTGATGTTATATTAGGGATGGATTGGCTAAGTCAATGGGGTGCAACAATTGATTGTAGAAATAAAAAGGTGCAATTTAAAGCACCAAAAGATGAAATAGAGATCAGTAAAATAAGACAGCTAGAAAACACAATAAGGATGGTATCAGCTATGAAAGCAGCTAAGCTAATGCGCCAACAATGTACAGCTTATCTGATCTCTATAAACATAATAAGAGATGAGGTACCTATGGAACAAATTCCAGTGGTAAAGGAATTTCCAGATATTTTTCTAAAAGAGCTATGTAATTTACCACCAGAAAGAGAGATGGATATGGAGTTAGAAATTATTCCAGGAACAGCCCCAATATCTAAGGCCCCATATAGGATGGCACCAGCCGAATTGGCTGAGTTGAAAGTACAAATTCAAGATTTATTAGATAAGGGGTTTATTAGACCCAGTGCATCACCTTGGGGAGCTCCAGTATTATTTGTAAGGAAAAAGGATGGGAGTTTGAGACTCTGTATTGATTATAGAGAATTGAATAAAGTAACAGTAAAAAATAAGTACCCACTCCCAAGAATAGATGATCTTTTTGATCAGTTGAAAGGAGCTTCTACATTTTCAAAAATTGATTTACAGTCAGGTTACCACCAGTTGAGGATATGTCCAAAGGACATCCATAAAACAGCATTCAGAACAAGATATGGGCATTATGAATTCTTAGTCATGCCATTTGGACTAACGAATGCCCTAGCTATGTTTATGGATATGATGAACAGAATTTTTCGAGAATTTTTAGATCAATTTGTGGTGGTATTCATTGATGATATATTGATTTATTCAAAGACAGAAGAAGAACATGAGAAGCATTTAAGGATAGTGTTGGAAATTCTTCGAAGGGAGAAATTATATGCTAAATTCAAAAAATGTGAGTTTTGGTTGAAACAGGTAGCCTTTCTCGGCCACATTATATCCGAGAAAGGAGTACAAGTAGATCCTCAAAATATTGAGGCAATAACAAAGTGGCCACAACCAACAAATATCACGGAAATAAGAAGTTTCCTAGGGTTAGCTGGCTACTACAGAAGATTTGTGGAAGGATTCTCACAATTGTCAGCTCCACTCACAAAGTTGACAAGGAAAGGAGTTAGGTATGAATGGACACAGGAATGTGAGAATAGCTTCCAAGAATTAAAGAAAAGACTGGTAAAAGCTCCAATTCTAACACTACCTACGGAGAAGGAAGGGTTTGTGATCTATAGTGATGCCTCAAAGAAAGGATTAGGATGTGTACTGATGCAAAATGGAAAAGTTATATCATACGCATCCCGACAACTCAAGCCAAATGAGGTAAACTATCCAACCCACGATTTAGAATTGGCAACAGTAGTCTTTGCCTTGAAAATTTGGAGACATTATTTATATAGAGTTAAATGTGAGGTCTATACTAATCATAAGAGCCTCAAGTACATTTTTACTCAAAAAGAGTTAAATATGAGGCAGAGAAGATGGCTCGAGTTACTAAAGGATTATAACCTCGATATTTTATATCATCCAGGCAAAGCCAATGTAGTAGCCGATGCGCTAAGTAGAATTATTAGCTTAGCTCATCTCATCACAAAGGAAGAAGGGCTACTACAAGAATTAAGACAATTAGAGCTAATTGTAATCCCACCTGGGGTACAAGTTGGATTGTCTCAATTACAAATCCAGTCGAATTTATTTGAGCAAATTAAAATGACTCAACAAGAAAATAGGGATTTCAAGAATTATGTGGAGAAAATGATTAAGAAAAATCCCAGTGAATACATACAAGATGAACAGGGGATCTATAGATATAGGGGTCGCCTGTGTATACCTGATCAAGAGGAAGTAAAGGAACATATATTGAAAGAAGCACATTTCTCTCCATTTTCGATGCATCCAGGTAGCACCAAGATGTATCAAGACATCAAAAAGATGTATTGGTGGAATAATATGAAGAGAGAAATTGCTGAATATGTGGCTAAGTGCCTAACATGTCAAAGGGTTAAAGCTGATCATCAGAGAACCCCTAGAAAATTACAGTCGCTAGAAGTCCCAGAATGGAAATGGGATGATATTTTTATGGATTTTATTGAAGGGTTGCCAAGAACCCATAATGGAAATGATGCTATTGTTGGAAATATGTGGAAAACTAGCTAAATCTATGTTTTGATGATTAACAAACTAAATTTGAGTAAGTCTTGGCTACTAACAAGTTTGTGGAAATGTTTAAGGAATATTCATTTGAAGAAAATCAAGTATGGAAGCCAAGTCGTATACCAAGTCGACTCCAAGATCGACTTCAAGAAGTCAAATCTGTCCAGAGCTGAAAAGGGGAGAAGAACAAGTGAAGTCGCAGGCCAAGTCGACTCCAGGTGCGACTTAGGAAACCAAGTCGCAGACGAAGTCGACTCCAGCATCGACTTCAAGCATCCAGAGTTGAAAAAGTGGAAACGGACATGACGAAGTCGCAGGCGAAGTCGACTCCAGGTGCGAGTTGGGCGAAGTCGCAGACGAGGTCGACTCCAACTTCGACTTGAGGAGTTCAGACTTGAAGATTGAAGTTTCAATCTTATTCCAAGGATCCATTTGGAATTTATCAAATCCAAATAAGATGCAAAGTTCATTCTCAAAAAGCAACTGAAGTTTCTTGAAGATCAAAAGCTAAGATTTATATTCAAAGTTCAAATCAAGTCTATCAAGTCCAAAGCTAATCTTCAAGCTTATTCTAAATGAAGAAATATCCAAGTCATGAAGACCAATTTAACAAAGTACAAGCCAGTTCAAGAAGATCAAGGTGTTCTTGCAAAAGACCACGCCAAGTCGCAACCCAAGTCGACTCCAGGATCGACTTGAGTTGAGGACTGAAGGCCAAGTTGACCCAGACTCGGACTTGGAAATCTGAAGAACTGGAGTCGCACACGAAGTCGACTCCAGGTGCGACTTGGAAGCCAAGTCGCAGGCCAAGTCGACTCCACATGCGACTTGGGTCGCAACGGTCGGAATTAATTCGAACGTTGGCGCATTAAATGCGCGCCACCTACCTTCTAACGTTCGGATTCCCTCCAAAATTATAAATAGCATTCATGGTGGACGAGGGAAGTAGTTGGAAAACATTAAGTGAGCATAACTCCTATCTACAAGAGCATTAAAGTGATCAAGCCAATCAAGAGAGGAAGAATTGTGCTTCAAGTTGCAAGAGCTACATTCAGAAACTTCAAAGCCATCATCTACAAGTTCTTCCCTGCGCTAAATCGTTTCTACACACCTGTAAAGTGTAGTTTACTTTTATTATTTACTTGTTTGTGTTGAACTTGATTTAGCTTGCGTAGCTAAGATCAAGTGGTAGCAAAGTAGTGTGTGATTGGAGTGTGACTCATCACCTACTTGTGCTAAGTGTTATATGCCCCCTAGAGCTAGAATCTAGAAGAGAGCAAGAGGCTCTGGTTGTATATGCCCCCTAGAGCTAGAATCTAGAAGAGAGCAAGAGGCTCTAGTTGTATTCGCGGAATACAATAGTGGAACCCAAGTCACAAGGAGTGTGAGCTTGGAAGAGTGGAGTAGGGAGGTTGCCCGAACCACTATAAAATCCTTGTCTACTTGCTTTTATTTCTGCTCTCTTTATTACTTTGCTTTCCATTCAGTTTCTTCATTCAAGGGGAATAATTCTACAAGGGGTTAAGTTTTTTAAGTTACCAAAGAAATTTTTAAGAACCCAATTCACCCCTCCCCTCTTGGGTTTTGCCATCTATTCGGGACCCAACAAGTGGTATCAGAGCAGGTCTTTGAGTTAAACCAAAAAGATCTATTGATATGCCATCCCAATCGATTCCCGTTCCCGCTTTTGCTGAGGGCCAATCATTCACTAGGCCACCATTGTTTGATGGGAACAACTTTGGTTATTGGAAGCTTCGTATGAAGCAACTCATCATGGCTACCGATATGGATTCTTGGATTGCTATCCAAGACGGTGTAACTTTGCCAATTGATGAAAGAGCTTCCAAATGGACCGAAGAGGAAGTAAGAACCGTCAAGAGCAATGCTAAGGCTATGAACTCTTTATTTTGTGCTCTTACGGCTTCGGAATATGATAGAGTATCATCTTGCCTAACCGCCAAGGAGATATGGGATACTCTAACATCCATTTATGAAGGAACCTCTCAAGTCCAAGGGACTAGGAGAAATATCTTGATAGGAGAATTGGAAAGTTTTAGAATGCTAGACACTGAAAATATTTCTGAAATGTTTGCAAGATTTTCTAAGATTACTAATGCTCTCAAAGGTCTTGGAAAAGCTATCTCTGAATCCGAACAGGTGATGAAGATACTAAGAGCTCTACCGGATTCATGGACTCCAAAGATTACAGCTATTGAAGAAGCCAAAGACCTAAACACTTTGAAGCTAGAAGATCTTATTAGCTCATTAATGTCACATGAGCTAATTAGGAGAAGAAACGAAGATAATCACAAAGGGAAGAGAACCATTGCACTCAAGGCCACTCACAATTCAGATGGATCCACCTCTTCATCTCACAACGATGATGAAGACATTGCTCTTCTCACTAGCAAATTCCGGAAATTTATAAGAAAAGAAAAGAACCTCAAAGACTTCAAAGAAAGACCACATAAAGAAAAGAAAAAGGAGGTTACAAAATGCTACCGATGCGGGGGCGTAGGACATATGCAAGCTCAATGTCCTACACCAGAAGAAAGGCCAAAGGAGAGTCATGAAAGAAGAAAATACCAAAGGCCAAGAGGAAGAGGCATGTTCGTCAACAAGGAGACTTCATCAACATGCAGCTCTTCAACCGACGAAAATGATGCAGCCAACTGTGCAAGAATATGTTGCATGGCACGAATCGAGCAAGAAGAGGACTTGCTATGCTTAAACGCGACTGAAGTTTTGGAAGAACAATCCACCTCAACCAAATGTACAAGCAATGATGAGGTAACTTCCAAACCTTGCTATTCTCAATCAAGTTATTCTTCTTTTCAAAATTGCCTCAAATGTGCTGAATTAGAAGAACTACAAACTGCCTATGATTCATTATATGAGGAAATCAAAAAGCTAGGAAACAAGTTGTCCTCAAAGAAACAACAATGCAACTTTGTTATTATTGAAAATGGAAAACTAGCTGAAAAATCAACAAAACTGAAAGAAGAAAATGAATCATTGTTGAAAGAAGTAGAGAAACTGAAAAAGGAGAACAAATCCTTAAATGAATCATTAGCAAAGTTCTCTAATCCAGGAGAAAGTGTAAAGATGTTTCTGAACATGACCTCCCAAACAAACAAAAGAGGTCTTGGATACAATACATTTGAGCAAGGAGAAAGTGGCAAATCAAATGTGCCTACACTTGGGAAATATCAAACCAAAATTGCACCTATATACAAGCCACAAAGGAGAAATATTATGTGGACTAGAAGGCCAACATTTGAACCAAAATATACTTGGAGGCCTACTCATAGATTACCAATGGCTTGCAATTTTTGCAACAAAATGGGTCATAAAGTTTATAAGTGTAACTTTAAGAGATTATTTGACCATGGTGCAAAACTAGTTTGGGTTCCAAGGAACACAAGATTTGGACTTTCTAAGTTGGAGCAACAAAGGTTGAATAATATTACTAACCCAAATGGACCCATAAAATGGGTACCAAAGAGATAAGGATTATTTGTTTACTTTTCAGATTTGTTTAAAGGCAAAGGCAAATAATGTATGGTTCATGGATAGCGGTTGTTCAAGGCACATGACTGGAGAAAGAAATTTGTTTCACAAACTTAAGCCTTGCAACGACGGAACGGTTGCCTTTGGAAATAATGAGAAAGGTAAAATCAAAGGTAAAGGAAATATTTATAGTAGTTCAAATGCATGCATGAAGGATGTTTTGTTTGTTGAAGGACTCAAGCATAACTTAATGAGCATTAGCCAATTATGTGATAAAGGATATAAAGTTGTGTTTGAATCATCTATATGTAATGTATTTGATGGAGAACATATCATGTTTAGCGGAAAAAGGCATGGAAATGTATATTTGGTTTCACTTGATGAACTAGATGGTCAATGTCTAATGGCCATTGATAATGATCCATGGGTTTGGCATAAAAGGCTTGGACACATAAATATGAGAAACATAAAAAGCCTATGGAAAAAGAATTTGGTGAAAGGCTTGCCTAAATTGAAATATGACAAAGACAAAATATGTAAGGCATGTCAATTATCTAAACAACCAAAGATGTCTTTTTCTACCAAAAAAGAGATTTCCACCACAAGGCCACTTGAATTGCTACACATGGATCTATATGGGCCATCCGACATTTTAACCATTGGTGGAAAGAAATATGTGTTTGTCATAGTTGATGATTTTTCAAGATTTACATGGATAATTCTCTTAGCTAGTAAAGACGAAGCCTTCTCTATGTTTGAAACTCTTGTAAACTTGGTGGAAAATGAAAAACAAAGTACCATTATATCTATAAGGAGTGATCATGGTGGTGAATTTGAGAACAAACGATTCATAGAATTATGTAATGAAAAAGGAATTCACCACACATTTTCTGCACCAAGAACTCCACAACAAAATGGAGTAGTGGAGAGGAAAAATAGAACTATACAAGAGATGGCTAGAACTATGCTAAATGAGAGCAAATTATCTAAGAAGTTTTGGGGTGAAGCTGTAAGTACAACTTGTCATGTATTGAATCGAGTTACCATTAGAACAATCTTGAAAAAGACCCCATATGAGCTATGGAAAGGAAAGAAACCAAACATATCTTATTTTCATACTTTTGGATGCACATGTTATGTTTTGAACAATGAAAAAACCAACTTGGGAAAACTAGATGCTAAAAGTGATGAAGCTATATTCCTTGGTTATTCATCAAATAGCAAAGCATATAGAGTTTTCAATAAACGAAACCAAGTTGTAGAAGAATCCATACATGTTATTTTTGATGAGACTAACCCTTGCTTCAAAAGAAAGGATGATTTAAGTGATGCAGATGACATAGCAAGCAATCTTGAAAAATTGCATATGGAAAAGCAAGAGGAATTCTTGGAGGAAAGGGTAAGTGAAGGTAACAATTCTTATAAACCTCCAACTGACTTAAAGTTCAAACATGCACATCCAATTGAACAAGTTATAGGAAATGTGTATGAAGGTGTAAAGACTAGAAGGTCAAAGCAAAATGTTTGTGGACAATATGCTTTTGTTTCTAAAATTGAACCTTCTAATATTGATCAAGCTCTTGATGATGAAAATTGGATTATAGCAATGCAAGAAGAGCTAAATCAATTTGAAAGAAATCAAGTTTGGCATCTTGTTCCTAGACCAAATGATTGTACAGTTATTGGTACCAAGTGGGTCTTTAGGAACAAATTAGATGAAAGTGGACTTGTAGTGAGAAACAAAGCTAAACTTGTGGCAAAAGGATATTCACAAGAAGAAGGAATTGACTTTGAAGAATCCTATGCACCGGTTGCTAGATTGGAAGCAATTCGCATATTACTAGCTTTTGCATCTCACGTGAACTTTAAATTGTTTCAAATGGATGTTAAAAGTGCATTCCTGAATGGTTATATAAATGAAGAGGTGTATGTAGAACAACCACCTGGATTTGAGGAAAAAGATCAATCTAAATTTGTATATAAGTTGACCAAAGCACTATATGGATTAAAACAAGCTCCAAGAGCTTGGTATGAAAGACTAAGCAAATTTCTGATTGATCATGATTTTCAAAAGGGAAAGGTAGACACCACCTTGTTTATCAAGTATAAAGAAAAGGATATTTTGATCATTCAAATTTATGTTGATGATATTATTTTTGGTGCTACTAATGAAACTCTTTGTCAAGAATTTTCTGAGCTTATGCAGAAAGAATTTGAGATGAGCATGATGGGAGAACTCAATTTCTTCCTTGGACTGCAAATCAAGCAACTAAATGAAGGAATCTTCATAAACCAGTCCAAATACATTAAAGAGATGCTCAAGAAGTTTAGCATGGAGAATAGCAAAGGAGCAAACACGCCCATGAGCTCTACAATCAAGCTTGACAAAGATGAGAAGGGCAAAGTAGTTGATTTAAAATTGTATAGAAGCATGATAGGTTCCTTATTGTATTTAACTGCTTCTAGGCCAGATATTTTGTTTAGTGTGTGTATGTGCTCTAGATTTCAATCATGCCCAAAAGAATCACACTTGGTAGCTGTGAAAAGAATTTTTAGATATCTAGTAGACACTACCAATTTAGGACTATGGTATCCAAAGGGCTCTAATTTTGATCTAATCGGCTACTTGGATGCGGATTTTGCTGGTTACAAAGTAGATAGAAAAAGCACTAGTGGAACATGTCAGTTTCTTGGAAGCATGTTGGTTTCATGGTTTTCAAGAAAACAAACTAGTGTTGCTCTATCTACGGCGGAAGCCGAATATATTGCCGCCGGGAGCTGTTGTGCCCAATTACTTTGGATGAAACAGCAACTTAGGGACTATGACATGGATTTTAAAGATATACCTATCAAATGTGACAATACCAGTGCCATATGTCTAACCAAGAATCCAGTCTTGCATTCTAGGACCAAACATATAGACCTTAGACATCATTTCATTAGAGAACATGTAGAAAATCATGACATATGTTTGGTATATGTAAGAACAGAGGATCAAATTGCAGACATATTCACAAAAACCCTAGCCAAAGAAGCATTCTATAAAATTAGAAATGACATGGGAATGATTGAGTTAGGCTAGCATAAACTTAGGGGAGCACCTGTTTAGGGGGAGCAATCCCACCTATCTCTTTCTTTACCCTCTAATCTTTTTGATTTATTGACAAAAAGGGAGAGAAGAATAGGATTTGAGGATTTGAGATCCTTATGATTATGCTTAAGGAGAAAAGAGTAGGATATGATTGGGGAGAAGAGTTTGAATGTGTGTTAAATATTGAAGGATTGCATGAGCATATGATAAATGATTGCATGAGTTTAAGTATGATTTCAAAATGCATAATGAACATGATATTTTAAGCAATTGAAAGGTATACACTCAAATCGGTTTTGTCAATCATCAAAAAGGGGGAGATTGTTGGAAATATGTGGAAAACTAGCTAAATCTATGTTTTGATGATTAACAAACTAAATTTGAGTAAGTCTTGGCTACTAACAAGTTTGTGGAAATGTTTAAGGAATATTCATTTGAAGAAAATCAAGTATGGAAGCCAAGTCGTATACCAAGTCGACTCCAAGATCGACTTCAAGAAGTCAAATCTGTCCAGAGCTGAAAAGGGGAGAAGAACAAGTGAAGTCGCAGGCCAAGTCGACTCCAGGTGCGACTTAGGAAACCAAGTCGCAGACGAAGTCGACTCCAGCATCGACTTCAAGCATCCAGAGTTGAAAAAGTGGAAACGGACATGACGAAGTCGCAGGCGAAGTCGACTCCAGGTGCGAGTTGGGCGAAGTCGCAGACGAGGTCGACTCCAACTTCGACTTGAGGAGTTCAGACTTGAAGATTGAAGTTTCAATCTTATTCCAAGGATCCATTTGGAATTTATCAAATCCAAATAAGATGCAAAGTTCATTCTCAAAAAGCAACTGAAGTTTCTTGAAGATCAAAAGCTAAGATTTATATTCAAAGTTCAAATCAAGTCTATCAAGTCCAAAGCTAATCTTCAAGCTTATTCTAAATGAAGAAATATCCAAGTCATGAAGACCAATTTAACAAAGTACAAGCCAGTTCAAGAAGATCAAGGTGTTCTTGCAAAAGACCACGCCAAGTCGCAACCCAAGTCGACTCCAGGATCGACTTGAGTTGAGGACTGAAGGCCAAGTTGACCCAGACTCGGACTTGGAAATCTGAAGAACTGGAGTCGCACACGAAGTCGACTCCAGGTGCGACTTGGAAGCCAAGTCGCAGGCCAAGTCGACTCCACATGCGACTTGGGTCGCAACGGTCGGAATTAATTCGAACGTTGGCGCATTAAATGCGCGCCACCTACCTTCTAACGTTCGGATTCCCTCCAAAATTATAAATAGCATTCATGGTGGACGAGGGAAGTAGTTGGAAAACATTAAGTGAGCATAACTCCTATCTACAAGAGCATTAAAGTGATCAAGCCAATCAAGAGAGGAAGAATTGTGCTTCAAGTTGCAAGAGCTACATTCAGAAACTTCAAAGCCATCATCTACAAGTTCTTCCCTGCGCTAAATCGTTTCTACACACCTGTAAAGTGTAGTTTACTTTTATTATTTACTTGTTTGTGTTGAACTTGATTTAGCTTGCGTAGCTAAGATCAAGTGGTAGCAAAGTAGTGTGTGATTGGAGTGTGACTCATCACCTACTTGTGCTAAGTGTTATATGCCCCCTAGAGCTAGAATCTAGAAGAGAGCAAGAGGCTCTGGTTGTATATGCCCCCTAGAGCTAGAATCTAGAAGAGAGCAAGAGGCTCTAGTTGTATTCGCGGAATACAATAGTGGAACCCAAGTCACAAGGAGTGTGATCTTGGAAGAGTGGAGTAGGGAGGTTGCCCGAACCACTATAAAATCCTTGTCTACTTGCTTTTATTTCTGCTCTCTTTATTACTTTGCTTTCCATTCAGTTTCTTCATTCAAGGGGAATAATTCTACAAGGGGTTAAGTTTTTTAAGTTACCAAAGAAATTTTTAAGAACCCAATTCACCCCTCCCCTCTTGGGTTTTGCCATCTATTCGGGACCCAACAGCTATATGGGTCATAGTAGATAGATTATCAAAAGTAGCTCATTTCCTAGCCATCAAGAAAAATTTTACTGCTGAGCGACTGGCTAAAATTTATTATAAGGAGATAGTGAGACTGCATGGAGTACCTAAGTCAATAGTTTCCGATCAAGATTCCAGTTTTACATCTCGATTTTGGAAAAGTTTACATCAAACCTTAGGTACGCAGCTGAAATTCAGCACAACATTTCATCCTCAAACTGATGGACAGACAGAAAGGGTAAATCAAATAGTAGAGGATATGCTGAAAATGTGCACAGTAGAATTTGGAGGATCATGGGATGAATATTTGGCTATGGCAGAATTTGCTTATAACAACAGTTATCAAACAAGTATTCAAATGGCTCCATTTGAAGCTTTATATGGACGAAAATGCAGAACTCCTCTAAACTGGGATGAAGTGGGAGAAAGAAAATTGGCTCCAGACCTCTCAAAGAGAATGGCGGAAAAAGTTCAAGTGATTCGCCAGTGTATACTCACAGCCCAGAGCAGGCAAAAGAGTTACACCGATTGCAAAAGAAGGGATTTAAATATCCAAGTTGGGGATCACGTATTTGTTAAGGCAACACCATTCAAAGGAGTCACCCGGTTTGGAAAGAAGGGAAAATTAAACCCAAGATATGTTGGGCCCTTTGAAGTTTTGGAAAAGATAGGCAATCTAGCCTATAGAATAGCTCTGCCACCAGCCCTCAGTGCCATCCACAATGTGTTTCACATCTCCATGCTCAGGAAATATGTTTCCGATCCAACCCATGTGTTGATAGCGGAAAATTTGCCAATACAAGAACACTTGAACTATGAGGAGAGACCAATCAAGATACTGGATTTCAAGATCAAGAAGCTTCGGAACAAAGAAATTGAGTATGTAAAGGTTCAATGGAATCGATATTCAGAATCCGAAGCCACATGGGAGTTACGGGAAGAAGTTGAAAGAAAGTACCCTCAATTATTCGAAGAAAGATAGGTTTTGGGACGAAACCTATTGTAAGGGGGGAGAATTGTGGAACCCTGACCGTATACACGTTATTTTGACCGTATACGCGTCATTTCGACACTTGTAATTTTGAAGATTATTTTATGAATAAATAAAGATTCATGAACCTTATTAATGGACATGTGTATTTGAGGTTGAAATAATGCAATTGGGAATTTAACCCCGTAAATAGTGCACGTGAATAGTAAACGTGAATAGTAAATAGGGGTTAAGATATATGATTAAGAGTTAATCACTTGGATTAACTTAATCATAAAAGAAAAAATAGAGATTTAATCACTACAAGACAAAATAGCAATTCTTTTGGATATTTTAATCAAAATTCGGATTTATATGGAAAAATAGAAAAAAATTCATAAATTGCAATCCGGGCGTCGAAATTCGATGAAATTTTTTATGGATGGTTAAAAATTTATGATGAACATAATGAATGGATTAAGATGTGATAAAAATCACAAATCAAAGGTCAAGATAAAACGTCAAATGAAAAAAATCAAAAAGTAGCTTAACTTTTATTAAATGCTACTTTTGACTTTTTTTAAAGAATAAAAAAATAAAAAAGAAAAATTTAATGAAAAGAAGCAAGGGCAGGGGGCGTGATCTGGGGAATTAATTGCCATTTGACTTTGATCAATAGTCCAAATTCATCCAAATAAAAAATCAATGGTTTAGATTTAATTAGCTTAAAATTAATTAAATTAAAAAATAAAAAAATAGGAAAAATAGGCCTGCAAAATAGGGCTGCTGGAGCAAGGTAGGGAGGCTGCACAAGGCTCTAAGCACCTTTGGAGAATTAGAAAAAAACACCTTTGCAAGTTTACACCCTAAGCTAGAGGGGGTAAATTGCAAATTCATGAAAAATGAACCCCTATAAATAGAGGAGCAGGCCATGGACAAAATTCACAGCCATCCCAGCTCAAAAATCACTTGAGCAACTTCATTTTCCATCCCCATACGTTTTAGCCTTGAAGAATAGAAGATTGGAGAGAGAAAGTGCGAGAAAAAGAGGCGTATCTCCACTTCGGGTAAGTAATCTCTACCCAAATTTCTTTTGGATGTTAAGTAAGGTAAAACAATGCTTAGATAATCCCCAAGCATGAGAAAATAAGTATAGATATAATGTTTAAATGGAATTATGCCAAAATATCAAAAATTTGGAGTGAAGATAGGGTATTCGGGAAGATAGCATATGATATGTGAAAATAATGCTTCAAAATTGATAAATGATGATTTGGGATGTATGATTATGATAAATATGATGTTGGAATAATGATATATTAATTTCATGATTTTTGGAATTAAGGATTATGCTTAAGTGAATTTATGTTGATTTTTAGTATATGGAGAAAATGATTTTTCTGGCCAAGTAAATGATGATAAATTCAAAATGTATGAAATGTCCTATGATATACTAGGCATAAGGTATGTCATGGTATTTTTTATTTTTGGAAAAAATATCAATTTTTGGAACCCATGAACAGTAACCACGTCTCTGTGAACAGTTTCTCGGATGAACAGTAATCGGCTACAGTAATTGCTACAGTAACAGCGTGATTTTGAAGAAAATTTGAGATTGATATTTAAATATGAGGATGAAAATTTTGAAGAACTTATGGATAAAAATATCCACATAAAGAAATAATGCCCGAATAATATAGAGCATGCATGGGAAGCAGCTTGAATAGAAGAAATGAAAATATCATTTCTCCTTGAATAGGAAAAGGGAAAGAGAAGGTCGAAGACACCTCCTAAGAAGGTAAGCAAGTTATATGTTTTGCAAATTATTTCTAAAATGCTTGAAATTGTTTGCAAGTTGCTTTATAAAATTTATTTAAGGTTGGCCATACCTATAACTGCTTTACATGAACTGAAGTTCGTTTTGCGAAATTATTTATTAAATACTTTTTATGAAATTGTTTATGATTTGCAAATATCATGCCGGCATGTGTATGAGAATGAGCATGTGCACGAGGAATAGGCCTTAGTCGAGGTAGTAAGCGGACCGGATGTCCCCCTCGCTATTGCCAAGTCGCTTAATAGGCCCAGGCCGGCGGCGACCTTCCTGAAATGGGAGCATGTATGGGATGGGCGCCTAGCTAGCGTCGCATCTAAAGGAATATCATGAATGCTATGTATGCATTGCATTTGCATTTTATGAAATGCATGAAAATGATTGAAAAATTATGCATAACTTGCTTACTGAGTATTATTACTCACCCATGCTTTTTCAACAACAGACAGGATATGATGATGAAGGCAGCATGCCAAGTGTTATGTAGTTTTTGATATAAATAATGTTTATGTAAACTTTATGTAAAGTCAACGATGATAATTTTGAGATGAAAAGGGAATATTTTTATTCCAATGAAAATGTTTATGGAATAGTTTTTTATCATAACTGTGTTATGTGAAATATATTTCAAATTGGATGAATGATGGGAATTTTCCATGTATTGATGAAAAAAAAAATCCTGCCGTGTGATCAGGGCAACAATCCTGAGTCACGTTTACCAATCAAAACGATCCCGGAGTAAGGCTTCTAGGCACCTCGGTTTGGGGCGCCACAATTTTCAAATGGCATGCCAACATGGATTTGAATGATGCTTTCATTGAACCAATGTTTAAATTGATGGTGCAAAGAATTCTCTACATGAGAATGATAAGTTGCCATGTGTAAGAGGTATATAATGTCGGGGTGACGAAAGTCATGCATGGAATGGAAATCAAGTAGGCTAGTCGAGGTAGTAAGTGGACAAAGAGTCCCCCTTGACGTTGCCAAGTCGAAAGGTCCGGCGCTAAGGATGAAAAAGATCATGTTATGAAAGGATGTTCCCCGAGCTAGCATACCCTCACATGAAAGATTATGTCATGAATGGAAATGATGCATTTGCACATCTAATGTTTATGAAATGCCCAAAAACTGGGATTTACGAATGATTTATGAAAGGTTTCCATGAATGATTTATGAAAAGGTTTCTATTCCATTGATAGTTGATCACTTGCTAAGTGTCTCCTATCGAATGGAGAGAAATGCATTTAAACGAGAATGAAAGATGCTTGCTTATTGAGTTTCAACTCATGTTTTGGTTTCCCCCCTTAAACAGGTGCAGGAAAAATTCAAGTGATGAAAGACATGTTCTTGCTGAGAAAGGAGAAAGGAATTATATGATTGAATGCCCTAAGGGATATGGTACTGTTAGTATATATGTTCAGTATACCTTGCATAGGTATTATATGATTGAGAAGGTAAAAGATTTAAAATGCCTTGTATAGATATGATATGACTGAAACAAGGAATGCCTTAAAAGATAAGTGCTTGCATGCTAAGAGTTGATGGATCCTTGTTATTGACATAGAATGAAAAAGACATGTTAGGTCAAGAGGACCTTTAATGTAGAAGAAACAAGTTAATATATTATGAATGATATGTAGAATTGATTACAAGTGTATTGTCGCTTGTAAGATGAATGGTGTGGAATGCAAAGACATGAAATGATGATGGATAAAAGAAATGAAAAAAAATAATTTTTGGACGAGATTCAATTAAGAACCGCCGCGTGATCAGGGCAACAATCCTGAGTCACGTTTACCAATCAAAAAATGATCCCGGAGTAAAGCTTCTAGGCACCCTGGTTCGGGGCGCCACACTCTGTAACACAGTGGGAATTATTGGATATTTATCCACTTAATCTTGACTCATTGGGAGTTTATATCATTTAACACATTCCAATTTACATCAAATGCCCTTTTAGGTCATTATAACATCTGAATATACACATGTTATATCGTAAAATTCATATTCACTCATAATATGATAATTCATACCTTAGCATTTGTCCATAAAAATTTTCGCCATCCATAGTCACATAATCATAACATTAATCTCATACAACATCAAGATAATCATTTAGTGTCATCATATAACCATTCGTTTATAAATTTGTATATAGGTGTTCATAAAATTTCATTAATTTTTGAAGCTCCACCTGTGCTCCTTGCTTGGTTCTTTCTTTCATCTATCTTTAGGGTTTGGAAAATAAAATCATGAGTCGGAACTCAATAAGCTATAAGGATTTCAGGCAATTCATTTTCATTTAAAACATCTTGGAAGACAATATTATACCCACTCGAGGGTATAAAATATAATTTCTTATACCCGTCAAGGGTATATCATAAACAATAAAATGCATTATTCTTAACATGACATCATAGGATAGTGGCTAGCCAGGTAACCATCCGTCTCCAACGTCTCTCCCAATCCAGGGAGGCGCCGCTGGCCCAAGGCCTATCTTAGCGACTTGGCTGCACCAAAGGGGGACAATTGGTCCGCTTACACCTTTGAGGTAGACCTCATGCTTTGTGCACATGAATCTTTCATAAACCTTATTTTTGACATGCTAGCATGATTTTTCATTCGTAGCTTCTTAAAACATAATTTTTCATCAATATTTGATAAAGCATAACATGAAACATTTATCATAATTGAAATTCCATTTTAACATATATTGAACTAAAGGAATGACCATCCTTAAATAACATGGAAAGAATTTCATCAATCAATTGTAAAATGATTCAAACATTTAGAACATCATTAACATTCATTTTATCATATTTTGATCAAACATGAAGCATTTAGAAAATCGCTTGCTTACCTCTTTCGCTTTAGCTTTCCGAGTCAACTTTCTCTTTGCCTTTGCCAATACACAAGAATGGGATTGCATTCATAAAATTTCATTTGCTTGCATACATTCAGTTTTCCAACCCATAATTCATTTCACACACAACCAACTTGAATTTCAAGTCGGGTGCACATACATAGCACTCACTCGTGCATCATACCATCCATTCTTTATTGCGTTTTAAACCCATATGTAGGGTAAACACATAATAACCATTCATTAATCATCATGTGGGGGTTTATATCTCCCATTTATCATTTTTCATCTATTTTCCACTTTTCCTACGTCGATGCTCATTTTAAGCACATAGTTGACGTCTTAGGCTTCATAAATTAATTTCAAAATTTGAGATTATACTTAATCATCAAAACAGAAACATAATTATGCATTTCATCACATATTCATGCATTTTTGCATTTTATCAATTTATATAAGTCATTTATCATTCATTCATACATGTCCTTCCATATATACCCACATTACAACACATATATTATGTGTTTCTTAAAATTTTTCAAAAGAGAAACTTGTATCTTATTTCAGCATGATTAAACCCCTTAATTAACATATAATTTATGGCTTAATTATGAAATTTTATTCCATTCATTAGTGGGTTCTAAAACAGCAATGTTAGGACCCATTTTTCACCCTTTCAACGTCTCTTTTGATACTTAAATCAAAACAGATTTTTAATCTATAAATTTCAGCAACTAATCATGATTTTATTAACCCAAATTTAGGTTAATATCACATATTTAAAATACATACATTGGTTTCTTCCTAAATAGCAATTTCTACACATGTTTTGGATACCTTTTTGCATTCCTCTTTGGACACTCCTTTACATACCCTTAAAAATCAGATTTAGGGCATACCTTCCAATCTTATTTTGGCTGTCCAAAGTACCCCAATCATAGGGTATTTTACCCTCTAAATCATCTATGATTTAATTATTTACAAAACAGCGACATGATATACATGTAAGGTACCGTTTTAGCCCCATTTGGACGTTTCTATGCATATGTCCAAAAAAATCAGATTTAGGGCTATCTCCTCCACCCCATGTAGGACGTCCAAAGGGTCCTTAATTTAGGATACTTTACCCTACAATTCACCCATAAATCATTTAAGTTACACCTTGCATCATATTTAACATAAAAATGGAAAAATCAGGTAACACATGAAACCCTAAGTTCCATTTTTGCTAAAATCTTTAGCATATAACCAAATCAACGTGTATAATCCATAAGAACATGAATCATGTCCTAATCGCCATGCTTAAACCAAACAGAAACTTAGCCTAGGGTTTCATGAAAATTCAAGATAGGTTTCATCTCAAAAATCAACCCTAGTTTCCATTTTCTCCCTCTTGCATCCTTAATTCCATATATAATATTCAATTCTTATTCAATACCCTAATCAAGGAAATAATTAATAATCCTTTAAGGATTCTTTATGTATCATATTCATGACTCATAAATAGAGGTAAGAAACTTGGTTGAAATGATTCAAAACTCAAGATTCACTTACTTGAATTGAATCAACTTTGAATCCAGCTTCCTCAGCTTGAATCCCCTTCTCTTTCTTCCCTTTTTCCTTGCTGAATTTGGCTTGCTTGGGGGACGTCTCTTGCTGCCTTGCTCTTGAGAAAATTTTCTCTCTCTAACTTAGCATATGGAAGGTCCAAGCATGTCCTCTCTTATATATATTTGATATTTTTTTCCAGCTTTTTGGGCCCACTTTTCCACATCACATGAGGGTAAATCAATGCCCTCTTATCCCTTAATGTGTTGGCTAATTCATATCCAAGTAAAATGTGTAATTACCATATATCAAAAATCATCAAAATCCATTGCATTGATGGGCCATATTGCTGTCCACCTTGGAAACGTCCCATGTAGCAACCATTTTTGGCATTTTGTGCCCAAAATTCCACTTGGTTTAATTGCTCTTTACTTACCCTAGGTGTCTAGGTAATTAGATACATATTTGGCAATTTTTAAAATTCAAAAAATCATGCATTATCTTTTTCTTTGGGCGTCACCCCTCGTGCCACCACTCCAAGCCTCATTGAAGCTACTCCTTAGCCTCTTAAACCATACATTAAAGCTCTTGATTATTCATGGATTTTTCTATTTTAGAAAATTCACAAAATCCACTTGAAATTACCCCCTTTTGACACCTCATTTGCGTCATTAAACATGCATTTAATCTCTTTGCTTTTACATAAATGCAATGCTACTTTATGGTGCACAAAGTCAAAGCTATGCGCCTTTTTCCGATTAAGCATATTCTCATGATAATTATCTTAATCCAACCCTTTCACAATGTTAATCATATATTTTTATCCACTCATTTCAAATTTCGTCTCAATACGACTTTTCCATCTCAATTTATGATCATTTGAAATTAACTTTTGGGTTTGTGATGAAAATAAATAATTATCATCCTAATCTCATCAAATTTTCCTTAATCCAATCCATCCATAAGATTGGGCACAAAATCATGTGCTTATCTTTCAAATTTCATCTCAATCCGCCTTATAGGCATCAAGTTATGAATTTTTTTGCATTTTTCAACTTAATTCCATAATTATCATTCTAATTCTCATTAATCAAATCATAATAATTAAAATAATTATTTATGACACATTATCATTTTTTAATCCTCATTAAGCCACTTTAGTCATATTGACTCACATTGAACTATGGCGATTAATCTTGACCACCATTCTTAATCATAACCCTAATTGCAAAAATTCACCAAATCATGAAAATCATCTATAAATCAACCAATTCATACATGAATCATAATTACAGTTTAAATGCACTTATATGAGCCCTACTTGGGTCTGGGTATTATAAAGAATTTCCAAAGCTAAAACTCAATTTGACTTATTTATGAACATGATTAAGACAATTTTTTCCTAAGAGCCTATCGTTGAGTGCATAATACTCATTTACCCTTATTAAGTTTGGAATTAAATTTTTTTCTGAACCTCAATTCCCACTTAATTGAACCAACTTTGAATCTGAATTTCAAGCTAAAAAGAATAATGAGAATAAGGTTTGACCACTTGGCTTGTGCAAATGATGAAAATGACTTCTTAGATACCCTGAAATATGGTTAGGGGAGTTATTTTTTTAAAAATATAGTTCTCTAGATACCCTGAAATATGGTGAGGGGAATTATTATTGGACTTGGTTTAAAAAAAATTATAAACCAAGGGTAAGAGCAGGCTAAAAAAAAATATAAAAAGCACTAAGTGTGGGGGTATCATTATTTTCTGTGCAAAATGAGGCTCAAATCATGTGGAGATGGTTCAATTTTTGACAAAATTTTAAAATTTTATTTCTTGTGCTGAACATAACTTTGTCCCACCAAAGTCCTTATGATTCTATGAGTTGGTTGATTGAGTTCGTAGAGGAAATTTGAATACAAGAATTTGATGAATGTATATGAGGTAATTTGCTTGATATTTTTTGAATTACTACCATTAATTGAATTATTGAATGTGTATTGAATAACTAGATAAAAGAGGAGGAATATGAGAAATAGTAGTTTATACTGTGGGAGTTTTTGAACTCTTAATGATTGAAAGCAGAAATAGTAACATGATGTACAGTATCAGTCAAATTAAAAGAGATTTTTGAGTGTGATTTTGACTAATATTGAAACACCAAGGTAAAATTTAAAAGGTAAAATTTGTACGTACTCTATTTTAGAGAACGTCCTGGAAGCTTGAGTTGAGGTCCGGAGAGCAAGAGAAGGTGTAGAGCACGAGGCAAGAGGAGAAGCAGCGAGTTGCTTGAGGCGGTCGACACACCATTGGAACTTCAAAGCAATAAGCTTTTCTATCTTTTCCTTTTTAATTTTAATTGCCTTGTTTAAGACGGATTTGAATTTGAATTTTATTTTGGACTTAAACATGCTCGGCTATGCCCTAAATTTAGGGTTTAGGATGTAGCTGTTGAAAACATGTGGAAAATAAGCCAAGTCTATGTTTTGATGATTAACAAATCAATTTGAATAAGTTTTGGTTACTAACATGTTTGTGGAAATGATTAAAGGTTATAAAATTGAAGAATATGAAGCATGGAAAGTCAAGTCAATTTCCAAGTCGACTCAGGCATCGACTTAGGCCAAGTCGATCACCAAGTCGACTCCAGCAACGACTTCAAGACGTCATTTCCTTCCAGAGTTGAAATCAAGAATGAGAGGTGCCGAAGTCGCATCCCAAGTCGACTCCGCTTGAGACTTGAGGCGAAGTCGTAGACCAAGTTGACGCCAGTAGAGACTTGGAGGCATCATTTTTCGTCCAGAGTTGAAATCGAGAACGAGAGTTGCCGAAGTCGCATCCCAAGTCGACTTCGCATGAGACTTGGGTGAAGTCGCAGACCAAATCAACTCCAGCATCGACTTCAATCGGACAGGGCAGAAACTTCAGAAGTCAAGTCGGGGATTAGGTCGATTTCAAGGTAGACTTGAGTCAAGTTGAAGACCAAGTCGACTTAGATATTTGACTTGGAACATATGAAGACTAATCCAAGTCCAAAGCAAGCAAGATGCATGAATTCAACCTATATACTGAACTTATTCATGCATATATTCAAGATTTTAAGGATTCAAAGTTTGCAAGTCATGGAGCTAAAAGGACATCAAGCTGGGATGATTATACTGAGTTGCAAAAGATATAATCAAGGGAAAACAACCAAACATGAAGAAATTCAAGCAAGCAAAGCATTCCAAGGATTTCAAGTTCAACTAGCAAGCTGAAGAAGTGAAGTCGCACCCGAAGTCGACTTCACCTGCGACTTGGGTCAAGTCTAGGACCAAGTCGACCCAGATTGGAACTTGAAGAAGTTGCGGAGAGCCAAAATCGCACCCGAAGTCGACTCCATCTGCGACTTGGGGAAGTCGCACCCGGAGTCGACTCCACCTGCTACTTGGGTCGCAACGGTCAGAAAATTTCCGAACGTTGGCTCATTAAATACACACCACCTACTTCCAAACGTTCGGATTTCCTCAACAATTATATAAGGCATTCAATATGAACGAGGAGGGTAGCTGAGAAATCATTGAATGAGCATAACTCCCATCTCTAAGAGCATTAAGTGATCAAGCTAACATCTAGAAGAAGAACCTTGCTTCCAAACTGCCAAGAGCTACTTGCTGAATCATTAAGCCTACGTTACAAGTTCTTCTCTGCGCCAAATTAGGAGATAAAATAATTAGTAATTAGTAATTAATAATATGAGAATGATGTTTAGTAGTTAAAATTGAATATTTAAAAATAGGGTTGAATACAATGTAGAAAATAACAATCAAAAGCTAAAGGAGTAATTTGGTAATTCTGTGAAATGAGCTCCGACTCAAATTACTTATTTTATTAACTTGGAGAAAGTAATGTTTTAGAATTAATAAAATTTATTACAAATGATAATTTTAGAATAATTTAATTTATACAAGGAATCACATTTTGACTAAATTACAAAGTTAGAATACATAGAGGTATCCATAAACGAATATCTTATGATGGAATATCTTGCTAAATCATGATTGAAAAAGTTAATTTCAGTTAAAATATTAATTGAAAAAGTATTATTTTTCAATGTGATGATTTCAACATTATACTAAAATATGATGCAAGGATGGATCCGATATTTATACAAGATAAGAAGAGCTCTTTTCTAATCTTTTTGATTTTATGTTGTAATGTATAATTGCGAGCATGAATATTTTGGATGCCATCATTTTCTAATTTTTGAGTAAATAAATGTTATTAGTTAGAATTATTTATTATGATGTCGAGTTTGACCTTTATTCATGTTAGCATTTGTATTATGACATTAGCATAATTGTTGTTAAGTCACTTTTATACTATTTATTTTGGATAACAATTGGATGAGAATTTGAGTGTTTTATATAGTTTGAATCATATTTTGATTAATTAAGTTTAGTTTTATAAACACTCAACAAATAATGTAATTTGTGCAAAGCAAGAGAAGTATATGCAATTTCAGTGTAAACAGGTCGAATTAACAAGCCTCGATGAAAGTGGGAGTCAATTGCAAATTTAATACTCACATTTGAAGAAAAACTGCGTTTAAAGCAATACACTATTCATGCATAATACTACTCATGTGGTATTGTTCACAAATGTACTGTTCATATGCGTTACTATTCATGTGCATTCTGTTCACGTTACTGCTCATACGCACTATTCACATATTGTTCATGTGCGCTATTCACCTCTACATAAACATTTGTGGAGAATGTCCTAAGGCATCTTAGAACGTCCCTAAAGCTAGGGCTGAGGTCCACAAGCAAGAGGAGTTACCTGGAGCGGTCTAGACACCATTAGGGCTTCCAATCAATAAGTTTCCCTTTCTTTCTTTCTTTCAATTTTAATTATTTTGTTTATGATAGAAATTAGATACAATATTATTTTGTATTTGATTTTGATTATAAACATGCTAGGCTAAACCCGTTATTTGGGGTTTAGGATGTAGCATGCATCCAATGTAGTGGATATTGTGATTTAATTATTTACGGTATTGTGAAACACACGATTTTTAATGAATATAGTTGGAATTTGTTCAAGGAGAAAATTGAAATTTTTAGGAAATGGAAGTGATTAAGTTATATGCCTTTGATTAAAATGAATGGGATTAGGATAATCAATTAAGCAAAGTGATTAAGTTAATCACTTTTACTTAAGTGTGCACAAGAGGACAAAAACCACTAAAAGACAAAAGTGGAGTAGAGAATGGTGAGGTGGCATGCTAATTAATGCCACATTTGTATTTTATTATATTTGTTATTTGATTAATTCATATCTTATGATATACAAGGTGGAATGGTATGAAAGTTTAAGAGAAAGCCTAAGTTGGCATGCCCTATATGATGAACGGTTTGGATTATGAAAAGTATGATTGGAAATGTGTTAAACAATTAGAGATTTCATGAATTAAATTGAACAGCTAATATCTTAGCCTATGGTTATCATCTTGAGATGAAAATTTTAATGAAAGGTAAATTTATGTGCCCTAAGTTATTAATGAATTTGATTATATCAAACCACCTTATAAAGCTCTAAATAACATGTGTTAAGAGGGATTAAATATTAAAGATGAGGATGTAATTAAGGCATTGACTTTTGATTATCCAAAGTGGATTTGCCATAAATGAGATGTAAAAGTCAACTTTGACTTTGGAACCCACTTTTGAGGTGTCAAGATGGGGTTGGTTGGAGCAAGATTAGGTCAATCAAAGTAAAGTGAAAAATTAATTAAGGAGCAGCCCTTGAACGTGTCCAAGCATAGGAATTTAGGGTATTTTTATTAAATTTTTAAAAAAATACAAAATGCATGATAAATATGGCTAAGAAGGGACACATGGATGGCTTAAAGTGGGAAGCAATAAAGCATAATGAATGGCTAGGATGAATGCAACAATTAATTAGGATAAAAATTATTTTAAATCATGAATAATGAGGTGGTATCAAGAGGGTTAGAAAAACACCCTATAAAGAAGAAATGGGCAGCCACTAGATGGACGTTTTTTGAGCATTAAGAGAGAGAGAGAGAGAACTTAGAAAAAATTAGAAAAAAAGAAGAAAAAAAAGGGGCAGCAGTGGTGGATGTCCCAAGCAAGCAAGGAAGAAAGGAAGAGAGAAAGGGAGAAAGAAAAGAAAAGAAATCTAGCAAGGAGGTGGAGAAGTTGGACGTTCAAACCGATTAGTTCATGAAATTTTATGTTGCTAATCATTAGCTTACTCTATGCTAAAGTGACGTTTTATATTAAGAGGGTTTATGAATGTTTAAGTTATGATTTAATAACCATTGAATGTTTGATGAATGTTTAAGTAAGTGGAATTCTTATATAGATTATGTATGGATATCTACAAGTGTAAAATGAAACATGTATACCTTCTTGTATCTTGGAATGTCCACACTTGAGTATATGGGAAGAAAAATTCTTTTTTATATGTTAATTTCATGATTAAACAGATGTTATATGTGAAATTTTCGAATTAAGAGCTAATGATAAGGGTTGGCATGTGTATTAAGTTAAGATGCAAGTATGGAGGTAAAACCTAGCAAAAATGGAACAAAATGGAACTGTTACAATAAGGAACAAAAATTCCAGAAATTTCATATGAAATTTAGTGTATTATACAAGCCCTTAAAATGACCACAAAAATGGTTAATAGGTAGGACCCTATGTATGTGTCATTAAGGTGCAATTGCATAAGTGAAATTTAACAAAATGAGGCCATAAGGGCTGTTTGGAAATGGATGACTAATCTCAGAAATATAATTGAAAATTAGCTTATATAAGTTGTAAATAAGCCCCTTGAATGATCGCAAAAAGGTTTATACCCTAGATGCTGGTATTGAATGAAATAAGTGAATAAATCACTAAGTTGTATGGGTAATTGCACATGTATAGGGTTGTTTTGAGGAAAAGATGGTTAATTCCAAAAATTTAATATGAATTGGGTTGTAATAGACCCTAAGTAAGTCTCTTGAATGATTATAAAAAGGTTTAATATCCTAGACTTGAGTATTGAACAAAATGAATAAGAAAGCACTAAAAAGGATGGGTATTTGTTTTAAAGAAAGGAATTAAGTAAATTTGACTTGTTATAAGTTAAAAACTAGTATTTGAAATGATTTCAAAAAGTTTAGCACTTTAAACATAATGATTGAATGAAATGATGAACAATCGCAAAGATTATATAAATATGTGGTTGTTAAAAAGATGTGGTGTATTAATAGAGAAAAGTATTTAAAGTTAACTTGCTTAGGATTAAATGCAAGTTGAAAATCATATGATATATATAAATATGTCATTTAAGATATGAGAATGGAATGAAGAAAATAAACCACTAACTAAGATTATACAGTTATGTGGTTATCAATGGACTTATGAGTAAGTCAAAATATATATATGTGACCATTAGCAAAGGCAAATATGGATTTCAAAAAATTGAATTAAAAATGGCTTGTTATAAGTTATAGATAAAAGCCATGAAAGATTTCAAAAGATAAAACCCTAGACATGGGTGTCAAATGAAATGAATAGCGTATTACTAAGGTAATATGTTATACATATATATGAGTTTCAAGAAAGGTAAATGGTGAAATTAGAAAGGGTTGGTTAAAATTAACTTGCTAAAGGGTGAGTTGAAATCATATGGAATATACATGTGACTTAAGAAATATGGATAATCATTTCAAAGAAATGTTTGATAAGAAATTAATTTGCTACAAAAGTATGAATGCATATTTTGAATAATTTCAAGAGATTCATACACAAGACATAAGTATGGAAGGAAAAAAAAACTGATGTATTGAATTTAAACTGGTATGAGGTTATTGGGAAATACAAGTGTTAATCCTAAAGAAAGAATGATTTAAAGTTAATATGTTATGGATCATATGGGATTAAAAACCATATGACACGCATATGTGAATTGAAAAGAAACAAGGCATGCAAGCACAACATATGATGAAAATATATAAGGTAATCATGTTTACTTGTCTAGGAAAAGGCAAAGAAATGATGGAAGACGCAAAAGAATCGCCACAGGTAAGCAAGCAAGACTTTTGAAAATGATATTTTATTCTCAAATGCTTTCAAGTTGTTTCACTTGAATGTTTCTAAAGTTATTTAAGGGTGGTCATCCCTTCATTCCTTTATTTCATAAACGATTTGATTACTGCTCTTATTGAAATGATTGATTAAATTCTTCTCTATTTGGAAATGGCATGCCAACATAGATTTAAATGATTTTTCATTGAAACGATGTTCAAAAGAGTGGTGTAAATAATTCTTTACATAAGAATGACAAGTTACCATGTGTAAGAGGTATATAATGATAAGGTGATTGAAAATCATGCATGGAATGGAAATCATGTAGGCTAGTCGAGGTAGCAAGAGGACCAAATGTCCCCCTTGACGAGGCCAAGTTGGAAAGTTCAGCGTCATGGATGAAAAGGATCATGTTATGAAAAGATGTTCCCCTGGCTAGCGCTCCCTAATATGTAGGATTATATCATGAATGGAAATGATGCATTTGCATATCTAATGTTTATGAAATGCTAAATAGTTGGGATTGATAAGGTTTTCATGAAAGGTTTATATGAAAGGTTTACATGAAATATTTATATGAAAAGATTTCTGTTTCATTGGTAGTTGATCGCTTGATAAGTGTCTCCTATCGAATTGAGAGAAATGCATTCATATGAAAATGAAAAATGTTTGCTTATTGAGTTTCGACTCATATTTTATTTTCTCAACCTTAGACATGTGCAAGGAAGGCCAAGTGATGGAAAAAAGTAGGTTGCTTTGCCTATGAATATTTTATAGAATATTTTGTATAGATATGAAATGACTAAGGTAGGAAAAAGGTAAATTGTATGTGCTTGTTTGCTGTGAATGGATGGAAAGATTGTATTGAACCTGAAATGGTCAAATTATGTATGTATTAAATGAAATGTCATGATCAAGTTGATAGGACCTTTGATGAAAATGAGTAAGGGTGATTGATTCCAAATGTATAAATGTTTATGTTGAAATAAAGAAAAGAAAAAAATTGAACGAGATTCAATATAAGAACCCGCCGCATGATCAGGGTAACAATCTTGACTCAAATTTACCAATTGAAAATGATCCTGGAGTAAGTCTCACGTTGTGACACCTCGGGTCGTGGGCGTTAGAGGTATTTTGTATTAATTTAATATCTTATGATTTAATGTTTGCTTGGTGTGAAGGCCTACATTTTGACAATGATTCTCATATATTAGGTGATGGAACCGAAAGATGGAAGTCTAATATATGATAATCAATATATTAAACTTGAAAATCTAAGACCATGAAAATAGGCGTGATGACGTTGAGGAATCCTATAAACTTTCGCAAAATTTATTGGATTATAATTGACTTAATCCCATGAAAATAGGTGGTTAAGAAGATTAGGATACGCCTTGTAGGTTTCCAAAGAAGGTGTAAGGATAATATAGGGATAGTTCTCCTGTAACACATGATATCCGGATTAAATAAGCAACCCACGTATCCATTACAGAAGATGTATGTGAAACCCTAGATCCTAAGTACTTTCATCCCTTGATTTTTAATTCTCATTTCACGTTCTTAAGATCAACCTCCTTCTGTTCTTATTTCTTTCCTTTCACTTTATACTCTCTGTGTTTGATATAAGTGTTTCAGTCTAATGTCTTGAGTCCTAAATTTCTTGCAGATCGATATTTATATACTACAATCTACGACCCATGCACTTGCAGTGAGATTGCAAACAATTGCTTGGCATGCTGACATATTCATGAGTCGTGGTTGTAGTTGCCAATTTGTGAAGTGTTGTTATTAGACCATCGATGATGACCATCGACACATCCCGACCAAGGATCGAGATGTAATATCTTGGGTGGCATCGGTTTAGACCTACCTATTTGACTATTGAGGATTTGTTGGGCTGCAGACCTGATTTGTCCAGCCCTTGTGATTTAGATCATGTATATTGTGAATCAGTCAGTGGGACTGATGGCCATCAACATAATTGTTGAGGTTAGAGTTGTTCTCGTAATGTGGTTCGACATGGCTGCGACTGTATGATAAGCCTAGTGTTGTGAACTCAATTAGCAAATCCTGAGCAATCCATGGTTCGATGATTAATAACCCCAATTTGAGAATTTAAATGTACTAACATGCTTGGTGCGATGACTTTGAGTTAGTTTCTTGAAAGGTAAGATATGATAAGTCAAGTTGTAGAGTCAAGTAAACTCAAGCATCGACTTGAGTCAAGTAAATACCCAAGTTGACTGAAGGATTAGCTTCAAGGACCATTTTGTTAGCGCTGAAAATGGGATATGTGAGTAGGTGAAGTCGCAACCAAAGTCGATTTGCATGTAAATTAAGTCAAGTTGCAACCCAAGTCAACTCCAGCTGCAACTTGGGATACTTCAGGCTCCCAAAGAAGAATTTGAAGAAGTTAAGTCGCACCTCAAGTCAACTCTAACATGTGACTTGGGTAAATTCTCATATCAAGTCGACTCAACAATGAGACTTGGACTACTCAAGCACAAGAATGAAGAATTTGGAGTTCTAAGTATGCAACGTACACTGAATTACAAACCCAAGTCGACTCCACTTGCGACTTGGGTCAAGTTTCAAAATAAAGTCAACTCAAATACATGACTTGATACTAAGGAATGCATATCTTGAAGAATTGAATATTAATACTAACAAACGAAGTTCAAGCCATGAAGAATTGAAGTCTCAAGTATAAGACTGGAATCAAAGAATGCTACATTTCCAAGACCACAAAAAAATTGAGAAGACTCAATGAAATTTGAAAGTGAAGAGATTAGGTCATGAAGTTATGAAGATTAAAGGATCAAGATATATAAATTATGAAGATTTGAAGTTCCAAGTTCACAATGTAAAGTGAAGTTGCAACCCAAATCAACTTCACTTGCTACTTGGGTCAAGTCCCAGACCAAGTTGACATGTAAATGAAACTTGGAGAAGAACATAAGGAGCAAAACACTCGAAAAGGAAAAGGAAAGAACAAAGTCGCACTCTAAGTCGACTCTAGTCTGTGACTTGGATGAAGTCACATTCAAAGTCACCTCTAAATGCGACTTGGCTTGTAACGGTTGAAAAATTGAAAAGTTGGCACATTTAATGCGTGCTATCTACCCTCCAACGTTCAAAATAACTCGACCAACTATTTAAGAGATGTAAAGAGGATTACGATGGTTAGTTTGAACATTGATTAAGCCTACACCTTCCTTCCTTCAAGCAATTATTGAGCATTAAGTGTTCTAAAGAGAGAAATACACATTTTTCACTGCAAGAGCTGCAAGCTTTCATCTTCATCAACTACTCCAAGTCTTTCCAAGCGCTTCAATTATTTTACATGATCTATAAAGTGTAGATTCATTTCTTTTTATACTATTCTTATTGTATTGATACTTTATTTGGTATTGGATACCAAGGCCAAGTTGAGACATGTAGTTTATGGTTAGAGTGGAGCTCGCTGTCTACTTATGCTATTATTGTAAAGGTCATCTAAAACTATAATCGAGAAGAGAGTACTGACTCTATTTGTAATCTCTCTGAGATAGAGGAACTCACGACATAAGGGATTGTATTCTTGAAAGAGTGGGGTAGGGTAGGTTGCCCTGAACTGTTATAATTCTGTTTGTGACATTTTTATTCAATGAGACTAAACTCTCTATCTTACTCTCCTCTCTTGGATTTTGCCATAAACTTGAGACAACAAGTCATATCAAAGTAGGTCTTTGAGTTTATTATTAAAAAGATCTATCCTTAATAGCATCCCTATCAACTTCCATTTCTATTTTTGCTTAAGGTCGATCTTTTACTAAACTATCCTTATTTGATGGAAGTAACTTAGGTTATTGAAGTTGAGAATGAAACAGTCGATAATGGTCACTAATATGGGCTTTTGTATAGTAGTCCAAGATGGGGTTACCCTACTTGTAAGTAAAAGAGTCTCCGACTAGACTGAGGAAGAGGTAAGACTAGTAAAAAGTAACGCCAAGGCTATGAACTCATTATTTTGTGCTCTACCAGTTGTTTAGTATGATCTAGTATTCTCTTGCTTGACTACGAAAGAGATATGGAACACTCTAACCTCAATTTACAAGTGTAGTTTTCAAGTCTAGGGGATGAAAATGAATATTTTGACTGGAGAGTTAGAAAGTTTTAAAATGCTTGAGACTGAAAATATCTCTAAAATATTTTCTAGATTTTCTAAGATTACTAATGCTCTAAAAGGCCTAGGAAAGACAATATCTGAATTTAAGCAGGTTATGAAGATATTAAGGGCACTACTAGAATCTTGGACACTTAAGATTATTGCAATCGAAGAAGCTAAAGGCCTTAATACCCTAAAACTTAAAGATCTGATTAGTTCATTAATGTCTCATGAACTAATAAAAAAAGAACGAAAAACATAACAAAGGAAAAAAAATCTCGCACTGAAGGTTACACTTCGAAGCTCAGATGAGTCCATATCTTCATCTCAAAATGAAAATGAGGAAATTTCTCTCCTCACTGAAAGTTCAGATGCAGGCACAGTCCCACACTCAAAGAAAGCAAGTCAAAAAAGAGGTAAGAAAAGAAAGAAAAGAGCAGCATGAGAAGATTCCCAATGCCCAAAGGCAGAGGGATGTACACCAATGAAGATTTCTCCTCAACTAGCAGATCATCAAATGAAGATCAAGAGATTGCAAACTGTACTAGAATCTATTGTGTAGCAAAGATTGAAGAGGAAGACTCGCTTAACCATCTCATAGCTTCAAAATTGGTCAAAAGAAGGACTGCATCAATTAATTGTACAAGCAGTAAAGAGGTAACCTCTAAATTAGACAATTCTCATTCCAAATCCATTTACTCCACCACTTATGAATATCTCAAATGTGCTGAGTAAGAGGAATCGCAACAAGTATATGATTCGTTATTTGAAGAGACAAAGAAAATTAGTAGCAAGTATACCTTAAAGAAGAAATAATGTGACTCTGTCATTATAATAATTGAAAAACTAGCTGAAAGAGTCAAACGTTTAGTTGAGGAAACCAAAACTTTAACTACTAAAATTGAGAAGTTGAAGAAAGAGAATGTAATCTTTGGTAAATCATTAACAAAATTCTCTAACGTAGGGGAGAGTGTCAAAAATTTCTTTAATATGACAACTTAAACTAGTAAAAAAGGACTTGGCTATTTTACATTTGAGCAAGGAGAATGCAGCAAATCAAGTCCTCCAAAATGAGTTAGACCTCAAGCCAAGATGATAACACCCCATAACTAAATTAGCATAACAAAAACAACTTAGGTATAGAGACCAACTTGGCAACCTAAATGCACATGGAGTCCTCCCCAAAAGATCCATGGGACATGCAATTTCTATAACAAATTTAGATGCAAAATTTTTCAATATAGAATCAAGAAATGGCATGATAAATGTGGAGCCCCCAACCCGAGGCGTCACACAAAGCCTTACTCCAAGATCTTTGTTGATTGGTAAATGTGAATCAGGATTGTTGCCTTGATCATGCGGCGAGTTCTTAATTGGATCTCGTCCAAATTTTTTCATTTCATTTTTTTCCCTTCATCGGTCGTCTCATCACATTTTACTCCATTCATCTTGCAAGAGATGATACACTTGTAATTCATTGCACTTAGTATTTTTAAAATACCACTTGGTTTCCCTTCAATCCTTATACCTGTTCATAATCTCACGTTCTGGCATTTTCCATCATCTACATCTATCATTCATAACATTCATCTTGTTCTCTTACATCATTGGTTTTATCAACCTGGCCATGCCATAGCTATGTAAAATACATTCATCATCCCATATTCAACCTCCATATTTGTATGCATACATTCAACCATCAACTCATATATAGTTTTGAACTATCAGTGAGTTCACATACATTAACATACCTTAAAACTTCTAATCATACCTTCCATGCATCGTAGCTAATCATTTTAGTACATACATGAATACCATCTTATACCTTTCCTCAAATACTTAGGTTCTTTACCTCTTGAGCTACCCTATACCTATTTAAGGTTTGAAAAAATAAATCGTGAGTGATAACTCAATAAGCAAACATTTTATCTTCAGGCAAGCATTTTCCTGTAAACATTTTCATAAAAATCTCATCATAAAGACCCAATGTCCGGGCTTTGCAAAGGCATTGTATGCATATAAACCTTTTTAGGTAATCTCCTTTTTGTTCTTGTGTGAACATTTTTTTTATGTTCCAAGACATTTTACGTAAACCCCTTTTGCCAGTGGACATTTTTATGTCCCGAAATATTTTTCACATAAACCCTTTTAACAAGTGGACATTTTTATGTCCTAAAGCACTTTTCACATAAACCCTTTTTGTCAGTGGACATTTTTATATCCTAAAACATTTTTCATATTTTTCACATAAACCCTTTTTGGCAGTGGACATTTTTATGTCTTAAAACATTTTTCACATAAACCCTTTTTGGCAATGGACATTTTTATGTCCTAAAACTCTTTCCGCATAAACCCTTTTTGGCAATGGATATTTTTATATCCTAAAATATTTTTCATATAAGCCCTTTTTAGCAACGGTCATTTTTATGTCCTAAATCATTTTTCTTGTAAATTATTTTTCATAATTCCAATTTTGGGGCTTGTTTAAATCAAACAAGCCATATGCACGTAATCCTTTTTCATGAATGCATTTGCATAGAAAATATTTCATCTTAACCTTGATATTTACACTTTTCATGTAAAACACCTTATTTTTAGGGTAACTTATTCGTATAGGCTCACAAAATCCCATTTAGGGTAATCTTTTTGCATAAATAATTTCATATCCCAGTTTTCTGGATTTTTTCAAAGCAAAACATATGCAAGTGCATTTCTCTCCATCCAATAGTGACACTTACCAAGTGATCATTCTACCTTTTGGAAGAGAATCCATCATATAACAGCACGCTAGCCAGGCGGCCATTCTTTAAACCTGCTCCCATATCAGGGAGGGCACCGCTGACCTCCTGCCATCCCTTCATGACTTGTCCATATGTATAGTGGGCCCCGGTTCATCTGCGACCGTTTCTACAATCGACCTATTCATTACTCTAGTGCACCATACATCATCATAGATGTCCACAAGCTAGCAAAATTTTATGAAACATCACAGACCGCAGTCCGTATCTTTTAAAACCATCTTGAAAAGTAGGCGCACCCGCTTTAACATATTTGAAATCTAATTTTAGGATGACCACCCTTAAATACTTTTAGAAACATTTAAATAAAATATTTTGATAAGCATTTGTAATGTTTGAGAAAATAATCTTTCTAAAAGTGTTGCTTGTACTAAATCTTGAAATCATCATAGTAAAGAATTTTGAAGTATTTTCATATTTATGAAAAGAATCTTTTCCCACAACATTTTCTTTATTTCCATTTTGGAGCTTCTCGTATACATAAGATATGTAATTGCATCATTTTTCTTTATCGATCCTAGTATCATATACTAGTCCACATACTATCATTGTCATTTCTATTACTAGGGAATATTGCTCTGAGATATAGAAAATAGTTGCTCATCTAGGAGCACTTCTCTGATGTGCTTTGCATTCAGAAAGTGTTGATCGCTCTCAAGGCAATAGAGATGATTAGCTACCTGATTTTCTACTCTTTTCCAATCTTTGATTTCAAGTTCGAACTCTTGAAGCAATAAGACCTATCGAATTAGGCAAGATTTTGCATCCTTCTTCTCAATCAGGTATTTAATGGTTGAATGGTCAGTGTACACAATCACCTTGGTACCAATCAAGTAAGCTTTGAACTTATCGAATGCAAAGACAAGAGCAAGCAACTCCTTCTTTGTTGTGCTATAATTGAGTTGGGTTGTGTCTAAGGTCTTGCTTGCATAATAAATGGAGTGAAAAACTCTGTTGCACCTTTGACTTAGAACCGCACCAACTGCATAATCACTAGCGTCAAACATAAGTTCAAAGGGGAGACTCCACTTTGGTGTAACAATCACTAGTGCGGAGGTGAGTCTACTCTTCAATTCTTAGAATGCTTGCATACATGAATCGTCAAAATTAAAGGGTACTTCCTTCTCAAGTACATTGAACAATGGCTTGGCGATTTTAGAAAAATCCTTTATGAAATGCCAATAAAACCCAGCATGGTCTAGAAAGCTACAAATGTCCTTAACTGAAGTGGAAGGAGGAAGCTTCTCAATTGCCTTGATCATCAATTTATTGACCTCAATGCCCTGTTTAGAAACTCGGTGCCTGAGTACAATGCCCTCTTGCATCATAAAATAACATTTCTCCCAATTTAAAACCAAGTTAGTGTCCCGCAATGTTGTAGCACCTTAGATAAATTGGAGAGACACTTGTCATGAGAATTGCTATGGCACCCCAGCCCGAGCGTCGCATCCTTACCTCAGGATCTATCGATTGGTAAATGTGAATCAGGATTGTTGCCTTGATCACATGGCGGGTTCTTATTGGATATTTATCCACTTAATCCTAACTCCTTAGGATTTTATATCATGTTGTACATTCAATTTCCAGCAAATGCCATTTTAGGCCATTATCTCATTTGAGAATTTCACATCTCATCTCATAATCTTCATACTTAATCTTATTATGATATTTCATGCCTTAGCACTTACTCATAAAAAAATTTCGCCTTCTGTGGCCCTAAAACCATAACATAATTTATATACAACATTAAACAACTATTTAATGTCATCATTCATATAACCATTTAACCCTTAGGTTCATACACAAGTAGCTCATAGAAATTCATTCAACATTGAATCTTCACCTATGCTCCTTACCTCCTTCCTTCTTTCACCTGTCTATGGGTTTGGAAAACAAAACGTGAGTCGAAACTCAATAAGCAAGCTTAGGATTTTCAGGAAATTCATTTTAAAGCAACATTCTTTAAAAATATTTTTCTCCATTCAGTAGAAAAACTTAGCAAGTGATCAACTACCTGCGGAGCAGAAATTTTTTCATAAACCATTCATGAAAATCATTCATGAAAACCATTCATGTAAATCATTCGTAAATCCCAGTTTTTGGGCATTTCATAAACATTGGATGTGCAAATTCATCATTTCCATTCATGACATTATCCTTCATGTGACGATACGCTAGCACGGGTAACACTCTTTCATAGCATGATCCTTTCCATCCTTGGCGTCGGACCTACCGACTTGGCAACGTCAAGGGGGACTCCTTGTCCACTTACTATCTCGATTAGCCTACTTGACTTCCATTCCATGCATGACCTTTAGTCAACCCGGCATTATATATCTCTTACACATGACATCTTGTCATTCTCATGTAGAGAATTCTTTGCACCATCCATTTGAAACATCGTTTCAATAAATATCATTTAAATTCATGCTTCATCACTTTTCATAAATACTTGCGAAACAGTAAGCAAATCACTTATCATAATTGAAATAACAGTTCAATACACATTGAAATAAAGGAATGACCATCCTTAAATACCTCAGAAAGCATTTAAAACAAATCTCATTTAGAAAGCTGCTTGCTTACCTTGCTTGCTTAGCTTTCCGTTTCGCTTATCTCTTTGCCTTTGCCTATACATATAAGAATGACATTGCATTCATAACATTTTCATTTGCTTGCTTAGTTTTCCAATCCATAATCCATTAATATACATAACCCATTTGAATTCCAAGTCGGGTATACATACATCGCACTCACTTGTGCATCATACCATCCATTCCTTATTGTGTTTTAAATCCTTATTTAAGGTAAACACATAACGCACATTCATAACTCATCATATGGGGATTTATATCACACATTTATCATTTTTCATCCATTTCTCCATTTTCCTACGTCCATGCTCATTCTAAGCATATGAGTGACGTCTTAAGCTTCATAAATAAATCTCAACTTTTGAGATAATTCAATAATCATTCATACAGAAACATACTTATGCATTTCATCACATATTCATGCATATTTTTCATTTTAGCAACTTCACATAAATCATATATCATTCATTCATGCTTAGCCTTCCACATACAGCCATCTTACAACACATAACTTGGGTGTTTCTTAAAATTTCTCCAGTCAGAAACTTGTATCACAATTCAGCATGATTAAACCCCTTAATTAACATATAATTTAGGATTTATTTCTGAAATTTTAATCCATGTATTATAGGATTCCAAAACAGCAACTTTTGGACCCGTTTTACACACTTTCAACGCCTCTTTTGATACTTAAATCAAAATATATTTTTAATCCATAAATTTCATCAAATAATAATAATTTTCTTATCCCGTTGTAAGTTAAATTTCATCTCAAAAATCTAGAATTTAACATTTATCTTGATTTATTCCTTAAGCTGTCCATAATGCTGAAATCATACATGCTGAACTCTCAAAATCTTGGATTACTATCAAATCAATTATTTTTTATCTAAAATTTTAATAATACCTTAATAGATTCATTAATTAACTAAAATAAATATTTTACATACAAAACATCAATCATTTATATTTATTTTGGTATTTCTACTCTGCTGGACAGCAGCATCCCTTTTTAGACAGCCTGAATCACGTAAATTATAGGGTATATTTATACCCATAAAAACCTAATTTTTATTTTATTCATGTGATCCTCAATATTTCTTATATATCTTGTAAACTTTTCAGCCCAAAATACCTTATATAAAAAGTATTAAAAATAATTTTGTGCAGCTGATTCTGACACTCGTGCAACCCTGTTTAGGTTTATTTTCTCGGATTTTTAATTTAAAATATACTTACCTTTTTTAGCTGAAAATTGGTTAGTTCCTTAATGAACATATTATGAGTCTTTAAACAAATTTTCATGCTAAAAATAATTCATTAAATATTTCTTCCATATTTTCCTTTCCAGGTCCAGATTTACTACACATGAGGGTAGATTGGATAATATGGGCTGACTAATCCCCAAATTAAACTTTATAAATCAACTCATTTAGCTAAGAATATTTAATCCTTGAAACATGTTCTTTAAGAGGTCTTTTATGAATTTAAATCATGGTTCAAAATCAAGAAGGAAACTTGGAAATTGGAAGGCTTAAACTCAACGGGTACTTACCCGATTTGGTCGAATCGTTGCCCCGAGCTTCCCAAGCTTTTCTTTTCCTTTTTCCTTCTTCTTTTCCTTCTCTTTTCTCCCTTTCCTTGCTGGGTTGGACGTGTGAGTCTTGCTGAATTTTTGGAGAATTTTTCTCCCCTTAGTTTCCTCTCTTATCTCCTCTCTCTCTCTCTCTCTCCCTCTCTCTCTCTCTCCCTCTCTTTCTCTCTCTCTTTCTCTTCTCCTTTGCTGGAACGTCTAGCCCCATGCTCCCCCTCTTTCCTCCTTTTATTTGCCACTTTTCTTGGTGCTCAAGCAACCCCTAGGGCATTTTAGTAAATTCCATTTTCACCTTCCCAAATTGCCCTCATTGCAACATCCATGAAGCTTCCTACCTTGACTTGCATTTAATGACTTTCATATTTTTGTGATTAAGAAAATCCAATGATAATTATCTTAATCCATTCCATTCATATCATAGATTTCATAATTTTATTCAATCATTTCAAGTTTCATCTCAACCCGAGTTTCTTAACTCCACTTATGACTACTTGAATTTATCTTTTGGATTTAGGGATAAAAATAATTAATTATCACCCTAATCCCATTATGATTATATTAATCCAATCCATTCATAAGATTAGGCCCATCGTTGTGAGCTTACCTTTCAAATTTCATCGAAATCCGCCTTGTAGGCGTCAAGTTATGAATTTTCTATGATTTTCCAACATAATTCCATAATTTCCATTTTAATCTCCGTTAATTAAATCATGAAAATTAAAATAAATATTCATGCCATATTAGCATATCCTAATCCTCATTAAACCTCTTTTAGTTACCTTGACTCATATTGGGCTTTGGCGATTTATTTTAATCATCATTCTTAATTACAAACTAGAGTTTCCAAAATCCATAAATTCATGAAAATCATCTAAAATTCATTTAGATCACATATAAATCACATATATATGTTCAATGCATACCATTGAGTCCTACAGAGGTTGGGGTTTCACAATTGCCAAATACAAAGAAGTCATACATGAATACCTCTAGAAAATTCTCAACCATATTAGTAAAGATGACCATCATATAATACTGAAATGTGGCAGGTGCGTTGCAACATCCACTTGAATGCAAATGGTCCATAGGGACATGTAAAAGTGGTCTTTTCCTTGTCCTCTGACGCAATCATAAGTTGGTGGTAGCCTGAATAACCATCAAGGAAAGAATAGAAGTCCCGAACGGCAAGCCTGTCTAACATTTGATCAATGCACGGGAGCAGGAAATGGCCCTTCCTCATGGCCTTGTTCAGCTTCTCGTAGTCCAAGCATACCCTCCAACCCGTAATAATCTAAGTCGGAATCAATTCATTATTTTCATTAGCGATTACAATCATTCCACCCTTCTTAGGCATGCATTGCATCAGGCTAACCTAAGAACTATCGGAGATAGGATAGATAACACCTACATCGAGCCATTTGATTACCTCTTTCTTAACTACTTCTTTCATAATTGGATTTAGTCACCTTTGTGCTCCAATGACTGGTCTACAGTTCTCTTCAAGGATGATTTTATGCATATAAAAGTTGGGACTAATGCCACATATGTCTACAATAGTCTAACCTATGGCTTTCCTATGATCCTGCAACACTCTTAGCAATTTTTCTTCTTGAAGTGAATTTAATTCAACTACAATAATAACAGGAAGCATTGATTCTCTACCCAAATAGGCATATCTGAGATGAGATGGTAGAGACTTGAGCTCTAGCATTGGCGACTCTTCAATTGATAGCTTTAAGTATTTAAATGATTCCAGCTTCAGCTCTAAGGATTCAAACTTTTGCAGGTAGTGTGCGAATGTCAGTGATTGTTGCAAATAACGCACGATTTCAACTGATTCTTCATTAGCTTCATCTGTATCACCAATAAGCGATGCTCTAAGATGTCTAGGTGTGAAGTAAACTAAAATTCAGCTTGAATGACTTAATCTACCATATCAATCATGTAACATTCCTCTGGATCACCTGGGAACTACATTGCCTTAAACACACTAAAATGTAATTTTCTCATCTTGCACTTGCATAGTGAGCTCTCCAACCTTTACATCAATAATAGTCTTGTTGGTGGCTAAGAACGGCTAACCCAATATGATAGGCACATCTCGATCCTTTTCATAATCTAGACTAATGAAATTTGTAGGAAATATAAACTTATCAGCTTTGACAAGCACATCCTCAATAATTCCTTCTAGATTAGGTGATGGATCGATCTATCAATTAGAGTGTAACTGTAGTAAATCGTGCCTCCCCTGTGCCAAGCTTCCTGAATATGATTTTTGACATCAAATTAATACTAGCTCCTAGCTCGCGAAGAGCTCTTCCAAAATAAATATTTCTAATAGTGCATGGAATGGTGAAGCTACCTAGAACCTTGAGCTTAGATGGTAGCTTTCTTTGGACAATGATGTTGCACTCCTTAGATAATGCCACCAATTTAAACTCTATTAAATGCCTCTTCTTGATAAGAATGTCCTTTATGAACTTTGCATAACTAGGCATTTGTTCAATGGGTTCTACAAGGGGTATATTAATGTGTAATTGCTTTAACACCTCAAGAAACTTTTTAAACTGACCATCCTATTTTTTATCTTTCTAGCCTTTGAGGAAATGGTGGTGGCGGTCTCTGAATAATTAGAGTTTCTTGTGCTTTCTTTTAAGGAATTTCAACATTTTCTTCTTCCTCAACTTCATTTGAATCATCCGGGGTAGGGGGTAGCAACTGTAGATGATTTCTTTGGAAGGGTAGTTTCATGCAACTCCATGCCACTTTACAAAGTGATAGCTTGAATTTGCTCCTTGACCTTGCCTTTTAGATTCGGTTTTGTGTTGCTTGGCAATGTGCCTTGTGGATGACTATCGATTCCAAATTTCTATTAGTTATGATTGGTGATTGCATGAACATATCTTCTAGGTATGATTTCTTTTCTAGCTGTGATGGAGCAAGAAAAGTTGAACACATGGGTTGTTTCTACGATGGTAAGAGAAACCTGGTGGTTGACTTGGTCTTACTTGTTGTGATGTAGCTTGATTACTCCATGAGAAATTTGGATGAGCCCCGGATCATATGTGTTCAAATATGGATTGCCCTAGTTTCGAGGGAAGTTATCAATATAATTAATTGATTCCAGATTGGAGTGGCACTAATCACAAAGATGGCTAAATTCGTCGCACCATATGCAATATACCATGGATGAAGATGATGAAGACCCAATTGCACTAACATTTGTGGATACCGTTAAATTCTATATTTGCTTCAACAAAGCATCAAAGTGAGCTTTGATAGATGAAACTGCATCAAGGTGAAGTAAACCTGCACTTCGGCTCTGCTATGAAGGTAATTGATAAGTATTGGCCACTATGTTCTCTAGAAGGACATAGGATTCGCTATAGCTTTTCGTCATCAACGCCCCATTGGATGATGACCATATGGTGAGTTGAATCCTAAAGACCATAAAAATATTTAAATCTACACCCATGGTTGTATTTTGTGATGAGGGCACGTGCAAAGCAGGTCCTTGAAGTGATTCCACGCCCCGGATGGAGTTTCAGTGCCATGTTGCTTAAATGAGACAACGTCCATCATGAGTTTGGTGAGCTTGGTGAGAGGAAAATATTTTTCAAGAAACTTTTGTGTCAAGTCATTCCAAGTGTTGATAGAGTTGGGTGGCAAAGAGTCAAGCCACTCTGAATCTCTATCTCTCAAGGAAAATGAAAATGTCCTCAACTTCATTGCTTCATCAGAAACCACATTTTGCTTGAATGTATTCATTTTGCAAGAAATTTTAGAGATGGTGATGTGGATCTTCAGAAGGCAAACCTCCAAATTGTCCTATAGATTATAGCATTTGGAATACCACTGGTTTGATTTCAAAGTTGTTGGTGTCGATAGGAAGAGACTGTATACTAGTCTGCATGATATTTTGTCCCATAGCAATAAGATCTCAAATAGGCCAGTCCAACTCATCTTGCTATGGAGCTTGAGGGACTTTAGCCTATTGGTTCTCATTGTTACTTTCTCCTTGATCTCCTGCGTGCTCTATTTGTATATTACGTGCCTGAGACTCTCTGCCTCTATAACCCCTTATTAAGAATATTCTTTTTGGTTTAGGATCAAATGACAATATATTATCATTGTTCTCAAGACCCCGTCATATGCAAGAGTGATAAACCCTGCGAAGAATAATACAACTGCAATAAATTGAAAAATAAAAAACCAAAGTATTTATACAAATTGAATATATTTACAGATTTATACAAAAGACAAATGAACTAATAAGCTAATAAGTTTAGCACCAATCCTCGACAACAGTGCCAAAAACTTAAGAGCTATGTATATGTCTAATTAAAATGATCATTTTAATGCAAGTATACGTGTCGACTAGGTAATATATGATAAGTTGAGTATCATTCCCATGAGAATAGGAATTAAACTAACTAGTACCTTGAAATTCAATTGCCTTTATGGTTGTAAGATTTAGAGATTGATTGAATAGAATTTAGAACTAAACAAGGAATTTAAATGAGTAAAGAACTAGTGGTTATGAAGTAACAAATTGGGATTTTTAAGATTAATTAAAGAAGATGGAAAATCAGAAATCCTTAACCCTAAACTATATAGATTTGATCTCTTTTCATTTGGTGGTGTAGAGATTTACTAACCTAGGTCCATATATATTTATATACATCTTCCAATGCAAATAAACCTAATTGTACTGCAATCTATTGTTATGTTCCCATGCAAATAAGTGTAGCAAGATTGATTATCTCATAAACTATTCAAGATTACATAGGGTTAATCAGTATTCCTATCCATATTAACATTTAACACTGCAAGAGTTGAAAACCTATGCCTTATATGTGAATTTCATCCAAATTCACCTTTTCCAAGTATGAATCTTGATATTAAATCATCTTAACAGATATCTAGGCTTGTAAAAGAATTAACAGCACATATAAAGGTAAATCCACACACACAAATTATAGCAAAGCTAGATATTCATTTCAACCCCAAAAAGAACCAATCCATACATAGTTTAAGGATCAAGTCATCTAAATCTCCCATCATAGTTTAAGGATCAAGTCATCTAAATCTCCCATCACAAGGAGTTTAGCCCAAAAACATAGTACCAAATCCCATCCGACACATGTTTAAATACATCCCAGCAGTAGAGAACAAGAAGAATATGTAGAGGGAAAGAAAGAAAAGATAAAATGTGATACCCAGACCCAAGTAAGGCTTATGTATATGCAATTGACATATAAAAATGCATCATGTATAGTTAGTTGAATTATGAATGATTTCCATTGCAATATTGACGATTTAATTGCAATTAGGACAAATGACTAGGAATGATGAATATAAACCGATATGGGTCAATGTGATTAAAGAGGCTAAATGAGGATTAGGGTATGTTTATATATTGAAGATAATTACCTCATATATTATAGCTTAATTTATGGAGATTAAGTTGATAATTATCGGTTTAAGGTGGCAAATGCTAGAAAATGCGTAACTTGACGCCGGGAAGGCGGATTAAGATGAAAATTGAAAGGTAAGCACATAATTTTGTGCTTAATCATATGAAAAGGTTAGATTATGAAAATAATGATAAAATTAGGGTGAAAATTGATCATTACCGTTCAAAAATTCAAATGAGCATAAATTGAGCTAGAAAAGTCGGATTGAGATGAAATTTGAAATGAACGGTTAAAATTATGAGATCTATGCAATGAGAGGAATGGATTAAGTTAATGATGATAAAATAAAGTGATGAATGACATGATTTAGTGGCTAATGGATTATCTCAGAGGAGCATGAAATAGGTGGCATGAAATGGACGTTTAAATGAGTTGTTTACATGGAATTTTTTATTTTTAAAAATTACAAAATATGTAATTAACTGAACTACATGACAAAAGTGGTTAAAGGGATTAATTTGGGACGGATTTGTGGCACAAAATTCCAAAATCCCAATGCACAAGTGATGTTGAAAAATGGACAGCAATATGGGAGCAATGGAAAAGTCACGTCCAAGTTGTTTTTTGTGATTTTTTATTAATTTTTAATAGCTAAATTGACCCCTAATTAAGTTAGTTATCTAGGGTGATTAAATATCCATTAATTAAAGTGAAAATTAGGTGGAAAAATCATTCAAAAGCTGCTGCAAGTGGACCCCACCCAAGTGGACAGCTACATGAAGGAAGAGAGGTGCACGTTCAAAGGCTGCTGTATTTGATTTTTTTTTTAAATAAGAAAAGTGGACCCCTAAGTAGCCTATTAGCTAGGGTGGGTAATTATCCATTAATTAAAGTCAAATTTTTGTGGAAAAAAATGGTAAAGTTGCTGAAAAGTGGACGTCCAAACAAGGGGCAGATTTGTGTCCATTAATGAATGGATTTTTGATGATTTTTTATAAGATAATTACTTAATTTAAATGGCCCATATTTTTCCATGTCAGCAATAGGGGATAAGCATGTCTTAATCATGTTTAATTTCTGTGGAAAGTGGGTCCCACAAAGCTGGAAAATCCAGCCTTTGCCCAAGTGCACGTCCATTTGACTTAAGGGGGAGGAGAGAGAAAATGCTAAGGAGCAAACCCATTTTCCAGCAGCCCTTCACGTCCCAATTTTCCAGCAGCTTGAAGGGGAGAAAAGAGGAGAAATGAGAAGGAAAAATGGGAAGAAATAAGAGGAACCAAGCTAGGAAAAATGGAGTTCAAGTTGATTCAATTCCAAGTAAGTATACCCTTTGATTATGGGTTGAAAATCATAATTGAAATTTTCTTAAATCCTATGTGATGTTGCTATTTTGATGTTTAATTATGATTATATGATGATTCATGGTTATATTAATTATATAAGTTGATTTATAAAGTTTAATTTGGGGATTAATCAACTCATATCATCTAATCTACACTTAAGTGTAGTAAATCTGAACTAGGAAAGAAAAATATGGAAGAAATAGTAAATGAACCAATTTTATTATAAAATTTTTTACGAAGACTCATGATATTATTTTTAAGGAAATACCCAAGTTTCCACTCAAAAGAATAATTATGTTGAAATTAAAAATACGATAAGATCAACCTAAATAGGGTTGAACGGGTGTCAGGATCAGCTGCACAAAATGATTTTTAATAATTTTTATACAAGGAATTTTGGGCTGAAACTTTTACAGGATATATAAGAAATATTTAAGATCACATAAAAAAATAAAAATTATATTTGGATGAGTATAAATATACCCCATAATTTACGTGATTCAAGCTGTCTGAAAAGAGATACTGCTGCCCAGCAGAGTAAAAATACCAAAATAAATAGAAATACTAAATATTTCATGCTGGAAATATTTATTTTTATTAATTCATGTCATTATTAAGGCATCTTATAAATTTCAGATCAAAAATACTTGATTTGATATTAATTTAAGATTTTGAGAATTCAATGTGCCTGAATTCAGCATTATGGACAGCTTAAGGAATAAATCAAGATAAATGTTAAATTCCAGATTTTTGGAACGTAATTTAAATTATAATGGGATTTAAACAATTATCATAAGTTATTATGAGTATTTAATCTATTAAAGGTGAGTTTTAGAAAGGATGGAACTTAGGGTTACGTATAAGACCCGATTTTCATGTTTTGATATTAAAAATAATAAATGGATTATGTGAAGTGTTAAAATGCAAAAATTCATGGAATTATGATAAAAAGAGATGACTAAGTTTCTGAATGGTTGAGTAATTTTAATCTTAAATTTTAAGATTAATATATGAGGTTTAACACGTTGAATGTATGTTTAAAACGAACGTCGACTTATGAAACATGAAAAATAAATGAAAAATAATAAATGAGAGGGATGAGACCTTGTGTAATGATGTATGAATCTTTGTTAGGTGTATGAAGGAATACCCTACACATGAGGTACGGAATGATATGCATCAAATGACGAAAGGCATGATTATATGCTATGCATATGAAAACCGACTTGAAATTCAAGCAGCTAATGCATGAAATGAATTATGGGTTGGAAAATTAGGATTATGCAAGCCAATGAAATTGTTATGAATACTATGTCAATTGTATGTATAGGCAAAGGCAAAGAGAGAGCTAACTTGGGAAGCTAAGGGTGAACAAGTAAGCAAGCGAACTTTTCAAATTACTGATATTTCCTTATGTGATGAAATGATGATATGCCGATGTTTTTATGAATGTTTTATTGGAAACAATGTTCAAAACAAAACAAAATTGACCAAAGCATGAGTTTTGATGATTAACAAAGACTAATTTGAGTATATCAAGTATACTAATGAGTTTGCCAAATGTTTTAAGGAACTGAAATAGTCAAGTCGATCCCCAAGTCGACTTGGACTTCGACTTAGGGTGAAGTCGATCCCAAAGTCGACTCCATTATCAACTTGAAACAGAACTTCAAAGAAAAAATCAAAACTGGAAGAATAGCAGGTGAAGTCGCAGGCTAAGTCGACTCCACTTACGACTTGGGAAGCCAAGTCGCAAACGAAGTCGACCTCACTATCGACTTCAGTCGAGAAAAACTGTCCATACCTGATTTTGGGGCACGAAGCTGCCAAGTCGCAGATGAAGTCGACTCCAGGTGCGACTTGGGCAAAGTCGCAGACAAGGTCGACTCCACCTTCGACTTGAGAAGTTCAGACTTGAAAGATGCATTCCCAAGCTCATTCCAAGAATCTATTTGGACTTTCTCAAATCCAAGTAATATGCAAAGTCCATGTTCAAGATTAACTTGAGTATTCTTGAGATTTAAGGTAAAGATTCAAGTTTAAGTTCAAATCAAGTCTATCAAGTCCAAGGAAAATTTTCAAGCTTGCTTCCAAATGAAGATATATTCAAGATATGAAGATCAAACGACTCCAAAGCAAGCAAGGTGCATGAATATATCATGCAAGGACTCAAGCTCTCCTAAGTTCTACAAGGTTCAAGCAAATCCAAGATGGATCAAGGTCAAGCTCTTCATAAATCACAAGATCTACAAGTATGAGGAGCCACTTGACAATTAAAAGGACTAAAGGAAGAAATCCAAGCAAGCTAGAAGCAAAATCAAATAAGGATCAAGGCATTATTGGCGAAGACCAAGTCAAGTCGCAACCCAAGTCGACTCCAGGATCGACTTGAGTTGAAGTTTGAGGCCAAGTGGACCCAAGTCTCAGACTTGGAAATCTGAAGAACCCAAGTCGCAGGCCAGGTCGACTCCATGTGCGACTTGGAAGCCAAGTCGCAGGCCAAGTCGACTTCATCTTAGACTTGGAGAATAACGTTCAAATTTTTGAACGTTGGAGCGGATTTAATGCGCGCCAACCACCTTCTAACGTTCGGATTCCCTCCACAATTATAAAAGGGAGTTATTGTGGACGAGGGAAGTAGCTGAAAAACATTAAGTGTACTTAACTCCTATATCCAAGAGCTTCAAAGAGATCAAGCCATTCAAAGAAGAAGAACTCTGCTTCAAACTGCTAGAACTCAATCTCTGAATCTTCAAAGCCTATATTACAAGTTCTTCTCTGCGCCAAATTGTTTCTACAAATCTGTAAAGTGTAGACTTCTTTTATTATTTCTTTGTTTGTATTGAACTTGATTTAGTTTGAGGAACTAAGATCAAGTGAAAGCAAAGTAGTGTGTGATTGGAGTGGAACTCATCACCTACTTGTGCTGAGATTTGTTGAGGCCCCCTAGAGCTGGAATCTAGAAGAGAGCAGTGGTTCTAATTGTATTGAGAGAATACAATAGTGGAACCCAAGTCACAAGGAGTGTGAGCTTGGAAGAGTGGAGTAGGGAGGTTGCCCGAACCACTATAAAAATCCTGTGTGCTTGATTTATATTTCTGCTCTCTACATTATATTGTTTTCCATTTCGTTTCTTCATTAAGGGGACTAGATTAATCCGGGGTTAAGTTTCTGTTTAAGTTATAAATTTTAAATACCCAATTCACCCCTTCCCTCTTGGGTTTTGCCATCAACTCGGGACCAACATGTTTTACAAGTGGGCAAGCACAAGTTTTGAAAAATGATGGCTTTAATGAAAAACTTTAAAGTCTGCTTTATAGGAAGTAAGCAACACTGTTAAAGATAAATAATTTATCTCGAGTGTTGCCAATGTTAGGAATGCTTTATGTTAATGGATTTGAGAAATTTCTTATGAGTAAGCAAGTTCTCTATGAATATAATTTTAAAGGATTTTATGTTTTATATCAATATTTTTAAGAAATTTTCTTTGAAGTAAGTAAGTTTTTATGATATTGTTTCAAAAGTATTTTATAAAAAAAAAGGAAATTTTGCCCTTTTTCACAAAACAGCAAATGTAAATAACTTTTAAATTTCTCTTATGATGTTTTACAATAAATGATTAAGATTATAAAAGAGAAAGATTAATTTTCTATGTCAAGATATTTAATTATAAATGATATTTTAGGCATAGTCCGTATGTTTTGAAATGATATTCGAAAAGTTTTGATTTCCTTTAGATAAGGAAATCTATGATGAAAATGTTTTACTCAAAATGATTCTAAAAGAATTTAAGGAAGGTCATCCTAAAATTGGATTTCAAATGACAACTTGTTTAAAGTGGGTGCGCTCGCTTGACAAGTTGATACGAACTGCGGTCTGTGATGTGTTTTCAAAAATAATTTTTAAAAATATATAGACTCCGATCTATAATATTTTTCGAGTATGGATGCAGACTACGGTCTGCGATCTCGGTTAAAATAACATGGGCTGCGGTCTGTGGTTCTTTAAACCAAACGGACTGCGGTCCGTTAGGATAATGTATGGTGCACCAGTACAAGGAATAGGCCGGTTGTAGAGCACGGTCGAGATGGCCAGGACCCACTCTACATATGGCCAAGTCGCTAAGGGATGGCAGGAGGCCAGCGGCGCCCTCCCTGAGATGGAAGCAGGATAAAGAAAACAGCCGCCTGGTTAGTATGCTGTTAAGGATTCTCTTCCAAAAGGTAGAGTGATCACTTGCTAAGTGTCACTACGGGATGGAGAGAAATGTGTTTGCTTATGTTTTGCTTTTGAAAAGCCCAAAGATTGGGACATGAAACTATATTTTTATAAAAGTTATCATAAAGGGATTTTTATGACATGGTTACCCTAAAAATAGAGTGTTTTACACAAAAGTGTAAATAATAAGAATGAAAGGAAACGTTTTTATGCAAATGCATTTACGAAAATGGTTTATGTATTTTAAGTGCCTTGTTTGCTATAAACAAGCCCCAAGATGGGGATTATGAAAAAGATTTATGTCAAACTTAGTTCTGGACATGAGAATGTCCATTTCAAAAAGGATTAAATGGAAAAGTGTTTAGGACATATGAATGTCCATTGCCAAAGAAAGATATGTTAAAAATGTTTTGAGACAATAAATGTCTCTTGGCTAAAGGAATTTAAGATGAAAAATATTTTTGGGACATAGAAATGTCTTTTGCTGAGAAAGGCTTATGGGTATGATGCTTTTAGGACATGATAATGTCCTTCTCTAAAAAGGAGTTATGAGGAAAAATATTTTGGACGTAAAACGTCCACTAATAAAAGATGATTTTATGTAAATGTCTTTGAACATTAGAAATGTTCATATAAGACTAAAGGAAATTAATTAAAGAGGGTAAAACATATAAGTTTTGCCTTAACAAGCTCACACGTGGCTTGTAAATGATTTTAAGAATAATGTTTATGAAAAATGTTCAAGGACATGGAACTGTCCTTATGAACAAGGATTTGATGATAATGTTTTAAGACATATATATATATATGTCCTCAAATAAAAAGATGTTCAAGATGTTTAAGAAAAAGGTTTTAAAGGAAGCCTTGTCCGTAAAACATAAAATGCTTGCTTACCGAGTTGTCACTCACGTTTTGTTTTCCCAAACCATAGACAAGTACCGGGAAACTCAAGAGGATGCAAATTTAAGCAATAAAGGAAAGGTACGTGATGGTAGCCATGTGGGCTATAAAGAATGGAATGTGATAACCTGGTTAAAGATCCAAGGTATGTTGAAGTATATGTGAACTTATGTAGAATTATAATTTCTATGTGATCCAATGCTCGTACGGATGTATGTATGAAATGTAAATGTTATTATAGAAAAGCATGATGAGATGTTATAAATGAGATATGTAATTTAATAACAAGTGTATTGATGCTTGTATGAAGAATGATGTAGAAGGTAAAGAAATGATTGATGAATAACTCGAAAAAAAAATTTAGACAAGTTCAGATTAAGAACCGCCGCGTGATCAGGGCAACAATCCTAATTAACATTTACCAATCAATAAAGTCTTGAGGTAAGGAAGTGACATCTCGGTTTGGGGCGCCACATAAAACTTGCTAGTTTTCACTAAACAAATTCAACTCTTCTCTTGATCTCCTCTTAAGCTTTGAAAACTCTTCTTTTCTCCCTTGTTGACCACCACCACTGTTGGTCCCGAGTTTATGGCAAAACCCAAGAGGAGAGGGGCGAATTGGGATGAATTGGGATCTTGAAAATTCTTTTTATAATTAGAAGCTTAACCCCTTGTAAGTTTAATCCCCTTGATAAAACGTGCTATGAGATAGAATGAGAGAGTACAAATCGAATATAAAATGCAAGCAATCAAACCACACAAGAGACAACAATATATAGTGGTTCGATCAACCTTCCTTACTCCACTCTTCCTAGAACACGTCCGTTGTGTCTTGGGTTCCACTTTTGTATATTCAATACAATCTAGAGCACCCGCTCTCTTCTAGATTCTAGCTCTATGGTGCATATACAATAATCACTTATTGGTGAGACCAACTCCAACTAACCAAGTCTAATCCATTGGTGAGACAAATTCAAACCAATCATGCAAAACTCGTTAATGAGACAAACTCAACTCAACCCCTTGTTTTGCTTCTTCTTGAATTTGGTCTCCAACACCAATCCAAGGCAACAATACAAAACAAAATAGACAAAAGAGAATTTATATTTTACGACGTGTAATCAATCAGCTCCGGAAGCTCCTTGTTATGTGAAGAAGATAATCTTGAAGTAGTAGTACCTGAAACTTCAATAGTTATTCAAATGACTTCAACACTTTAGAATAATAAAATGTGTAAGCTCATCTTGTGTTTCTCTCTTTCTCTCTCTATTCTTCTTTTTCACGTTCATACTTCAATGATATTTATAGAGGAAAAAGATCCAGCCGTTGGAGTGGAGGTTGATGTGGATTTAATGCTCCAGTATTCGAATTCGAATTTCCGACCGTTATAGGTTGAAGTTGCAAGTGGAGTCGACTCGGGATAGGTGAAGTCAACTTGGGTTGCGACTTCGCTTTGTTGTCACCTTGTTGTCCAAAATTTTACCTTTGAAGTCGCAGATGAAGTCGATTTGGGTTGAGACTTCACCCAAGTCACAAGTGAAGTTGACTTTGTTGGGACTTCACTTTACAGTCTGTCCGAAGTTGCAGGCAAAGTCGACTTGGCCGTGGGACTTCACCCAAGTCGCAAGTGAAGTCGATTTGGGCTGAGATTTCACTTTGCTGAACTTGCTATTCATGAACTTCAACTCTTGAAACTTAAATTATTTCACATTTTCATTTTCATACATATAATTGGAGATAAAATATCTGAGCACACTTAGACAAATTCATTAGAATCTTTTTAATGATATTTCAATCATTTGTTAATCGTCAAAATCAAATTAATTTTTCTTAAAGCAAGTATATGATCAACAACCATGAGCTCCAAAATCCCTTTACCTCAAACCCTAAAAATGTATCTATACCCCCTCAGTAGGTGGGCGTCAACATGTGCAAAAAATTCGCACGAGTGGAGTTGGCACCACAGTGCTAGGATGTCTAGACGTATTGGTCGTCTTGAATGTTCCTGTAGCTTCTGGTATGACTGTTGTTGGCGCTAGATCTCTAGATGTTTGGCGCTGAAGCTCCAATTCACTTGCAAAATCTTGTTGAAATCTAGCTCTCTTTAACTTCCTCTTGCTCCCACCCCTTCTTAATCTTTTATTTCCCACATAAATGCTCTCCTTTTTTTGCAAAAAAAAATTAAAAATAAGTAAACGTGCTTCATATGAATGAATGCAAATAAAACACCCTAAATGGTATGAATCATACTAAAACTTTACAAATTGTAAATATTACATAAAAGAGTGCAACTAATGCAAACTAATGCAATATCTAGCAAAACTATGCAGTGCTCCTCAAACTAGCCTTCAAAATAAGTGCAAAATAGGCATTCATAACTCTATTTTTGCAAAGTTATCACTTCTCAAGTATATATCATTCTTGTGCTAGATGAGGTGGCCTACCAGTCATGCATTAGTAGAAAGGGAGCAACAATTTAGGTTGTAAGTAGTCCATGATCAGAAACAATTGAACCCGTGAGGATTACCTCAAATACCTTGGAAGGAAAGAGAGAATGACCTTATCCCTAATCCTCTCATCTTCTTTGTACAAGTTCTTGAGGCATCTCTTTATTTCCCTTAGACTTAGAGACTTTCTAACGGTCTCCTAATCATCTTTATCGGGTAAGTCAATGGTCGCAATATTTGATGATGATTATGCTAGAGTGCTAACTTTGATGATCCCTTGCTAAATATAACCTTGCAATATTACTTGAAGATCTCAGCACTTCTTAGTTAGGTGACCAACATACCGATGATAGCTAAAATACTGCTAGTTGGTGGTGCCCTTGACTTGTTCTGGTTTCTTTAGGGCGAGTAGCTCGAATAGCCCAGTCGGCATAAGTTGTTGGAATAACGTCTCCACATCATCTTAGCGGAAAGCATATTGAATTTCTTCTCTTCGAGTAGGTTTCATGGTCTGCTCTTTTACTTGCAACTTCGCCTTATCTGGCTGCTTCTTGATTGTAGTATTTACAAAAGTGCCTCTAGTTTTCTTCTGCTTAAATGTTATCGTGAAAGATTCTTTCTTTCAAGCCTTTTGTTGAGACAACAAATATTCCTTTTGACAAGCTTTGGTGGCCAAGGCTTGGAATGTACTGAGTTGCTCATTCATTAGTAAATAAATCTCTGTCTTGATTCATTTCAACAAAGATTGACTTTCATTGCTTAAGATAGCAATGCCTGACACCGGTTGGCAGCCTTTTGCCATCTAGTGATATAATCCTCAATTGATTCATCCTTCTTTTGAGACAAGGTTGATAGTTCTCATAACTACAGTTCTTATGTCGTATTAACGAATTGAGAAGTGAATATCTCCTTCATATCTTTCCATGTGCGCAATGAGCCAGTTGAGAGAGACATCTACCATTGAAAAGCATCACCAAAGAGAGTATTTGGGAACAAGTTCGAATGGTGTGCCCAACTACCCATGGCATAATGAAATGATGTTAGATGCTTCAATGCACTTCCAGTACTATCAAGTTGACCCATCGATGGCTTCAAATCTCTTGGTAGTAATTCTGCCTTGACTTCTCGGGAATAAGGCCTGTTGATTATCATTGTAGGGACCCCAGTAATTTGAGGTGCATGGCAATGAAGGTACTCAGCTGCCAACTGGTGCACTCTTTTTGTGTGACAAACCCTAGTGGGGAACTTATAGGTATGTTAACCCATGCATCTCGACTTTGAGAGTTGTTGATATGTAAATGGTTGAACTACGAGAGGCCTTAGTCATATTTTACATTCTCATCTTACTTATTTTTCCTGTCAGATGGTCCTTTAGGCTGATAAACTAATTGGTGATTCTTTAGTAATGGCGGTTAGCTAGAACTTGCCACCTTCTCCCCTTAAGTCTCCATAGCCCGCCTCATCCTCTTCATCTCTTCTTAGAGATCATAATGGAATTGAGACATAGGTATAAGAGCATCTTCTTCTTTACCTAACATGTAAGGGGACACAAACTCGCCTCTTGGAGGAGTAGTTCTGATGCCTCTAAGATGAGAGAGGCTACAGAAGGCTGGCGTTGTGGGTAATGTGGCTGCCCTTGACTGAGTTAGCATCTCAAAAACTTTCGAAATGCTCAATTGAGTAACATCTGCCATATTAACTTTTGTCATTTGAAAAAATACCTCCTTTTATCATCTCTCTTAAGATGTGGCCTTCAATGTTCTTCATGAGTTAGACTTTTGAAGGGTGCATAAGTCATATCCTCCTTCAGTCTAGTCAATGACGCAAATGGTTTTCATGTATAAAATTCAAGATCAGACTGAGAGCCGAATGCAGGAAGGTTGTGTAGCATTTAGAAGGGTACTGCCACCCATTAGTGAGCTTTGGTCTTTGTGATGTTCTTGGCTTAGTGCATTTTAGTTTTTCAATAAAAATTTTCACCTAAATTTTTTTAATCTAAAACTTTTCACTATCCACAACTACTATATTTTTTAATTATTTCTTTACATCTTCTTATACAAGCTACCATACTTTTCAATTATTTCTATACAACTACACATATAACTAACCTATCTATTTTAAGTTTATTCTCTTTATTCCTTATCATTACTCTTATCATATCACATTATTTTTCTCATTTTAAAAACTTTTATGCTAGAAACTTTTTATCCAAAATTTTTTTATGTCTCAAACACACTCTTAGTAACTTCTTTCACTTACTTCTTTTGTAGATTGCTCTTTAGTTGAGGATGCAAGAGCAATTTATATCTTAGCCTTGGCGACAAGGGCGGCGAAGCCTTTAGGTTTAGGTGGGAAGCTATTTTCCTGGCCTGCTTGACGCGTTTCACTTTCTTATTTTGTCTTCTCAATATAGGCCAAGAAACTTCAATGGAATTAGTAATGACCTGATCGAATGAAGAAGGGACTTTGGCCTTTGATCCAGACAGAGCCACGATCTTTGTATTAAAACATTAGTATGATGAATACATTAGACTTGGAACGAAAAATTATAGCATGCCCAAGTTAGATCAAATGATGATAGATTCCCAAAAAATAAATCCATTGTATCTGTGAACAACTGGTTGGACAGTCTGTTGAAGGGGTTAGGTGACCCTAACGACACTCTTCAACTTTTTCCACCCTTAAGTAATATCTTGGGTAGGCCAAGAAGCAAACTTTCTTGTAGAATCAGGTCGTGAAGTGAATTGAATTATCCGATCATATGTAGGTCATTGTGTTGTTAGTTTACTCGGTATAGTAGATTGGTGAATGACTTCTTGGTGGAGTCAAATTGTAAGGAAAAATGGTATCTTGTCCCATTTGAGCAGGCATAAAATGATCTTGGGTTGGCTGAGCAGACGTGGCCTAAAGAGACATTAATGGACTTGAAGTGCTGATAGACATGATGTGCGGGATTCTTTCATACTCAAATGAAATGATGTGGAATAGTTGCATCCATATTCTATATATCAGTAATGATGAAGCCAAAATTTCGTAAGAATCCAAATGTCAGTGAACGCGCCATGAGATATGCAAAAACAACACTTAAGAGTATCAATAGCAAGATATCATATAGAGAGAAAAATAAAAAGACTATAGTTTTCAGCTCTTAAAGATGAAGGGAGAGTGTTTCACATTAGGTTCACCATTTATTTCGACCTTTTTTTGGGTCGGGTTGATTATCCCATTTATTTTATTGGTTTTTAAAAATAAATGCTTAATTAATCCTCCAAATGAATTTTTAAAGCATTTAATACTCTTAACTAAGTGTGAAAAGTATATCATAAAAGTACTTGCATTGTGTTTCATACTCTGATTTTATATCTCTAACAAGAAAACCCTTGATTAAAAAAGCTTAATACAATAATCCATGTCAAAAAATGATAATTTAATTGAAATGAAATAAAATGCATAGGTCTTTCTATGACTTTACAAGTCCATGAAAAATCGTGTCTGAAAAAATATAAATATGAATGAGTGTGCATTGCTTCATGCTGACTCAAAAAAAATGAGTACATGTCGCCACATGCCATGACTCGAAACAAGTTATGTATTGACCACGTGATATAACTACAAAAAAATAAATATATATCACTTCGCCACGCATCATGACCAAAGAAAGGGTGAATACACTACGCCACGCACCATCACTCGAAAAGAAGAAAATACATGATGCCACGAGTCATGAATCAAAGTGAGTTTTCACTTAGCCTATCGACCAGTAATGACTCGGTTCAAGACTAGTCAGGGGTCCATCGGCTACATAACGACCTTACACAACAAGCTGAGTGCACACTCAACTTTTATATTTACACAGAAGATCAGCATGTCCCACATTCAACTTCTGTATTCGCGTAGGAAACGAACATCTCTTGCATTCAGTCTTTAGGTTCACACAGCAAGCTGCATACAATCTCTAGATTCTCACAACAGGCTAGTGTGGTATGCATACAGCCTCTGGATTGAAAACTAGGTAGTTTTACCAAAAAATCTAGGTTTAACCATATTTCAAAAACATGTTTAGGCCAACTTGGATCAACTAAAGGTTTCACCCAACTGGGCTTGTTGAAGCCTTGAGCCTAATTGGACTTATTAGGAAGTTTTGCGTCATCTAGAGAATTTTGGGTTCACCCAATCCTATTGAAGTATTTTAGGCCTAATTAGGCTAACTGGAAAGGTTTAAACTTTAGCAAGGTGTTTTGGGCCCAAATGGAGTGTTCTTGGCCCAAGTGGGCTCAATTGAGTTGAATTGGATTAGACTAGATGTTTTGGACACAAATGAACTAAAATGGGCTCAAGTGAAGTGTTCTAAAATCAAATGAATTGAAATGGGCCCAGTGGCTAGTTGTTTTGGGTCCAATTGAACTCATTGGAGACTTTTAGGCCTTATTGAAAAGTTATGGATTCAATCAGGCTTATTGGAGAGTTTTGGGCCTTTTGAGGAATGTTAAACCCAACTAAAAATTTTCGACCTGAGTGAAATGTTTTGGGTCCAAATGAGCTAAACTAGACCCAATAGAAAGGTAAGGGTAGAAATTATCCTCCTAGGTTTCAGATATAAGCTGCGTAAAATAACGTGTGCAAAGATCGCAACAGATCTAGCACATTCCTGGACTTGGCTTAATAAAAGAGTTCTTATAGCTTTAATGCAAAATAACTTTGCTCTCTTTTAAATTTTGCATATCGAGAGGTTGCTACCACCTAATGGATCTACGGTCATGTGTATTCTCCATGCTATAGCAAAATACCATCATTAGGTTTACTATAGAAAACTTTTGCTAAAGCAAGAATAAGATCTATTAAGCAGATCTATCACGATCTAATTGCTCGGATCATGAAAACCAAGTGGGATTGACGATTCCATTCTAATAACATGATAGCTTGGCATGGTGGCTTTATTTGGGCACAAAGATTTTAGAAAAACGTAAGGTCAACTATGAAATGGAAATGATTTTTTTTAAGAAAACAAGGGATTCATCTGCTAATTAAAAATTATACATATGAAATAAAGTACAAATGTCTTTGATGGAAATGATTTTTATAAAAAAGATGGGAGGAAAATACTTAACCTCATATTTCAAGACATCCATTAGCCAGAGATTATTCATATGAGATAAAATAAAAAATTTCAATAAAAATAATTGTGTAGAAAAGGAAGAAAATATTTAACCCCACATTTGAAGTCATCTGCCAATCAAAAATTATCCATATGGGGTAAAGTAAAAGCTTTTTAATAAAAATGATTTTTATAAAAAAGTTAACCTCACATTTTAAATCATTTGACACCTAGAGATTATTTATGTAAGGCAAAGTAGATTTTTTTTTTTAACCTTTTATTTCAAGTCAAAAGGATAAGAAGAAATTTTTTGAAGGGTTTTTGAATTTTTTTTTAGAATGAAGGAAGCTCTAAGGGACTAACGGAATTTTGGAAAGAGCATGAAGATCTTTTGGGGGTTTTGAAAGCTTGGCAGTTGTGATGGGAGTTGTTGATAGGAACCAAAGGAGCATATTTATAGGCCTCTGGGTGCAGTTCCATGACATGAACTCACTTTTGCATATTCTGTTTGCTTAGGCATCAAGAAATTGTTGGCATGGAATTGCTATTCTGTGTTGCCAGGCTCATTTTGCTATTGCACCCTATGTTATCTTTGTATTGGCACACGTGTCATATGCTTAAAGTGTGCTTTTGCCTTGCTTTTATGGACAGATTTGAATCGCCATGATTTAGCAATGTCAAATGACCCAGTTTGATCCTATTTTTAGAGCATCATTCTCCCACAGCTTCACGGCCCATCGGCAATTGTTGTCGTTTCTTTCACACGCCATTGTGCCTTCTTAGCTTTTCTTCCTTATCGAGAAATCAACTATTCACATGCACCTATTTTTGTTTTATTAGCTCTAGATCTGTGAGTATTCTAGTCGCTCACTATTTCTATCATCTTTCTTTTCTAGTCCACGCCATGGTTGAGGCAGACTTCTATTTTCAGGCAAATGGCGTTGCTTTTTTTGTTATTACCATCTCTTTGATCTGTTATTTACAAGTGCTAGCATTCTCAATACTTTCTTGGCCACATGCTTCTTCCCTCTCTCTTTCTTTCTTTTTTGCATTTTTTGCCTGCCACTAGATAGCACTCTCCACCTCCTTTTCTTTCTTGTCGTTGTCATTGCAAGGCGCTCCTTTAATTCTTGCATGATTTTTTAGCGGTTGGTCTTCTTCTGCTCATGCTTCTTCCTTCTTCTTTTTTTTTTTAAAAAAAAAAAAAAATTTGCAATAGGCTCGAAAATTCATCTGCATTTGATGCCATGTCAATTTGACCAACCGTTGCTTCTAAACAGTCCTACTGTCATTGATTAATTTTAAAAATATTTATTGAGGTGCTCCTAATGTCGTCCCATCATTGGCTCTATTGGAATCACCCATCTTCTTTTCCTTCTAGACCTTGCTGACCATGAAGTCTTCCAGATTGCTTTGAAAATTCCGCAAGCAGTAAATGAGTCAACATTGAAGAAACTCAAGCTCCATCTATTAAAGTTGTTTGTTACAAGCCTGCAAGTATATTTCTTATGGTGTGGCAGTAGTCGTGCACAGCCACCATCGTCAACTGCTTTTGCTGCTGCATTTTTTGTTATTTGCATGTGATATCCGGTTATTTCCTGTATGCCTGGCTCACCTTGGCACAATACAACGTATTTGCATGTATAAAATTCAATAGTAAAAATACAAGCATCTTCTAACTTTATTACCCACCTGTGCGCGACCCACATTACTACCATTATTGCCTCCGTCATGTTTTATTTGCATGGGCCAACTCAAAATCCAGTTGCATTTGTAATGTTAAATTACATAAGCTTTCTTGCCCCTTCTCTTTTTTTTTCAATGCATGCATGCATCTGGCAAATCACAAAGGGAAGATATTTTTAGGCTTAGATGTCCTGCTGGCATCTTCGTCTTCTCTACGAGTAGTTGCCGCATTCTGCCATTTTCTCACAATTTTTCCAAATCTATTTTGCACACTCTTCTTTCAGCCACTTCCTCCTTGTTGTTTTATTTTGAAATTTGTGGCACATAATGGATGACCGCCCCTGCTGCTCCGTTTTTTCGTTTGCAGCGATCCTTGAGCCTCAAACCTGTTACTATGGGCTCCTTTGCTTCTCAACTCCATGGTTGGTGCAAAATATTTGGGTGGCCACATGCCATCTAGTAAGGGTAATTATTATTTTCAATCGGGGAAGCCACGTGCCATCTACTAAGGGTAATTATTATTATCATTATTTTTTCTAATTATTTCCAGGCCTCAAAATATTATGCATGCAGCACCTTCTCTTGCCACTTTGAGTCAATATAACTCATCTGAAATATAAATGCCGGAGACGACCAACTTCGTGGTCTTCGCGTATTCACAGATGACTTTTCGGATGTCATCTGGTGGACCACCATGTTGGTCATTCCACCTATTGCTGTTTGTTCTTCATCGTCTAGCTACTACTTCAATCTGCCTATTTATTTGTTTTTTCTTTTTAGTTGTTGTAATCTCTCCCATCATCCTTTTTAAATGTATATAACATCCATTTATTTTTGTAATCTTGGCCATTAATTAATAACATTATTTTTTATCAAAGATTTGAAGAATTCAATCTCCACGGTGTGATTAAAGTGGGGCCCACATTATCAATTGTATGTGAAATTTAACAGTTTATTGTGTATTTTCGGGAATCATATGCAAAATGCATCCATAGGAGTTGTGTGCATTGTCCACAAAATATGCCAACTTATTATATAGGATCACTAATATAGCCAATGGACCCCTCAATAATTCCAAAGCGAGTCATTATTGATTAATGGGCTAAGTGTAAACTCAATTAAGTCATGATGTGTGGCGAGATGTACTCCATTCTTTTTGAGTCATGGCACGTGATAACATGTACTTCACCCATTATTGTCAGTCATGTTGCGTGGTGGATACGTAATTTACTTGATTCATGATGCATAGCAACATGCATCTACCTTTTTTTAGTCATAGTTGTTGGTCCCGAGTTTGTGGAAAAATCCAAGAGGGGATGAGCGAATTGAGTTCTTTAAAAAATTTTGATATTTTATACATTTAACTCTTTGTGAATTTAGTCTCTTTAAATGCAAAGTGAAGAATAGAATAGAGAGCAAAAGAGAGATAAAAAATGTCATACACAAAATTATAGTGGTCCAAGACAACCTTCCATACTCCGCTCTTCTAAGAATATGTTCCCTTGTGTCTTGGGTTCCACTATTTTAATAAGAATATAATAGAGAATTTGCTCTCTTCTAGATTACAACTCTAGGGGGCCTTCACAACAGTAACACAAGTAGACGGCGAGTTCCACTCCAACCGTATACTACATGTCTTAATTTGGCCTTAGTTTCTAACATTAAACTACGTATCGATATAACAAGAATAATATAAATAGAAATTAATCTACCCTTTACAAATCGTGTAGAACAATTGAAGCCCTTGAGAAGACTCAGAGAAATTGATAAAGATAAAGGGTGTGTTTGGTAATGAATAAATTTTTTGATAAAAAATTTTGAAGAGTAAAAATTGTCAAATGATGTGATATGATAAGGATAATGATTAGTAGTAAAGAGGATAAAGTTAAAATAGATAGGTTATGTGAAACTCCAACCTAAGTAGGATTCAAAGTATGCATTGAACATTTACATGTGATTTATAAGTGAATTTATTGAATTTTAAATAATTTTTGTGATTTTGCTAAACTATGGTAATTAGGGCTAAGGATTAGCAATGATGATTCGAGTGATCATTATAAGCTGATATGGGACAAAGGGATTAAAGTGAATTGTTGGTGATTGAAATATACCAATGTATAATGGATAATGATTTTAAATTATTTAATATGAATTATGAGAATTTAAAGAGTAATTATCAAGTTAAGTGGAAAAACACTAGAAAATTCATAACTCAACGCCTCTAAGGCGGATTTGAGTGAGATTTGAAAGAGAAGTTGGTAACGATGGGCTTGATCTTATGGGATTATTGGGTTATGAAAATCCCTGATGAAATTGGTGTGATGATTTATTGATCATAGTTCAAATTCAACCGTTAACTTCAAATGGCTATAATTTGAGCTAGGAAAATCAGATTGAAATGAAATTTGAAACGGTTGAATGAAATTATGAGATTAACATTTTGGAAAGTTTAGATCAAGCATATTATGATGGAAAAATACCTGAATTGAAAAAGGTGTGTATAGTTGACTTTTATACCTCAATAGTATCATGCATTAAATGCTAGAGTACATGGAATTAATGCAATTTTTAATGGACCAAATAGGTGTCAAATGCAGGTGCAATGTCGGGTATTTGTGGCGCCCCCGACCCGAGGCTCCACATAGTCCTCACTCCGGGGTTGAAAAGAGTTGGTAAACGTGACTTAGGATTGTTGCCCTGATCGCATGTGGGATTTTTAATTGGATCTCGTCCATTTTTTTTTTTACTCATCTCATAACATCATATTATCGTATATAAACACATTTTTGACATCAATTTCACATATATTATTCATATCATAATAACTGACTTGTCTATATCACAAGTTCTCTCAACCTAAATATTTCATACATATATACTTTGAAAATTCCATATAATCATTCATATCTTCTTTTATTGAAATAATTCACATATTCACATAAGTACAATCGTCCTTATCATATTCATAAAATATGTCTTTAAACATGATCATCTTACATTCGCCCCTCTGGACACATACATAGGACTGCAAATAATATCCGTATATCATTTCTGCCTGGCATCCTTTATGAGTCAGCTCCATAGCCTGTCTGATATTTTGAAAACACATGTGAGTAATAATACTCAGTAAGCAAGCCTTTTCTTTTGCAAGTAAACATTTTCTTTTCCTTCAAATGCATTTCTTTCTATTAGGTAGGAGACACTTATCTAGTGATCAACTACCAATAGATCAAAAACTTTTTCATTCTTATGCGTATTATGAGAATACAATGCATTCAAGCATATATGACCTTTTTCCAAATGGATCGCTAGCTAGGTGTCTACTACTTGATCCTGCTCCCATTTCAGGAAGGTCGCCGCCAGCCTAGGCCTGTATAAACGACTTGGCGATAGTGAGGGGGACATCCGGTCCGCTTACTACCTCAGTTATGGCCTAATCCTCGTGCACCATGATCATTCACATACATATGCCGACATAACATTTATAAATCATAAACATTTTATAAAAGCATTTAACAAGAAATTACCAATCATTTCATGTAAAGCATTTTAGGAATGGTCATCCTTAAATATAATTCATAAAACATGTGAGCAAATAATTTGCAAATATTTAGAAATAATTTAGAAATCATATAACTTGCTTACCTGCGTAGTCAACTTGTACCTTCCACTTTTTTCTTTCCTTTTCCTATACAAATGAAAAAGACCATTTTTTTCTCATATAAACATAATATCCCATGCTTGCACATTTCTACTATTAACTCTGAATCTATCTTAGGGTTTCTAACCCATGTATGTTTCATATCAACTTTGACCCATTTTTACCTTTAGTTCAATATTGTCATCACTCTATTCCAATTCACTTATGTTTACCATCTCTCACTTATCAATTCCATCTTTAACACTTGTTTTTTTTCCGTTAGTCAACTTCTCAAGGCAATTGATTATGAACTTCCTAAGTCATTTGATGTCACCAATTCAAATAAGCCGTTTATCTTCCTTTTTCCATAAATTCAATATAATTATCTTCTAACCACATTTTCATATTTGGCTAATACCAACCACTCTTATCCTCATTTGGTTGAACTTGTTTCAAGGTCTAACCATTCCATTTATTTTGACATCATTATTTAAGGGTTAATTTTCCAAATCTTACTTAGGATTTGTAATACTTAGCTAAATCCAACATCTTGGATTTTAGCATTTTATACTTAGCATATATTTCCTATAATTGACATATTATTTGAGAAAATCTCTCAAGATATTTGCTTAAGGGTAAGGGCTTATAATTTGGGTCTAAAATTTTTATAATTTTTGTAATTTCCCTCAGACAGCCCTATATATTACATTTTACCCTCATCTATATTTTCTAAAATCACATCTTAGGTACTTAATCACTTACTTAGTGATCATAAATTTGTACCTTTTTTCTAAACCTTGTTTACACATTATAATGAAAATAAATTCCATTTAAAATTTCTAGAACTTATTATTAAATTCCAAAACAGCCTTTGATTTCTTATTTCACTAAGTTTCATCTTCTTATTTACCCATTAATTCCATATACATATTATAACATCAATTATTAATCTTTCTTGATATCTTTAATCCTTTATTACATTCCTGAATAACATATATATGAATTTCGATCATTTCCACTTAGTTTTCATATTTCTTTTTGATTATTTCTCAAACTGTCCACATTAGCTGAAATCAGGAGTACTCATTTCTTTAAATATTTATTTATAATCAAATACCGGTATTTAACTCTAAAATTTCTATCATACATACATAACTACATGAATTAACCCTCATAAAAATTTCAGAAATAAATATTAATATTATATATTTATTTTGGCATTTTTACTGTACTGTACAGTGTTGTGAAATTAGGGACAGCCCTAATCACGTTAATTTTAAACCATACTTATGTCATCCAAAAATCATATTTTATTTTAGTAGAGTGATAATAATGATATCTTATATATCATATAAAAATTTCAGATAAAAAATTCATCTAAAAAAAATATTAAAAATCATTTACTACAGATGATCCTGTCACCTGTTTTACCCTGTTTAAGTTAATCTTCTCGGATTTTTAATTTACAACATGCTTAATATTTTAAGCTAAAATTTTTTTCATTCCTTAATGATAATATAATGACCTTGTAAAAAAATTTCATGGCAAAAATCCTTCATTTATCATTTCGTTCATATTTTTGTTTCTAATATCACATACCCTCCAGGTTTGAAATAACAATTAAGGTTAACCTATTATTCTTTTATTTAATCATGATTATAACAGAAATAAAAATATTTTTTAACATCACTTATACCCAGCATTTCATGAGTTATCGAAATCATTAAAATAGAATCAAATATTATAACCAAATCTGATTTGGACGTTACCTACATATATGATTATATACTTGCAATTTATGAAACCTTTATTAAACAGCATTAAAAGAAGGAATTAAGAAATAATAATAATATAATGAACCTAAAGATTGCTTGGATGGTGGATGTCTACGCCTGGTGCTGCTACTCATCCATATTTTTCTCCATTTCTATTGCATTTCAACGTTTGCATCTGCTCTCTTCTATTTCAGCGATGTCACCTCTCCTTTTATACTTGCTTTTAATCGGTTGACCATAGTTTGTTTTCGACCCACCTAGATTCACCGCTTAATACATTACAGGAGTTGGGTTTTAAAAAAATTCAGCATTTATAAATTAATTTGTTGTGCATGTAACGGTCCACGTTAGCTTTAATTCATCACCTAAGTTACACGTTGCCCATTTTAGTGCCAGCTCCTGCATCGTGATATGCTGCCAGTGCTGTTAACGTTTTTTTTTTAAACGGAAATTCCATTATTAATAAATTAAATCATAACTTCCTATATTCACACTTATGTATTATGCCAATTTTTCTTATTAATATATATACAATTACTCACAAAATATAACTTTTAGAATTTTGAAAAAAATTTCTATTTTATTTTAATTAACTAATTCATATTTGGATAAAAATCTCTTTTTTTAAAATTTTGGAGACATGTTTTCAAAAAATTTATTCCTTCATTAAATTGGGCATAGTAAAATAGGCTTACCCATAAAATTTCACCTCAATTGAAGCGAAGTACATATTTTAACTTAATTAAAATCATTTTTGGCATAAAATTTCATTTTAAAAACTTGTAGACATGTTTTTCAAAATTTAATCCATTCATTATGTAGGGTATATTAAAATAGGCTTGCTTCAAAAGTTTCATCTCAAACACCCTTATATACATTAAGATATTAATTAATTAAACAATTATATAAAAATAACAAAATATCAACGTCTAACTCCTGTACGTGCATGGTTGTGCATGAATTGCTCCCGGACACATTTTCTGATGCACTCAAGTTAGGCAATTTAGTCAACTACTTTTCATAATCTGATCCGTCTAGATTAGAGAGCACATAATTTAATACTTTCTATTAAATTCTTATGTGCTTCTGAGTTATGCATGCTTAGATCTAATGAAAACAGTAAGGATGAATATAAGCCCTTAATTAGAGCCCCTAATTAGCTGAAAATATTCCATTTACTTTTATTTTTCCATAAGGTCCGTGAATTTAAACAGTCTCACTTAGTATAGTTTAGAATTTTGAAATTCCTTCCCGAAATATTTGTAAAAATTTATTTTCATAGCTAATCTTTGTGGGATCACAAATTACCCTCCATTTTCTTATAAATTCCAATTAAGTCCCCTTTTCTCTCCACTCTTGTCAAAATTTACCAATCAATCATCTTTTCTAAATTTATAATTTAATCTCACTTTTGTAAAATTGCAATTTGGTCTTTTCGTGATTATTACGAATCCCACTTCGCTTAATCATTTTGTTGGAAACAATAGTTAAAACAAAATAAAATTGACCAAAGCATAAGTTTTGATGATTAACAAATTCAAATTTGAGTATAAATTGATTACTAATGAGTGTGATGAATGTCTTAAGGAATGAAAATCAGCCAAGTCGATTCCCAAGTCGACTCGGACTTCGACTTAGGGTGAAGTCGATCTCGAAGTCGACTCCACATTCGACTTCAACATGTACCTGATGGAAAGATTTGAATTTGGAAGGTGAATAGCTGAAGTCGAAGTCGACTCCAGTATCGACTTGAAGATACACATTTCCTTCCAGTGTTGATTTTGAGACAGAACATTCCGAAGTCGCAGTCGAAGTCGACTCCAGCATGCGACTTGGGCGAAGTCGAAGACGAAGTCGACCCCAAGATCGACTTGAGTTTCTCAAGTCTAAGTCAAAAGCTCAAGCTCATTTCAAGATGAAGACAACTCAAGATATGAAGACTAATATAATTTTAAAGCGAGCAAGGTACATGAATTCATTCCAAATCATAGAAGATTTGATCATACAAGTTTCAAGATTCACAAGGTTTACAAGATTCGAAGCCAGTCCAGAACAAGATAATGCCTCTACTAGGGAAGGAAAGAAGCTAAATAAGCAAGAGGAGAATCAACAAGGATCAAACTGATTTGGCACAAGAAAATGGTCAAATCGCACCCCAAGTCGACTCCAAGATCGACTTGAAGCCAAGTCTGAAACCAAGTCGACCCAGAACTTAGACTTGGAAACTGAAGAGCTGCCGAAGTCGCACACGAAGTCGACTCCAGCATGCGACTTGGGGAAGTCGTAGACGAAGTCGACTCCACCTGCGACTTGGGAAAGTAACGTTCGAATTTTTGAACGTTGGAACATTTATTGCGCGCCAACCACTTGTATAACGTTCAAAATCTTCCCTCCTCTATAAAAAGACACTCAAGCAAACGTGATTATACACAAGATAGAGTCTAAAGAGAGGAAAGAAGTGCAAGCAAGAGTCCTTATTTGCTTTTCTCTAAATTTGAGTGATCTATACACTTTCAAAGGAAGAACAAGCTTCAAAGTTGCGATTTGCTTCAACGAAACACAATCGGTTGCTCCTACAGATTCTTCCTCAAGCTGAAACTTGCTACACAACTCAGTAAAGTGTAGATCTTCTTTATTCTTACACTATTGATTGTTTTAGTGCTTGGTTTAAGTTTGGTGATTGAAACCAAGACGTTGCAAGTAGAGTTGTAATTGGAGTGTAACTCATCACCTACTTGTGTTGATTGTATATGCCCCCTAGAGCTGGAATCTAGAAGAGAGCAGAGGCTCTGGTTGTATATGCCTCCTAGAGCTAGAATCTAGAAGAGAGTAAGACTCTAGTTGTATTCGTGGAATACATAGTGGAACCCAAGTCACAAGAGGTGTGAGCTTGGAAGAGTGGAGTAGGGAGGTTGCCCGAACCACTATAAAATCTTGTGTGTTGATTTCTATTTCTGCTCTCTACATTATATTGCATACCATTTTGTTTCTTCATAACGGGGACTAGATTAATCCGGGGTAAAAGTTTCTGTTTAAGTTTTAAATTTTCATAATACCCAATTCACCCCTCCCCTCTTGGGTAATTGTCATTAACTCGGGACCAACACATTTTTCCACTAATTTTCATTTCCCAATGGGTTACATCTGAGCCCTTCATTTTATGAAATTTTTGATTTTATCCTTAGACGATTTCAAGCTATATTTATTAAGCTTAAAATTCGGTGTTTCACAATCCTCTCCCTTATAATAGGTTTCGTCCCGAAACTTGCTATACTTTAAACAAGTGGGGGTATTTCCTCTCACCTTTCTTTCAAAGTTCCCATTTATTGCTCACTCATAAATTATGATTTTTAAACATGATTTTAAGAGAATAATCTGTTTTGTTACTCATATAATTCCAACATCACATGTATCATCAATCATGGTAATATGTTTAATCATTCATTCATATAATTATCATTTCCTAACCATTTATATTATCCAAATAAACTTCAAAACATCATATATAAACTGGTTTGGTCTTTCCTACTTATATACTCAATCCATCATTTCAATTGAGTATATTCATCATCTAAGGATCATCAAATTTTAACATAACAAATGGAATCATATAATGCCTTTGTATGTCACTTAATCATGGCATAACTATGCATTAAAAATAAAAAAAATTGAGTTGGAACAATTACCTGCCTTGGGATGGAACAACTCCTTTTTCTTGCTTCCTTTCTTCTTTCTTTCATACTTAGATCTTCAAAATTTCTTTCTCACAGTCTTTATACTATTTATGTTTATTCTAAGTTGGATATACATTGCCATACCACTTACATTTTTTTTTCTCGTCATTGAAGAGTCCTGGAATTTGGCTACTCTCCTGATCCTAATTGCTTAGACTTGTTACCAGTTTCTCCTATTTTCATTGACTTATAGGTTCCTCATCTGTCATAGCTTTTCCTTTGTTTAACTTGGCTTTTATCCTTGTATTGAGCATAACATTTTCTATACATTCATATAATTTTTCATCTTATTACAAGATGAACTATTTCATACAAAATCAATTATACCTTGGAGAAAGGTTAGTCACAACCTTTTCTTTTTACAAATTCTTACCATACAAGTGTATTGTTTGCACTTATTTCCTATTAAATATTTTTTCATCAAAATATCATATATTTATTTTCACTCAAAAGTCAAAAGAGACTTTTGTCAACATCTATTCTCTTCACACTACATATGCATTACCTAGAGAGAATACTAATGCTAGATCAATTAGGTCATCTTCACTTTCTTTCTTAATTTCTTTCTTATTTTTACTTTCAATGGACCAGTGAAGGGTTCTTATCACCATTTTTACTTCCCTTTTTCATGGGTTTTTCCACGATTCTCAATCCTTAACTCTTCTTCATTCAATTGATATGGAGGGAAATCCTCTCTTACCTATCTTCAAGTGCATCGAGATTGGAAAAAATCTCAAACAATTCCCTTCTCACTGAATCTGCATCATGAAAGAAAATACATGACATAAATTCATGATTCCAATTCTTTTTTTTTTCTTTCATTCAGTCTTTCTACATTTATCTACTAATCTTTGTTAGGATATTATCCTTGCAGTATCATACATTTCCTTTACATACCTAATTACCACTCTTTACTCTGATATTACTCCCTGTTGTGTCATACCGTTTCTTCCTCTTCATCATTCTTCATTTTCCTCTTTCCACTCTCATTTTTTTTATGAGCTTCTCATTACGCATAATTCTTAATATATAATTATAAAATCATCGAGGAAGGATTCTTTTACTACATACTCACCTTGAGTGCGACTCTTTCTATCACTAATCCTGTCAATTATAAAAGGTGGAGTTAGAACTACATATAACATATATTTCTTAAATATCCACCTTTTATCTATATTTTTCTCAAATCTTACATTTTTTTCCTACTTTCCTTTCCAACATCACTTTTCGTAGTGTAAAATTACTTCTATTCAAGCTGCTTCTCATGCATGCTCTATAATATTTGGGCATTATTTCTTTATATGGATATTTTTATCCATAAGTTCCTCAAAATTTTCATCCTTATATTTAAATATTAATCTCAAATTTTCTCCGAAAGCACGCTGTTACTGTAGCAAATCACTGTAGCAGTTACTGTTCATCCGAGGTTATTGTTAACAGAGACGTGGTTACTGTTCATGGGTTCCAAAAATTGATATTTTTTTTCAAAAATAAAAAATACCATGACATAGCTTATGTGTGGCGCCCCGAACCGAGACGTCACTTCCTTACCTCAATATCTATCGATTGGTAAATGTGAATCAGGATTGTTGCCCTGATCACGCGGCAGGTTCTTAATTGGAATGTGTCCAAATTTTTTTTCGATTATTCATCTGTCATCATTCATAATCTTGACATGAAAATCATCATACATTCTAATATTTCACTTGTAATAAAATTCATCATTTCATTCAAAACATCTTTACATGCCTGTCATTATACACTGAATCATTGTATATATGACACTTGCATACATTCAGTCATTAATTCACATGGAACTTAGAACTCTAGCTAAGTTCGGATATACATAAATACATAGCATCTTTTCATTCCTTTCTACGGTGAAAGTTTCCTTGACTTAAGCTTCACATTTTACATACGTACATCCATACCTTCAACCATTGAATCATATATAGAACTTAATATTCTCATTAAGTTCACATACACATTAGCTTACCTTAGCATATTTATGTTTTTCCATTCCTCATAGCCTTCAAGGCTATCATCACGTACCTTCCTCCCGTCTTAGGTTTGCACCTTCTGAGTTTCCTCGGTACCTGTCTAAGGGTTGGAAAAACAAAACGTGATTGACAACTCAGTAAACAAGTATTTTAGCTTTAGGGCAAGGCTTCTTGAAAACCTTTTTCATAAACATCGGGAATACCTTGTTCCATGAGGACATGTATATGTCCTAAAAAAATCATCATGAAATTCCGTGTTCTTGAGGACAATTCTATGTCCTTGAACGTTTCCATAAAGCATTCATTCTTAACATCATTTACAAGCCACGCCTGGGCTTGTTTAGGCAATACATATACATTTTACCTTCTCTAATGAGTTCTCTTTAATCTTATATGAACATTTTTAATGTTCATAGTCATTACATGAAATCATCAGTTGCCAGTGGACATTTTACGTCCAAAACAACATAAATACTTAGGCAAAGGAGACATCTCGTGTCTTAAAATATTATTAACATAAACCATCATAAAATCCTTTAGCCAAGAGACATTTCATGTCTCAAAACATCATTCACATAAGCCATCATAAAATCAAGAGACATTTCATGTCTCAAAACATCTTTTACATAACTTTATTGGCAATGGACATTCATATTGTTGGAAACATGAGGAAAACTAGCTAAATCTATGTTTTGATGATTAACAAATCAATTTGAGTATATCTTGGCTACTAACAAGATTGTGAAATGTTTAAGGAATATACATTTGAAGAAAATCAAGTTAGGAAGGCCAAGTCGATCCCCAAGTCGACTCCAAGATCGACTTCAAACATGCAGAACTGTCCAGAGTTGAAAACGGAAGAAGGGAAGGTGAAGTCGCAGGCCAAGTCGACTCCACCTGCGACTTGGGTAGCCAAGTCGCAAACGAAGTCGACCTCACCATCGACTTCAGTCGAGCAAATCCTTCCAGAGTTGAATTTCGGAGCAGCAGAATATCGAAGTCGCAAGTGAAGTCGACTCCAGTTGCGACTTGGGTGAAGTCGCGAACGAAGTCGACCCCGAAGTGCGACTTGAGGTTTTGGAGATTCAAAGATACTGATTCAAGCTTCTTTCAAAGATCAAAGATGCAGTTTCAAGATTAAATGATTTCAAAAATCAACTCAAAGCCTCTCAAGTCCAAGACAAAAAGTTTCAAGGTGTTCAAGATCAAATCAAGTCTATCAAGTCAAAGGTTTGGAGATCATGGAGCTAATGAAAGCAAGACTCAATGATTCAAGACATGAAAAATACAAAAGAAGCAAAGTCATGAAGTAACAAAGCATCTCGAAATTATTCAAGTTCAGAAAATCAACTGACGAGGTGAAGTCGCACACGAAGTCGACTCCACCTGCGACTTGGGTGAAGTCGCAAAGCCAAGTCGACCCTGACTGGAACTTGAAGTTGCGACGGAGAAGCGAAGTCGCACCCGAAGTCGACTCCATCTGCGACTTGGGCGAAGTCGCATCCGAAGTCGACTCCACCTGCGACTTGGGTCGCAACGGTCGGAATTAATTCGAACGTTGGCGCATTAAATGTGCGCCACCTACTCACTAACGTTCGGATTCCCTCCAAGATTATAAATAGAACTCATTGAGAACGAGGAAAAAAGAGAGGACCATTAAGTGAGCATAACTCATATCCATAAGAGCTTCAAAGAGATCAAATCACTCAAGGAGGAAGAATTGTGCTTCAAGTTGCAAGAGCTACATTCAGAAACTTCAAAGCCATCATCTACAAGTTCTTCCCTGCGCTAAATCGTTTCTACACACCTGTAAAGTGTAGTTTACTTTTATTGTTTACTTGTTTGTGTTGAACTTGATTTAGCTTGCGTAGTTAAGATCAAGTGGTAGCAAAGTAGTGTGTGATTGGAGTGTGACTCATCACCTACTTGTGCTAAGTGTTTGATGCCCCCTAGAGCTGGAATCTAAAAGAGAGCAAGAGGCTCTAGTTGTTGATGCCCCCTAGAGCTGGAATCTAGAAGAGAGCAAGAGGCTCTAGTTGTTGATGCCCCCTAGAGCTGGAATCTAGAAGAGAGCAAGAGGCTCTAGTTGTTGATGCCCCCTAGAGCTAGAATCTAGAAGAGAGCAAGAGGCTCTGGTTGTATATGCCCCCTAGAGCTAGAATCTAGAAGAGAGCAAGAGGCTCTAGTTGTATTCGCGGAATACAATAGTGGAACCCAAGTCACAAGGAGTGTGAGCTTGGAAGAGTGGAGTAGGGAGGTTGCCCGAACCACTATAAAATCCTTGTCTACTTGCTTTTATTTCTGCTCTCTTTATTACTTTGCTTTCCATTCAGTTTCTTCATTCAAGGGGATTAATTCTACAAGGGGTTAAGTTTTTAAGTTACCAAAGAAATTTTTAAGAACCCAATTCACCCCTCCCCTCTTGGGTTTTGTCATCTATTCGGGACCCAACACATATGTCCTTAAACATCAATCACATAAGCCTTTCTTGGCAAAGGACATTTTTATGTCCAAAAACATTCTTTATTTAGGCTCTCTTACAAATGAACATAAATCCTTTTCATAATTCCCCGTCTTGGGGCTTGTTTATAGCAAACAAGAAAAACAAAATACGTAAACCATTTTCATAAATGCATTTGCATAACCACATTTCCTTTAATTCTTGTTATTTACACTTTTGTGTAAAACACCCTTTCTTTTAGGGTAACCATTTTATAAAAATCCCTTTAGGATACTTTCATAAAATCATATTTTCATGACCTAATCTTTGGGCTTTTCAGAAATAAAACATAAGCAAATGCATTTCTCTCCATCTAGTAGTGACATTTAGCAAGTGATCATGTTACCTTTTGGAAGAGAATCCTTAACAACATGCTAGCCCAGCGGCTGTTTATTCATCTTGCTCCCATCTCAGGGAGGGCGCCGCTGGCACTCCTGTCATCCCTTAGCGACTTGGCCTTATGTAGAGTGGGCCCCGGTCATCCCAACCGTGCTCTACAACCAGCCTATTCCTTGTACCGGTGCACCGTACGTTATCCTGACGAACCGCAGTCCGTTTTGGTTTGAAGAACCACAGACCGCAGCCCATGTTCTTTTAAACCGGGATCACAGACCCAGCCTACATCCATATGCACAAAAATCTTAGACCGAAGTCTATATTTAACAATTATTTTCAAAAACACATCACAGACCGCAGTCTGTGTCAACTTGTAAGCGAGCGCACCCACTTTAACAAGTTGTTATTTGAAATCTAGTTTTAAGATGACCTCCCTTAAATTCTTTTAAAAATGTTTTGAGTAAAATGTTTTGATAAACATTTGAAACGTTTGAGAAACCATACATCTTAAAATCCTTTTAATAAAAGAATTTCAAATCCTTTGAATTTCCACAAATAAAACATATTTTTCTCTAATATTTTCTTGGTTTCTATTTCAGGACCTTTTGTTTACAAAAGTTATGCAATTATGCTATCCCCTTGTCCATAACCTAAAAATTAAATAATTGTCCACATATCAATCATTTTCACATAGAGGAAAATTGCATAGTCTTTTGCATGCCATCAAGCAACCTGAAATTAAACCTTTTATAAAATCAATCATAGGAGGTGGGTCATCCATAAATCCCTTTCAGCACATCCGTAGAAATATTTTTCCAACATTTTCAACATAGATTTCCTTTTCTAAAGGAAATCAAAACCTTTCAAACATCATTTCAAAACATGTGGACTATGTCCAAACCATCATTTACTATTTAGTTATCTTAACCTAATAAAACAAATCTTTTTCATCATTATTTATCGCGAGTTATTGTAAAAATAACTCAAAACTCATTTACAATCAATATTTTGTGAAAAAGGATAACATTCCCTTTTTCTTATAAAACACTGTTGAACAATATCATATAGAACTTGCTTGCTTAAAAGCAAATCCTTAAAACTATCGATATCAAACATGAAATCCTTAAAACAACATTAACATAGAGAACTTGCTTACTCATAAGCAAAATTTCTCAATTCCATTAGCATGAAGCATTCCCATCCTTGGCAACACTTAGGATAAATTATTTATCTTAAAAAGTGTCGCTTGCTTCCCATGAAGCAAACCTCGAGACTTTCATTAAAGTCATCATTTTTCAAAACTTATGGCTTTGCATTAAAGCCGACATATTCAAAACTTGTGCTTGCCCATTTCAATAAAACATAAGCATAAACATAGACATTTCAATCATATCAATCACATAGAAAGAAAATGACATTTTAGAAAGTTTGCTTGCTTACTTGAGATCGCCATAATCCCTTTTCCTTCCATTCTTTTCCTTGCCTACATGAACATAATATGGTTTTTCATATATTTCTTGTCATTGCATTCCATTTAGTTTTCCAACCCATTTTCATTAACATATATCCTTCATTTGTCTTCTAAGTCATTAAACATAAATACACATTTTTATGCATTTCATTGGCTAACACATAACATATATAACCCCACAAATAGGGTATCCATTCAACCATATAAAATTCATCCATTAACTATCATACATAGGTTCATTAACCTTCATTTACCATCTTTTACATTTTTTCCAAAATTCATACATTGGTGCCCGTTCCGATCGCCCGTTATGACCTTAGGCTTCATTACATAATTTCAAAATTGGAAATTAACTTCATGAAGTTCTAAACAGATATATATTAATGAAATATATCATATTTTCATGCATTTTTGCACAAAAGTAAATTTCACAAGTTATTGATCACCCTTGCATATCTGTTTTTTCATATATGCCCATTAGGCAACATATACATAATGGATTTCATAAACTTTTCTAAGTAAGAGGTTTAATTCATATTTCAGTGGTTTAATTAACATTAATTACCTCTGCATTTAAGGTATTTTTATGAGGTTTAAATCCATGTTCCATAGGTTTCCAAAACAGTTAGTTTGGAACCCACTTTTCACCCGTTTAACGTGTCTTTTGACACATAACCTTAGGTCATTATATAAATCCGAAATTTCAGAATATAATTGCACTTTTCTTGATCAATATTTAATGATTTAACACATAAATCAATTTGGATCATTTATACATAGGTTTCATATTTCTTTGTGATTTCTTTCTCAAACTAACCACATATGCTGAAATCAGGTGTGCTGAAATATTAAAATATTGAATTAATATCAAATCAAGTATTTTTGATCTGAAATTTCTATCATACCTTAATAACTTCATCAATTAACTTTAATAAAAGTTTCAGCACGAAATATTGACATTAAATATTTATTTGGTCATTTTTACCTTGCTGAAAAGTAAACTCTATTTCCAGATAGCCTGAATGACGTTATTTATGGGGTCTGTTTATACCCATAAAAACCTTATTTTTAATTTTTTTTATGTGATCCTCAATATTTCTTGTATTTCTTGTAAAATTTTCAGCTCGAAAATCCTTGTATAAAAATTATTAAAAATAATTTTCTCCAGCTGATCCTGTCACCCGTTTTACCCTGTTTGGGCTAATTTTCACGGATTTTTAATTTGCAACATACATATCCTTTTAAGCGGAAAGTTTGGTCGTTCCTTAATCATACCATGAGGATTGTTCTCAAAAATTTTCATTCCAGAATTCATCCATTTACTGTTCCGACCATAATTTAGTTTTCAGCATCATTTACTTTCCAGATTTGATGCATAAAAATCAAATAATCGATACTTACTTGAGCAAATGAGCAATCTCTCCTTTTCCCCCTTCTTTTCCCTTGGTTTTCTCTTCTTCTTTGCTGGGAAAATCGTGGGTTTCAGCTGGATCCCTTGGACGTTTCAACACTTAGAAAATTTTCCACAATTTCCATCTCAACTTCACGTGCACAAGGCATGCATATGGCTGATTTTTCCCACTTGTGGGACCCACTTGTGCTGCAATTCTACACCCATTCAATGCTCCCTCATCTACCATATGAGGTGGGTGAATATGGGCCAAGTAAAATTACATTTTTTCTTTTTACAAAATCCACAAAATCTGCATCATTTGACCGAATTCTGCATTCCATTTCCACCGTCACTTGCTGCTGCCCATTTTCTGATTTTTCTCCCATTTTTAAAAACAAAATTTTGAGGGTAGATTATACACCTAATTATCACTCAATTCATGTATTAATTTGGTGTTAAAAAAATTAAGAAAAACTATTACAGCAGCATCAAACATGGGATGTCATTTGCATACATAAGTTGTCCATTTTTCCACTTTTAATGGCAGCTGCAAATCACGAATTTCCTTGGATTTTTTCCACATAATTAAATGCTTATTTATACATCCCAACATGTTAGCTATATATATACATCATTTATAAAATAAAAATTGCTCAAAAATCCAACAATATCATCACTTGGACGTCCATATCTCATATGCTCTTTTTGAGCACTCATAGCTTCATTAATTATGAACATTCATGGCTGGGATTTTATTTGGATGTTTGCATTTTATATTAATGCATGAAATACCTTAGAAATGGCCTGCACTTGACACCTAAAATGTCATTAAATTCATGCACTCATGCTTTGTCCTCTAGCCATTAATGGAAAGGTGCTTTTGAGGTGCATTAGTCAACCATGCTCACCTTTTTCATTGCAGGTATTTTCCCAACATTTCATGCTTAATCTAAGCCATCCAAAATAAACATCTCATAATTTCATTCAACCGTTTCAAATTTCACCTTAATCCGACTTTCCTAGCTCCCGTTATAGCCGTTTAAAGTTAACGGTTAAAATTGAAATATGATCAATAAATCATTAATCCAATTTCATCAAGGATTTTCATAATCCAATAATTTCATAATATAAAGCCCATCATCATCAACTTTCATCTCAAATTTCACTTGAATCCACCTTTACGGGCGTTGAGTTATGAATTTTCCAATATTTTCCTTCACACTTGACAATTTCCATCTTTATATCCATAATTCATTTTAAATCATGAAAAATGATTTTTCATGATATAATTGCACACTTAAATCACAAATAATTCATACTAAACCCATTATCTCATTTAGGCTTAAAATGCTTAATCACATCATTAATGCTAACCCATAACCCTAATTGCCATAATTAGCAAAAATCATAAAATACCTTCATAATTCCATAATTCATAAATAATCATCAAATGCATGTTCAATGCATACATATGGCCCACTTGGGTTAGGGTTTCACATTATTCGTAGTATATCATAGGAAATTCTATACATTTTGAATTTATCATCATTTACTTGGCAAAAAAAATCATTTTCTCCATATAGTAAAAATCAACATAAATTCACTTAAGCATAATCCTTAATTCTAAAAATTATAAAATTAATATATCACCATTTCAACATCATATTTATCATAATCATACATCCCAAATCATCGTTTATCAATTTTGGAGCATTATTTTCACATATCATATGCTATCTTCCCGAATACCCTATCTTCGCTCCCAATTTTTTATATTTTGGAATAATTCCATTTAAGCATTATATATACACTTATTTTATCATGATTAGGCATTATCTAAGAATTTTTTTACCCTAATTAACATCCAAAAGAAATTTAGGTAGAAATCACTTATCCGAAATGGAGATATGCCTCTTTTTCTCACACTTTCTCTCTCTAACTTACTCCCTTCTTTCCTTGGACGTGTGGGATGGTTTGGGGGCTTGGAATGGCTCAAGTGGAGCTTGGATTTGATGCCCTTGGACTTTCTCCCTGCTGCCCTATTTATAGGGTTGCATTTTTTAAGAATTTGGAATTTACCCCTAGCTTTGAGGTATTTAATTATAAATTAGTATTTCTTTTTAATTTTAAAAAACACTTTGAGCCATGTGCTGCCACCCTAGGCCTGATCCAGCCCCCTATTCAGCCCTATTTTTTACCTATTTTTTTATTTTTAAAATTAATTAAATTAGGCTAAATTAATCTTAGCCATTGATTAAAGATGATGATGATTAATGACCATTGATCTTGGTCAAGACTCCAGCCACCCTAGCCTGCTCCAGCCCCTGCAGCAGCTTCCTTTTAATTAATTTTTTATTTTTTAATTATTTATTTTATTTAAAAAGTTAAAAGTAGAATTTATTAAAAAGTTAGCTACTTTTCTATCTTGTTTTGACGTTCCATCTTGACTTTTGATTTGTGATTTTTATCACATATTAACCCATTCATCATGTCCATCATGAATTTTTAATCATCCATAAAAAATTTCATCGAAATCCGACGCCCGGATTGCAAATTATGAATTTTTCTTTATTTTTCCACAAAAATCCAAAATGGTATTAAAATATCCAAAAGTAATGCTATTTTGTCCTGTAGTGATCAAATCTCTATTTTGCCTTTTTGTGATTAAGTTAATTCAAGTGATTAACTCTTAATCACGTGTCTCAATCCTCAGTTATTATTCACGTTTACTATTCAAGGGCACTATTCATGGGGTTAAATTCCTAATTGCATTATATCAATCTCCAATACACATATTCATCAATATAATTCATGAATTTTCATTTATCATAAAAATAATTACAAGAGAATCTAGGGTTACAATTTGTCGAAATGACGCGTATATTGTCGGGATTTCACAATCCTCCCCCCCTTACAATAGGTTTCGTCCCGAAACCTATCTTTTTTTGAATAATTGAGGATATTTTCTTTTGACCTCTTCTCATAGCTCCCAAGTGCCTTCGGACTCCGAATATCGATTCCATTGTACCTTTACATATTCGATTTCTCTGTTCTGAAGCTTCTTGATTTTGAAATCCAATATTTTGATTGGCCTTTCCTTATAGTTCAAGTGTTCTTGGATCGGAAAATTCTCCGCTATCAACACATGGGTAGGATCGGAAACATATTTTCTTAGCACGGAGATGTGAAATACATTGTGGATGACACTGAGGGCTGGTGGCAGAGCTATTCTATAGGCTAAATTGTCTATCTTTTCAAGAACTTCAAAGGGCCCGACATATCTTGGGTTTAATTTTCCCCTTTTTCCAAATCGAGTGACTCCTTTGAATGGCGTTACTTTAACAAATACGTGATCCCCAACTTGGATATTTAAATCCCTTCTTTTGCAATTGGTATAACTCTTATGCCTGCTCTGGGCTGTGAGTATACACTGGCGAATTACTTGGACTTTTTCCGCCATTCTTTTTGAGAGGTCTGGAGCCAATTTTCTTTCTCCCACTTCATCCCAGTTTAGAGGAGTTCTGCATTTCCGTCCATATAAAGCTTCAAATGGGGCCATTTGAATACTTGCTTGATAACTGTTGTTATAAGCAAACTCTGCCATAGCTAAATATTTATCCCATGATCCTCCAAATTCTATTGTGCACATCCTCAGCATATCCTCAACTATTTGATTTACCCTTTCTGTCTGCCCATCCGTTTGAGGATGAAATGCTGTTCTAAATTTCAGCTGTGTACCTAAGGTTTGATGTAAACTTTTCCAAAATCGAGACGTAAAACTGGAATCTCAATCGGAAATTATTGACTTAGGTACTCCATACAGTCTCACTATCTCCTTATAATAAATTTTAGTCAGTCGCTCAGCCATAAAATTTTTCTTGATGGCTAGGAAATGTGTTACATTTGATAATCTATCAACTATTACCCATATATCATCATTTCCATTTTGGGTTCTTGGCAACCCTTTAATAAAATACATAGTAATATCATCCCATTTCCATTCTGGAATTTCTAACGACTGTAATTTTCCAGGGGTCCTTTGATGATCAGCCTTAACCCTTTGACATGTTAGGTACTTAGCCACATATTTAGCAATTTCTCTTTTCATATTATTCCACCAATACATTCTTTTAATGTCTTGATACATCTTGGTGCTACCGGATGCATTGAAAATGGAGAGAAATGTGCTTCTTTTAATATTTGTTCCTTTGTTTCCTCTCGATTGGGTATACAAAGGTGACCCCTATATCTGTACATCCCATGTTCATCTTGTATATATTCAATGGGGTTTTTCTTGATCATTTTCTCCACATAACTCTTTAAACCCCCATTTTCTTGTTGAGCATTTTTAATTTGCTCAAATAAATTTGACTGGATTTGTAATTGAGACAATCTATCTTGTACCCCAGGTGGGCTTACAATTAATTCTAGTTGTCTTAATTCTTGTAGTAGCTCTTCTTCCTTTGTGATGAGATGTGCTAAGCTAATATTTCTACTTAGCGCATCGGCTACTACATTGGCTTTGCCTAGATGATATAAAATGTTGAGGTCATAATCCTTAAGTAACTCGAGTCATCTTCTTTGTCTCATATTTAATTCCTTTTGAGTAAAAATGTACTTGAGGCTTTTGTGATCAGTATAGGCCTCACATTTAACTCCATATAAATAATGTCTCCAAATTTTCAAGGCAAGGACTACTGCTGTCAATTCTAAATCATGGGTTGGATAGTTTACCTCATTTGGCTTGAGTTTCCTGGATGCGTATGATATAACTTTTCCATTTTGCATCAGTACACATCCTAATCCTTTCTTTGAGGCATCACTATAGATCACAAACCCTTCTTTCTCCATAGGTAGTGATAGAATTGGAGCTTTTACCAGTCTTTTCTTTAGCTCTTGGAAGCTATCCTCACATTCCTGTGTCCATTCATACCTAACTCCTTTCCTTGTCAGCTTTGTGAGTGGAGCTGACAATTGTGAGAATCCTTCCACAAACCTTCTGTAGTAGCCAGCTAGCCCTAGGAAATTTCTTATTTTCGTGATATTTGTTGGTTGTGGCCACTTTGTTATCGCCTCAATCTTTTGAGGATCTACCTGTACTCCTTTCTCAGATATAATGTGGCCAAGAAAGGCTACCTGTTTCAACCAAAATTCACATATCTTAAATTTAGCATATAATTTCTCCTTTCGGAGAATTTCTAATACTATCCTCAAATGTTTCTTATGCTCTTCTTCTGTCTTTGAATAAATCAATATATCATCAATGAATACCACCACAAATTGATCCAAAAATTCTCGAAAAATCTTATTCTTCATGTCCATAAATACAGCTGGGGCATTCGTTAGTCTAAATGGCATGACTAAGAATTCATAATGCCCATATCTTGTTCTGAATGTTGTTTTATGGATATCCTTTGGACATATCCTCAACTGGTGGTAACCTGACTGTAAATCAATTTTTAAAAATGTAGAAGCTCCTTTTAACTGATAAAAAAGATCATCTATTCTTGGGAGTGGGGTATTTATTCTTAATCGTTACTTTATTCAATTCTCTGTAATCAATATAGAGTCTCAAATTCCTATCCTTTTTCCTTACAAATAGCACTGGGGCTCCCCATGGTGACTCACTGGGTCTAATAAACCCTTTATCTAATAAATCTTGAATTTGCACTTTCAACTCAGCCAATTCAGCTGGTGCCATCCTATATGGGGCCTTAGATATTGGGGTTGTTCTTGGAATAATTTCTATTTCCATATCCATCTCACTTTCTGGTGGTAAATTACATAGCTCCTTTGGAAAAATATCTGAAAATTCTTTTACCACTAATTTGTTCCATAGGTACACCATCTCTTCTTGTGTTTATAGAGACCAAATAGGATGTACATTGTTGGCGCATCAACTTAGCTGCTTTCATAGCTGATACCATCCTTATTGTGTTTTCTAGTTGTCTTATTTTACTAATCTCTATTTCATCTTTTGGTGCTTCAAATTGCACCTTTTTATTTCTGCAATCAATTGTCACACCCCATTGACTTAGCCAATCCATCCCTAGTATGACATCAAACTCTGTCATTAGTAATAGGATGAGATCAGCTTCCAATATTTTTGTCCCTATCCTGATAGGACGTGCCTTGCAAATTTAATTTATACTTGTCAACCTATATACTGGGGATTCTACATGTATAGTACTACTGGTTTCTTCTACCTGAAGTGTGTGTGTGATTACGAATTGGTATGATATAAATGAATACGTAGCTCCAGAATTGAATAAAGCTACTGTAGAATTTCTTAAAATGTAAATCATACCTGTAATCACTTTCTCCTCCATCTCCTATGATTCTGTTCGAGTGAGGGCTTGGACACGCACTAGGTTGGCAGTAGTACTTGGTCGATTGGCGATGGCAGGGACTTTTTGCTGGGTCGGCCTCCCTCGAGCTGGTGCTCCTTGTGGCTTATTCGGACAGTTCGGCGAAATGTGTCCGACTTGACCACAGTTGAAGCACTTTATTATTTTGGCTTTGTAAGTCCCGCAGTCCCAGGCCACATGTCCCGCTTGGCCACATTTGTAGCATTTCCTCATTCCTTGTAGACATTCGCCTGAATGGCGCTTGTGGCAAGGTCTGCAAATCGGGGTGCTCATTGTCTTGTCGCCGATCTTCTTTTTTTCGGCGATTCCCTTTTTTCCTTTATTAGCCTCACCTTCCTTGGAGGCTGTAAAGAATTGTTTTTGAGCTTGCCTAAGCTCCTGAGTCCTCATAGACTCCATCTCCAATGCCCTAGACCTTTCAATGCTAGAGGCATAGTCCTTTATTAATAACAGGGCTAACTCCTCTCTTAGCTGGGGTCTCAATCCCCTCTGGAACCTTTGTGCCTTGTTTTCTGGCACATTGGCTATCCACGGCACGTATCGTACCAAGGTGTTGAACTTTGTGGCATATTCTGTAACTGTCATCCTGCCTTGGTAGAGTTTTTCAAACTCAATCACCCTCTGGCTTTGTAGTCTTACAGGGAGATACTCTTTATTGAATTTTTCCAAAAATTCATGTCACGTGACTTGCTCTGGATGTGGCATGGTAGCCATCAGCGTTTCCCACCATTCATAGGCGTCCTTTATCAACAGGTGGGTAGCGCACAACACTTTCTGCTGATCATTGCAGGGCGATATTCTAAATAATTTCTTAATTTTCGTGATCCACTGCTCTGCAATAAGGGGGTCCGGTTCCCCTGCAAAATTAGGCGGTCTCTGGGCAAGAAAGGCGTTGATAGCCTTTCTATCGGCTTCAAGGAGACTATTCTCTACTCCCCTTGACGTGCCGGGATTGGCCGAGGGCCCTGGTCTTTCCTCGTCTCCTCTTGATGGCGGGGCCTGCTGGTCCCTCATTTCTTGCAATAACCCAGCAACCTGGGCTGTCTATTGCAGCATAGCTTTTTCGATCGCCGCGGCAATTCTTTCTTCTATATTGACCTCTACTTGAGGTCTAGGGCTTTCCTCTCGCTGTAGGCGGGTCCTAGAGGATTGCTCCTCGGATTTAGCCCTATAAGTTCTTTTACTGGCTTTGCCCCTTGTTTGATCAACCGATTCTTCCATTGGGGTCTTTCCTTTGTTGGCTCTTGCTTTAGCTCTGGTAAGCGGCATTTTCAACTTCATAAAACATTCATTAGCATAACATCAATATTTATCACAATATACTTAGTCAGATAAAAACACATAGTCATAGGATCACATGATTCACATAAATTATCATAAGTCATCAGCAAACCATTTATAAGTCAAACTTTTTGTACATGGGCTGACTTAGCCTTATGTACCTGTTCCCTTGCACTTAGTGGAGTCTTTCCTTTATCTGTCATCTACATATAAATCATCAATTATAAATAAATCAATCATAATCATGATTTCATGTATTCTTGCTCGATCATTTCTTTCCTTTTCTGCCAATTTACCAATCCATGCTCTAATACCAACTTTTGTGGCACCCCGAGGTGCCTAGAAGTCTTACTTCGGGATCATTTTGATTGGTAAACATGACTTAGGATTGTTGCCTTGATTACACAGCAGGATTTTATATATATATATCATCAATACATGGAAAATTTTCATTATTCATCCAACATGAAATATTTTCTCATATCATAGTTATAACCCAAAACTGTTCCATAAATACTTTCATTGGAATAAAATATTCATTTCCATCTCCAAATTAACTTCATTGTCTTTACATAAATATGCGCATATACAACATTTATATTAAAACTACATAACACTTGGCATGCTGCCTTCATCATCATTTCCTGTCTATTGTTGAAAAAGCATGGGTGAGTAATAATACTCAGTAAGCAAGTCATACATAATTTTTCAATCATTTTTTTATGCATTTCATAAAATGCAAATGCAATGCATACATAACATTCATGACATTCCTTTGGATGCGACACTAGCTAGGCGCCCATCCCATATATGCTCCCATCTCAGGATGGTCGACGCCGGCCTGGGCCTATATAAGCGACTTGGTGATAGTGAGGGGGACATCCGGTCCGCTTACTACCTCAACTAAGGCCTATTCCTTGTGCACATGCTCATTTACATAAACATGCCGACATGATATTTGCAAATCATAAATAATTTCATAAAAAAATTTAATAAATAATTTAACAAAACAAACTTCAGTTCATGTAAAGCAGTTATAGGTATGACCAACCTTAAATAAATTTCATAAAGCAATTCACAAACAATTTCAAGCATTTTATAAATAATTTGCAAAACATATAACTTACTTACCTTCTCAGTGGGTGTCTTCGACCTCCTCTTTTTCTTTTCCTATTCAAGGAAAAAGGATAATTTTATTTCTTCTATTCAAGCTGCTTCCCATGCATGCTCTATAATATTTGGCCATTATTTCTTTATATGGATATTTTTATCCATACGTTCCTCAAAATTTCCATCATTATATTTAAATATTAATCTCAAATTTTCTCCGAAAGCACGCTGTTTACTGTAGCAGTTACCGTTCATCCGAGGTTACTGTTAACAGAGACGTGGTTACTGTTCATGGGTTCCAAAAATTGATATTTTTTTTCAAAAATAAAAAATACCATGACATAGCTTATGCCTAGTATATCATAGGACATTTCATACATTTTGAATTTATCATCATTTACTTGGTGAAAAAAATCATTTTCTCTATATACTAAAAATCAACATAAATTCACTTAAGCATAATCCTTAATTCCAAAAATTATAAAATTAATATATCATAATTTCAACATCATATTTATCATAATAATACATTTTAAATCATCATTTATCAATTTTGGAGCATTATTTCCACATATCATATGCTATCTTCTCGAATACCCTATCTTCGCTCTAAATTTTTGATGTTTTGGCATAATTCCATTTAAGCATTATATCTATACTTATTTTCTCATGTTTAGGCATTATCTAAATATTTTTTTACCCTAATTAATATCAAAAATAAATTTGGGTAGAAATCACTTACCCGAAGTGGAGATACGCCTCTTTTTCTCACACTTTCTCTTTCTAACTTACTCCCTTCTTTCCTTGGACGTGTGGGATGGTTTGGGGGCTTGGAATGGCTCAAGTGGAGCTTGGATTTGATGCCCATGAACTTTCTCCCTGCTGCCCTATTTATAGGGTTGCATTTTTTAAGAATTTGGAATTTACCCCCAAGCTTTGAGGTATTTAATTATAAATTAGTATTTATTTTTAATTTTAAAAAATTCTTTGGGCCATGTGCTGCCCACCCTAGGCCTGATCCAGCCCCCCTATGCAGCCCTATTTTTTACCTATTTTTTCGATTTTTAAAATTAATTAAATTAGGCTAAATTAATCTTAGCCATTGATTAAAGATGATGATGATTAATGACCATTGATCTTGGTAAAGCCTCCAGCCACCCTAGCCTGCTCCAGCCCCTGCAGCAGCTTCCTTTTAATTAATTTTTAATTTTTTAATTATTTATTTTATTTAAAAAGTCAAAAGTAGAATTTATTAAAAAGTTAGCTACTTTTCGATCTTGTTTTGACGTTCCATCTTGACCTTTGATTTGTGATTTTTATCACATCTTAACCCATTCATTATGTCCATCATGAATTTTTAATCATCCATAAAAAATTTTATCGAAATCCGACGCCCGGATTGCAAATTATGAATTTTTCTTTATTTTTCCACAAAAATCCAAAATGGTATTAAAATATCCAAAAGTAATGCTATTTTGTCCTTTAGTGATTAAATCTCTATTTTGTCTTTTTGTGATTAAGTTAATTTAAGTGATTAACTCTTAATCACGTGTCTCAATCTCCGGTTACTATTCACGTTTACTATTCATGGGCACTATTCACAGGGTTAAATTCCCAATTGCATTATATCAATCTCCAATACACATATTCATCAATATAATTCATGAATTTTCATTTATCATAAAAATAATTACAAGAGAATCTAGGGTTACAATTTGTCGAAATGACGCGTATATTGTCGGAGTTTCACACTTGTTGACTGTGGATTGTTTGAATTCGTAATAATTGAAGAGGATATTTACCCTGCTCTAGTGAGGATGTTCTACTGTAACATAAATAAAGAAGTCATTACGTATGTCAAGGGAGTGCAGATACCAATGAATGATGAAATGCTAAAGGATGTATTTGACATATCTTTTTGGACAGGTGATGATCCTCCATAGATAATTAAGGAGGTGTCATTCACTTTGTTAAGCGAAGACAATGAGAAAGGAAAGTAGGCAGCCAGGTTGACTAGTCGAGACTTGCTCACTTTGAATATAAAATTATTGCACTACGTGACTGTGAACAACATCTTCCCGAGAGCTGGATCTGTATCCGAAGTGTCAATCCATGATGCTTACATCTTATGTGCACATGAAAAAGAGATGCTACTCGCTGCTCCCGTAGAAATTTTTGACCATATGCTAAAGTGTCGAAAGCAGAAGAATGGGGTTTTTCCATATGGGATGACTATAACTAGAATTTTAAAGCATTTTGGAGTGGATTTATTTGGAGAGGAGGTAACGAAGCATAACAATTAGGATAGAATTGACATTGTTTGATAGGGAGGTTGGGATATGCGCTTAATAAGGAGACAAATGAGTGACTTCCTATTACACCAAAGGAGGGGAATAATACAAACGAGGAAGAGTTGGGCAGACAGACAGATGTGCTAAGTACTAGTGAGCAGGTGACAATACCACCAGAGCAACACATTGGTGATGATAAAGAAGAGCAAAATGACCAGGCTGGTGTTCAATCATCTCCGAAGGAATCAACTGCAAGGGAACATATGCCACCAGATGTAGAAAGTAGATTCGAGGAGGTATTAGTGCAAAGATCAAGGAGATGAAGAGAGAAATCAAGTCTCACATCTCTCAGCTTATGTCTTCATACATGAACCCACCTGAAGTCACTCCAACAAACTTTACCTCCACAATGGATGTAGGTTTCACTCCTACATCCGTGGTGGCAACCACTGCATCCGTTACTGCCACCCCTACATATGTTATTGTCACCCCTACATTTATGATTGATACTCCCATTGTCACTCATTCCACAGCTCCTGAATTTCCCCCAGCTGTGTATACGCCCACTGAAGTATTGCTATCAACGTCCATATCTTCTCATACAGTAGTCATGTCACATGCTCATTGCAATGAGCCACAATCGTCACCTGTTGAAAATATGAGGAAAACTAGCTAAATCTATATTTTGATGATTAACAAATCAATTTGAGTATGTCTTGGCTACTAACAAGTTTGTGAAATGTTTAAGGAATATACATTTGAAGAAAATCAAGTTAGGAAGGCCAAGTCGATCCCCAAGTCGACTCCAAGATCGACTTCAAACATGCAGAACGTCCAGAGCTGAAATGGGAAGAAGACCAAGTGAAGTCGCGGGTCAAGTCGACTCCACATGCGACTTGGATAGCCAAGTCGCAGACGAAGTCGACCTCGCTATCGACTTCAATCGTGCAATTTCTTCCAGAGTTGAAAATTGGGACACGGAGCTGCCAAGTCGCAGCCCAAGTCGACTCCATGTGCAACTTGGGTGAAGTTGCGAACGAAGTCGACCCCGAAGTGCGACTTGAAGAATTCAAGGCTCAAGGATGGGAAAGCTAGCTTCTTTCCATGATCAAAGATGCAAGTTCAAAACTTGGTTTCAAGTTTAAATGCAAACCAAGATCAAATCAAGTTTAGAGAAAATCCAAATAAGTTGCAAAGTTCAAGATGAATCAAAGTCAAAGCTTCCAAAGGTTCCAAATCATTCAAAGGACTTCTTCACTCTAGGCTTAAGAGCTTCAAGCATGATCAAGATCAAAACAAGCCTATCAAAGTTCAAGGATTCAAGATCTAGAACAAATCAAAGGCAAAGACATCAAGCATGCTTCAAACAGTCAAGTCTTCAAGAACAAACTCCAAAGCAAGCAGGCTCTTCAAAGATTCAAGCTAAACTAAGATTAAAGCCAAGCAAGCAGAAGAGAAGACATTAATCCAAAAGGAAAATGAAGAATTCCAAGTTCCAAATTCAGAAAATCAACTGCCGAGGTGAAGTCGCACCCCAAGTCGACTCCACCTGCGACTTGGGTCAAGTCTGAAGCCAAGTCGACCCGACCTGGAACTTGAAGTCGCTACAGGAAGTGAAGTCGCGAAGCCAAGTCGACTCCAGACTGCGACTTGGGTGAAGTCGCAAAACCAAGTCGACTTCATGATCGACTTCAATCGAGGAAAAACTTCCAGCGTTGAAAACTGAAGACCGGAGTCTGCGAAGTCGCACCCGAAGTCGACTCCGTCAGCGACTTGGGTGAAGTCGCACCCGAAGTCGACTCCACCTGCGACTTGGGTCGCAACGGTCGGATTTATTTTCGAACGTTGGCGCATTAAATGCACGCCACCAACCTTCTAACGTTCGGATTCCCTCCAAACTTATAAATACAACCCATTGTGAACGAAGGAGGAACAAGAGGATCATTAAGTGAGCATAACTCATATCCATAAGAGCTTCAAAGAGATCAAATCACTCAAGGAGGAAGAATTGTGTTTCAAGTTGCAAGAGCTACATTCAGAAACTTCAAAGCCATCATCTACAAGTTCTTCCCTGCGCTAAATCGTTTCTACACACCTGTAAAGTGTAGTTTACTTTTATTGTTTACTTGTTTGTGTTGAACTTGATTTAGCTTGCGTAGCTAAGATCAAGTGGTAGCAAAGTAGTGTGTGATTGGAGTGTGACTCATCACCTACTTGTGCTAGTTGTTGATGCCCCCTAGAGCTGGAATCTAGAAGAGAGCAAGAGGCTCTAGTTGTTGATGCCCCCTAGAGCTGGAATCTAGAAGAGAGCAAGAGGCTCTAGTTGTTGATGCCCCCTAGAGCTAGAATCTAGAAGAGAGCAAGAGGCTCTAGTTGTTGATGCCCCCTAGAGCTAGAATCTAGAAGAGAGCAAGAGGCTCTGGTTGTATATGCCCCCTAGAGCTAGAATCTAGAAGAGAGCAAGAGGCTCTAGTTGTATTCGCGGAATACAATAGTGGAACCCAAGTCACAAGGAGTGTGAGCTTGGAAGAGTGGAGTAGGGAGGTTGCCCGAACCACTATAAAATCCTTGTCTACTTGCTTTTATTTCTGCTCTCTTTATTACTTTGCTTTCCATTCAGTTTCTTCATTCAAGGGGATTAATTCTACAAGGGGTTAAGTTTTTAAGTTACCAAAGAAATTTTTAAGAACCCAATTCACCCCTCCCCTCTTGGGTTTTGCCATCTATTCGGGACCCAACAAGTGGTATCAGAGCAGGTCTTTGAATTGAACCAAAGAGATCCAACCATATGGCATCCCAATCTACTTCCGTTCCCGCTTTTGCCGAGGGCCAATCTTTTACAAGGCCACCATTGTTTGATGGGAGCAACTTTGGCTATTGGAAGCTTCGTATGAAGCAACTCATCATGGCTACCGATATGGATTCTTGGATTGCTATCCAAGATAGTGTAACTTTGCCAATTGATGAAAGAGCTTCCAATTGGACCGAAGAGGAAGTAAGAACCGTCAAGAGCAATGCCAAGGCAATGAATTCTTTATTTTGTGCTCTTACGGCTTCGGAGTATGATAGAGTATCTTCTTGTTTGACTGCAAAAGAGATATGGGATACTCTAACATCTATTTATGAAGGAACCTCCCAAGTCCAAGGGACTAGGAGAAACATTTTGATTGGAGAGTTTGAAAATTTCAGAATGCTAGACACTGAAAATATTTCTGAAATGTTTGCAAGATTTTCTAAGATTACTAATGCTCTCAAAGGTCTTGGAAAAGCTATTTCTGAATCCGAGCAGGTTATGAAGATATTGAGAGCTCTACCGGATTCATGGACTCCAAAGATAACGGCAATTGAAGAAGCCAAAGACCTCAACACATTGAAGCTTGAAAATCTTATTAGCTCACTCATGTCACATGAGCTAATTAAGAAAAGGAATGAGGATCAACACAAAGGCAAAAGAGCAATTGCCTTAAAAGCTACACAAGACACGGATGACACCTCATCCTCTCAAAACGATGACGAGATGACCCTACTCACAAAACGATTCAGAAAATTTGTGAGAAAAGGCGGAAATTTCAGAAATTTCAAAGACAGAAATTCCAGAGAGAAAAAGGAAGAACCAATCAAATGCTATAGATGCGGGGGCGTAGGACATATGCAAACCCAATGTCCTACACCGGAAGAAAGGTCAAAGGGAAGAGGCATGTACGTCAATGAGGAGACGTCATCAACATGCAGCTCTTCAACCGATGACAACGGTGCGGCCAACTGTGCAAGAATATGCTGCGTAGCACAAATCGAACAAGAAGAAGAACTGCTATGCTTAAACACGACGGAAGTTTTGGAAGATCAATCTACCTCAACAAAATACACAGAAAGTGAAGAGGTAACTTCCAAACCTTATTCTCAATCAAGTTATTCTTCTTTTCATGATTGCCTCAAATGTGCCAAATTAGATAAACTACAAATTGCATATGATTCATTGTATGGGGAAATCAAAAAGCTAGGAAACAAGTTGACATTAAAAAGAAAACAATGTAACATTGTTATCATTGAAAATGGAAAACTAGCTGAAATGTCAACAAAATTGAAAGAAGAAAATGAATTGTTGTTGAAAGAAGTTGAGAAACTGAAAAAGGAGAACGAATCCTTGAATGAATCATTAGCAAAGTTCTCTAATCCCGGTGAAAATGTGAAGATGTTCTTGAATATGACCTCACAAACAGATAGAAGAGGTCTTGAATACAATACATTTGAGCAAAAAGAAAGTGGTAAATCAAATGTGCCAATACATGGAAAATATCAAACAAATACTGCACCTACATTCAAGCCACAAAGGAAAAATGTTGTGTGGACTAAAAGGCCAACATTTGAACCAAAATATACTTGGAGGTCTACTCCTAGATTACCAATGGCTTGCAATTTCTGTAACAAAATGGGTCATAAAGCCTATAAATGTAACTTCAAGAAATTATATGACCATGGTGCAAAATTAGTTTGGGTTCCAAGGAACACGAGATTTGGGCTTTCTAAGGTAGAGCAACGAAGATTGAATCATTTTACTAACCCAAATGGACCCATAAAATGGGTACCAAAAAGATGAGAATTATTTGTCTATTTTTTAGATTTGTTTAAAGGCAAAGGCAAACAATGCATGGTTCATGTATAGCGGTTGTTCAAGGCACATGACTGGAGAAAGAAATTTGTTTCACAAACTTAAGCCTCGCAACGACGGAACGGTTGCCTTTGGTAATAATGAGAAAGGTAAAATCAAAGATGACATAACAAGCAATCTTGAAAAATTGCATATGGAAAAGCAAGAAGAATCCATGGAGGAAAGGGTAAGTGAAGGTAACAATTCCTATAAACCTCCAACTGATTTAAAATTCAATCATGCACATCCAATTGAGCAAGTTATAGGAAATGTATATGAAGGTGTAAAAACTAGAAGGTCAAAGCAAAATGTGTGTGGACAATATGCTTTTGTATCCAAGATTGAACCTTCTAATATTGAACAAGCTCTTGATGATGAAAACTGGATTATAGCAATGCAAGAAGAGCTAAATCAATTTGAAAGAAATAAAGTTTGGCATCTTGTTCCTAGACCAAATGATTGTACTATTATTGGCACCAAGTGGGTCTTTAGGAACAAATTAGATGAAAGTGGACTTGTAGTGAGGAACAAAGCTAGACTTGTGGCAAAAGGATACTCACAAGAAGAAGGAATAGATTTTGAGGAATCCTATGCACCGGTTGCTAGATTAGAAGCAATTCGCATCTTATTAGCTTTTGCATCTCACATGAACTTTAAATTGTTTCAAATGGATGTCAAAAGTGCGTTTTTGAATGGTTATATAAATGAAGAGGTATATGTTGAGCAACCACCTGGATTTGAGGAGAAAGATCAATCAAAATTTGTGTACAAGTTGACCAAAGCATTATATGGATTGAAACAAGCCCCAAGAGCTTGGTATGATAGACTAAGCAAATTTTTGATTGATCATAATTTTCAAAAGGGAAAGGTAGACACCACCTTGTTTATCAAGTATAAAGAAAAGGATATTTTGATCATTCAAATTTATGTTGATGATATCATTTTCGGTGCTACTAATGAATCTCTTTGTCAAGAATTTTCTAAGCTTATGGAGAAAGAATTTGAGATGAGCATGATGGGAGAGTTAAACTTCTTCCTTGGACTGCAAATCAAGCAACTAAATGAAGGAATCTTCATAAACCAGTCCAAATACATCAAGGAGATGCTCAAGAAGTTTGGCATGGAGAATAGCAAAGGAGCAAACACGCCCATGAGCTCCACAATCAAAATGAACAAAGATGAGAAGGGAAAATTAGTTGATTTAAAATTGTATAGAAGCATGATAGGTTCCTTATTATATTTAACTGCTTCTAGGCCAGATATTTTGTTTAGTGTGTGTATGTGCTCTAGATTTCAATCATGCCCAAAAGAATCACACTTGGTAGCTATAAAGAGAATTTTCAGATATCTAGTAGACACTACCAACTTAGGGACTATGACATGGATTTTAAAAAATATACCTATCAGATGTGATAATACAAGTGTCATTTGTCTAACCAAGAATCCAGTATTGCATTCTAGGACCAAACATATAGATCTTAGACACCATTTCATTAGAGAACATGTAGAAAATCATGACATATGTTTGGAATTTGTTAGAACTGAGGATCAAGTTGCAGATATTTTTACTAAACCCCTAGCAAGAGAAGCATTCTATAAAATTAGAAATAACATGGGAATGATTGAGCTCACCTAAGTAACAAAATAACAAATGCTATAACAAGTGGTATCAGCTGGTAAATCAAGTGGTATAAAATCTAACAAGTAATAACAATTGGTATCATGTCCAACAAGTAGTATCTAAAATTAGGATAAGCATAAACTCAGGGGGAGCACCCATTTAGGGGGAGCTAACCCACCTATCTCTTTGATTACCCTCTAATCTTTTTGATATATTGACAAAAAGGGGGAGAGAGATTTAAGGAGAAGAAGAGTATTTGAGTTGAAAAATTGAATTGAGTATAAGTCTTAATGATTTAAAAAGGGGAGAAAGATGATTAAAAGGGAGATAGATGATTAAAGGGGAGAGAGATGTAAGAAGAAAAGAGTAAGAATAGGGGAGGAGAGTAGGATATGCTTACATGATATTTATATGTGAATGTTCTGTTTGCATGAGCATAAGCATGATTTTAAAATGCAATATGAGCTTATTATTTTTAATGAAAGGTATCCACTCAAATCGGTTTTGTCAATCATCAAAAAGGGGGAGATTGTTGAAAATATGAGGAAAACTAGCTAAATCTATATTTTGATGATTAACAAATCAATTTGAGTATGTCTTGGCTACTAACAAGTTTGTGAAATGTTTAAGGAATATACATTTGAAGAAAATCAAGTTAGGAAGGCCAAGTCGATCCCCAAGTCGACTCCAAGATCGACTTCAAACATGCAGAACGTCCAGAGCTGAAATGGGAAGAAGACCAAGTGAAGTCGCGGGTCAAGTCGACTCCACATGCGACTTGGATAGCCAAGTCGCAGACGAAGTCGACCTCGCTATCGACTTCAATCGTGCAATTTCTTCCAGAGTTGAAAATTGGGACACGGAGCTGCCAAGTCGCAGCCCAAGTCGACTCCATGTGCAACTTGGGTGAAGTTGCGAACGAAGTCGACCCCGAAGTGCGACTTGAAGAATTCAAGGCTCAAGGATGGGAAAGCTAGCTTCTTTCCATGATCAAAGATGCAAGCTCAAAACTTGGTTTCAAGTTTAAATGCAAACCAAGATCAAATCAAGTTTAGAGAAAATCCAAATAAGTTGCAAAGTTCAAGATGAATCAAAGTCAAAGCTTCCAAAGGTTCCAAATCATTCAAAGGACTTCTTCACTCTAGGCTTAAGAGCTTCAAGCATGATCAAGATCAAAACAAGCCTATCAAAGTTCAAGGATTCAAGATCTAGAACAAATCAAAGGCAAAGACATCAAGCATGCTTCAAACAGTCAAGTCTTCAAGAACAAACTCCAAAGCAAGCAGGCTCTTCAAAGATTCAAGCTAAACTAAGATTAAAGCCAAGCAAGCAGAAGAGAAGACATTAATCCAAAAGGAAAATGAAGAATTCCAAGTTCCAAATTCAGAAAATCAACTGCCGAGGTGAAGTCGCACCCCAAGTCGACTCCACCTGCGACTTGGGTCAAGTCTGAAGCCAAGTCGACCCGACCTGGAACTTGAAGTCGCTACAGGAAGTGAAGTCGCGAAGCCAAGTCGACTCCAGACTGCGACTTGGGTGAAGTCGCAAAACCAAGTCGACTTCATGATCGACTTCAATCGAGGAAAAACTTCCAGCGTTGAAAACTGAAGACCGGAGTCTGCGAAGTCGCACCCGAAGTCGACTCCGTCAGCGACTTGGGTGAAGTCGCACCCGAAGTCGACTCCACCTGCGACTTGGGTCGCAACGGTCGGATTTATTTTCGAACGTTGGCGCATTAAATACACGCCACCAACCTTCTAACGTTCGGATTCCCTCCAAACTTATAAATACAACCCATTGTGAACGAAGGAGGAACAAGAGGATCATTAAGTGAGCATAACTCATATCCATAAGAGCTTCAAAGAGATCAAATCACTCAAGGAGGAAGAATTGTGTTTCAAGTTGCAAGAGCTACATTCAGAAACTTCAAAGCCATCATCTACAAGTTCTTCCCTGCGCTAAATCGTTTCTACACACCTGTAAAGTGTAGTTTACTTTTATTGTTTACTTGTTTGTGTTGAACTTGATTTAGCTTGCGTAGCTAAGATCAAGTGGTAGCAAAGTAGTGTGTGATTGGAGTGTGACTCATCACCTACTTGTGCTAGTTGTTGATGCCCCCTAGAGCTGGAATCTAGAAGAGAGCAAGAGACTCTAGTTGTTGATGCCCCCTAGAGCTGGAATCTAGAAGAGAGCAAGAGGCTCTAGTTGTTGATGCCCCCTAGAGCTGGAATCTAGAAGAGAGCAAGAGGCTCTAGTTGTTGATGCCCCCTAGAGCTGGAATCTAGAAGAGAGCAAGAGGCTCTAGTTGTTGATGCCCCCTAGAGCTGGAATCTAGAAGAGAGCAAGAGGCTCTAGTTGTTGATGCCCCCTAGAGCTAGAATCTAGAAGAGAGCAAGAGGCTCTAGTTGTTGATGCCCCCTAGAGCTAGAATCTAGAAGAGAGCAAGAGGCTCTGGTTGTATATGCCCCCTAGAGCTAGAATCTAGAAGAGAGCAAGAGGCTCTAGTTGTATTCGCGGAATACAATAGTGGAACCCAAGTCACAAGGAGTGTGAGCTTGGAAGAGTGGAGTAGGGAGGTTGCCCGAACCACTATAAAATCCTTGTCTACTTGCTTTTATTTCTGCTCTCTTTATTACTTTGCTTTCCATTCAGTTTCTTCATTCAAGGGGATTAATTCTACAAGGGGTTAAGTTTTTAAGTTACCAAAGAAATTTTTAAGAACCCAATTCACCCCTCCCCTCTTGGGTTTTGCCATCTATTCGGGACCCAACATCACCCTCCTTTGCGGACCTACCAAAAGCAAACAATGTGTGTGTCGATGCCTCGTATTCTGGGAATATTGCACGTCTTGCTAGAGCAGTGGAGCAAGTCCTTGAGCATGTCAATCGCATTGATAAGAGACTTGTTGGTGTTGAGAATGTGTTACAGAGAGATGACCATAAAGAAAAGTGAAGACATGAAGCTGTGGATATGCATTACTTGTTTTGATAACTCTATTTTGTTTGCTGCATGTTATCACAGTTCAATACATTGGAAGATCTATAATTAAATTGTCTACTTTCTTTATACTTTTTATGTTCGAAAGTTTTATGTTGGAAGAGAAATGTTAGCAAGGAACTTTCTTTCTTTGTATTTCTGAATGTTAATACTTTCAATAGTATTGGTGCTTAAATCGCAGGTTGTAAATGATGATGATATATTGTGTGCGTGTATGAAGATTATAGGTTATTTATTTCAAATGCTATGTACTAAAGTGTTGATTTAGCATGCTACATGCTATTGTCAGTGTGTCTTGATATGACAAACAGGTTCATTGCTTGTGAACATAATCTGTTACGGTTTGAATGGAATTTCTTGTCAAGTCAATGGTTGGAATGGATTTACAGGTCATTTATTTGCGAGCTTGAGCATGCGAATTGGTCAATGAGCATGCTACATGCTATTGTCAATGTGTGTATGTTGGATTTGCAAGTCATCTATTCGCGAGCTTCAGCATGCTAAAAGATCAATGAGTATGCTAGAAACTCAAGTTAATGTGTGGAATGGAGAAGCAGGTCATCTGTTTGCTTGAATCAGCATGCTAATTGGTCTATGAGCATGCTATATACTCAGGTCAGTGTGTGGAGTGGATTTACTGGCCATCTTTTTGTGAGTATCAGCGTGCTAATTGGTCAATGAGCACGTTATGTACTCAAGTCAGTGTGTGGATTAGAGAAGCAGGTCATCTGTTTGCTTGAATCAGTGTGCTAATTTATCAATGAGCATGCTATATACTCAAGTCAGATTCTGTAATGGATTTCCAGGTCATATGTTTGAGAGTATCAACATGCTACATATTGTGTGCGTGCTATATACACAAGTCAATGGGTCCATAGCATATTCAATATCAATTACACTATTGCGCAACAAAGTACAATTCCTTTTCTTTTAAAATAATTATAAGTCAATAAAAAAAAATACACTTTCATTTCTCTCAAAGTGCTATATACAAAAAAATTCACAATTATCTTTTCCTTTCATATTGAGATAGCATCAACTTCTGGCTAGCATTGACTTCTAACTGTATACATATATATCCATATATGTACCTACATGCTTCGTGTCCATCTTACATTGCACTTAAAATAATCAAAATGCAGCAGTAGTTCATTGACACCTTCATGTAAACAACTTATCAGAGGATTATGAAGACATAATACTAAAATCCCAAAAGCATTGAATGGTGGCCCACCAGCAATTGGAGTCATGCACTAATCTGTAGAAAGAACAAGAAATAGATGGAGATGTCGAAATGTAACATCATTATGAAGATAATAAAATATGAGAGATTCGATAATCTGGATTACGTTTCAGTTGATTAAATCAAATGAGATGTCAAAATACCATGCTGCTCACAATTCTTCTGATGCAATTCTGGACAGTTTCGTCAATCGTGACCAACAACAAACTTGTCGCATCCTCGACATAATTGTCCACTGCATTCTATAGCTTTTTCAACTGAAGATTTTAACCACTTACTTGATCGTCCTTTTCTTTGAACAACATTTGGGAATTCGACAATAGGAATTGGGGCATTTGGTACATTGTCTTTAGTTGTAAGATGTATTTCTCCTCCAATGTTATCATTCGTCTCAACATTGATTGGTGTGGAGGAATTGTGAACAATTTGGACAGGTTTATTTGCATGGTTGCTATCTTCAAAAATCCTTTCTTTGTCAACACAAGTCATGTGTTGTTGTCGCTCATTCGAACATCCAGCTAACTTTTGTGATTGTAGATGCTCTCGCAAATTTGTTATTAAAGAGTCTAAAGATGTAGTTCCAATCTGAAAATTACCCTAACTTGATGTCATTTCCTCAAGGATGAAATTCAGTTTGGGGAGTGTCAAATGCCGACGCACCATTGCTGAATTTGTAGCATCGCAATTTTCTATGAAAAGTGGAACTGCAACATTCTCTTTTGGACGTTGCGACCAATGACGCAACAAGTGTTGACCAGGCATGGTAATGATATCATGCCATTGGAATATGGATAATATATGCCGACAAGTAACCCCAGTCCAGTGAAATAGTCAACATGAACATGTAGCAAATTGTCTATCTTCACACCAAATAACTTTTCTCCTGTACGTGGGGTTTTTATACTTGTGTATTTCATATATAACATAACTCCCGTCCATAACCTCAGATTTAGGCTTGTAATAATATGAATCCTCTACTTCTGCTTGAAACTCGAAAAATATTTCTCTAGTATATAATTTGGCAATTTGATCCTCAATCACAAATTTAGTTTTCAGAACTAGAGTACCGTATGTACTTTTACAATCAGCATCTTTTTCGTCTTCTTCCCTCTTTATAACAGCACATTCGTATGCTTCTATGAACTCAAGCAATTGAGTCGTTGGTCCAACAAAGTGGTCCAAAAAAGTATTCATGTTTTCAGAACATTGCGTAGTGGTCATTCCTGCTAAAAACACACTTCTTATATAGGCGAGAATCCACTTATCCCTCACATTATACATTTGTTGTAGCCATGCATGGTTTGTCAAATCATAATTGTTCATTAATTTTGCCCAACCAGATTCAAACTCATCTGTATCTTTTGTATTGTGAATCAACTTGTACAACTTATCTTTAAATTCAGGATATTTTTGATTGGCAGATTGCAATTTTTCAGAAAATTTCCTATGTATATGCCATGAACAAAAAATTTGCTTTGTGATTGGAAAAACTATGGAAATGGCCTTTGTTATAGCTAGATCTTGATATGTGACAATGAATTTATGTGGTACACCACTCATAGCATAAAGTCATATTTTGAATAACCACGTAAAGTCATTTTCACTCTCACCAAATAATAAGTCTGCACCAAGTAAAACTGATTGCTTATGGTGGTTTACTCCAACAAAGGGCCCAAAAGGCATATCATTATTATTTGTTCGATAAGTAGTGTCGAAATAAATAACATCATTGAAAACTTGATAATCTTTTTTGGATTCCCCATCTACCTAAAAACATGACATCAACCGATGGTACTCGTCGACCTGAATTTTATAAAAGTAATCTGGCTTCACAGCAAATTGCTTTTGAAAGTACTCTAGTAATGTTGTTGCACTCCCACCATATCTTGACATCTATCTTGATCTTAAGGCATTACGAAGGTCAACTTTCGTGAATCCTAGTTGATCACGACCCCTAACCTCTTCAGTCATGAATTGCAATGATCTGGACACTCCAATACCAACCTTGCACAAATCTTCAACTATATTTAGTTGTGAGTTCGGCACATTGTGATGGGATCATAGGCAACAAGCCTTTGTGGGGGTCTCCAACCTATGAGAGTGCTCTTTCTTGAAACTCATAACTGTCCATTTCGATGTGTTAACTACGAGCTTGATGGTCAGTGATGCAAGACATCCACATCTAGTAATGTCCATCTATTTCCTCTTTTTTCCAACTTTTTCTTGATCCCTTCTTAGTCCTTGCCTTGAGCATTTCAGAATACGATAGCGTATCTGCTTATCTTTTTTATATCTTCTAACATCGCATTTTCCAATACTGAAGCCACAATATTTTCCATATAAATTATAGAAAGAATACGCCTCTTCTTCAGAATCAAACTCTTGCCCAATAATAGGAGTTAATTTAGCAGGCGCATTGAGAGTAAAAGTAATCACACTTGTTGGATTCTGTCCACTTTCTGCAACTTTTCTAGCATCTTCATCGAATTCCATTGTGGGCAATGGAGACATACTTTTGTCCATGTTCATTGATGTTGTCATTTACTAAAAACCTACTAAATCAAATTTGATAGACAATATAAATTATTCAACTAACAAGAAATAGAATACATCAATTCTACAACTACTTGCAATGCAACAATATCTACTTTGCAAAAAGAAATGGTGTAGAATTGTAATGCTTCCTAAACTAGTATGCTAATATCATTGTAAAACATATTAATTTTATAAATCTAGTGTTTTATCCTAAAATGGGCATCTCCTATAGGATTTGAATTCTACATAAAATTTATTAAATCACTTTTTTCATAAATTTTTAGTTATCAGCATAAGTCAGTATCCAATTTGAGATTCCACGTCATCTATTTTTGGCTATCCACATGCTAAATGATGGATCAACATGCTATATACAAAAGTCAGTGTGTATTTTGCTACTGAAGGTCATCTATTTGTGACTATTAGTTTCTTGTCGTGTTGAATGAGCATGCTATACCTGCATTGTGTAAAGTAAAATTGTAGGACATCTGTTTCATCTCTGCTTATCAGCATGTTAAGTGTTGAATCAGCATGCTATATGCACAAGTAAGTGTTTATTTTAGAATTGAAGGTTTCTGTTTGTCTATATCAGCATACTAACTGTTATATGAGCATACTTTAACTAATATAGAAAGTAAATTTTCTTTAACGTGTTTGGAATGTTGAAAGTTATCTACAATTCATTTTTTGTAAATATGTAGAAGTCAGATAAAAAAATTGAATTTTACAATTGCATTACATGAATGCCATACCTTAAATCTATATTGCTCAAGGGATCATGTCGTTGGTGATATGTCCACCCATAGTGCCCATGTTCATCATGTCCACGTGTAAATTTTGAGTACAAATTAATTAGAAATAATCAATAATCTCTATTAAATCAAATAACAATTAAGATTACGAATATTTTCTGGAAAACATACTTAAGCATGTGTACAATTTAAAAACATCGAGTAAAATAGTAAATTAATGGATAAATTTTGTAGGCTATTCTAATAATCTAATAAATCTTGAAGACTACCTTCTTTGATTTACACATGAACTTCGTAGCAAAAAATCAACCTTCTTTTTAGGTAGAGAATTATTCAAAACCTAAAATTATTTTTACTTCCAATATATTTTTGTCCACAAGTATTTTCATTCATCCCACTGAATTTTTTGATAGTTTCATTACTACTGAAGGTGCCATTTGTAATTTTCTATTCTAAATTAATCAAAAAATAATCAGCAATAACAGTTAAATCACATAATAGTTAAGTTTACAAAAATTTTCTAAGAAAACGTACTTAACCTTAATAACTTATGGATACATTTCGCAGGTCATTTTGATCAGTTTTTAAAATTTGAAACTTAAAACTTTTTTTAGTCTGCAATGAACACAAAAACTACCTTCTTCTTTGATTTACACTTGGGAAATTTGTGGTAGAAAATCAGCCTTCTTTTTATCTATGAAGATTCACACAAAATCTGCAATTGTTTTTGCCGCCAATCTGCCAATCATCTCTTCCCCATTGCACTATTTTCATTCAAACAAATTTTTGGATGAAGAATCAATCACGGGCAATTTTTTTACCTCCGTCCTCTTTGGCAGCATTGATTTTGCAATGCTCATTTCGTCTCACCAGATTAATCGGCGTGACAATCTTCCCATCTTTGATTTTCTGTCTCTCAAAATTTTCACCACATTTTTCTGCGCAAATGCTTCCTTCCACTTCTTCTCTACTGGACAGCTGCAACAGAAATGGGGCATCACAATTGGGCGGGAGGGCAGGCCAGGAGAGCTGACGCCTTGGCAGGCTTGCTGCCAACATTGAATGCGCAACAGCAATGGACAACGCAGCCTGACACATGGCCATTCCTAAATGCAGAACACGCGCGCCCTCCCAACTCCATGTTGCGACCTACTCGAGGGATCAATGGATGGCCAAGATGCTGTGCGTCGGAATGGATGGCCCGATGCCACGCCTGCATGGGAATTCGGGTGCAGCAATGCTGCACCTGAATATATCCCTGTATATATATTAACGAAATGATATTAAACAAAAAAAACTGAAGTTAAGAACTCCCATGCACATAGGTTAAGAAATGACAAGAGTAATTAATCATTTGAAATTTTTTTATCCTTTTAACTAATAGAATCAAACAACATTATTTTATTTGTAATTAGGGGTAAACACATTGTCATTTGTGTTATTTTTATTAATATATGGTCGTATATGTAAATATGGATATAAGGTATGGTCATATTTAGAATTAACCTTGGTAATAATAATCAATTGAATTTCTATCTCGTCATCGAAAGAGGCCTAGAATGGAGAGGTCCCATTGGACCAAATCAACAAAAATATTATGTTATTCTATCTTTGGACCTTGCTTCAATATAAGCAGTAAAATCAAAGTTTTTTTTTGGATGTAGTGTGCCCATTTTGACAAAGAAATTAAAAATATAAACCATCAAATATAATTAAAATAATTTATTTGACTAGGAAAATGAGTTTCATTCCAATAAAACATGCAAATGACCCCTTTGGAAAAACGTACAAAAATAAATTAATAAAATGTTTTAATTCATTTATCAATTGAAAAATACAATTATAGGGTGCGTTTGGGAAGTGATAAAACTTTTGGATGAAATTTTTTTTGTAAAAGTTGTTAAATTGATAGAAAATGATGTGATATGATATGAGTAATAATTGGAAGTAAAGAGAATAAAGTTAAAATAGATAAGTTAGTTGTATATGTAATTATGTAGAAATGATCGAAAAGTATAATAGTTTGTATAAAAAGATATGAAAAAATAATTAAAACATAAGGTAACTATAGAGAGTAAAAAGTTTTAGAGAAAAACTTTTTATTGTTTCCAAACATCCCATAATATCTAAATCACCTAAAAAATCATTCCTATATACATAAATAATTTTATAAAGTATTATTTTATGAAATGCATTTAACAGTAGATCTAAGCATATTTTTATGCAAATATTTAAGACTACACCTAAGCAAATTTTTATAATTTACATGTGAATATATTTTTAAGTAAATGCACCTCACAAGCAACTTTGGTAGAGATGGTTTTCACGTTGTGAATTGTGATAAAAGAAAAAGATGCTGAAGAGTATAAACGGTTGGTTTTTATTCCCATTTACCATGTTACACGGAAAAATTTGGATGCGTTCCGTGGGAGGGTAAAATTTATAGAGAACAAAATTGGAAAAAAGTGATATGATTTAATAGTGTTAATGACTAGGAATAAATAAAATAAAGTTAAAATAAATAGAATAATTGTATAAAAATTACAAAAATGATTAAAAAGTAAACAGTTAAAATTTAAAACCTAAATTATATAGAAAATAAGACAGAAAGTAGAGGGAAATTCCTTATTTGTCAGCCTCTGCACGATCCAAAAGGCTCCAGGCCACGGCTTGCTCGGTGCGAGTGCGACCCACGTTCCACGTGCGAAATAGTAATCGTCGGCGGTGGGATAGATTGGACGCGCTGCTGACCTGGCGGCAGTTACGAAATGTCAAGATACGAAAATCCCTCCGTTGTTCACAGGAAAGGAATTGGAATTCTATTCCCACCTCCTCTTCTTTTTCTCCTCCTCTTTGCAATTCGCCATTGCCATCGATTCTGCAGATTCAAGAGATTTTCTTGAAATGTCGGTGAGTTGGGTTTTGTTCTCTTGCTTTTCTTTTCTTCCCCTTTTCGTTTTGGAACTCCTTTGTGGGTGGGTGCAACACTTTCTCCTCTAATCACTCTGCATTCACCCCAGAAAGATATTTCAGTAATCAATGCCAATCTCCATGTGGGGGCATCTTTGTGTCGTTCTTTGGGGAACCCATGGATCTGCACAGAGACTCTTATTAACCATGGAACCGAAGATTTCTGTGTTCTTTTGCCTTGTCGATGCCGAGTCATGGATTGCATTGGCCTTGGGTTTTGCGTCATTGACGTGTTGGTCTGAGCCGTGATCTGTGGATAGAATGTGGAAGATCGAAGGTCAGAGTTAAGATTTATGCACTTTTAGATTAGGAAATTATGATGTGTCATGGGTAATTTTTGCAGTTTGCATAAATGTGTTTGGAGGTGTGACTTTGAGGGTTGAGTGAAATCAATTTTTATTCGTTGATTCCTGGGCTGGATTTGAGTGTTTCCACTTGCTGCTATGAATGCCTTTACTTCACATCTACTGTCCTGATCTGGAAAAGGTAATTAATTATGGGAATGAAGGATGTAAGGCTTGGCAGAGTGGCACGAACCGACATGTGCGCACCTAGCGTTAGCTATTGTTTTTTGGATTGAGGGCTTTATTGATACTGGGGCCCGGCCCACTGCTGCCTACGTATTTGTTTTTGGGTTATTTATAAAAATAATCATTTAAGTTTGCCTATTTATGATTTTAACCTCGTGGTTTTGATATTGTAAATATAAGCCTCTAACTTTTGATTTTGTGAGAAAATTGACCCTGCCAGAATTCAAATACATCTATATCATACTAATTTTATGTGTCAAAAATCTCATATGTTTGTTGTCTGCTCGATTACCATTCTCAAAATCCAATTAAGCTAATAGGATTATTTTTCCAGAAAATCAAAAGTTAGACGTTTATATCTGCAAATATAAAAAATACAAGGTTAAAATTATAAATCGACAAACTTACAGGATTATTTTTGCAAATAACATATTTGTTTTTTCAGCTAGATTTCGGTGGGGAAGCCACCCCACCATGGGAGAGGGGTAGAAAGTATGAGAAGTGAGAGTATGTATCTATCTTGTAACCTTGTTCTTGATATTGTGATCTTGATCTCCCGTAGTTTTTTCCCTTCTTCTTAGAAGAGCTTTTCCACATAAATCATCATGTTCCTCTCTGTGTCTGTTTGGGTTTTTGCCTTTGATCGTGCCTCTAGTTGCTTCAATCTTTGCTTGCAATGCTGCTTGCCACCCCAACATGTGGTGTGTCTATCATAGTTGTTAGCATTTTTCATGATTCAATTGTTTCGGGTCTGACGAGAGGCTTCAAGTCTCTTAGAAACTACTAGTAATTGGTTGACGTGATAGATACCAAACATATCATAGACTTTGTTTATAGAATTCTATGCAATAGATGCTGCCTATGCTGCCCTTATGCATTAAACCATTTTTTTACGCATTAAGTTAATGCTATTTGTAATTTTGTCCCTGAGACACCACTAAGTGTGCATATCATGTGCAGGTCTCAATGGGTCAGTATCAGCCAAATACAGCAATGGATCGGCAGGCAGTAGCTGCACCAAATTGGACAATAAATGTTTCAGATGTGAGAAGTAGATCTTGGATCGTGTCCGTTAATTAAAATAACAAAAACTCACTGTGCTATTCTCCCAAAAAATGGAAAACTATCTTTCAATTCTCACCTGCATGTTCTTTTGCCTTTGGCCCCTCAAGAGATTAAAGTCATGCTATACTAAAATGCTTAATTTCCTTTGGAATCAGCTTATATAGCATGCTAATATCATGTTTGACTGCATGATGCTTCCATAGGGAATTGTGAAGGGAATGCAAGTGTCATTAGTCTATGACATCTTGATATCTATCTGATAACGATTGGCTCAATTATTGATGAACTTCGGCTCTATAGTGGGTGTAATTGTTTAAAAAGAAATTTTGCATGAAAAGAGCATGGTAAGAAAACCTACAGCTGACTGTTGAATAAAGATCAAACCTACAGCTGACTGTTGAATAAAGATCTTCCATCGCCACACTTGATGATCTGAATGGATAGAAATCTTACTATCCAGTGTTTGAAAATGACGTGTAGAAAACAGTTCACATGCATACTACATATTTTCTTGTAAGCATGGCATAGTTTGAGCGTGAGCTGGGCATTCATTTTTCATTCTGTTTATTTCCTTAGATAAGAACGGTGAAGGTTGGCAACATTTCTCTAGCTGCAATAGAACAGGACATCAAAGAATTTTTATCCTTCTCTGGTGAAATTGTATATATTGAAATGCGAAGGTTTGCTTTCTCTCATTTAAGCACTCTATCTTCCTGTTCCAATAAAAATTATTCTACAAAAGCTTGAGCATTCATTCTTTGCAGAGAATCCGAAAATTCTCAACTTGCATATGTTACCTTCAAGGAATCACAAGGAGCAGACACAGCAATACTATTATCAGTATGTACTTTTATATTTTCCATAGACGTATTAAATATTTTTTCAGTTCTAGCTTAATACAAGGTATGATGCTATTCCATTACACGTGTTGCAGGGAGCAATGATTATTAATCTTCCTGTCAGTATAACTCATGTTGATGATTACCAGTTGCCTCCTTCAGCTTTTCCCCCACCTTCGGTGATTTCCAATGCCCATCTTCCTGAAATTTTTTTTTATTGCACATCGACCTTTCTTTTGTTAATTACATGTTTAAAGCAACTCATTAGCAATAAATGGGCAAAGTACTACCTATGAAATATGAGGGCATTGTCACTCTTTTTTTCCTGGAGGGGATGTGATGTAGGATGGGTAGAGAAGAAAATAGAAGAAAGAGGAAGGAACCTCTATAGATGAGAAGTGAAGAAAGAAGGTAGAAAGAATAGATGAATAAGGAGAGAAGAACAAGAACAAGTAGAAGAAGAAGTAGAGAACACTTTTATAAATCTCAGAACTGCTCCATTTAGAGCTTACAATGACAGTATTTATAGATGAACATACCACCTAATCTTAGCAAATGAAATCTAAAAATAACAAAATTAAATCTTTTTAAACAGATTCTAAAATATCCTAAGAATCTTCTGATATCTTTCAAAAATAACAAAATCAAATCTTTTTTTAAACAGATTCTAAAATATCCTAAGAATCTTCTAATATCTTTCAAAATAACAAAATCAAATCTTTTTAAATAGATTCCAAAATATTCTAGGAGATCTTCTAAATATATCTAGGAGATCTTCCAAAATAGAAATAAACATCCTAAAACAATCTAAACCCAAATTTATGAAAATATCTTCACATCCCTCATTATTCTCTCTCACTTGGAAAAAACTCGTCCTCGAGTTTTGCAATGAACTTTCTTCAACTTCGATGAAAAGTAACAATGTAATTCAACACCTTGGAATGGCATCTTGCTAGTCGACTAAGGCTTTGTCACCAAAGTTGCAACTTCTGCTTTAATGAGCTTTCTGAAATTTTTTGAAATTATTGTAACTTTTATATTTTTCTGAAAATAGACCTTTTTGAAATTTCTAAAAATTGAGGGAGACTTGTAATTTCAAAAAAGTCAGAGGCCTGTTGTAATTGCTGAAAAGTCTAGGACAGTTCTGCAATTTTTTTTGGAAACTAAGGGGCAGTTTTGCAAAATTTCAGAAATTTCTGAATCGATGATGTCTTAGCAAAAGCTAGAAATAAGCAATGTCGGCTAGCCAAGGGGCTTCTAGAAATATTTGGTTTGTGCTTTTTGAAAATTTCTGAATCGATGATGTCTTAGCAAAAGCTAGGAAGTGGAAGGGCTGTTTCGAAAATCTCCAAAAGTTAGATGGCAACTTGTCCTTGAGGCAGCCCTGGAAACAAGCTGAAATTTCCACCAAGCTCTAGAATTTGTCTGTTGAGGTCCAATCTTGCCAAGTTTAGCAAGAGACAACTTGAAAGTGATTTCGGCAACTTCTTAGCAGTATCTTTGCGATGACCAACAGGTTGTTGTAATGGCAGCAGTAGGCAGCATCAAACCGCTATAGAATGGACAGCAATGATAGCACCAGTTCGTGGATAGCAAACAACAATAGAATGGACAACAATGATTTGTAGACGGCCGCAGTTCGTGGACAGCAAAATGACAACAGAAATTGGGTAAAAATAATACCAGGTTTGGCTCTGATACCAATTGATGTAGGATGGGTAGAGAAGAAAATAGAAGAAAGAGGAAGGAACCTCTATAGATGAGAAGTGAAGAAAGAAGGTAGAAAGAATAGATGAATAAAGAGAGAAGAACAAGAACAAGTAGAAGAAGAAGTAGAAAACACTTTTATAAATCTCAGAACTGCTCCCTTTAGAGCTTACAATGACAGTATTTATAGATGAACATACCACCTAATCTTAGCAAATGAAATCTAAAAATAACAAAATCAAATCTTTTTTTAAATAGATTCTAAAATATCCTAAGAATCTTCTGATATCTTTCAAAAATAACAAAATCAAATCTTTTTTTAAACAGATTCTAAAATATCCTAAGAATCTTCTAATATCTTTCAAAATAACAAAATCAAATCTTTTTAAATAGATTCCAAAATATTCTAGGAGATCTTCTAAATATATCTAGGAGATCTTCCAAAATAGAAATAAACATCCTAAAACAATCTAAACCCAAATTTATGAAAATATCTTCACATCCCTCATTATTTTGTGAATCTGTTTAAAAAGATTTGATTTTGTTAGTTTGAAAGATATTAGAATTTTCAGAAAGCTCATTAAAGTAGAAGTTGCAACTTTGGTGACAAAGCCTTAGTCGACTAGCAAGATGCCATTCCAAGGTGTTGAATTACATTGTTACTTTTCATCGAAGTTGAAGAAAGTTCATTGCAAAACTCGAGGACGAGTTTTTTCCAAGTCAGAGAGAATAATGAGGGATGTGAAGATATTTTCATAAATTTGGGTTTAGATTGTTTTAGGATGTTTATTTCTATTTTGGAAGATCTCCTAGATATATTTAGAAGATCTCCTAGAATATTTTGGAATCTATTTAAAAAGATTTGATTTTGTTATTTCGAAAGATATTAGAAGATTCTTAGGATATTTTAGAATCTGTTTAAAAAAAGATTTGATTTTGTTATTTTTGAAAGATATCAGAAGATTCTTAGGATATTTTAGAGCTTACAATGGCAGTATTTATAGATGAACATACCACCTAATCTTAGCAAATGAAATCTAAAAATAACAAAATCAAATCTTTTTAAATAGATTCCAAAATATTCTAGGAGATCTTCTAAATATATCTAGGAGATCTTCCAAAATAGAAATAAACATCCTAAAACAATCTAAACCCAAATTTATGAAAATATCTTCACATCCCTCATTAGGATGTGTTCAAGGATGACTTGTAGTATTTCCTAAACACAGCCTTCACATGAACTTTATACTTCAGTGAAAAGCGTGTTAGAATTACTGCTTTTTTTCATAAGAAAGGATTTGTTGTCACCCAAATTAGTGCTCAAGTCTCTTCCATTAAAGTGAGATCCAAACCATGCACTAAACCATGCAATAGATGTGGTTTGAATAGGAGTGCAACTCAGGTCGGATTGTACTATGTTTAGGTGAACCCTAATCCTAAGCCTACCAGATTTAGATAAACCCAAACCTAACCCTAATCTTAGACTTCGGGTTCAGACTGGGTTGCCATTGGTGTCAGTCTTGGTTTCGGATTAATATTTGGGTTACCTATAAAAAATTGACCATAATATGTACTCATCTATGAAACAAGAATTAAGCAAATAGAAGCAACCAGTAATCGATGGCGATCAATGACATGAAAATCAGGCCAGCCAACCAGTTAGCTAGCTAACCTTAGCTACTTGATTATTCCATTGCACTGAAAATATTCAATTTCATTTCAATTTAAACTCCCAAATCAGCTGATGATGAGCCTATATATGCGTATGGTTTGGCCCACCTTTTCAAAGGGAACTCCACTATATTCTAGGCACGTGACATGTGGTAGGGAAAAAATCTATTTTATTGCCTAATATATATGTGGTGGGTGACTGAATATTGAATGATACATGTGAGTGGTAAGTACTGATCAATAGACCCATATATGCTTTTAGACTATCCTTTAGCTGCATTAACTCCGCTAATAGACCATGATCGATGCCCTTCATTGCTTCTAAAGGAGTTGGATTTGGGAGAAAAATATGTATTGCATATATGAAAGAAATTAGGTTTAGACTAGGTCGGGTTTTAGTACTAGGTTGATATAAACCTGATATTGGTTTTAGTTTCTCTCAGGTTTGTTTTCAAAATTTTCTCAAAAATGAAATCAAAATTTGGTTTTGAAACCAGATTGGGTCAGATGGGTTCAGATCGACTAGATACCAAGTTGCACTCCTAGGTTTGAAAATGGCCTTGCAGAGAGATCCATGGTTACTAGTTTGCTGGGTGGAAACAATCAGAAATAGTCTTAGTCATAGGTTTAACTTTCAAAGCAACTATGGTAGTCAATAAACTTACCTTTGGATGGTATTTTTCATTTGCTATATGACGTAGTTTGTTCAAAGTAGCATTAATAGGTAGAAAATGAGGAAAGTAGACTTTGATTGTTTATTTATGTGCAAGGAAACCAAGAATTGCATTAGTTTGGAGTGTTCTTATTTAAGCAGAAGTATATACAAGTGTAGGAGGATGGCCAAAAGGACATGGAGGTTATTTAAAAGAAAAAAAATGAAAGCATGTGGAAATGGCATTGTATCATTCATGCCATGCAATAGGGTGGAGAATGACTTGTGATGATGTTGATTCATCATCACAAGTTGTTTCCCATCATGTGAGGTTAGTTTCATGGATCTTGGTTTGCCATTATTCATAGTCATGAACTTTGTTGTTAGTAATCTCTAATTTATTCAATTTTTTAAAATCTATTCTATGCTTTTTTTCCCACAAGTTCTCTTACAACTTTCTGTTTGAGTGAACTCAGTTTACCAAGTGGGTGTCACTTCACACCTACATTTTAACATATACGAACCACCTTGGTCTACTTTACCTCAACTTATTATCTTTTTTTTTTTTGTTGATCAAACAATACTTGTTGTATTACTACTGACTATCCAAAAATACATGATTTACAATGCAACCTGGTGGGCGTCCCCACCAAACCTTCATAGTTTCAATCATACGAGAAGCAAAATAATCCAAAAAATGTGCTGGCCAGTTTCCCGTGTGCAGTACATGTAAGAACTGAGCTGACTGAAATTTGGCAGCTCTGCCCTTGATATCCTGGATTATCATCCCCGCTGAGGATAAAACAGGGATGTTCTCATTCAAAAAACTCATCAAGATGAGGGAATCACCTTCCAGCTCGATGTTTTGAACTTTCATTTCATCTGCCCATTCGATTCCACATTAAAGCGTCATCTCTTCCTTCGTCAGTGCATCTGTCATTCCTTCAAACCTCCAGCACTTTGCCGTCTGGAAGAGACCATTTGTGTCTCTCATCACTGCCCCAATTCCGACGCAATTTGCTTTCAAGTTTCTGTTTCCATCCATGTTTAACTTGGTCTTTATAATCCCTACACCAATCCAAGATGTTCGACAGATCTGGAGTTGTTCCGTTCTCCCACATTTGATTTCTCATATACCATATCCTCCAGCAGAACAATGTAAAAATGCTCAGATGGTCCTCCTTTTGTCTTCCGGCTAGCATATGGATTGTGCATTTCAATGCCCTTCTTAGCACCCAGATTCTGCTACCTGGAATTAAAATTCTTCTGTTCTCTTACCTTCTTGCAGTACATAGACAGATGCTTCAAGTCTTTAATCTATTAGTTTCACTTTTAGATTGTTTTGTACTGCTTCGTTTCTGCCTTTGTCGACCATTCACCTCAAATTCTTGTTTCTGCTAATACTATTTTATGCATATGTTGTTTTTTAACCACCTAACATTCTGTCCCACCCCATAAGAAATGTAGTTGGTCTTATCATTGTTTGATAGAATTTTACTTGAAGGTCTGTTTGCTAATATGAAAAATAAATGAGAAAAAAAAAGGTGAAAAAGTGAGAGGAAAAAAAGAATGATGTAATAAGTTAGGGGTAATGTTTAAGAATAAAATGAATGGGGACAAAAAAAATTTATAGAATTTTTATATAAAAAATAATTAAAAATATAGATAATAATAAAAAGTATAGTAATTAGATAGTTAATATTTCAAATCATATGAAAACATTTGAAGAAAGGACGGAAATATTTTTGCGGTTTCTCTTGCTAAATGGAGCTTTAATTTCATTGAAACTCAATGCTTAACTCTATAACCTTAGATTATAATTTATTTCATTTTAAATTTATCACTTCTATGATGTCATCTATTTGACTGTATCTATACATAGTGATGGATTTAGGACCTTTGGTGAGGAGAGGACAATTTAAAACTAAGAGGTTATTTTGTTTTAATATGTCACAGATTACTTTTCTTGAAACTATATTATATGCTTTTTTAAATAAATAGAAATCATTATAGGTTCTTCTCTCAACACTTCTCCATTCGTTATGTAAGCACAAGATGTCTCCAATGGTTTATTTCCCTAAAACAAAACCTAATTAATTTTCCGAAACATTTGCTTCTCACCTCAATCTTTCCCCATAGCTTTATAATATGACTTATAGTTGTATTCCACAATAACTCACACAAATTTGAGTATCTCGCTTGTTTCTATAAACTTGTACATTGTATTTTCTCAGTTCATATGACAATAATTTCATCTTTATTATCTTATTAAACAAGTTTGTGAATCAATATAAACCTCAATTGGAGTGTGTTTGGGAAGTGATAAGACTTTTCAATGAAAAGTTTTTGGCATAAAAGTTTTTGAAATGAAATAAAATGATATGATATGATAGTGGTAATGATGAAAAGTAAATAGAATAAGGTTAAAATTGATAGGTTAATTGTATGATTAATTGTGTAGAAATGATTAAAAAGCAAGGTAGTTGTATAGGAAGATATGAAGAAATAATTAAAAAATAGAATAATTGTGGATTGTGAAAAGTTTTTGTTTGAAAACTTTTATCCATTGCCAAACATGCCCTTGGTATGTCATCTAAACTTAAAGCTTTTTATATTCTCTTTTTTTAGGGCTTCTTTTACCTTGGCTCTGATTTTGGAAAAGTATACTACATTTTTATATTCTTTTATATTTGAATTTTCTTCTAATCTTAGATACTCGTTGGATTACCATTGAATGAATTATATGATAATTTTTTACTCTTTCTTCGATCCCATCATCTTTATTCAGACTATTTAGTTTTTGCTTTTAACATATCTGAGGTGAGTCACGCTTATCTTTATTTTTTCTTGATTTAATCAACTTAAATATATCCTTTTTGCTTTGTCTAGTTCATAGTTTGTCATATAAATTATCATAAGATTTATGCCTAGATTCTTGTAACCTTTTTAGCTAATTTTTTAAAGACTTGTTGTATTGTTGTATTTATTTCATTGTTATCAGCCTGCCATTTTTTAAAGTTTCTCTAGCTTGTCATTTGTAGTTTAAAATATCCTCATTCCACCACCCAAGTTTCTCTATATAAGAATTTTCTATTTTAGAACTGCTAGAATACTTTGTCCAATTTCTCGAATGCGTTTTGCCATCTCAGTCCACTTTGATTTCTCCTTCAATTACTTTACGTTTTCCGTTTTTGTTGAATCTACTTCAACCTTTGATGATGGTCTGTTTAAATTACAACATTTTAGAATGTGGGAAGGGTCCCATTGCGTACAGACCCATCTCATTCCACTTTTTAGAAAAAATGAAAAAGGAGGAACCTGAAAAGCTACTCTTCTCACTTACACCACCAGCATTCCTAGATTGTGAGGAATTCATTTTAAGTGAATCTGTTCTGACCAATCTTTGTTCATGCAATGTCAGTGCCAATTCCTTCTAGGAATATTGTACTGTTACGTGTGCACATGCGATGTTGTTAAGACACTGATTTTTCTTGTTTGGCATTGTTTTTCCTTTTAAGGAGAGGAAGCTTTCAGGCGCAGATGCGGTGGTCAGAAAGGCAGAGGAAGTGGTGAGCAGCATGCTTGCTAGGGGCTTTGTTCTGGGAAAGGATGCCATCAACAAGGCAAAGGCCTTTGATGAGCGTCACCAACTGATATCAAATGCATCTGCTACTGTTGGATCCCTAGACCAGAAGATGGGTCTGAGTGAGAAGCTGGGCTTTGGGACTGCTGTAGTCCATGAAAAAGTAAGGGAGGTTGATGAACGGTACCAAGTGTATGAGAAGACAAAGTCGGCTCTTGTAGCTGCTGAGCAGACAGCAAGCATTGCTGGATCTGCCCTCATGAGCAATCACTATTTCTCAATGGGGGCGTCGTGGGTGTCCAGTGCATTGGGCATGGTTGCCAAGGCAGCCGAGGATGTGAGCACTATGACAAAAGAGAAGGTTGAGCGGGCAGAGGACGAGAAGAAGGAGAGCATTTATAGGGAGAGGACATCCATTATCAGCAACTATGCTCAGATTCATTTTGAAGAAGAGATGGTTTTTGATGGACATGACACTCCTGTAATTCCAGTACACTCTGCTGTTGAAGATGGTAAACTCGAGATAATATGACCTTTGATGCTTGGATTCTTTTACATTCCATGTGTCTGCTTTCTGTTGTATGATTTCGCTTTTCATCAGAGGGGTGCTGTTCTGTTTGTAAATGTAACCTTTCCATTGAAAATTTAAAGAAACCTTTATTTCTAAACCATCGAAGGACAAGTGAATAAAAATTCAGTCCACCCATTTTTCCTTGCACCATCCTTTCAGCGAAATAATACGGTCAGAGGCCTGTATGGATTAAATCATTGGAAAATATTCGGAATCATTGCACAATACGAAAAGTTACTTCCTAGGGGAAAAAAAAATGGAAATTCCACATTTGGCAAGACGTAAGGCGCGGCGGAAGCTCCACGGGGCCAAGCAAAAGCCCATGTTGGGCAGTAGCAGCCGAAGTGAATGGTACTGTTAGTGGGCCAAAGATTGGATAAAAGCTAAGAACCCGATTGATTGAGAATTGGTTCACGTCTAGTATGGGATGAAAATGGTTTTACGATAAAATGAAATTTTTTATTTTCTGTCGACACCTTACTTAAATATGAAAATTAAATTTTCAAATAGCCTCACTACTATTTGGCTTACCCATTTAAGGCCTTTCATGGTTTTATATTTTTAACCCATATATTTGCAAGCCTAATTTTGCGTAGGACCATGTGAAAAATGGGCCTCTAATGCTTCGAACCCACTTTCGAAGTAACGGCCAATAATTCATACAGTTGAGCAGGAGCAATTAGTTAAGTAAAGAGTATTTTCTCAAGACAATTGGTGCAGAGTTGACATGATTACCGGTTTGAATTAAACAAATAATTAGTATTTTATGAGATTTTTAATTGTCAAAATAAACTTGACCAAGGAAGGAGATGAATTTGCAATATTTAAAATGATGGATAAAAAACTACAAGATCTAAATCACCAAGAGAAGATCTAAACTATTAAAGTGATTAAGGGACATCAACAAGTGTGGGCCTTATGCGAAATCAAGGAAAAATAGGTGACGATCAAGGCATGAATGAATGATACGAAATACATAAAATTAATGGCTAAGGAAGAGTTGACTTATTAGCCAAGCATAACTCCCATTGCTGGTTTTACAAATCCATCCATAAATTTGCTACAAAGGACCCCTCAAGTTGGAATATTGCACAATAGACAATGTAGGCTTATGTAAAATGCTATAATAGTCCACTAATGTGCTATTTTTCCAAACTCAAAGGCTATAAAAGGAGACATTCTCTCCCATTTTGTTGTGGGGGGTGGCGCCAGACGAGTGAATGCCTAGAAGCTTCCTCTTTTATTTTTATCACCATTCCATCCATCTGCCACGATTCCAAATTCTGGATAACAGCTACCTCCTCTGCCACGCTCCCATTTTTCACCCTTGTTAAAATTTCCATTTTTGTAGCATAGCTTCTGTTTGCCTTCCAGAGGCAATTCCATCCCCAAAAATCTCTATCAATTTTCTTTTCCACGGTAGCAGAATTCCATCAGTGTCCCAGTGTTATTCTCACTTTGGTTCTTTTGCCCGGTACACCATCTCTGTTTCGTTTTCTCCTACTGTGGATCTCCAAGGAATTCCATTGTTATGTTTTCATTTTTTCCTGTTAAAATTTCCATAGCCTGTTGCTGTTCATATTGATCACGGTGTGAATGGTATCTAGGTGTCTTGACCCTATCATCGAAAAAACATATGAAACCACTACTATGATTTTCCCCTTTTCTTTGTTCACCTATAATCACGGTTTTCTTCATATAGATGATGTTATGAGCACCACTGTTATAGATGATGTTATGAGCACCACTGTTATAGATGATGCATATTTTCTTCATGAGGTATGCATGTCACTTAGCATCCCGTAGGATTTTTGGTATTTCATTGCTCCATCTTCATGTCACAAGTACATCCATGATGCATCTGTAAGAAACCATTTTCCAGCCAGCAAGCTTTGCATCTATAAGAACCGTTTTCAAACCATCAAGCTCTAAGCCTCTAACACCTCTGTTTTAATATTTCTGTTTTGTCTACATCAGTTTCAACGACACGATCATTTCACATGCCATCATCACTTGGATGCATAGCTACTGCATTTTTTTAGAGATCACGACGTAAATCCTTGCATTTCTAAAAGAAAAAATTTTCAAAGATTGCTCTTTGCATAACGTCCACTTAGCCCCTGATGGGAATCGTGGATATAAACTAATTGCAGCGCATCACGTCATCTCATTTGCATGTTTTATTTATATAAAAAAAAATTTCTCTTTGACAATGTATACTTACAGCCTAGAGTCGGAAAAGAGTTATACATACTGCAAACGAAGGGATCTAAATATTTAGACCAGTGATCATGAATTTGTAAAAATAACACCAATCAAAAGAGTCATAAGATTTGGAAAAATGAGTAAATTAAATCCAAGATATATTGGGCTATTTGAGATATTAGAAAAGATTGACAATTTATCCTACAGGGTAGCATTACCTCCAGCCTTAGCAGCGGTTCATAATGTATTTCATGTCTCAATGCTTAGAAAGTACGTATCAGACCCAACTCATATCCTCACAGCAGAGGCTTTGCCAATTCAAGATCATTTAAATTATGAAGAAAGACCTATCAAAATTTTTTATTATAAGATACAAAAGTTTCGGAATTGGGAGATTGAGTATGTCAAAGTTCAAAGGAACCAGTACTCTGAAAATGAAGCAACCTGGGAACTTCGTGAAGGAGTAGAAAGAAAATATCCTCAATTATTTGAAATGAAATAAGCTTCGGGACGAAACCTTTTGTAATGAGAGGAGAATTGTGAAACTCATGTTATTTGAAACTTAGTGAATGTGATGCGTACTGAAAGCTTGTACAGTGTGTATATTATTGCTATAAAGTTATAGAAAGATGCGTATTGCAATTTTAGTAAAGTGAGATTAAATTACAAAACAAGGGGGTAAATAATAATTCCATAAAGATTAGATATGATAATGAATTTTATAAATTTTTCGGGAAAGAATTTCAAAATTTCGAATTATATCAATTGAAACTGTTTAAATTCACGGACCTTATGAAAAAATAAAAATAAATAGAAAAATTTGAGCCAATTAGGGGTTCTAATTAAAGGCTTATATTCATCTATGCTATTTTCATTATATCTTAGAATGTATGACTCAGATCAACGAGAGAATTTAATAGAAAGTATTAAATTGTGTGCTCTTTAATCTAGACGAATTAGATTATGAAAAATAATTAATTAAAGTGTTTAACTTAACTGTATTAAAAAATGTGCCCAAAAGTGAAGTCATGCATAGCAAGTCACGTATAGAAGCTTTCATTTGGCATTTTGTTATTTATATGTAATTTTCTATTTAATTAATATATTAATGCATATAATGTAGTTTTATCTGAAATTTCAGAATAAAGCTTATTTTAACATACTCTGCATAGTGAATGGTCTAGATCACGAAAATTATGTTTAGAAGATTTTTAAAGAACCAAAATTTGATGAGATTTCATAAATTAATTTTGAATGCTAATATCTTAACCTACACTAATTATTTTAATGTGAAACTAAAAATGGACGGTTAAATTAATCTGTTCTATAATATGAACGAATTGGATTATGAAAATAAATTTAATAATGCATTTATATAATTCAACATTTTGCATTGAAAAACATGAATGACTTCATCAATGCATGGTACGTCCTTATTCTGGGAACATGCATATGTATTATTTTACAGTATATTTCATATTTTATTAACTAAAATAATTATATATATATATATATCACTCCATTTGAGGTAAAATTGCATGGGTAGTCCTAAAATAATGCACTTTACTTAGTGAATGGATTAAATTATATAAAAGTATGATTAGAAATGGGTAGAAAAATTAAAATTTCAATGAATTGCATTAGTTAATTCCCAATGCCTATATCTTAACCAATTTGGATCATTTTGGTACGAAATTTGATATGAACGGCTAATTTTGTACACTTTAAAACATTGATGGAACAGATTATAAATAATCTCTTTACAAAAAAATTAAATAATTTCATTTACTAATGAGCATATAGGATACTGTTTGTATGGTGGAAAAAAAAAAGAAGTTTGACATTTTTTTTAGCTTAAATTGAACGTTTCCAGCAAGGTAATTTTGGGGAGACTAAATAAAAAAATGAAATGACAATACAGCTAATGATGGCTGAAAGCATTGAGGCGGTACCAACAAGGATGAGGTGGACAGTGGAGAATTGGGTAGCAGAAAATTGGGAAATATTTTTTTTTTTACCATATTAATTTGGTGGCGTTGAGGTAGCATATAAATAGAGAAGGACAGGCAGAATGAGAGGTATCGGCGGCAACGTAGGAGGAAAAAAAAAAAAGGGAAGAAAGAAAGAAAGAAAAGGAGGAAGAAAGGTGGGAACGTCCAGCAACAGTAGAAATCTGTTTAAAATATGTTGACATCCACAGGTGATTAAATTAATTACAATTATTATTATATATATTTTTTACTCACCTAGTTCCCATCCAAAATAGGTATAGGTTTATATATCTTATTTTTGTTTCACAATTCAAACAGCCCTTATAAATAAGAATTTTTTTTAAAAAAGAGGCTGATATACGTGCTGTTAAATAAAAAAATATTTTTTTTCTACAAACAGAAGGGCTATTATTACTATGAGTATTATGATTATTTTTTCTAGTTGATCGTTGTAAAGTATATACGTTTCTTTAATTCATATAAAATACATACATACATATATATATATATATATATAATGTGGATTGGAAAGCTAAACAGATTTTTATGATATGGTTCGGTTGGAAATTTGGTATGGTAAATAGGAGGAAATATAAGTAAGTGGTGCATGGGCTGAAACATTATGAGAAAAAAAAATAGAAATAAAAAATTTCTAAACAACCTGGAAGAAAGAATACAGGTGAGAGGCAGGCGTTGCATGGATTGAAATTCCTTCCACTGTATGTGTAGCTTTGCACATTTAAGTTTTGATTTCCTGCATGGTTTAATGGCTGCCATTAAACTGGTCAGTTATGGCTTATTTGTTATGTACATTTTCCAATATAAAATGATTTGACGAAAGATATATGTGTGTGTAAGATTCACATTTAAATAGCTAATATATATTGTAACTAAAGAAATTTAATATGCTAGGCATAGGTGTTAAATGAAATGAATAACCTAAATTATTACGAAATAGTCAATTTATATAGATATAAAATATATACTATGTCAAAAATATAAGAGAGTGCTTTTCACTTATTTAGGAAAAGGAAAAGAAAAGATCGATGAGACAAGTTAACATTCTAAGGTAAGCAAGCAATGTCTTGAAATTATTTATTTTTAAAATGATTAAATAACTTGCAATTCATTTCACTCCAGTGTTTTTCAATATTATTTAAAGATGGTCATCCTCATAATGTGATTTGAAAAATGTATTTATTAATTTGTTTTATAAATGGTTATGTCATTTTCTTAAGTTGAAAAGAGAACAAAATGATAAATGCGATTATTTCTTGAAGTAATGCTAACATGTGTATGATGTATAGTGCACAAAGGTACAGGTCCATTCTAAAGGTGTAAGCGGATCAAAGTCCCCCTCTAATGTGACCGAGTCGCTGATATAGGCCCAACGACCGGCGGCGCCTTCCCTAAAATAGGGGGTAGACGAATTGATGGTCGCCTAGCTAGTGTACCATCTAATGAAGGTTTAAAGCATGATTGTGAAATGTGCATTTGCATGTGCATTATTTATGAAATGCCAAATTATGAAATAAAAAAATTTATTTAAATGAAAATACTTGCTTACTGAGTCTAGTACTCACGTTTTGTTTTTCCCAACCTTAGACAGGTACAACCAGGTTTAAAAAGAAAAAAAACGCCTCAATTTAGAGACTCTTAAGGTTATATGGTTCTTATATATTTTGTGAATAATGAGATTTTGAGAATAAAGTACTATAAGATTACAAAGATGGACGGTGTAAATGACTTTTAATACTTTGTAAATATTATGTGATTTTAATTACCAGTGAATGATTGCTTGTAAATTGATATGAGATTGAATTAAAAATCCTGCCACGTGAATAGGGCTACAATCCTGCTCACAGTTTACTAACTAACGATCCTGGAGTAAGGCTCCGGCGCCTCGGGTTCGGAGGCGCCACGGAGAGTGGTATCAGAGCCAAGGTGTTAATAAATAGGCGTTAAAAGAAAAAAATAATACTAAAATGATGAATGAAATGAAATTAATTTTATAATATCTGTATGTCATGTATTATCATTCTCGTTGTGTAAAACTGTGATGTAATGTTATGACCCTTTTGTAAGACATAGCTAATTGATTATGTTTTAAAATATAGATGGAAAATAAGGGAAATGCAGTAATGGACCCAGACACGATGAGAAGAGAGGCAGAAGAAGCAGTAAAAAGGCAAAGGATAGAGGAGAATTTGAATAGATGGTGGGCGTCACAAATAGATATTTCTTTTAGACCCCCCATACCTAAGGAGTACCTCAGCTCAAACCCTATATCCTCTGTGAAAGTAGAAGATATAACTAGCCCTCACCATCACCCCTTGCAACCAGGACCCAGCTTTAGGGGATCTATTAGTAGAACTCCAGTACGAGAGGCTACTCCACCCCTTCGAGCAAGCCCACGACCACTTCCCCTGTGGCTACTGATAGAATTAATAATAGAGAGTTGTAAATGTTTTGGAATCAGATACCCGCCCCTATTCCACCTAACCGGGGGCCTTGGTACCGTTTGGCTGGAGGATATATCCGTTTTCGCGATGGGGTAAGTCGAAATGTAATAGACCAGGAAGAAAGAAAATTTGTTAGGGAAAGGGAGGAAGCTCGAGCACAGGGTGAGGAAGTGGTAGAGGAAGTCCCTCCACAACAACCCGATGAATATATACTAACAATTCTGGAGAGTGATGATGACGAGCCTGTAGGAAATATAAGTGAGAATGATGATGAAGACCCCAGTGAAGGGTCTATTATAAATGAAGATGAACCAGATGGGTCGAATACCGACACTATTACTAAGGAGCCTACACTCGTACAGCTTAGGCATAGACACCACTAGTGAGACTAGAATAGACGAGTCTAGTGGATGTTTTTTTTTGGATGTTGAAGATATGTATGAATGTATAATATGTGTTGTATATATTGTGATACTAAAGCACTTTTTGTTGTAAAAACAAACTTCTTCATACTGATGTATGTGGAAAAAAAATAGTTGTTGTTGATATTTGTGTTTGTTGTGAATAATTGTGTGTGATTATTTTAAAGTAATAAGAGATGTTACTAATATAATTTTTATATGTCTAGATAACATCATGCCTAACACACGAGCAAGAACTAGGCTAGATAAAGGAAAAACAGCTGCAAATGAGGAACCTGTAAGTCAACATGAAATAAGAGAGCCTAGTAATATATCTAAGCGGCCAATGGAAAGAGAATAACCAAATTAGAGAACCCGTCAACGCCAAGGTAATATAAACTCTGATCTAGTCATTGAAAATGAAATTGCCACTGATGATACCAGACAAGCCAGGCTGATAAAAGAACAAGTAGCTGCAGCTGTAAGGGAAGCTATGTAGCAAGCAACCCGAGAATGGGCAACCCAAACGGCTAAAATAATCCCAAAACCTTTGGGAAGGAACTCAAAAAGACCAACTAGGAAGGAATGATAGAGAAAGATTTTCTCAAGCAGTGACTCTTAATATGCAACCTAGACCAGTAAAAGTTGAGAATGATATATTAGAAGCCGACCGGAAGGCTATTAATGCCTTTTTAGCTCAACATCCCCCAAAATTTACAGGTGAACCAGATCCTGCTCAAGCTGAGCAATGGTTAGTAGAGATAAGGAAATTATTTAAGATTTCACCTTGTAATGATAATAACAAAGTTTTTTTTGCTACCCACTTATTAGTTGGAGATGCAAGTGAATGGTGATAAACTTTATTAGTCACTAGTCAGAACCTGAAAAAGTGACTTGACAGACTTTTGTGGAAGTATCTCCCAACTAGTCTTCAAAGTCAAAAAGTTATTGATTTGAGCGACTCTATCAGGGTAGAATGACAACTACAGAATATGCAACCAAGTTTAATGTCCTAGCAAAGATATGTACCTTGGATTGCAAGTGTGCTTGAGAATAAAGCTCAAAGATTTTAACAAGGGCTAAGGCCACATTTACGAGAGAGTCTTGCACCCTTTTTAATAAAGGATTATGCATCAAATTTAGAAAGAGTAAGAGCATTAGAAATAGAGGCACTAAGAACTCAAGAATTACGACAAAGACAATTTGTTCCTAACATCAAAGAAAATGATGCAAGAAAAGAAAAAAATAAGAGAGTATTTGTGGAAAGAAAAAAAATTAAATTTTAAAAAGAAAAGTCATCCTGTTTGTAAGAATTGTCAAAAATGCCACTATGGTGAATGTTTAAAGGGGTCAAACAAGTACTTCAAATGTGGTCAAACAGGTCATATGGGAAAATATTGTGGAACTGTTGAGGCAAAGATTATAAATTGCTTTATTTGTGGTCAAGAAGGACATATTGCTCCAAATTGTTTAAACAGAATACAGGGAACACAAGGACGGGGTAGACCGGCCTAGCAGAGAATAACTCCAACTGTCAATCGTCAGAGAACTTCTACAAATCCAGTAAAAGTGCATGCATTGACTTGCATTGAGTCACAAGAACAAGAAGGAAAAGTGGTTATAGGTATGGTTTACATTTTAGGAAATTCTGCAGTAACGTTATTTGATTTCGGTGCTATGCATTCATTTATAGCATGTCAATATGTAACCACTCATGCACTGCCGGTAAAGGAAACAAATAATACTATACAAGTAGAATCCCTTGTGTATAGGTTGACAAGTACTAACCAAATGTGTAAAGCATGCCCTATTAGGATGGGTTCAATGATTTTAGAACCAGACCTAATCCTCTTACCTATGACCGAATTCGATATAATATTGGGCATGGATTGGTTGAGTCAATGAGGAGTTGCAATAAACTATAAATATAATAAAGTACAGTTTGAGGTAGCTCCACATAAAGAAATATCTATTGGAAAGTTGAAGCAGCCTGAAAACTCTACAGTACTGATATCGACTATGAAGGCGGCGAGGATGGTCCGCCAATAATGTCAAGCCTATCTCATTTCGGTCAACACTGTAGAGGGAAAAGAAATACGAATTGAACAAATTTCAGTAGTAAATGAATTTATGGATGTTTTTCCAAAGGAGTTGCCTAACCTACCACCAGAAAGGGAAGTGGACATGGTAATCGACATTATACTAGGTACGTCTCCAATATCTAAGGTACCGTACCGCATGGCTCCAACAGAAATGGCTAAACTGAAAACTCAGATTCAAAAATTGCTAGATAAAAGATTTATTAGACCTAGTGTGTCACTATGGGGAGCCCCGATTTTGTTAGTAAGAAAGAAAGATGAAAGTTTAAGACTGTGCATTGATTATAGGGAATTGAATAGAGTCACTGTGAAAAATAAATATCCTCTTCCTCGAATCGATGATTTATTTGATCAACTCAAAGGAGCATCCACTTTTTTGAAAATAGACCTACAATTAAGTTATCATCAATTGAGAATTAGTCTTGGTGATATTCACAAAACGGCATTCCGAACAAGATATGGACACTATGAATTTTTAGCTATGTCATTTGGACTTACAAATGCTCCTGCTATTTTTATGGACATAATGAATAGAATATTTCGAGAATACTTGGATCAATTTGTTGTGGTGTTCATTGATGATATTTTAATTTACTCAAAGTCAGAGGAAGAACACCAAATGCATCTTAGAATGGTCTTGGACAATCTGAGAAAAGAAAAATTATATGCCAAATTGAAGAAATGTGAATTTTGGCTGAAGCAAGTCACATTTTTAAGACACATTATATCTTAAAAAGGAATTCGGGTTGACCCTTAGAAAATCGAAGCAATTCTTAAATGGCCAAGACCAATAAGTATTACCGAAATTATGACTTTTTTGGGATTAGCTGGGTATTATAGAAGGTTTGTGGAAGGATTTTCACAATTATCTGCACCACTTACTTGATTAATACGACAAGAAGTTTGATATATTTGGTCAGACGAATGTGAAGATAGTTTTTAAAAATTGAAGCGTCAATTGGTTGAAGCACCTATTTTAACCTTACCTGAAGGAAATGAGAGATTTGTAGTATATAGTGATGCTTCAAAGAAAGGATTGGGATGTGTTCTCATGCAAAGGAGAAAAGTTATAGCCTATGCATCCCGACAACTTAAGCCAAACGAGGTAAACTATCATACTCATGATTTGGAACTTACAGCAGTGGTATTTGCATTAAAAATATGGAGGGATTATTTATATGGTGTTAAATGTGAAATTTACACTGATATAAAAGTCTTAAATATATTTTCACTCAAAAGGAGATCAATATGAGACAAAGAAGATCGTTGGAATTACTTAAGGACTATGATCTCAGTATTTTATATCACCCAGGCAAGGCAAATGTTGTGGCAGATGCTTTAAGTCGAAATGTTAGTGTGACACACTTGATCACTAAAGAGGAATGATTACTTAGATAAATGAGACAAGCAGAATTAATTTTTTATCCACCCAGAATGCAAGTAAGATTATCACAAATGTAGTTACAATTTTCACTATTTGAGCAAATTAAATGTGGACAACAGAATGATGCAGATCTAAAGAAATATATGAAAAAAATGAGACAAAAAGATCTTATTGAGTATACTATTGATAATCAAGGTATATTTTGATATAAAAACCGTATTTGTGTATCAAATCAGGTTGAATTAAAGAATCAGATCCTGAAAGAGGCACATTTCTCTCCATTTTCTATGCATCCTAGAAGTACAAAGATGTACCGTGACCTTGAAAAAGGTTATTGGTGGACCAACATGAAGAGAGAAATTGCAAAGTTTGTTGCCAAATGTCTAACCTGTCAAAAAGTGAAAGCAGATCATTGATAAACTCCAAGTAAATTGCAATCTCTTGAAGTGCCAGAATGAAAATGAGATGATATTACTATGGACTTTACTGAAAGTTTACCTCAGACACAGAAAGGAAATGATTCTATATGGATGATAGTTGATCGCTTATCTAAGGTAGCTCATTTTGTACCTGTTAAGAGGAATTTCTCTGCGGAGAGGTTAGCCAAAATTTATTATAAGGAAATCGTTCGTCTTCATGGGGTACCTAAGTCAATAGTATCTGATCGGGATACAATTTTTACCTCTAGATTTTGAAAATGTTTGCATCAAATCCTAGGAACACAGTTAAAATTTAGCACTGCATTTTATCCTCAAACTGATGGGCAAACAGAGCGAGTTAATCAAATTATTGAGGATATGCTTCGAATGTGCACTTTGGAACTTGGAGGATCATGGGATGAATATTTCTCAATAGTTGAATTTTCTTATAATAATAGTTATCAGGCAAGTATACAGATGGCCCCATTTGAAGCCCTATATGGACGGTGATGTCGAACTCCATTAAATTGGGATGAAGCAGGGGAAAGAAAATTAACTCCAGATTTATAAAAAAGAATGACAGAAAAAGTGCAAGTGATTCAACAATGTATACTTACAGCTCAGAGTCGGCAAAGAGTTATACATACTGCAAACGAAGGGATCTAAATATTTAGACCGGTGATCATGTATTTGTAAAAATAACACCAATCAAAGGAGTCATAAGATTTGGAAAAATGAGTAAATTAAATTCAAGATATATTTGGTCATTTGAGGTATTAGAAAAGATTGACAATTTAGCTTATAGGGTAGCATTACCTCCAGCCTCAGCAGCGGTTCATAATGTATTTCATATCTCAATGCTTAGAAAGTATATATCAGACTCGACTCATATCCTCACAGCAGAGGCTTTGCCAATTCAAGATCATTTAAATTATGAAGAAAAACTTATCAAAATATTGGATTATAAGATACAAAAGCTTCGAAATCGGGAGATTGAATATGTCAAAGTTCAATGGAACCAGTACTCTGAAAATGAAGCAACTTGGGAACTTAGTGAAGGAGTAGAAAGAAAATATCCTCAATTATTTGAAATGAAATAGGCTTTAGGACGAAACCTTTTGTAAGGAGGGGAGAATTGTGAAACTCATGTTATTTGAAACTTAGTGAATGTGATGTGTACTGAAAGCTTGTACAATGTCTATATTATTGCTATAAAGTTATAGAAAGATGCGTATTGCAATTTTAGTAAAGTGAGATTAAAGTACAAAACAAGGGGGTAAATAATGATTCCATAAAGATTAGATCTGATAATGAATTTTTATAAATTTTTCGAGAAGGAATTTCAAAATTTCGAATTTTACCAATTGAAACTGTTTAAATTCACGGACCTTATGGAAAAATAAAAATAAATAGAAAAATTTGGGCTAATTAGGGGTCCTAATTAAGGGCTTATATTCATCTATGCTATTTTCATTATATCTTAGAATGTATGACTCAGATCAACGAGAGAATTTAATAGAAAGTATTAAATTGTGTGCTCTTTAATCTAGACAAATTAGATTATGAAAAATAATTAATAAAATTGTTTAACTTAACTATATTAAAAAACGTGCCCAAAAGTGAAGTCATGCGTAGCAAGAAACATACAGAGCTTTCATTTGGCATTTTGTTATTTGTATGTAATTTTCTATTTAATTAATATATTAATGTGTATAAGGCAGTTTTATCTGAAATTTCAGGATAAAGCTTATTTTAACATACCCTGCATAGTGAATGGTCTAGATCACGAAAATTATGTTTAGAAGATTTCTGAACAACCAAAATTTGACGAGATTTCATGAATTAATTTTGAATTCTAATATCTTAATCTACACTAATTATTTTAATGTGAAACTAAAAATGGACGGTTAAATTAATCTGTTCTATAATATGAACAGATTGGATTATGAAAAAAATTTAATAATGCATTTATATGATTCCACATTTTGCATTGAAAAACGTTCATGAATTCACGTCCTTATCCTTGGAACATGCATATGTATTATTTTACCGTATATTTCATATTTTATTAATTGAAATAATTATATATATATCACTCCATTTGAGGTAAAATTGCATGGGTAGTCCTAAAATAATGCACTTTACTTAGTGAATGGATTAGATTATACAAAAGTATGATTAAAAATGGGAAAAAAATTAAAATTTCAATGAATTGCATTAGTTAATTCCCAATGCCTATATCTTAACCAATTTGGATCATTTTGGTACAAAATTTGATATGAACGGCTAATTTTGTACACTTTAAAACATTGATGGAACAAATTATAAATAATCTCTTTACAAAAAAAATTAAACAATTTCATTCACTAATGAGCTTATAGGGTACGGTTTGCATGGTGGAAAAAAAAAAGAAGTTGACATTTTTTTTAGCTCAAATTCAACTTGTCCAGCAAGGTAATTTTGGGGAGAATAAATAAAGAAAAGAAAATGAAAATACAGCTAATGACGGCGTGTGAAACCCCGACAATATACGCGGCATTTCGACAATTGTAACCCTAGATCCTTTTGTAATTATTTTTATGATAAATGAAAATTCATGAATTATATTGATGAATATGTGTATTGGAGATTGATATAATACAATTGGGAATTTAACCCCGTGAATAGTGCCCATGAATAGTAAACGTGAATAGTAACTGGGGATTAAGATACGTGATTAAGAGTTAATCACAAAAAGACAAAATAGAGATTTAATCACTACGGACAAAATAACATTACTTTTGGATATTTTAATACCATTTTGGATTTTAGTGGAAAAATAAAGAAAAATTCATAATTTGCAATCCAGACATCGAATTTCGATGAAATTTTTTATAGATGGTTAAAAATTCATGATGGACATGATGAATGGGTTAAGATGTGATGAAAATCACAAATCAAAGGTCAAGATGAAACGTCAAAATAAGATAAAAAAGTAGCTAACTTTTTAATAAATTATACTTTGACTTTTTAAATAAAATAAATAATTAAAAATAAAAAAAATAAATGCAATGGCTGCTGCTACAGGGACGTGGAAGGGGGAGTAGCTGGAAAATTTGACCAAGATCAATGGTCATTAATCATCATCGTCTTTAATTAATGGCTAAGATTAATTTAGCCTAATTTAATTAATTTTAAAAATAAACAAAAAGGTAAAAATAGGGCTGTATAGGAGGGCTAGAGCAGGCCTAGGGGGTCAGCACATGGCTCAAAGCATTTTTTAAAAAATTAAAAAGAAATACCAATTTATAATTAAATACCTCAAAGCTAAGGGGTAAATTCCAAATTCTTGAAAAATGCAACCCTATAAATAGGGCAGCAGGGAGAACATCCAAGGGCATCAAATCCAAGCTCCACTTGAGCCATTCCAAGCCCCCAAACCATCCCACACGTCCAAGGAAAGAAGGGAGTAAGTTAGAGAGAGAAAGTGTGAGAAAAAGAGGCGTATCTCCACTTCGGGTAAATGATTTCTACCCAAATTTCTTTTGAATTTTAATTAGGGTAAAAATATGCTTAGATAATTCCTAAGCATGAGAAAATAAGTATAGATATAATGATTAAATGGAATTATGCCAAAACATCAAAAATTTGGTTCGAAGATAGGGTATTCGGGAAGATAGCATATGATATGTGAAAATAATACTCCAAAATTGATAAATGATGATTTGGGATATCTGATTATGATAAATATGATGTTGAAATGATGATATATTAATTTCATAATTTTTGGAATTAAGGATTATGCTTAAGTGAATTTATGTTGATTTTTAGTATATGGAGAAAATGATTTTTTTTCTCCAAGTAAACGATGATAAATTCAAAATGTATCAAATTTTCTATGATATACTAGGCATAAGCTATGTCATGGTATTTTTTATTTTTGGAACCTATGAACAGTAACCACGTCTCTATGAACAGTAACCTCAGTTGAACAGTAATTTGCTACAGTAAAAAACGTAATTTTGGAGAAATTTTGAGATTAATATTTAAATATAAGGATGGAAATTTTGAGGAACCTATGGATAAAAATATCCATATAAAGAAATAATACTCAAATATTATAGAGCATGCATGGGAAGCAGCTTGAATAGAAGAAATAAAATTATCCTTTTTCCTTGAATAGGAAAAGGAAAAGAGAAGGTCGAAGACACCCACTGAGAAGGTAAGCAAGTTATATCTTTTGCAAAATTATTTCCAAAATGCTTGAAATTGTTTGTGAATTGCTTTATGAAATTTATTTAAGGTTGACCATACCTATCTCTGATTTACATGAACTGAAGTTCGTTTTGTTAAATTGTTTATTAAATACTTTTTATGAAATTATTTATGATTTGCAAATATCATGTCGGCATGTGTATGTAAATGAGCATGTGCACGAGGAATAGGCCTTAGTTGAGGTAGTAAGCGGACCGGATGTCCCCATTACTATCGCCAAGTCGCTTATATAGGCGACCTCCCTGAGATGGGAACATGTATGGGATGGGTGCCTAGCTAGCGTCGCATCAAAAGGAATGTCATGAATGCTATGTATGCATTGCATTTGCATTTTATGAAATGCATAAAAAAATGATTGAAAAATTATGCATGGCTTGCTCACTGAGTATTATTACTCAGCCATGCTTTTTCAACAACAGACAGGAAATGATGATAAAGGCAGCATGCCAAGTGTTATGTAGTTTTAATATAAATGTTGTATATGTGAAGACAATGATGTTAATTTGGAGATGGAAATGAATATTTTATTCCAATGAAAGTGTTTATGGAACAGTTTTGGGTTATAATTGTGATATGAGAAAATATTTCATGTTGGATGAATAATGAAAATTTTCCATGTATTGATGTTATATAAAAAATAAAAAATAAAAAATAATAAAATAATAAAATCCTGCCGTGTGATCAGGGCAACAATCCTGAGTCATGTTTACCAATCAAAATGATTCCGGAGTAAGGCTTCTAGTCACCTCAGTTCGGAGCGCCACAGAAGTTGGTATCAGAGCATGGATTGGTAAATAGGCAGAAAAGGAAAGAAATGACCAAGCTAGAATACATGAAATCATGATTATGATTGATTTATTTATCATTGATGATTTATATAGATGGCAGACAGAGGAAAGGCTCCACTAAGTGCACGGGAACTAGAAGAAGAGATGGAACGGGAACGGGCTCAGGAGAGAGTTAACAGGTGGTTAGCCTCTCAAGAAGGTTTAACCCTAAGACCCCCAGCTCCCACTAGTTACCAGGTACTCTCATATATTAGGGGGCCAGAGGCACGTCGCCCAATAATCCCCAGCCATCCACCAGGGTTTCCAGTATTATCTGAAACCCATCGAGCGAAGTCCTCTAACCGGGTACTTGCACCCCCAGACTCACCAGTATATACCCCAGCCAGCCCATTGCCTAGGCCATCGGTCGTCACCGATTGGGTTGCTGAGGAGGATTTACAAACATATTGGCGAAGGAGAGTTGTCCTAGTTCCCCCTAACCCAGGTCCATGGTTTAGATTTGATGTAGGATATATCCAGTTTCGATATGGAACCCCATGGGCACAGATTGACCGCCGAGAGAGGGAGGCTGCCCAGGCACGCCGGGAAGCTCTGGCCAGGGGAGAGGAAATAATGGAGCAACTCCCTCTGAAATAGCCTGGTGAGGTCATCGTACGGGTCATAGAATTAGAGGTAAGGCCTAAATCCCCACCTCCCACTCCTCTAGCAAATGATGATGAGGACCCCATAGAATAGTCCGATAATGAAGAGGAGGACGAGAACCCAGGTCCATGAGACTGGTCAGATACTAGTACAATTACTGAGGAACCCGCACAGGTACCCTTCAATCTCAGGAGGTTCCTGAGGATGAGGAGAAGGGGACGATGAATGGGATGGGGACCAGGAAGACACGGCCACCGCCACTGGCAATACTTTTTATTTTCTTTTTATAAATATGTAAATATTGATGGAACAAGTAATAAGGCTAAGTCAGCCTATGTACAAAAGTTTGACTGATGTATAAATGGTTTGCTAATGACTTATGATAATATATATGAATTATGTGATTACATGATTATTTGTTGAATTTATATCATGATGAATATTGATATTATGCTAATAAATATTTTATGAAGTTAAAAATTCCGCTCACTAGAGCTAAAGCAAGAGCCAACAAAGGAAAGACTCCAATGGAGGAATCTGTTGATCAAGCAAGGGGCGAAGCCAGCAAAAGAACATATAAGGCAGAATCTGAGGAGCAATCTTCTAGAACCCGCCCACGGCTACAGGAAAGCTCTAGACCTCAAGAAGAGGTCAATATAGAAGAAAAAATTGCTGCGGCCATCGAAAAAGCTATGCAGCAATGGACAGCCCAGGCTGCTGGGTTATTGCAAGAAATAAGGAACCAGCAGGCCCTGCCATCAAGAGGAGACAGGAAAAGACCAGGGCCCTCGGCCAATCCCGACACGTCAAGGGGAGTAGAGGATAGTCTTCTTGAAGCCGACAGAAAGGCTACCAATGCCTTTCTTGCCCAGAGACCGCCCAAATTTGCAGGGGAACCAGACCCCCTTATTGCAGAGCAATGGATCACGGAAATTAAAAAATTATTCAGAATATCACCCTGCAATGATCAGCAGAAAGTGTTGTGCGCTACCCACCTGCTGATAAAGGATGCCTATGAATGGTGGAAAACGCTGATGGTTACCATGCCACATCCGGAGCAAGTCACGTGGCATGAATTTTTGGAAGAATTCAATAAAGAGTATCTCCCTGTAGGACTACAAAGCCAGAGGGTGATTGAGTTTGAAAAGCTCTACCAAGGCAGGATGACAGTTACAAAATATGCCACAAAGTTCAACGCCTTTGTACGATATGTGCCGTGGATAGCCAATGTGCTAGAAAACAAGGCACAAAGGTTCTAGAGGGGATTGAGATCCCAGTTGAGAGAGGGGTTAACCCCATTATTAATAAAGGACTATGACTCTAGCATTGAGAGGGCTAGGGCATTGGATATGGAGTCAATAAGGACTCAGGAGCTTAGGCAAGCTCAAAAATAATTCTTTACAGCCTCCAAGGAAGGTGAGGCTAATAAAGGGAAAAGGGGAATCGCCGGGAAAAAAAAATCGGCGACAAGACAAAGAGCACCCCGACTTGCAGAACTTGCCACAAATGCCATTCAGGCGAACGTTTACAAGGAACGAGGAAATGCTACAAATGTGGCCAAGCGGGTCATGTAGCCCGGGACTGCGGGACCGACGAAGCCAAGATAATAAAGTGCTTCAACTGTGGTCAAGTCGGACACATTTCGCCTAACTGTCCGAATAAGCCACAAGGAGCACCAGCTCGAGGGAGGCCGACCCAGCAAAAAGTCCCCGCCATTGCCAATCGACCCGGTACTACTACCAACCCAGTGCGTGTCGAAGCCCTCACCCGAACGGAGTCACAAGAGATGGAGAAAAAAGTAATTACGGGTACGATTTACATTTTAGGAAATTCTACAATAGCTTTATTTGATTCTGGAGCTACGCATTCATTTATATCATACAAATTCGTAATCACACACGCACTTCGGATAGAAGAAACCAGTAGTACTATACATGTAGAATCCCCAGTATATAGGTTGGCAAGTATAAATCAAATTTGCAAGACATGTCCTATCAGGATAGAGACAAAAATATTGAAAGCTGATCTCATCCTATTACCAATGATAGAGTTTGATGTCATATTAGGGATAGATTGGTTAAGTCAATGGGGTGCGACAATTGATTGCAGAAATAAAAAGGTGCAATTTGAAACACCAAAAGATGAAGTAGAGATCAGTAAAATAAGACAACCAGAAAACATAATAAGGATGGTATTAGCTATGAAAGCAGCTAAGCTGATATGCCAGCAATGTACAACTTATCTGGTCTCTATAAACACAATAAAAAAAGATGGGGTACCTATGGATCAAATTCCAGTGGTAAAGGAATTTTCAGATATTTTTCCAAAGGAGCTATGTAGTTTACCATCGGAAAGGGAGATGGATATGGAGATAGAAATTATTCCAGGAACAATCCCAATATCTAAGGCCCCATATAGGATGACACCAGCCGAATTGACTGAGTTGAAAGTGCAAATTCAAGATTTATTAGATAAAGGGTTTATTAGACCCAATGCATCACCATGGGGAGCTCTAGTGCTATTTGTAAGGAAAAAGGATGGGAGTTTGAGACTCTGTATTGATTACAGAGAATTGAATAAAGTAACGGTTAAGAATCAATACACATTCCCAAGAATAGATGATCTTTTTGATCAGTTAAAAGGAGCTTCTACATTTTTGAAAATTGATTTACAGTCAGGTTACCACCAGTTGAGGATATGTCCAAAGGACATCCATAAAACAGCATTCAGAAGAAGATATGAGCATTATGAATTCTTAGTCATGCCATTTGGACTAACAAATGCCCCGGCTGTATTTATGGACATGATGAACAGGATTTTTCGAGAATTTTTGGATCAATTTGTGGTGGTATTCATTGATGATATATTGATTTATTCAAAGACAGAAGAAGAGCATGAGAAACATTTGAGGATAGTATTGAAAATTCTCCGAAGGGAGAAATTATATGCTAAATTCAAGAAATGTGAATTTTAGTTGAAACAGGTAGCCTTTCTCGGCCACATTATATCTGAGAAAGGAGTACAGGTAGATCCTCAAAAGATTGAGGCAATAACAAAGTGGCCATAGCCAACAAATATCACGGAAATAAGAAGTTTCCTAGGGCTAGCTGGCTACTACAGAAGGTTTGTGGAAGGATTCTCACAATTGTCAGCTCTGCTCACAAAGCTGACAAGAAAAGGAGTTAGGTATGAATGGACACGGGAATGTGAGAATAGCTTCCAAGAGTTAAAAAAAAGACTGGTAAAAGCTCTAATTCTAACACTACCTACGGAGAAGGAAGGATTTGTGATCTATAGTGATGCCTCAAAGAAAGGATTAGGATGTGTACTGATGCAAAATGGAAAAATTATATCATACGCATCCAGACAACTCAAGCCAAATGAGGTAAACTATCCAACCCGTGATTTAGAATTGGTAGCAGTAGTCTTTGCCTTGAAATTTTGGAGACATTATTGATATGGAGTTAAATGTGAGGTCTATACTGATCACAAAAGCCTCAAGTATATTTTTACTCAAAAGGAATTAAATATGAGGCAAAGAGGATGGCTCGAGTTACTTAAGGATTATGACCTCAACATTTTATATCATCCAGGCAAAGCCAATGTAGTAGCCGATGCGCTAAGTAGAAATATTAGCTTAGCGCATCTCATCACAAAGGAAGAAGAGCTACTACAAGAATTGAGACAACTAGAATTAATTGTAAGCCCACCTGGGGTACAAGTTAGATTGTCTCAATTATGAATCCAGTCGAATTTATTTGAGCAAATTAAAATGGCTCAACAAGAAAATGAGGAATTAAAAATTTATGTGGAGAAAATGATCAAGAAAAATCTCACTGAATATATACAAGATGAACATGGGATGTACAGATATAGGGTTCACCTGTGTATCCCCAACCAAGAGAAATTAAAGGAACAGATATTGAAAGAAGCACATTTCTCTCCATTTTTGATGCATCCAGGTAGCACCAAGATGTATCAAGACATTAAAAGAATGTATTGGTGGAATAATATGAAGAGAGAAATTGCTAAATATGTGGCTAAGTGCCTAACATGTCAAAGGGTTAAGGCTGATCATCAAAGGACCCCTGGAAAATTACAGTCACTAGAAATTCCAGAATGGAAATGGAATGATATTACTATGGATTTTATTGAAGGGTTGTCAAGAATCCAAAATGGAAATGATACTATATGGGTAATAGTTGATAGATTATCAAAGGTAGCTCATTTCCTAGCCATCAAGAAAAAATTTACTGCTGAGTGACTGACTAAGATCTATTATAAGGAGATAGTGAGACTGCATGGAGTACCTAAGCCAATAGTTTCCAATCAAGATTCCAGTTTTACGTCTCGATTTTGGAAAAGTTTACATCAAACCTTAGGTACACGGCTAAAATTCAGCACAACATTTCATCCTCAAACTGATGGGCAGACAGAAAGGGTAAATCAAGTAGTTGAGGATATGCTGAGGATGTGCATAGTAGAATTTAGACGATCATGGGATGAATATTTGGCTATGGCAGAGTTTGCTTGTAACAACAGTTATCAAGCAAGTATTCAAATGGCCCCATTTGAAGCTTTATATGGACAGAAATGCAGAACTCCTCTAAACTGGGATGAAGTGGGAGAAAGGAAGTTGGCTCCAAACCTCTCAAAGAGAATGACAGAAAAAGTTCAAGTGATTCGCCAGTATATACTCACGGCCCAGAGCAGGCAAAAGAGTTACACCGATTGCAAAAGAAGGGATTTAAATATCCAAGTTGGGGATCACGTATTTGTTAAGGTAACGCCATTCAAGGGAGTCACCCGGTTTGGAAAGAGGGGAAAATTAAACCCAAGATATGTTGGACCCTTTGAAGTTTTGGAAAAGATAGATAATTTAGCCTATAGAATAACCCTGCCTCCAGCTCTAAGTTCCATCCACAATGTATTTCACATCTCCATACTAAGGAAATATGTTTCCGATCCTACCCATGTGTTGATAGCGGAGAATTTGCCGATCTAAGAACACTTGAACTATGAGGAAAGGCCAATTAAAATATTGGATTTCAAAATCAATAAGCTTTGGAACAGAGAAATCGAAATGTCAAGGTACAATGGAATCGATATTTGGAATCCGAAGCCACTTGGGAGCTACGAGAAGAGGTCGAAAGAAAATATCCTCAATTGTTCAAAGAAAGATAGGTTTTGGGACGAAACCTATTGTAAGGGGGGAGGATTGTGAAACCCCCACAATATACGCGTCATTTCGACAATTGTAACTCTAGATTCTTTTGTAATTATTTTTATGATAAATAAAAATTCATGAATTATATTGATGAATATGTGTATTGGAGATTGATATAATACAATTGGGAATTTAACTCCGTGAATAGTGCCATGAATAGTATCGGAGATTAAGACACGTGATTAAGAGTTAATCACTTGGATTAACTTAATCACAAAAAGATAAAATAGAGATTTAATCACTACAGGACAAAATAGTATTACTTTTAGATATTTTAATACCATTTTGGATTTTAGTAGAAAAAAAGAAAAATTCATAATTTGCAATCCGGATGTCAGATTTCGATGAAATTTTTTATGGATGGTTAAAAATTCATGATGGACATGATGAATGGGTTAAGATGTGATGAAAATCACAAATCAAAGTTCAAGATGGAACGTCAAAACAAGATAAAAAAGTAGCTAACTTTTTAATAAATTCTACTTTGACTTTTTAAATAAAATAAATAATTAAAAATAAAAAAATTAAATGCAATGGCTGCTGCTACAGGGACGTGGCAGGGGGAGTAGCTGGAAAATTTGACCAAGATCAATGGTCATTAATCATCATCATCTTTAATCAATGACTAAGATTAATTTAGCCAAATTTAATTAATTTAAAAAAAAAAAAGATAAAAATAGGGCTGCATAGGGGGGCTGGAGCAGGCCTAGGGGGGCAGCACATGGCTCAAAGCATTTTTAAAAAAATTAAAAAGAAATACCAATTTATAATTAAATACCTCAAAGCTAGGGGGTAAATTCCAAATTCTTGAAAAATGCAAGCCTATAAATAGGGAAGCAGGGAGAAGGTCCGAGGACATAAAATACAAGCTCCACTTGAGCCATTCCAAGCCCCCAAACCATCCCTCAAGTCCAAGGAAAGAAGAGAGTAAGTTAGAGAGAGAAAGTGTGAGAAAAAGAGGCGTATCTCCACTTCGGGTAAGTGTTTTCTACCCAAATTTCTTTTGGATGTTAAGTAGGATAAAAACATGCTTATATAATGCCTAAGCATGAGAAAATAAGTATAGATATAATGCTAAAATGGAATTACCAAAACATCAAAAATTTGGAGCGAAGATAAGGTATTCGGGAAGATGGCATATGATATGTGAAAATAATGCTCCAAAATTGATAAATGATAATTTGAGATGTATGATTATGATAAATATGATGTTGAAACGATGATATATTAATTTTATGATTTTTGGAATTAAGGATTATGCTTAAGTAAATTTATGTTGATTTTTAGTATATGGAGAAAATGATTTTTTCGCCAAGTAAATGATGATAAATTCAAAATGTATGAAATATTTTATGATATACTAGGCATAAGCTATGTCATGGTATTTTTTATTTTTGGAAAAAATATAAATTTTTGGAACCCATGAACAATAACCATGTCTCTGTGAACAGTAACCTCAGATGAACATTACTGCTATAGTAATTTGCTACAGCAAACAGCGTGATTTTGGAGAAAATTTGAGATTAATATTTAAATCTAAGGATGGAAATTTTGAGGAACCTATGGATAAAAATATCTATATAAAGAAATAATGCCAAAATATTATAGAGCATGCAAGGAAAGCAGCTTGAATAGAAGAAATAAAATTATCCTTTTTCCTTGAATAGGAAAAGGAAAAGAGAAGGTCGAAGACACCCACTGAGAAGGTAAGCAAGTTATATCTTTTGTAAAATTATTTCCAAAATGCTTGAAATTGTTTGTAAATTGCTTTATAAAATTTATTTAAGGTTGGCCATACCTATAACTCCTTTACATGAACTGAAGTTCGTTTTGTTAAATTGTTTATTAAATGCTTTTTATGAAATTATTTATGATTTGCAAATATCATGCCGGCATATGTATGTAAATGAGCATGTGCACGAGGAATAGGCCTTAGTTGAGGTAGTAACCGGACTGGATGTCCCCCTCACTATTGCCAAGTCGCTTATATAGGCCCAGGCCGGCGGCGACCTCCCTGAGATGGAAACATGTATGGGATGGGCACTTAGCTAGCGTCGCATCCAAAGGAATGTCATGAATGCTATGTATGCATTGCATTTGCATTTTATGAAATGCATAAAAAAATAATTGAAAAATTATGTATGGCTTGCTCACTGAGTATTATTATTCACCCATGTTTTTTCAACAACAGACAGAAAATGATGATAAATGCAGCATGCCAAGTGTTATGTAGTTTTGATATAAATGTTGTATATGTGAAGACAATGATGTTAATTTGGAGATGGAAATGAATATTTTGTTCCAATGAAAATTGTTTATGAAACAGTTTTGGGTTATAACTGTGATATGAGAAAATATTTCATGTTGGATGAATAATGAAAATTTTCCATGTATTGATGTTATATAAAAAAAAAAAATCCTGCCGTGTGATCAGGGCAACAATCTTGAGTCACGTTTACCAATCAAAATGATCCTGGAGTAAGGCTTCTAGGCACCTTGGTTCGGGACGCCACACGGCGAAAAGCATTGAGGCGATAGCAACAAGGATGAGGTGGACAGTGGAGAATTGGGCAGCAGAAGGGTGGGCAGCATGAGAGGTATCAGCAGCAACGTAGGAGGAAAAAAACAGGGAAGAAGGAAAGAAAAGGAGGAAGAAAGGTGGGAGAGTCCAGCAGCAGCAGGAATATGTTTAAAATATGTTGACGTCCAAAGGTGATTAAATTAATTACCAGTATTAATTTTTTTTTTACTCACCTAGTTCAGCATCCAAAACAGGTATAGGTTTATATATCTTATTTTTGTTTTACAATTCAAACAGCCCTTATAAATAAGAATTTTTTTTTAAAAAAGAGGCTGATATACATGCAGTTAAATAAAAAATATATATTTTTTCCTACAAACAGAAGGGATATTATTACTATGAGTATTATGATTATTTTTTCTGGTTGATCGTTGTAAGGTATATACATTTCTTTAATTCATGTAAAATACATACATATATATATAATGTGGATTGGAAAACTAAACAAAATTTTATGATATGGTTCGGTTGGAAATTTAGTATAGTAAATAGGAGAAAATATAAGTAAGTGGTGCATGGGCTGAAACGTTATGAGTAAAAAAATAGAAATAAAAAATTTCCAAACAGCCTAGAAGAAAGAATATAGGTGAGAGGCAGGCGTTTTGAAATTCCTTTCGCTGTATGTGTAGCTTTGCACATTTAAGTTTTGATTTCCTACATGGTTTAATGGCTGCTATTAAATTGGTCATTTATGGCTTATTTGTTATGTACGTTTTCCAATATAAAATGATTTGACGAAATATATATGTGTGTGTAAGATTCACATTTAAATAGCTAATATATATTGTAACTAAATAAATTTAATATGCTAGGCATGGGTGTTGAATGAAATGAATAACCTAAATTATTACAAAATAGTCAATTTATATAAATATAAAATATATACCATGTTAAAAATATAAGAGAGTTCTTTTCACTTATTTAGGAAAAGAAAAAGAAAAGATCGAGGAGACAAGTTAACATTCTAAGGTAAGTAAGCAATGTCTTGAAATTATTTATTTTTAAAATGATTAAATGACATGCGATTCATTTCACTTTGGTGTTTTTCAATATTATTTAAGGATGGTCATCCTTATAATGTGATTTGAAAAATGTATTTATTAATTTTTTTTATAAATGGTTATGTCATTTTCTTAAGTTGAAAAGAGAGCAAAATGATAAATGCGATTATTTCTTGAAGTAATGCTAGCATGTGTATGATGTATAGTGCACAAAGGTATAGGTCCATTCTAGAGTGTAAGCGGACCAAAGTCCCCCTCTAATGTGACCGAGTAACTGATATAGGCCTAACGGCCGGCCACGCCCTCCCTAAAATAAGAGGTAGACGAATTGATGGTCGCCTAGCTAGCGTACCATCTAATAAAAGTTTAAACCATGATTGTGAAATGTGCATTTGCATGTGCATTATTTATGAAATGCCAAATTATGAAACAAAAATATTTATGTAAATGAAATTACTTGCTTACTGAGTCTAGTACTCACGTTTTATTTTTCTTAACCTTAAACAGGTACAACAAAGTTTAAAAAAAATACCTCAATTTAGAGACTCTTAAGGTTGTATGGTTCTTATATATTTTGATGAATGATAAGGTTTTGAGAATACAGTACTATAAGATTACAAAGATTGATAGTGTAAATGAATTTTAACACTTTGTAAATATTATACGATTTTAATTACCAGTGAATGATTGCTTGTAAATTGATATGAGATTGAATTGAAAACTCTACCGCGTGAATAAGGCTACAATCCTGCTCACAGTTTACTAACTAAACGATCCTGGAGAAAGGCTCCGGCTCCTCGGGTTCGGGGGTGCCACACTCCTGAGCTTTTATGTAAAGAAAGGTATATTATTTTTCAGCACTCCTAGGACCAATGTACTAGAAAAATAAAGTTGTATTTTTTTTCTAGTTGTGAGTTCATCCAGAAAATCTCTGTATTTCAGTGTCTTATTGTACACGGACTAACCACCGTTATCTGGTTAGTAGCGATTCCAAAAATTAATATATTAATTTTTATCGGCATTAGTATGCATCTTACTGACTATTAATTGTGCCTAAGTGAGACACATATTTGTGTTTGACTAACCCGCATCATTGAAAAATTTCTAAGAACTTGCATCATCTAAAAGTTTTAACGCTTGCATTTCCCTTCTTTAACCCTCATGTCTACACCTTTTATATTTTTTCTATTTCTGATCTTGAACTCCTTTTCTACATTTTTTATATTTTTTATTTGCATGTTTAATTTCTGTATTTAACTCGCATCATATCTAACAAGCTAACCTGTTAACTTGCATTTCATATTTATTTTCCTCTCTCGCATTTGCACGTTTACTTTTCCGCTTAGTTCACAACTATTTTTTTTATTTTGCATTGCTCATATTTTATATTTTTAGGTCCATTTGTCGGCCCATCGTAGCGCACTAAAAACAACATGTTACATTTTCCAAGAATATTTTTCTCGTTCTCAAAAATATCATTTTTAATACACAACCATATCTTTTCCATTTCGCATTCCTATCCCATTGTCATTCTACTATTTTTATTTCAAGACAACTTTTCCTCCCAACGCTTTTACTTGCGAGTCAAGGACATCGACAAATCAAGATAGAACAGTTACCAGGTCATTTCGCATTCTCATCCCATCGTCATTCTACTGTTTTTATTTCAAGACGACTTTTCCTCCCAAGGCCTATACTTGCGAGTCAAGGACATCGACAAATCAAGGTAGACAACTGTTACCAGGTTGTTAACGAAAGACATAGATTAAGACAGTTCATAAAGTATTACAAAGTATAAGATATTATGCTATCTTAGTCAATTTGTTAACATGTTAAATAAATGTAGCATTCTATCTTACTGTTGTGCAATTATTTATGAACTATCTGTGATTGGCTTAAGATAAAACTTCTTACTTAAAACTTTTTTATATAAAATTTTTCACTCTCTGCAACTACCATATTTTTTATTTTATTTTTTACATTTTCTTATATAAACTATTATACCTTTTCAATCATTTCTACGTATCCACCTATATAACTAATCTATTTTAATTTTATTTTCTTTATTCCTCATAATTATCCCTATCATATTACATCATTTTTTCTCATTTGAAAAAATTTTATATCAAAAATTTTTCACCATAGTTTTATCATTTTCCAAACACACGGCATCCATTAAAGAGTAAGGACTATACTTCCTTTGGCCGCTTCTATGGTTGCCATGAGTCCATTTCAGCATTAAGTGTTTGGCAACTGTACTTCTATAACATTGATTGATACAATTTTAAACTTCAAAAGTGCTTGCATACCTGCAGAACAGCTAATAAAAAGCCAACATACATGAAGGAAGACGCAGGTCCTGTTTGGCTTTATTTTTTCACGTAAAAAAACATGGAATTACTCAGCTTGTTGATCATATTTGGCGGGGCTCATATTTTAAGTCTCAATGATTTTCGTCAAAAAGTCCTAATATGCGCAGAATCCCTAAGCTAGAAATCGGTTCTTTTTTAATAACGGCCAGTTGTGGTGTTTATAACATCGTGCTAATGCAGCTGAACTTGTTAATGAAAAATTTTAAGTATCCAGTCTTGACCAATTTGTAAGAATTGGATAGGACTAGATGGCTAAACTAGTTATCCGTCAATCGGCCTGCTGTCCATTTAGTTCTACGCTTGAGAGTGCAAAAACTAAAGATAGCAGCTTAATTTCTGAAATTACAAATACGCCAACATAGTTTGCATATCTTTAGAAATATACTCATGTCATAATAATGTAGTAACAACATCATAACAACGTAGGTAATTTGTAATTATGGTAAAATTATGTGAGATTATTTGTAATTTTTAAAACTATGTAAATATATTTATAATATAGTCAACTATGTAGGTGTATTTACAAATTACCTAACCTCTTTTATAAAATTTAAACTCTAATATTCACTTTGACCTTATTTGCAAAACCAAAATCCTAATCTTATTTTTGTAAATCAAATTTGGATTGAAATTTCAGTCAAGAAAATTTTATTTGAGTTAAGAGAGAATCTAAAAATTCATGTGAATATAAATTAACAAGTCAATAATATATAGTTTAATTAAATTAAGAAAAACATAACAATATAATAGAAAACTAAAAAAAAATTCTTTTCCAAAAATGATAAAAAAGAAAAAGAACAAATGTAAGGTAGAAATACAAACACGAATGTAAATGATACAATTTACTTATAATATAAATAAACATCCATTCAAATATTAAGATACATAATATAACACATAAATATGTTTAGATATTATTTAAGTTCTATATATTTAAAACATAAATAGGGAAATTGAGTTAGGATTTGCTTGAACTTCAACTTCATTTACAAATTTAGTTCCTCGTGTTCAGCTTTATGCTATGTTTTTTGTTTAGCCCGGGTAGGTTCGGGCTTAACCTAGATCCATCCTGCGGCAAGTTTTCATGGCAGAGAAGGTTTTTGAGATAGCACTAGTACACATTGATAACTTATACATGCACATGTTTATAATTTTATTTATTATTCAAAAGTGAAATCAGATTGCTTCATATTTTATAAAATAGAAAAATGTTTACGTATAACTCGAAATAATACTAACAAGTGATAAATAATCTAACGATAGAAAGTTACGAGGGTTAAATCCAGTTCAATTAAACGGTTAACCGGCGGATTAACCAGTTGAATTGCGGGTTCGGTTTTGATGACATTGGTGTCAACTAGTTCAGCTTGCGATTATTGCGGAATTGCAATAATGTTATGAATCAGCGTAGCATCTCGATCAGCTAGTATTTTCTGGCCTGTCTCTATTTTTTTAAAAAAAATCTAAATTCGGAAAGAATTGAAGAATGAAATGTTACAATGCGGTAGCACTCAATAGGTCCGCGTCAGGAGATTCAAGGGCATCTTACAAATTGCTGAATTGATGGAAAAACCGTAAAAAGCAATTTGCCAATGTAAGCCGTTTGTTCAGCTCATCCTCGCTGGAGCCGGATGGTCATGTTGGCAGATTCTGTAATTCTAGCACACGTACTTCACCAACCATTCCAGGCTCTGCAAAAGCATCGTGATATGTCATTAGGCTTTGAGAATTAGTTATAAAGAAAAGGGAAATGATTGGTGCTTCTCATATGCTTTTTTAAATTCTAGTTCAACCAAAAATATTTACTCACGGCCTATAATATTCATCCAAAAAATGTTTAGTCGTGGGCAGTCGGGTGTTAGTCCAGTTTGCCACGGACAGTGGCAATTAACCCACCCCGCCTGTGTTCAAATCCCCTCATCGTTGTTGGGGTTCGGATATTTGTCTCTCCATTGTATGGGAATCCGGCTATTATGATAGCTTGTTATTTCTCTACAAAATTGAGAAAATTTTGTTGTATTCCTTAAGCTTGATTGTAATATCTTCAAATAAATTGAAACTAGGCCCATCATAAAAAAAAAGTTATGAAGCAAAAAGTTAAATATTTTGAAAGTTTTTGTATATTGTTTATTCATTTTCTAATGTAAACAATTCATAATCACCCTAAAATGAAGTTAAATATTTATTTATAATGTATTAGTTTCCAGTGAAAGTGATTTTCGGTATGATAATGATATATGTTACTTTATATTTTACATGAATTAGACTAAAATTTTTTTAAAAAGATTGAAAAAAAAAAAAAAAACATTTGCCTGGACACCATCTTCTGCAAAGCTTTGTAGGGAATCGTACCCAGAAAAAAAAACTGCGATTGATTTCCTTCTTCAGTCAGGTTTGTCGATGGTTTCCGAAAAGGGGACAAAGATCATTTGGATGGATCCAAAGGAATGGGCCTAAGCTGAGTTTATTTTTAGCTCGGGTACAAAAATCAAAGTCGCCCATTTACCAGATTATTAGGTGTTCTAGTGGGAGTGAAAGGAAACCAGTGACCGGGTGGCCTGATGAATAGAGAAACAAGGCAGTGAGTCCGACTCGAGAAGATTGCAAATTTCCTTTGGGATAACAAAACAAAACCACAAAAACAGCAAAGAGGCGTCGGTGCTACCTGTATACACTCTGGGAGGTCGTCACTTTTGGTTCGGACGTGCGTCTGCAAAATCCACTATTGGTCAGGGAGACGGATGAGATGAAGTTGTTGGGCTGAAAGAGTCAAGGAGGAAACTGGGTTACCTCCATCACCCACTGGCAGGACGATTCATGCTGCGCGGCTAGGGATGCGAGGATCACCAGGCCGGCCGCAACAGTGGAGGGCCAGAAGCAGAGCCTATCATGGTCGAGGAGCGACAGCAAGGCCAGATATTTTGCGCACTCCTGCACCTCCGAGTCCGCTCTAGCGGCATGGAGATAGAACCTACAATTTAAGAAATTATTCTGCTCAGACGTATGTAATCGTCTATCAATATCTGAATTTTGTACTCTAAAAAGTGAGATGACATCGCCGCTGATTAACAGCTAATGTGGCCAGTTTTTCGGCAACGTGAGGGCGGCCGATGGAAGTTACTTGATCCAACTTCCCGTTTATCGTACCTCAGTAGGGCTTCTGGTGACGGGTCGGAGCCAACTGGAACTGTGTTCATGGTAAAAACTAGTAAGTAGGGCCTCTATATCTGATTCTCTGGGCTGAGAGGAATATCGTGTTGTCCAAATCTTGTAACTAATTATGCGCTTGGTCACCATTAATAGGGAAAAAAAAAATCATGCGCTTGGTCCAAGTTGGTAGGCCATCCATATTTCGTCGCGGTTCTGCAGGTCTTCCGCAAATAGCCAGGCAAATGTAAGACTAGCCATCAATTGGGTATATATTAATTATATTTCTTGAAAAGGTAACGCCCGTGCAATAAAAAAGCCGTCCCGTCGGCCATTTATAGGATTTATTGTATTTGAAACATTGGTTTTTTAATATTTTAAACTATGAACCATAACAATATTAAAAGTTATTATTATTTTATACAAAATGATATAAATATTTTTCAATATTTATTTAAAAAAAAACCCAAATCTGTATTGAATGTAAAGATGTTATTGCAGTCTCTAAAAACAAATTAGAGAAGCAAATAGTCAAGTTTAAAATGTAAAAAAAAAAAAAAGTTTTATAAAAAAAAATGTAAATTTTTTTTTAAAATATTGAACAGTATTAACATCATTTTGTGTAGATTAATATTAGTTTTTAATATCGTTATGAGTTAGGGTTTAAAATGCAAAGAAATTAAAGTTTTCAGAATTTAAAATGCGGCTAAATTTCGAATTTTAAAATGTAAATGAGCAAAGTTAAAAGATTTAAAATGCAAAAAACCTAGCTTATATGGTTAGATCATTCCAACAAAGTTCGCTAAACTTATAAGAAGTTTTGTAGCTTGAAAAATAATAAAAACTTAAAAGACGGCATATATAGGTCAGCAGAAGTTCAAAATTTTAATAATAAAAGAAAACCACTGTTGGGTTTTTTGTTAGGGTCCGGTTCTTATCCGACCGGTTGTAAATAAGGCCACTTATAGGTGATCAACAAGGTTTTTTTATTTTTTCTTGTTTTGAATTTTTTAAATGCATATGCGGCTTCGCTTAAATTTTTAATTTTATTAAATTACAGGTGATCAACAAGTTTTTTATTTTTTCTTGTTTAGAATTTTTTAAATGCATATGCGGCTTCGTTAAATCTTTGATTTTATTAAATTTGAGATGAATTTATTTAGTATTTTTAATTTTAAAAATCAAAGAAAATATTAAATAAATTTTAAAATTGCTGAATTTCATTGGATGAAAAATCTAAGCGAAGTACACACATAAAAAATACAAAAATAAAAAAAATACTTTTTTGACAATTTAGCGGAGATCGCCTGAATGGAATTGAACTTTGTTTGGCCGATAACGGAATTCCTGGCACTCTTAAACATTTTACTCCTCCTAATTATCCTATTTTTCAATTATTTTTTTACAACTAAACAAACAATTATTTTTCTACAACCAAACAAACATCTACTCTATCTATTTCTATTTTATTTTATTTACTCCTCATCATTATTACTATCATATCACATCATCCAACAAATTTTGCACCAAAAGCTTTTCTAAAATAATTTTCAAATGCCAAACATACAAATTTATAAATTTAAGCTCAATCTAATGAAGAAATTTTTACATGCGATTTTATTTCTTTGTTGTAAATATTATCTAAATCAAATCTGAGCAACATAATAATAATTATATATTAATATGTGAGCCATATACTACCAGAAACAGTAACAATAGGACATTTCAACAACTGAAATTACTTTGTAATATGAATTGCTTTATAAAGACTTGCACATGTTGACTAATCGTAAGATATATAATATATATTAATTTTTTTTTTACTAACTTCTATCCTAATAAATATGTTAAAAGTCATGATCTTATTAGCAAGAAAATTATTAAAAATTATGTCTGTATCTGTATGAATAATTTTAGTCTTCCTGCAAATTCACGATGCCCAATGCTGCAGCTGACGTATAAATCTCTCAACCAATCATCAATGAACTATTTCTCTCAGCAATGGAATCATACCATAGGAAGTTGTAGATTGTTGGCGGGAAACATTGGAATTTGAGGATGTGCTGCACTAGCCATTCCATGGCCACTACTTCGCTTCTGGCGAAGATGTTAGAGCCAACCTGGAACTGCCTCTCGCTCACACTGCAAAAAATGACGGCCGCACATTCATCAAGTAGAAATTGACCATAGAACTTGTCCTCCTAGTCTATCGGAATCTGGAGCACCAGATGAAATTGAACAAAGTCAGGTGAGAATTCATGTCTACCCTCAACCCACCAGGGAGATGGTCCCAAAAATATGACTGTACCACGCATTTTTGCTTCTAGTTGTAGATTTCATTTTGAACCGAATAATTCATTAATTTTGCTTGCACAAGTAGCCATTCTTTTCCGAAATTCCTAAGACAATTTAAACAAACTCGACTATTATACCGAGGATGAATCAATATATACCTGTTGAATGGCTGGTTTTCTTCAATTCTCCTGGCCAGCGTGCAGCAGGAAATTCCAAGGAGTTGAAGTTTTTTCTTGCTTTTGAAGAAGCCTCTGCTTAGAAATCTATCCAGCAGGCTTACGCCTAAGAACAACGTCTCGTAATGCAGCTCGTGCGTATTAGCATGCTGTTGAAAAAACACAGAAAATGAGGGAGATTCCAGTTTCGCAGCTCGTGCGCATTAGCATCCCATTAACGATGGACGCCGAGGGGCCCACTAAGTTCAGTCGCATAACCAATCGCAACTGGCATGGTGGGTCCCACCTGTCAGAGACTAATGTAGTGCACGTTGATGTGTAGTTCAAGAAACTAACTCATAACAGAAAGGGTAACCGCAGCGGGCACGAGTATGCAGGCTGCAATTGCTGCGCTACTGCACGTGGACCTCAGCTGCTTTTTCATTTGCTCGTCCCTAATCTACATTCCACCAACTGAAGGATCGTGATTATAGTGGGCTATCTCCGAAGTAAAACCTTGTTGCTATGGATCGTGATTATAGTGGGTCATCTCGGCCTTTTGTGCCCTGCAATTTCTACTGACGTCCACCAGATTGACGCTTTTCGGTAAAAAAAATAAAATAAAAATGAAGGCCATGCGTGTGCGTCGGTTCCGGCGTGCAGCGAAGTGCACGTAACCGATGCTACCAGAAAGGGAGAAAATAGGCGAATGCTCTGATTTCATAGAACTGTAGAACGTATGGCGACTATAGAATGTGTTCTGGCGACTATAGAATGTGTTCGTTGAACATGTACCTCGACCATCCAGTCCACCATCTGAAGACGCTGCTGGAGCACAAGCGTCCCGTACTTCGTCGTCGGGCCGTATTCCTTGGCATAGTCGAGTCGACACTCATGTCTCCTCTCCCTGATTCTGAAAATTTTGAAGCTCTCCTCGTAATCATCGTTTTCGAACCTCATCAACTGAAATGCACAATTCTACGTTTGGTCAACACGAAATATACATGAATAACAAAAAAAAATGGAGAAAATAAAGAAGAATTTAGTAAAATCGACGTTCTAACCGTAAATTCGTCTGAATATTCATCTTCAATTCCTCCAGCGGCCTGCTGTTGCCGACACGACCTTGACCACGAAAATTCTCGCATGTATTGTGAAAACAACGGAAACCAGACTGGTGGAGTCGAATTACCGCAAGCTCTTTCGGAATCATCCGACGACTCTCCAAGGATTGACGAAATCGACGGCTGAGAGAAGTCGACGTACTCGCCGTCCTGGTTTTTGGGGAAAAGCTCTGCTTCGAACTGCGAGAGCGTCATGTCTGGGCAGCTCGAGTATTCCGGACTGTCGTCTTCGCTAGAAAGCTCCTCCGAGCAAGCGAGATCTACCGTCGATTCGGAAACTGCGATTCCCGGCTCTGTTTTCGCCTCGTTTAGAGCATTCGATGCTGAAAGCGATTCCAAGCACGAGGTGTCCGAGAGATCGACGCTAAAACCCGCAGACGCTGCAACCACGTCGCCTTGCAGTGCGACTTCATTTCCCTCGCGGCGTCCGGATCTCGGATTAAAATTCTCTGGCAATCGCTGCTCGATGCAGGACATTTCCTCATCGGTCTCTGCTTCTGAGATTCCTTCGAGAGAACGGATCGACTGCTTGGAATTTCTCGTAGAATAAACATCCGATCTAGAGCATTTTCGTTTTTTCTTTGGAGAAAACGATCCAGTGCAGGAAGATACCTTGTTTTCGTCGGACCTTGCATTATCTTTACGTCTGCTGTAAGATCTGGTTACCGGCCGCGAATAACCGCTTGTAAACTCGAATCTGGATCGTTCGACCACCTCGTTCTCCTTCGGTCTCTGCCGTTTCTTCGGATTGACGGAAGCGACAGAAATCATGCTCGATTCGCCGGAGACTTCTCCCGTGAAGCAGGCGGACGAGTAAAAATTTGACGGAAACGCCGAAGATTTGCCGGACGAAAATTCTTTCGAAGCATCCCTGACGATTGGGAGGAGAGGAACTCGTTTGCGGCGAGCGATCTTCGAACGATTTCTTCGAAGATTGGTGGTATGAAAGATGGAGTCGGCGTTTCCAGGCATTGGAAGAAGATCAAACGGCTGCATTAGATGGCGATTTCCTCGTCTTCTCGTTTCCGCTAGGGAATCCAAGGGAGAAGCAGAGCTGCTTCGAGCTTCCAACTGACATAACTGGCCTAAGGGAGGCAGCTCTTCGCTTTTATAGTAAGCGGTCCACGACGCCATGTCAGCCGTACTTTCTCGGCACGCAGATTCGTGGTGTCGAGCGGAAAATGCCGGTGTACGTGAACCTAATGTATAGGTCTTCAAGTCATTTATTATATAATCCGCTAATAACCCACCAACCCATTTATTAAATGAGTTAGGATTGAAGTTTTTAAATGAGTTGATTACTGAATTGAAGTTCAGATATTTTAACTGAGTTTGGATTAAGATTAGACACTAACCCAAACACTAACCCATCCAACCCGATCTGTTCACACCCCTAATCAAATATGACCTTTTAAATAAGAGAGCTAGTAATGAAGAGATTTTACAAGTTATGAGACCTAAATTTCCCTAGTAATGGAGATGGTTCATGAGTGACAACTCAATTTTAATATATCATTAAATTTCAATATGTTTGGGAATCAATAAAACTTTTATGTAAAATGATATAATATGATAGAGATAGTGATGAAGAATAAAGAGAATCAGACTTGCTTTTATGAGACCCCATTTGTACGTAACTCTATTCGTTAAAACTTAAAATAGATAAGTTAGTTATATAGATAGGTTTATAAAAATGATTAAAAGTAAGATAGTTGTACAGAAAAGTGTGAAGAAATAATTAAAAAATAAGATAATTGTAGAGAGTGAACAGTTTTGCTTTGATAAGTTTTATTAGTAACCAAATGTGCCCTCAAGTTAAATATTTTATTTGTTACTATCTATTTATTAAAATATAATATAATTTTTTTATATATAGGCTAAGTAAATAGTTTTAAACATAATGGATGGATGAGTTATAAAAAAGTAAAAAAATTAAGTAGTATGCATTGAAGAATATATCAAATTTATGATGACAAGATAAATATTTTAAAAATTTTATACACTATGATTTATTTTCAAATTCTAGTAGCTCCATGTCGAATTTCCAATGATGTTAACTATTTATAAAATTTTACACCTATACATTTTCAATATCAAGAAAAATTTTACGCCATAATAGACATGAATGGTGGTGCTTTCGACAATAACAAAATATTTTAGTGATGAACAAACTTGAGCTCGTATAGTTAAAATCATCATTCCATCCACTAATTGTTTACGCTGCATTTGTTTCTATCAGAATAAAAAATAATTTCAATAAAAAATTTGCATAATCCATACCTACTAAAAAATATATGATCATATATAAATTATGAAAAGTACTTATATTCATTCATACACGTATTAAAATACTGAAATAACTTGTAAAATCATCTATTTATATAAAAAAACTATATTTTAGATAGTTTAGATATTGAATTATTAACTTTAAATTCAAATACGTATATATACAAGATTCGTATGAAATTTGGTTTGCTAGTCAGCAGTAATGATTTAGAAAAAACGTTACCGTGTACAATAACCGTTTTGTACAAATGTTTGTTTTCTAATTTGACATAAAATTTGTTAATATCGAAATCATTATATTTGTGATATATACTTAATTATAATACCAAAATTCACGTATTTTGAAATCATTTACACACCTATGTCTATTTTCAAATTTTAGTCGTCTCATATTTGAAGAACGATTCAATAATTATATAAGCACGAAAGATTTTTCTTTTTAAATTTTGAAATATATTTTTAAAAATATGAATTACGATCATGTTTAATACATCTTTCTTTCAACATGCCACAAAATAATTTCTATTGGATCTTTTATCTTGTAAAAGAATCTTTTAAGAGTGAATACGTAAACTTGAAAATTGAGAAAGTATATAATATATAAAAGTTTACAATGCATATAGTTTTTGAAATTGGAAATAAATATATGTGGATAAATATGATGCATGATTTAGATTTTTCAAAAGAAAATTTTTTAATGTTAAAACGGTGTCCCATTAAAAAACCATATCACACGTTATTAATAACATGCAATATGGAAAAGGATTGCACCAATTCTCATTCCACCAATCTATTCATTCCTTTAAAATCCGTTCCCTGATACATTCAAGTGTAAAATCAAAATAAACCATATTTGCTAAAGGTTCCATCTTGGATGTAGAGTCTGCTAGTAAATGAGCCACCTAGTTGCCACTCCAAAGTATATGCAAGAAGGATAAATTTTGCACTTTCAAACTTTCTGTCTTGATCATCTTTACAATACCCACAACTAGTGAGAATACCATCCCCTCTCAGATCTATTGAATCTCCTTCCATATAGACATTATTTGGCTTCATACCAATAATCCATGATGCCAAGTTTCATTACAGATGACTCCGTTGACAAAGAGTCCTCCATGCCACTATTGCCTAACACTTGGTAGTGATGAAATGCTATTACAGTTCCTAAGGATGGAAGCATATCTAATCATAGTACGCATTAATTTTCTCCTCACATCAATAGTTAACTCTATTAGCCATCAACATGCACCAACGCACAAGGCTCCTTAGATATAATAAGCTATTATTGCGCATTAACTTAGCATCTTTAATGTAATCATAATACTCCCTAGAGATGAATATCAGGAAGTTGGTGCATAGCTTCCTCACTGTAGAATTTTTTCTTGACATTCTGTATTTTCTAACATATCAATAAGTAGAAAACCACTGTATTCTGATTACCCCTAACTACAATCTCCTATAATTTATCTTTCACTTTCAAGTAATTATTAGCTCTCATCTGATCGAACACGGAGTATCACCATGCCAGACTTCATCGCTCGCACTTCTAGAAGATGTGAGTAGAGTCCTAAATGTTGGAAACAATGTTTAAAGCAAAACAAAATTGACCAAAACATGAGTTTCGATGATTAAAAAAGTTAAAATTGAGTATAAGGTGATTACTAATGACTTTGCTTAATGATTTAAGGAATGAATTAGCCAAGTCGATATCCAAGTCGACTTGGACTTCGACTTAGGGTGAAGTCGATCCCAAAGTCGACTCCATATTCGACTCCAAAACAGACCACACAGCAAAATTCAAAATGGATGCAATAGAAAAAGTACCTGTACTGCATTCACGAACAAAGCATATAGATGTAAGATATCATTTTATTAGAGAACATGTTGAGAATCATGATATTTGCTTAGAATATGTGAAAACTGAAGATCAAATTGCTGATATCTTTACCAAACCTCTAGCAAAGGAATCATTTTATAAAATTAGAAATGATATGGGGATGATAGAATTAAACTAGGAAGAATTAGACAAATCTGATCTAAAAGGAGCCAAGTCGATGAGTCAAGTCGACTCAATAAAAGTCAAGTCGACTCCAGTGAAGTCGACTTGGGAGAAGCGAAGTCGACTCCGCGCGCGCGACGACTCGCCTTCCCTCTCTCTTTTTCTTCTTCCTCCTCTTTCTCCCGCCACTTCCAGCGACTTTTTCTCTCCCAGCGATTTCGAGTCTCCGGCCAAGCGCTATCTCTCTCTCTCTCATTTTTCGGCAGCCTTCTATCCTCTCCGAATCCTCTTCTCTCCAAGCTCAATAGCCCGTCTCTTTTCTCCTCAAATTCTCATCCTCTCCGGCCATCTCTCTCTGTCCGGCAGCCTCCTCCCGTTTTAATTCTCTCCGGCAACCGTTGTTCCGGCAACTCTATTTCTCTCCTTTCAGTAACTACCTCACTCTTCATCTTCAACCAAATCCCAAAACCAAACTCAATGGCTCCGAAACCCAGACTTCCCAAACTAGCTGTCTCCAAGCCCTCACTTAAACCTGTACCCAGACCTTTGAGGTCAAATACGGAGGAAGAAATTCCTAGGAGACAAAGGACTCCTGCGAAACGAGCCAGAGAGGAACCTTCAACCTCAACGGGTAGAAGGGTCAGGTTTCAAACCGCTACACAATCCTCAGATCGAGCTCCGAGGTCAGAGAGTCAACCTCAAAGCTCAAATTCAGGAAGAATCCCGATCACGAAAGGGAAAGTCCTGAAAAATGCCCACAACATACTTCAGAACAGAGCTTCAACACAGTCGCTTCTATAAGCACTTCTACGAGAGAAAGGTATTCATTCCAAAGATTATCGATTTCAAATTTCTCGACGATTATGAATTCGATATAGAAGAGCTATTGGATTTTCAAGGATGGATACAGTTGTTAAAGACAGATGAAAGGGTATATCCCGATCTGACAAGGATGTTTTATTATCTGTGGGATGATAACAATTTTTCAACCTTTGTCAAAGGAACAGAGATGTATTTTGGGACTATGAATAACCCAGATCAGAATGAAGCAATACAGAGAATAGGAAGAATTCTCGAAGTTCCATCCGAAGAAGAATCACTTCCCCGGGATCTTACAGTGGAGAAAATCTACAATGAGCTAACCAAGAGCAACAAGTATCATGCAGGAACCAAGTTCCTACACTACATGGATCTTTCTCCACGGCTGAGAGTCCTCCGCTTACTCATTGCTCACTGCATCTATCCGAAAGGCGGCGGAAGGAATCAGCTCAACCCACAGGAGGCCATGATTCTATGGAAACTGGTCAACAAGGTTAAGATCAGTCTTCCCAGATTATTCCTAGAAGCCTTGGCATGCAGAAAGGAAAATCCGAGAGGTGTTCTACCCTACGGGACTTGGATCACGAGGATCCTAGAATACTTCGAGGTGGATATTGAAGGGGAACCATTTGAAGTTCCTAAAACCACAAATGCCATTAATAAGGCATTGCTCCAACGAATGAAGATAAATCTGGAGCAGTTTAGGGATGACAGGATACGAGAAAAGCTCGGCGAACCAGCTCGTGAGCAAGAAGGCCATGCACAGACTGAGGGGGAGCAGCCTCCCGAGGCACCATCTGCTCCACCCCGAGACGTTCCCGAGGAGCCAGTATCTCCTATGACGCACGGATCCTACTCTCCACAGGGATCTGCTGCACCAGATCGGGCGCCTCCACCGTCATCTCAAGAGGTCACATTACAGAGCATCAAAGAAGAGATATCTGCTCTACGAGAGGAAATGGGTCATCAAGAGGATCAAATGACCAGTCTCGTGACCGAGGTTCTCACTGCTATCAATGATATGCATTCCCGACAAGATCGAATCGATCGGAAAATGCGTACCATTCGATACCATCTTGCATCAGGGCGTCACAAAAATCGACCCATACCTGAACTTGATCCATTCGATTCAGGATCAGTTCATAGAGATCCGACTCCCGCTCCAGTTTCCTCCTTCTATTCCTCTGCTCATGTTCGTCCTATCAAACCCATTCAATCGTCATATCACATTTCCCAATTTCAATTCACCAAATCCTTGGTGATTGAACCATTTTTGAAAGATTGACAAAAAGGGGGAGATAAAATAGGAATAGAGTTGTTTTTGAGAGTTTTTAGAGCATTTTGGGTCGGGTAGTTTGTATCTAGGTTTCATTTTTGCTTTACAGTGTAATCTGTATTGTTTTATGAAATTGTTTATGCTCATATATGTGTTTCATGCTTGCTATTTACTATACTCTGTTTGAAAGTTATGATCTGTTTTGAAAACTATATGAATATGATTATCTTGAAAGGTACAAGCTCAATTTAGTTTTTTCAATCATCAAAAAGGGGGAGATTGTTGGAAATAATGTTTAAAGCAAAACAAAATTGACCAAAACATGAGTTTCGATGATTAACAAAGTTAAAATTGAGTATAAGGTGATTACTAATGACTTTGCTTAATGATTTAAGGAATGAATTAGCCAAGTCGATATCCAAGTCGACTTGGACTTCGACTTAGGGTGAAGTCGATCCTAAAGTCGACTCCATATTCGACTCCAAAACAGACCACACAACAAAATTTAAAATGGAAGGAAAAGCAGGTGAAGTCGCAGGCCAAGTCGACTCCACTTGTGACTTGGGAAGCCAAGTCGCAAACGAAGTCGACTCCAGCATCGACTTCAGACGGCAAAAAACACTCCAGAGCTGATTTTGGGGCACAAAAATGCCGAAGTCGCAGACGAAGTCGACTCCAGGTGGGACTTGGGTGAAGTCGCAGATGAAGTCGACCCCGAGTTCGACTTGAGTTCTTCAAAGACCAAAATACAGACTCAAGCTCATTTTCAAGATCAACTTGGGATTTTTCAAATCCAAATTGAAGGTACAATCTCATTATCAATTCTCAAGTCCAAGGCACAGCTTCGAACATAAGTTGAAGATGAAGAAGTTCAAGTCATGAAGACTACTATCTAAGACAAGTCCTTCAAGAAGATTTACAAATATAAGAAGCCATTTCAGAAGTAAGAAGATTCAAGAAAGAAAGCTAAGCAAGCTAGAGGAAATCAAATAAAGACCAAGCAAATTTCAGCACAAAGACAGGTCAAGTCGCAACCCAAGTCGACTCCAATATCGACTTGAGGTCAAGTCTGAAACCAAGTCGACCCAGACTCAGACTTGAGAAACGCGGAACTGAAGTCGCACACGAAGTCGACTCCAGTTGCGACTTGGAAAGCCAAGTCGCAGACGAAGTCGACTCCACCTGCGACTTGGGGAACCAACGTTCGAATTTTTGAATGTTGGAACATTTATTGCGCGCCAACCACTTCTATAACGTTCAAATCTTCCCCATTCTATAAATAGACACTCAAGCAAACGAGAATACACACACTACATTGTCTAAAGAAAGAAAAGAAGTGCAAACAAGAGCTCCCATTTGCTTTTCTCTAAATTTGAGTGATCTATACATTTTCAAAGGAAGAAAGAGCTTCAAGTTGCAAGTAGCTTCAACGACATACAACCGGTTGCATCTACAAGTTCTTCCTCAAGCTCAATCTTGCCTACACAACTCTGTAAAGTGCAGATCTTCCTTATTTTCATTACTCTTTGTTATTGGTCTTGGTTTGAGATTGTTGTAACAAACCAAGACGTTGCAAGTAGAGTTGTGATTGGAGTTGAACTCATCACCTACTTGTATCAAGTGTACAAGCCCCCTAGAGCTAGAATCTAGAAGAGAGCATAGGCTCTGTTTGTGTTTTCCCCCTAGAGCTGGAATCTAGAAGAGAGCGGAGTCTCTAAGTGTATTCGCGGAATACATAGTGGAACCCAAGTCACAACGGTGTGTGAGCTTGGAAGAGTGGAGTAGGGAGAGGTTGCCCGAACCACTATAAATCTTGCCTACTGTTTACCTTATTGCTTTCACTATTTCATTGCTCTCTATTTGTCTTAATCAAGGGGATTAAGCTTTCAAGGGGTTAAGTTTTAATTTACCGAAGAATTTTATAAGAACCCAATTCACCCCTCCCCTCTTGGGTTTTGCCATTAACTCGGGACCAACACTAAATTCTTACATGGCATAGAAAATAAGAAGGATCAACCAGTATACCCTTTTTTAGCAAGGTTTGATCTAGTTGGTAGTGAATTGTTAAAAAGTCTCTAGAAAAATGAAAATCTTCATTGGCAGACTAGTCGTCCGTAATGCTTCCATTACCAATCTATCCCCCTTTAATTTTGGATCAGCCTTTCGCATAATGCTTAGTTTCGAGAAGCAATGACTCCCTACGAGCCATTTTAACACTAAAAATGTCATGTTGTTCATTTGCCCAATATATACAATTAGCTTCATCAGTAGGGGTGCAACTCAAGTCGGGTTATACCGGGTTGGAGTGAACCCAAACCCTAAGCCAACCGGGTTGGATTAAACCCAAACCCTAACCCTAAGAATTTAATCTAGATTCGGACCGGGTTCGCATTGGTTTTGGTTTGGTTTTGGATTAGAATTCGAGTTACTAATAAACTATTTTTTTCAAATTTAATTGTAATCTAAAAGAAAATTATTAGAATATACATACCTGTGTTTATGAAGTCAGGCCTCACGTTCAATTCTGCAACATCGTTTCAAAGAATTCTGCAACATCATGCTGAATTCCGCAATATTCTTTGAATGAACTCTACAAGTAATTTTTCAACACCCTATAAACACAAATAAATGACAAATTAGTTAGTTTTATGACTAGTTGGTCATTTCTATTTAATAGCTAATGGAAATGACTCAAGTGTAGCAAATAGAAAATGAACATATCATACCAACTATTGTGGTTGAAACTAAATATTATCATACAAATTGCTGAAATTGAATTCAAACTGAATATTTATCATACAAATTGCGAAAATAGAAATTGACAACTTGTCATACTAATAAACTTAAAATATAAATCAAATTTATACTACAATCTGAAATTCGAACTAATAGATTTCTCATACTAACAAAAAGTATAATATGAAATAGATTTATCATGCCAACTCAAATTCAAACATAATCCACATAACAGTTATTCAAAGCAACTAAATCTAAATACACTAAGCATAATGGTTCAACATTCCAATCTAATTTAAGTGCAATCCAAATTTAAAATGACAATATAAACAAATCTCAAGTTTAAATAAGTTTACATTCACTTTTAAACAAATTCAAAATTCAAATGAGTTCATGTCTAAAAAAAACATGTATAATTTATGAAAAAATTATATAAATTACACCGGGTTCGGACCGGGTTGGTGCGAACTCAGTTTTGGTTTCGAGTTTCTACGGGTCGGGTAGAAACCGGGTCTATTTTGAAAAATCTAAAAAATAAAACCCATTTTTGGTTTTGGTACCGGGTCAGGTCGGGTACCAAGTTGCACCCCTATTCATCAGCTCTTGAAATTGGAATATCCTTCATAAGTTCCCACCCTTTCACACACGCCATTGCATTAATCTCTTCCTTGTTGTCCCTATCTATTAATCGTTTTACTTTTACATCCTTAAAAATGTCCCTAGGTAGAGGCCCTGGTTTGGTAATGATCAGCCTTGTCCACCAGTCTTTAAAAAAAATAAATTGTTCTGCCATCCTCCACAGTCCACTTACACTTGTTTGTCAAATATTTTAAAATTAAAAATAAAGGTTAAGCATGAAGTAAGTGTTGAATCATTCCTCTTCATGTATACCCTCAGATGATGTTAAATATTTACGTCATATAAGTTTCAAATCACATTGGCATTACATATAATAATCTATATTTAAATAATTTATAGAAAAATTCTAAAAAATGCAAAAAATGCATTTGTAGAAACATTTCATTTCATATTCTTGATTTTAAGTGCAATGAATTTGGATGTTTATTTAACCATAGAAGTGGGCCAAAACTAGGCAACACTATACATTAAAGTACTACTCAATATTATCGTAAGTAGCTCAAATTTTTTTTAAAAATATTTTGGAATGTAAAAATGAATTGGTATAAGATTGAGATTAGGGAATGCGAAAGTTAACTTCATTAATTATTCAATTATCTTTGTTTTGTGACCAGAGGCATAATTGTAATATCTTGGGTATAGACAATGGAGTATCTGAATGGTGATGTTAGTAATGTGGACTAAAGAGGCTATGTGACGAGAAAATTTTGAAACCAAAGGATGGATATACGAAGGGTTAAGTGAAATGAGGTAAATGTGAAATTTTCGGTTAATGAGAACTATGGATATCTATTTTGATAAATGACTTGGCAGAAGCCTTGAATGAATTTTCATGCGTTTCATAGATGATTTTAGATATACAAGAATTATTAATTTGATTAATGATGAATATTAAAAATTTGACTCTTGTGAACAAACAAAGGGTGTAACTTAAATTTGAATTGATAATGTGTTTAGGCATGAATGATATGTTAGTGTGTTTGGAATAAACATAGATGGTTATGAGTGAAATTTGGATAGTAGATTTCATAGATTGATGGAAATAAATCTAGTTGCAGAGTTAAACACGAAGAACCAAGGTAGTGAAAATTGTTGATCATATGCTTGCTTTAAGAATGATTAATTTGATTTTGATGATTAAAAAATAATTGAAATATCATTAAAAAGTATCTAATAAATTTGTCTAAGTGTTCTCAAATATTTTGTCTCTAATTATGTGTATGAAAATGAAAATGTGAAATAATTTAAGTTTTAAGAGTTCAAGTTCATGAATTGCAAGTTCAGCAAAGTGAAGTCTCAGCCCAAGTCGACTTCACTTGCGACTTGGGTGAAGTCTCAGACCCAAGTCGACTTCGCCTGCGACTTCGGACAGACAGCAAAGTGAAGTCTCAACCCAAGTCAACTTCACTTGCGACTTGGGTGAAGTCCCAGACCCAAGCGGACTTCACCTGCAACATCGAAGGCAAAATTCTGGACAACAAGTTTTAACAGGACGAAGTCACATCTCAAGTCGACTTCACCTATCCGAAGTCGACTCCACTTGCGACTTCAACTCCTAACGGTCGAAAATCCGAAGTTGGAGCTCTAAATGCACGTGAACCTCTACTCCAACAGCTAGAACCTGTTTTCCTCTATATATACCATTGAAGAATGAACGTGGAGACGAGAGAGAAGGAGGAAAGAAAGAGGAAAACACAAGTTGGGCTTTCATCTTCTAATATTCAAGTGTGTTGAAGTTATTTGAACAACTATTGAAGCTTCAAGTGCTACAACTTTCAAGTGTGCTTTCAAGATTATCATCTCCACATGACAAGGAGCTTCCGGTGCTTATCGAATACACGTTGTAAAGTGTAATCTCTCTTTTATTTATTTCTTTTATGTTGTTGCCTTGGTTCGGTGTTGGAGACCGAATTCAAGAAGAAGCAAAACAGGGGGTTGGTTTGAGTTTGTCTCACCAATAGATTGGACTTGGTTGATTGGAGTTGGTCTCACCAACAAGTGATTATTGTATATGCCCCCTAGAGCTAGAATCTAGAAGAGAGCGGGTGCTCTAGATTGTATTGAAAATACAATAGTAGAACCCAAGACACAACGGGTGTGTGTTTGGAAGAGTGGAGTAGGGAAGGTTGCCCGAACCACTATATATTGTTGTCTCTTGTGTGGATTGATTGTTTACATTTTTATATTCTATTTGCACCCTCTCATTCTATCTCATATCACGTTTCATCAAGGGGATTGAAATTATAAGGGGTTAAATTTACCAAAGAATTTTTCAAGAACCTAATTCACCCCTCCCCTCTTGGGTTTTGCCATAAACTCGGGACCAACAAGTGGTATCAGAGCAGGCCGCTATCTTATTTGAGGTGATCTCTACTATATATCTATGGCAACCTACTTAACTTCTGTACCTGCATTTGTCGAGGGCCAATCATTTTTAAGGTCACCTCTATTTGATGGCAATAATTTTATTTATTCGAAGTTGAGGATGAAATAACTCATTATGACAACTAATATGAATTCTTGGATAGCCATACAAGATGGCATTACATTACCAAAGGGGGACAAGGCGTCCACTTGGACAAAAGAAGAAACTATGTCTGTCCAAAGTAATGCCAAAGCTATGAATTTCTTATTTTGTGCATTGACCGCAGCAGAATTCGATAGAGTTTTTACATGCACAACGGCTAAAGAGATATGGGATAAATTGGTATCTATTTATGAGAGTTCCTCCCAAGGAAAGGGAACTAAAAGGAATATCCTTGTTGGTGATTTTGAAAGATTTCAAATGTTAGATGGTGAATCTATTTCAGAATGTATGCTAGATTTTCTAAAATCACTAATGCTCTTAAAGGCCTAGAAAAGCCAATTTCTGAAAGTGAGCAGGTTATGAATATACTTAGAGCATTGCCAAACTCGTGGAATGAAAAGATCACAGCTATTGAGGAGGCAAAGGACTTAAACAAGCTCAAAGTAGATGACTTGATTAGCTCACTCATGTCTCATGAGCTCATCAAAAACAAGAAAAAAGAATCTCAAAGAAGTAAGAAGTGTATTGCGCTCAAAAGTATGATAGAGAGCTCAAGTGAATCTACATCAAGTTCATACTCCAACATGAAGAGAAATAAATATTTGAGCTCACACAAGAAAATGAAGGATAGAAGAAAGGAATTTTCAAAATGTTATAAATGTGGTGGTGTTGGACATATACAAATCGAATGCACCACACCGGATGAATTAGAAATTCAAAATAAGAGAATTTTTTCAAAGAGAAAGGCTAGAAGAATGCTTACAAAGGAATATACTACCACAAGCTCTAGCACCTCATCAAGTGAAGGAGAAGATGCAGTAAATTGGGCAAGAATTTGCTGCATGGCCATTGTAGAAGATGAAAAGAAAACTTGCCAAAAATCTAAAGAAATTGATAATGCAAGAAAATTGAAACTGTCAACATTGGATGCATCTATGGATATTGAGGTAAGCCCATCCGATTCTTATTCATCTTCTAATGTTTGTTCTATATGTAATGAGTTGAATGATTTACAACAAACTTATGATTCATTATTTGATGAATTCAAAATCCTTGGTATCAAATATGTTCAAAAGAAAAGGAAATTCAATACAACTGCCATTGCAAATGGAAAATTAGCGGAGGAGAATGCATCCTTGCAAAATGATATAATCGCCATGAAGAATGAAGTAGAGGTATTGAGAAAGGAGAACCAAAATTTAAAGGATTCATTGGCTAAGTTCTCCAACCCGGGAGAAAATGTGTAGAAATTTTTGAGAATGACCACTCAAGTTAATAAGAGAGGTCTTGGATTTGTAAAGCACATTAATGGCAAACTAAATAAAACAAACTCTCCTATTTGGATTAAGGTTTCTAGTACATCAAATGTGAGGGGACATTTTAAGAAGCTTGTTGATAAATCATGGACAAATATACCTACTTGGCAACCAAAGAGCTATCATGGTACTCCAACCTATGCTAGAATCACTTGCCATTATTGTAATAAGTTTGGACACAAAATATATCAATGCAAGGCAAGAAAAATGGTTTATAATAGAGTTAAATTGGTTTGGATGCCAAAGAGACACATCTAAGGTAGAACCAAGTCTTCTTGAGTTCCTATGCATTATGGTACTAACATTCATAGACCCATAACACGGGTACCAAAAGGAAAGAAAATATCATATTTGTGATGCAGGTTTTTATTTCAAACAAATACAAAGTCATCTAGAGAATGAAGGAGCATTAATTGCAAAAGAAAGGGGGAGTTGAGCAAAATAGTAATGATAACTTTAATCAAAGGAAAGTAAAGGTATGTTGCTCTCCTAAAGAATTAATAAATAAGTGGTACCATAGTCATATTATAGATCATATGCTTGACTCAAAATGAATGATTTGTATGAAAAAAAGGGGGAAGAGTGTAGTATGAACCTATTTTATGTGTGCTACCTATTTTATATGTCTCATTTATGCTACCTTTTTGTTGATTGACAAAAAGGGGGAGAGAGTGTAGTATGAAAATATCTTAAGAAAAGAGAATAATATTGCATATAACTTAGGGGGAGAAGTATTTCCATCTATATGAAAAGAATATATATTATTTTTGCGCTTATTGATGAAAATCATGATCTTCATGTAGACATATCTGTGATTCATTTGAGAAGGGAAGATATTTCAATTAAGTTTTGTCAATCAAAAAAAATGGGGAGATTGTTGATAATATGCTTGCTTTAAGAATGATTAATTTGATTTTGATGATTAACAAATAATTGAAATATCATTAAAAAGGATCTAATAAATTTGTCTAAGTGTTCTCAAATATGTTGTCTCTAATTATGTGTATGAAAATGAATATGTGAAATAATTTAAGTTTTAAGAGTTCAAGTTCATGAATTGCAAGTTCAGCAAAGTGAAGTCTCAGCCCAAGTCGACTTCACTTGCGACTTGGGTGAAGTCTCAGACCCAAGTCGACTTTGCCTGCGGCTTCGGACAGACAGAAAAGTGAAGTCTCAACCTAAGTCGACTTCACTTGCGACTTGGGTGAAGTCCCAGACCCAAGTGGACTTCACCTGCAACTTCGAAGGCAAAATTCTGGACAACATGTTTTAACAGGACGAAGTCGCATCCCAAGTCGACTTCACCCATCCGAAGTCGACTCTACTCATCCGAAGTCGACTCCACTTGCGACTTCAACTCGTAACGGTCGAAAATCCGAACGTTGGAGCTCTAAATGCACATGAACCTCCACTCCAACGGCTAGAACCTTTTTTCCTCTATATATACCATTGAAGAATGAACGTGGAGACGAGAGAGAAGGAGGAAAGAAAGAGGAAAACACAAGTTGGGCTTTCATCTTCTAATATTCAAGTGCTACAACTTCCAAGTGTGCTTTCAAGATTATCATCTCCACATGACAAGGAGCTTCCGGTGCTTATCGAATACACGTTGTAAAGTGTAATCTCTCTTTTATTTATTTCTTTTATGTTGTTGCCTTGGATCGGTGTTGGAGACCGAATTCAAGAAGAAGCAAAACAGGGGGTTGGTTTGAGTTTGTCTCACTAACGGGTTTTGCTTGGTTGGTTTGAGTTTGTCGCACCAATAGATTGGACTTGGTTGGTTGGAGTTGGACTCACCAACAAGTGATTATTGTGTATGCCCCCTAGAGCTAGAATCTAGAAGAGAGCGGGTGCTCTAGATTGTATTGAAAATACAATAGTAGAACCCAAGACACAACGGGTGTGTGCTTGGAAGAGTGGAGTAGGGAAGGTTGCCCGAACCACTATATATTGTTGTCTCTTGTGTGGATTGATTGTTTACATTTTTATATTCTATTTGCACCCTCTCATTCTATCTCATATCACGTTTCATCAAGGGGATTGAAATTATAAGGGGTTAAGTTTTAATTTACCAAAGAATTTTTCAAGAACCCAATTCACCCCTCCCCTCTTGGGTTTTTCCATAAACTCGGGACCAACAAAAATGATCAAGGATTATTGATGGGTGTTGTGATTTGTATAAGAGTGTTCTCATCTAATTAACATGTGTTTGTAAAGATTTAGAAAGAACTTAAGATAATAATTTTGGGAATTGAACCATTTAGGGTTAATGGTGGGAATTTGATAAGCGATAAATAACATAGGTTAAATTTTAAAAATAACATGAGATTTGATGATATGTAGCCTAGGTAAGATGCTAAATACATATCTGATGGTGAGAGATGATTAGAGAAGTATTTGAGTTGATAGATAGAAAATTAATCATGAGGCCTATTTTATATATGGAGTTGAAAGATTAATCTATATTTGAACAATGATTTAATTAAATGAATAGCTTGAATATGATGTAAGAAGGTTAAGAGAGGTATTACGATAGTTGAATTGGAGTATATATTATTTTTGCAAGTTGTGGATTGATAATAGATTATTAAGTTAAACAACAAAAAGTAAAATTTAAGATAAGATGGATCTTAATTTCTGACAACTAGATAACCGAGTAAAATTTAAGACAAAATTAATCTCGCATTGATTTGAAATTCTGGCAGAAAGTGAGATCTAAGATGAAATCAATCTCAAATTTTGATCATAATCAACTCAAAAATGAGAGTCTCTTCAATTCCACTTCTTTCTTTTTTTCTCCCATTTTCATTTCTCATGAAACCGCATGAAATCCCATCCAAGAATTCTTAGATTTGTGTTGTTTGGCATTATGGATTAAAGTAGAGCTTTTTTGAGATCTATCCATGAAAATTTGGGAAAAATCAATTTTGAGGATTTTGGTTTAGAAATCATGTTTTTGATGATGCGTATGGGTTCCATTGATTTGTTTTATGATTTGGAGAAGATTTTCATGGACCTAGATGGTGAAACTTACGATTTGATGGGATTTGGGGGCTTTTACGAAAACGCGATGTTTAGATAATTTCAAAAGGGCATTTGGATGATTTTCTGATGTGGAGAGGATTTCCCCACACATTAACTAGGGTAGACATGCTAGAGATGATGTAAAGAAGTTAGAAATAGATGTTAGAATTATTGTTCATGATTGTAAAATTATTGATTTGGCATGGAATCTAAGAGGTTTCTTGATATTGCCTATGATGTCTTTGAAAAATACATAACTAAGGCTTAAGGTGTGTTAACAATGTATAAATATTTATGTAGAACCTTGATGATATGAATAATTATTGAACATTTGTTATGATATGAATAATTGTTGAACATGTATGAGACATGTGGGATTGTGTATTATATGGAGTTGGACTTATGATAACTTAAGGTATACATGTTATATCATTTAAAACTAAGGTTTAAAAATCTAGGTGCTTGAGGTTGTTGTTAAATTGACGTTGGAATGGTGCAACTCCCATATTGTAAGGGGAATAATTGCTTGAGATTGATTTATGTTGTATGTGAAATGGATGGAGATAGTTCCTAGTATAACCTAGTTAGAATCTAGGCTTGATGAGATGATTGGTGAGTTGGTGTATTGTTACGATCTACTCCGTACACATTCCTAATGGCTAGTTAATGAGTACCGCTTGATCTAAGAAAAATTTGGCAGCATCTCCCCATAACCATTATTCATAAACTTCTCAATTTCCATTCTAAAATATAACATCAACTTTAAATTCATATATTTGCATTCTTATGCCACAAAAAAATCTATATAGTAAGGAAAATCTCATACACTATCATCACACAACAAGACATCTCAAAAAATTATCGTATGTATTCACGTATATTGCATTTAAGTCTGAAATGTTTAATATAATAGGTTTAACACAGTTAGATCAACTAAGTAAGCATTAGCATTTACTAGAATTGACAAAAGAAGAAGTCCGTAATAACAAAAAAAGCTCTAGCCTATTGGTCAAGCCCTAGGGTTGTGTTCTCCTTCGACTCTATCTCGAGATGCCCCACTTGGTCTGTGATCTAAAGACAAAATAATAAATCACATGAGTCTAACAGGCTCAATAAGTAGCTAGTAGTTAGTTCAAAATAGATATAAATAAGATTCTTAATACACATGCCATGATATAGATGTAGTAAGACAAATCATAAATGACTATGAAAAATATAAGGGACCAACACCTACACTCAGGATTGTGTGCATATAATCGCATGTCTTTAATGGACCACGTGTAATCCTCTCTTCATGTTAACCAAGGCCCATGAATAACCCTTTTTCTTATGTCAATCAAGCGCCATGAATAACCTTTTTTCTCATGTCAATCAAGGGTCATGAACAACCTTTTTTAGCTAAACAACTCATGCATATACTAATTACATCAAAAGTTATGAAATACAATTACTCATGATCATACACATGTGTTAAATTGTCTACTATAGCCATATATCTCGAATAGTATATCATCCAATGCACATAAGATTGAGTGTTATAAACCACACAAATGGTATCAGTAAACCCATATTATTAGCTTTAAATTTAAAATACCCACTGTTACATATATGCATTTCACCAAACACATGACAGGCATAAGAGAAAAACTCTAGTTGAACCCACTGAACAATATCGTCTATGAGGGAGGAAAGAATGCTAATCTGTCATCTATTTTGGAAATTTCACTAAAAAATATTGGATTTCCTATGGTTCCTGTTAACCCTAAATCGTTAAGGACCCTAAATGCCCAAGGCCACAGAGTTATTAGACTTACCCCTTTTCCTACTAGTTCTATACCACGATTAAGATAAGATTCCACCGCTAATTGAGAAAAAGGAAACATCTACTTAACTAGATCACGATTTCTCCCAAAACTAGCAACCCTAGACTTGAGCTTTTAGAATTTGCGAGCTTCCTTGATGCTAAACAACAATCTTTGATGCAATTTTGGCTAGATTTTGAGAAGATTAAAGCCGATTCGATGGCTGGCGAGAAGAGAAGAAAGAAGGGAGAAGGGGTGGAAAGGAGAAGAAGAAGGAAATGAGGAAGGTCACGCGTGCCCTTAGCTTAAGAAGAAGAAATTGCTAACACGAAATTTTGACTAGTTTGCCACTAACCTTTCCAACCATACCACTTAATCAATTAAAAATTTTTCTGAGGGCATTGCCCCCCCACCCCCGCGACCTGACCGGGCAAGTCAAACCTCATACCTACTTTGCGAAAGTTCATAATAGTTATAATGTCTCAAACAATAAGTCAATCATAATCCTCTAAATCAATACCCTACAAATCATACTATACCTATGGAATGCAAGCACCAAATAGCCAATGCACAACTCATACTTATTCTAATATGCTTGTGAATGGTGCCCTAACTCGACATGCTAAGAGTTTAATGCATGCATGCATATACTACATGTCCCCCAGGTGTCACATCTATATACAATATACATAACATTAATATCATTAAGTAATAGTGGTATTCACAAATTACCTCATTACAAAAGAAAGATTATATATATAAATACATGGTTCTCACATGTACTTACATGGCTTTTATATTTGGTTGGATTTGGGATTTACATGCCACTTATTGATTTGAAGATTTAGGGCTAGACTCCTTTACTAACGTGATGTTTGTTAATGTGTGTGTGCGGGAAACCATGAGAATTGTACATGCAGCTCATTTTTAAGGCATGATTTTGCCATCTAAAATTTCTATTTTTCCACTTTTATCCCTACTTTCCAATCATTTTTCCTTTCATCAACCTTATTTATTTTAACTTTACTCCTTTCATTTTCTATTAATCACAAAGTTTTCAAAATATTTCATTTTTTTATTTCCTACCATTTCCCATAATCCCACATTTTTCCACATTACCAAACCTCCCTTAATAGTTTTTATGTATTTTGACATGATTTTATGAAACCACATCGTAGATGATTTTGTGAAATGAGTATAATGCATATGACATAGTGATGCATGTGTATTTTTTACATAAAGTCGTTCATAACCCTTGATTGACATAAAAATACGGTTGTTCATATTCTCAATTTACATAAAAATAGGATTGTTCATGGCCCTTGATTGATGTGATGATAGGGTTATTCATATCCCTTTTATTGGCATGAGGATGGTTTGATTGTATGTATATTTGTGGCATGACATGACATAATTATTTAGGCTTGCGAGAATTGAATTTGTATTGCATTTTATGATCATGATGGAAATGATATGATTTTGTTGATAGCACCTATTTATTGAATTTGTCTAAACTTACATGTTTTATTGTTGATGTTTTACCATGATTTTTGTTGCAGGTACACAGCTGTAGGGTAGATAACATTAATTCCAGGTTGAGGCAGATTGTAGTAAATATAAAGTGTGTAATTTTTCATTTTAGTCATTTAAGATTGACGTATTAGTAAGATGAGAAACATATATGTAAGCATTATGTCGAGCTGCACATATATGTAATTATTTTGCTTGGTTCAACGCAAGTATACATGTCAAACAAGTAATAAAGTATGAGTAGAGTATTGTTCCCACGAGGATTGTGTTTAAACATAGTACTACTTCAAATTTCGATTGTCTTAAGTGAGTTGGTCACTTAAATGAGAATTGTATTAAGAGAACTAAATTCGAATCTAACTAATTAAAATAGTAAATGGTTAAGGATGAGATAGCTAGAGGTTGAGATTGCCTTGAGATGATTTTAATAGATGAGAGTATGAATTTCTTGATTCTTAACTATGTCAAATTGGTTCCTTTTTAGATTGGCTGTGTAGAGATTACTAATCTAAGTTCATTTGTATTTATATATGTCTTTCGACACATACAAACCTAAAAATGTTTTATTTAATGCTATGTTCCCTAGCAACTAAGTAAAACAAAGTTGATAACCACAACCTAATCAAGATTGCACACAGGTTAATAGGTATATCTTTATCCATATTAACATCCAATCACCACAAGCAGATGGAAACCTGTGCATTATATGTGGATCTCATCCAAATCTTACTTTGTGAAACACAAATCTAGATATTAAATCAACCTACAATGCAGTTAAGCTTGAAAATGCATTGAACATAATATATAAGGGTAATCCCATGTAACATAAGTTACAGAACAACTAGCTATTCATTTCAAGCACAAGAAACCAAGTTAACATAGTCTATGAGATTAAGTCATCAACATCTCCCACCGTAAGGAGTTGTAGCTCAAAAACATGATTTCAAATCCCATAGAAACTAAGTTTGCAATTATCCCAAATGAGGAGAATAAGAAAAATAAGCAGAAAAATGAAAACAGAAGATGAAACTCAATGATCTACAATGAAATAGCTTGAATCTCCTATTGTCTTCTTTTTGGCTTGAATCCCCTTTCTATTCTCCTCTTTTTGCCATAGCTACAAGCTCCTTCGATTTTGCTTCAGAAACTCTAAGAGAAGTATTTATAACCCCCTCAATTTGGAGCATCACACGTGTGAGATTTTCACACACTTCGCTACTTTGCAGCGACCATGACCTTGCTGGACAAGTTGACAATACATCTTCTTTAGTTAGTAGAACTGGTAGCCGTAGTCATCACTATGCTAGAGCCAAGATTGCTCTTTCTGCTTCAAGTGATTTCTTACTGAATATATCCTTTTGTTCTCTTAATTCGCACCTTGGTCACCAACATTTTCTACAAAAAGTAAAACAAAATAAAGACAAATAAATACAATATAATTTAATCTAGTAAATCAAAATGATCTCTAATAACTTGGATTGCAAGTGAATTAATGTAGAAAGGTATGAAATCCATAAGAAATATAAGAATGCACAAATGATGCAAACTAATACAAAACTTATGCAAATTTACATATTTATCTCGAATTAGCATCCAAATTAAGTAAAAAATGAGTGTTGATAACTCTATTTTCATAGAATTATCACTCCTCCAAAATTAGAATGTTGTTAGTCCTTGAACAACACATAAAAAACACAAATGTAGCTAACACATATAAAATCAAGTCTGCTTCTAATCATTAGCAATATAATCATATCTCTCTACTTAGCAATGAAAAAGAAAACAGTAAGTTGAAATAACTTATGAAGAACTTACTATGATCAAGCCAAAATATGCAATTTCAATCCAAAAGTCAAGTTACATGTAAATGTGGTATGAAAATAATAAAAAATTATAGTTCAACTCTGCTTATCATTCTTCTGATCAAAAGGCTTTTTCTAGGATAGATGTAATATAGATGAATAGGCTAAAAGTAAATCTATCATCTAAAGAAGATATAACGCTTATCCATCTAATCTACTTGGCCTAGACTTAGCAAAATAGTATAATTAATTCCCCAAACTTATTACTTTAACTGTTCTCATCGTATTTCAGGGTATCTAGAGAGCTTTTTCTTTTTCTCTTTTCTTTTGGCTCCTTTCACCATGTTTCAGGGTATCTGAGAAAATTCTTTTCTTTTTTATAAAGTGCTATTACTGTATTTTTCTCTTGCTTTTTTCCGCAAACTTTGACATTTATAGATGCCATGTCCGGATTACTTAGATCGGGTTATGTGGCGCTCCAAAACCGAGCGTCACATCCTGAGCCTTACCTCGGAATCGTTATTGATTGGTAAACATGATCAGGATTGTTGCCCTGTCACACAACGGGTTTTAACGGATATTTATCCAATTAAATAAATTCTCATAGGAGTTTAATTTCCTCATATTTTCATTTCATGTGTATTTGGGTCATTTCCTACCATTCATTACATAACAAAGCATGATGTTTAAGAGACATTTCAACATTCACCTAAATCAGATGTCACTGCATGTATTAATCATAGTCATCACATAAACATCAAAATAATTTATCCATTCAACATGAGTTTTTCTATAACATAAAAGTTCTATGTTTTTTTTTCATTTGCTTTAATGATCTTGCACTTGCTCCTTTGCCATGCTCTTTCCTTCACCTGTCTTTGGGTTTGGAAAACAAAATCGTGAGTCGAAACTCAATAAGCAAGCTATTTATATTTCACAGGCAAATTATTTCAGGCAACATTTTTCATTTAAAATCATCTTGGAAAGCAACTTATACCTTTTCAAAAGGTATATCTTGAAAAACATGAATCCTATACCCATCACGAGTACGACGTGCATAATGTATTGTAAAACCATGAACATATTCCTCTTATGATGGAAGCTAGCGATCATCCGTCCTTGTCATCTCCCATTTTAGAGAGGGCGCTGCCGGCCTTGGGCCTATCTTAGCGACTTGGCCACACCAAAGGGGGACAATTGGTCCGCTTATACCTTTCAGGTGGACCTAGTACTTTGCGCACATGAACTTTCATAAAATTATCTTTGACATGCTAGCATGGTTCTTCATTCATAAACTTGGAATCACATCACTTTTTTTCATAATATTTAACAAAGAAAATTTCATAATACCACATTGAAATAAAAGCATCATTTCAACACATATTTAACTAAGGAATGACCATCCTTAAATACCTCTAAAAAATTTTCAATATTTACATCAAACAGTTAGTATAAAAATCGCATTTATTTAAAGCAATTTAGAAAGGCAAAAATCATTTAGAAAATTTGCTTGCTTATCTGTCTCACTTTAGCTTTCCACGTCTGCTTTTTCTTTGCCTTTGCCTACATGAGAATAATATAAATTTTCATATATTTCTTTTCCTTGCATCTCATTTAGTTTTTCAACCCATTTTCATTAACATATATCATTCATTTGACTTCTCAAGTCATTATGCATCTATAACACATATTTGCACATTCCATTAGCTATTACGTATCATATTCAATCCAATAAGTAGGGTAACCATTCAACCATATAATAATCATCCAATAATTATTATTTATAGGTTCATTACCTTTCATGCATCATTTTTCACCTATTTTCCAAAATTTATACATCGGTGCTCATTTTTAGCACACGTCGTTGCCTTAGACGTCATTAATTAATTTCAAAATTTGAAATTAATATCATACAATCTAAAAAGAAATATAATCATGAAATTCATCATATTTTCATGCATTTTTTCACAAAATCAAGCTACATAATTCATTTATCATCCATGCATATCTATCCATTCTCATACGGCCATTTGGCAACACATACATGATGCATTTCATAAAATTTTCCAAGTCAGAAATTTAATCCATTTTTATGAATGATAATTATCCTTAATTAACACTGCATTTAGGGTATTTTTATGGAGTTTAAATCCACTAATCATAGGTTTCAAAAGCAGCAACTTTAGAACCCATTTTTCACACGTTTAACGTGTCTTTTGACACATAACCCTAAGCAGTTTTATAAATATGAATTTTCAGAAATTAACCCCATTTTTCTTAATCCAAATCTAGGGTATTAATACATATTTAACATTCATAAATTAACACCTCGCAAAACAGCAAGTTGTTTACCTGTTTCGGGTCCCGTTTTCACTCCATTTAGACATCGTTTCATAAAATCCATAAATATCAGATTTGGGGCTTATCTTCCCAAATCCTTTTGCGCATCATTAATATCCTAAACCTAGTGTATTTTACCCCGCATAGCTTCCATAAATCATGCAATCCCATTTTCATACCATTTTTAGCATTAAAATGAAGAAATCCTGTCATATACGTCACTTTGCATTCCATAGTTTCTAAAATTCATAAATTAAACTTAAATCCACAAAATAATACATGAAAACATGTTTCATAACCTAAACATATCATTCATCCAATACAACAACTTATTATTGGGATTTAAGATTTATCAAGTTGAGTTTTCAACTCAATACCCATTCTAAACTTCATTTCCACCATTTAAAACATTAAAATTCATTTATATAACCAAATACCCATTCCATATTTAATCAAAGGGCATTTTGAACTACTATTTTAAGGAACTTCATGCATCAATTTCATATTCAAGATTTTGGAGTTTAAAACTCAAAATGGAAAGCTGAAATTAACACATGAACTTACTTGTTTGATGCAAACCAAACCCTAATCACTTGAGATGGATTTCTTCTTCCTTGTTCCCTTCTTTTTTCCTTCTATTTTCTTCCGTCTTGGCTGGTCTAGGGCTGGACGTGAGCTGCTGTTCTTAGGAGAGAAGATTTCAACACTTAGAAAAATTTCCAAGCCCCATCTCACATGACCGAGCACTCCTTTTATAGGGCTGGATTAATCCAGATGTGGCCCCCACTTGTGTTGTGTTTTTCCACATCATTAAATGCCCACTTATCTTCTTAATGTGCTGGGTGAATAATGGCCAAGTAAAATAATTTTTACACATTTTCATAAAACAAAAAATCTGCTCAAATCTCAACCCTACAGCTGTCCCTTGATCACATCCCTAGCTGCTGCCCATTTCTAAATTTTTCTCATTTTTTTCAAACCTAATTTAAGGGTAAATTATACACCTCATTAACCTTTAATTTACACATTAATTTGGCATAAAAAATTAGCAAAAATGGCAGCAATCAGCACATCATGCACGTCCAAACTTCACTCATGTTGTCCACGTTTTTCCCCTTCAATGCAGCTGAATTTCATAATTTTTTTGAAGGGAATTCTGCATGATTAAATGCACATTCCAATGTCCCTACATGTCAGCTACATGTGTGCATATTTTATAAAATAAAAAAATAAAAATAAACAGCAGCAATAGTCCATGGACGTCCCCATATTGCCACATACCCTATGCTCATTTTGAGCACTTTCTAGCTTCATCATGGTGGACATTCATTGTTGGATAATGCTTGGATTTTTATGTTTTATAATATGGAATAAAATACCCTGAAAATGAGCTGCATTTGACACCTAACTTTCCATTAAAATCATGCATTTATTCCATGTACTTTAGCATTTAATGCATGGTACTCTTGAGGAGCAAAAATCAACTATGCTCACCTTTTTCAATGTAGGTATTTTTCCCACATAATATGCTTAATCTAAACCTTTAAAAATGTGCATATCATAATTTTATTCAACTGTTTCAAATTTCATCTTAATCCGATTTTCCAAGCTCAAGTTATAGTCGTTTAAAGTTAACGGTTGGATTTGAGATATGATCAATAAATCATTACCTCAATTTTATCAAGAATTTTCATAACTCAATAATTCCATAATAACAAGCCCAACATTATCAACTTTCATATCAAATTTCACTTGAATCCGCCTTACAGGCGTTGAGTTATGAATTTTCTAGTGTTTTTCCACTTTACTTAACAATTATCATTTAATTTCTCATAATTCATTTTAAATAATTCCAAACAATTATCCATGATGTATTGGTGCATTTTAATCATCCACAATTTACTTTAATCCCATATCAACTCAAAATGATCAATCACATTATTATTGCTAATCCTTAACCCTAATTGCAATAATTAGCAAAATTTCAAAATCATTCAAAATTCATTAATTTCATATATAATCACATGTGAATGATCAATGCATACATTTGGGTCCTACATTGGTTGGGTTTCACAGGTTAGCCATCCCTTTCATTATTGATGCAAAATCCTATTAAGATAACATATATAAGCCGATGTACTATGTACACATATTACCCAACCCTAAGTCTCAAGTAAAAAGATGAACCGTACTATAAATTAATGAGACAATGCATTTACTTTAAAACACAGAGTTGACAATAAACATTTATAGGCTCAAAAATTGAGGAACAATGATTGCAAAAAGAGATGACATTCAAGTATAAATAGGCACAAGCATTCCTGTTACACAAAAATTTGTCTCAATCATTTCAATAGAACATGTTATAATGGATATGAACTATAAAATACAACTACTTAACCGATCATATTATTCACATGACACTTGGAAACCTTGAAATTTTAAAACATTAAAACTCAATAAATGCAACATCATGGCTTAAAAATTTTTAAATTTTCATGAATTAGGTTCCAATTTAGAGTTTTCTTTAACATTGCAAATATTCATCAAAATAAATTGCAACTAATAGATTATTATAGGTAAGATTTTAAATACAATGCAACCAAAAACATAAATATAATTAATATAACTACCTAAATGAGTGCATGACTAAGAACAAAACAAGACAAAATAACCCCTAAACTTGAGAAATGCATTATCCTTAACACATAAAAACTAAGAAAATATGAAAATAATATGCAAATGGAAATGGAAAACTTAAGAAAAGTAAAGTAAAGTAAAAGAGTTGGTGACTCCCCTAATCGTCTAGATGGGAAGAATGTGTTGGGTCCCGAATAGATGGCAAAACCCAAGAGGGGAGGGGTGAATTGGGTTCTTAAAAATTTCTTCAGTAACTTAAAAACTTAACCCCTTGTAGAATTAATCCCCTTGAATGAAGAAACTGAATGGAAAGCAAAGTAATAAAGAGAGCAGAAATAAAAGCAAGTAGACAAGGATTTTATAGTGGTTCGGGCAACCTCCCTACTCCACTCTTCCAAGCTCACACACCTTGTGACTTGGGTTCCACTATTGTATTCTCTCAATACAATTAGAGCCTCTTGCTCTCTTCTAGATTCAAAGCTCTAGGGGGCATTAACAACTAGAGCCACTTGCTCTCTTCTAGATTCTAGCTCTAGGGGGCATCAACAACTAGCACAAGTAGGTGATGAGTCACACTCCAATCACACACTACTTTGCTATCACTTGATCTTAGCTACCCAAGCTAAATCAAGTTCAATACAAACAAATAATCAATGAAAGTAAACTACACTTTACAGGTGTGTAGAAACGATTTAGCGCAGGGAAGAACTTGTAGATGATGGCTTTGAAGTTTCTGAATGTAGCTCTTGCAACTTGAAGCACAATTCTTCCTCTCTTGATTGGCTTGATCACTTTAATGCTCTTGTAGATAGGAGTTATGCTCACTTAATGTTTTCCAACTACTTCCCTCGTCTACCGTGAATGCTATTTATAATTTTGGAGGGAATCCGAACGTTAGAAGGTAGGTGGCGCGCATTTAATGCGCCAACGTTCGAATTAATTCCGACCGTTGCGACCCAAGTCGCATGTGGAGTCGACTTCGGATGCGACTTCGCCCAAGTCGCAGATGGAGTCGACTTCGGGTGCGACTTCGCTTCTCCGTCGCAACTTCAAGTTCCAGTCAGGGTCGACTTGGGTTCTCGACTTGACCCAAGTCGCAGGTGGAGTCGACTTCGACTTCGACTTCACCTCGTCAGATGGCTTCACAAACTAGGAACTTGGAAATCGTTTTGCTTAGGCTTTCTTCCTTCAGTCCTTTTGATTCTGGAATGGCTCCTCATACTTATAGATCTTGTGAACCTTGAAGAACTTGACTTTGATTCTTCCTGGATTAGCTTGAACCTTGTGAATCTTTGAAGGAATTGAGTCTAGCTTGGAATTTGAAACACTTGAGTTGATAATGAGCTTGTTTTCTGGAAAAATAGCTTCTGCCCGATCGAAGTCGATGTCGGAGTCGACTTCGGCTGCGACTTCACCTCAAGTCGCACGTGGAGTCGACTTGGGGTGCGACTTCGGCATTCTGCTGTTTCGAATTCAACTCTGGAAGGTTTCGCCCGACTGAAGTCGATGGTGAGGTCGACTTCGTTTGCGACTTGGCTACCCAAGTCGCAGGTGGAGTCGACTTGGCCTGCGACTTCACTTGCTCTTCTCCCGTTTTCAACTCTGGACAGTTTTGCATGTTTGAAGTCGATCTTGGAGTCGACTTGGGGATCGACTTGGCCTTCCTAACTTGATTTTCTTCAAATGTATATTCCTTAAACATTTCACAAACTTGTTAGTAGCCAAGACATACTCAAATTGATTTGTTTAATCATCAAAATATGGATTTAGCTATATTTCCAACAGAATGACCCTCATCTTCTTCTTCATCACCTTCTTTGGCCCCGTTGCTAGTGTTGTTCATTCACAAAATCACAAAATTGGGGTGGCGTTAATGAAAAGTGCGGCAATGACCTCGTGTCAATACCCATGACTTGGGCCATTTGACGTAGGAATGCTTGATTGCCCGAGTAGCCTCATTTGAATATCGTGCATCAGTAGTCACCAACTCTGTCAAAGAATCCTCTCATTCAAGTAACAAGCGTTTATCCATGGGTCGTGGAGAGCTTGGGCTGGATTCTTATGTTTGGAAGATGAGAAGGCCATAATTGCAAAGGATATATCCAAATTGATACAAATACTTGCCTCACAATGAAAGTTTAGAAACTTCAAACTCAAATGCACTGAAGTCTAAAACCCAAATGTACTCAATATATAGTTCTCAAATTCAAATAAAGAAGATTCACAACAAAACCACAATCTCAATGAACATGTAGACAAATGAGTCACAAGAATTCCAAAAAGACAATCATGAAGCTTCTTTCTCACTATTCAATAAAAGCAATTTAAACACCACAAGAACAAGCATACATCTCTCCACTTTACAATCCACTTAACATGTCAAATTAAATCCATCCAACCATTTTGCGAGCTCTTAATAATAATAATAATAATAATAATAATAATAATAATAATAATAATAATAGAGAAGTAGGAAATAAATTACCACTTGAAGGGCCCATAATTTACTTAAAAATCTAGCTCTAAAATTGTGGCGCCCGAACCGTGGCGTGCATATAGTCCTTACTCCAAGATTTTGTTGATTGGTAAACGTAACTCAGGATTGTTGCCCTGATCACATGGCGGGTTCTTAATTGGATCTCGTCCAATTTTTTTTTCATTTTCTTTTCTTTCATCACATAAACATATACTCATCATCATTCATAATGGACTTATCCATATCATCATAAATCATCAACTTCTCATATTATTCATAACTTTATAACTTCATACAACCTATGTCTTTTTTATCATATCCCATTAGGGAATCTATTCATACAAAAATCTACTAACCTTTGTAGATTCCTCTTTTCCTTAAGCAACACATGCCCTTCATCTCTTGGCTTTCCCTACACCTGTCTGAGGTTGGGAAAACAAAACATGAGTCGAAACTCAATAAGCAAGCATTTTTCATTTTAAATGCATTCCTCTCCATTCGGTAGAAAACACTTACCAAGTGATCAACTACCAACGGAATAGAAACCTTGTCGTAAACCATTTTTGGAAACCTTTCATAAACCATTCATGTAAGTCATTCGTAAATGCATTTCTCTCCATTTGATAGGAGAAACTTAGCAAGTGATCAACTATCAATGGAATAGAAACCTTTTCATAAACATTGGATGTGCAAATGCATCATTTCCACTCATGACATAAACCTTCTTGTGCGGATACGCTAGCCCAGGGAACATCTCACATAGCATGGTCTAATACGCCGGCTGTCTCCGACTTGGCCTCATCAAGGGGAACCTCTCTTCCTCTTGACGCCTACATGGTTCCTACATGTATGACTTTTGATTTTTCCGGCATTATATACCTCTTACACTAGGTGACTTGTCATTCTCATCTAGAGAAATTATTTGCACCATCCCTTTAAAACATCATTTCAAATCCATGCTTTACTTTTCAATCCATGTATGAAAATGCAATGCATTCATTCACACATAACATTCCTTTGCCTCCACCTCTGGGGAGGACGCCGTCGGCACACCCTTAAACACATTTCATAAATACTTGAGAATAAAATCTCATTTTAAAAAATTTGTTTGCTTACAAATCATCATTTTCAAAAGGATTGCTTGCTTACTTTTGCTTTGCTTCAACCTGACTTCTTTATCCTTTCCTTTCCTTTTCCTATACAAGGAAATTGGATATTTTATCCATCTATTCCATGTCTTAGCTTGCTTTCTATGCATGCTTTACGATCACATGTTACTTCATTTTTATAGAGGTTATCCTTTTATAAATACTTGACCATTACTCATTTATATGGATTTTTATTCATAAATCCTTTACAAATTCCATCCATATATCCTCATAAAATATAAAAATAAATCTCAAATTTTCCCAAAATCACGCTGTTCACAGTTACTGTTCAAAATCACCATAGCAAATTATTGTTCGAGATCACTGTTCATGAGTACTGTTCACGTTTATTGTTCACCCGAGGGTACTATTCACAGCAACGTGGGTTACTGTTCATGGGTTCCAAAATTTGACATTTTTTTCAAAAATAAAAAATACCATGACATAGCTTATGCTTAGTATATCATGGGAAATTTCATATTTTGAATTTATCATCATTTACTTGGCTAAATAAATCATTTTCTCCATATACTAAAAATCAACATAAATTCACTTATGCATAATCCTTAATTCCAAAAATCATGGGATTAATATATAATCATTCCAACATCATATTTATCATAATCATACATCTCAAATCATCATTTATCAAATTTGGAGCATTATTTTCACATATCATACGCTATCTTCCCGAATGCTCCATCTTTGCTCCAAATTTTTTATGTTTCGGCATAATTCCAATTAAGCATTATAAATTTACTTATTTTCTCATGATTAGGAATTATCTAAGCATGGTTTTACCCTACTTATCATTCAAAAGAAATTTGAAAAGAATTCACTTACCTTAAGTGAAGATATCCTCCTTCTCTTCTCACTTTCTCTCTCTATCCTTCTCTCCTCTCCTCCTCAAGGCTTGAACGTGTGGGTGGGGGTTGAAAATTCTCAAATGAGCTGGGTTTGTGTGCTTTGGTCGTTCACCCCATTCCCCTATTTATAGGATTTGATTTTTTCATGAATTTACAATTTACCCCCTTAAATTTGGACTAAATTATAAATATTTTTGCCAAGGAAATTTCCAAGCAATTTCCAAGCAACCCTTGAGAAATGTGCAGCCCCCTAACTACTGTTCACGCCACCCTAGCTAGCCCCTATTTATTTAATGATTTTTGATTTATTAAAATTAATTTTTTAAAGCTAATTCATCTTAACCGTTGATTTTTGATAAGATTGATTTTGGACCATTGGATTTTGGCCCAAAATTCAAGCCTCTAGCAGCCATTGCATCTTTTCATTAATTATTTGATTTTGTTAATTAATTAAAATTAACCCCAAAGTCAAATATAATTAATGAAAAAGTGAAGCTACTTTTTGATCTCCAAATGACGTTTAATCTTGACACTTAATTCATAATTTTTGATCAATCTTGGACCATTCATCATGTCCATCATCATATTTTGGTCATCCATAAAAAATTTCATCTCAATCCGACGTCCGGATTGCAAGATATGAATTTTTCTTCATTTTTTCTCAAAAATCCACTAAAAATCCGAAAATACTAAATAAATCAAAAAGTGGCTATTTTGTCCTTTTGTGGGAAGCTTCCTTTTTTTGTCTTTTATGATTAAGTTAATCCAAAGTGATTAACTTAACATATTCCTTAATCCCACGTTTACTGTTCACGTTTCACTATTCACGTGCACTATTCATCCGAATTTCATAATTAATTATTTTAACCTCTATTACCACATATTTTCATACTCATGAATATATTTTTTATTAATATATTACCTAGGGTTTACGACCCTAAGGCTTCATACACGTGTCTAAGATCGGGGTTTCACAAAAATGCCCAAAATTTCACAACACTGCAAGCTGGTGCCCCAGCGCCGATAAATCCGATGGGGAAAATGGGGTGAGAGAAGTAGAGGAGAAAGGAAGAAGAAGGGAAAGAAAACAAGAGGAAGGGTATATAGGTTATGAATCTTATGTCTCTTAGGAGAGATAAAATAAAATAGGAAGATGAAGGGGAATAGAGGAGGAGAAAGAAGGAAAGATGGAAGGAGACAAAGAAGATGAAGTAGGAAAGAGGAAGAGAAGATGGGAAATGGGGGAAAAGAATGGAGGAATGGGTTTTCTTTGGGTGGAGTGGAATTAGGGTTTAGGGAGAAAGAGAAAGGGACCAATGGGAATAAGTGAAAAGGGGGAAGGGAGTGCTCGATTTTGCTAGGGTTTTAAATAGATTTGTTTTGTGGTGTCGTGGCTCCAAATTTTGAGGTTGAGGCTTCACTTTAACTGCCTCATTTTGCCTTCAATGATGATGAGAAGCTTGCGAACTTTGATTCCATCATTTAACAACTCGAAATTGGATTGAAACTCCAAGTTTGAACATGTTGACCCTATTCTCCAAGTATTGAGAATTGAATGACTGAGAGCTTCATTCTTGTAAACTTTTGCTTGAATCAAACCTTATCAATTTGTGAAACCCTGATTATTTTAAGCCTAATGAAGTAACTTGAAATTTGTACAAGGAAGAACATGGAAAATTCCAAGAGATGAAAGGTTTAAGTTAACCCACATTGGCATGGGAGGCATTAAGTTTTGTGCCTTTTAATTTAGATGAATGAGATTATCGTAACCAATTAATGCAAGACGATTAAGTTAATCACTTTTGCTTAAGTGTGTGAAAGAGGACAAAACCACTAAAAGACAAAAGTGGAGTAGAGAATGAGATGAGGCAGCAAGGCAATTAAGGTAAGATGATGAGGTAGCATGATGAAGATGATGAAGTGACATGAATAATCATTGTTATCTATTTTAATTATTTTAAGCAAGTGATCAATATATCAATATCTTGATATATATGTGATGAATGGACATCGAAGTTAAGGTCAACCCAGTTAATGCAAGGTTGACTTTGAGACCCTACATGTAAATGTGCTTTATGTATAATTCAATTGATTGAGTTATTTTAAGGCCATTAATTAAGAAATGTGATTAAGTTAATCACCTTAGCCCAATATGAGTTAATATGCTCAAAGAGGTCTAACGAGGATTACAGAATATGAATATATTGGGGATAATTACCTCATATATTATGATTTAATTAATAGAGATCATGATGATAATTATGGATTTAAGGTGATAAATGTTAGAAAATTCATAACTTGACGCCTATAAGGTGGAATGAGGTGAAATTTGAAAGGTAGGCACATGATGATGTGCCCAACCTTATGAATGGATTGGATTATGAAAATTATGATGTGATTAGAGTAATAATTGTTTATTTTCATCCAAATCCAAAAGATAATTTCAAATGGTCATAACTAATGTTAGAAAGGTCATTTTGGGATGAAATTTGTTAAGAACGGTTAAAATGATATGATGAATCTTATGGATAGATTTAATTAAGCTAATTATCATGAGATATTTGCTTAATCACAAAAGGACAAAAATGGTTGACTTTTGTTCATGAAAAGTGATATGTCATTAATGAACCGAAAGTGACAAGTGACACGTGCCGGCACAGGATTCGTTGAGCAAGATTTAAAGTCAACTAATTAAATGAAAAGTTGACTTTTGGAAAAGGGAAGGACACGTGTCATCATAGGGTTCATTTGAAATCCATGCAATTAATGAAAAAAATCAATGATTTAATGAGGCCATTAAGGGGCCAAATGAGGTGGCATAAGGTGTGATTTTTGGAGCATTTTTATAATTCCAAAAATTCAGAAAATCACATGTAAAGGGCTGCATATTAATGGACACTAATGGTGTGAATATTGGGCAGGTTTTTTCCCCACAAAAATAAAAAAAGGAGTGGACACATGGGACGTCGAATGGTGATATAGGGTAGATTTTTTGGTTTTAAAAATCTGTAAAAATGTAAAATACATGGATAATTATGCCAGCCCATTTAAAGGATAAATATTGAATTTATTAACCTAAAAAATGAGGTGAAAATTAGAAGGTAAAACAGCCACATAAATAGAAAGAGAGAGAGGCAAGGAACGTGCTCTAGTGGGCTGTTTTCAAAGAAAAAATAAAAGAAAATCTCAAGGGAAGCAGCTTGAACGTCCAAAGCAAGGGGGAAAGGAGAAGAAAAAGGGAAGAAAAGAAGAAGAAAAGAGGAGAAGAAGGAAGGGAAGAAAGGAGGAAACCAACTTGAGTAAAGAGAAGGCGAATCTATGACTTCAAGTAAGTGGTTGTTCCAAGTTTTGGCTTGATGAATTCTAAGTTTTTTAAGATTCATTTATGGGTCATAAATTTGATCCATAATGAACCCTTAAAATATGAATTATGATGCCCTTGATGAGGGCATTAAATAAGAAATGAATGAAGGGAATGGATTCAAGGGTTCAAGGGAGCTAAATAAGATGTTAAGCTTGATTATACCTTATGAACCTAGCTGGAAGTTTTCTTAAATTCCATTTAAATTTGCTGCTTTAATCATGTTTTATGATTGGATTATGATTCATGATTCTATGATTTATGTATGTTAATTTAGGCAAGATTCAAGAACCCTAGAAAGGATTAAACATAGGGTTAATGATATGGACGAATTTTCACTCTTTTGAGATAATTATGATACATGAGTTAAACCAACTAATACATGGGAGAATTAAAGGGTACAATACAATAAATTAATAATGCATGGGACGTTCAACATAGGGTGGAAATGGTTAGCATAAATATGATTTTTTGTGGACCCATGATGTGAACGTCCAAAGGGTGTCCAAAGGGTGCCCTAGTGAGCATGGAAAGTTGCTGTATTGGAAAAAATAATTTATGGACTTTGAATATCGAAATTACCCTAAATTTGGGATAAGAAAAGTATGATTAAGGGCTGGAATTAAAGGTTTAAAAATCTATTTTGAAACACATGTCAAAAGGGACGTTGAATGTGGGAAAGAATGGTGCCAAAGTTGCTGTTTTGGAACCCTATGATTAATGGATTACAATTCCATAAATATACCCTAATTTATGTGCTAATTAAGGGGTTTAATCATGCCAAATTAGGAGGCAAGTTACTGTTTTGAAATTTTTTAAGAAACACAATATATGTGTTGTAAGATGGGTGGACATAGAAGGGTATGTATGAATAAATGATAAAATGACTTATGTGATTTGATAGAATGCAAAAGTGCATGAAAATGTGATTAAATGCATGATTATGGTGCTGTTTTATTAATTAATTATAATCTCAAATTTTGAGATTAATATATAAGGCTTAAGATGTCAAATATGTGCCTAAAATGAGCACTGACGTATGAAATATGAAAAATATGTGACAAATGATAAATGAGAGGTAATGAATATCCATATAATGATTTAATGGAAGGGTTAAAATGTATTTAAATGTTTACCCTACATAAAGGTATTAAAAATGAATTAATGGATGATATGATATATAAGCTATGTTGCTATGTATGAGCACCCAACTTGAAATACAAGTGGGTTATGTAAGCTAATAGAAATCATATGTGATATACATATGACTTAAGAAATATGAAGTTGAGAAACCATGCTTGAACTTGATTATTGAAGTCTCAAGTTAGTGTTACCCAAGTGTTTTGAAAGATTAAAAGGAGATTAAATGCCCTAGGTTAGGATATTGAGTCAAGTAAATGACTCTTGAGTCAAATGAATGGCTTATCATTGAACAATATGAAAATATATGTGACTTAAGAGATGAAAGTGTTCATCTCAAAGAAAAATTAAGTAAAGTTGAATTACTCAAAGTCACATATAGTTTAAGATTATGTAAGGATTGGGAACAAGTGATTGAATACCCTAGACTTGGGTATTTAATAGAATAAATGAATATTTACTATGATTACAAAGGTTATACATGTATATATATGTAACCATTAAGAAAGATAAATATTAATGGTTACTAAGAAGGATAAATGGTATTTGCTACAAGCTAACTAGCTATAGTAAAGGCAAAAGATTGAAAACCCTAGACTTAGGGTTTAATGGAAAAAAGATTGACCAAGCATGAAGGTTATATAGACGTTAATATGCATATATGAATGTTAAAAGATATGGTGTATTAATAGAGAAAGTGTTTAAAGTTAACTTGCTTGGGATTAAATGCAAGTTGAAAACCGTATGACATATATATGCCTATGTTATTGAGATATATGAATGGAATGAAGAAAATGAATCATTAACTAAGATTTCATAGTTATGTAGTTGTCAAAAGACCTATGAGTAAGTCAATATATATAACAAGGGTGAAAATGGATATGCATTTCAAAGAAAGGATTGATAAGAAAATAACTTGTTATAAAAGTGTGAATGCGTATCTTGTATAATTTCAAGAGATTCATACACAAGATATAAATATGGAAGGAGAGAAATAATCCATGTATTAAATTTATATAGGTATGAGGTTATTGGAAAATATAAGTATTAATGTCAAAGAAAGAATGATTTAAAGTTAATGTGTTATGGACCATATGGGATTAAAAACCATATGACACGTATATGCAAATGAAACAAGGCACGCAAGGACAACATATGATGAAAATGTATAAGTTAATCATGTTTACTTGTTTAGGAAAAGACAAGGAAATGATGGAAGGCGCAAAAGGATCGCCACAGGTAAGCAAGACGTTTAAAAATGATATTTTATTTTCAAATGCTAAAATATTTTTGAGTGATTTCACTTGAATGTTTCTAACGTTATTTAAGGGTGACCATCCCTTTATCTCTTTATTACGAATTAATTACTGCTTTCAATGAAATGATTGAATAAATTCTTCTCTATATGGAAATGACATGCCGGCATGAATTTGAATGATGTTTCATCGAAATGATGTTCAAATGGATGGTGCAAAGAATTCTCTACATGAGAATGACAAGTTGCCATGTGTAAGAGGTATATAATGTCGGGGTGACTAGAAGTCATGCAAAGAATGGAAATCAAGTAGGCTAGTCAAGGCAGAAGCAGGACATGAGGTCCGCCCTTCACGTTGCTAAGTCGGTCAAGTCCGGCGCCATGGATGGAAAGGATCATGTTATGAAAGGATGTTCCCCAAGCTAGCGTACTCTTACATGAAGGATTATGTCATGAATGGAAATGATACATTTGCACATCCAATGTTTATGAAATGCCCAAAAATTGGGATTAAACACATGAATGATTTATGAATGATTTATGAAAAGATTTCTGTTCCGTCGGTAGCTGATTACTTGCTAAGTGTCTCCTACTGAATGGAGAGAAATGCATTTACATGAAAATGAAAGATGCTTGGTAGTTGATTACTTGTTAAGTGTCTCCTACTGAATGGAGAGAAATGCATTTACATGAAAATGAAAGATGCTTGCTTATTGAGTTTCGACTCATGTTTTGTTTTCCCAACCTTAGACAAGTACAGAAAAATTCAAGTTATGGAAAACATGTTCTCATTGAGAAAAAGAAGAAGAAATTTTCAAAGGTTTGTAATCCTTTGTATGTGAAATATGAATAAATGCCCTATTGTAATCTAAGGTTTATGATTATGATAAAACGACAGATTATGCTCATATAATCTAAATGTGTAAGGAAAAGCAACCTTATACCATGAAAGGCGAATATGATACCACAGAGCTTGGTATCCTTTATGATTGAGAAAGTAAAAAACTAGATTTTAAATGCCTTGTATAGATATGATATGACTGAGACAAGAAATGCCTTAAATGATAAGTGCTTGTATTCTAAGAGTTGATGGATCCTTGTTATTGACATGGAATGAAAAGGCTTGATATCACAGAGCTCGATATCCAAGCAAAGATTGGTAGTATCTTATTGACATGAAATGTTTGGATTATGTATGCATGGAATGAAAAGGACATGATTAGGTCAAGAGGACCTTTAATGTAGAAAAGCAACTTGAGATGTTATGAATGATATGTGCAATTGATTACAAGTGTATCAAGGAAACAATCCTAATTCACATTTACTAATTGATAATGGTCCCAGAGTAAAGCTCAGGATGTGACGTCTCAGGTTGGGGGCGACACATAATCTCTCAACCAATATTATGAATGAAAGTATAAGATCTCAACTAAATGATTGATTAGTGAATCTAAATTGGAATTTGCAACACTTGCATGCCTTCCAAATGCAATTTTTCAGGGCTTCTATTGCAAATATGTCATGCCTTCATCAATAATTAGTCCAATCTCCATCAAATAAAAATTGGAAGAGTTTAAAAAATTTAGTTATTGTTACACTTGCACATTTGCTTGCACTAAAATGGTAGAAATCATGCTTGAGCCAAAACTATTAAGATCACAATGCAAATAATCAACAAGAGTTAACAAATTGAAGTATCAAACTCTCTACACCCGTTAGCTTCAAAAACTATGATCTTCTTGAAATTTCTACACTCTAAGACACTGAAGATCAATTTTGACACATGCCCTGGACCAAAAAAGTTTCTACAAAAAAGAGTAATGGGTTGCCTCCCATTCATCGCAAAGTTTAATGTCATTAGCCCAACGTTTTATAGATGCATCATCCAATTCTTGCTCTATGAAATTTTCTTCAAAGTGGATTATGCATTGAAAGTTTGTATTTCTCTTCTGCCCCTCAAATGAATTAGTTAAACTCTTCTTTTGAATTTTATAGAGGCAAAATAAGAGTTCTTCAAGGCCTTGAATTGATGGCCATTGAAAAGCGTTTGAAGCCATAAAGTTGTACATAATGAAGACTCTCGAAACAAAATTATATTCAAAGAAAAGAAAGAAAAATAAAAAATTTATATAATATATACACAAATTTACAGAAGACAAATGAAATCGTCAGGTACTACATTTAAAGGCACCAATTTTCAGTAATAGCGCCAAAAACTTATCGAGTTGCACATATGTATAATTATTTTGCTTAGTTCATCGCAAGTATACGTGTTAAATAAGTAATAAAGTATGAGTGGAGCATTGTTCCTGTTGGAAACAAGTGATGAAATCAAAGGCAAAATACCCAAAGTACAGGTTTTGATGATTAACAACTAAATTCGAGTAATTTTTGGCTACTAATATGTTTTGTGCAATGTTTAAGGATATAAAAATGAAAAATATGAAGCATGACAGGTCAAGTCGATTCCCAAGTTGACTCAGGCATCGACTTAGGCCAAGTCGATCCCCAAGTCGACTCTAGCATCGACTTCGAAGGCCAATTTTTGTCCAGCGCTGAAATTGGGGACCAAGAGCTGCCGAAGTCGCAAATGAAGTCGACTCCACATGCGACTTGGGTGAAGTCGCAGACCAAGTCGACTCCAGCATCGACTTTAGACTGACAGCACAGAATTTGAAGAGCAAAGTCACAAACCAAGTCGACGTGACATTCGACTTGAGTGAAGTTGAAGACCAAGTCGACCCAAACAATAAACTTGGATCAAATGAAGATAGATCAAGACTTAAACAAGCAAAGTTGCATGAATTCATCAATTTGATCAAGAAATATCACTTGGACATCTTCATGAACTCCAAGATCCAAGAATCTGAGATTTCAAGACATGGAACCAAATGTTTTCAAGTTAGGATGATCATACTAAGTTTCAAGTGATATGAATCAGCAAAAGAACATTTAAATTGAAGAAAATCAAGCGACTAAAGAAATTCAAAATCGTCAAGTAAGCTAAGGAAGTGAAGTCGCACCGAAGTGGACTCCAGCAGCGACTTGGGTCAAGTCCCAGTCCAAGTCGACCTGAAGAAGAAACTTGGAAATTGTAGAAATCCGAAGTCGCACCCGACGTTGACTCCACATGCAACTTGGGTCAAGTTCAAGACCAAGTCGACCTGAGGAGGAACTTGAGCAGCCTGCTTACACCTGTGGTCGCACCCGAAGTCGACTCCCCCTGCGACTTGGGTCGTAACATTCGAAAATTTGAACGTTGGCGCATTTATTACACGCCAACCAACTCTCTAACGTTCAAATCTCCTCTTCCATTATATATAGACACTCAAGTGAACGTGAGAGCACATAGAAAAGAGCAGAAACAGAAGATACTAAGTTAAAAACTCCATTCTCCTAGCCTTGAGTGATCTATACACATTTTGAAGGAAGAATGAGCTTCAACTTGCTGGATACTCCAACGTCGATCAAATTGTCACTTCTACAAGTTCTTCCTTGAGCTGTAACTTGCCTACACAAACTGTAAAGTGTAGATCTCTTTTTTTTTCAATTTGTTATTCAGTTTTGATACTTGGTTTGATTTTGGTATTTCAAACCAAGTGATAGTAAAGTAGTGTTGTGACTGGAGTGGGGACTCGTCACCTACTTGTGCTGTGTGTTGTATATGCCCTCTAGAGCTAGAATCTAGAAGAGAGAGGAGGCTCTAGTTGTATTCGTGGAATACATAGTAGAACCCAAGTCACAAGGGTTGTGAACTTGAAAGAGTGGAGTAGGGAAGGTTGCCCAAACCACTATAAATCTTGTCCATTGATTTTTATTTCCGCTTTCATTATCTTATTACTTTCCATTTGTTTCATTAAAGGGGACTAAATTAAATCGGGGAACATTTTCCAGTTTAAGCAAAAAAATTTAAATACCCAATTCACCCCTCCCCTCTTGGGTAATTGTCATTAACTCGGGACCAACAAGTGGTATCAGAGCAGGTCTTTGAGTTTAAACCAAAGAGATCTTTTGATATGGTATCCTAATCAACTTCCACCCCTGCTTTTGCCTAGGTCAATCTTTTACTAGACCACCTCTATTTGATGGGACTAACTTTGGTTATTGAAAGTTAAGAATGAAACAATTAATTATAGCTATGGACATTGACTCTTGGATTACTATCCAAGATGGGGTTGTGTTGCCTACTAATGAAAGAGCCTCCACTTGGTCCGAGGAGGAAGTTAGAATTGTTAAAAGCAACGCGAAAGCCATGAACTCCCTCTTTTGTGCGTTAACGACATCCGAATATGATAGAGTGTCTCATGCAAAACCACTAAAGAAATATGGGATACATTGGCATCCATTTATGAGGGAACTTCTCAAGTCCAAGGGACAAGGAGAAATATTTTGATTAGAGAATTGAAAAGCTTTAAAATGTTAGAAAAAGAAAATATTTCTGAAACGTTTGCTAGATTTTCCAAGATTACTAACGCCTTGAAAGGGCTAGGAGAAGCAATTTCTGAATCTGAGCATGTAATGAAAATTTTAATGGCGCTACCCGAATCATGGACTCCAAAGATCATAGCTATTGAGGAAGCAAAAGACCTCAATACACTACGACTTGAAGACATTATAAGCTCACTCATGTCACATGAGTTAATAAAAAGGAGAAATAAGGAGCAACACAAAGGCAAGAGAGCCATTGCCTTGAAAGCCTCACAAGATTCGGACGACTCCACCTCGTCGTCACAAAACGACGATGAAATCTCCTTACTTACAAAACGATTCAGAAAATTTGTAAAGAAAGGAAGAAATTTCAAAAACTTTAAAGAAATAAATTCCAAAGAGAAAAAGAAAGAGACAACAATGTGTTTCCGGTGTGGCGGTACGGGGCATATGCAAGCCCAATGCCCAATGCCCAACGCCTGAGGAAACTAAAGCGAAGGAGCAAAGAAAAGATCGATGCGACAACAAAAAATTCCAAAGAATCAAAGGAAGAAGCATGTACGTAACCGAGGAAGAATCTACGACATGTAGCTCTTCAAGTGAAGAAAATGAGGCAGATTGCGTAAGAATTTGTTGCATGGAAAATTCTGACATATGTCTTGCAGTGACGGAAATTTTGGAGGATCAAACCACCTCAACAAACTGCACAAGTAGCCAAGAGGTAACCTTAAAGCAAAAATCTTTTTCTATTTTCTCTTCTACAAATGAATGTCTCAAATGTGCTGAATTAGAAGAACTTCAACAAACATATGATTCATTATATGAGAAAATAAAGAAATTAAGAAATAAGTTCACGATAAAGAAAAGACAATATGCAGTGATAATTGTGAACGGTAACTTGCTGAAAAGGTTGATCAATTAAAAAATGAAAAGAATACCTTGATAAATGAGTTAGAAAAACTCAAAAAGGAAAATGAATCATTAAATGAATCGCTTGCTAAGTTTTCTAATCTTGGTGAAAGTGTCAAAATGTTTTTGAAAATAACCACCCAAAGCTGTAAGAAAGGACTTGGGTATACTACATTTGAGCAGGGTGAAAATAAAAAATCTAATGCTCCAAGGAACCTTAGAAACAAACCAAAATCAATCCATGCTAAACCTAAGATAAATCATGTGATTTGGACCAAAAGACCAATTGGAGAACCAATTACCAAATGGCTTCCCGCTCCTAGACTTCCAAGAGCTTATAATTTTTGCAACAAGATGGGACCCAAGGCATTTCAATGCAAATTGAGAAAATTACAAAACATTGGTGAAAAATTGGTTTGGATGCCCAAGAGCATTGGATTTATGTCTTCAAAAGAAGATCAACATAGATTCCAATGGATAACTAACCCAAAAGGACCCATAAAATGGGTATCAAAAGGATGAGCTCCACTTGACGTTATTTTTGTAGGTTTGTCTTAGAGCTAAAGCCAATAACATATGATTTATGGATAGTGGCTACTTAAAACACATGATAGGAGAAAAAGGACTGTTCCATAAGATCAACCTATGCAACGAAGGAACAATTGCTTTTGAAAATAATGAAAAAGGTAAAATAAAAGGTAAAGGAAATGTTTATGGAATTTCAAATGCATGTATTGAGGACGTATTGTTTGTTGAAGGACTCAAACACAACCTAATGAGTATTAGTCAATTATGTGACAAAGGTTATAAAGTTGTATTTGAATCCTCTATATGCAATGTATTTGATGATGATCACATATATTTAGTGGCAAAAGACATAGAAATGTATATTTGGTTTTCCTAGATGAACTTGAGGGAAAATGTCTAATAGCCATAGAAAATGATCCATGGGTATGACATACAAGGCTTGGATATATAAATATGTCAAATATTAAAATCTTGTGGAAAAAGAGTTTAGTACAAGGGTTACCAAAGCTTAAATATGACAAGGATAAGATTTGCAAAGCTTGTCAATTATCCAAACAACCTAAAATGCCATTTACCACTAAAAAGGAAATTTCAACAATGAGGCTACTTGAATTATTGCATATGGATCTTTATGGGCCATCGGACATTTTAACTCTTGGTGGGAAAAAGTATCTACTTGTAATTATTGACGATTTTTCAAGATTTACTTGGATTATACTCTTAGCTAGCAAAGATGAAGCATTTTCTATGTTTGTCACGTTTTCAAATTTAGTGCAAAATGAAAAACAAAGTTCAATTATTTCCATTAGAAGTGATCATGGTGGTGAATTTGAAAATAAACGATTCATAGAATTTTGCAATGAAAAAGGAATTCACCATACATTTTCTACACCAAGAACTCCTCAACAAAATGGAGTTGTTGAAAGAAAAAATCAGACAATACAAGAAATGGCTAGAACTATGCTAAGTGAGAGTAAATTGTCCAAAAGATTTTGGGGTGAAGCTGTAAGTACAGCTTGTCATGTATTAAACAGAGTTACCATTAGAATGATATTGAAAAAGACCCCATATGAACTTTGGAAAGGCAGAAAACCAAACATATCATATTTTCATACTTTTGGATGTATTTGCTATGTGTTAAACAATGGAAAAACAAATTTGGAAAAATTAGATGCCAAAAGTGATGAGGCAATTTTTCTTGGTTATTCATCAAATAGCAAAACATATAGAATTTTCAACAAAAGAAATCAAATAGTAGAGGAATCAATACATGTTGCTTTTTGATGAATTTAACCAAACTCCGAAAAAGGAGGATGAATTAAGTGATGCAGATGATACATCGAAGAATTCAAAAGCTAAACAACAAGAGCAACAAGAGGAAACCGAGCCTAAGCAAGAAAATTCCACGGAGGAAAGGGTAAGTGAAGGTAATAATTTCTATAAACCTCCAACTGATTTGAAATTCAAAAATGCCGATCCAATTGAGCAAGTTATTGGTAATATCTATGAAGGAGTAAAGACTAGAAGGTTAAAACAAAATATTTGTGGACAATATGCTTTTGTATCAAAAATTGAACCAATAGCTATTGATCAAGCTCTTAATGATGAAAATTGGGTTATTGCAATGCAAGAAGAGCTAAATCAATTTGAAAGGAACAATGTATGACATTTAGTTCCTAGACTCAAAGATTGCACTATTATTGGTACCAAATAGATATTTAGGAACAAATTAGATGAAAGTGGACTTGTAATAAGAAACAAAGCCAGACTAGTAGCCAAAGGATATTCCCAAGAAGAAGGGATTTATTTTGAAGAATCATATGCACCTATGGCTAGGCTAGAAGACATACGTATTTTACTGGCATTTGTTTCTTTCATGGATTTCAAATTGTTTCAAATGGATGTAAAAAGTGCATTTTTGAATGGATACTTGAATGAAGAAGTATATGTTGAACAACCTCCGGGATTTAAAGAAAAGGATCAATCAAATTATGTTTACAAATTAACCAAAGCATTATATGGACTAAAACAAGCTCCATGAGCTTGGTATGAAAGGTTGAACAAATTTTTTATTGATCATGAATTTCAAAAAGGAAAGGTTGATACTACATTATTCATCAAGTATAAAAGCAAAAATAATTTAATTGTTCAAATTTATGTAGATGATATAATATTTGGTGCTACTGACGAAATTTCGTGCCAAGAATTTTCTAAGACAATGCAGAGCGAATTCGAAATGAGCATGATGGGAGAATTAAATTTCTTCCTTGGACTGCAAATCAAACAATAAGCCAAAGGGATATTTATAAATCAGTCCAAGTATATCAAAGAAATGCTAAAAAAATTTGGAATGCAAACTAGCAAGGGAGAAAACACTCCAATGAGTTCAACAATCAAGATCGACACGGATGAAAACGGTAAATGTGTCGAACAAAAGCTATACAAAATTATGATAGGTTCATTGTTATATTTAACTACTTCTAGACCCGATATTCTATTCAGTGTTTGCATGTGTTCTAGATTCCAATCATGTCCTAAAGAATCACATTTAATGGCTATAAAAAGATTTTTTAAATATTTGATAAATACCACTAATCTTGGACTATGGTATTCAAAGGGGTCAACTTTTGATTTAATTGGCTACTCGGATGCAGATTTTTCTGGATACAAAGTAGATAGAAAAAGTACTAGTGGAACATGTCAATTCCTTGGAAACATGTTGGTTTCATGGTATTCAAGGAAACAAATTAGTGTTGCTCTATCTACGGCGGAAGCCGAATATATAGCCGCTGGAAGCTTTTGTGCCCAACTACTTTGGATGAAACAACAACTAAAAGACTATGGTGTTGATTATCATAATATTCCAATTAGATGTGATAATACAAGTGCAATTTGTTTGACTAAAAATTCTGTATTGCATTCTAGAACCAAACATATAGATGTAAGACATCATTTTATTCGTGAAAATGTTGAAAATCATGATGTTTGATTGGAATACGTGAAAACTGAGGATCAGATTGCAGATATATTCACCAAACCTTTAGCAAAATATTCATTTTATAAAATTAGAAATGATATGGGGATGATTGAATTAAATTAGAAACAATAGGATAGGAGAAATAAACTTAGAATAGACCAAGTTGATAGGCCAAGTCGACTTCAAAAATCCCAGGTCGACTTAGGCGAAGTTGACTTCGGCTAGGGTAAGTTGACTCTAGGCGCGACCGTCTAGCTTCCCACGTTCATCTCTTCCTTCTTCTTTTCTTTTCTTTTTCCTTCTTCCTTCTCCCGCGCCGACTCGTCTCTCAGACTCCATTTTTTCTCTCTTGAGCTCTCGCAGTTCATCTCCCTCTCTCTTCTTTGGCAATCCCTCTGCTTCTCTCCTCTCTCCGGCAACTCTTTCCTCTCTCCCTCTCTTCTCTTTTTTCTCCGGCCTCTGTTTCTCCCAAGCGTGCTCTCTCTCTCTCTCTCCTCTCATCTCTCCTCTCTCCGGAGTTCTCTCAGCAGATCTCCTCTCTCTCTATCTTCGTTTCATCTTTGCTCTCTTCTCTCATTTCTGTCGTTCTCAGACTCTCTCTCTCTCTCTGTCATTTTCTCTCTTTCACCGCCTCTCTCGACTCCTCTCTCGATTCCTCTCTTTCGCTGCCTCTTTCCATTCCTCTCAAAGTTCAATTTGAAAATCCCATTTCAAAAATCAAATCCAATGGCACCCAAATCCAGATTGCCAAAATTGGCTATGTCCAAACCATCCTTGAAGCCAATTCTAAGACAATCAGGCTCCCAAGCCGAAGAGGAAGTCCCCAGGAGACAATGGACTCCCTCAAAGCATGCCCGGGAAGAACCGTCAACTTCCACTAGCCGTCGGGTTCAATTTCAGAATGAGACTCCATCTACAACAACCCGAAGGGGAGAAGAAACTCAGACATCTGGAAGTTCAGATGTAGGGGACAGAAGAAGGGGAACCCCAGCTACTAAAGGTCAGGTCTTGAAAATGCTGACAACCTATTTCAAGACCGAGTTACAACACAACCGATTCTATAAAAGCTTCTATGAGCGTAAGATTTTTATTCCCGAGATCATAGATTTCAAATTTTTAAGCGATTATGAGTTTGAAATCGAGGAGCTACTGGATTTCCAAGGTTGGACGAGGTTGTTAAAAGCAGATGATAGGGTATATCCTGACCTAATTAGGATTTTCTATTATTTGTGGGATGATCAGTACTTCAGCACGTTTGTGAAGGGAGTTGAAATGTTTTTGCGAACAAGAGGGGTCCCAAGCCTAGATCAAGCTATTAGGAAGGTGGGATGAATCCTAGAGGTCCCTTATGATGATGAACGGCTACCTGCAGATCTGTCTCTCACCCAAATATATAATTAGCTCACCAGGAGCAACAACTATCACCTTGGGGTCAAGTTTTGACATTACATGGATTTATCCCCTAGGCTGAGAGTTCTAAGGTTGTTAATTGCCCACTGCATCTATCCCAAGGGAGGAGGAAGAAATCAAGTCAACCCACAGGAGGCAGAAATCCTGTGGAAAGTTGCCAATAGAGTCAAAGTCAGTTTCCCGCGACTCTTCCTTGAAGCCCTTGTCTCTAGAAAGGACAACCCACAAGGGGTGCTGCCTTATGGGGCGTGGATCACTAAGATCCTTGAGTTCTACCAAGTGGATATTGATGGAGAGCCGTTTGAAGTATTGAAGCCGACAAATGCAATAAACAAGGCTCTACTACAATGGATGAAAATTAATGTGGATCATTCAGGGCAGAGCGGATCAAAGAAAGGATGGGTGTACCAGCTCCAGAAGAAGCTAGAGGAGCACAGGTTCAGGAGGAGCAGCCCCCGCCATCACCAGAGGAGCAACCCGCTCCACCACAGGATGCTCCCGAGGAGCTCGCTTTACCGCTATCACATGGATCTTGTTCACCACAAGGATTCGAGATCCTAGACCCCACTCCTTGACCACCGTCTTGGAACAACTCGGTCAACGCGATCCGGGAGCACTTAGAGCAGATCGAGGATCGATTGATGTCTCAGATTGCCGGGGTCCTAACCGCTATCATGGACATGCACTCGAGACAGGACTGCATGGATCGGGAGCTAAGAACGATATGGTATCACTTGGCATCCGGAAGCAACAGGAATCAACCAATACCCGAATTGGATCCATTTGACACCGGGTCAGTGCGCCGAGATCCGACTCCATGCCCCGTTTCATCTTTCTATTCATCGGCCCACGTTAGACCCATCCAAAGCACTCCTCCATTTCAATCCACTCCATATCCTATATCGACATTTCTATATGCCAAATCTCAGCGAGTTGACCCCTATTTGCTCTATTGACAAAAAGGGGGAGAACAATTGATTTTATTTTTAGTTTTTAGGATTTTGAGTTGGGTAGTTTGTATATAGGTTTTAATTTGCTTTTGAAACTTGTATGAAACATTTTTGATCATTTATGAAAAGTTTATTCATCAAAAAGTTTATTTATGTTCTATTTACCTATGAAAAGTTTGTTATATGCTCTGTTTATGTTCTGTTATGAAATTGAAATGGTTAATTGAATGTTTATGTGCAATATTTAACTTGTGACTTATTTAAGAAATCATTGAAAATGAAATATGCAAATGTTGAAATGGAATATGTATGTCAAGTTCAAAAGGAAAATGACCTATAACTATCCTAAAAATGTCAAAACAGGATAAAATGATATGTTTTAAAGATATCGAAAGGTATATAACCAAATCGATTTTGTCAATCATCAAAAAGGGGAGATTGTTGGAAACAAGTGATGAAATCAAAGGCAAAATACCCAAAGTATATGTTTTGATGATTAACAACTAAATTTGAGTAATTTTTGGCTACTAATATGTTTTGTGCAATGTTTAAGGATATAAAAATGAAAAATATGAAGCATGACAAGTTAAGTCGATTCCCAAGTCGACTCAGGCATCGACTTAGGCCAAGTCGATCCCCAAGTCGACTCCAGCATCGACTTCGAAGGCCAATTTTTGTCCAGCGTTGAAATTGGGGACCAAGAGCTGCCGAAGTCGCAAATGAAGTTGACTCCACATGTGACTTGGGTGAAGTCGCAGACCAAGTCGACTCCAGTATCGACTTTAGACTGACAGCACAGAATTTGAAGAGCAAAGTCGCAAACCAAGTCGACATGACATTCGACTTGAGTGAAGTTGAAGACCAAGTCAACCCAAACAATAAACTTGGATCAAATGAAAATAGATCAAGACTTAAACAAGCCAAGTTGCATGAATTCATCAATTTGATCAAGAAATATCACTTGGACATCTTCATGAACTCCAAGATCCAAGAATCTGAGATTTCAAGACATGGAACCAAATGTTTTCAAGTTAGGATGATCATACTAAGTTTCAGGTGATATGAATCAGCAAAAGAACATTTAAATTGAAGAAAATCAAGCGACCAAAGAAATTCAAAATCGTCAAGTAAGCTAAGGAAGTGAAGTCGCACCGAAGTGGACTCCAGCAGCGACTTGGGTCAAGTCCCAGTCCAAGTCGACCTGAAGAAGAGACTTAGAAATTGCGGAAATCCGAAGTCGCACCCGAAGTCAACTCCACATGGAACTTGGGTCAAGTTCAAGACCAAGTCGACCCGAGGAGGAACTTGAGCAACCTGCTTACACATGAGGTCGCACCCGAAGTTGACTCCCCCTGCGACTTGGGTCGTAACGTTCAAAAATTTGAACGTTGGCGCATTTATTACATGCCAGCCAACTCTCTAACTTTCAAATCTCCTCTTCCATTATATATAGACACTCAAGTGAACATGAAAGCACATAGAAAAAGTAGAAACAGAAGATACTAAGTTAAAAACTCCATTCTCCTAGCCTTGAGTGATCTATACACATTTTGAAGGAAGAACAAGCTTCAACTTGCTGGATACTCCAATGTCGATCAAATTGTCACTTCTACAAGTTCTTCCTTGAGCTGTAACTTGCCTACACAAACTGTAAAGTGTAGATCTCTTTTTTTTCAATTTGTTATTCAGTTTTGATACTTGGTTTGATTTTGGTGTTTCAAACCAAGTGATAGTAAAGTAGCGTTGTGACTGGAGTGGGGACTCATCACCTACTTGTGCTGTGTGTTGTATATGCCCTTTAGAGCTAGAATTTAGAAGAGAGCGGAGGCTCTAGTTGTATTCGTGGAATACATAATGGAACCCAAGTCACAAGGGGTGTGAGCTTAAAAGAGTGGAGTAGGGAAAGGTACCCGAACTACTATAAATTTTGTCCATTGATTTTTATTTCCGCTTTTATTATCTTATTGCTTTCCATTTGTTTCATTAAAGGAGACTAAATTAAATCGGGGAACATTTTCTAGTTTAAGCGAAAAATTTTAAATACCTAATTTACCCCTCCCCTCTTGGATAATTGTCATTAACTCGGGACCAATAGTTCCCACGAGGATTATATTTAAATATAGTAATACATCAAATTTCAATTGTCTTAAGTGGGGGTGTAATTTAAATGGGCATTATATTAAAAGAACTAAATTCAAATCTAACTAATTAAAACAGTAAATAGTTAAGGATGGGATAGCTAGAGGTTGAGATTGCCTTTAGATGATTTTAATGGATGAGAGTATGACTTCCTTTACTCTCAACTATGTCAAATTGGTTCTTTTTTAGATTGGTTGTGCAAAGATTACTAATTTAGATTCATTTATATTCATATATTCTTTCAACACATAAAAGTCTAACCATGTTTTAGTTAATTGCTATGTTGCTTAGTAATTAAGTAAAACAAAGTTGATAACCATAACCTAATCAAGACTGCATAGGTTAATAGATATATCTCTATCTCTATTAACATTAACCACCATAAGTAGATGAAAACCTATGCATTATATATGAATCTCATCAAAATCTCACTTTTTCAAACACAAAACTAGATATTAAATTAATCTACAATGCAGTTAGGCTTGAAAATGCATTAAGCACAATATATAAGGGTAATCCCATACACGCAAGTTATAACACAACTAGCTATTCATTTCAAGCACAAGAAACCAAGTTAACATAGTCTATGAGATTAAGTCATCCATATCTCCCACAGTAAGGAGTTGAAGCTCAAAAACATGATTTCAAATCCTATAGAAACCAAGTTTGCAATCATCCCAAGTGAAAAGAATAAGCAAAATAAGCAGAAAAATGAAAGGAGGAGATAAAACTCAATGATCTTCAATGAAACATCTTGAATCTCCCGTTGTCTTCTTTTTGGCTAGAATCCCCTTTCTATTCTTCTCTTTTTTCCATAGCCACAAGCTCCGTAGAAGTATTTATGACCCCCTCAGTTTGGAGCATCACACGTGTGAGATTTTCACACACTTCACTTCTTGCAGCCACAGCTGACAGCAGATCTTCTTGAGTTGGTGGAACTAGTGGCCGCAGCTACAACCATGTTGGAGCCAAAATTGCTTTTTGACAGTTTCAAATGATTTCTTTCTCATTTCATACTTTTCTTCTTTCAATTTGCACGTTGATCACCAACATTTTTTACAATAAGCAAAACAGAATAAAAATAAATAAATGCAATCCATTTAATCTAGTAATTCAAAATGATCTAAAATAACATGAATTACAAGTGAATTAATGCTAAAAATGCATGTAATCCACAAGAAATGCAAGAACACAAAAATTATACAAATTAGTACAAAAACTATGTAAGGTTACATATTTTTCTCATATTAGCTTCCAAACTAAGTGCAAAATGAGTGTTAATAACTCTATTTTCATAGAGTTATTATATTATATGATAGGCGATCAGATGTATAGTGTATTGAGTTATGGTTTATTGATGTGCAACATGTTGAGGCTCTATTATTTGTATTTACGGTCATAAATATAGTGTTGATTTCCACCATGAGTTATATCTTTGCTTTTAAGGATTAGTAATGATGATGACGATGAAATTGATGTGGGTTGAGTTGTTTATGTTGGAATTCAAGGCAAATTAAACACAATCCATGTTTTGATAATTAACAACTCAATTCGAGAATTAATAGGGTACTAATGTGATTGCTAAGTGTTGTTAAAGGTTAAAAACTTAAGTTTCAGAACATAGCAAACCAAGTCGCAGTCCCAAGTCGACTTAGCCATCGACTTAGGTGAAGTCGATTCCCAAGTCAACTCAAGAAACGACTTCAAATACATTAAAAGTTTCAGCATTGAAATTGGGCTCGGAGAACAGGTGAAGTCGCGGTCGAAGTCGACTCCACCTGCAACTTAGGTGAAGTCGCAAACCCAAGTCGACTCCAGAAATGACTTCAAATGCATTAAATGTTCCAGAGTTGAAATTGGGCTCGGAGACCGGTGAAGTCGCAGTTGAAGTCGACTCCACCTGCGATTAGGTGAAGTCGCAAACCTAAGTCGACTCCAGAAACGACTTCAAATGCATTAAATGTTCCAGAGTTAAAATTGGGCTTAGAGACAGGTGAAGTCGTAGTCGAAGTTGACTCTACTTGCGACTTAGGTGAAGTTGCAGACCCTAGTCGACTCTAGATACGACTTGAGTCCTGACATACAGAAGACTTAGAATCTCAAGGTCAAGTAGCATTTCCAAGTCAACTCTGCAATGCGACTTGAGTGAAGTTGAAGTCCAAGTCGACCCAAGCAATCGACTCAAGAAAATAGCTATGTTAGAATCCTTCAAAGTTGAAATATTATTAAATGAATATCTATGTACTAAAGATTGGACACCAAAATAAATAAGGACAACCATCCTAAATCAAAGCCATAAGGAAGAAGTTCTCAAGAGAAGAATAATAAGCTAAGTCTCAAGACAAAACAAGGAAAACTAAGTATATCAAATGAAGAACAAGATGAGAAAAGAAAAATGAAGTATCAAGATCACTTGCAATAATCCAAAGTTCCAACATATACACATGAATGGTGAAGTCGCAACCGAAGTCGACTCCATCTATGACTTTGGTCAGGTCTAAGACCAAGTCGACCTGAAGATGAAACTTGGAGTGGAAGCTGAAAACCAAAGTCGCACCCGAAGTCAACTCTAGCCTGCGACTTGAGTGAAGTAGCCTCCGAAGTCGACTCCACCATGCGACTTGGATGAAGTTGCATACCAAGTCGACCCCACATGCGACTTAGCTCGCAACGGTCAGAAAAATTCGAACGTTGGCGTATTAAATGCCCACCACCTACCACCAAACGTTCGAATTTAATCTTCCTTTATAAAATAGACTTCAAGGGGACGTGCAAGGGGTTAAAGAAGCATTCAATAAGCTTACCTTCCACTCTCTCTTGCATTTAAGTTGATCTACGCCAACTCCAAGCGAAGAACTGTGCTTCAAGTTGCTGAAATCTTCATTGCTGAATCTTACAATCTCTTTACAAGTTCTTCTATGGGTACAAGCTGCCTACACAAATCTGTAAAGTCTACTTATTTCTTTCGATTGATTATTCGTGTTTACCACATGGTTTGATATTGGAAATTGAAACCAAGTGAAGGAAAAGTAGTATTGTGACTGGAGTGTGACTCATCATCTACTTGTGCTGTATTTGTGCTTGTCCCCTAGAGCTAGAATCTAGAAAAGAGTTGCTGCTCTAGTTGTATTCGAAATCCAATAGTAGAACCCAAATCACAATAGGTGTGAACTTGGAGAGTAGAGTAGGGAGGTTGCCCGAACCACTATAAAACCATGTCTCTTAGTGTGGCTTGATTTTTTGTGTTTTATTGCTTTATTTTTTTCCAAATTTCTGCTCGTTTCATTAAGGGGATTAACTCTAGAAAGGGAAATTTTTTTGTTTAAGTAAAGAATTTTAAAATACCCAATTCACCTCTCCCCTCTTGGGTAGTTGCTATAAACTCGGGACCAACAAGTGGTATCAGAGTAGGTCTTTGAGTTTGAACCAAAGAGATCTCGCAAATGGTATCCCAACAAACTTCCACCCCTGCATTCGCCGAAGGCCAATCATTTACAAGACCACCTCTTTTTTATGGGAGTAACTTCAGTTACTGAAAGTTAAGAATGAAACAACTCATCATGGCTATGGATATAGATTCTTGAATTACTATCCAAGATGGTGTCGTACTACCTATTGATGAAAGAGCCTCCACATGGTCTGAGGAGGAGGTTAGGACTGTAAAAAGCAACGCCAAAGCCATGAATTCCCTCTTTTGTGCTCTTACTGCATCTGAATATGATAGGGTATCCTCATGCCAAACCACCAAAGAAATATAGGATACACTAACATCTATCTGTGAGGGAACTTCTCAAGTCCAAGGGACGAGAAGAAATATTTTGATTGGAGAGTTAGAAAGCTTTAAAATGCTTAAGACCGAAAATATTTTTGAGATGTTTGCAAGATTCTCAAAAATTACTAATGCTCTAAAAGATCTCAGGAAAGCTATTTCTGAATCTGAGCAGGTTATGAAGATTCTGAGGGCGCTACCTGAGTCGTGGACTTCCAAGATCACGACCATTGAAAAAGCAAAGGACCTAAACACACTAAGGCTAAAAGATTTTATCAGCTCACTCATGTCACATGAGTTGATAAAGAGGAGGAATGAGGAGCAATATAAAGGCAAAAGCGCGATCGCCTTAAAAGATGCATAAATTTCAGAAGAGTCCTCCTCATCTTTTCAAAACGACGATGGAAAGATTGCCCTACTCACCAGAAGATTCAGAAAATTTTTAAGAAAAGGGAAGAATTTCAAAAGTTTCAAAAAAAGAAACTTGAAGGAGAAAAAGAAAGAGACAACCAAATGCTACCGGTGTGAAGGAGTGGGGCATATTCAAGCCCAATGTCCAACACCCAAGGCGAACAAGACAAGGGAACGACGAGAGAAGAAAGGCTGAAATGAGAACCGCAAATTCCAAAAAGCCAAAGGAAGAGGGATGTACGTCAATGAGGAAACGTCCACAACTAGCAGCTCATCAAATGAAGACAATGAGGCTGCAAATTGTGCAAGGATATGTTGCATGGCCACGATGGAGGATGATAGCAACATTTGTCTTGTTATAACAGAAATTCTGGAGGAGCAAACCACCTCAACAAACTGCACAAGCAGTGAAGAGGTAACTTCTAAACTGAAAACTCATTCTATTTTCTCTTCCACAAAGAAATGTCTCATATGTGCTGAATTAGAAGAACTACAACAAGCATATGATTTATTATATGATGAAATAAAGAAGTTGGGAAACAAATTCACAATAAAGAAAAGACAATGTGATTCAATAATTTTTGTGAATGGAAAACTTGTAGAAAAAGTTGACCACCTAACTAATAAAAAGAATACTTTGACAAATAAGGTGGAAAGACTAAAGAAAGGAAATGAATCATTGGCAAAGTTCTCTAATCTAGGAGAAAGCGTCAAAATATTTCTAAACATGACCACCCAAGATAAGAAAAGAGGACTTGGGTACTCTACATTTGAGAAAGGAGAATGTAACAAATCTAATGCTCCATGGACTTTTAAAAACCAAGCAAAACCCATCTATACTAAACCAAAAATGAATCATGTTGCTTGGACCAAAAGACTAATTTGGGCACCATCCACTACATAGATTCCCACTCCAAGACTTCCAGGGGCATGTAACTTTTGTAACAAAATGGGACATAAGATCTATCAATGTAAAATAAGAAAATTGTACAACTTTGGTGCAAAATTGGTTTGGGAACCAAAGAGCATTGGATTTATGCTTTCCAAGATAGAACAACGTAGATTCCAATGGCTCACTAACCCAAATGGACCCATAAAATGGGTACCAAAAGGATAAGCTCTACATGATTTTATTTTTACAGGTATGTCTTAAAGCAAAGGCCAACAACATGTGATTCATGGATAGTGGTTGCTCAAGACATATGACAGGAGAAAGAGGATTGTTCCACAAGATTAAACCATGTAGTGAAGGAACGGTTGCATTTGAGAACAACGAAAAAGGTATAATTAAAGGTAAAAGAAATGTTTATAAAAATTCAAATGCATGTATTGAGGATGTACTATTTGTTGAGAGACTCAAACACAACTTAATGAGCATTAGCCAATTATGTGATAAAGGATATAAAATTGTATTTGAATCCTCTATATGTAATGTATTTGATGACGATCACATAGTCTTTAGTGGCAAAGACATGGAAATATATATTTGGTTTGTCTTGATGAACTTGATGGAAAATGTTTTATAGCCATTGAAAATAATCCATGGATATGGCATAAAAGGCTTGGACACATAAACATGTCAAACATTAAAACTTTGTGAAAAAAGAGCCTAGTGGAAGGATTACCAAAGCTTAAATATGACAAAGACAAAATTTATAAAGTTTGTCAACTATCGAAGCAATCCAAGATATCATTTTCCACCAAAAAGGAAATTTCAACAACTTTGCCACTTGAACTATTACATATGGATCTTTGTAATTTGCTACAGTAATTGCTACAGTACCATGAACAGTAACACAATGTGATTTTGGAGAAAATTTGAGATTAATATTTAAATATAAGGATGGAAGTTTTGAAGAACCTATGGATAAAAATATCCGTATAATGAAATAATGCCCAAATATTATAAAACATGCATGGGAAGCAGCTTGAATAGAAGAAATGAAATATCATTTTTCCTTGAATAGGAAAAGGAAAAGAAAAAGTTGAGGACACCAACTGAGGAGGTAAGCAAGTTATATATTTTGCAAATTATTTCTAAAATGCTTGAAATTGTTTGTAAATTGCTTTATGAAATTTATTTAAGGTTGGCCATACCTATAACTGCTTTACATGAACTGAAGTACGTTTGTTAAATTGTTTATCAAATGCTTTTTATGAAATTGTTTATGATTTACAAATATCATGTCGGCATGTGTATGTAAATGAGCATGTGCACAAGGAATAGGCCATAGTCGAGGTAGTAAGCAGATCGGATGTCCTCCTCGCTATTGTCAAGTCGCTTATATAGGCCTAGGCTAGCGGCGACCTCCCTGAGATGGGAGCATGTATGGGATGGGCACCTAGCTAGCGTTGCATCTAAAGGAATGTCATGAATGCTATGTATGCATTGCATTTGTATTTTATGAAATACATGAAAATGATTGAAAAATTATGTATGACTTGCTTACTGAGTATTATTACTCACCCATGCTTTTTCAATAACAAACAGGAAATGATGAAGAAGGCAGCATGCAAAATGACATGCAATTTTTGATATAACTGTTGTATATGTAAATTTTTATGTAAAGACAGTGCTGATAATTTTGAGATAGAAAAATATCTTTTCAATGATGATGTTTTATGAACAGGTTGTGATTATAACTTTGATATGTGAAATATATTTTCCAATTGAATGAATGATGCCAATTTTTCATGTATTGATGTTATATATATATAAAAAAATCCTGCTGTGTAATCAGGGCAACAATCACGTTTACCAATAAAAAACGGTCCCGGGTTAAGGCTTCTAGGCACCCCAGTTTGGGATGCCCACTATCTCTCTTCCTCATTTTCTCTCTCTCTCTCTCTGTTTCCATCTCCCTCCATCTCACATTCCCTCTCACAACCCTCACCGGATATCGCTGTTCCACAAAACCCCTAAAATATCCTCTAATCATCTATTCAAAATCAATGGCACCTAAGGCCATAGCTAAACCCTCTAAACTACTAGTATCGAGGCCATCTCAGTTCAACACTGGCGAGGGAGTGCCTCGACGACAACAGACGCCGTCCAAACGAGTCTGAGAGGAGACTACTGCATCTACGGAGCGTCGAGTACATTTTCAAGAAGGTAATCTTTCTATATCTGCTCCTCGTAATGAAGATTCTTCTGAGGAATCAAGCAGTGAAACAGGATTGGTTGGAAACATGCAAGGAACACCTACACAAAAGGGGTAAGTTCTAAAAATTCCTACCAATTACTTTAGAATTGACCGACAACATAGTCGGTTCTATCGGCATTTTTATGAATGTAAGATCTTTGTTCCTAAAATTATTGATTTCAAATTTCTAAGTGACTATGTGTTTAGGATCAAAGAGCTTCTGGATTTTCAAGGGTGGACCAGTTTGTTGAAGGCAGATGACCTGATATATCCTGATCTGACCAGATTATTTTACCACCTATGGGATCAGGAATATCACAGTACGTATGTAAAGGGGGTTGAACTCAACCTGGGGCTTGCAAGTGGAACATATAAGAGCAATGCCAAATGAACTGATTCTAGATAAGTTTTCACTTACGTAGATGTAAAACTAACTTACTAGCAGCAATAAGTACCATATGGGCATAAAATTCCTCCACTATATGGATTTGTCTCCTAGGTACTGGTTCTTCGATTACTAGTTGCTCGTTGTATATATCCTAAGGGTGGAGACTACAATCAGTTAAATCCCCAAGAGGTTGAAATTTTGTGAAAGGTGGCCAATCGGGTCAAGGTTAGCCTACCCAGGCTGTTTTTTGAAGCTTTGGCATATAAGAAGGAAAATCCATGAGGAATTCTGCCATACGGGACGTGGATTACCAAGATCATGAGCTTCTTTGGTATGGATTTGGATGGGGAACCCTTCGAGGTCTTGAAGACCACTAATGCCATCAACCGGGCCCTCTTGACCCGAATGAAGATAAACTTAGAAGAATTCAGGGCCGAGCGGCTACGGGAGATGATGGGATATGCATATCAGCCCGCAAAAGCGGCTGGTCATCCTTAGGGGGAGGAGCCACCAAGCCCGAGCCAGTTCCATCTCCACCTCAAGCACTTGCTGACCCCGCGTCACCCCACTCACATGGATCTTTCTCTCCACGGGGTTCACAGATTCCAGATCCTCATCCACGATGGCCCGATCAGTCTGCTACATCTCACACCATCATGGACCACAATGGATAGATGGAAGACAGACTCACACAATAGTTGGTGGCCATTCACATGGCAATGATGGAGATGCACAGCCGCCAAGATAGATTGGATCAAGAGTTGAGAACTATCAAGTACAAACTCTCATCAGGATGTGAAACCCTAGCTTGTATAGGAGTCATGTAAATAATATTAGATGAACTATGTATGAATGATGTATTTATATTGAGGTGGTTGTAATTTTTTAAGATTATGGTAGCCAGGCTATTTATGTGAATGGTTGTTTAAATTTACCAATTAAAGATAATGTAGGTTATTATGATTGAAATATCATATTAAGGATGAATAAATAATTAGTATGCTAAGGAAAATTTGATTTCATTTTTAAATATGATCAATGGCTATTAGGAGGTTAATTATGGAGACAAGTTGAGAAAATATTGAAAAATTCATAACTTGGTGATCTTAAATCGGATTGAGGTGAAATTTGAGGGGGAAGCATATAATTACATTCTTAATCTCATGGAATAATTAGATTACGAAAATTTTGAAGAAAATTGATCATCACCGTTCAAAGCTTAAAATAGCCATAACTTGGGCTAGAAAGATCAAATTAAGGTGAAATTTGAAATGAACGGCTAAAATTATGAAATAAAGGTTTTGGAAGGATTTTATCATGCAAGTGATTAAGGTACTAATCTTACACGAAATTAGCATGAGATATTTGACTTTTCAAATCTTAAAGTAAATAGCATTATTAATGAAATGGAATAAACTAAATAAATAGAAAAAGACAAATTTGAGGTGTCGAGAGAGGGTAAATTGTAGGGTATTATGTTAATTACTAAAAATAAGAAAATCCCTGCAATTATCTTCTAATTAAATGCATAATTAATGGGTCAAAATGAAAAATGGAAAAAGGGGCTGGCTATGGACGTCCAAGCAGCTATATGGGTGGATTTTTGGAATTTTTATATATAAAATATATGCTTAAATTCAACAGGGAATTAATGAGGATAACTTAGCATTAAATAAAAGTGAAAATCGGATTTTTAGGGGCTGATCTGGACCGTTAAATGAATGGGGAATAAATAGACAGCGACATGCATTCAGAATGATGTGGACGGTTTGGCAGCTCAATGCATGGTTTATAATTTTTTTAGAAGCCTAAATTGACCCTAATTACCCTAAACTATTAGGTAATTAATTGGGTAATTAAATGGAGCTGTAAAAAAATTAATTATGATAAGGACAATTGCTGAAAAGTGGACTTTTTTGAGAATACAAAAGTGGACAGCAATATTGAGTCCGATCACATGGCCAGAAAAAGTGATTTTTTGCATTTTTTAAAAATTGGAAAATGCATGGATATTTAGCTTAGGTAATAGGGTATGTAAGTATGCATTTAATTGATGAGAAATTCGTTGAAAAAAAATGGAAAAAGTGGCTGAGGATGGACGTGCAACAGATGGACAGTTTTATGTTGATTTAATGTCTTAGATAAATAACGAATTTATAAATAAGATAAAAATATTTTTAATGGCCCACATGATGCCATGTCAGCAAGGGGAAAGGAATTCATTGGAATTATCATTTTCTGATGTGTAATGTCGGGCCCATTTGCTGGAAAATTCCAGCAATGCATAAAAAGGATGGGGGACGTCCAAGTGTGGGTTGAACACTTAGAAAAAATTTTGGAATTTTGAGCTCTCATCTAAACCAGCAACTCACGACCCCTCTTTCCCCATTTTTCATACTTTAAAACAAGTGAAGAAAACAAGGAAGAAAAGAAAGAATTTAAGTGAAGAAGTTGCCTGAGAAAGAGAGGAGAAGCGGTATTCAACACAAGTAAGTTGTAGGTTTGAGTTTAAGTGATTCTAGTTTAGTTTTTCCAAGTTAATTTATGAACTATGAACCTGATTTGTTGCTGAAATTTAGATGTTGAGTTATGAGGTTTTCATTTGTAAATTTAATGGAATTTTATAGCAAGAGATGTAGTTGAGAGTTAAGAGTATGTAGAGAGTGAATTGTGTGTTATTTAAGCTTGTATATACTAGCTTAATCATGCTGAATTTTTGTGTTTAAGTTGCCATTTAAATTTTTGAATATATTCACATGATAAATCATGATTTATTGATGATCATATCTGAAATTTAGCATATGTTGTGAAATATACAAGGTAAATGAGTTGTGGTAACATTTAAGACCCGAAATTTACTTCTAAATGAAGAAAATGATAAAGGAAATGATTTAAATAAATTATGGATGAAATATAGGGTAAAATACCCTAAATATAAGACACTTTGGACGTGATTAATAGCATCATATAAACTGACTAAATTCGGATTTTGACAGAAGCAAAAAGTGGACGTCCAAATGGTGTAAACGGGTACCCTATACATGTAGGAAATGTTGCTGTTTTGCAACTAAATTATATATGGATCTTAAATAGGAGAAAATATATTGAATTTAGGGTAATAAATCTTGGAAAAATTTCTGAAATTATGGAGACAAAAATCTGTTTACATTAAGGTATCAAAAGAAGCATCTAAAGTGTGAAAAATTGATGGTTAAGTGGCTGTTTTTGCAAATTCGAGAAGGGTAAATTATAAATTCGTAAAAAATCCATAATTAGGCGTCCAATGAAGTAAATATAGTTTCTGAAATTTTGGATGAGTTATTGATTTGAAAACTTTTAAGGAAAGTATGAATTTGACGCGGTTAGACGCATATATGTGAAGCCGAATACATGATAAGATGAGCAACGCAATATGTAAAATATAAAAATGTGAAAATATGTTAAAATTTCATGGAAAAACATAAAATTCATTTCTAAATTGATAATATCTAATTTTGAGATTAATATGTGGGAAATAAATATGAAACATGATTCATAGCTGAGATACGTAAAAGCTCAAAAAGGCATACCCGACTTGAAGATTTAACGGGTTATGAATAATTATAAAAATGGGTTGGAAAACTAAATGAATGCAAGCAAATAGAATTTATATGGAAATTATGTTATTTTGTCATAGGCAAAGGAAAGGAAAAAGTTGACCCGGGAAGCTCTCAGGAACAAGGTAAGCAAGTAAATTCTCTAAATGAATTTTATTTGTTAAAATTTCTTTGAAATATCTGTAAATGATGTCTTTATTGTTTTCTTGATTTAGCAAATGTTATTTGGAATTTATTTCTGAATTTTTAAGGATGGCCATTCCTTAGTCCGCTAGATGTTTACATTGATTTACACAACTGTTTTATAAACTCTGAAAATTTTTGTTGTATGGGAATATGTGTCAAGAATCATGCTAGCATGTCATGAGTAATACATGTGCATAATGCATAAGGTTCACCTCAAAGGAATAAGCGGACCGAATGTCCCCCTTTGGTGTTACCGAGTTGCTAATATAGGCCAAGGGCCGGCGGCGTCTCCTTGTGTGGGAGGAGATGAAGATGGGTGATCGCCTAGCTAGCCTCCATCCTAAGGGAGCATAATGCACGCATTGCATTGTCATTATATATCCCCGAGGGGGTATAAAGTTGCTTTCCATGATGATAAAAAAATAAAAAGAATTTCTGCTCCGCAAGTAGCTGATCACTTGATAAGTGTCTCTACTAAATGGAGGGAAATGCTTTTAGAAAATGTTAAACTTTGCAAAATGCTTTGCCTGAAAACACATGTAAATAATGCTTGCTTATTGAGTGTTACGTTTTTATTTTCCAAACCCATAGACAGGTAAATGAAGAGGTTCGACAAAGGAGCAAATTGAATACTATTTAAGCAAAAAGGAAAAACTCTTGTAGTCCTGACAATATAATAGAAATTATGTTGTATGAATGTAACTAAGTTGTTGCTTTCATATGGAAGACTATGATTATAACATGCAGTGACATCTGATTTAGGAAAATGTTGAAATATTTCTGATTTACTGGCATCTTTGTGTGTTGAGTGGATGGAAGTGACATAGTTATCACTTGAGATATAATTATGAGGAAATAAATTTCTATGAAAATATAATTAAAATGAGTAATTATTCGTTAAAAACCCGTCGTGTGACAGGGCAACAATCCTGATCACGTTTACCAGTCAATACCGATCCCGAGGTAAGGCTTAGGATGTGACGCTCGGGTTGGGGGCGCCACAAAGCTTGGTATCAGAGCATGGACTGGTAAATAGGCGTGGAAAAGTTTAGGTCTAAGGATAAAACTGACATGCATGACTCTAAGAGAATTTTATAGGTCATTATCATGATATAGGATGATGTGTTGCAAAATGATTTGCAATATGTTTTTTTTATTTTATTTTCTCTTCATTTACATATATAACTGATGCAGTTATATACTTGAACAGATGGCTGATAAGGGAAAATGAGTAATGAGTGCAGAGGAACTAAGGAAGGAGATGGAGGAAGAAAAGAAATGAAAAATTGAGGAAAGTGTGAATAGGTGGTTGGATTCACACCCATTTCCATCAGTACCTCTGGGTTTTCCTCCAAAACAGCCCTCCCTACCATGGTATAAATTTGAAGGTGGATATCTTCAGTTTCGATATGGAAAGACTTGGGAGAACATTCGTCAAAGAGAAAAAAAATATGGCTCCTTTTATTGAAGAGGGTCTTGCTCGAGGATTTATAGAGCCCCTTGAAAATACTCCCCGTCCCGGTGAAGTTATGATCCATTTGGATAGAAGTACGGGAAGACTATTTTCAATGGCGGCTCCATTACAATACCTGGAACCAGTGGTAAATGGAGAAGGAAATGGTGATGATAGTGAGAGCAGTAGTGATAGTAGTGACAACAATGGTGGAGGAGGAAACAATCATGCTTGGTCCGATACTAGCTCTATTACAGAGGAACCTACCGAGGTATCGCCTAGGCATAAGCAATATCATTTCTTTGGTAGAAGAGCGGGTAGACGCTGAGTTTTCTTTGTTTTATAAACTTTAATATGTATAATTATGAGATTATGAGACTTTGTTAAGAGGTGTTGTACCTCTATATAGGAATGTGAATGTAAAATATGAGTTTGATGATGTAATATAATGTGTGATGTTAAGAACTAAGGGATATGGAATGTATAATAATATATGTGTGTTAATGTGAATAATATATGAAATATTGTGAATATGGATGGTTATGAATGTTTATAATGTTGATTTTGCAAATACATTTTTAAATTTTATGCTGATAATTTATATTTATGATGATGATGATGATCTAATTTTAAATATGAGTGAAAGATTATATACCTTCACATATTCAGAAAAGCATCATGGTGGAAACAAGATCAGGAAGGAGAACAAATAAAGGAAAGGAAGTGGCTCAGGAGATCCCTAGTCAACATGAGATTGGGGAAACTAGTAGACCAAAAAGGCCAGAATCTGAATCTAGCAGGGAAAGTTTGAGAACTCGACAAAGACGAGAAAATGTAAGTCCCGAACAGAATGTAGGAGAAGGAAGTGAGGCAAGACAGGCACGACTTATAGAAGAAAGGGTAGCGGCAGCAGTTAAAGAGGCAATGCAGCAGGCTACTCGTGATTGGGCAGCGCAGACAGCGGATATTATTCAAGGATTATGGGAAAGGACACAACAAGCCCAGTTGGGCAGTACTGATAAAGATAGAGCCATTCCGACGGCTGGCCCGACCCCCATGGCAACACCCATAGAAAATGAAAATCAGCTACTGGAAGCTGATAGAAAGGTGATTAATGCATTTTTGGCTTAGAGACCCCAAAAATTTGTAGGAGAACCCGATCCGGTTCAAGCTGAACAATGGATAACAGAGATTAAGAAATTATTTAGAATCTCTCCGTGTAATGATCGGCAGAAAGTGTTGTGTGCCACTCATTTGTTAATTAAGGATGCGCATGAGTGGTGGGAAACAATGTTAGTCACGATGCCACAACCAGAAGAGGTATCTTGGCCAACATTTGTTGAAGAGTTCAATAAGGAATATCTTCCCGTTGGATTGCAAAGTCAAAAAGTGATTGAATTTGAAAGGCTTTATCACGGAAGAATGTCTGTTACTGAATACGCAACTAAGTTTAATGCCTTAGTTCGATATGTGCCTTGGATTGCTAATGAGCCAAGTAATAAGGCACAAAGATTCTAGCAAGGACTGAGGCCATATCTCAGAGAAAGCCTCGCTCCCTTGTTAATTAAAGATTATGCTTCATGTCTTGAAAGGGCAAGAGCATTGGAAATTGAGGCATTAAGAACACAGGAATTAAGGTTTGGATAAAAAATGTTTAGTTTTGGAACAAAGGAAGCTGAATCAGGCAAAGAGAGGGGTAAGAAGGGAAATGTAAAGAGAGGAAAAGGAGCTCCAAAGAAAAAGCTCCTGCCTTTCTGCAAAAAACGTCAAAGGCGACATTCAGGCGAATGCCTAAAAGGATCAAATAGGTGTTATAAATGCGGGCAAGTAGGTCATATAGCCAAGGAATGTAGAACGGGGGAAGTGAAGATTGTTAAATGTTATATTTGTGATCAAACAGGACATATCGCTCCAAATTGTCCAAATAAAGCACAAATATCACAAGGTCGTGGAAGACCTACACACCTCAGGATACCGGGAACAGCAAATAAGCAGGGAACTACCGGAAATCCAGTACATGTGCATGCTCTGACACGGACCGAATCTCAGGAGCAGGAAGAGAAGGTGATCACAGGTATGGTTTATATTTTAGAGAGTTCAGCAGTTGCTTTGTTTGATTCTGGTGCAAGTCACTCATTTATAGCATGTCAATTTGTGGCCACCCATGCACTACCGGTAGAGGAAACTAATGAAATAATTCATGTAGAATCCCCTATATATCGGTTAGCCAGTGTTAGTCAAATATGCAAAGCATGCCCAATTAGGATAGGATGATTGATTCTAGAAGCCAACTTGATCCTACTTCCTATGACATAATTTGATGTGATATTGGGTATGGATTGGTTGAGCCAGTGGGGAGCTACCATTGATTGTAAAAATAAGACAGTTCAGCTAGAAAAAGCCACAGAAAGGGAGATAGTCATTGGAAAGTTAAGACAGCCTGAAACTACTACCATATTAATATCATTTATGAAAGCGGTCAAGATGATTCGTCAAAGATGTCAAGCTTATCTGGTATCAGTTAATGTGGAGAAAGGCATGGAGTTAGAAATAAATCAAATTCCGGTGGTTAAGGAATTTCCTGATGTATTTCCAAAGGAACTGACCATGTTACCTCCGCAAAGGGAAATGGATATGACTATTGATATCATACCAGGTACAACTCCAATTTCAAAAGCCCCATATAGAATGGCACCGGCTGAAATGAATGAGCTGAGAACTCAAATACAGGAACTGTTAGATAAAAGTTTTATCAGACCTAGTGTATCACCATGGGGAGCTCCAGTATTATTTGTGAGGAAAAAGGATGGAAGTTTGAGATTATGTATTGATTATCGGGAATTAAATAAGGTCACAGTGAAAAATAAATACCCATTGCCTAGAATTGATGATTTATTTGATCAGTTACAAGGAGCTACCACTTTCTCTAAAATTGATTTTCAGTCTGGGTATCATCAGTTGAGAATATGTCCAACCGATGTTCACAAAACAGCTTTTCGAACTAGGTATGGACATTATGAATTTTTAGTGATGCCATTTGGGCTCACTAATGCCCCTGCTGTATTCATGGACATGATGAATAGGGTGTTTAGGGATTATCTTGATCAATTTGTGGTGGTTTTTATTGATGATGTTCTGATTTACTTAAAGACAGAGAAAGAACTTGAATTTCATTTGCGTAAGGTATTAGAAAGGTTAAGAAGAGAGAAATTGTATGCTAAGCTAAAGAAGTGTGAATTTTGGCTGAAACAAGTAGGATTTCTGGGTCACATAATAACAGAACATGAAATTCAAGTTGATCCTCAAAAGATTGAGGCAATTTTAAAATGGCAAAGGCCAACGACCATTACAGAAATTCGCAGTTTTCTTGGCTTAGCAGGGTATTACAAAAGATTTGTTGAAGGATTTTCTCAGTTATCAGCTCCGTTAACAAAATTAACTCGCAAAGGAGTCAAATATGTATGGTCTGAGGAATGTGAGCACAGTTTTCAGGAGTTAAAGCAGCGGTTAGTGGAAGCACCAATCTTAACTTTACCTGAAGGAAATGATGGTTTTGTGGTATACAGTGATGCTTCCAGAAAAGGCTTGGGTTGTGTGTTAATGCAGAAGGGTAAGGTGATAGCCTATGCGTCACGACAGTTGAAGCCCAATGAGGTTAACTACCCCACTCATGATTTAGAATTGGCAGCAGTGGTGTTTGCCTTAAAAATATGGAGACATTACCTGTATGGTACCAGGTGTGAAATTTATACAGATCATAAGAGCCTTAAGTATATTTTCACACAAAAGGAGTTGAATATGTGACAAAGGAGATGGCTAGAATTATTAAAAGATTATGATTTGGAGATATTATACCATCCAAGAAAGGCAAATGTAGTAGCCGACACATTGAGCAGAAATGTCAGTATGGCGCATCTTATCACAAAGCAGGAAGGTTTGCTTCAGGAAATCAGACAGTTAGAATTGATTGTATATCCCCCTGGTGTTCAAACAAGGTTATCACAAATTTACATACAATCGTCTTTGTTTGATCAAATTAAAACTGCACAGCAACAAGATGCACATCTATATGCTCATGTAGAGAAAATGAAGAGAAAAGGATTGACAGAATTTTCTATGGATGAGCAAGGTATGTGTCGATATAAGGGTCGGTTATGCATACCTAATTCAGCTGAGTTGAAGGAGCAAATTCTTAAGGAAGCACATTTTTCCCCCTTTTCCATTCATCCAGGAGGCACTAAAATGTATCAGGATCTCAAGAAAGCATATTGGTGGAATAATATGAAAAGAGATATCGCTGAATATGTGGCTAAGTGCATAACTTGCCAAAGAGTGAAAGCTGATCATCAAAAGGTATCAGGAAAACTACAATCTTTGGAAGTTCCCGAGTGGAAATGGAATGATATCACTATGGATTTCATTGAAGGACTACCAAAGACTCAACTTGGGAATGATTCTATATGGGTAATCGTTGATCGATTGTCTAAAGTTGCTCATTTTATACCCATAAAAAAGACATATACAGTTGAAAGGTTAGCCAAAGTCTACTATAAAGAAATAGTACGACTACATGGAGTGCCTAAATCAATAATTTCCGATCGAGACACAACATTCACATCTCGGTTCTGGAAGAGTTTACATGAAACCCTAGGCACCCAACTCAAGTTCAGCACCGCATTTCATCTCCAGACAAATGGTCAGACAGAGCGAGTCAATCAGATCATCGAGGATATGCTTCGTATGTGTACCCTAGAATTTGGCGGTTCATGGGATGAATATGTATCTATAGCTGAATTTGCGTATAATAACAACTATCAGGCTAGTATTCAAATGGCTCCATTTGAGGCGTTGTATGGACATCGATGTCGAACACCGTTGAACTGGGATGAAGTTGGAGAAAAGAAGTTAGCCCCAGATTTGTCTCAAAAAATGGCAGACAAAGTACAAGTTATTCGCCAATGCATACTCACAGCCCAGAGTCGATAGAAAAGTTATACAGATTGTAAAAGAAAAGATCTGAATATTCAAGTCGGCGAACATGTATTCATCAAAGTCACTCCATTCAAAGGGGTTACGAGATTCCGGAAAAGAGGTAAGTTGAATCCCAGGTATATTGGGCCATTTGAAGTATTGGAGAAAGTTGGAAAATTGGCTTATAGGATTGCTTTACCTCCAGCACTAGCTTTAGTGCACAATATTTTTCATATTTCTATGCTTAGGAAATATGTAGCAGATTCGACCCGTGTACTGGTAGCAGAAAGTCTACCAATCCAAGACCATTTGAATTATGAGGAAAGGCCGATTAAAATTTTGGATCATAAAATACAGAAGCTTTGGAATAGGGAAATAGAATATGTAAAAATTCAATGGAATAGATATTCCGAAGGCGAAGCTACATGGGAATTAAGAGAAGAAGTGGAAAGGAAATACCCCCATTTATTTAAAGAATAGTCGGTTTCGGGACGAAACCTATTATAAGGGGGGGAGGATTGTGAAACCCTAGCTTGTATAGGAGTCATGTAAATAATATTAGATGAACTATGTATGAATGATGTATTTATATTGAGGTGGTTGTAATTTTTTAAGATTATATTGAAGTAAAGGAAGCTTTAAGAAAAATGAAAACAGGAAAAGCTTTAGGCCCAAATAATATACCAATTGAGGCATGGAAGTGCATGGGAGATGTAGGTGCAACATGGTTAACAATTTTTTTTAATAAGATTATAAAAACGAAGTTAATGCCAAGTGAATGGAGGAAAAGCATTATAGTTCCAATTTATAAAAATAAGGGAGATATTCAAAATTGTGCAAATTATCGTGGAATAAAATTAATGAGTCATACTATGAAATTATGGGAAAGAGTAATTGAACATAGACTAAGACGGGAAACTAATATATCTGAAAATCAATTTGGTTTTATGCCAGGAAGATCAACTATTGAAGCTATTTTCTTACTTAGACAACTATTTGAAAAGTATAGGGAGAAGAAAAAGAACTTATACATGATTTTTATTGATTTAGAAAAAGCTTATGATCGAGTACCAAGGAAGTTAATATGGCAAGTGATGAGAAAAAAAGGAATTAATGACAGATACATTGATATTATTAAAGATATGTATGAGGGGGCTGTTACAAATGTGAGAACCATTAGTGGAGATACTAATGTCTTCCCAGTTAAAATAGGTTTACATCAAGGCTCAACCTTGAGTCCTTACCTTTTTACCTTAGTAATAGATGAAATTACTAGACATCTCCAAGAAGAAGTACCTTGGTGTTGTTATTTGCAGATGACATTGTTCTAATAGATGAAACTAAAGAAGGACTAAATTTAAAATTGAATAGATGGGTAGATGCTTTAGAATCTAATGGTTTTAGAATTAGTCGCACAAAAACTGAATATATGAAATGCAATTTTAATAATAGTGAGAACCCGGATGAGGAACCAATTAAGATTTTAGATCAAGCAGTAACAAGAACTAATCACTTTCGGTACTTAGGATCAATAGTTCAAGAGAACGGAGAAATCGAGAAAGATATAATACATAGAATTCAAGCAGGATGGAAGAAATGGAGAAGTGCGTCAGGAATTTTATGTGACCGTCAAGTCCTAGTCAAATTAAAAGGAAAATTTTATAAGACTGCGATTACACCTGCTATGCTTTATGGGGCAGAATGTTGGGCAGTTAAAGAGCAACATATACAAAAAATGAGCGTAGCAGAAATGAGAATGTTAAGGTGGATGAGTGGTAAAACAAGAAAAGATAAAATTAGGAATGAAATAATTCGAGAAAACTTAAAAGTGAGACCAATTTATGATAAAATGAGAGAAAATAGATTAAGATGGTTTGGTCATGTAAAAAGGAGGCCTGAAGTCGCACCGGTTAGGAAAACAGAGTTTATCCAAGTAGAAGGTGGTAGGAGAATAGAGGAAGACCCAAAAAAACATGGATGGAAGTAATTAAACAAGATTTTAAAAAATTACAAATTACTGAAAATTTAGTCTTAAATCGCCAAGAATGGCGTAACAGAATCCATGCAGCCGACCCCACATAGGTGGGAAATGGCTTATGATGATGATGATGATGATGATGATGGTAGCCAGGCTATTTATGTGAATGGTTGTTTAAATTTACCAATTAAAGATAATGTAGGTTATTATGATTGAAATATCATATTAAGGATGAATAAATAATTAGTATGCTAAGGAAAATTTGATTTCATTTTTAAATATGATCAATGTCTATTAGGAGGTTAATTATGGAGACAAGTTGAGAAAATATTGAAAAATTCATAACTTGGTGATCTTAAATCGGATTGAGGTGAAATTTGAGGGGGAAGCATATAATTACATTCTTAATCTCATGGAATAGTTATATTATGAAAATTTTGAAGAAAATTGATCATCACCGTTCAAAGCTTAAAATAGCCATAACTTGGGCTAGAAAGATCAAATTAAGGTGAAATTTGAAATGAAAGGATAAAATTATGAAATCAAGGTTTTGGAAGGATTTTATCATTCAAATGATTAAGGGACTAATCTTGCACGAAATTAGCATGAGATATTTGACTTTTCAAATCTTAAAGTAAATAGCATTTGTGATGAAATGGAATAAAATAAATAGATAGAAAAAGACAAATTTGAGGTGTCGAGAGAGGGTAAATTGTAGGGTATTATGTTAATTAATAAAAATAAGAAAATCCCTGCAATTATCTTCTAATTAAATGCATAATTAATGGGTCAAAATGAAAAATGGAAAAAGGGGCTGGCTATGGACGTCCAAGCAGCTATATGGGTGGATTTTTGGAATTTTTATATATAAAATATATGCTTAAATTCAACAGGGAATTAATGAGGAAACTTAGCATTAAATAAAAGTGAAAATCGGATTTTTAGGGGCTGATCTGGACCGTTAAATGAATGGGGAATAAATGGACAGCGACATGCATTCAGAATGATGTGGACGGTTTGGCAGCTCAATGCATGGTTTATAATTTTTTTAGAAGCCTAAATTGACCCTAATTACCCTAAACTATTAGGTAATTAATTGGGTAATTAAATGGAGCTGTAAAAAAATTAATTATGATAAGGACAATTGCTGAAAAGTGGACTTTTTTGAGAATCAAAAAGTGGACAGCAATATTGAGTCCGATCACATGGCCAGAAAAAGTGATTTTTTGCATTTTTTAAAAATTGGAAAATGCATGGATATTTAGCTTAGGTAATAGGGTATGTAAGTATGCATTTAATGGATGAGAAATTCGTTGAAAAAAAATGGAAAAAGTGGCTGAGGATGGACGTGCAACAGATGGACAGTTTTATGTTGATTTAATGTCTTAGATAAATAACGAATTTATAAATAAGATAAAAATATTTTTAATGGCCCACATGATGCCATGTCAGCAAGGGGATAGGAATGCATTGGAATTATCATTTTCTAATGTGGAATGTGGGGCCCGTTTGCTGGAAATTCCAGCAATGCATAAAAAGGATGGGGGACGTCCAAGTGTGGGTTGAACACTTAGAAAAAACTTTGGAATTTTGAGCTCCCATCTAAACCAGCAACTCACGACCCCTCTTTCCCCATTTTTCATACTTTAAAACAAGTGAAGAAAACAAGGAAGAAAAGAAAGAATTTAAGTGAAGAAGTTGCCTGAGAAAGAGAGGAGAAGCGGTATTCAACACAAGTAAGTTGTAGGTTTGAGTTTAAGTGATTCTAGTTTAGTTTTTCCAAGTTAATTTATGAACTATGAACATGATTTGTAGCTGAAATTTAGATGTTGAGTTATGAGTTTTTCATTTGTAAATTTAATGGAATTTTATAGCAAGAGATGTAGTTGAGAGTTAAGAGTATGTAGAGAGTGAATTGTGTGTTATTTAAGCTTGTATATACTAGCTTAATCATGCTGAATTTTTGTGTTTAAGTTGCCATTTAAATTTTTGAATATATTCACATGATAAATCATGATTTAGTGATGATCATATTTGAAATTTAGCATATGTTGTGAAATATAGAAGGTAAATGAATTGTGGTAACATTTAAGACCCGAAATTTACTTCTAAATGAAGAAAATGATAAAGGAAATGATTTAAATAAATTATGGATGAAATATAGGGTAAAATACCCTAAATATAAGACACTTTGGACTTGATTAATAGCATCATATAAACTGACTAAATTCAGATTTTAACAGATGCAAAAAGTGGACGTCCAAATGGTGTAAACGGGTACCCTATACATGTAGGAAATGTTGCTGTTTTGCAACTAAATTATATATGGATCTTAAATAGGAGAAAATACATTGAATTTAGGGTAAGAAATCTTGGAAAAATTTATGAAATTATGGAGACAAAAATCTGTTTACATTAAGGTATCAAAAGAAGCATCTAAAGTGTGAAAAATTGATGGTTAAATGGCTGTTTTTGCAAATTCGAGAAGGGTAAATTATAAATTCGTAAAAATGCCATAATTAGGCGTAAAATGAAGTAAATATACTTGCTGAAATTGTGGATTAGTTATTGATTTGAAAAACTTTAAGGAAAGTATGAATTTGACGCGGTTAGACGCATATATGTGAAGCCAAATACATGATAAGATGATCAACGCAATATGTAAAATATAAAAATGTGAAAATATGTTAAAATTTCATGGAAAAACATAAAATGCATTGCTAAATTTATAATCTCTAATTTTGAGATTAATATGTGGGAAATAAATATGAAACATGATTCATAGCTGAGATACGTAAAAGCTCAAAAGAGGCATACCCGAAATGAAGATTTAACGGGTTATGAATAATTATAAAAATGGGTTGGAAAACTAAATGAATGCAAGCAAATAGAATTTACATGGAAATTATGTTATTTTGTCATAGGCAAAGGAAAGGAAAAATTTGACCCGGGAAGCTCTCAGGAACAAGGTAAGCAAGTAAATTCTCTACATGAATTTTATTTGTTAAAATTTCTTTGAAATATCTGTAAATGATGTCTTTATTGTTTTCTTGATTTAGAAAATGTTATTTGGAATTTATTTCTGAATTTTTAAGGATGGCCATTCCTTAGTCCGCTAGATATTTACATTGATTTACACAACTGTTTTATAAACTCTGAAAATTTCTGTTGTATGGGAATATGTGTCAAGAATCATGCTAGCATGTCATGAGTAATACATGTGCATAATGCATAAGGTTCACCTGAAAGGAATAAGCGGACCGAATGTCCCCCTTTGGTGTTACCGAGTCGCTAATATAGGCCAAGGGCCGGCGGTGTCTCCTTGTGTGGGAGGAGATGAAGATGGGTGATCGCCTAGCTAGCCTCCATCCTAAGGGAGCATAATGCACGCATTGCATTGTCATTATATATCTCTGAGGGGGTATAAAGTTGTTTTCCATGATGATAAAAAAATAAAAAGAATTTCTGCTCCGCAAGTAACTGATCACTTGATAAGTGTCTCTACTAAATGGAGGAAAACGCTTTTAGAAAATGTTAAACTTTGCAAAATGCTTTGCCTGAAAACATATGTAAATAATGCTTGCTTATTGAATGTTCAACTCACGTTTTTATTTTCCAAACCCATAGACAGGTAAATGAAGAGGTTCGACAAAGGAGCAAATTGAATACTATTTAAGCAAAAAGGAAAAAATCTTGTAGTCCTGACGATATAATAGAAATTATGTTGAATGAATGTAACTAAGTTGTTGTTTTCATATGGAAGACTATGATTATAACATGCAGTGACATCTGATTTAGGAAAATATTGAAATATTTCTGATTTACTAGCATCTTTGTGTGTTGAGTGGATGGAAGTGACATAGTTATCACTTGAGATATAATTATGAGGAAATAAATTTCTATGAAAATATAATTAAAATGAGTAATTATTCGTTAAAAACCCGTCGTGTGACAGGACAACAATCCTGATCACGTTTACCAGTCAATACCGATCCCGAGGTAAGGCTTAGGATGTGACGCTCGGGTTGGGGGCGCCACACAGGAAGTAGTCGTGGTCGCCCGGTTCCCGAGCCTACCCGAGATCGATCCCTATTTTGGAGAATTCGTGCGAGCCGAACCCACCGTTCAGGCTCTCTCCTCTTTTTACTCATTGGCCCACATCCGACCCATTCCACCCACCTATTCTCCCTCCTACATAATCACCGCTTTCTAATTTTACAAATCCCAATTCCCCTATCTTCTTTTTGTTTCATTGAAAAAAAGGGCGAGAGAGATTTGAGAGGGGTGTTCTAGGTTTTAGGACTTTGATTGTTTTTTGGGTTTGGGTAGCATGTATCATATAGGTCATTTTCTTTTTGAATCATACTGTATGCAATGATTGAATATATGATATGAATTTGTTTTCTATTTGGGCAAATTGTTGTTGTGTTTAGAATGTAATGTTGAATGATTGTATGTACTTGGCATGAAGTTGTGTGAGCATGGAATGTCTCTTGTTTCATTTGTACATATTGTTAAAATAGAATGCAATGATATGCAATTCTTGTGTAAACAAAACAACATAACTATTCTAAATGCCAAAACAAATATAACATATCATTTTTGAAAGAAAATGAAAGGTATATCTCAAATTGGTTTTGTCAATCATCAAAAAGGAAGAAATTGTCGGAATTCAAGGAAAATTATGCACAATCCATATTTTGATGATTAACAACTTAATTTGAGAATTAATCGGGTACTAATATGGTTGCTAAGCGTTGTTAAAGGTTAAAAACTCAAGTTTCAGAACATAGCAGACCAAGTCGCAGTCCCAAGTCGACTTAGCCATCGACTTAGGTGAAGTCGATTCCCAAGTCGACTCAAGAAACGACTTCAAATGTATTAAAAGTTCCAGCGTTAAAATTGGGCTCGGAGAACAGGTGAAGTAGCAGTCGAAGTCGACTCCAACTGCGACTTAGGTGAAGTCGCAAACCTAAGTCGACTCCAGAAACGACTTCAAATGCGTTAAATGTTCCAAAGTTGAAATTGGGCTCAGAGACAGGTGAAGTCGCAGTTAAAGTCGACTCCACTTGCGGCTTAAGTGAAGTCGCAGACCTAAGTCGACTCCATATACGACTTGAGTCCTAACATACAGAAGACTTCGAATCTCAAGGTCAAGTCGCATTTCCAAGTCGACTCCGCAATGTGACTTGAGTGAAGTTGAAGTCCAAGTCGACCCAAGCAATCGACTCAAGCAAATAGCTATGTTAGAATCCTTCAATGTTGAAATATTATTAAATATGTTCGCAATCTCATTGCAAGTGCACGGGTCGTAGATTGTAGTATATAAATTATCGATCCTCAGGGAATTTAGGACTATAAATTTTTCTTTTAAACACTTTTATATCGGATATGAGGAGAATAAAATGAAATAGAAAAGTGGGAAGTGAATATAGTAAATAAAATGAAAAATAAATAGAAAAATAGGAAGAGAAAATTGAAAATCATAATGAGTAGAGAAAATGAGAGTGCGAGTATCTAGGGTCTAGGATTTCACATGCGTCTTTTGCAACGAGTAGGGGTATAATTATTTAATCTGAATATTGTTTGTTAAAGGAGAACAAATCCTAATTTATCCTTGAACCTTTTCTCGAAACCTACAATGAGTACCCTAATTTTCTTAACCACCTATTCTCATGGGATTAAGTTAATTAGAATCCATTAAATTCTGTGGTTTGTTCATGGAATTCCTCAAGGTCATCATGTCTATTCTCATGGTCTTAGATTTCCAGGTTTAATATATTGATTGTCGTATATTAGGTTTCCACCTCTCGATTTCATCGCCTAATATAAGGAATTATGCCAAAGTACGGGCCCATGTACAAAGCAAGCATTAAAATCATAAAATATTAAATTAACAACAATTTCCACCATAAATAAATTAAAAACTCACACCACGCTACATTATACGCATGCTACATCCTAAACCCTAGATTTAGAGTTTAGCCAAGCATGTTTAAGTCCAAAATAAAATTAAAATCCAAATCCATCTTAAACAAGACAATTAAAATTAAAAAGGGAAAAGATAGGAAAACTTATTGGTTTGAAGCTTCGATGGTGTGTCGGCCGCTCCATGCAACTCGCCGGTCCGCCTCTTGCCCGTGCTTTCTACCTCCTTGCTCTCTCTCTTTCTCTCTCAAATTTCTGCCCGTTATTTTCTCTCTGGAATTCCCGCTGGAATTTTTCTGTTGCTGCTCGTTGGATTTCTCTTCCCCAAATTCTACCGTCCTTTTATAGCCAACCCTAAGTGCGTATAGGTGGGGCCCATCTTTCTATCGCAATCCCAATTGCGTTGCACCTACCTGCGTAAATCAGCTGAAAAGAAAATTTGGACGTTGCTGACATGGAATAGACGGTGGGTACATCAGTTGATTTTGGGCGTCCCATGCTGGAAAAATTGGAGGGCGCTGATAATTTCCGCCCTTTGATTTTCTTCTTGGATTAATGTATGGACAACATGATGGACGGTGCATGAACTTAGGATGGCTGAAAATTTCTGGATTGGCTGATCAATGCTCTGCTTTTTACGGTGGAGATATTGCTGAAAATGGATAGCTGGATGGGACGTTGCTGCTGGATTAAATGGACGGTGCTGCATTAAAAATCCAGGAGGTTGCTAATTGCTTGGACGGTCTGGATGAATGGTTGAACGTGATCTGCTTTGTGGGGCCCACCAAAGATTGCTTTGAGCATATTCTGGTCATTGATTAAATGGACGGTGAGGTGTACTGGATGTTAGATTGGTTGCTGAAAGAAAATCTGGACCGTTGATTGGTGTGCACAGCTTGGACAAGAAAGATTTGCTGGTATTGAATCAATGGCCTGGAAATAGGCATTTGGGCGGTGTGGATTTGGATGGTGAAGATTTTTGGGAAATTGTATGTCTTGATCATAGCTTAGAAAATCTGATGGGCAGTTTGAAATTGCGCAAAGATAATGGATGGTTGCTGAATGGTTTGGATCATGATTTCTGGTTGTGGATAGCCGCATGTGATGGAATGGATCTACATGGATTAGAGGCTGTGGACAGATTTTTGAACGGTGCTAATTGGCTGCAAAATTGACTTTTATTTACTCGATAACGACCTGGATTTCTTGTGGAGAATTGACAATGAACGGTGCTGATTTATGTGGGGCCCACTTGCTGAAATTGCAAACCTGCATAAAAAATATTTAAATCATTAATTCATCAAAATCATTAGTGGGTTATCACTATAAAAATTATTTCAAGCCCGTTTAATTTCATGGCAATAATTAAAAAATGTAATTTCAAGCCATAAGATTACAAAAATTATTTAAATAACTTGAAATTAATATTTAATACCCAAATGTTGCAAAACCACATTTTAGAGAAAATTTCATATTAAACTCAATTAATTACCCACCAAATTGGTATAAAATGTCCACAAAATATGTTATTAATTTCTACTTATTAATTTTCCACTTCTAATTTTGAAAGAAAATAAAATTAGTTCCTCGGTATATCAGTTTCATCAAGTGATTCAGGACAAAAATCCAAGAATTTTCAACAAGTACATGTTCAAAAAAAAATTTAATATCTCATTAAGGTTATACTTTTCCTGACTCAAAGATTTTGAAATTCTAAGTATGATTTGCTTTAAAGACATACAAGAGTTCAAAGTGGGGTATAATATCACATTTTATGCAAGAATTACCCAAATTTTTCAAATTTTTTTTTATTTTTTCAAAATGTGATAAAAATTATAATCATGATAAAAATATAATCATCAGGGTAGTGAAAAAAATATTTAGAGAAAATTAATGCAACGCATTCACCCGCACACTTAAAATTGACAATGTCCTCAATGTAAATCATGCCATCAAAATAAAGGGAGTAATTGTAAAAATGTGAGATGTTAACTTCTCTGTTTTGGCGAGTTGAACCGAATTTTCATCCATGGTGCTTCCTTCCAAGTAAGCTGTGAAAAGTAACTAATCAAACTCCAAATTAAAAAGTATCAAAATTCTAAAAGAAACTAAAAGAAAAAATAAAACTAAAACTTCCCTAAAAGAAAAAAAAATTTCGGGTTGCCTCCAGAAAGCACTTGGTTTAAAATTGTCAGCCCGACTATAGTTTGATCATCTGATGTTAACAACTCCAACTTTTGCATTTCCATGATTCTTTTTCTTGCCTTCAGATTTTCTCGCATTTGTCGTTCTTTGAATTGGCCTTTATATTTGCTTGAGAACTTTTCCTGCCAATGAACTACTGCAATTAGTTTTAAAAGAACGACAAGAAGGAGAATGAATAGTTACCAGTTTGTCAGCTTTTCTCTTTTGTTCATCAGATTTTTGTTGTTTTGATCTTCCGCTTTCAGATGTTGCCACAGATTTAGCAACTTGTTGATTTAGGTCTTCCACAGCTTCTCCTTTACTTATGGGCATCTGAGTTAGGTTGCTTGAAGTTCCTTTGTTCGTTGACTCATTGGCCACGTCAACCCGTAAACAAGAGTTATCGAGAGAGGGGTTATTCATGGTCGAGAAGAGGTTGAATTCTATTTTCTCATCTCCAACTGTCAGAGAAAGTTGACCATTCTTGACATGATGATGGCTCCAGCAATGGCTAAGAAAGGTCGTCCAAGAATGATTGGAATTTGGCAATCCTCTTCCATGTCGAGGACTATAAAGTCGATTGGGATAAACAACTTACCGACTTTTAAAGGAACATCTTCAAGAATGCTAACTGGAAATTTGATTGATCGATTGGCCAGTTGGAGAGACATAGAAGTTGGTTTTGGATCGTCAATATTCAACTTTTTACAGATGGAGAGAGGGATCAGACTTACACTGGCTCTGAGATCATATAGCGTCTTGCTAATTTGGAAATTCCCAAAAGCACAAGGAATAGAGAAGCTCCCAGGATCCTTTAGCTTTTCAGGTAGCTTGTTCTGTAAGATGGCGTTGCACTCCTCAATAAATGCAATGGTTCCATGCTCCTCGAGCTTTCTTTTATTCGACAGCATCTCTTTTAGGAATTTTGCATAAGTTGTCATCTGAGAGATCATGTCAAGAAATGGCACGCTAATTGATAGGTTCTTGACTATTGAAATAAATTTCTTGAACTGCTTTGGAAGTTTTGCCTGTCTTTGCCTTTGAGGGAAAGGAAGAGGAGGCTTGTAAGGAGGTGGTGGGACGTATGACTTCTCCACCACTGGTTTGGGTTGTGGCTCATCTTCTTGCTTTTGTTCCTGCTCGACCTCCTTTTCAGTGTTAATTTGAAGTGGTTGAGGTGGGTCGAGCTGCTTCCACTTCGATAGGTAACTGCCTGCACTTGTTCCCTAGGATTTACTTCAGGTTGACTAGGGAGTTTGCCCTGGTCTTTATGAGATGAGGTAGTGGCATGTTGGGCAATTTGGTTTTCAAGCAATTTAATATGGGTTTTCATTTGGCCCATTTCTTCAAGTAGTTTGTCAATCAAGGGATCAGAGGATTATGCTTGAGGTGGTGCAGGTAGCGCGGGCTGAGTTTGGTATTGTTTTGGGTATTTGACTGGTTTGCCTAAGAGAAATTGGGGTGGTTCCTCCATCCAGAGTTGTAAGTATTTGAGTAAGAGTTATTATAAATGCGAGTATCATACTGGTTGTTGAATGCATTGGCCTGCTCGCTTCTGGTGTCCTAGATGGCATAACTACATCAGACGTGTAGTGTGAATCTCCACAGATCTCACATGAAATTTGTCGAGAAAAAGATGCATTTCAGTCTGTGGGTTTTTGCTTCTTTTGCTGCAAAAGTTGATCAATTTTAGCATGAAGAGAATTTATAGACTCGATATCATATACATTACCTCGCCGAGAGGGTCCTCAGACGTCGCCGTATTGAGAATCATAAAGAGCCAAGTCATCGAGGAGTTCGAGAGCCTCCTCGTCAGTCAGTCGCATGAATCAGCCACCAGCGGCTGAATTGACAATGCTTCGGCTAGGTCGATCGAGTCCATTGAAGAAATTTTCGATAACGTAGCCTTGCAAGATGCTATGATGTGAAACCCTGATTTTAGGAACGTGAATGAAACCCTAGAGTTATAAACCCTAGGTAATGTAATGATATTTATATGAAATATATATTAATGACATTTTGCAATATATAGCATTGGAGGATTAAATAACTAATTATGGAATGTTAATTCAGATGAATAGTAACGTGAATAGCGAAACATGAATAGTAAATGTGGGATTAAGGAATATATTAAGTTAATCACTTTGGATTAACTTAATCATAAAAGATAAAAAAGGAAGCTTCCCACTAATGGACAAAAGTGCTTTTTGGATTAAAATATTAATTTTCAGATTTTTATAGATTTTTGTATAGAAAACATAGAAAAATTCATATTTTTGCAATCCGGACATCGGATTAAGGTGAAATTTTTACAGATGGCCAAAGTATTACGTTGAACATGATGAGTGGTCCAAGATTGATCAAAAATCATAAATCAAGGGTCAAAATTAAACGTCATTTGAAGATCAAAAAATAGCTTTACTTTATCATTAAATTAGGATTGACTTTTGATTAGTTTTAATTAATTAAAATCAGCACAAGGCTCGAGGAGGGCAGGGGCATGGGATTTGGAGCCAAAATCATCCTTATCAAGTGATCAAGGGTTGAGATGAAACTAGCTTTAAAAAATCATTTTAAATAAATCAAAATCATTAAATAAATAGGCAGCTAAGGTGGAGACGTGAACAATAGCTAGGGAGGCTGCACTTGGCTCAAGAAAATTGCATGGATTTTGAAAAAAAAATAATTGGAATTTATCCCATGGAGCAAGAGAGGGTAAAATGCAAATAGATAAAAAATGGAATGCTATAAATAGGGGCATGGGAGGACATCCAAGGCACTCCAAACCCAGATCAAAGTGAACAAAATTCAGGCATTCCTAAACCCTCACATGTTCAAGCCAAGAAGGAGAAGGAGGAGAGAAGGAAAGAGAAAGAAAGTAAGAAGGAAAGGAGGAGTTCTTCACTTGAGGTAAGTAAACTCTTTCCAAATTTCTTTTGGATGTTAATTAGGGAAAAACGATGCTTAGATAATGCCTAAGCATGAGAAAATAAGTATAGTTATAATGCCCTAATGGAATTATGCCTAAACATCGAAAATTTGGAGTAAAGATAGAGCATCGGGAAAATCATGTATAAAATGTGCAAATAATGCTCCAATATTGCTAAATGATGATTTGGAATGAATGTTTATGATAATTACAATGTTGAAATAATTATATATTAATTTCATGATTTTTGAATTTATGGATTATGCTTAAGTGAAATTATGTTGATTTTTAGTATTTGGAGAAAATGATTTATTTAGCCAAGTTAATGATGATGAATTCAAAATTTGTGAATTTTTTCATGATATACTAACTAAGAGCTATATCATGGTATTTTTTATTGTTGAAAAAGGTCAATTTTTGGAACCCATGAACAATACCCAACTCGCTCTGAACAGTAACCCGGATGAACAGTAATCGTGAACAGTACCATGAACAGTAACCCGGATGAACAGTAATCGTGAACAGTACCTTGAACAGTAACCATGAACAGTAAATAGTATAAATTAAGTAAAGTTAAGATTGATATTAGTTTTATAAAGCATTAGGGTAGAAAACTCATAGGGAGTAGAAACCTAATAACTTTTAGGTTTAACCTCTATAGGAAGTATGGAAGGTCATAAATGATTATGACGCATATATGATAAAGTGTAAAATATCATTTTCACTTGTATAGGAAAAGGAAAAGAAATGATAAAGGAGTCAGATTAAAGCAAAGCAAAGGTAAGCAAAAAAACTTTTTGAAAATAATTTTATATGTTTTTATATCGCAACTATGAAAAATGTCGGAGTTGCTTTATCATAAGCAAATCCTTATGAAAATGAGGAGAAATGTAGCAATGGTTGCATTATGAAGGAGAAAGGAAAATTTTGATTTTCAAAATAATATTTGGTTTTATCGAGCGAATTTGAAATGATTTATTAAAATGTTTTGAAAGGGATTTAAGGAAGGTCAACCGATAATCGATTTGAATGACGACTTTTTTTAAAAAAGTAATGACCAAAGGATCATACAAGCTTACCTTCATATAGAAGTAACCCATGTGGCATGTGGACAAAGAATATGATATCGTATGAAAAATGAATTATGTGTTTGTATATCCTTTGTTCATGGAAAACCCAGAAATGGGAAGAAAAATGTTTACAAAGTCTTTTGTTTTCAAATATTAAAATGTTTTTCAAAATTGTTTTACCGATCAAAAATTATTTATAAACATTTTAGCAATGTTTCGAATTTACTATTTCCCAAACGTTTCCTTCAAATATTTCAAATGATTTAGAAATGTGTTATTTAAATGTTTATAAAATTATTTAAGGTTGACCATCCTTACAAAATATTTTTATTAACTTGTTAACTTGGGCTATGCTAAGTTTCAAGTTATAAAAGGAAATACAGGCCAAGGTCTGTACTATTTTGAAATGACATGCTAGCATTAAGTTTTGAAAAGAAAAAGTCACAGACTTGGGTCTGTGGAGTTTTATAAAAGTATGCTAGCATAAGAATGTGAAGAAAGGAATGTGCACATGAGTTATTGTGGAACCCCAAATTTGAGAACCATGTATGAAACCCTAAGGTCATGAACTCCGAGTTATTATTTTTTTTAAATATATAATTTTGTAATATATGGAGTTGAAGGACCGAATATTAATTTAATAAATAGTAAACATAAATAGTAATCATGTGATTAAGATAAAGTAATAAGTTAATCACTTTGAATTAACTTAATCACGAAAAGACCAAATTACAATTTTACAAAAGTGAGATTAAATTGTAAATTTAGAAAAGATAATTGATTGGTAATTTTGACAAGAATGGAGACAAAAAGGGGACTTAATGAGAATTTACAAAGGTTACATTTGAAATTTATAAGAAAATAGAGGGTAATTTATGATTTCATAAATATTAGATATGAAAATAAATTTTTACAAATTTTTCGGAAAGAAATTTTAAAATTCTGAATTATACAAATTGAAACTGTTTAAATTTACGGACCTTATGAAAAAATAAAAATAAATAGAAAATTTTTGGCTAATTAGGGGCTCTAATTAAGGGCTTATATTCATCCTTACTGTTTTGATTAGATCTAAACATGCATAACTCAGAATTACATAAAAATTTAATAGGAAGTACTAAATTATGTGCTCTCTAATCTAGACGGATCAGATTATGAAAAATAGTTGACTAAATTGTTAAACTTGAATGTATTAAAAAGCATGCCAAAGGTAATAAATTCCACTGCCATGTACACGTTGATATTTTAAATTTTTTTATATAATTGTTTATTTAATTAATATCTTGATGTATATAAGATTTTTTGAGATGAAACTTTTGGAGCAAGCCTATTTTAATATACCCTACATAATGAATGGATTAAATTTTACAAAATATGTCTACAATTGTTTAAAATGAAATTTTATGCCAAAATATGATTTTAATTAAATTAAAATATGTACTTAGCTCCAATTGAGGTGAAATTTTATGGGTAATCCTATTTTAACATGCTCAATTTAATGAAGGAATGAAATTTTGGAAAACATGTCTCCAAAATTTTAAAATGAGACTTTTTATCAAAATATGAATTAGTTAATTAAAATAAAATAGAAATTTTTTTAAAAATTCCGAATGGTACATTTTGTGAGCAATTATATATATATTATTAAGAAAAAATTTCATAATATATAAGTGTGTATGTAGGCAGTTATGAATTAATTTATTAATACAAAAAAATTTGCATGAAAAGAAAATTCGCTGGCAGCATGGTGATAACGTGGACAGCAATAGTATGACGGTGATGCATGAAGTAGTACCTGTCTAAAATTTGATAATGCATGGATTAATATGCCAGCAGCTGTCCTACGGTTAAAGGCAACTTGAGTTAATTAACTCAAGTAAACCAATATATATAAAAGGAGCATTTCAGCCATGATAGATAACGTACAAGAGGGCAGCAGCACCAGGCGTAGACGTCCAAATCAGGTTTGGTTATAATATTTGATTCTATTTCAATGATTTGGATAACTCATGAAATGCTGGGTATAAGTGATGTTAAAACGTATTTTTATTTCTGTTATAATCATGATTAAATAAAGGAAGAATAGGTTAATCTTAATTGTTATTTCAAATCTGGAGGTTATGTCGTGTTCGAAACAAAAATATGAACGAGCTAGTAAATGAATGATTTTTGCCATGAAATTTTTGTACAAGCTCATTATATTATCATTAAGGGACGACCAAAATTTCAGCATAAAATATTAAGCGGGTTGCAAATTAAAAATCCGAGAATATTAATTTAAACAGGGTAAAACGGGTGACAGGATCAGCTGTAGTAAATGATTTTTAATAATTTTTTTAGATGGAATTTTAATCTTAAATTTTGATATGATGTACAATATATTATTATTATCACACGAAAAATATTAAATATGATTTTTGGATGACATAAGTATGGTCTAAAAATAACGTGATTAGGGCTGTTCCTAATTTTACAACACTGTCCAGCACAGTGAAAATGTCAAAATAAATATATAATGTTAATATTTATTGCTGAAATTTTATGAGTATTAAATCATGTAGTTATTGATGTATGACAGAAATTTCAGAGTTAAATACCTTGATTTGATTATAAATCAAGATTTAGAGAAATTAGTACACCTGATTTCAGCAAATGTGGACAGTCTGAGAAATAATCAAAAATAAATATGAAAACTAAGAAAAAGTGATCCAAATTAATATATATGTTATTAAATAGTGTAATAAAAGATTAAGGATAGCAAGAATGATTAATAACTGATGTTATAATATGTATATGGAATTAATGGATAAATAAGAAGATGAAACTTAGTGAAAATAAGAAAACAAAGGTTGTTTTGGAATTTAATAATGAGTTCCAGAAGTTTTAAATGGAATTTATTTTTATTATAATGTGTAAACAAGGTTTACAAAAAGGGTACAAATTTATGATCACTAAGTAAGTGATTAAGTACCTAAGATGTAATTTTAGAAAATATAGATGAGGGTTAAATGTAATATATAAGGCTGTTTGAGGGAAATTACAAAAATTATAAAAAGTTTAGACCCAAATTATAAGCCCTTACCCTTAAGGAAATATCTTGAGAAATTTTCTCAAATAATATGTCAATTATAGGAAATATATGCTAAGTATAAAATGCTAAAATCCAAGATGTTGAATTTAGCTAAGTGTTACAAATCCTAAGTAGGATTTGGAAAATTAATCCTTAAATAATGATGTCAAAATAAATGGAATGGTTAGACCTTGAAACAAGTTCAACCAAATGAAGATAAGAGTGGTTGGTATTAGCCAAATATGAAAATGTGGTTAGAAGATAATTATATTGAATTTATGGAAAAAGGAAGATAAACAACTTATTTGAATTTGTGATATCAAATGACTTAGGAAGTTCATAAGCAATTGCCTTAAGAAGTTGACCAAAGGAAGGAAAATAAGTGTTACAGATGGCATTGATAAGTGAGAGATGGTAAACATAAGTAAATTGGAACAGGGTGAGGACAATATTGAACTAAAGGTAGAAATGGGTTAAAGTTGATATGAAACACACATGGGTTAGAAAACCCTAAGATAGATTCAGAATTAATAGTAGAAATGTGCAAGCATGGGATATTATGTCTATATGAGAAAAATGGTTCTTTTCATTTGTATAGGAAAAGAAATGGGTACAAGTGAAAGATACAAGTTGACTACGCAGGTAAGCAAGCAAACCTTTTGAAAATATAATTTTATACGACCTTATTCTGCAATCTTAAATTGTCTTGGAAATTGCTTCGTTAAAAGCAAATCCTTTTAATGTTGAAAAATATTGAAATGCAAATGTTGAAAAGGTTGTGTTGAAAGGAAAAGGAGTTTTTAAAATGATATTTGAAATAAATGTATTGAATCATTTTATTTCAAGGTTTTGAAGTATTTTTAAGGATATGTTTCAAAGGTTCTCTAAATATTGGATTATTTTAGAATTTCCAAAATCCATTGTTTCGAGCAGAATTTAAGGCCAACACGATAAATTAATTCGAAAAACCATTTGAGTAATGTTCAAAGGATTATACAAGTCTATCACATATAGAAATGAACAATAAGACAGGTAGACAAAAGTATATGATATTAGATGAAAGCAGGTACTTGCATGTCCTTTGATCATAAAAAAAACCATAAATGGGAAAAGCATTTATAAGAAAAATCTTTTGGTTTCACTCATTTTTTAAAGACATTTTATCATTCAGAAAATTATTTACAAAACGGTTAGAAAATATTGTTATTTTAAATGTTTTCCTTGAATACTTCAAATGAGTTATGAAATATAAATGTTTTAAGGTTGGCCATCCTTACAAAACGTTTTGAGTATATAACTCGTTAACATGGGTTAAGCCCAGTTTTCAAGATTTGAAAGAAATACAGACTGAGGTCTGTAGTATTTTATAAAAGCATGATAGCATCAAGCTTTTAAAAAAGGAACACAGACTGTGGTCTGTGGTTTTTATAAAAACATGCTAGCATGTGAATGTAAAGGAAACATGCGCACAAGGATTATGTACTAGGTCTACTGTAGAGGATATGCATACCGGACGCGGTTGCAAATTGGGCCCCCTTTGCATAGCCGAGTCGCTTCAATAAGGCTAAATGCCGGTGGCGCCCTCCCTGCAATGGGAGATGGACACGGATAGCCGCCTGGCTCGTGGGCTATCACCTGGAAGGGTTTCTCTCCTAAGGAAGGATGATCACTTGCTAAGTGTCACCTACCAGATGGACAGAGACGTATTGCATGTTGCATTTGCTTAAAAAGGATTTTATGAAAATTATTTTAGGACATGAGAATGTCCTATGAGAAAAGGAGCTTCGATGAAAAATATTTTAGAACATAAATATATTTATGGAAAAAGAATTTATATGTCAAGTTTTACAAGCATATGTTTGCTATGAATTGGGATTATGAAATGTTTGTGAAAGGTACTTATGAAAAGGTTTCCTCCAATTGCTAGTCGAACGCTTGTTAAGCGTCTACTACTGAAAGGTGAGAAATGCATTTAAAATGAAAAATGCTTACTTATTAAGTTTCGACTCATGTTTTGTTTTCCCCAACCATAGATAGGTACCGCATAGGCCATGCAGAAAAGGAAAAGAGTATGAAGAAAACTTTTCAACAAACTGGTCTGTATATGGTATGAATGATTATACGGAATCTTCAAAATATGTATGTATGAAATATTTAGAGTGAAAGAACTTGTGATGTAGATAAGTCAGTTATTATGATATGAATAATATATGTGAAATTGATGTCAAGGATATGTTCATATATGATGACATGATGTTATGTGATGAGATATTACAGGTATCATGTGTAAAATTGATGACAAGTGTTTGTCATGTGATGAAAGAAAATGAATGAAAGAAAAAAAAATTTGACGAGATCTAAATAAAAATCTCGCCATGTGACCAGGGCAACAATCCTGAGTCACGTTTACCAATCGATAAAGATCCTGGAGTAAGGCTTCTAGGCACCCTGGGTCGGGGCGCCACAGTTATGCACTAGGTCTACTGTAGAGGATATGCAGACTGGACACGGTTGTAAGATGGGCCCCCTCTACATAGCCCAAGTCGCTTCAAAAGGCGAAATGCCGGCGGCGCCCTCCCTGAAATGGGAGAAGGACACAGATAAATGCCTGGCTTGCGAGTTATCAATTGAGATGGTTTCTCTCCTAAAGAGGAAGGTGTTGGAAACATGAGGAAAACTAGCTAAATCTATGTTTTGATGATTAACAAATCAATTTGAGAAAGTCTTGGCTACTAACAAGTTTGTGAAAATGTTTAAGGAATAACCATTTGAAGAAAATCAAGTTAGGAAGGCCAAGTCGATCCCCAAGTCGACTCCAAGATCAACTTCAAACATGCAGAACGTCCAGAGCTGAAAACGGAAGAAGGGAAGGTGAAATCGCAGGCCAAGTCGACTCCACCTGCGACTTGAGTAGTCAAGTCGCAAACGAAGTCGACCTCACCATCGACTTCAGTCGGGCGAAACCTTCCAGAGTTGAATTCGAAACAGCAGAATGCCGAAGTCGCACCCCAAGTCGACTCCACGTGCGACTTGAGGTGAAGTCGCAGCCGAAGTCGACTCAGACATCGACTTCGCTCAGGCAGACGGAAAACTTCAAATGACAAGTTCTGGATTACTTGATTTCAAGCCAAACTAAATGAAGATGAAGATCAAGGCAACATAGATACTCAAGCTGAAATATTTGAAGACAAATCCAAGTACAAGCAAGAAGCATAAACTCAATCATTCAAATCAAGAAGATATCTAAGATTACATGAGTCAAGATTCAAGATGAATCAAAGTCAAGATTTTCAATATTCACAAATGTTCAAGAACATCATGACAGTGAAGTCGCAAGGCCAAGTCGACCCCATCTAAGACTTGAGTGAAGTCGCAAAGCCAAGTCGACTTCATGATCGACTTCAGAACGGGCAAAACCTTCCAGCGTTGAAACTGAAGACCGAAGTTCGCGAAGTCGCACCCGAAGTCGACTCCACCTGCGACTTGGGTCGCAACGGTCGGAATTAATTCGAACGTTGGCGCATTAAATGCGCGCCACCTACCTTCTAACGTTCGGATTCCCTCCAAAATTATAAATAGCATTCATGGTGGACGAGGGAAGTAGCGGAAAAACATTAAGTGTGCTTAACTACTACATTCAAGAGCTCTAAAGAGATCAAGCCACTCAAAGAAGAAGAACTCTACTTCAAATTGCAAGAGCTTTATTTCAGAATCTTCAAAGCCATTACAACAAGTTCTTCTATGCGCCAAACTGCTTCTACACATCTGTAAAGTGTAGATTTCTTTCATTGATTATTTGTTTGTATTGAACTTGATTTAGCTTGGGTAGCTAAGATCAAGTGATAGCAAAGTAGTGTGTGATTGGAGTGTGACTCATCACCTACTTATGCTAGTTGTTGATGCCCCCTAGAGCTAGAATCTAGAAGAGAGCAAGTGACTCTAGTAGTATATGCCCCCTAGAGCTTTGAATCTAGAAGAGAGCAAGAGGCTCTAATTGTATTGAGAGAATACAATAGTGGAACCCAAGTCACAAGGTGTGTGAGCTTGGAAGAGTGGAGTAGGGAGGTTGCCCGAACCACTATAAAATCCTTGTCTACTTGCTTTTATTTCTGCTCTCTTTATTACTTTGCTTTCCATTCAGTTTCTTCATTAAAGGGGATTAATTCTACAAGGGGTTAAGTTTTTAAGTTACCAAAAGAAATTTTTAAGAACCCAATTCACCCCTCCCCTCTTGGATTTTGTCATCTATTTGCGACCCAACAGAAGGATGATCACTTAGTAAGTGTCACCTACCAGACGGACAGAAACGTCATTTATGATGCATATGCTTGTTTTAAAAATATTTTATGGGAAATATTTTAAGGACATGAGAATGTCCTTGGAGGAAGGAAGTTTTATGAAAAATATCTTAAGACATAAAATATGTCCATGGGAAAAAGAGTTTATAGGTAAAGTTTTACAAGCATATATTTTTGGTATGAAATATGAATGGTTTTATGAAAAGGTTTCCATTGATTGATAGTAGATCACTTAGTAAGTGTCTACTATTGAACGGGAGAAATGCATTTAAAAGGAAAAATGCTTGCTTATTGAGTTTCGACTCACGTTTTGCTTTTTAAACCATAGACAGATACAGGACATGACATGATGGAAAAGGAAAGGATGATATGAAGAAAGAGTGATGACATGTTGGTTTGTATGATATTAGAAAATTTTCAGGAGTCATATGAACGAAATGATCAGAAACCTGCATTATAGAAAAACAATTTAGAATGTTATAAATAATATTTGCAAAAAAAAATTATGCAAAGAATATGTTTCTATATAATGATATGATGTTATGTGATGAAAGAAAAGAATTTTTTTTTGGATGAAATCCGATTAAAAATCCCATCATGTGATCAGGGCAAGAATCCTGAGTCACATTTACCAATCAATAAGATCCCTAAGTAAGGCTTCTGGGCACCCCGGTTCGGGGAGCCACATATGATGTGGACCCTTGCACTGCAGTTCTTTCATTCTCTCTCACGCATCGTATAGAGTTTCGCCATCTTTTTGGACGAAATGATTGATTTTGTCCTAGATTTTCCTGGTTTTAGTGGGTGGAAAGAATTTCTCCAGAAAAGCAGTAGAGAGCTCATCCCATGTATTGAAAGTGTCGGGCGACATAGAATAGAACCACTCACTTGCCCTGTCAAGAAGAGAAAATGGAAAAAGCTGAAGGCAAATTACCTCACATGGGATATTTTGTATCCTGATTGTGTTGCACAGCTGCAAGAACTTAGTGATATGTACAGTCGGGTTTTCAGAGAATAGTCCTGCAAATTGGTCCTGTTGAACCATCCGAATAAGCCCGGGATTGAGTTCAAAGCTTCTTGCATCAATTTCTGGTTCTACTATGCATGATCGAAATCCTCGAGGGTTCGGGCGGTTCCAATTGCTAAGAGTTATCCTTCTTGGAGGAGCGTTATTCTCAACCTGACCTTCCTCCTGCTCTTGATGTGGCGGGTTTGGATTGTTGTGTTCCACCATGGTGTCTTGATAAAATCGCTGCTGCTTGTACTCACGAATTCTTCTCCTAAAAGAACGTTCAATCTTAGGGTCAACAATAAAGAGTTTTTCAGCTAGTTGTTTTGCAAAGTTTCAGGTATGTGGGTGCATATAAAGATTAACTGGCTAGTTCAGAAAAAATAAAAATAAATAAGAATGAGAGATGGAAAAAAAAAAAAAAAAAAAATAATAATAATAATAATAATAAATAGATAGAGAAAAAAGATAGAAAGTAAAAAGAGAAAAAAATAGACAAAAAATAGGAAAAGCAAAAAAACTCAGAAAAAAACAAAGAAAGTATCTAAGAACAAAATTGAAAGTAACGCCGAATTCCCCGGCAACGGCACCAAAATACTTGTTTGCAATCTCACCGCAAGTGCACGGGTTGTAGATTGTAGTATATAAATTATCGATCCTCAGAGAATTCAGGACTATAAATTTTTCTTTTAAATGCTTTCGTGTCGAATATGAGGAGAATAAAATAAAATAAAAAAGTGGGAAGAGAATATAGTAAATAAAATGGAAAATAAATAGAAAAATAGGAAGAGAAAATTGAAAATTATAAGAGTAGAGAAAATGAGAGTGCGAGTATCTAGGGTCTAGGATTTCACATTTGTCTTTTGCAATGGTAGGGGTATAATTATTTAATCTAGATATTGTTTGTTAAAGGAGAACAAACCCTAATGTATCCTTGCACCTTCTCTCAAAACCTACAAGGCGTACCCTAATTTTCTTAATCACCTATTCTCATGGGATTAAGTTAATTAGAATCCATTAAATTCTATGGTTTATTCATGGAATTCCTCAAGGTCATCGTGCCTATTCTTGTGGTCTTAGATTTTCAGGTTTAATATCTTGATCATCATATATTAGATTTCCACCTCTCGGTTCCATTGCCTAATATATAGAATTATGCCAAAGTACAGGCCCATGTACAATTCAAGCATTAAAATCACAAGATATTAAATTAACAACAATATCCACCGTAAATAAATTAAAAACCCACACCACGCTACATTGTACGCATGCTACATCCTAAACCCTAGATTTAGGGTTTAGCCAAGCATGTTTAAGTCCAAAATAAAATTAAAATCCAAATCTATCTTAAACAAGACAATTAAAATTAAAAATGGAAAAGATAGGAAAGCTTATTGGTTTGAAGCCCTGATGGTGTGTCGGCCACTCCACGCAACTCACCGATCCGCCTCTTGCCCGTGCTTTCCACCTCCTTGTTCTCTCTCTTTCACTCTCAAATTTCTGCCCGTTATTTTCTCTCTGGAATTCCTGCCGGAATTTTTCTTCTGCTACTCGTTGGATTTCTCTTCCCCAAATTCTGCCGTCCTTTTATAGCCATCCCTAAGTGCGTATAGTTAGGGCCCATCTTTCTAATGCAATCCCAATTGCGTTGCACCTGCCTGTGTAAATCAGCTGGAAAGCAAATTTGGACGTTGCTGGCATGGAATAGACGGTGGGTACATCTGTTGATTTTGGATGTCCCATGCTGAAAAAATTGGACGGCGTTGATAATTTTCGCCCTTTGATTTTCTGCTTGGATTAATGTATGGACAGCATGATGGACGGTGCATGAACTTGGGACGGCTGAAAATTTCTAGATTGGCTAATCGATGCTCTGCTTTTTACGGTGGAGATATTACTAAAAATGGATGGCTGGATGGGACGTTGTGTGGCGCCCCCAACCCGAGGCTCCACATAGTCCTTACTCCGGGGTCGAAAAGGGTTGGTAAACGTGACTCAGGATTGTTGCCCTGATCACACGGCAATTTTTTATATATATATAAATAAGTAACATCAATACAGATAACGTTTTCATTCATTTAACTTGGAAAGCATTTCCCATATCATAGTCTTAACCATTGTCTTTACATTATCAGAGTCATAACAATTGTCTTTACAGAAAAATCATCATATACACCATTTACATATAATTCTACATTCTCTCACATATTCCATACAGGTTGTACTACCTCAACTTAATTATTTTCATCAACATTCAACAAAACATTGATCATACTATAAATTCATCTTCTTCTTTTCACACATGCAAAGGAATGCAAACATCTTGACATTCTTTTTATACCTGTCCTTCTCCATCGGCCATCTCCATTTACCTGACTAAATTTTTGGAAAACAAAATATGAGTACTAATACTCAGTAAGCAAGTCTTTTCCTTTTGTAAGTAAACATTTTCCATTTCCTTTTTGTGCATAATATGAAAATGCAAATGCATTCAATGCATACATGACATTTTCCCAAATGGATCGCTAGCTAGGCGTCCACTACTTGATCTTACTCCCATTTCAGGGAGGGCGCCGCCGGCCTCAGCCTGTATTAGCGACTCGATCACGCTAGAGGAGGACATCCGGTCCAATTACACCTCTCTCGTAACCTAATCCTCGTGCACCATGATCATTCACATTCACAAGCTGGCATAACATTTATAAATCATAAACTTTTCATAAAAACAGTTAACAAGTAGTTAGCAATCATTTCATGTAAAGCATTATAGGAATGATCATCCTTAAATATATTTTATAAATCATGTGAGCAAACAATTTGCAAGCATTTAGAAATATTTTAGAAAGCATGTAACTTGCTTACCTGCGTAGTCAACTTGTACCTTCCACTTTTCCCTTTCCTTTTCCTACACAAATAAAAATGACCATTTTTTTTCTCATATAAACATAATATCCCATGCTTGCACATTTCTACTATTAACTCCGAATCTATCTTAGGGTTTTCTAACCCATGTGTGTTTCATATCAACTTTGACCCATTTCTACCTTTAGTTCAATATTGTCATCACCCTGTTCCAATTCACTTATGTTTACCATCTCTCTCTTATCAATTCCATCCTTAACACTTGTTGTTTTCTTTCCTTTAGTCAATTTCTCAAGGCAATTGCTTATGAACTTCCTAAGTCATTTGATGTCACCAATTCAAATAAGCCGTTTATCTTTCTTTTTCCATAAATTCAATATAATTATCTTCTAACCACATTTTCATATTTGGCTAATACCAACCATTATTATCCTCATTTGGTTGAACTTGTTTCAAGGTCTAACCATTCCATTTATTTTGACATCATTATTTAAGGGTTAATTTTCCAAATCCTACTTAGGATTTGTAACACTTAGCTAAATCCAACATCTTGGATTTTAGCATTTTATACTTAGCATATATTTCCTATAATTGACATATTATTTGAGAAAATCTCTCAAGATATTTGCTTAATGGTAAGGGCTTATAATTTGGGTCTAAACTTTTCATAATTTTTGTAATTTCCCTCAAACAGCCCTATATATTACATTTAACCCTCATCTATATTTTCTAAAATCACATCTTAGGTACTTAATCACTTACTTAGTGATCATAAATTTGTACCCTTTTTTTAAAACTTGTTTACACATTATAATAAAAATAAATTCCATTTAAAACTTCTGGAACTTATTATTAAATTCCAAAACAGCCTTTGTTTTCTTATTTTCACTAAGTTTCATCTTCTTATTTATCCATTAATTCCATATGCATATTATAACATCAGTTATTAATCATTCTTGCTATCCTTAATCTTTTATTACACTATTTCATAACATATATATTAATTTGGATCACTTTTACTTAGTTTTCATATTTATTTTTGATTATTTCTCAAACTGTCCTCATTTGCTGAAATCATACGTACTGATTTCTTTAAATCTTTATTTGTAATAAAATAAAGGTATTTAATTCTTAAATTTCTGTGATAAATCTATAATTACATTAATTAACCCTCATAAAAATTTCAGGATGAAATATTAACATTTTATATTTATTTTGACATTTTTACTGTGCTGGACACTGTTGGGAAATCAGGAGCAGCCTTAATCACGTTATTTGTAAACCATACTTATGTCATCCAAAAATAATTTTTTATTTTTTTCGAGTGATAATTGTTATGTCTTATATATCATATAAAAATTTCAGATCCAAAATCCATCTACAAAAAATATTAAAAAGCATTTACTATAGCTGATCTTGTCACCCGTTTTACCCTGTTTAAGTTAATCTTCTCAGATTTTTAGTTTGTATCATACTTAATATTTTAAGCTAAAAATTTGGTCGTTCCTTAATGATCATATAATTAACTTATAAAAAAAAATTTATGTCAAAAATGTTTCTTTTACTATCTCGTTCATATATTTTTTTCTAATATTATGTAACCTCCAGATTTGAGGTAATTTAACTTAGACTTATCAAATTAATCATAAAAATATCCGTAAATTAGTTTAACTCTGAATTATTTTAATCACATTAATCATATATTCAGCAAATTAAAAAATCAGTATTATAATTTCTAAACTTAATTACATGATATTAGAACCGAATAACTGCTGAAAGAAATCTGTTATTTGGTTCACAGCAATTTACCTTAGTATTTAATTATTCTGATTGATTGTTAAATCAATATAAATGTTACTTAGATGACGTAGAATCAAAATTCAGACTTCATGAATAAGGACCGATGTAGCTATTCAGAAGCTACTTTTCCTGACGTGAAGAATAGAAAATACAGTAAAGGAAAATAAAAAAACCTTGTTTGAATGCTTGGATTTCCGGAATGATGGATCGTCCTTCCTTTCTCCTCTACCAGCATTCAGCGGCAATTCCTCCTTTTATACATCTCAATAGCGGTTTACTATGGTTGAATATTAACCTTACTTCAGTTGCCGCTGTAATTTAATTACAGCTGTTGAAATTTTATGATTCCAGCAAATTCATGCAATTACCTTACGTGCATGCTCTTGGATTTTTCATAATAATTTTTTTTTTTTTTATTTCTATGCATAAGATCACATGTACCGGTACAGCGCTGTTCACGTTTCCTTCTCTTCCTTTTTATTTTATTTTATTTGCATTAATAAATTATTTCATAACTATCTATATACACACTTATATATTATGAAAATTTTTCTCATTAATATATATCCAATTGCTCACAAAATGTACCTTTTAAAATTTTGAAAAAAATTTCTATTTTATTTTAATTAACTAATTCATATTTGGATAAAAATCTCCTTTTTAAAATTTTGGAGACATGTTTTTCAAAATTTCATTCATTCATTAAATTGGGCATATTAAAATAGGATTATCCATAAAATTTCACCTCAATTGGAGTAAAGTACATATTTTAACTTAATCAAAATCATATTTTGGCATAAAATTTTATTTTAAAAACTTGTAGACATATTTTTCAAAATTTAATCCATTCATTATGTGGGATATATTAAAATAGGCTTGATCCAAAAGTTTCATCTCAAATAGCCTTATATACATTAAGATATTAATTAACTAAACAATTATATAAAAAATTAATCAAAATATCAACGAAACTACTGTACGTCATGATGTGCATGAATGGTTTTTTGGGCACGTTTTCTGATGCACTCAAGTTAGGTAATTTAGTAAACTATTTTTCATAATTTGATCCGTCTAGATTAGAGAGCACATAATTTAGTATTTTCTATTAAATTCTTATGTGATTCTGAGTTATGCATATTTAGATCTAATCAAAACAGCGAGGATGAATACAAGCCCTTAATTAGAGCCCCTAATTAGCCAAAATTTTCCATTTATTTTTATTTTTCCATAAGGTCCATGAATTTAAACAGTTTCAATTTGTATGATTCAGAATTTTGAAATTCCTTCCCGAAATATTTGTAAAAATTCATTTTCATAGCTAATCTTAGTGGGATCATAAATTACCATCCATTTTCTTATAAATTCCAAATATAAACTTTATAAATTTTCACTAAGTGTACTTCTTGTCTCTACTCTTGTCAAAATTACCAATCAATCATCTTTTCTAATTTTATAATTTAATCTCACTTTTGTAAAATTGTAACTTGGTCTTTTCGTGATTATTGCTAATCCCACTTCGCTTAATTATTTTTTTCCACTAATTTTCATTTCCAATATGCGTTACACCTGAGTCTTTCATTTTATAAAATTTTCGATTTTATTCTTAGACGATTTCAAATTATATTTATTAAGCTTAAAATTTGAGATTTCACACGTTGCTACTGGATTAAATGGACGGTGCTGCATTAAAAATCCAGGAGGTTGTTAATTGGTTGGATGGTCTGGATTAATGGTTGAACGTGATTTGCTTTGTGGGGCCCACCGAAGATTGCTTTGAGCAAATTTTGGCCGTCGATTAAATGGACGGTGAGGTGTACTGGATGTTAGATTGGTTACTGAAAGAAAATCTGGACCATTGATTGGTGTGCACAGCTTGGACGGCAAAGATTTGCTGGTCTTGAATCAACGGCCTGGAAATAGGCATTTGGGTGGTGTGGATCTGGATGGTGAAGATTTTCGGGAAATCGTATGTCTTGATCATAGCTTAGAAAATCTGATGGGCGGTTTGAAATTGCGCAAAGATAATGGATGGTTGCTGAATGGTTTGGATCATGATTTCTGGTTGTGGATAGCCGCATGTGATGGAATGGATCTACATGGATTAGAGGCGGTGGACAGATTTTTGAACGGTGCTAATTGGCTGCAAAATTGACTTTTATCTGCTGGACAACGACCTAGATTTCTTGTGGAGAATAGGCAACGAACGGTGCTGATTTATGTGGGGCCCACTTGCTAAAATTGCAAACCTGCATAAAAAATATTTAAATAATTAATTCATCAAAATCATTAGTGGGTTATCACTATAAATATTATTTCAAGCCCATTTAATTTCATGGTAACAATTAAAAAATGTAATTTCAAACCAAAAGATTACAAAAATGATTTAAATAACTTGAAATTAATATTTAATACCCAAATGTCGCAAAACCACATTTTAGAGCAAATTTCATATTAAACTCAATTAATTACCCACCAAATTGGTATAAATTTTCCACAAAATATGTTATTAATTTTCACTTATCAAATATCTATGTACTAAAGATTGGACACAAAAATCAAGAAGGACGATCATCCTAAATCAAGGCCATAAGGAAGAACTTCTCAAGAGAAGAATAATAAGCTAAGTCTCAAGTCAAAATAAGGAAAACTAAGTATATCAAATGAAGAACAAGATGGGAAAAGGAAAATGAAGTATCAAGATCACTTGCAAGAATCCAAAGTTCCAACATATATACATGGATGGTGAAGTCACAACCAAAGTCGACTAGACCTGCGACTTGGGTCAGGTCTAAGACCAAGTCAACCTAAAGATGGAACTTGGAGTGGAAGCTAAAGACCGAAGTTGTACCTGAAGTCGACTCCAGCTTGCGACTTGGGTGAAATCGCCTCCGAAATCACTCCACCATGCGACTTGGATGAAGTCGCATACCAAGTCGACCCCACATGTGACTTGGCTCGCAACGGTCGGAAAAATTCGAACGTTGGCGCATTAAATGCCTGCCACCTACCACCAAACTTTCGAATTTAAGTTTCCTTTATAAAAGAGGCTTCAAGGGGACATGCAAGGGGTTATAGAAGCATTCAATAAGCTTACCTTCCACTCTCTCTTGCATTTAAGTTGATCTACACCAACTCTAGGCGAAGAACTGTGCTTCAAGTTGCTGAAATCTTCATTGCTGAATCTTACATTCTCTTTACAAGTTTTTCTATGCGTTACAAGATACCTACACAAATCTGTAAAGTGTAGTTATTTCTTTTGATTGATTATTTATGTTTACTACCTGGTTTGATATAGGAAATCGAAACCAAGTGAACACAAAGTAGTGTTGTGACTGGAGTGTGACTCGTCACCTACTTGTGTTGTATTTGTGCAAACTCCCTAAAGCTGGAATCTAGAAGAGAGCTGCTGCTCTAGTTGTATTCAAAATTCAATAATGGAACCCAAGTCACGACGGGTGTGAACTTCGAAGAGTAGAGTAGGGAGGTTACCCGAATCACTGTAAAACCTCGTCTCTAAGTGTGGCTTGATTATCTGTGTTTTATTGGTTTATTTCTCTCCATATTTCTGCTTGTTTCATTAAGGGGATTAACTCTAAAAAGGAAAATTTTTTTGTTTAAGTAAAGAATTTTAAAATACCCGATTCACCCCTTCCCTCTTGAGTAGTTGCCATAAACTCGGACCAACAGTTTCTGCTACCATAGGTGTAATTATTGTATTAATTATATATATCTAAAGTTGTTATAGGTGTATTCTCACACGCATGTGGTCTTTTATCTCCTTAAGTGTGGCGGATCCTGGCAGATGTTGTCAGATCACTACCTCACGACTACCGATTCGGAGCTATGGCTAGTGAGGCGCTACAATAACCTAGCTGGTTAACATTCTTAGCTTATGTGCTAAAGGTCTAGAGTTCAAACCCTAGTTGGGATCATTTGTCTTCTGCTTAACCACGTTGGGGAGCATTTGCCTCCTGCTAATAGAGTTGGTTGTAATTAGTTGAGAAAAATGGAAAAGATTACTTGGGCATGATGAGCTATAAGAGAGAAAAATCAAGAGATATTATAAGTAAATTTCAAAGATGAAAAATCAAAAAAATTATCTTAATTTTTTGCATTTTATCCTTAAATTATTATTATTATTTTTCTATCATTAGGTGTATCTACCCAATCTATTTTTATTTTATTTTTACTTTACCTTTCTTACGTCCATTTCATGCTTGCATTCTTAAATTATAACTAAATAGATCATGTGGTGGGAGGATTTGTACATATGCCTATAGGGTTTCAATAATATTTAAAATGTATGTGAGACCTAGAACATTTTGATACCCATAAATCTAATATAGGTATTCAAGAGTAATTAATGATATGATTTAAGCGGATGAATGAGATTAGGGCTAATGATTAAGTAAGGTGGTTATGTTAATCACATTTGCCCAATGTGGGTTAATGTGCATAAAAAGACAAAATGAGGTGTGGAAATGATGATTTGGCATGATTTTTAATCTCATTATTATGATTTAGTTGATGAAAATGATGGAATAAATTAGGGTCATTACTTGAAAAATTCATAACTTGACGCCTATAACGCGGATTGACGTGAAATTTGAAAGGTAAGCACATGTTGACATACTCTACCTCATGAATGGAATGCATTATGTTAATCGTAATTTGATTTTGATAATAATGATTAAATTTTATCAGATTCCATATGATATTTTCAAATGCTCATATCTTAATCTAGAATGGTCATTTTGAGATGAAAATTTTCATGAATGGTTAAAACAAAATGTTTTATTATATAGATGGATTTGATTAAACTAAATATCATGGAAAACTACTTAATTACATAAGGACAAAACCGTTTGACTTTTGCTCATAAAAAGTGACATGCCATTAATGAAAATAAAGTGATAAGTGACACATGTCAATGTAGGATTCATTGAGCAAGATTTAAAGTCAACCAAATAAATGAAAAGTTGACTTTTGAAAAGCAAATGGGACATGTGTCAAACAAGGATAGGTTGAGAGAAATTAAAGTTGAGAATGTTGGAAACAATTGTCGAAATCAAATGCAAAATATCCAAAGCTTATGTTTTGATGATTAACAACATAATTTGAGTAAAGTCTTAGCTACTAATATATTTTGTGCAATGTTTAAGGTTATAAAAGTAAAAAATACAAAACAAAACAGGTCAAGTTGCAACTCACGTCGACTCAGACATCGACTTGGGCCAAGTCGATTTCTCAAGTCGACTCCATCTTCGACTTCAAAAGATGTCCTCTGTCCAGTGTTGAAATTAGGAGCAAGAATTCTCGAAGTCGTAGACGAAGTCGACTCCACTTGCGACTTGTGCGAAGTCGCAGACTAAGTCGACTCCAGTATCAACTTCAAGTGGCACTTTCCTTCCATATTTAAAATTGGATGGCAAAGCTGCTGAAGTCGCACATGAAGTCGACTCCACTTGCGACTTGGGTGATGTCGCAGGCCAAGTCGACTCTAGCATCGACTTTAGGTTCACAGTGCAGATTTTCAGAAGTCAAGTCGAAGAATAAGTCGACTTCAAGATAGACTTGAGTCAAGTTGAAGACCAAGTCGACTTACATATTCGACTTGGAATATATGAAGATTAATCCAAGTCCAAAGCAAGAAAGATACATGAATTCAACCATTCTAATCGAAATATATATTGGACTTGTTCATGCACACAAAGATTCAAGCTTTTCAAGCTCTCTAGACATAAAGCTAAAGAACTTTTATGCAAATAAACTCCAAGTATTGAAAACCAAAAGAAGAACAATTATGAAGAAGAAGTTAAGCAAGCAAGAGACATTTCAAGAAAGATCTTGGCAGGATATGAAGGCCAAGTCTCACCCGAAGTCGACTCCAGCATCGACTTGGGTGAAGTCCAAGACCAAGTCGACGCAAGAAAGAACTTGAACAAGCTGAGCATGGCGAAGTCGTAGGCCAAGTCGACTCTAGCATGCGACTTGGATGAAGTCGCAGGCGAAGTCGACTCCATATGCAACTTGGAGGTGTAATGTTCAAATTTTTGAACGTTGGAACATTTATTGCGCGCCAACCAACTTCATAACGCTCAAAAATCTCCTCCTCTATATATAGACACTCAAGCAAACGTGAAAACATACAAGTAAGAGCTGAAAACGAGGAAAGAAGTGCTACTAAGAGTTTTATCTCACTTTCTTCTACAATTGAGTGATCTAGATACTTTCAAAGGAAGAACGATCTTCAAAGTTGCTGTTTGCTTCAACGCAATACGATTCGTTGCTTCTACTGATTCTTCCTCGAGCTGAAACTTGCTACACAAATCTGTAAAGTGTAGATTTCTTCTATTTCATCTGATTATTTGGTTTTTGGTGCTTGGTTTGATTTTGGTGTTTCAAACCAAGCTATAGCAAAGTATAGTTGTGATTGGAGTGGAACTCGTCACCTACTTGTGTTATTTGTTGTATACGCCCCCTAGAGCTAGAATATAGAAGAGAGTGGAGACTCTAGTTGTATTCGCGGAATACATAGTGGAACCCAAGTCACAAGGGAGTGTGAGCTTGGAAGAGTGGAGTAGGGAAAGGTTGCCTAAACCACTATAAATCTTGTCTACTGTTTTTCATTTTCGCTTTCATTATCTTATTGCTTTCTATTTGTTTCATTAATGGGGTTTAAACTAAACCGAGGTAAAATCTCTAATTAAAGTTTTAAAATTTTAAATACCCAATTGTAACGCCCCATTCATAAAAATACTCAATAACTAATCAACGGCGCTACACAATCTAAGAAAAATTCGGCAGCATCTCCCCATAACATACAAGGGGTAATATGGAATACATGACCTGATATTCATAACATTTCCATCTGTAACATTCAATCCTATTTATATACTTGCATCTTCATAAAATAAGAACATTCATATAGAAGGAAATCATTACATATTTTCCTTACACAACAAATAGATATAATAGTCATGCATATGTGCATCAACAAGGATTATAATCCAATCTGAAATACCAAATACATTATAGTTGTCAAAGCGAATCCGCCTAAGTAATTGTCTACATATATGATTATCAAAAGAGCACAAGTCTAAAAGAACTGAAATCAACATATTGTGCTAGGGTCTCTCATGTTTGATCTTCAACTTGTCCCATCCTTAAGTTCCCCTTCTGACCTGCGATCTAAAAGCACAATAACAATGATATGAGTCTAAATAGACCCAGTAAGTAGATAGTGGTTAGCACAAAGTGCAAATAAGCATAATGATGGATACTCATACAGTGATGAAGCTACTACACATGGGTCCAATACCCACTCCCAAGATCGTATACATATAACCATACACACAAATTGACCAACACAACCAATCATCTACTCATGTCCATCAAGGGCCATGAACAACCCTCTCCTCATGTCAATCAGGGGCCATGAACAACCCTTACAACCAACTATTTGAGATAACGCATCATACATAACAGACAATGAAACACATTACAAACCACGCATACAACATCAACACAATTCAGATACAACACATAGATCTGTCACACAAGCATTTTATCAAACACATGATAGGTGCGAAATGAAAGAACCTTCAATTCATACTCTCGATTGGGGCAAATCAATTCACGTCACATTTCAACAATATAACAACTGCTAAGAAGTCTTTTACATTATAGAAATCACGCATTCAAAGTAAATTCACCATGAACCCTAACTGCTACGAACTCTACACCTAATATCATGGAGTCGTTAGAAGCTATACATTCCCGCTAGCCTCGCATCGCGTTTAACATAAAATTTCATCACTAAATCGAGAAGGGGCGACATCTACTTACTTGAATCGAAATTTCCCCCAAAAACAGTGCTCCAGACTTAGACGGAGAGATTCGGAACTTCCACGATTCTAGTCGATGATCCTCAAACAGTCGGTAGAGCTTCCTTGAATGAATCCGTGGCTACCCCGAACTGAATGGTGGGGAAAGAAGAGAAGACGCAGAGAACGGAAAGAGAAGAAGAAGGAAGATAGCCGGGTGCGGGATGAAAAATGAACCCTAGCGCGCGCGGGCTTCCTTTATTACTGATTCCCTATCGGGTCGGGTCGGAACATGGATCGGGTCTAATTGCAATTAGTAATTTACTCTCCCACTCATACGACTTAATAATTAAAATTTTCTTCAGGGGCGCTGCCCCCTGCACCCCCGCAAGGGCGCTGCCCCCTTGACCCCCGCGACCTGACCGGGCAGGTCGAACCCCGTACCTACTCTGCGAGGGAAACAATAGTCATAGTGCCCATCAATGGAACGCTAATCATACATACACATATGCACTATACATCTCCTAAATGTCGTGTCCATGTATGTTATATATCCATTAATATCGTAAAATTCTTACTAGCATGTTCATAAGTTACCTCATAAATAGAGAAAAGTTATAATAAAAATAGAATAAAATACCTGGTCCTCACACCAATTCACCCCTCCCTCTTGGGTAATTGCCATAAACTCGGGACCAACAAGTGGTATCAGAGTAGGTCTTTGAGTTTTACCAAAGAGATCTTTTTGATATGGCATTCCAATCCACTTCCGTTCCCGCATTTGCTGAAGGCCAATCCTTTACTAGGCCACCATTGTTTGATGGAAACAATTTTGGATATTGGAAGCTACGTAGGAAACAACTCATCATGGCTACAGATATGGACTCTTGGATTATAATCAAAGACGGTGTGACTTTGCCTATTGATGAAAGAGCTTCCAAATGGACCGATGAGGAAGTGAAAATTGTAAAGAGCAACGCCAAGGCTATGAATTTATTATTTTGTGCTCTTAAGGCTTCCGAATATGATAGAGTATCCTCTTGTTTAACTGCCAAAGAGATATGAGATACACTAACAGCCATCTATGAAGGAACTTCTCAAGTCCAAGGGACAAGGAGAAATATTTTGATTGGAGAATTGGAAAACTTTAGAATGCTAGAAACAGAAAATATTTCTGAAATGTTTGCTAGATTTTTCAAGATGACTAACGACTTGAAAGGGCTAGGAAAGGCAATTTCTGAATTTGAACAGGTCATGAAGATTCTAAGGGCACTACTCGAATCATGGACTCCAAAAATCACGGCAATAGAAGAAGCTAAGGACCTAAACACATTGAAGTTGGAAGACCTTATTAGCTCATTAATGTCACATGAGCTAATCAAAAAAAGAAACGAGGATCACCACAAAGGCAAAACAGTCATCGCCTTGAAAGCTGCACAAGACTCGGATGACACCACCTCATCATCACAAAACGACGATGAAATTGCCTTACTTACAAAATGGTTCAGAAAATTTGTAAGGAAAGGTAGAAATTTCAGAAACTTTAAAGAAAAAAGTTCTAAAGAGAAAAAGAAAGAATGAACAAAATGTTACCGGTATGGTGGTTCGGGGCACATGCAAGCCCAATGCCCAACGCCCGAAGAAAATAAAGCAAAGGAGCAAAGAAAAGATCGAGGCGACAACAGAAAATTTCAAAGAAACAAAGGAAGAGGTATGTACGTAAATGAAGAGGAATCTACAACATGTAGCTCTTCAAGTGAAGAATGTGAAGCAGATTGCGCAAGAATTTGTTGCATAGCAAATTTCGACATATGTTTTGCAGCCACGGAAATCTTGGAGGATCAAGCTACTTCAACGAACTGCACAAGTAGTCAAGAGGTAACCTCCAAACAAAAATCTTTTTTAATTTTGTCTTCTACAAATGAATGCCTCAAATGTGCTGAATTGGAAGAACTTCAACAAGCCTATGATTCATTATATGAGGAAATAAAGAAATTAGGAAACAAGTTTACAATAAAGAAAAGACAATGTGATGCAGTAATAATTGTGAATGGTAAACTTGCTGAAAAGATAGATAAATTAAAAAGTGAAAAGAATACCTTGGAAGTTGAGTTAGAGAAACTCAAAAAGAAAAATGAATCATTAAATGAATCGCTTGTCAAGTTTTCTAATCCAGGAGAAAATGTGAAAATATTCTTAAAAATGACAACCCAAACTTGCAAGAAAGGACTTGGGTATAATACATTTGAGCAAGAGAAATCTAATGCTCCGAGAAATAACGCCAAACCCATTTATACTGAACCTAAGATAAATCAAGTAGTTTGGACCAAAAGACCAACCGAGGAACAAATTACCAAATGGCTTCCTATTTCTAGACTTCCGGGAGCTTGTAATTTTTGCAACAAGTTAGGACACAAGGTTTATCAATGCAAATTGAGAAAATTGCAAAACCTTGGTGCAAAATTGGTTTGGATGCCGAAAAGCATTGGATCTATGGCTTCAAAGATAGACCAACATAGACTCCAAAGGATAACTAACCCAAATGGACCCATAAAATGGGTACCAAAAGGATGAGCTCCACTTGACTTAATTTTTGCAGGTTTGTCTTAAAGCTAAGGCCAATAACATATGGTTTATGGATAGTGGTTGCTCAAGACATATGATAGGAGAAAAAGGACTGTTCCATAAGATCAACCCATGCAATGAAGGAACAGTAACTTTCGGAAATAATGAAAAAGGTAAAATAAAAGGTAAAGGAAATGTTTATGGTATTTCAAATGCATGTATTGAAGATGTACTATTTGTTGAAGGACTCAAACACAACTTAATGAGTATTAGTCAATTATGTGATAAAGGATATAAAGTTGTATTTGAATCCTCTATATGTAATGTTTTTGATGATGAACACATAGTATTTAGTGGCAAAAGACATGGAAATGTATATTTGGTTTGCCTTGATGAACTAGAAGGGAAATGTCTAATAGCCATAGAAAATGATCCATGGATATGGCATACAAGGCTTGGACATATAAATATGTCAAATATTAAAACATTGTGGAAAAAGAATCTAGTACAAGGGTTACCAAAGCTCAAATATGACAAGGATAAGATTTGTAAAGCTTGTCAACTATCTAAACAACCCAAAATGTCATTTTCCACCAAAAAGAAAATTTCAACAACTAGACCATTTGAGTTGTTACATATGGATCTTTATGGGCCATCAGACATTTTAACTCTTGGTGGGAAAAAGTACATGTATGTAATTATTGATGATTTTTCAATATTTACTTGGTTTATACTCTTAGCTAGCAAAGATGAAGCATTTTCTATGTTTGTCACGTTTTCAAATTTGGTGCAAAATGAAAAATAAAGTTCAATCATTTCCATTAGAAGTGATCATGGTGGTGAATTTGAAAATAATCGATTCATAGAATTTTGCAATGAAAAAGGAATTCACCATACATTTTCTGCATCAAGAACACCTCAACAAAACGGAGTTGTTGAAAGGAAAAATCGGACAATACAAGAAATGGCTAGAACCATGCTAAATGAGAGTAAATTATCCAAAAGATTTTGGGGTGAAGCTGTAAGTATAGCTTGTCATGTATTAAACCGAGTTACCATTAGAACAATATTGAAAAAGACCACATATGAACTTTGGAAAGGCAGAAAACCAAACATATCATATTTCCATACTTGTGGATGTACTTGTTATGTGTTAAATAATGGAAAAATAAATTTGAGAAAATTAGATGCCAAAAGTGATGAAGCTATTTTCTTAGGTTATTCATCAAATAGCAAAGCATATAGAATTTTCAACAAAAGAAATCAAATAGTAGAAGAATCAATACATGTTATTTTTGATGAATTTAACCAAACTACAAGAAAGGAGGATGAACTAAGTGATGCAGATGATACAAAAGCAAAACAACAATAACAACAAAAGGAAACCGAGCTCAAGCCAGAAAACTCCATGGAGGAAGAGGTAAGTGAAGGTAATGACTCCTACAAACCACCAATTGATTTGAAATTCAAAAATGTCCATCCAATTGAGCAAGTCATTGGAAATATTTATGAAGGAGTAAAAACTAGGAGATCAAAACAAAATATTTGTGGACAATATGCATTTGTGTCAAAAATTGAATCAACCACTATTGAACAAGCTCTTAATGATGAAAACTAGGTTATTGCAATGCAAGAAGAGCAAAATCAATTTGAAAGAAATAATGTATGACATTTAGTTCCTAGACCAAATGATTATACCATTATTGGTACCAAATGGGTATTTATGAACAAATTGGACGAAAGCGGACTTGCAATAAGAAATAAAGCTAGACTAGTAGCCAAAGAGTATTCTCAGGAAGAAGGGATTGATTTTGAAGAATCATATGCACCTGTGGCTAGATTAGAAGCCATACGCATTTTACTAGCATTTGCTTCTCACACGAATTTCAAATTGTTTCAAATGGATGTGAAAAGCGCATTTTTGAATGGGTACTTGAATGAAGAAATATATGTTGAACAACCCCCTGAATTTGAAGAAAAGGATCAATCAAAATATGTTTATAAGCTGACCAAAGCATTATATGGACTAAAACAAGCCCCACGAGCTTGGTATGAAAGGTTAAATAGATTTTTGATTGATCATGAATTTCAAAGAGGAAAAGTTGATACTACTTTATTCATCAAGTATAAAAGTAAAAATATTTTAATTGTGCAAATTTATGTAGATGATATAATATTTGGTGCTACTGATGAAACTCTGTGCCAAGAATTTTCTAAGATTATGCAGAGCGAATTTGAAATGAGCATGATGGGAGAATTAAATTTCTTCATTGGACTGCAAATCAATCAATGAGCCGAAGGAATATTCATAAATCAGTCCAAGTACATCAAAGAAATACTAAAGAAATTTGGAATGCAAACTAGCAAAGGAGCAAATATTCCAATGAGTTCAACAATCAAGATCGACACGGACGAAAATGGTAAATGTATCGATCAAAAGTTTTATAGAAGTATGATAGGATCATTGTTGTATTTAACTGCTTCTAGACCGGATATTCTTTTCAGTGTATGTATGTGTTCTAGATTCCAAGCATGTCCTAAAGAATCACATTTATTGGCTGTAAAAAGAATTTTCAAATATTTGATAAATACTACTAATCTTGGACTATGGTATCCAAAGGGGTCAACGTTTGATTTAATCGGCTACTCGGATGCGGATTTTTCCGATTACAAAGTAGATAGAAAAAGTACTAGTGGAACATGTCAATTCCTTGGAAACATGTTGGTTTCATGGTATTCAAAGAAACAAACTAGTGTTGCTCTATTTACGGCGGAAGCTGAATATATAACTGCCGGGAGCTGTTGTGCCCAACTACTTTGGATGAAACAACAATTAAAAGATTATGTGATTGATTATTATAATATTCCAATTAAATGTGATAATACGAGTGCAATATGTTTAACTAAAAATCCAGTATTACACTCTAGAACCAAACATATATATGTAAGACATCGTTTCATCGGTGAACATGTTGAAAATCATGATGTTTGTTTGGAATATGTGAAAACTGAGGATCAAATTGCTGATATATTCACCAAACATTTAGCAAAGGAATCATTTTATAAAATTAAAAATGATATGGGGATGATTGAGTTAAATTAGGAACAATTAGATAGGAAAAGTGGACTTAGAAAAGTCTAAGTCGAGAAGTCAAGTCGACTCCGGAGCCACCAAGTTGACTCTAGTGAAGTCGACTTGGGCATGGAGAAGTCGACTCCGCCTCTGGGCAAAGTCGACTCCGCTGGGACGAAGTCGACTTCACCTAGGGCAAAGTAGACTCCGCGCGCGACCATCGGGCTTCCACGCCGCCCGGTCTCTTTCTCCTCTTCTTTCTTTTCTTCTTCCTCGCTTCTTCTCCTTCCCGAGCGCCTGTCTCCTCCATTTCCGGTCTCTCCGACCTCTATTCCCTCTCTCATTTTCTCTCCGGCTAGTTTCATCTCCGCTCTTTTCCTCTTTCTTTCTTGTTCTCACACCCAGCATCTCTCTTTGTCTCTATTTTTCGGCAAACCTGCAGCACTTCCCTGTTCGGTCTCTCTCTCTCTCTCTCTGATTTCCGGCAGCAGCCTCTTCTCCATTTCTCCTCTCTCTGTCCTTTATTCTCTTCGACATTCCTCTTTTTATCTACCGCTACTGCTCGTATCTCTTCCTCAAACTTATCCCATTTCAAAATCCAATCAAATGGCACCTAAAGTTCTAAAGATAGTCATGTATAAACCATCCCGCAAACCAGTTCCTAGACAGTCCGGCTCCCAAGCCGAAGAGGAAGTGCCCAAGAGGCAACAGACCCCCTCAAAGCGAGCCCGGGAAGAACCATCCACTTCCACAGGCCGCAGAGTCCGTTTCCAAGCTGCGACTCCATCTACTACTGCTGCCCGGGAAGAACATCCACAAACATCACAAAGTACGCAATCTGGGGCCAGAAAGAAGGGAGCCATGGCTGCTAAAGCCTCTTGAAGATGCCGACCACATACTTCAAAACAGAACTGCAGCACAGCCGGTTTTACAAATCCTTCTATGAGCGGAAGGTATTCATCCCAAAGATCATTGACTTCAAGTTTCTGAATGATTATGAATCTGATATTGAAGAGTTGTTAGATTTTCAAGGATGGACCAAACTACTGAAAGAGGATGAAAGGATTTATCCTGATCTAACCAGGATCTTTTACTACTTATGGGATGAAGAATATTTTGGTACCTTTGTAAAGGGAGTTGATATGTTCTTTGGTATTGGTATAACCCCAAATCTAGATCATGGAATAATGAACATAGGGCAAATTCTAGAAGTTCCACATGAGGATGAGCCACTCCCAGTAGATCTTACACTTGATCAGATCTACAATCAGCTCACCTGGAGCAATAAATATCATCCCGGGATCAAGTTCCTGCACTATATGGACTTGTCCCCCAAGCTACGGGTTCTACGTCTGCTGATAGCCCACTGCATTTATCCAAAAGGCGGAGGAAGGAACTAGTTAAACCCGCAGGAGGCGAGAATTCTTTGGAAAATAGTGAACCGGGTCAAAGTGAGCCTCCCACGATTGTTCATAGAAGCCCTAAGTTCTAGGAAAGATAACCCAAGAGGGGTTCTGCCTTATGGAACTTGGATCACGAAGATCCTAGAGCATTTCGGAGTTGATATCGATGGAGAGCCGTTCGAGGTGTTAAAGCCTACAAACGCAATCAACAAAGCATTAATCCAAAGATGAAGATCAATGTAAATCAACTCCGGGCTGAAGCAAAAGAAGGTGCACTGGCTCCACAGGAAGCCGGGGATGCACAAGTTGAGGGGGAGCAGCCCCTGCCATCACTAGAAGCACAACCTGCTCCACCACAGGATGCACCCGAGGAGCCTGCATCGCCGATGTCACATGGGTCGTGCTCTCCTAGAGGATCCGAGATTCCACACCCACTTTCTCGGGATACCTGCATTCATGATATTCAAGAGCATCTAGAGCAGCTAGAGGACCGGATGACCAATCAGATCGCCGAGGTCCTACATGCCATCACGGATATGCATTCTCGATAGGATCGCATGGATAGGGAGCTCTGGACCATCCGTTATCACTTAGCATCCGGAAGCCATCGTCATCGATCTATCCCCAAGCTTGATCCTTTTGACACTGGATCAGTTCATCGAGATCCCCCACACCTGCTCCAGTCTCATATTTTTACTCCTCGGCCCACATTCGACCCGTTCGCCCGATTCCATATCCTATCTCTGCATTCCAGTTCACCAAATCTCTTCGAGTCGACCCCTATTTGCTCGATTGACAAAAAGGGGGAGAAGTTTGAGAGTTTTGAGTTTAGATTTTTAGGATTTTGGGTTGGGTAGCTTGTATATAGGTTTCATTTGTATTTGAAACTTGTATAAAATTTTTTTTTTGAAAAGGTTGCTCACGAAAAAGTTTGTTTATGTTCTGATTACTTTTGCAAAGTTTATTATCACTTAATTATGCTCTGATTACAAATGCTCTATGCTCTGATTTATTATGTTTGCTCTGATCATTAATGTTCTATTTTTTTCAAAAAGTAAAATGACTTATGATTATCCTAAAAATGTCAAAACAGGATATTGGAAGGCATAAACTCAAATTGGTTTTGTCGATCATCAAAAAGGGGGAGATTGTTGGAAATAATTGTTGAAATCAAATGCAAAATATCCAAAGCATATGTTTTGATGATTAACAACATAATTTGAGTAAAGTCTTAGCTACTAATATGTTTTGTGCAATGTTTAAGGTTATAAAAGTAAAAAATACAAAACAGAACAGGTCAAGTCGCAACTCACGTCGACTCAGACATCGACTTGGGCCAAGTCGATTTCTCAAGTCGACTCCATCTTCGACTTCAAAAGACGTCCTCTGTCCAGCGTAGAAATTAGGAGCAAGAATTCTTGAAGTCGCAGAAGAAGTCGACTCCACTTGCGACTTGGGCGAAGTCACAGACCAAGTCGACTCCAGTATCGACTTCAAGTGGCACTTTCCTTCCAGAGTTAAAATTGGATGGCAAAGCTGCTGAAGTCGCACATGAAGTCGACTCCACTTACGACTTGGGTGAAGTCGCAGGCCAAGTCGACTCCAGCATCGACTTCAGGTTCATAGTGCAGATTTTCAGAAGCCAAGTCGAAGAATAAGTCGACTTCAAGATAGACTTGAGTCAAGTTGAAGACCAAGTCGACTTAAATATTCGACTTGGAATATATGAAGATTAATCCAAGTCCAAAGCAAGCAAGATACATGAATTCAACCATTCTAATCGAAATATATATTGGACTTGTTCATGCACACAAAGATTCAAGCTTTTCAAGCTCTCTAGACATAAAGCTAAAGAACTTTTATGCAAATAAACTCCAAGTATTGAAAATCAAAAGAAGAACACTTATGAAGAAGAAGTTAAGCAAGCAAGAGACATTTCAAGAAAGATCAAGCAGACTTGGCAGGATATGAAGGCCAAGTCGCACCCGAAGTCGACTCCAGCATCGACTTGGGTGAAGTCTAAGACCAAGTTGACGCAAGGAAGAACTTGAACAAGCTGAGCATGGCGAAGTCACAGGCGAAGTCGACTCTAGCATACGACTTGGATGAAGTCGCAGGCGAAGTCGACTCCATATGCGACTTGGAGTGTAACGTTCGAATTTTTGAACGTTGGAACATTTATTGCGCGCCAACCAACTTCATAACGTTCAAAAATCTCCCTCCTCTATATATAGACACTCAAGCAAACGTGGAAACATACAAGTAAGAGCTAGGAAAGAAGTGCTACTAAGAGTTTTATCTCACTTTCTTTTACAATTGAGTGATCTAGATACTTTCAAAGGAAGAACGATCTTCAAAGTTGCTGTTTGCTTCAACGCAATACGATTCGTTGCTTCTACAGATTCTTCCTCGAGCAGAAACTTGCTACACAAATTTGTAAAGTGTAGATTTCTTCTATTTCATCTTATTATTTGGTGCTTTGTTTGATTTTGGTGTTTCAAACCAAGCTATAGCAAAGTAGAGTTGTGATTGGAGTGGAACTTGTCACCTACTTGTGCTATTTGTTGTATACGCCCCCTAGAGCTAGAATCTAAAAGAGAGCGGAGGCTCTGGTTGTATATGCCCCCCTAAAGCTAGAATCTAGAATAGAGCAGAGACTCTAGTTGTATTCGTGGAATACATAGTGGAACCCAAGTCACAAGGGAGTGTGAGCTTGGAAGTGTGGAGTAGGGAAAGGTTGCCCAAACCACTATAAATCTTGTCTACTGTTTTCATTTTCGCTTTCATTATCTTATTGCTTTCTATTTGTTTCATTAAAGGGGTTTAAACTAAACTAGGGTAAAATCTCTAATTAAAGTTTTAAATTTTTAAATACCCAATTCACCCCTCCCCTCTTGGGTAATTTCCATAAACTCGGGACCAACAGAGAAAAGATGCCAAACTTGACTTTTTCAACTTCCACTGAACATGATCAAGGGGAAAATTTTTGGGAACAACTTTTTATAATTTTTAAGATGAAAAATTCATGGAAAAAGGGACGTTCCAATGGGCTTACTTGGGCAGAAAGTTAGTGTGTAATTTCATTATTTAAAACCTCAAAAATGAGGTGGAAATTAGGGGTGAAAACAGATTATATAAGGGGCTTAAGGGGCTGCTCATGTTCGCTTCTGAAAGTGGACAACTTTGGTGTTAAAAAAAATATATTCTAACTCCAGCATATTGAACGTCCCCAAGCAAAGAAAAAGAGAAGGAAAAGGGTAGAAAAATGGATGAAAAAGAAGAGGAGAAAAAGGAGCAAACAATGCTTTACAAGTGGGAGCAAAAACAATACAAGTTCAAGTAGGTATCCGACTAAGTTTGATTTATAAATTTTCAAGTTTTCTAGCTCAATTCATGGGTCATAAATTGATTTAATTATGACCCTAAATGATGATTTAAGGAGTTTTTAATAAGGTTACTAAATGCTAAATGAATTAGAGGATTCAATTCATGCTTCCAACAATGCCATATATGGTTCTGGGGTTAATTATCCTAGGTATGTCATGCTGAAATTTTTATAACTTCCTAATTAAAGTTTTTGTTTTGAGCATGTTATATGAATGGATTATGTGAATAATTTCTATATTTAATATATGTTAGACTAAGAATGTTGGATGGACCTTAGATGGGTGGAACTTTGGTTTAGCAACAAGGTAAAAATTTCCATTCATTTAGGATGGAAATGATGCATGACTTAGACACATGATATGTGGGTGATTTTAAGGGTGAAATACCCTAAATATAGGGTATTGTGGACGTCCAAAGGGTGGAATTAAGAAAGGTAAAAATCTGTTTTATAAGGACATGATGATGTATACGTCCAAGGTGACGGAAAAGGGGAGAAAAGTTGCTGTTTTGGAAAAATTAATTGGGAAACTTTGATTACATGATTATACCCTAATTAATGTGTAAATAAGTGCTTAAACTGAGCCAAAACGGAGAGGAAAATTTCTGTTTTATATGAACTTGATTAACACATAATATATGTGTGATTAAAAGAGTGCACGTGAAGGGAATGGAAGGCAAAAATGGGAAATGACCAAATATGACTTGCTGAAATGCAAAAATGGAAGGAAAACATGGCAAAATGAGGAAGAGGGGCTGTTTTGAGAAAATTATGGAATCTCAAAAATTTTGGATTGAAATTAGTAGCCCTAATTCATAAATAGGTGCCTCGAATGAGTACTAATGTGAAAATGCAAGTATGGGTGTTAAATGATAAGTGAGAAGTATTAAACTTCCATATGATGAACTAAACTCAATGATTATAATGAGCTTGAAAACTTACCATAAAAAAGGACATCAAAATGGAAAGAATGGTCATAATTGAGTCACATATCATACCAATGTGTGAATTGGAAGATTAACACCCAACTTGAAAAATAAGTAGATCAAGCTAGTTTGGTGTAAATCCAAATGGATTCATGTAGATAGGAAAATCCTAAGGGATGCAAGCATTTGAAATTTATGTATATAAATGAAATTTTATTTTCATTTATTTAGGCAAAGGCAAAGAAAAAGGATGAAAGGAAGGGATTGAAGCTATCTCAGGTAAGCAAGCAAATTTTTCAAAATATTGATTTTCTCATATGGTTGAAATGATTGAAAGTGTTTAGATTGATGCTTTTATGAATTTCTTAAAAGTGGGCAAGCATAAGTCTTGAAAACTATGACTTTAATGAAATGTCTTAAGGATTGCTTCATTATAAGCAAGCAACACTTCTTGAAATAATTATTTTATTTCAAGTGTTGCAATGATTGGAAATATTTTATATTGATGAATTTAAGAATTGCTTATAAGTAAGTACATTCTTTAAGATGTTATTTCCAAAGGATTTTATGAAAAAAGAGGAGTTTTGACTGTTGCACAAAGAAATACTTGCAAATAAGTTTTGAATTTTACTCCCATGGGATTGTGAAAAGCAAATGTGTTTATGAAAGAAAAAGAAAATTGGATTTAATTTATAGAAGGAAAATTGCTACTCTTTGACACGACACTTAAAATAAATGATGGATTAAAAATGGTCCAATTGGTCTAAATGGTTTATTAGAAAAGTCTTGATTTCCTTGAAAAATGGAAAAACTAGGAAAATGCCTTGAAAATATTTACACGGGTGTTCTAAAGAGGATTTAAGAGTGGCCAACCCAATAAGTTAATTTCACAAAATAAATCGATTTCAGTTTGTTAAATAGCATACAAAAGGTTATGCAAGCTCTTCTTCACCTAAAAGAAAGACAAGAACGACATGTGGACAATTACATGATTCTAGGGTGGATCAAGGAGGATGATGCAATTGCATATCCTTGATGTGCGAAAAACCCAAAAAAGAAATAAAGAAAAGGTTAATGAGAAGAGCTTTCTCTCTTTGTGTATTGAAATGCTTTGAAATTCTTTATCATGAAAATTTTAAGATTTATTACAAGAAACATTTTTAGAAAAGATTATTGTCTCAAACATTACAAATACTTTAATTAAATATTTCTAAAAGTATTTAAGCGTAGTCATCCTAAAACTAGATTTCAAGTAGGTGCGCCTACTTTTCAAGATGGTTTAAAAAGTCACGGACTGCGGTCTGTATTATTTCATGAAATCATGCTACCATGCAAATATATATGATCAATGTATGGTGCACCAGAACAATGAATAGGTCGATTGTAGAGACGATTGCAGATGAACCGAAGCCCACTCTACATATGACCAAGTCGCTAAGAGATGGCAGGAGGCCAGCGACGCCCTCCGTAAGATGGGAATAGGATTAAGGAACAACTGTCTGGCTAGCATGCTATTATATGATGGATTCTCTTACAAAAGGTAGAATGATCACTTGGTAAGTGTCACTACTGGATGCGGAGAAATGCGTTTGCGGATGCTTTGCTTTGAAAAACCCAGAAAATTGGAATATGAATTTATTTATGCAAAAAGATACCTTAATTGAGATTTTATGAGCCTATACGAAAAAGTTACCCTAAAAATAAGTTGTTTTACACAAAAGTGTAAATATCAAGGTTGAGATGAAATATTTTCTATGCAAATACATTCATGAAAAAAGATTATGTTCATATGCCTTGTTTGTTTTAAACAAGCCCCGAAATGGGATTATAAAAAATGATTTACAAAAAAAAAATGGTTTAGGACATAAAAATATCCATCGCAAAAATTGGTTTATATGGAAAAATATTTTAGTATATAAAAATATCCATTGCCAAAAGGGTTTATATGGAAAAATATTTTTAGGACATAAAAATATACATTGGAAAAATGGATTTATGTGATAAATTACTTGGGATATAAAAATATCCGTTTAAGAACAAAGGGAATCACCTAAAAAGGTTATTTGCATACGCATTGCCTTTAAAAAGCCTAGACGTGGCATACAAAAGGATTATATGAACAAATGTTTATGAAAATGTTTTACAGGAAAATGCTTGCCTAAAGATAAAATGCTTGCTTACTGAGTCATCACTCACGATTTATTTTTTCAAACCTTAGGCAGGTACAGGGAAGCTCAAGAGGTTGAGAACCTGAGCATTTAAGGAAAGGTATGAAATGGTATTCACATGTGTGCAATAAGATTAGCTATGATGTATGCAATGGTATAACTAGAATGTTTAAGATATGTTAACATATGTTAACTTGATGATAGTTCTAAAAGCTATACAGATTGATGATTTAATGTATGACACAAGTATTCATTTTAAACATTTGATGATGAATGTTTTTTAGATGATTATGGCAAGGCCAGGTTGATAAAACCAATGATGTAAGAAGTCAAGATTAAAGTTCATGAATGATATGTGTAGGTAATAACAACTACCAGGAGATGGATTTATGAAAATGTATATAAGGATGAAAGGGGAATCAAGTGGTATTTTTAAAATACAAAGTGTGTCAATTCACAAGAGTATCGTTGCTTATAAGATGAATGGAGTGAAATGTAAAGAAATAAAATGATGAAAGGAAAAGAATGAAACGAATTTTTTTTTTGTACAAGATCCAATTAAGAACCTGCCGCGCGATCAGGGCAACAATCCCGATTCATATTTACCAATCAACAAGATCTTGGAGTAAGGCTTTATGTGATGCCTTGGGTTAGGGGTGACACAGAGCTTGGTATCAGATCCAAGTTTTGGTAAATAGGCGTGGAAGTAAAAAAATGGGAGGAAAAGGGAAATGATGAAAGAGATAGATTGAAATTATAAGACATGTATGACATGTATTGTCTCTTATTCTATGTAATTATGATGCATTGATATGGATATTTTGGGAAATATAGCTGGCTTGCTATGTTTCACAATACAGATGGTATATAAAGGAAGAATGATAATGGGACCAGATGAGAAGGGGGAAGCCGAGAGTAGACAGAGGATAGAAGGGAATATGAATAGATGATGAGCTTCTGCGAAATGAGACTAGAAATAATGATGAGGACCCTTCACTAGTCTATAGAAAATGGAAATGCGGATAAGAAAGGAAATGTTCTAGACTGGTTTAGCTCCAGTACTCCCGTTAAGTAGTCTACAGTGGTATAACCTAGTTGTAGGCATTATGTAGTGAGAATGAAAAAATGGGTTAAAAAAAATTTCTTTGTTTTAATTGGATATGTATGAAATTTTATGTGATAGCATCTTTACTTTTGTTATAAAAATGAATGTATTTATGTTATATGAACAACATATGTAGACCCTTAAATCCCTTAATAAAATTGTTAAGACTACAAGACATATTTAACATGCTTTTCATTGCATGTTTCGTCTCCCTGTCTTCTTACTTTGGAAATGATTTGTTGTTATTACTAGTGTTATGCATGCGTACCCTACAATGCAGGCATCCATGGAGAGAGAGAGATAGAGAAATTAGGCAAGCAACTAATAAACCATCAAATCCCATATGTCGCCATCATTATGAGAAAAAGATGATAGATGGAGGCAGTGTGCGACTTGTGTTTGATGCCAATGAGATGTTATTTGAATAAAGTTTGTATTTCCATTCTCAAGATAACTTTTTCAATTCTCGAAAATATTTTTCAATTTCCAATTTTTTTCATTCCTAATATACATCATTATATTTTTTCAGTTCCATTCAAGAATCATATATCCTTTGAAATATCACTTTAAGTAGCATTTGAGAATCGTTGTTATGCACCAGATCATCTTCTTAACGTTCAACATTATCAACTAAAGATGTTGTCCTTAAAAGTTGATTTCATCGTATACCAAAGTCAAGCCTAAAAATCAAAAATAAAAAACCGATGATGGGATAATCATTGTTCCTACTATTGTAAAATCCAACATTGTTGTGCTGATGCAGCCTTAACCATCCTATATTTTAAAAGAAAAGCTCATATATATTTGGAATGAAATCGCAAGAAGATGGTGTTTCTTGCATGAAAAGGGAACAAAAGACATGAAAATTATCTGTCATCATGTTGTGCCCCATTGGCTAGGCATATCTAATGACCAATCAATAACTGTCCTATGGCCTATCAAAAATCTAGCAGCATCTCCCCAAGATCTATAAAGAGGTGACGTGGGGTACAAAACTAGTTGAGCCTTCTAACACAACCATATTCATAACAAGTAACATATAGTATCACAAACATGTATTCACAATCATCTATGTACATAATTCCCGCACCATGATTCCCTACTTATATACATACAAACTACATTTCTCATATAATAAAAATATTTTCATATCCGTTTAAATAATTACAGCAAATAATCCAAAAGATCATCACACTTGCATAATAGTTAAATACTTGTACAAAAATTTATATATGCAATATTCCTGTTTCAAATGAATCATGATCAAACTAAATAGGCATGTACATTTACGCTCACAAAAAGAATTATAGTTAACGAGTTATTAAGGATGTAAAGCCCTAAATTCTACTAGGGTGCAACTATAGTGTTGAGCTTCCCTTGGCCTTATCTTGATCTCTCTCACCTGGCCTATCATCTAAAATACAACGGCAAAATACATGAGTTCGAACAAACTTTGTAAGTATATATTGGTCAATACAAAGTAAAAAATCAAATAAAAATTTTATTTGTGTAAGTCATAATGATGTTGAGGATTACAACTCAAATGACCATGCACTCATGAATGAAACTAATACTAAACTCACATGAATGAACTTCAACTGCATGTCTTTTGTGGGTCATGTACAATCTTAACCTCATGTCCATTAAGGGTTATGAACAACTCTATCTTCATGTCCATTAAGACACATGAACAACCCTATCTTTATGTCCATTAAGGGCCATACACAACCCTATCTAAACAAGCAACTCACTCGCACATAATTCTTCTACATGTATAAGAACCGAGATAATACATATCCATTCCATATGAACCGAGATACTCAGGTCCACGACCTCTTGAGCTTCCCAGTACCTGTCTAAGGTTTGAGAAAAACAAAACATGAGTGATAACTCAGTAAGCAAGCATTTTATCTTTTAGGGCAAGACTTTCTTTTAAACATTTTAGTAAACTCTTGAACACCTTTTTACCTAAGGACATTTATATGTCCTAAAACACTGTCATAAAAATCATTTGGTCATGAGGATAATTCAATGTCCTAGAACATTTTCATAAACATCCACTCTTAAAATCATTTACAAGCCACGTTTGGGGTTGTTAAGATAAAATATATACATTTTACCCTCTTTAAGTAATTCTTTTTGGTCTTGTGGGAACATTTATAATGTTCCAAGACATTTACATAAAACCTTCTTTTGTCAGTGGACGTTTTTACATCCAAAATATTTTTCATCATAAATTCCTTTAGCCAAGGGACATCTGATATCCCAAAACATGTTTGACATAACTTTCTTTGGCAATGGACATTCATATGTCCTAAAACATTTTTCTACATAAACTCTTTTTGGAAACGGACATTCATATGTCCTAAAATACTTTTCACATAAACTCTTTGGCATTAGACATTCTCATGTCCATAAATATTTTTCACAAAATCCTTTTCATAATCCCCGTCTTGGGGCTTGTTTATAAAAAACAAGGTATAAAACACATATTCCATTTTCATAAAAGCATTCACATAGAAAATATTTCATCTTATCTTCGATATTTACACTTTTTGTGTAAAAAACCTTACTTTTAGGGTAACTAGTTTATAATAACTCATAAAATCCTATTTAGGATAACTTTTCGTAAAAATGCTTTTATGTCTCAATCTTTGGGCTTTTCAAAAGCAAAACATGTGCAAATGCATTTCTCCCCATCCAGTAGTGACACTTAGCAAGTGATCATTCTACCTTTTGGAAGAGAATCCATCCTTAACAGCATGCTAATAAGGCGGCTGTTCTTTCATCTTCTCCCATCTTAGGGAGGGCGCCGCTGGCCTCCTACCATCCCTTAGCGACTTGGCCATATGTAGAGTGGACCCCAGTCCATCTCCGACCGTGATCTACAACCGACCTATTCCTTGTATTGGTGCACCATACATCATCATCACAGACCGCAATCCGTGTGGTTTAAAGTATCACAGACCGTAGCCCGTGTCCTTTTAAACCATCTTGAAAAAACGAGATCACAGATCGCAGTTCGCATCCATTCTTGAAAAACATCACAGACCAAAATCTGTGTCTTTTTAAATCATTTTGAAAAAGAACATCACAGACCGCAATCTGTGTCAACTTGCAAAGCGAGCGCACCCGCTTTAACCAAGTTTCATTTGAAATCTATTTTTAGGATGACCTTCTTTAAATTCTTTTAGAAAAATTTTGAGTAAAATATTTTGACAAGCAATTGATGTTGGTCCTGAGTTTATGGCAATTACCCAAGAGGGGAGGGGTGAATTGGGTATTTTAAAATTTTTCACTTAAACAGAAATTTGCCCCGGTTTAATTTAATCCCCTTTAATGAAACAGATCGGACATATAGAGAGTAATGAAGCAATGAAAATAGAAATGCAAATCACAGCAGAAGATAAGATTTTTATAATGGTTCGGGCAACCTCCCCTACTCCATTCTTCCAAGCTCACACCCCTTGTGACTTGGGTTTCACTATGTATTCTCAAATACAACTAGAGCAACAACTCTCTTCTAGATTCCAGCTCTAGGGGGCGTGTACAAATCACAACATAAGTAGGTGACGAGTCCCACTCAAGTCCCACTCTACTTTGCTTTCACTTGGTTCAAAATTCCAATAATAAACCAAGTACAAATACAAATATTAATTCAAAAGGAAATTCTACACTTTACAGATTGTGTAGGTAGATTCAGCTCATGGAAGAACTTGTAGAAGAAAAGATTTGAATAGCGTTAGAGCATGCAATAAGTTTGAGCTTTGTTCTTCCCTTGAAAACTTATGTTGATACTTAAAGCTTGAGATGATGGTTGTTGAATCTCAGTTAATGCTCTATCTAACCTCTAGCATGTTCACTTGAATGCATATTTATAATGGTGGAGTAAATTCGAACATTTGGAGGTAGGTGGCGCGCATTTAATGTGCCAACGTTCGAATTTTTCGGACCGTTGCGACCCAAGTCGCAGGTGGAGTCAACTTCGGGTGCAACTTCACCCAAGTCACAGGCTGAAGTCAACTTCAGGTGCGACTTTAGTTTTTAGCAATGTTCCAAGTTCCTGCTTCAAGTCGACTTGGTCTTGGACTTTACCCAAGTTGAAGGTGAATTCGACTGCGGGTGTGACTTCACTTTCTGTATTCACTCGATGAACTTGGTTTCTTTGGAAATCTGCTTGATATTGATCTTGTATCTGTTCTTTCTCTAATTCATTTGAACTTTGAGGCTTTTATATGTTCAGTCTACACTTGGAGATCTTATCTTCACGTCTTGGTTTTAAAGTACTTTGGTAATCTTGATTAGTAATACTTAGAAGTGGTCAAATGAGCTTTCCTTGATCATAACATAATCTTGAATGACTTTATCATGTAGATTTTCTTGTCTTGGACTAAAACAATCTTCAATCTGACTCAAGTCGGATGCCTGGGTCGACTTGGGTTCCAACTTCACTTAAGTCGCATGTGAAGTCGACTTGGGTATGCGACTTCACCATCCTAGATTCCCAATTTCAACGCTGGAAGTCTGAGTCCATGAAGTCGAAGCTGAAGTCGACTTGGGTTTGAGACTTCACTCAAATCGCCTGTTCTGGATCCAAGTTCTAACGCTGGAAGTTCTGGGTTCTCAAAGTTAGTGCTGGAGTCAACTTGGGTCTGCGACTTCACCCAAGTCGCAGATGGAGTTGACTTAGCTATGCGACTTCGTCTGCCTTGGATCAATTTTCTGCGTTGGATTGTTTTTCTTCTTTCAAGTCACTTTTGAGGTCGACTTGGGTATTGACTTGACTCAAGTCGATAGCTGAGTCAACTTGGATTGCGACTTGATCTGTCATATTTAGATTTTTCATTTTTATATCATTTAGACACTTTCACAAAACATGTTAGTAACCAGAACTTACTCAAATTGAATTGGTAATCATCAAAACATAGATTTTTGCTTAATTTGCCATTGATTCCAACAATCTTCCCCTTTTTGATGATTGACAAAACCAATTTGAGTTTATACCTTTCATTATCTTAAAACATACCAAATTACTTTGATATTTTGAACTACACATGAGTCATTTGCATTATATTTCAATAACAAATTGCATGCATGTATCATAGGTTAAAATAATTCAAATCAATTTCTGCAAAACAGCACTTTTTCATTCAATCAGAACATAAACCACACAACCTAACAACATTTTATACAAAATGGAATGCAACCTGAAATGCAATTCTCTGTAAGTACAAACTACCCAACCCATGACTCAATTCCTATATAAGAACTCTATTCTCCCCCTTTTTGTCAATGAATCAAAAATGGGGATCGAAAATTTGAAATTTGGAGAATAAAAATGCCAATATGGGATAAGGTGCCTGACGGATGGGTGGTGTAGGTCTCACATGGGCAGACGAATAGAACGATGATACAGGCTGAGGTGTGGGCACTCGTCTCACAGACTCATTGACAAGTGGATTTGGGTCAGGTATAGGCCGAACCCTGCCGCTCCCTGATGCAAGCCAGTATCTGATCGTTCTAAGCTCCTGATCCATACGATCCTGCCTCGTATGCATGTCCATGATGGCGGTGTGGGTCTCGACAATCTGAGAGGTCAATCTATCCTCCATCTGCTCCAAGTGCTCCTTTATTGCATTCATTGAATTATTCCAATAAGGCAGATGTGGAGCCAAATTTGGTATCTACGACCCTCTAGGAGAATATGATCCATGGGAGTGAGGCGATGTAGGCTCAACAAGGACTACAGGTGGAGGAGATGGAACTGCCTGTGGCTGAGGTGATGGCGGGGGCTGCTCCCCCTCAACATGTACTCTCCTAGCTTCCTCTTGAGCCGGTTGTCCCATCCGTTCTCTGATTCTATCAGCTTAGAATTATTCCACATTTATCTTCATCCGTTGCAAAAGTGCCTCGTTGTGGCGCCCCGAACCGAGGCGTCACATTTGTCCTTACTCCGGGATCTTGTCGATTGGTAAGTGTGAATCAGGATTGTTGCCCTGATCACACGGCGGGTTCTTAATTGGATCTCGTCCAAATTTTTTTTTTCATTTCTTTTTCTTTCATCACATAAACATATATCATCATCATTCATAATGGACTTATCCATAACATCATAAATCATCAACTTCTCATATTATTTATAACTTCACAATTTCATACAACCTATGTCCTTTTTCATCATATCCCATTAGGGAATCTATTCATACAAAAATCTACTAACCTTTGTAGATTCCTCTTTTCCTTTAGCAACACATGTCCTTCATTTCTTGGCTTTCCCTACACCTGTCTGTGGTTGGGAAAACAAAACATGAGTCAAAACTCAATAAGCAAGAATTTTTCATTTTAAATGCATTCCTCTCCATTCGATAGAAGACACTTACCAAGTGATCAACTACGAACGGAATAGAAATCTTTTCGTAAACCATTTTTGAAAACATTTCATAAACCATTCATGTAAATCATTTGTAAATGCATTTCTCTCCATTCGATAGGAGACACTTAACAAGTGATCAACTATCAATGGAATAGAAACCTTTTCATAAAACATTGGATGTGCAAATGCTTCCTTTCCACTCCTGACATAAACCTTCGTGTGCGGGTACGCTAGCCTAAGGAACATCTCACATAACATGGTCCAATACGCCGGCTGTCTCCGACTTGGCCTCATCAAGAGGAACCTCTCTTCGTCTTGACGCCTACATGGTTCCCACGTGCATGACTCTTGATTTTCCAAGCATTATATACCTCTTACACCAGGTGACTTGTCATTCTCATGTAGAGGATTATTTGCATCATCCATTAAAAATATCTTTTTCAAATCCATGTGTGCAAATACCTTCTTTCCATTCCTGACATAAACCTTCCAGTGTGGGTACGCTAGCCCAGGGAACATCTCACATAACATGGTCCAATACGCCGGCTGTCTCCGACTTGGCCTCATCAAGGGGAACCTCTCTTCCTCTTGACGCCTACATGGTTCCTACATGCATGACTTTTGATTTCCCAAGCATTATATACCTCTTACACTAGGTAGCTTGTTATTCTCATGTAGAGAATTATTTGCACCATTCATTTAAAAACATCATTTCAAATCCATGCTTTTCTTTTCAATCCATGTATGAAAATGCAATGCATCCATTCACACATAACATTCTTTTGCCTCCACCTCTGGGGAGGACGCCGTCGGCACACAACCCATACGACTCGGCAATAGTGAAGGGGGACCCTCTGATCCACTTTCTACCTCCACCAAAGCCTCTTCCTTATACATCATACATGTGCACATGTCCATGAACATCACATGATATCAATATGCCGGCATGACTTTTCATAAAAACTCATAAACATTCATTATTTCAAAACATTATAGGAATGGCCACCCTTAAACACATTTCATAAATACTTGAGAATAAAATCACATTTTCAAAAGGGTTGCTTGCTTACAATGTAATAATAAAATCACATTTTAAAAAGCTTGGTTGCTTACAAATCATCATTTTCAAAAGGATTGCTTGCTTACAATGAAACAATAAAATCACATTTAAAAAAAGTTTACTTGCTTACAATGAAACAATAAAATCACATTTTAAAAAGCTTGCTTGCTTACAATGAAACAATAAAATCACATTTTAAAAAGCTTTTTTGCTTACCTCCTCAGTCCGTGTCCTCCACCTTTTCCTTTCCTTTTTTCCTATACAAGGAAAATGGATATTTTATCCATCCATTCTATGTCTTAGTTTACTTTCCATGCTTGCTTTATAACTATTCATTATCTCATTCACATAGAGGTTAATCGTATAAAGATACTTGGTCATTACCCATTTATATGGATTTTTATCCATAAATCCTTTAAAATTTCATCCATATATCCTCATAAATATATAAAATAAATCTCAATTTTTTTCCCAAAATACGCTGTTCACTGTTCATAATTACTGTTCATGGCACGGTAGCAATTACTGTTTATCATCATTGTTCACGTTATTGTTCACCCGAGGTTACTGTTCACAGCGACGTGGGTTACTGTTCATGGGTTCCAAAAATTGACATTTTTTCCAAAAATAAAAAATACCATGACATAGCTTATGCTTAGTATATCATGGAAAATTCATGAATTATGAATTTATCATCATTAACTTAGCTAAATAAATCATTTTCTCCATATACTAAAAATCAACATAAATTCACTTAAGCATAATCCTTAATTCCAAAAATCATGAAATTAATATATCATCATTCCAACATCATATTTATCATATTCATATATCCTGAATCATCATTTATCAATTTTGGAGCATTATTTTTACATATCATATACTATCTTCCCGAATGCTCCATCTTTGCTCCAAATTTTCGATGTTTCGGCATGATTCCGATTAAGCATTATAACTATACTTATTTTATCATGATTAGGCATTATCTAAGCATGATTTTACCCTACTTAACATCCAAAAGAAATTTGAAAAGAAATTGCTTACCCGAAGTGGAGATATCCCACTTTTTCTCGCACTTTCTCTCTCTAACTTCCTCCTCCTCTTTCTCCTCAAGGCTAAAACATGGTGGGGATGAAAAAATACTCAATTGGAGCTGGGTTTGAGTGCTTTGGTCGTTCACCCCATGCCCCCTATTTATACTTTTTTATTTTTCATCAAATTGGATTTTACCCCCCCTTGCTTGAGGTATTAAATTGTAAATGTATTTTTTTCTAATTTCCAAAAGGTGCATGGAGCCTTGTGCAGCCCACCCTAGGCCTGATCCAGCCCCCCTATGGCAGCCCTATTTTTGCCTATTTTTTATTTTTTAAAATTAATTAATTTAGGCTAAATCAATCCTAGCCATGGATTTTTGATAAGATTGATTTTGGGCCATTGGATTTGGTCCCAAAAGTCCAAGCTCCAGCAGCCATAGCAGCTTTTCATTAATTATTTATCCATTTAATTAATTAAAATTAATCCAAAGTCAAATGCTAATTAATGAAAAAGTAAAGCTACTTTTTATCTTCAAATGACGTTTAATCTTGACCCTTAATTCATGATTTTTGATCAATCTTCGACAAATCATCATGTTCATCATCATATTTTGGCCATCCATAAAAAATTTCATCTCAATCCGATGTCCGGATTGCAAGATATGAATTTTTCTTTATTTTCTCTAAAAAATCCACTAAAATCCGAAAATACTAAATAAATAAAAAAGTGGCTATTTTGTCCTTTTGTGGGAAGCTTCCTTTTTCGTCTTTTATGATTAAGTTAATCCAAAGTGATTAACTTAACATATTCCTTAATCCCACATTTACTATTCACGTGCACTATTCATCCAAATTTCATAATTAATTATTTTAACATCTACTCCCTCATAATTTCATATTTCATGAATATATATATTTCATTAATACATTACCTAGGGTTTACAACCCTAGGGTTTTATACGTGTCTAAGATTGGGGTTTCACACTCGTTGATCACATTTGTTGGCTTCAGCACTTCGAATGGCTCTCCATCGAGATCTACACCCATATAGTGCATGATGCAGGTGATCCAAGTTCTGTAGGGCAATACCCCTCGAGGGTTATCCTTCTTTGAAGCTAAAGCTTCCAATAACAATGCAGGCAGGCTAACTTTGACCTTATTCTCCACTTTCTATAAAATTTCAGCCTCTTGTGGGTTCAATTGATTCCTGCCTCCTCCCTTAGGATAGATGCAATGAGCAATGAGCAGTCTAAGTACCCTCAACCTAGGAGATAAATCCATGTAATGAAGAAGCTCGATTCCCGGGTGATACTTATTGCTCTTAGTGAGCTGATTATACATTTGCGTCATTGAAAACCCATCTGGTATTGGTTCCTCCTCCTTAGGAACATCTACCATGTGTGCAATTCGTCGAATTGCATTGTCCTTGTAACTGTCAGTTCCAATTCCCAGATTGATATCCTTTCCCTTTACAAAAATCAGATAATACTCCTGATCTCATAAGTAGTAAAATATCCGGGTTAGGTTAGGATACACTCTATCATCTGCTTTCAACAATCCAGTCCATCCTTGAAAATCTAATAGTTCCTTAATTCCAAACTCATAGTCATTCAAGAACTTGAAATTAATGATTTTAGGCACGAATCTCTTACGTTCATAGAAATGCCTGTAGAACCGGCTGTGTTGATGCTCAGTTCTAAAGTAAGTGGTTGGCATCTTCAACAATTGTTCCTTCTGGGTTGGCGTCCCCTGCCTATTCGCAGCAGACAATGTCTCATTGCTAGACCCGCTATTGGAACTCGCTTGTTGGGGTGTCGTCGAGGAGGGGTTGGCCTAGCAGAAATGCATGTGGCGTCCCATTGATGCGGGATGCGGAAGCTTCCTCCCGGACCTGGTTGGAAGGAGTCCGTTGACGGCGGGGTACCCCCTCGTCTGTATTGGATCTGGAGGGTCTGGATATAGGCATTTTGGATGGTTTGGCAACAGCTTTAAGAGCTGTAAAACTCCAACCTAAGTAGGGTTCAATATATGCATTGAATATTTACATGTGATTTATAAGTAAATTTATTGAATTTTAAATAATTTTTGTGATTTTGCTAGACTATGGTAATTAGGGCTATGGATTAGTAATGATGATGCGAGTGATCATTATAAGCTGACATGGGACAAAGGGATTAAAGTGAATTTTTGGTGATTGAAATATATAAATGTATCATGGATAATGATTTTAAATTTTTTAATATAATTATTTAATATGAATTATGAGAATTTAAAGGGATAATTCTCACGTTAGTGGAAAAATACTAGAAAATTCATAACTCAACGCCTATAAGGCAGATTCAAGTGAAATTTGACAGGAAAGTTGATGACAATGGGCTTGGTATTATGAAATTATTGGGTTATGAAAATCGTTGATAAAATTGGTGTGATTATTTATTGAGCATAGCTCAAATCCAACCGTTAATTTCAAACGGCTATAACTTGAGCTAGGAAAAACGGATTGAGATGAAATTTGAAACGATTGAATGAAATCAGGAGATTAACATTTTGGAAGGCTTGGATCAAGCATGTTATGATGGGAAGATACCAGAATTAGAAAAGGTGTAAATTGTTGACTTTGCACCTCAAGAGTACCAATCATTAAATGCTAGAGTACATGGAATTAATGTAATTTTTAATGACTCAAATAGGTGTCAAATGCAGGTGAAATGCAGGGTATTTTATGCATAATTATAAAATGGAAAAATATCATGAATTATCCAAGCATTGATGTCCACAATTAAAGGGGCTGGGAGTGCTCGAAATGAGCATAGGAGAGGTGGCATGCATATGGACATCCATGGGCTGTTACAACTGTGTTTTTTTTAATTTTTTATTTTATAAAATATGCACCAACCTAGCTGACATGTAGGAACACAAGAATGGGCATTTATTCATGTGAAAAAACCCCCTGAAAATTCGTGACCAACAGCTGCTCATTGATGATGCAAAAATGGACAGCTTGTGTATGCAAATGACGTGCATAGTTTGATGCTGCTGTAATTTTTTTTGCTAATTTTTTTATCCCAAATTAAAGGTTAACCTCAATTCTAATTAGGTTTTTAATTTACCCTTAAAATGAGATTATTAAAAAATGGAGAAAAATCTCAAAATGGACAGCAGCTATGGATGTGCCAAGTGGACTGCTTGGATGGTGAGGATTTGAGCAGATTTTTGTAATTAATAAAAATGGCAAAAATTATTTTACTTGGCTGTAATTTAACCAGAACATTAAGGGGGATAAACATGCATTAAATATTGTGGAAAATCCAGTTCTAAAGTGGGGCCCATAGCTGGAAATTCCAGCTCTACAAGAAGGGATGCTCGGTCATGTGATATGAGGTTTTGTGATTTTTTTTCTAAGTGCTCAAGTTCTTCTCCCCCAAGGCAGTGCATTTCCAGCCCTATCCTAGCCAAGAAGGAAGAAAAGAATAAGAAAAAGAAAGGGGAAAATGAGGGATTATCAATTAATCAAGTAAGTATATGTTAATTTTGATTTTTATACTTCAAATCTGGAAGTTATATGATGTTATAAACCAAAATATGAATGAAGTAGTAAAAGAAGTATTTTTACTATGAAACTTTTTTTAAAATCTCATTATATGATTATTAAGGTATGAAAAAAATTTCATATTGAAAATTTAAATATATGTTAAATTAAAAATATGAGAAAATTAACCTAAATAGGGTAGAAAGGGTGAGAGTATCATCTGTAATAAATTATTTTTAATAATTGTTTTAGAAGGAATTTTTATATGAAATATTTATATGATATATAATCCATTATGAGGATAACTAAAACAAAATAAAAATTTATTTTTGGGTGATATTAGTATGGGTTATAATTCATGTGATTAGGGCTGACCCTGAACTCACAACACTGTCCAGCACAGTGAAAATGACAAAATAAATATATAATGTTAATATTTCGTGATTAAATATTTATAAAATTTAATTCATGTATTTATTGATGTATGATAGAAATTTTAGAATTAAATACCTTTATTTGATCATAAATAAATATTTATAGATTTCAGTACGCTTGACTTCAGCATATGTGGATAGTTTGAGAAAAAACCAAAAAGAAATATGGAACCTATGTAGAAATGATTCGAATTGATCTATATGTTAGGAAAGATTATAATAAAGGATTAAGGATAGAAAAAGTGATTAATAATTGATATTATTATATATATATAATTAATATTTAAATAAGAAGATGAGATTGTATATGTTATGTGTTAACCGATGAAATGTGCAAATATATGCCATCTATGTGTCTAATGACTTGAGAAGTCAAATGAATGATATATGTTAATGAAAATGGGTTGAAAAATTAAGTTGGATGCAAGTAAAAGGAATATAAGAAATGTTATATTATTGTCATGTAAGCAAGGGCAAAGAAAAGGCGGATTCAGGAAGCTAACGTGAGACAGGTAAGCAAGCGAACTTTGCAAAATATTGATTTCCTCCTATGTTTTGAAAATAATAGCTTAAATAAAATGCCTTAAGGATTTCTTCATAGGAAACAAGCAATACTTCTTAGAATAATTACTTTATCACAAGTGTTGCCAAGATTGGAAATGCTTTATATTAATGATTTTAAAGAGTTTGCTTTCAAGTAAGCAAGCGAGCTTTCTAAAATATCGTTTCAAAAGAATTTTATGAAATTTATGAACTTGCTATAATAAGTTGGTTTCATAATTGCTTACTAGACAAGTAAGTGAATTTTCAAGCATAATGTTTATATTCAAGTATTAAAATTACTTGATCATATTTATATTAATGATGTGGAGAATTGCTTATAGAGTAAGCAAGCTTAGGTCTTGAAAATATGATGTGAGTTTTAAGATGGTTTTAATATAAGGAAGTTCATACAAATGTGGTTTATAAGGAGTTTTATTGAAAAATTTAATTCTTTATAAAATGGTTTCTAGAAATAAGTAGATGTTTTGAAATGGTTTCCATTTAATTTCATAAATTGAATTTATATATGTGTTTTGAGATTTATGTAGGTGTTTTGAAATAGTCTATCAAGGTGGTTTACAACTCTTAGAGTTGTAACACTTTGAAGATGCTTTACTTTGATGTTCCAAAAAGATTTAAGGATGGCCAGTCCTACAAAATGATTTGGAGGATTTTATGTGTAAATAATGATCAAAAGATTATGCAAACTCCTATATATATATAAGATTAACAAGGAAGTGACGTGGACAAAACAAATAATGTCGTTATAGTGGATGGAAGAGAGTTGCATATGTTTTGCTCATAAAAATGTTACTAAGAAAAGTTTTGTCTCCGCGAGTTTTGAATTAGTTCAAAAGCTTCTTAAAATGAGAATTTCAAAAGTTGTTTAGCAAATCATTAAAGCTTTGCAAAATATTGTCTTCTCAAATATTTCAAATGTTTGGTAAAATGGATTTATTAAAATATTGCTAAACTCTTTAAGGGTGGTCATCCTAACATTAGGATTTTGAAATAATTTACAAAAATATTTTATTTTCAAAACAAACCACGCCCAGTTCTCAATTCGAGAAGGGCATAGTCTATAGACTGAGTGGTTTAAAATATTTTATTTTCAAAATAATCCTGCTCAGTTCTCAAATCAAGAAGGGCATAGTCTACGGACTAAGTTGGCTTTATACATATCAAGCTGAGGCTTGAAAAAGGACATAGTCAAATGACTGTGCTAAGTTTTGTGAAAATCATTGCTAGCATACGAGTGTGCGCAAAATGATGTTCTAGGCTCATGGTTGAGGTGGTTACAGACCAAAATGGTCAAAAACTAGAGCTCACCTCTACCTGTAGCCGAGTCGCTTAGGGAAGGCTGGAGGCCGGCGGCGCCCTCTCTGAAATGGGAGTAAGCTCATGAGCAGACGCCTGGCTCGCGTGCTGTCTCATGAAAGGTTTTGTTTCCTAGGGAAGGATGATCACTTGTTAAGTGTCACCAACCTAAGGGTCAGAGACACAAATCCATATGTTTTTGGAACATACATATGTTCCTTATGTTTTAAAAGTCCTAAAATGGGCACCGACGCTGTTTGGTTTTAAATGGATTTGTGTTGGTTTCAAATAGAATTATGTTTAGTTTTCAGAAGATACCAAAAAATATTTTAGAACATGAATATGTTCGCCATATTGGTTTAAAAAGGGTTTGGTATCTTATATGCGGGTTAAAAGAGGTTTATATAGAAAAATATTTTTGGACATGAGAATGTCCACATAGATAAAAGATTCCTATGCACATGCATTACTTTTGAATAACCCCGAGTTGGGTTATAAAGAAATTTAAATAGATGATGTTTTGGGACATGTAAATGACCTCGTGGGGAAAAAGGATATAAGAAAAATATTTTAGGACATATAATTGTCCTCATGCCATATGAAAAATATTTTTGGACATAGACATGTCCTCGTGATAGATGAAAAATATTTTGTAACAAACAATTGTCCCCATGAAAAATGGTTTAGATGCATAGACATCACCTTTAAAAATCCTCGAAATGGGGACATGCACAAAGTTTTATGAGTGTATTATAAAGAAGATTTCTATAAAAGGTTTCTTCCTATTAGTAGTTGATCACTTGATAAGTATCTCCTACTGAATGGGCAAGGGATGCATTTAAATGAAAAAATGATGCTTGCTTACTGAGTTTATCACTCACGTTTTGTTTTCCCAACCTTAGACAGGTTTAAGGCTCGATGAAAGGAGCAAAGCTAAAAGGAATTGGTATGTTTGAAGAATGAATAGATGAATGTACTATTTATAATGAAATGGGATTGATTATGTATGGTGTAAATAGATAAGTGATTATGTATAAAATTCTACGTGAATTTTTATTTATGCATACATATGCTGCCTACAATATGAAAGTAAAGATACTTGTACGATGAATTTTATGATGATATGGACGAGTCTACTATGAATGATGACAAGTGTATGCTTATATGATAAAAGGAAAAAAATATTTAGACGAGATCAAATTAAGAACCCGCCGCGTGATCAGGGCAACAATCCTGATCACATTTACCAATCAAAATGGTCTTTGAGTAAGGCTTGTGGAGGCCTCGGGTCAGGGGCGCCACAGGAGCCATGGTTGAATTTGAGACAGATGGAATGGATTTAGGAGTTGAACTGTGAAAATGAGGTGATAATAGAGGGGGCTGATGAGATTAACCACAATGGCTTTTTAGAAGAAATACAGAATGGAAAATGATGAACTAAAAAAGGGAACCAGCAACTAGAGGTAGCGGTCGTCGGACAGAGAAGAGAGAAAGATGAGAGAGGGAAAAGCTGAGCTGGGAAGAAAGAAGATGAATCTGAGTGCACAGGAGCTGAAAGGAGAAGATTGGAGAGGTGAATCTAAGATGGAAACAAGAAAACCGGATATTTGAGAGAAGAAAATGAGAGGAATGGCGCTGGAACGATGAGGAAGAAAGAGAAGAAGGAAGAAGAAAAAGAAAAAAATGCACTGGAAGCCCAAGCGGCGTGCGCTGAAGTTGACGTGCCCTAACCGAAGTCGACTTCGCCCCTACCTGAAGTCGACTTTGACTTCCTGGAGTCGACTCTGCTGAAGTCGACTCAGGACGATTGGAGTCGACTTAGCTCTCCAGACTTGGACTTTTCTAAGAACACTCCCCCTATCATATATGCTTCTAATCAAATTCAATCATACCCATATCATTCCTAATTTTATAAAATGAATCTTTTGCTAAGGGTTTGGTGAATATATCTGCATTTTGGTCCTCAGTTTTCACATACTCTAAAAAAATGTCATGATTTTCAACATGCTCATGAATAAAATGGTGTTTTACATCTATATGCTTTGTTCTAGAATGCAATACAGGATTTTTAGTTAAACAAATTGCACTTGTATTATCACATCTAATTGGAATATCATGATAGTGAATACTATAATCTTTAAGTTATCGTTTCATCCAAAGTATTTGGGCACAACGGCTCCTGGCGACAATATATTCGGCTTCCGCTGTAGATAGGGCGACACTAGTCTGTTTTCTTGAAAACCATGAAACCAACATGTTTCCAAGAAATTGACAAGTTCCACTAGTGCATTTTCTATCTACTTTGTAACCGGCAAAATCTGCATCCGAGTAGCCGATTAGATCAAAAGTTGACCCCCTTAAATACCATAATCCTAGATTAGTGGTATTTATTAAATATCTAAGAATCCTTTTTACTACTATGAAATGTGATTCCTTAAGATATGATTGAAATCTAGAACACATGCACACACTGAATAAAATATCAGGTATAGAAGCAGTTAAATATAGTAAAGACCCTATTATGCTTCTATACAATTTTTGTTCGATAGGTTTACCCTTTTCGTCCTTGTCGATCTTGATATTTGCACTCATTAGTGTGTTTGCGCCTTTGCTATTCTGCATTCCGAACTTCTTTAACATCTCTTTGACGTACTTGGATTGGTTTATGAATATGTTTTCTGCTTGTTGCTTAATTTGCAGTCCAAGAAAAAAGTTCAATTCTCCCATCATGCTCATTTCAAATTCACTTTGCATAATCTCAGAAAATTCTTGGCATAAGTTTTATTAGCAGCACCAAATATATTATCATCAACATAAATTTGAACAATTAAGATATTATTATCTTTATACTTGATAAATAATGTTGTATCAACCTTTCCTTTTTGAAAGTTATGATCAATCAAAATTTTACTCAATCTTTCATACCAAGCTCGTGGAGCTTGTTTTAATCCATATAAAGCTTTGGTTAATTTATAAACGTATTTTGATTGATCTTTTTCTTCAAAACCCAGAGGTTGTTCAATATATACTTCCTCATTCAAGTATCCATTCAAAAATGCACTTTTCACATCCATTTGAAACAATTTAAAATCCATGTGAGAAGCGAGAGCTAATAAGATACGTATGACTTCTAATCTAGCCATAGGTGCATATGATTCTTCAAAGTCTATTCCCTCTTCTTGGGAATACCCTTTGGCTACTAATCTAGCTTTGTTTCTTACCACAAGTTCACTTTCATCTAATTTGTTCCTAAATACCCATTTGATACCAATAATCGTACAATCTTTGGGTCTAGAAACTAAATGTCATATATTGTTTCATTCAAATTGATTTAGCTCTTCCTGCATTGCGGTAATCCAATTTTCATCATCAAGAGCTTGGTCAATGGTTGTTGGTTCTATTTTTGACACAAAAGTAAATTCTCCACAAATATTATGTCTTGATCTTCTAGTTTTCACTCCTTCATAGATATTACCAATGACTTGTTCAATTGGATGGTCATTCTTGAATTTTAAATCAGTTGGAGGTTTGTAAGAATTATTACCTTCACTTACCCTTTCCTTCATGATGTGTTCTTGTTTTGCCTCAGCTTCTCCTTGTTGCTCTTGTTGTTTCGCCTTCGGATTCTTTGATTTATCATCTGCATCACTTAATTCATCCTCCTGCCTCGGAGTTTGGTTAAATTCATCAAAAAAAACATGTATTGATTCTTCTACTATTTGATTTTTCTTGTTAAAGACTCTATATTCTTTGCTATTTGATGAATACCCAAGGAAGATTGCTTCATCACTTTTAACATCTAATTTTCCTAGATTTGTCTTACCATTATTTAGCACATAGCAAGTACATCTAAAGGCATTGAAATAAGACATGTTTGGTTTTCTGCCTTTTCAAAGTTCATATGGGATCTTTTTCAAGATTGCTCTAATTGTAACTCGGTTTAATACATGACAAGTTGTACTTACAGTTTCACCCCAAAACCTTTTGGACAATTTACTCTAATTTAGCATAGTTCTAGCCATTTCTTGTATTGTCTGGTTTTTCCTTTCAACAACCCCATTTTGTTGGGGAGTTATTGGTGCAAAAAATGTATAATGAATTCCTTTTTCATTGCAAAATTCTATGAATTGTTTATTTTCAAATTCACCACCATGATCACTTCTAATAGAAATAATAGTATTTTATTTTTCATTTTGCACCAAATTTGAAAACGTGACGAACATAGAAAATGCTTCATCTTTGCTAGCTAAGAGTATAATCCAAGTAAACCTTGAAAAATCATCAATAATTACAAATACATACTTTTTCCCACCAAGAGTTAAAATGTCCGATGACCCATAAAGATCCATATGCAATAATTCAAGTGGCCTAGTCGTTGAAATTTCCTTTTTGGTGGAAAATGACATTTTGTGTTGCTTGGATAATTGACAAGCTTTGTAAATCTTATCCTTGTCATATTTAAGCTTTGGTAACCTTTCTACTAGGCTCTTTTTCCATAAAGTTTTAATATTTGATATATTTACGTGTCCAAGTCTTTTATGCCATATCCATGAATCATTTTCTATAGCTATTAGACATTTTCCCTCAAGCTCGTCTAGGCAAACCAAATATACATTTCCATGTCTTTCGCCACTAAATACTATGTGATCATTATTAAATACATTGCATATAGAGGATTCAAATACAACTTTATAACCTTTATCACATAATTGACTAATACTCATTAAGTTGTGTTTGAGTCTTTCAACAAATAGTACATCCTCAATACATACATTTGAAATTCCATAAACATTTTCTTTACCTTTGATTATACCTTTTTCATTATTCCCAAAAGCAACCGTTCCTTCACTACACGGTTTGATCCTATGGAACAATCCTTTTTCTCCCGTCATGTGTCTTGAGCAGCCGCTATCCATAAACCACATATTATTGGCCTTTGCTCTAAGTCAAACCTGTAAAAATCAAATCAAGTGGAGTTTATCCTTTTGGTACCCATTTTGTGGGTCCATTTGGGTTAGTTAACCATTGGAATCTATGTTGATCTACTTTTGAAGGCATAAATCTAATGCTCTTAGGTACCCAAACCAATTTTGCACCAAGATTTTGTAGTTTTCTCATTTTGCATTGATATACCTTGTGTCCCATCTTATTGCAAAAATTACAAGCTCCCGGGAGTCTTGGAGTAGGAAGTCATGTAGTAGTTGGTTCCCAAGTTGGTCTTTTGGTCTAAGCAACATGATTCATTTTTGGTTTACCATGAATGGGTTTTCCTTGGTTTCTATGAGTCCTTGGAGCATTTGTGTGGAACCCCAACCTAAGTAGAATTCAATATATGCATTGAATATTTACATGTGATTTATAAGTGAATTTATTGAATTATGAATAATTTTGTGATTTTGCTAAACTATGATAATTAGGGCTAAGGATTAGCAATGATGATTCGAGTGATCATTATAAGCTAATGTGGGACAAAGGGATTAGAATAATTTATTGGTAATTAAAATACACCAATACATCATGAATAATCGTTTTAGATTATTTGATATGGATAATGAGAATTTAAAAGGATAATTCTCAAATTAGTAAAGAAAACCCTAGAAAATTTATAACTTGTTGCCCATAAGGAGGATTAATATGAAAATTGAGATGGAAGCACATAATTTCATGCTTAATCACATGGGAAAGGTATATTGTGAAAATTTTGATGATAATTGATCATCACCGTCCAAAATTTAAAACGATCATAACTTGAGCTAGAAAAGTTGGATTGAGATGAAATTTGAAATGGACGGTTAAATTATGAAATCAAGGTTTTGGAAGGATTTGATCATGCAAATGATTAAGGGATTAATCTTGCACGAAATTGTGATTAGGGATTTTGACTTTTCAAACTAAAAAGTAAATAGCATTTATGATGGAAATAAGTAAAATAATCTAATGCATAAAGACAAATTTGAGGTTTCAAGAGGGGGTAATTTGTAGGGTATTATGTAAATTACTAAAAATAAGAAAATCCCTGCAATTATGTCTTAATTAAATGCATAATTAAATGGTGCAAAAGGAGCATGGAATAGGTGGCATCTAGGGACGTCCAAGCAGCCCTATAGTTGCATTTTGTGAAATTTTTATAATAAAATAAATACCTAAAGTCAACTATGAGTTAATGAGGATAATTTTGCATTAAATTAAAGTGAAATTCGGATCTAAAATGGAAGATCTGGACCGTTGAATGGGAAAAGAAAAAATGGACAGCAACATGCCTCTTGGATGATGTGAACGGTTTGGTAGCTCTATGCATATTTTATACTTTTTTTTATTGAGATAAAATAATCATAAATTCCCTAAACTACTAGGTAATTAAATGAGTGATTAAATAAATATGGAAAAAAATTAATTATCATGAGATAAGCTGCTGCAAAAGAGGAACGTGTGCAGGCATCAGAAAAAGGAGCAGAAACTTTTGACGGTGCAAGTGGCCAAAATGTGATTTTTTGTATTTTTTAAAAATTTATAAATGCATGGATAATTAGCTTAGGTATTAGGGAATATAAATGTGCATTTAATAGCTGCAAAATTCATTGAAAAAAATTTGAAAACAGCAGCTGATTGTTGACGTGATTTGGTGGACAGATTTGAGATGGTTTAATACAATGGATGATTAGTGAATTTTTAATTAAGGAAAAATTAATTTAAATGGCCCAAAAGTTGCCATGTCAGCTAAGGGGATATAATTTCATTGGAATTAGCACAAATGAGGTGGCATGTGGGGTCCACTAGATGGAAATTTCCAGCCATTGTGTAAGGAGCAAGGGACGTCCATGTGTGTGATGGATACTTAGAAAATTTTTGTATTTTGGAGCTCTCCTTTCCAGCAGCAGCTCACGTCCCAGACCTAGGCCAAAAATGAGGAAGAAAATAGAAGAAAATAAAGGGGAAAATGAGGGATTACCCATTTAATCAAGTAAGTATATGATTATTTTGATTTTATACCTCAAATCTGGAAATTTTATGATGTTGTAAACTAAAATATGAACGGGACAGTAAATGGATTAATTTTAGCATAAAATATTTTTTAAAGAATCATAATAGATTTATTAAGGAAAGACCCAATTTTCAGCCTACAATAATAATCCAGTTCCAAATTAAAAATCTAAGAATATTAACCTAAACAGGGTAAAACGGGTGACAGGATCAGCTGTAGAAAATTATTTTTAATAATTATTATAAAAGGAATTTCTGGCTGAAAATTTTATATAATATATAAAACATATTGAGAATCACACAAAAAAATAAAATTTAGGTTTTTATGGGTATAAATAGGCCCCATAATTCACGTGACTAAGGCTGACCCTAAACTCCCAACACTGTCCAGCACAGTGCAAATGGAAAAATAAATATATAATGTTAATATTTTGTGATGAAATTTTTATGAAATTTAATTAATATATTTATTGATATATTATATAAATTTCAGAATTAAATACCTTGATTTGATTATAAATCAAGATTTATAGATTTCAGTACACCTGATTTCAGCATATGTGGATAGTTTGAGAAAAACAAATAAAAAAGAAATATGAAAACTTTGCAGAAATGATCTAGATTTATATATATGTTAATAACCTAGATTTGGGTCAGGAAAATTTGGATTAATTGCTGAAATTTCGGATTTATGAAACTGTTTAGGGTTATGTGTCAAAAGACACGTAAAACGGGTGAAAATGGGTTCCAAAGTTGCTGTTTTGGAAACCTATGATTAGTGGATTAAAAATCCGTAAAAATACACTAAGTAAGTGTTAAATGAAGTGTATAAACTTTCTGAATTATAGGACAAGTTGTTGATTTGAAAAAATTTAAGAAATATATGAATTAGACGTTGTTAGATGTACATATGTGAAGCAGTGCATATGATAGGATGATAAATTCATTATCTAAAATATTAAAATGCAAAAATATGTTAAAATATGATGTAAAAATGTGAAATACATTGCTGAATTTATAATCCCAAATTTTGAGATTAATATATGAGAATTTAATATGCGGCATAATGAATGATTGAGATACATAAATGTGTAAAATATGTATACCCGACTTGGAGATTAGGCGGGTTATGAATATTTATGAAAATGGGTTGGAAAACTAAGTGAATACAAGCAAATGGAATTGACATGAATGTTAAATTATTCTACATGTATAGGCAAAGGCAAAGAAAGGGTTGACCTGGGAAGCTCACGTGATCAAGGTAAGCAAGCGAACTTTTCAAAATATTGATTTCCTCCTATGTTTTGAAAATGATAGCTTAAATAAAATGCTTTAAGGATTGTTTCATGGGAAACAAGCAATACTTCTTAAAATAATTACTTTATCACAAGTGTTGCCAAGATTGGAAATGCTTTATATCAATGATTTTAAAGAATTTGCTTACAAGCAAGCAAGCAAGCTTTCCAAAATATTATTTCAAAGGAATTTTATGAAATTTATGGACTTGATTTAATAAGTTGGTTTCATAATTGCTTACGAGATAAGTAAGTGAATTTTCAAGCATAATGTTTATATTCAAGTATTAAAATTACTTGATCATGTTTATATTAATGATGTGGAGAATTGCTTATAGAGTAAGCAAGCTCAGTTCTTGAAAATATGATGTGGGTTTTAAGATGGTTTTAATATAAGCAAGTCATACAAGTGTGGTTTACAAAGAATTTTATATTGAAAGAGTTTGTCTCTTTCATAAAGTGATATTCAAAAACAAACCATGAAAATTCTATTTACAAGGAGTTTTATTGAAAAATGTAATTCTTTACAAAATGATTTCTAGAAATAAATAGATGTTTTGAAATGGTTTCCATTAAATGTCATAAATTGAATTTATGTGCGTGTTTTGAGATTTCTGTAGGTGTTTTGAAATAATCTATCAAGGTGTTTTTCAACTCTTAGAGTTGTAACACTTTGAAGATGCTTTACTATGATGTTCCAAAAAGATTTAATGATGGTCAGTCCTACAAAATGATTTGGTGGATTTTTATGTTTAAATAATGATCAAAAGATTATGCAAACTCCTCTATATATAAAAATAACAAGGAAGTGACGTGGATAAAACAGATAATGTCATTACAGTGGATGAAGGTGAGTTGCATATGTTTTTCTCATAAAAATGTTACTAAGAAAAGTTGTCTTCGCGAGTTTTGAATTAGTTCAAAAGCTTCTTAAAATGAGAATTTCGAAAGTTGTTTAGCAAATCATTAAAATTTTGCAAAATATTGTTGTGGCGCCCCCAACCCGAGCGTCACATCCTGAGCCTTACCTCGGGATCGGTATTGACTGGTAAACGTGATCAGGATTGTTGCTTTGTCACACAACGGGTTTTTAATGGATAATTGTCCAATTTAAATATATTTTCATAGGAGTTTATTTCCTCATAATTATATCTCAAGGAATAACTAAGTCATTTCCAACCATTCAATATACAACAAAGCAAGGTATTCAAAGAACATTACAACATTTTCCTAAATCAGATGTCACTGCATGTTATAATCATAGTTGTCCATATGAAAACAACAACTTAGTTACATCCATTCATCATAAGTTCTACTATATCATCATGACTGCAAAAGTTTTTCTCTTGCTTAAATGATATTTTATTTACTCCTCTGCCGAGTCTCTTCATTCACCTGTCTATGAGTTTGGAAAACAAAAACGTGAGTTGAACACTCAATAAGCAAACATTATATATTTCCAAGAAAATCATTTTAAAGGAAACCTTTTTCACCAAAAAGGTTTCTCTCTATTTAGTAGAGACACTTATTAAGTGATCAGCTACCTGCGGAGCAGAAATTTTTTATTTAAAATCATCAGGGAAAGCAACCTTATACCTCCTCGGGGATATATAATGACACTGTAATGAATGAATCATGATCCCTTAGGATGGAGGCTAGCTAGGCGACCATCCGTCTTCATCTCCTTTCACACAAGGAGACGCCGCCGGCCCTTGGCCTATTTTAGCGACTCGGTAACACCAAAGGGGGACAATCGGTCCGCTTATTCCTTTAAGGTGAACCTTATGCATTGTGCACATGAATTTATCCATGACATGCTAGCATGATTTTTCACACATAATATCATAGGACAATAATTTTCATTTATCATAAAGCAGTTATATAAATCAATTTAAAATACCTAGTGAACTAAGGAATGGCCATCCTTAAAAATTAGAAATAAATTTTAAATAACATTTGCTAAATCAAGAATAGCAATTAAAATATCATTTACAATTATTTCAAAGAAATTTTAATAAATAGAAATTCATTTAGAAAATTTGCTTGCTTACCTTGTTCGCGAGAGCTTTCCAGATCAACCTTTTCCTTTCCTTTACCTATGACAGAATAGCATAATATCCATGTAAATTCTATTTGCTTGCATTTATTTAGTTTTTCAACCCATTTCCATAAATATTCATAACCCGTTTAATTTCCAAGTCGGGTATGTGTACTTTACACCCTTACATATCTCAATTATTCATTATGTCACATATTTAATTCCCAAAATTTAATCTCAAAATTTGAGATTATTAATTCAGAAATGCATTGCATGTTTTTCCATCATATTTTAACATATTTTTGCATTTTAATATTTTACATAATGCATTTATCATCTTATCATGTGTACTGCTTCACATATGCACGTCTAACTGCGTCTAATTCATATATTTCTTAAAATTTTTCAAATAAAAAATTGTCCTCAAATTAAGAAAGTTCATTTACTTCATTTAACACCTATTTTGTGAATTTTTATGAATTTTTAATCCAAAATTCTCAAAATTCCAAAAACAGCCACTTTGACATCCAATTTCCATACTTTATATGCGTCTTTTGTTACTCCAACATAAACAGATTTTTATCTATTTAATTCCAGAAATTTATCCCAATTTTTCTTACCCGAATTAAATGAATTTTCACATATTTGAAATCCATATATAAGTTATTTGCAATACAGCAACATTTTATACATGTATAGGGTACCCATTTACACCATTTGGACGTCCACTTCTCACTTCTGTTAAAATCCGAATTTAGGCAGTTTATGCAATGTCCTTTTTCACATCCAAAGTTTCCTATATTTAGGGTATTTTACCCTCGAATTCATCCACAATTGATTTGAATCAATTCATATATCATTTTCATCATTTAGAAGTGAATTTCGGGTCTTAGAAGCAATCTTAACTAGCTTACCTTCTATACTTCACAACACATGTTAAATTTCAGATATAATCTATGAAACCCTAACCCAAGGAGGTCATATGTATGCATTGAACATGTATTAGATGATTATTTATGAATTATGGAATCATGAAGGTATTTCATGATTTTTGCTAATTATGGCAATTAGGGTTATGGGTTAGCATTAATGATGGATTAATAATTTTGAGCCTAAATGAGACATTTATGATTTAAGTGTGCAAATATATCATGAAAAATCATTTTCCATGATTTAAAATGAATTATGGAAATAAAGATGGAAATTGACAAGTGTGAAGGAAAATATTGAAAAATTCATAACTCAACGCCTATAAGGCGGATTCCAGTGAAATTTGAAATGAAGATTGTTAATATTAGGCTTGGTATTATGAAATGAAAATATTATGAAAATTCTTAATGAAATGAGAATTATCAATTTTTAAGCATATGTTCATTTCAACCTTTAACTTCAAACGGCTATATCGGGATCTAGAAAACTCGGATTGAGTTGAAATTTGAAATGGTTGAATGAAATGGTGAGATAATTATTTTTAATGGATTGGATTGTGCATGAAATATTGGTAAAATTCCTGGATTGAAAAAGGTGGGCAAGTTCGACTTATGCTCCACAAAAGTACCAAGGCATTAATGATGGAGTACCATACATAAATGCTTGATGCAAAAGGGAATGTGAGGTGTCCATTGCAGGGATTTTTGGAGAAAATTATGCATTTAAATAAAGCATATAATTCCATGAATTATCCAAGCATTTAATGCCCAAAATGATGAAGCTATGGAAGCATAGGCAAGGTGGCCAAGACATGGACGTCCAAGGGCTTTGGGGCTGCCCAAATTGATTTATTTTTTTTTTTTTAAAATGCCACATGTTTCTGAGATGAAAGTACATGAATTGTGCAAGCAATAATGGAGAGTTTCAGCAATTAAAAAATGCAAAAAGGGAGGAATATGATGCTGAAACCGTGGACTGCATTGTGAGTGGAATAATGTGCAAAAAAATGGCAGTTTTAGCCATTTTATTAATTTTTCTTAATACCAAATTTATGGAGGAATTAAAGGGTAATTAGGAGCATAAATTACCCACATTTATACATGAAATAAAAATGAAAAATGGGATGCAAAAATCTGGACAGGTTTGGGCGTGAATTGGCAAAGCAGATTTTGGTCAAATGATTCAGATTTTATGATTTTTGGTAAAAAGTAAAAATGCATTTTACTTGACCCATATTCACCCACCTCATTTGGTAGATAAGGGAGCATTGAATGGGGGTGGAATTGCAGCACAAGTGGCCCCACTGCTGGAAAAATTCCAGCAACATGTATAAGTCCATTTCACGTTACGTAGAGATGAAATTGGAGAAAATATTCTAAGTGCTGAAACGTCCAAGGGAACCAGCTGAAACTCACGAATTTTCCCAGAAAAATAGGGGAGAAAAGCAAGGGAAAAAGGAAGGAAATTTGAAAAAGAAATTACTTTAAGTTGCTAAGATTTGATTGGCTACAAATCCAAGTATGTGATGATTTTGGGTTGTTTAACTTGAGTTCTTAAACTCAAAACTTGGAAATGAAAAGCATGCTTAAAGAATCTGTAAAATGATGTTTTAACATGCCTTTGCATGAATATGGATTGGGTATTAAGTTTTAATCATGAATTTTTAAGTTAAAGTTGATGGAAATGGAGTTAAGCATGCATAAGGAATGAAAAATTCAAGTTGTTAAACCCTAAATCTCCAAGATAAGTTTCTGTTTTGATTTGATGATTTTATTAAGCTACGAATCATGTAATTATTCCAAATATATGAGGGTTTATGTTTAAGGGATGAAATTTTAAAGTTATGGAATGCGAGGCGTCGATTTTGACCTAATTCCTACGTTTGTATGCTTAATATGTTATGGAAATGAACTTGCATGTTTTATGTATGATATGTAGGATAAAATACCCTAGATTTAAGGTATTATGGATGCCCAAAATATATGGGGAAAATAAACCCTAAATCTGATTTTTATGAATTTTTGAAGTAATGCATGTATGGAGTGAAAACGGGTCTCAAAACGTGTGGGTTACCCGCTGTTTTGAGAAATTGAAATGAATGAATGTTGAATATGTGTTAAACCCTAGAAAATGGGTTGAGAAAATGGATTTAATTTCTGGAAAATTCGGATTTTAGGGCTGCCCATAATTATGTGTCAAAAGACACATTAAACGGGTGGAAAACGGATTCCAAACTTGTTGTTATGGGAACCTATGAAGAATGGATTTTAAACCCGATGAATATACCTTAAGAAAAGTGGTATTAAAGGGTAATTAACCCGCTGAAAAATAGATTAAAATTTCTGAGTTATGAAATTTTATGAAATGCAAGGGATAACGGTAAACGGGTGATGAGTGACTTATGAAAAATGATTCTATGAAAAAATGCATGAAAATGAGATGAATTCCATGTTTATGGATCTGTTCGAAATGATATGATATTAATCCAAAATTTTGGACTTCAATTATAAGGCTAAGGCAATGCTATGTACATAGAAGAAACACCCGTATGTGTATTTTTGGAAAAATAGGAAAAATAGCAAAGTAAGCTTAATAAAGCTATGAATGATGCTTATGGAATGAATTTTATGATATTGGAATGAATACCCTAATTGTAGGGTTATATGTATGTACTACGATGTATGATAGCCAAATGTATGTAAAAGGTGCTAATGTGTGCAAATTAAGTCATATATATGTATGATGACTTATGAAGTCAAATAAATGATGTGTATATATGGAATGGGTTAGAAAACTAAGTAAAATATGAGAAAAGGAAATGTATGAAAAATTCATACCATTTTTATGTAGGCAAGGGCAAAGAGAAAGTGGCAGAGGAAAGCTAAGAAGTTCAGGTAAGCAAGCAAATTTTCTAAATGATTTTTGCTTTTTTAAATTGTTTCCATAAATGTAATTTGTATTCTAACTTGTTTGATGAAACTATGAAATTGTTTCTAATGGGTTTAAGGATGGCCATCCCTTTGCTAAATGGTGTTGAAATGATGTTTATTTCAAATGCAGTGATTATGAAATGTTTCTTTTATAACTGCTATGGAAAAATGTTGTGATTTAATGTTTATGATTGAAAATCATGCTAGCATGTAAAAGATGGATTTATGAAAAGTTCATGTGCACAGGATATGACGTCCACTTGAAGGGTATAAGCGGACTGGTTGTCCCCCCTTGGTGTGACCAAGTCGCTTGTAATAGGCCGATGGCCGGCGGCGCCCTCTCTGAAATGGAAGTTACGTGACGGATGGTCGCCTGGCTAGCTTCCATCCTAAGGGAGATATGATGATCATGTTCATGTTTTTCATATGGCAGTATGCATATGAGACCCGTGATGGGTACATGATTTCATGTTTTCAAGATATACCTTTGGATAAGGTATAAGATGCTTTCCAAGTTGATTTGAAATGAAAAATGTTGCCTGAAATGAATTGCCTGAAAAATGCAAATAGCTTGCTTATTGAGTTTCGACTCACGTTTTCGTTTTCCAAACCCAAAGACAGGTGATGGACAGGATATGGCGAAGGAACAAGCACCGGCATAAGGAATCCATGAAGAAAATCATGTTATGCAATTGTGTGAAATGATTGTAAATTATATGCAATGTTTTATGTTGAATAGATGTAAACTATTCGAATGTTATGTATGGATGACTATGTTTTATACATGTAGTGACATCTGATTTGGCAAAAGATGAAATGTCACTGAACAGCATGTTTGTATGAAGTGAATGATTCAAATGACTTAGAAATGTATGAAAATGAATTTATGAGAATATGAAGTGTTTTATGAACTATGTATGACCACGATTAACAGCATAAACATCCGATAAATCCCGTCGTGTGACAGGGCAACAATCCTGATCACGTTTACTAATTGATAGATCTTTAGGTAAGGATGTGACGCTCGGGCCGGGGCGCCACAGAGCTTGGTATTAGAGCATGGATTGGTAAATAGGCATGAAAAACTTCTAAGTATAGAAAAAATTGACAGAATATGAAGAGATGTGCATGATTACACATGAATATGCATAATTAACTATGATGATGTGATGAATTAGATATGATTAAATGATGCCCTTACATGATTATGACATGATGAAATGCATGTTAGAAGAGGAAATAAACATGCTCATGTGATGATTAGGTATGCTCATGATATGATGAAATGCATGCCATATGTTAATAAATTATGTTGTTGCAATGCAATTTGATTTCTATGTCTATACAGATGGCGGATAGAGGTAAAAAAATGATGAGTGCGGAAGAGTTAAGAAAGGAAAGAGAGGAGGAGAATAGGAAACAGAGAAGGGAAGAAAATATGAATAGATGGTGGGAAACACAGACCGACGATGAACCGTTTCCATCAGTCCCCCCTGGGTTTTCACCAATACGCACTCAAGATCACACTCAAGGAAGTTACTACGACACTTCCAGTCAACATGCACAAGATTTAGGAGAGCCCTTTAGTTTTAAACCCCGAGCACGAGTGTTACCCGGTACTTACCTTGGTATTCCCCGAGATCCCCCTGTTCCGACTGATAGAGTAGATCCGCAAGATCTACAGAACTTTTGGAATAAGACACGAGCACCTACACCTCCCGATGCTGGTCCATGGTACCGATTTATGAACGGATGTATCCAGTTTCAATATGGAGCATCATGGGAGAAAATCCATCAACAGGAAGTGGACATGGCTCTTTATATAAGAAGGCGTCGTGCCGAAGGGGTCATCGAGGTACCTGATGGCCCTAAACCTGATGAGGTTATGTTGTATATCATGGAGGATATAGGTGAAATTATGCGGTTAAAGGAGGTAAATGATGATGATGACCCGATGGAATTCCTCGAACCATTTGACGAAGAAGATGAGGAGGAAGAAGAAACAGATGAGGAAGAAGTCGAGGAAGAAATAGTGGAGTTTGAGGGAGATGATGAGGATGATGACGATAGTGACAAGGAGGTTCAGGCATGGTCTGACACTAGCACTATCACAGAGGCACCCTCACAAGTTCCACGTAGACGTAGGCGCCGAGGGAGAGGTCCAGGAGGACGATAAACTTGTTTGCTTTGTTTTACTTAAGCAGTTCTGTATATATAAGTGTGGTGATGATCATGTGATATATGTATAATTATGGGTGGATGACTCTATGGTTGTGTTTGGTGAACTAACATGCATGCAGGTGTGAAATACGCATGCTAAGCTGAATCTGTATAGAAGTGTGACTTACTTTTGGTATGTACTGATTGTGAATATGATGTATATGAATGGATGTGTTGCTATGCTGAACTTCTAATGTTCTAGATGTGCATGAATGAATGAACATGAGCTGAATGGTGTGTTATGTGGTGATTGAATGAAATAATTGTGACTATGTGATGATGAGAAGCATATGCGATGAATTAATATTGAATGAAATTGAAATGCATATGCAACGATTTTGTGATGGATATTACTGAAATGCGTCTATAATGATTTAATACTAATTGAAAATGAAAAGTGTTTGTTATATATTCAGATCTAAAACAATGGTGGAAACAAGAGCAGGAGTAAGGAAAAGTAAAGGAAAAGAGGTGGAAACAGAGGTTCCAAGCCAACATGAAGTTGGCGAATCTAGCCGACCTAAAAGAGGAAGGCCAGTGACACAAAATCAGAGGAACCAATGGAGAAGGAGTGATGTAAGTCCTGAACGAAATATGGAGGAGGAAAATGAGTCGAGGCAGAATAGACTTATGGAGGAAAGAGTGGCTGCGGCAGTGGAAAAAGCAATGCAGCGGGCCACTAGGGAATGGGCAGCGCAGACTGCCGACATTATACAAGGGTTATGGGAAAGAACTCAACAAATGGAAAGAGAAAGAGAAAGAGCTGAGAATCAGCTCAGTTGGGAAATATGGAAAGAGAAAGAGCTGCTCTGAGGGCGGACCCCGTTGAGACACCGGAACCGTTAAGAGATGAGAATCAGCTAATGGAAGCTGACAGAAGAGCCATAAATGCCTTTCTAGCGCAGCGACCCCCGAAATTTTCTGGAGAACCCGACCCGGTACAAGCAGAGCAGTGGCTGACTGAAATTAAGAAATTATTTAGGATATCTCCGTGCAACGACCGTAAAAAAGTACTGTGTGCTACTCATCTATTAGCAAAAGACGCACACGAATGGTGGGAAACCATGCTAATCACAATGCCACGACCCGAAGAAGTGTCTTGGCAAGCATTTGTGGAAGAATTCAATAAGGAATACCTCCCGGTGGGTTTGCAGAGTCAAAAGGTAATAGAATTTGAAAAATTATATCAAGGGAGGATGATGGTCACTGAGTATGCCACAAAATTCAATGCTCTGGTCAGATATGTCCCTTGGATCGCAAATGTGCCGCAAAATAAGGCACAGAGATTCCAACAAGGGTTGAGGCCATATCTGCGGGAAAGCCTGGCACCTCCGCTGATAAAAGATTATGCCTCAAGTTTGGAGAGGGCAAGAACTTTGGAGATTGAGTCCTTGAGAACCCAAGAATTAAGATTGGGTTTGAGGGTGTTCAATATGAGTCCCTAAAGAACCAGAAACTGGAAAAGAAAAAGCTAGAAAAGGCAGCATAAGGAAAGGAAAAGGAATTCAAAAGAAGAAAAGCTCGCCATTCTGCAAGAAATGTCAAAGGCGACACATAGGCGAGTGTTTAAAGGGCTCAAATCGGTGTACAAATGTGGACAAACGGGTCATATCGCCAAGGAGTGCAGGCCAGGGGAAGCGAAAGTAGTTAAGTGCTATATATGTGATCAAGTGGGTCACATAGCCACAAACTGCCCAAATAAGGCGCAGTCATCCAAGGACGTGGAAGATCTTCTCAGCTGAGGATATCTGGAGCACCAAGTAAGCAGGGAACTTCTACGAACCCAGTGCATGTGCATGCTCTAACCCGGATAGAATCCCAAGAACAGGAAGAAAAGGTGGTCACAGGTACGGTTTACATTTTAGGGAATATGGCAGTTGCTTTGTTTGATTCTGGTGCCACCCATTCATTCATAGCATGCCAATACGTGACCACCCATGCACTGCCGATAGAAGAAACGAATCAGGTTATACATGTGGAATCTCTAGTTTATAGGTTAGCAAGTACTAGCCAAGTATGCAAAGCTTGCCCAATTAGGATAGGATCATTAATTCTAGAAGCTAATTTGATCCTATTGCCTTATGACCGAGTTCGACGTACTATTGGGTATGGATTGGCTAAGCCAATGGGGAGCGACTATAGACTGTTAGAATAAGAAAGTGCAATTTGAAGCAACTCCAGGGAAGGAGATTGCGATTGGAAAAGTAAAGCAATCTGACAGCTCAAGTATACTAATTTCATCTATGAAAGCTGTCCGAATGATTCGAAAAAAATGTCAAGCTTTCTTAGTGTCTGTAAATGTGGATAAAAGTATGGAGGTGGAGATTAATCAAATACCCGTGGTTAAAGAATTTCTAGATGTATTTCTAAAGGAGTTAACCACGTTGCCTCCACAACGGGAAATGGATATGAAAATTGATGTAATGCCAGGAATAACTCCGATTTCTAAAACTCCATACAGAATGGCGCCAGCTGAGATGAATGAACAAAGGGCGCAAATACAGGAGCTACTGGACAAAGGTTTCATTAGACCAAGTGTATCCCCATGGGGAGCTCCGGTACTGTTTGTAAGGAAGAAGGATGGAAGTTTAAGATTATGTATTGACTATCGAGAGCTGAATAAGGTCACCATAAAGAATAAGTATCCATTGCCCAGGATCGATGATCTATTTGATCAGTTACAAGGTACAACAACTTTATCTAAGATTGATTTACAGTTAGGGTACCATCAGTTAAGGATAAGTCCGGTCGATACGCATAAGACGGCATTCCGAACCCGGTATGGACATTATGAATTTCTGGTAATGCCTTTCGGACTTACTAATACCCCTGCTGTATTCATGGACATGATGAATAGGATTTTTCGGGACTATCTAGATCAATTTGTGGTTGTTTTTATTGATGATGTCCTGATCTACTCTAAACGGAGAAAGAACATGAAGACCATCTTCGAAGGGTCTTAGAAAGGCTAAGGAAAGAGAAGTTGTATGCCAAATTGAAGAAATGCGAGTTTTGGCTGAAACAAATAGGATTTCTCGGACATATAATATCTGAGAAGGGTATTCAAGTTGATCCTCAAAAGATTGAGGCGATATTGAAATGGCCAAGGCCGACGACCATTACAGAAATCCGAAGTTTTCTAGGGTTGGCCGGCTATTACAGAAGATTTGTTGAAGGGTTTTCTCAATTGTTAGCCCCATTAACCAAGTTGACTCGTAAGGGAGTCAAGTATGTATGGTCTGATGAATGCGAGCGCAACTTTCAGGAATTGAAACGACGGCTGGTGGAAGCACCCATCCTAACCCTACCCGAAGGGAATGAGGGGTTTGTAGTTTATAGCGATGCATCAAGGAAAGGATTGGGTTGCGTTTTGATGCAAAGGGGTAAGGTGATAGCTTATGCGTCACGACAACTAAAGCCCAATGAGGTAAGCTACCCCACGCATGATTTAGAATTAGTAGCAGTGGTATTTGCCTTGAAAATATGGAGACATTACCTGTATGGTGCAAGATGTGAGATTTACACTGATCACAAGAGCCTCAGTATATTTTCACTCAGAAGGAGTTGAATATGAGACAAAGGAGATGGCTCGAGTTATTGAAGGATTATGATTTGAAGATTTTATACCATCCAGGTAAGGCAAATGTGGTAGCCGATGCATTGAGCCGAAATGTCAACTTAGCGCACCTTATCACTAAGGAGAAAGGATTGCTTAAGGAAATAGAGCAAATGGAATTGATTGTATGTCTGCCAGGAGTCGAGGTTAGACTATCTCAATTACACATACAATCATCGCTTTTTGAACAGATTAGGGTTGCGCAACAAAAGGACACATACCTACATACACATGTTAAGAAAATGAAGAAAAATGGGTTGACAGAATTTGTTATTGATGAACAAGGTATGTATAGGTACAAAGGTCGCCTTTGCATACCTAGCATTGTTGAGTTGAAGGAACAAATCCTTAAGGAAGCCCATTTTTCGCCTTTTTCTATTCACCCAGGAAGTACCAAAATGTATCAGGATCTCAAGAAAGCATATTGGTGGAATAATATAAAGAGAGATCGCTGAATATGTGGCTAAGTGTCTAACTTGCCAACGGGTGAAGGCGGATCACCAGAAAATACCTGGTAAGTTATAGTCCTTAGAAATTCCAGAATGAAAGTGGGACGACATTACAATGGATTTCATAGAAGGATTACTTAGAACCCAAGCCGGGAATGATTCTATATGGGTAATCGTGGATAGGTTATCAAAAGTCGCGCACTTTCTACCTATCAGAAAGACGTATACAGCGGAAAAGCTAGCTAAGGTATATTATAAAGAGATCGTAAGACTCCATGGAGTGCCGAAGTCGATCATCTCGGATCGAGATGCGACATTCACGTCAAGGTTTTGGAAAAGCTTGCACGAAACCCTAGGCACCCAACTCAAGTTTAGCACAGCTTTTCATCCTCAAACGGATGGACAAACGGAGCGGGTGAACCAAGTCATTGAAGATATGCTCCGTATGTGTACTTTGGAGTTTGGAGGATCATGGGATGAGTATATCTCGATTGCGGAATTCGCATATAACAATAGTTACCAAGCTAGCATCCAAATGGCTCCATTTGAGGCGTTATATGGTCGACGGTGTCAAACTCCGTTGAACTGGGATGAAGTTGGAGAAAAAAGATTAGCCCCTGACTTATCACAGCGAATGGCTGACAAGGTGAGGACTATTCGCCAGTGTATACTCACAGCCCAAAGTCGGCAAAAGAGCTACACAGATTGCAAGAGAAGGGATTTGAATATCCAAGTCGGCGAACACGTGTTTATAAAGGTCACGCCATTCAAAGGAGTTACGAGATTTGGAAAAAGGGGAAAATTGAATCCCAGGTACATTGGACCATTTGAAGTTTTGGAAAAGGTTAGAAAGTTAGCATATCGGGTAGCTTTACCCCCAGCGCTAGCTTTAATCCACAATGTATTCCACATATCGATGCTTAGGAAATACGTTTCAGACCCAACCCATGTATTGGTAGCTGAAAATTTGCCGATTCAAGATTATCTAAATTATGAAGAAAGACCAGTAAGGATCTTGGATCACAAGGTACAAAAGCTTCGGAATCGGGAAATTGAATATGTGAAAATACAATGGAACCGATATTCCAAAAATGAAGCCACATGGGAGCTAAAGGAAGAAGTGGAACGAAAATATCCCCATTATTTAAAGAATAGACGGTTTCGGGACGAAATCTGTTATAAGGGGGGGAGGATTGTGAAACCCTAACCCAAGTAGGCCATATGTATGCATTGAACATGTATTAGATGATTATTTATGAATTATGGAATTATGAAGGTATTTCAAGATTTTTGCTAATTATGGCAATTAGGGTTATGGGTTAGCATTAATGATGGATTAATGATTTTAAGCCTAAATGAGACAATGGGTTTAGAATGAACTATTTATGATTTAAGTGTGCAAATATATCATGAAAAATCATTTTCCGTGATTTAAAATGAATTATGGAAATAAAGATGGAAATTGACAAGTGTGAAGAAAAATATTGAAAAATTCATAACTCAAAGCCTATAAGGCGGATTCAAGTGAAATTTGAAATGAAGATTGTTAATATTAGGCTTGGTATTATGGAATGAAAATATTATGAAAATTATTGATGAAATGAGAATTATGAATTTTTAAGCATATGTTCATTTCAACCGTTAACTTTAAACAGCTATATCGGGAGCTAGAAAACTGGGATTGAGTTGAAATTTGAAACGGTTGAATGAAATGGTGACATAATTATTTTTAATGGATTGAATTATGCATGAAATGTTGGGAAAATTCCTGGATTGAAAAAGGTGGGCAAGTTTGACTTATGCTCCACAAAAGTACCAAGGCATTAATGATGGAGTACCATACATAAATGCTTGATGCAAAAGGGAATGTGAGGTGTCCATTGCAGGGATTTTTGGAAGAAATTATGCATTTAAATAAAGCATATAATTCCATGAATTATCCAAGCATTTAATGCCCAAAATGATGAAGCTATGGAAGCATAGGCAAGGTGGCCAAGACATGGACGTCCAAGGGCTTTGGGGCTGCCCAAATTGATTTTTTTTTTTAAAAAAATGCCACATGTTGCTGAGATGAAAGTACATGAATTGTGCAAGCAATAATGGAGAGTTTCAGCAATTAAAAAATGCAAAATGGGAGGAATATGATGCTGAAACCGTGGACTGCATTGTGAGTGGAATAATGTGCAAAAAAATGGCAGTTTTAGCCATTTTATTAATTTTTCTTAATACCAAATTTATGGAGGAATTAAAGGGTAATTAGGAGCATAAATTACCCACATTTATACATGAAATAAAAATGAAAAATGGGATGCAAAAATCTGGACAGGTTTGGGCGTGAATTGGCAAAGCAGATTTTGGTCAAATGATGCAGGTTTTATGATTTTTGGTAAAAAGTAAAAATGCATTTTACTTGACCCATATTCACCCACCTCATTTGGTAGATAAGGGAGCATTGAATGGGGGTGGAATTGCAGCACAAGTGGCCCCACTGCTGGAAAAATTCCAGCAACATGTATAAGTCCATTTCACGTTACGTAGAGATGAAATTGGAGAAAATATTCTAAGTGCTGAAACGTCCAAGGGAACCAGCTGCAACTCACGAATTTTCCCAGAAAAATAGGGGAGAAAATCAAGGGAAAAAGGAAGGAAATTTGAAAAAGAAATTACTTTAAGTTGCTAAGATTTGATTGGCTACAAATCCAAGTATGTGATGATTTTGGGTTGTTTAACTTGAGTTCTTAAACTCAAAACTTGGAAATGAAAAGCATGCTTAAAGAATCTGTAAAATGATGTTTTAACATGCCTTTGCATGAATATGGATTGGGTATTAAGTTTTAATCATGAATTTTTAAGTTAAAGTTGATGGAAATGGAGTTAAGCATGCATAAGGAATGAAAAATTCAAGTTGTTAAACCCTAAATCTCCAAGATAAGTTTCTGTTTTGATTTGATGATTTTATTAAGCTACGAATCATGTAATTATTCCAAATATATGAGGGTTTATGTTTAAGGGATGAAATTTTAAAGTTATGGAATGCGAGGCGTCGATTTTGACCTAATTCCTACATTTGTATGCTTAATATGTTATGGAAATGAACTTGCATGTTTTATGTATGATATGTAGGATAAAATACCCTAGATTTAAGGTATTATTGATGCCCAAAATATATGGGAAAAATAAACCCTAAATCTGATTTTTATGAATTTTTGAAGTAATGCATGTATGGAGTGAAAACGGGTCTCAAAACGTGTGGGTTACCCGCTGTTTTGAGAAATAGAAATGAATGAATGTTGAATATGTGTTAAACCCTAGAAAATGGGTTGAGAAAATGGATTTAATTTCTGGAAAATTCGGATTTTAGGGCTGCCCATAATTATGTGTCAAAAGACACGTTAAACGGGTGGAAAACGGATTCCAAACTTGCTGTTATGGGAACCTATGAAGAATGGATTTTAAACCCCATGAATATACCTTAAGAAAAGTGGTATTAAAGGGTAATTCACCCACTGAAAAATATATTAAAATTTCTGAGTTAAGAAATTTTGTGAAATGCATTAGGTTTAAGTGCTAAACGAGCTTATGTGAAGGGATAACGGTAAACAGGCGATGAGTGACTTATGAAAAATGATTCTATGAAAAAAGGCATGCAAATGAGATGAATTCTATGTTTATGAATCTGTTTGAAATGGTATGATATTAATCCAAAATTTTGGACTTGAATTATAAGGCTAAGGCAATGCTATGTACATAGAAGAAACACCCGTATGTGTATTTTTGGAAAAATGAGAAAAATTGCAAAGTAAGCTTAATAAAGATATGAATGATGTTTATGGAATGAATTTTATGATATTGGAATGAATATCCTAATTGTAGGGTTATATGTATGTACTACGATGTATGATAGCCAAATGTGTGTAAAAGGTGCTAATATGTGCAAATTAAGCCATATATATGTATGATGACTTATGAAGTCAAATAAATGATGTGTGTATATGGAATGGGTTGCAAAATAAGTAAAATATGAGAAAAGGAAATGTATGAAAAATTCATACCATTTTTATGTAGGCAAGGGCAAAGAGAAAGTAGCAGAGGAAAGCTAAGAAGTTCAGGTAAGCAAGCAAATTTTCTAAATGATTTTTGCTTTTCTAAATTATTTCCATAAATGTAATTTTTATTCTAACTTGTTTGATGAAACTATGAAATTGTTTCTAATGGGTGTAAGGATGGCCATCCCTTTGCTAAATGGTGTTGAAATGATGTTTGTTTCAAATGCAGTGATTATGAAATGTTTCTTTTATAACTGCTATGGAAAAATGTTGTGATTTAATGTTTATGATTGAAAATCATGCTAGCATATAAAAGATGGATTTATGAAAAGTTCATGTGCACAGGATATGAGGTCCACTTGAAGGGTATAAGCGGACCGGTTGTCCCCCCTTGGTGTGACCAAGTCGCTTGTAATAGGTCGATGGCCGGCGGCGCCCTATCTGAAATGGGAGTTACGTGACGGATGGTCGCCTGGCTAGCTTCCATCCTAAGGGAGATATGATGATCATGTTCATGTTTTTCATATGGCATTATGCATATGAGACCCGTGATGGGTACAGGATTTCATGTTTTCAAGATATACCTTTGGATAAGGTATAAGATGCTTTCCAAGTTGATTTGAAATGAAAAATGTTGCCTGAAATGAATTGCCTGAAAAATGCAAATAGTTTGCTTATTGAGTTTCGACTCACGTTTTCGTTTTCCAAACCCAAAGACAGGTGATGGACAGGATATGGCGAAGGAACAAGCACCGGCATAAGGAATCCATGATGAAAATCATGTTATGCAATTGTGTGAAATGGTTGTAAATTATATGCAATGTTTTATGTTGAATAGATGTAAACTATTCGAATGTTATGTATGGATGACTATGTTTTATACATGTAGTGACATCTGATTTGGCAAAAGATGAAATGTCACTGAACAGCATGTTTGTATGAAGTGAATGATTCAAATGACTTAGAAATGTATGAAAATGAATTTATGAGAATATGAAGTGTTTTATGAACTATGTATGACCACGATTAACAAGATAAACATCCGATAAATCCCGCCGTGTGACAAGGCAATAATCCTGATCACGTTTACCAATCGATAGATCTTGAGGTAAGGATGTGACGCTCGGGCCGGGGCACCACATAATCAACACTAAGTCATGAATTATCACATGATTACATTCACTAATTCAAACAGCAACTTAAAACACAATTTTTGTTTAGCATATTTAAGCTAGTGTTGAAGCATATACATCACACAAATCACTTCCTACTTACTTCTAACTCTTAACTATACTACTTGCTATAAATTTCCATTAAATTCCCAAATGAAAAGCATCATAACTCTTCATTAAAGATTCCATTATGAAACATATTCATAGCTCATAGATTAACTTAGAAATACTAAATTAAAATCACTCAAACTCAAGTCATTTACTTACATGTATTGAGTGCTACTTCACTTCCTCTTCTCAAGCAAGATTCTTCACTTTAATTCTTCCTTTTCTTCTTCTTTTTCTTCACTTGTTTTGGGGTATGAAAAATTATGAAAAGGGGGGACGTGAGCTGCTATTGATATGGGAGCTCAAAATTTCCAGAAATTTTCTAAGTACCCACACATGCTTGGACGTCCCCTTGCTTTTATACAATTAGCTGGAAATTTCCAGCTCATGGGCCCCACATGCCACTTCATCCATGAAAATTCCAATGCATTTCTATCCTCTTAGCTGACATGGCAGCTTGTGGGACATTAAAATTATTTTTTTCTTAATTATAAATTCACTAATTATCCTTTGCATTAAACTATCACAAAGCTGTCCATCTGTTGCACGTCCACCATCAGCTGCTATTCTCCAATTTTTCAACGAATTTTTGCAACTAATAAATGCACATTTACATCCCCTATTATCTAGTATAATTATCCATGCATTTATCAATTTTTAAAAAATGCAAAAAATCCCTTTTTGGTCACTTGCACGGTCAAACTTTTCTGCATCATTTTTCTGTTGTCAGCACATGTCCCTCCTTTGCTGCAGATTATCACATCAAAATTAATTTTTTCCCAGCTTTAATTAATCACTCATTTAATTATCTAGTAGATTAGGGCATTTAGGGTCAATTTAGGTTAATAAAAAAATTATAAAGTAAGCATTGAGCTGCCAAACCGTCCACATCTCCCTTGGATTATGCTGCTGTCCATTTTTTCTTTTCCCATTCAATGGTCCAGATCAGCTCCTAATAAATCCGAATTTCACTTTAATTTAATGAAAAATTATCTACATTAATTCATAGTTGACTTTAGGTGTCCATTATATTATAAAAATATTTAATAAAATCCCAATATATGGCTGTTTGCACGTCCCTGCTGCCACCTCCTCCATTTTCCTTTTTGACCCATTTAATTATGCATTTAATTAAGAGATAATTGCAGGAATTTTTTCATTTTTAGTAATTTACATAATACCCTACAAATTACCCTCTCTTGACACCTCAAAATTTTCTTCTTTCATTTATTTATTTTATACAATTTCATCATAAATGTTATTTACTTTATGATTTGAAAAGTCAAATATCTCATCCTAATTTCGTGCAAGCTTAATCCCTTAGTCATTTTCATGATCAAATCATTCCAAGACCTTGATTTCATAATTTTAGCCGTTCATTTCAAATTTCATCTTAATCCGATCTTTCTAGCCCAAGTTATGATCATTTTAAGCTTTGAATGGCAATGATTAATTTTCATCAAAATTTTTATAATCTAATTTTTCCATGAGATTAAGTACAAAATTATGTGCTTCCCCCTCAAATTTCACCTTAATCCGACTTAAGGTCTCCAAGTTATGAATTTTTCAATATTATCTCAACTTGGTTCTATAATTAACCTCCTAATCTTCATTAATCACTTATGAGATTTAATTAGACTTTTTATAGTGTGCTAATATTTATTCTTTAATATGATATTTCAATCATACTAAACCATGGTATTTTCACTTAGTAAATTTAAACAATCATTCACACAGATGACCTAACTGTAAAAATCTTAAAATTTGCAATTACTTCAAATATGAATACATCATTCATACATAGTTCATTCAATATTATTTACATGACTTCTATACAAACTAGGGTTTCACAATTTTCTTCTCAAATATTTCAAATGTTTGGTAAAATAGATTTATTAAAACATTGCCTAACTCTTTAAGGGTGGTCATCCTAACATTAAGATTTGGAAATAGTTTACAAAAATGTTTTATTTTCAAAAAAAACCACGCCCAGTTCTCAATTCGAGAAGGTCATAGTCTGCGGACTGAGTGGTTTAAAATATTTTATTTTCAAAACAATCCTACCCAATTCTCAATTCGAGAAGGGCATAGTCTGCGGACTAAGTTGGCTTTATACATATCAAGCTGATGTAAATAGATTTGATTATGTATGATGTAAATAGATAAGTGATTATGTATAAAATTCTATGTGAATTTTTATTTAGGAATACGTATGCTGCCTACAATATGAATGTAAAGATACTTGTACGATAAATTTTATGATGATATGGATGAGTCCACTATGAACGATGACAAGTGTGTGCTTATATGATGAAAGGAAAGAAAAAAACAATTTGGACGAGATCAAATTAAGAACCCGCCGCGTGATCAGGGCAACAATCCTGATCACATTTACCAATCGAAACGGTCTTGGAGTAAGGCTTGTGGAGGCCTCAGGTCAGGGGCGCCACAATTTGACTTACTACTTTCTCCTTTCTCAAATGTGGAATACCCAAGTCCTCTCTTGTCACTTTGGGTGGTCATATTTAAAAATATTTTGACGCTTTCCCCTAGATTGGAGAACTTAGCAAGTGATTCATTTAACAATTTATTTTCCTTTTTGAGTTTTTCCATCTCTCGTATCAAGGTATTCTTTTCATTTGTCAAGTGATCAACTTTTTCGGCAAGTTTTCCGTTCACAATTATTATTGAATCACATTGTCTTTTCTTCATTATGAACTTGTTTCCTAGTTTCTTTATTTCCTCATATAACGAATCATAAGCTTGTTGTAGTTCTTCCAATTCAGCACATTTGAGGCAATCATTTGCAAAAATGGAAATAGATTTTGGTTTAGAGGTTACCTCTTCACTACTTGTGTAGTTTGTTGAAGCGGTTTGACCCTCTAAAATCTCTGTTGCTGCTAGACATAAATTAAGGTCTTCTTCCATGGTGACCATGCAACAAATTCTTACACAATTTATAGTCTCGTCTTCTTCATTTGAAGAGCTGCATGTTGTAGATGTCTCCTCGTTGACATATATGTCTCTTCCTTTAATCTTTTAAAATCTTCTATTTTCTCCTCGATCCTTCTTTTGTCTTCGCTCCTTTGTTTTGGTCACCTCTGGCGTTGGGCATTGAGCTTGCATATACTTGTACCACCGCATCGAAATCACTTTGTTGCCTCCTTCTTTTTCTCCTTTGGATTTCTTTCTTTGAAACTCTTGAAATTCCTTCCTTTCCTCACAAATTTTCTGAAACATCTTGTGAGCAAGGCAATTTTCTCATCGTCATTTTGAGATGATGAGGTGGAGTCGTCTGATGCGTGTGCGGCTTTTAAGGTGATAACTCTTTTATCTTTGTGTTGTTCTTCATTTCTCTTCTTTATTAGCTCATGAGACATAATTAAGCTTATTAGATCTTCTAGCTGTAATGTATTGAGGTCCTTTGCTTCCTCAATGGTTGTGATTTTCGGAGTCCAAGATTCGGGTAGCGCTCTTAAGATCTTCATTACCTGATCGGATTCAGAAATTGCTTTTCCAAGACCTTTCAAAGCATTAGTAATTTTAGAAAATCTAGCAAATATTTCAGAGATATTTTCAGCTTCAAACATTTTAAAACTTTCTAACTCTCCAATAAAAATATTTTTCCTAGTCCCTTGGACTTGAGAAGTTTCCTCATATACGGATGTAAGAGTATCCCAAATTTCTTTAGCAATTTGGCATGAAGATACTCTATCGTATTCGGATGTCGTCAATGCACAAAAGAGGAAATTCATGGCCTTTGCGTTGCTTTTAACAACTCTTACTTCCTCCTCCAACTATGTGGAGGCTCTTTCATCGGTAGGCAACACAATACCATCTTGGATAGTAATCTAAGAATCAATATCCGCAGCCATGATCAACTGTTTCATTCTCAACTTCCAATAACCGAAGTTAGTCCCATCAAATAGGGGCGGTCTAGTGAAAGATTGATCCTCGGCAAATGCAAGGGTGGAATTTGATTGGGATGCCATTTCAATAGATCTCTTTGATTAAAAACTCATAGACCTGCTCTGATACCACTTGTTGGTCTCGAGTTTATGACAATTACCCAAGAGGGGAGGGATGAATTAGGTATTTTAAAATTTTTCACTTAAACAGAAATTTGCCCCTGTTCGATTTAATCCCCTTTAATGGAACAGATTGGACATATAGACAGTAATGAAGCAATGAAAATAGAAATGCAAATCACAACAGAAGACAAGATTTTTATAGTGGTTCGGGCAACCTCCCCTACTCCACTTTTCTAAGCTCACACCCCTTCTGAATTGTGTTCTACTATGTATTCTCAAATACAGCTAGAGCAACAGCTCTCATCTAGATTCCAGCTCTAGGGGGCGTGTACAAATCACAGCACAAGTAGGTGACGAGTCCCACTCAAGTCACACTCTGCTTTCACTTGGTTCAAAATCCTAATAATAAACCAAATATCAAATACAAATATTAATTCAAAAGGAAAGTCTACACTTTACAAATTGTGTAGGTAGATTTAGCTCGGGGAAGAACTTGTAGAAGAAAAGATTTGAATAGCGTTAGAGCATGCAGTAAGTTTGAGCTTTATTCTTCCCTTGAAAACTTATGTTGATCACTTAAAGCTTGAGATGATGGTTGTTGAATCTCAGTTAATGCTTTATCTAACCTCTAGTACGTTCACTTGAATGCATATTTATAATGGTAAAGTAAATTCGAACGTTTGGAGGTAGGTGGCGCGCATTTAATGCGCCAACGTTCGAATTTTTCTGACCGTTGTCACCCAAGTCGGAGGCTGGAGTTGACTTCAGGTGTGACTTCGGTCTTCAGCAATGTTCCAAGTTCCTGCTTCAGGTCGAATTAGTCTTAGACTGAACCTAAGTCGTAGGTGAAGTCGACTTCGGGAGCAACTTCACTTTTTGTATTCACTTGATGAACTTGGTTTCTTTGAAAATCTTCATGATATTGATCTTGTATCTGTTCTTCCTCTGATTCATTTGAACTTTGAGGCTTTTATATGTTTAATCTACACTTGGAGATCTTATCTTCATGTCTTGGTTTTAAAGTACTTTGGTAATCTTGATTAGTAATACTTAGAAGTGGCCAAATGAGCTTTCCTTGATCATAACATAATCTTGAATGACTTTATCATGTGAATTTGCTTGTCTTGGACTAAAACAAACTTCAATCTGACTCAAGTCGGATGCCTGGGTCGACTTGGGCTCCAACTCCACTTAAGTCGCATGTGAAGTCGACTTAGGTATGCGACTTCACCATCCTGGATTCCCAATTTCAACACTGGAAGTTCTGAGTCCATGAAGTCGATGCTGAAGTCAACTTGGCCATGCGACTTCACTCAAGTCGCTCTTGAAGTTGACTTGACTCTGCGACTTCGCCTGTTCTGGATCTGAGTTTCAACGCTGGAAGTTTTGGGTTCTCGAAGTCGGTGCTGGAGTTGACTTGGGTCTGCGACTTCACCCAAGTCGCAGATGGAGTCGACTAGGCTATGCGACTTCATCTGCCTTAGATCAATTTTTAGCGCTGGATTTTTTTTTCTTTTAAGTCACTTTTGAGGTCGACTTGGATATCGACTTGACTCAAGTTGATAGCTGAGTCGACTTGGATTGCAACTTGATCTGTCATATTCAGATTTTTCATTTTTATATCCTTTAAACACTTTCACAAAACATGTTAGTAACCAAAACTTACTCAAATTGAATTGGTAATCATCAAAACATAAATTTTTGCTTAATTTGCCATTGATTCCAATAATTGAAATGTTTGAGAAAACAATACGTCTTAAAATCCTTATGATAAAAGAACTTCAAAAATTTTGGATTTTCAAGAATAAACCATGTATTTTTCTAGCATTTTCTTAGTTTCTATTTCGGGGCCTTTTGTTCACAAAGGTTATGCAGTTGTACCAACCCTTTCTCAACCACCCTAAAATCAAATTCTTGTCCACATATCCAATTTGCCACTTTTACATAAAGAGGGGCTTGCATAGCCTTTTGCATGTCATTTTAGCAACCCGAAATTAAACCATTTTATGAAATCAATTTATTGGGTTGGTCATCCTTAAATCCCATTTTACCAATATCCGTATAAACATTTTTCAAAACATTCTCAACATATTTCCTTATCCAAAGGAAATCAAAGCTTTTCAAATATCATTTCAAACATATGGACTATGTCCAAATTATCATTTATATTTAAATATCATGACATAGAAAAAGCAATCTTTTTCCATAAATCAAATCCTTTTTCTTTCTCTTTCATAAACATAGTTATTTATTACAAAATATCGTAAGAATAAATCCAAAGTTATTTGCAAATATTGCTTTGTGAAAAAGGGTGAAATTCTCTTTTTCTTAAAAAATTCTTTTGAAAACAATATCATAAAGAACTTGCTTTCTTAAAAGAAAATTCTTAAAACCATTGGCATAAAACATGCAATCCTTTGAAAATATCATCATGAAGAACTTGATTACTTATAAGAAAATTCTTAAATATATTAGCATAAAGCATTCCCAATCTTTGGAAACATTTGTGATAAAATCTTTATCTTAAAAAGTGTTGCTTGCTTCCCATGAAGCAAACCTTGAGGCTTTTTATTTAAGCCATCATTTTCTAAAACTTACGACTTTTATTAAAGCCGTCATTTTCCAAAATTTATGCTTACCCGCTTGTAAAACATTCATAAAAGCATCGACATAACATCATTTTAACACATAGGGAAAAATCAATAATTTAAAAAGTTCGCTTGCTTACCTGAGATCTCCTTAATCTCTTTCTTTCATTTTTTTTCCTTGCCTTTGCCTAGAAACATTTCATTTATATGCATCAACTTCAAATGTTTTCATCCCTTAGGATTTTACAACCTACATAAATCCATTTAGATTTACATTATACTAGTTTAACCCACTTGTCTTTCAAGTTAGGTGTCCATTTTCCAATTCTTATATTGGTATAAGTTGTGCTTTCGTAGCACATATTCCTTTTAAAATCCACTTCTAATTGGTTAAACCTTTATAATCACTTATGATATTTATTTATCTCCCATTTTAAGTTAAATTTCATCCAAAAAATTTAGAATTTAACATTTATTTTGATTTATTCCTCAATCTATCCATAATGTTGAAATCAGACACACTGATCTCTCTAATTTTTTAATCATAATCAAATCAAGGAATTTAAATCTAAAATTTCTTTCATAACTTAATAACTACATGATCTAACCAAAATAAATATTTCCAGAACAAGATATAAATTATTTATATTTATTTTGGTATTTTTACCCTGCTGGATAGAAGCTTCAATTTTCAGACAACTCTAATCACGTTAATTATTAAATATATATATACCTTTAAAAAATGAATTTAATTTTGTTAAAGAATTATCCATGACTTATTACACATCATATAAAATATTTAGCTGAAAATTATTTGTAAAAAAATTATTAAAAATCATTTGGTGCAGCTGATCCTGACACCCGTTCAACCCTGTTTAGGTTGATTTCCTGGATTTTTACTTTACAACCTTATTAAAATTTTCAAATAAAAATTTAATTATTCCTTAATAATCCTATCATGAGTTTTCATAAAAATTTTCATACTAAAACTCATTTATTTACTATTTTGTTCATATTTTTTTCCTATTTCAGATTCAATACATATGAACATATCCATATGATTCATTTCACACTTATAAGTCTTAACATATAATTTATATGAGGGTTTGGTTTGCTTAATCATTCAGCAAGCATTCAAGAAGATAATTACCCATGAATTTAATATTTATAACCATCTTTACCTTAATCCTCAACCAAACATGATTTAGATTAACATATATGAATCAAAAACGCATAATACTCACCCAAATTAAACATGAAAATTGGTAAACCTTGTTGAATCCTTTTTTTCTTCCTTTCTTCCTCCTTTTCCTCCTTGCTTGGCCTGCTTGGGATGACCCTAGCTGCTGCCCCTTTGTGGAGAAAATTTTCTCCCCCTTTCTCTCTCTCTTTCTCTCTCTTTCTCTCCTTGCTGACTTGAACGACCCCTTGCTACCACTTTCCTCCTTATTTCCTACTTTTTTGCTGCCCAAGCAATCCCTTTCTATTATTTTTTATATTTGATAATTTTTAAATGCCAAATATATCCCCTTATGGACGTCCCATGCGCTTCTTCTTATGCCCTTCATTTTTCTAGATTTTTGGGCCCACTTTGCCATTTCATTTTAGGGTAATTCATTGCTTACTTATCCCTTAATGTGTTGGCACACTCATGTCCAAGTAAAATATGCAATTATCCCATTTTCAAATTTCCAAATCTAAGCTCTTAAATGAGCTACTTAGCTCTACTAGGTTGGGCGTCCACATGGTTGCTTGGGGTGGCTTGCTTAGCCCCCAAGTCATTCCCATTTATGTGCATTTACATGCCCTCTCTCCCTTAGCTTAGCTAGGTTTTGACTTAGGAATTAAAAAAATCAAAAATCAAGCATATGCATAGTCTTGGACATCCCCTCCTTATGACACATATGTGGCCTCCTTGAGCTAGCTCCATAGCCACTTAAAATCAAGCATTTAAGCTCTGGATTTTCCATGGATTTTTTCATTTTTGTTAATTCGTAAAATTCACTTGGAATTACCTCCCTTTGATACCTCATATATGCCATTAAATAATGCATTTAATCAACTTTCTTTCACATAAATGCTATGGTACTTTTGGGTGCACAAAGTCAAAGCTACTCACCTTTTCTTATTTAGGCATAATACCATAATACATAGCTTAATCCAAACCTTCCATAGCATTGATCTCATAATTTTAACCGACCATTTCAAATTTCGTCTCATTCTAACTTTTCTATCTCAAGTTATGATCATTTGAAGTCATCTGTAGATTTTGGACAGTAATGACCAATTTTCATCCTAATCTTATCAAAATTTTCATAATCCAACCTTTCCATAAGATTGAGCACGAAATTATATGCTTCCCTCTCAAATTTCATCTCAATCCGCTTTACCGGCGTCGAGTTATGAATTTTCTAGCATTTGCTACCTTAAATCCATAATTATTAACATAATCTCCATTAGTTAAACCATAATATATGAGGTAATTATCCTCAATATATTCACGTTCCCTAATCCTCATTAGGCATTTTTAATCATATTGACCCATATCGGCTTATAATCATCATTCATAACCATTTGCCCTAATTGTAATAAATTATCAAAATTACAAAGAAATTCATTCATAATTCATCTAAATCATACATGATTCATGTTTATATGTCAAATGTATATATGTAAGCCTTACTTGGGTCTGGGTATCACAATCCTCCCCCCTTATAACAAGTTTCATCCCGAAACCTATTATATTTCAAATATCGGGGTAAAGCTCATATGAAATAGCTAAGCTTATCATCTTTTCGAATACTTCCAATGACTCATATAAATTAGCTAACTTATCATTTTTCTTCTAACACTTTCAATGGATTACTACGCTTCCACTGCGCTGCTCTGTCTTGGTGGCGCTTTTAGCCTTGGTATAATAGACTTATCACTTATTTCTACTGTTTCCTGTTCTTATTTGGGTTTCTCATCAACAATTGCTCTTTTCTTTGTGCCTTCCATATCTTATTCTTATGGTAGACATACTATTTTTCTCGTACATAGAGAAATTATAGAATTTCTTATCTTATCATAGGGTAAGATTTAGGTTACCCATTCAATCATATTAAATAAAGATTATGAGTAATCATTTTCCTTTCTTACACATACAATTCATATAACATAATACATTCATTTTTATAGCAAAGAGCAAAAGATGCTCTCACATAAAATTTCATATATATCTTAGCGAAAGATACTTTTGCTAAACCATCTATTTCTTCTCACCTCATAATGTCTACAACTAGGTTATACCAATGTAGACTTCTTAATAGGAGCACTGGTAATAAACCAGTTCTAAAATATTTTCTTCCTTGTCTCCCTTTCAAGTTTCCATAAACCAGTAAGGGTCCTTATCATGTTTTTCTAGTCTCATTTCTTATGAATATCATAGAGACATAATTTCTCTCGTAGCTATCTTCCGACCACATAAGAATTAAAGAAAATTCCGCCGACCATTCTTGCCTTCATTTTTCTTCATCTATCTACCATCCTTTGCTATGATGCATGATACCAAGCTTTATGGTATCATATGTGTAATCTTCTTTTCCTTCCATATATGCTAGCTAGACATATTTTGCTAAACTTCTCTGCAATAATTTACAAAGACTTTCTATCAACCGACAGCTGTAATTAGCTTTGGTTGAGCTAGCCTTTCTTACTCCTTTCTTTCCCTACCCTAGTTCCTTAGTCTTTAGGGTCAAGTTGTCCTTGCCCTGATTGTACATATTCACTATCAACATGTATTATATTCTTGTGTCCTATTGGAAGATATTTCTTAAAAAGTTCACCAGATTACCTTCTTTGATTATGACATAATAGCTGTTAGGGTTTCCTATCACTCATAAGCATTGCCAAACAATGCTTGGGTAACACATAAAACTATTGTACAAACTTTAAATAAGTCCTTGATTTCAGTCATCCACTACTCAGCCTGAATAGAATCTGATTTACTTGAGAACTTAGGTGGATACTGAGCTAGAAAGGCATTAATAACCTTTCCATTCATTTCTATCTTACTGTTACAACTCTTAAAGGTTAGGGTACTAGGTTAAAAATTCTTACCTGTACCGGTCCGTCTCTTCCACTTTCTTCTAATTGGTCTTGTTGTGTATTTTCCCAAAGACCTTATATTACTTCTACTGCACAGCTCCTTCTATAGCTGCAGTTATCATTTCCTTCACTTTTTCTACCTGTTAGGTGTTACCTGTCGCGGATCCACCTTCAACTTTTGACTTAAGATTTATATTTGCCCGTCGTTGACGAGCCCTTGTGCTTACTTGTTCTCTTTGCCCTGGTCAATTAGATTTATTACTGACTTCTCCTATTTCCTGTTGACTCATATCTGCAACTGCCTTTCCCTTATTCAAGAGCTACAGTGATAAGCATGTTATAGAAAGCAACATGTAATTTCATGTCAACATCATTTCTTATCGTAAAACAGTTCATATCATACATAGTCAATTATATGATCTAAAAAGATCAATGACCTTTCTTCTTTCATATGTACTTAGCATTTGAATTAAATCAAATGCACTTATATTTTCATAACATCAAATGTCATACATTTATTTAGGAATAAAAAGGAAACTCCTTTTTTCCTACATTTCTCATTTCTATCTTCGCGTTTCATAGTGTAAGGTTGTTTTTCCTTACACATTCAGATTATATTTGCATAATTTGTCATTTTATCATAAACATAGACTCTAAACCAACAATCACTTAGAAAGTTAGCGCCTTGATGCCTTCCATATGTCACCACGACGCTACACCTTAAACATATGTAAAATATAGCATAGTCTTGTGCTATCTTAAGTGAGGTGTGGTAAACCTTAAGTATGAGGGGTCATATATAGGGTTCCATTATTCAACCCATCATCTGTTCTTATTCTCTTCTATCCTTTATCTTTTCTTAGATTCTCCTTACTTCCTTCTTCATCTCATCTGGCCTCATATCATTTTTCCTTCATATACCATCAAACATAGCAATCCAGCTACATTTCCTTAAATAGTAATATCATTGCATCATAGTGAGACACAGTAAAAGACAATACATATCGTATATGTCTTATAATCTCAATCTATCTCTTTCATCATTTTTTATTTTTCCTCTACTTCTATCTATCAATCCTTGCTAAGATACCATCTTTGTGATATCAAGTCTTTTCTTTCCACGCCTATCTACCAATCCTTGCTCTGATACCAACTTCTATGGCGCCCCAACCCGAGACGTCACAACCTTACTCAAAGATTGATCGATTGGTAAATGTGAATCAGGATTGTTGTCCTGATCACGCGGCGGGTTCTTAATTGGATCTCATGCAAATTTTTTTCATTTCATCATCATTTCATGTCTTTACATTCCACATCATTCATTATACAAGCGGCGATACACTTGTAATAAATTTCATATATCATTCATAGCATCTTAACTTGCCCTTCTACATTAAGGGTCTTCTTGACTTAATCATGACATTTTCATTTCATACATACATACAATTAATCTTTGGTTCACATAGAACTTAAAACTCTAAATAAGTTCATACACATCAACATACCTTATAACTTTAAGTCATTTTATCCCATTCATCATGGCTAGTTATTATAGCCCACATTTGCATATCATCTCTTACCTTTTCTTAGATGCTCAGGTCCACGACCTCTTGTGCTTTCTGGTACTTGTCTAAGGTTTGAAAAAAACAAAACGTGAGTGATAACAAAGTAAGCAAGCATTTTATCTTTTAGGGCAAGACTTCCTTTTAAACATTTTCATAAACATCTTGAACACCTTTTTACCTGAGGACATTTATATATCCTAAAATATTGTCATAAAAATCCTTTGATCGTGAGGACAATTCAATGTCCTAGAACATTTTCATAAACATCCATTCTTAAAATCATTTACAAGCCATATCTGGGCTTGTTAAGGCAAAACATATACATTTTACCCTCTTTAAGTAATTCTCTTTGGTCTTGTGAGAACATTTATAATGTTTCAAGACATTTACATAAAACCTTCTTTTGTTAGTGGACGTTTTTATGTCCAAAAAATTTTTCATCATAAATTCCTTTAGCCAAGGGACATCTGATATCCCAAAATATTTTTTACATAACTTTCTTTGACAATGGACATTCATATGTCCTAAAACATTTTTCCACATAAACTCTTTTTTAGAAACGAACATTCATATGTCCTAAAATACTTTTTACAGAAACTCTTTAGCATTAGACATTCTCATGTCCATAAACATTTTTCACAAAATTCTTTTCATAATCCCTGTCTTGGGGCTTGTTTATAACAAACAAGGCATAAACACATATATTCCATTTTCATAAAAGCATTTGCATAGAAAACATTTCATCTTATCTTTGGTATTTACACTTTTTTGTGTAAAACACCCTGCTTTTAGGGTAATTGGTTTATAATAACTCATAAAATCCTATTTTGGATAACTTTTGGTAAAAATGCTTTTATGTCCCAATCTTTGGGCTTTTCAAAAGCAAAACATGTGCAAATGCATTTGTCCCCATCCAGTAGTGATACTTAGCAAGTGATCATTCTACCTTTTGGAAGAGAATTCATCCTTAATAGTACGCTAATCAGGCGGCTGTTCTTTCATCTTCTCCCATCTTAGGTAGGACGCCGCCGGCCTCTTGCCATCCCTTAGTGACTTCGCCACATGTAGAGTGGGCCCCGGTCCACCTCTGACGATGCTCTACAGTCGACTTATTCCTTGTATTGGTGCACCATACGTCATCATCACAAACCGCAGTCCATATAGTTTAAAGTATTACAGACCGCAACTCGTGTCCTTTTAAACCATTTTGAAAAAGTGGGATCACAGACCGCAGCTCGTGTCCTTTTAAACCATCTTGAAAAAGTGGGATCACAGACCGCAGTCCGCATCCATTCTTGAAAAACATCACCGACCAAGATTTGTATCTTTTTAAATCATTTTGACAAAGAACATCACAAACCACAGTCTGTGTGAACTTGTAAAGCGAGCACCGGCTTTAAACAAGTTGTTGGTCCCGAGTTTATGGCAATTACCCAAGAGGGGAGGGGTGAATTGGGTATTTAAAATTTTTCATTTACATAGAAAATGATCCCCGATTTAGTTTAGTCCCCTTAATGAAACAAATGGAAAGTAATAAGATAATAAAAGCATAAATATAAATCAATGGACAAGATTTTATAGTGGTTTGGGCAACCTTCCCTACTCCACTCTTCCAAGCTCACACCCCTTGTAACTTGGGTTCCACTATGTATTTCACATATACAACTAGAGCCTCTGCTTTCTTCTAGATTCCAGCTCTAGAGGGCATATGTTGGTCCCGAGTTGATAGCAATTACCCAAGAGGGGAGGGGTGAAATGGGTATTTAAAAATTTTATACTTAAATTAGAAACTTTATCCCGGTTTAATTTAATCCCCTTTAATAAAACAAATGGAAAGCAATAAGATAATGAAAGCGGAAATGAAAAATAATAGACAAGATTTATAGTGGTTCGGGCAACCTTTCCTACTCCACTCTTCCAAGGTCACACTCCTTGTGACTTGGGTTCCACTATGTATTCCGTGAATACAGCTAGAGCCTCCGCTCTCTTCTAGATTCTAGCTCTAGGGGGCATATACAACCAGAGCCTCCGCTCTCTTCAAGATTCTAACTCTAGGGGGTGTATACAATAAGTAACACAAGTAGGTGACGGGTTCTACTCCAGTCACAACCCTACTTTGCTATAACTTGGTTTGAAACACCAAACTCAAACCAAGTTTCAAAAATTGAATATGAAAATAAAATGAAAGAAATCTACACTTTACAGATTTTTGTAGCGCGTTTCAGCTCGTGGAAGAATTTGTAGAAGCGACGAATCATTCTGCGTTGAAGCAAACGACAACTTTGAAGCTTGTTCTTCCTTTGAAAGTGTATAGATCACTCAAATGTAGAAGAAAGTGGATTGTAAGTCTTAGTAGCTCTTCTTTCCTCTTTTTCATCTCTATCTTGTATGTTTCCCGTTTGCTTGAGTGTCTATATATAGAGGGGGGAGAATTTTGAATGTTATGAAGTTGGATGGTGCGTAATAATGCGCCAACGTTCAAAAATTCGAACGTTATGACCCCAAGTCGCTGATGGAGTCGACTTTGGGTGCGACTTCGGCTGTCCTCAGGCTGTTCAAGTTCTTCCTTGGGTCAACTTGGCCTTGGACTTGACCCAAGTCGCATATGGAGTCGACTTCGGGTGCGACTTCGAATTCTTCCAAATTTCAAGTTGGTCTTTTAGGTCGACTTGGTTTGGGACTTGACCCAAGTCGATGCTGGAGTCGACTTCATTTGCGACTTGACCTCCTTATCTTGCCAAGTGAACTTAAAACTCTTTTGAAATGTCTTTGCTTGCATAACTTCTTCATCATAAGTGTTATTCCTTTGATTTGCATCATTTGAAATTTAGAATATTCACTTTGCATAAAAATCCTTTAGCTTCTGTGAAATCCTAACCCATGTAGAACCCATATGTATGCATTAATCATGTATGTGATATTTATATGTGAATTATTGAATTATGAAGGTTTTATGTGATTTTGCTAATTATTGCAATTAGCGTTATGGATTAGCAATAATGATGTGATTAATCATTTTGAGCTAAAATGAGACCATGGGATTGAAGTAAATTGTTGTTGATTTAAATGTGCAAATATATCATGGAAAATTATTTTCCATTATTTAATATGAATTATGAGCATTTATGCGACAATTGTTAAGTTAAATGAAAAAACACTAGAAAATTCATAACTCAACGCCTGTAAGGCGGATTCAAGTGAAATTTGAAAAAGAAATTAATGATGTTGGGCTTGATATTACGTGGTTAATGGGTTATGAAAATTCTTGATGAAATGAGTGTTATGATTTATTGATCATATTTCAATTTCAACCGTTAACTTTAAATGACTATAATGGGAGCTAGGAAAATCGGATTGAGATGAAATTTGAAACGATTGAATGAAATTATGAGATATTTATTTTGGATGGATTAGATTAAGCTTGAAATTTTTGGAAAATAATTGCATTGAAAAAGGTGAGCTTGGTTGACTAATGCACCTCAAGAGTACCTTGCAATTAATGCTAGAGTACTTGACATAATTGCATGGTTTTAATGGAAGTTGAGGTGTCAAATGCAGTATATTTCTAAGAAATTTTATGCATTAATATAAAATGAAAATATCCACAGAAAATCCAGCAATGAATATACCCTATGATGGAGCTACAAAATGCTCAAAAGAGAGCATAGGCAATGTGGCACAAGGGGACGTCCAAGTGGCTGCCATGATGCTTCTTTTTGAATTTTTAATTTTTTAATATGCATATATACAACTGAAATGCAAGGAAATGAAGATATGCATTCAATTAAGTAAATTCCAGCAAGAAAAAATATTTAAATGCAGATGCATGAAGTTGAAAACGTGGACAGCATAGGGGGCACTTGGACGTGTATGATGAGCAGCTATTGCTGCCATTTTTGCTAAGTATTTTAATACCAAATTAATATATGAATTAATGGGTAATTAGGTATATAAATTACTCACAATTTTGAATTTTAAAAATGGAAAAAAATTGCTGGATATTGGGCAGCATGGGTATGCTTGGCTGGACAGCTTGGACGGCCTGGATTAATGCAGTTTTTTTGGATTTTTGAAAATGGTAAAATCCCATTTTACTAGGCTGTAATGTTGCCAAAACATGAAGGTGATAAGGGAGCATTTAAATGATGTGGAAAATGCAGGAATTGTGGGGCCCACAACTGGAAAAAAGTCCAGCTTATAAACGCTTGCACGTCCATGTGAATTGAGATTTGGAAAGTTGGCAAAGTGCTGGAATTTTCACCCAAGCAAACCAGCAGCTTACATCCCCATTTTCTCCTAGCAAGAATTAAGGAAATCAAGGGAAAAAGGAAGGAAATTTGAGGAGAAAATTATCTCAAAAGGATTAGGGTTTGAGTTAGCACTAAACCAAGTAAGTATATGTTTGGTTTTTAGTTGGTTAACTTGAGTTTTAAACTCAAAACTTGAATATGGAGTGGATGCTTAAAGAAACTGTAAAATGATGATTTAACATGCTTTTGATCTAATATGAAATGAGTATTAGGTTTCATGTATGAATTTTCATGTTTAAGTTGATGAAAGTGAAGTTTTGCTTATGTATTGAGTGGAAAATCCAAGTTGGTAAACCCTAAACCTCCAAGACAAGTTTCTTTTTTGGTTTGATGATGTGATTAGGTTATGAATCTTGTATTAATGCAAAACATATGTTTTTTTATGCTTAAATGATGAAGTTTTAGAAAATATGGAATGCAAAGTGGTAAATATGACCCGAAATCTTCGTTTCTATGCTAAAAATGCTATGAAAATAAGTTTGCATGCTTTGTGAATTCTATGTAGGGTAAAATATCCTAGTTTTAAGGTGTTATGGATGCCCAAAAATATTTGGGAAAAGAAGCCCAAAAACTGATTTTTATAGATTTTATGAAAGTGTGTCTAACCAATGTGAAACAGGACTCAAAACGTGTAGGCAACTTGCTGTTTTGAGAAATGATAATTTATGAATGTTACATATGTGTTAAATCCCTAAATATGGATTAATAAAAGTGGTTTTACATGCTGAAATTTTGGAATTATATGACTGCTTAGTGTTATATGTCAAAAGACACGTAAAATGGGTGAAAAACGGGTTTCAAACGTGCTGTTGTGGAAACCTATGGTAAATGGATTTAAATCCCATAAAAGTACCCTAAATGTAGTGGTAATTAAGGGTCATTTGTTGGTCCCGAGTTAATGACAATTACCCAAGAGGGGAGGGGTGAATTGGGTATTTAAAAATTTACAACTTAAACAGAAACTTTACCCCGGATTAATCTAGTCCCCTTTATGAAGAAACAAAATGAGAGCAATAATGTAAAGAGCAGAAACAAAAATGAACACACAAGATTTTATAGTGGTTCGGGCAACCTCCCTACTCCACTCTTCCAAGCTCACACCCCTTGTGACTTGGGTTCCACTATGTATTCCGCGAATACAACTAGAGTCTCCACTCTCTTCTAGATTCTAGCCCTAGGGGGCATATACAACCACAGCACAAGTAGGTGACGAGTTCCACTCCAATCACACACTACTTTGCTTACACTTGATCTTAGTTACCCAAACTAAATCAAGTTCAATACAACAATAAGAATAAAAAAAAGTTTCTACACGTTACTGTTGTGTTGAGGCAGTTTTGGCGTAGAGAAGAACTCATAGTGTAGACTTAGAGATTCAGCAAGCAGCTCTTGACAGCTTGGAAACAAAGTTCTTCTTCTAAATGTTGGCTTGATCACTTAATGCTCTTGAAGATAGGAGTTATGCACATTCAATGATTCTCAGCTACCCTCCTCGTTCATATTGAATGCCTTTTATAATTGTGGAGGGAATCCGAACGTTTGAAGGTAGGTGGCGCGCATTTAATGCACCAACGTTCGAAAATTTTCCGACCCTTGCTACCCAAGTCGCAGGTGGAGTCGACTTCGGGTGCGACATCGCCCAAGTCGCAGATGGAGTCGACTTTGGGTGTGACTTCGCCTGTTCGCAACTTCTTCAAGTTCCAGTCTGGGTCGACTTGGTCCTCGACTTGACCCAAGTCGCAGGTGGAGTCGACTTCGGGTGCGACTTCACCTCGGCAGTTTGCTTGACGAACTTGAAATCCTTGGAATGCTTTGCTTGCTTGAGTTTCTTCATATTTGGTTGTTCTTCCTTGATTTATATCTCTTTGGACCACTGTGTTGTCATTCTAGCTTGATGTCTTTTAGCTCCATGATTTGCAAACCTTGAGTTCTTGAGTCTTGAATCTTTTGTATTCATGAACAAGTCCAATATATTTTGATTAGAATAGTTGAATTCATGCATCTTGCTTTCTTTGGACTTGGATTAGTCTTCATATGTTCCAAGTCGAACATTGAAGTCGACTTGATCTTCAACTTGACTCAAGTTCTACCTTGAAATTGATCTAATCCCCGATTTGGCTTCTGAAGTTTCTGCCCTGTCCAACTGAAGTCGATACTGGAGTCAACTTGGTTTACGACTTCACCCAAGTCGCATGCGGAGTCGACTTCGTCTCCGACTTTGGCAGCTCTGCTCCTCGATTTCAACTCTGGACAGAAATGACGCCTCCAAGTCGCGACTGGAGTCGACTTGGTCTGCAACTTCACCTCAAGTCGCAAGCGGAGTCGACTTGGGATGCGACTTCACCCAAGTCGCAAGCGGAGTCGACTTGGGATGCGACTTCACCCAAGTCGCAAGCGGAGTCGACTTGGGATGCGACTTCGGCACCTCTCATTCTCGATTTCAACTCTGGAAGGGAATGATGTCTTGAAGTCGCTTCTTGAGTCGACTTGGGGTTCGACTTGGCCTAAGTCGAAGCCTGAGTCTACTTAAAAATCGACTTGACTTGCCATACTTCATATTCTTCAAATTTATAACCTTAAGTCATTTCCACAAACATGTTAGTAACCAAAACTTACTCAAATTGATTTGTTAATCATCAAAACATAGACTTGGCTTATTTTCCACATATTTCCAACAATCTCTCCCTTTTTGATGATTGACAAAACTGATTTGAGTGTATACCTTTCAATGTCTTAAAAACATGCCAATTTTGCATTTTGAAGTTTTTAACATACTCATGCAAACAATCAAAAAACATTCAAACAAAAAACTTAAAACCAGTCATAAAAACTTAGACTCAAATCCCGATCTCTTCTCCCCCTTTTTGTCAATGTATCAAAAAATTGAGATAGAGTGGGTAAAACTTTTTGAGAATGGTGGGGTTGCTCTCCCTGAACCTGTGCTCCCCCTAAGTTTGTGCTTTGCGAAGTTAATTCAAGCATTCCCATATCGTTTCTAATTTTATAAAATGGTTCTTTTGCTAAAGGTTTAGTGAATATATCTGCAATTTGATCTTCTGTTCTTACATATTCCAAACATATGTCATGATTTTCTACATGTTCTCTAATAAAATGATGTCTAAGGTCTATATGTTTGGTCTTAGAATGCAATACTGGATTTTTAGTTAAACATATTGCACTAGTATTATCATATTTAATAGGTATATCTTTAAAATCCATGCTATAATCCCTAAGTTGTTGTTTCATCCAAAGTAATTGGGCACAACAGCTCCCGGCGGCAATGTATTCGGCTTCCGTCGTAGATAGAGTAACACTAGTTGTTTTCTTGAAAACCATGAAACTAACATGTTCCCAAGAAACTGACATGTTCCACTAGTGCTTTTTCTATCTACTTTGTAACCGGCAAAATCCGCATCCGAGTAGCCGATTAGATCAAAATTAGAGCCCTTTAGATACCAAAGTCCTATATTGGTAGTGTCTACTAAATATCTGAAAATTCTTTTTACAGCTACCAAGTGTGATTCTTTTAGACATGATTGAAATCTAGAGCACATACATACACTAAACAATATATCAGGCGTAGAAGCAGTTAAATATAATAAAGAACCTATCATGCTTCTATATAATTTTAAATCAATTGTTTTTCCTTTCTCGTCTTTGTCAATTTTAATTGTTGAGCTCATAGGCGTGTTTGCCCCTTTGTTGTTTTTCATGCCAAACTTCTTCAACATTTCTTTGATATACTTGGACTTGTTGATGAAAATTCCTTCATTTAGTTGCTTGATTTGTAATCCAAGGAAGAAATTCAGCTCCCCCATCATACTCATCTCAAATTCTTTCTGCATAAGCTCAGAAAATTCTTGACAAAGAATCTCATTAGTAGCACCAAAAATAATATCATCAACATAAATTTGAATAATCAAGATATCTTTTTCTTTATATTTGATAAACAAAGTGGTGTCTACCTTTCCCTTTTGAAAGTCATGATCAATCAAAAATTTACTTAATCTTTCATACCAAGCCCTTGGAGCTTGTTTTAATCCATATAATGCTTTAGTTAATTTGTATACAAATTTAGATTGATCTTTCTCCTCAAATCTAGGTGGTTGTTCAACATACACCTCTTCATTTATATAACCATTCAGAAATGCACTTTTAACATCCATTTGAAACAATTTAAAGTTCATGTTAGATGCAAAAGCTAGTAAGATGCGAATAGCTTCTAATCTAGCAACCGGGGCATAGGATTCCTCAAAATCTATTCCTTCTTCTTGTGAGTATCCCTTTGCCACAAGTCTAGCTTTGTTTCTCACTACAAGTCCACTTTCATCTAATTTGTTCCTAAAGACCCACTTTGTGCCAATGACAGTACAATCTTTTGGTCTTGGAACAAGATGCCAAACTTGGTTTATTTCAAATTTATTTAGCTCTTCTTGCATTTCTATGATCCAGTTTTCATCATCAAGAGCTTGATCAATAGTGGTTGGTTCAATCTTGGATACAAAGACGTATTGTCCACAAATATTTTGTTTTGAACTTCTGGTGTTTACACCTTCATACACATTCCCTATAACTTGCTCAATTGGATGGGCATGTTTGAACTTTAAGTTAGTTGGAGGTTTATAGAAGTTATTACCTTCACTTACCCTTTCCTCCATGGAATCTTCTTGCTTTTCTACATGCAGTTTTTCAAAGCTACTTGTTATCTCATCTGCATCACTTAAATCAACTTTTCTTTTGAAGCAAGGATTAGTTTCATCAAAGACAACATGTATTGATTCTTCCACAACTTAGTTTCTTTTGTTGAAGACTCTATATGCTTTGCTATTTGATGAGTAACCAAGGAACATTGCCTCATCACTCTTAGCATCTAGTTTTCCCAAGTTGGTTTTTCCATTGTTCAAAACATAACATGTGCAACCAAAGGCATGAAAATATGAAATATTTGGTTTTCTACCTTTCCATAGCTCATATGGGGTCTTTTTCAAGATTGCTCTAATGGTAACTCGGTTAAACACATGATAAGCTGTACTTACAGCTTCACCCCAAAATTTCTTAGTTAATTTACTCTCATTTAGCATTGTTCTAGCCATCTCTTGTATGGTTCTATTTTTCCTTTCAACCACTCCATTTTTTTGTGGAGTTCTTGGTGCAGAAAATGTGTGATGAATTCCTTCTTCATTACACAATTCTATGAATCGTTTATTTTCAAACTCACCACCATGATCACTTCTAATGGTCATATTAGTACACTGTTTTTCATTTTGCACCAAGTTTACAAAAGTTGCAAACATAGAGAAGGCTTCATCTTTGCTAGCTAAGAGAATTACCCATGTGAATCTTGAAAAATCATCAACTATTACAAACACATATTTCTTTCCACCAATGGTTAAAATGTCGGATGACCCATATAGATCCATGTGTAGCAATTCTAGTGGCCTAGTGGTGGAAATCTCCTTTTTGGTATAGAAAGGCATTTTAGGTTGTTTTGACAATTGACATGCCTTGCAAATTTTATCTTTGTCGTATTTTAATTTTGGCAATCCTTCTACCAAATTCTTTTTCCATAAAGTTTTAATGTTTGACATGTTCACATGTCCAAGCCTCTTATGCCAAACCCATGGATCATTGTCAATGGCCATTAGACATTGACCATCTAGTTCATCAAGTGAAACCAAATATACATTTCCATATTTTTTCCGCTAAACATGATATGTTCTCCATCAAATACATTATATATAGATGATTCAAACACAACCTTGTACCCTTTGTCACATAATTGGCTAATACTTATTAAATTGTGCTTGAGTCCTTCAACAAATAATACATCTTCCATACATGCATTTGAAATACTATAAATATTTCATTTACCTTTGATTTTACCTTTTTCATTATTTCCAAAGGCAACAGTTCCATCGTTGCAAGGCTTGGGTTTATGAAATAAACTTCTTTCACCGGTCATATGCCTTGAGCAACCGCTATCCATGAACCAAACGTTGCTTGCCTTTGCTTTGAAACATATCTGAAAAATGAGCAAATAAATCTTATCTCTTTGGTACCCATTTTATGGGTCCATTTGGGTTAGTAAACTGATTTAATCTTTGTTGTTCTAATTTAGAAAGCCCAAATCTCGTGTTTCTTGGAACCCAAACTAATTTTGCACCATTGTCATATAATTTCTTAAAGTTACATTTATAGACTTTATGACCCATCTTATTGCAAAAATTGCAAGCCATTGGTAATCTAGGAGTAGGCCTCCAAGTATGTATTGATTCAATAATTGACCTTCTAGTCCACGTAGTATGTTTCCCTTTGGGCTTGTGGATAGGTGCAGTTTTGGTTTGATTTTTCCCAAGTATTGGCACATTCGATTTGCCATTTTCTCTTTGCTCAAATGTGGAATATCCAAGACCTCTTTTATTGTTTTGAGAGGTCATATTCAGAAATATTTTCATATTTTCTCCTGGATTAGAGAATTTAGCTAATGATTCATTTAATGATTCATTCTCCTTTTTCAATTTTTCCACTTCCTTCAATAGTAGTTCATTTCTTCTTTCAGTTTTGATGTACTTTCAGCTAGTTTTCCATTTACAATAATAATGGAATTGCATTGTTGTCTCTTTAGTGATAACTTGTTTCCTAGTTTTTTAATTTTCTCATATAATGAATCATATGCATGTTGTAATTCTTCTAATTCAGCACATTTGAGACATTCTTGAATAGAAGAGTGAGTAGATTGAGAATAGAAAATTTTGGAAGTTACCTCTTCATTACTTGTGTACTTGGTTGAGGTGGTTTGCTCTTCCAAAACTTCCGTTGTGTTTAAACACAACAAATCTTCTTCTTGCTCAATCCGTGCCATGCAGCATATTCTTGCACAATTTGCCGCATCAAAATCATCGGTTGAGGAGCTACTTGTTGATGAAGTTTCTTCGTTCACATACATTCCTCTTCCCTTTGGCCTTTGGAATTTTCTGCTTTCATGTCTTTCCCTCCTTTCTTGTTGATCCTTTGATTTCTCTTCGGGTGTAGGACATTGAGCTTGCATATGTCCCATACCGCCGCATCTATAGCACTTTGTAGCCTCCTTGTTCTTCTCTTTTTGCGGTCTTTCTTTGAAATCTTTAAAGTTCTTTTCTCTCCTTACGAACTTTCAAAATTTCCGGGTTAACAATGCAATGTCTTCATCGTCGTTATGGGATGAGGAGGTGGACTCATCCGAGTTATGTGTGACTTTAAGTGCGATTGCTTTCTTTCCTTTGTGATGATCTTCATTTCTTTTCTTGATTAGCTCATGTGACATTAATGAGCTAATAAGATCTTCTAGCTTCAATGTGTTTAGGTCCTTGGCTTCTTCTATCGCAGTAATCTTTGGAGTCCAAGATTCCGGTAGAGCTCTTAGAATCTTCATGACCTGTTCAGATTCGGAGATAGCTTTTCCAAGACCTTTCAAAGCATTAGTAATTTTAGAGAATCTAGCAAACATTTCAGAAATATTTTCTGTTTCTAGTATTTTAAAGCTTTCCAATTCTCCTATCAAAATGTTTCTCCTTGTCCTTTGGACTTGAGAAGTTCCTTCATAGATAGATGTTAGTGTATCCCATATCTCTTTTGCAGTTAAACAAGAGGATATTCTATCATATTCGGAAGCGGTAAGAGCACAAAATAAAGAATTCATAGTCTTGGCGTTGCTCTTAACAGTTTTCACTTTCTCATCGGTCCATTTGGAAGCTCTTTCATCAATAGGCAAGGTTACACCGTCTTGGATTGCAATCCAAAAATCCATATCTGTAGCCATGATGAGTTGCTTCATACGAAGCTTCCAATAGCCAAAATTGTTCCCATCAAACAATGGTGGCCTAGTAAAAGATTGGCCTTCGGAAAATGCGGGAACTGAAGTCGATTGGGATGCCATATTAAAAGATCTCTTTGGTATAACTCAAAGACCTGCTCTGATACCACTTGTTGGTCCCGAGTTAATGGCAATTACCCAAGAGGGGAGGGGTGAATTGGGTATTTAAAAATTTACAACTTAAACAGAAACTTTACCCCGGATTAATTTAGTCCCCTTTATGAAGAAACAAAATGAGAGCAATAATGTAAAGATCAGAAACAAAAATGAACACACAAGATTTTATAGTGGTTCGGGCAACCTCCCTACTCCACTCTTCCAAGCTCACACCCCTTGTGACTTGGGTTCCACTATGTATTCCGCGAATACAACTAGAGTCTCCACTCTCTTCTAGATTCTAGCCCTAGGGGGCATATACAACCACAGCACAAGTAGGTGACGAGTTCCACTCCAATCACACACTACTTTGCTTACACTTGATCTTAGTTACCCAAACTAAATCAAGTTCAATACAACAATAAGAATAAAAAAAAGTTTCTACACGTTACTGTTGTGTTGAGGCAGTTTTGGCGTAGAGAAGAACTCATAGTGTAGACTTAGAGATTCAGCAAGCAGCTCTTGACAGCTTGGAAACAAAGTTCTTCTTCTAAATGTTGTCTTGATCACTTAATGCTCTTGAAGATAGGAGTTATGCACATTCAATGATTCTCAGCTACCCTCCTCGTTCATATTGAATGCCTTTTATAATTGTGGAGGGAATCAGAACGTTTGAAGGTAGGTGGCGCGCATTTAATGCACCAACGTTCGAAAATTTTCCGACCCTTGCTACCCAAGTCGCAGGTGGAGTCGACTTCGGGTGCGACATCGCCCAAGTCGCAGATGGAGTCGACTTTGGGTGTGACTTCGCCTGTTCGCAACTTCTTCAAGTTCCAGTCTGGGTCGACTTGGTCCTCGACTTGACCCAAGTCGCAGGTGGAGTCGACTTCGGGTGCGACTTCACCTCGGCAGTTTGCTTGACGAACTTGAAATCCTTGGAATGCTTTGCTTGCTTGAGTTTCTTCATGTTTGGTTGTTCTTCCTTGATTTATATCTCTTTGGACCACTGTGTTGTCATTCTAGCTTGATGTCTTTTAGCTCCATGATTTGCAAACCTTGAGTCCTTGAGTCTTGAATTTTTTGTATTCATGAACAAGTCCAATATATTTTGATTAGAATAGTTGAATTCATGCATCTTGCTTTCTTTGGACTTAGATTAGTCTTCATATGTTCCAAGTCGAACATCGAAGTCGACTTGATCTTCAACTTGACTCAAGTTCTACCTTGAAATCGATCTAATCCCCGATTTGGCTTCTGAAGTTTCTGCCCTGTCCAACTGAAGTCGATACTGGAGTCGACTTGGTCTACGACTTCGGCAGCTCTGCTCCTCGATTTCAACTCTGGACAAAAATGACGCCTCTAAGTCGCGACTGGAGTCGACTTGGTCTGCAACTTCACCTCAAGTCGCAAGCGGAGTCGACTTGGGATGCGACTTCGGCAGTCCTCGTTCTCGATTTCAACTCTGGAAGGAAATGATGTTTCGAAGTCCATGCTGGAGTCGACTTGGTCTGCGACTTCACCCAAGTCGCAAGCGGAGTCGACTTGGGATGCGACTTCGGCACCTCTCATTCTCGATTTCAACTCTGGAAGGGAATGATGTCTTGAAGTCGCTTCTTGAGTCTACTTGGGGATCGACTTGGCCTAAGTCGAAGCCTGAGTCGACTTGGAAATTGACTTGACTTGCCATGCTTCATATTCTTCAAACTTATAACCTTAAGTCATTTCCACAAACATGTTAGTAACCAAAACTTACTCAAATTGATTTGTTAATCATCAAAACATAGACTTGGCTTATTTTCCACATATTTCCAACATCATTAACACGCTGAAACATGGATTATATTGCTCATGTAGAAAATTTTATAAATGCATGATGTACATGTTGCCAAATGGGCGTATGTGAAGGAATAGATGTGCATAAGTGATGAATGACATCTAGAATGTGATTTTGTGTAAAAATGCATGAAAATATGATGAATTTTATGATTACATAACTGTTTTGAATTATATGATGTTAATTTCCAATTTTGAAATTATGTAATAGAGCTTAAAGTGATAACGGGTGCTTAGAACAAGCCCCGATGTGTGAATTTTTTAAAAGAAGTGAAAAATGATAAATGAAGGTTAATAAACCTATGTATAATAATTAATAAATGAATTTTTATGTTGATGAATGGATACCCTATGTATGGGGTTATATATGTTATGTTATATGTTAGCCGTTGAAATGTGTAAAAATATGCTATATATGTGCATAATGACTTGAGAAGTCAACTAAATGATATATGTGAATGAAATAGTTTGGAAAACTAAATGAAATATGAGAAAAATAAATATATGAAAAATCATATAATTCTCATGTAGGCAAAGGCAAAGAAAAAGCTGAGACGAAAAGCTAAGGAACACAGGTAAGCAAGCAACTTTTCTAAATGAATTTTGGTTTTCTAAATTGTTTATGTAAATGCAAATTTTACTCTAATTTGATTGATGAAGTTGTGGGAATTATTTCTAATATGTTTAAGGATGGCCATTCCTTAGTTAAATTGTCTTCAAACATTGTTATTACTTCAATGTGACTTTGAGAAATTTCCTTTGATAAATACTATGAAAAATGTTGTGATTCCAAGTTTATGATTGAAAATCATGCTAGCATGTTCAAGATTGATTTATGCAAAAGTTCATGTGCACAGGATACTAGGTCTACTTGAAGGGTATAAGCGGACCGATTGTCTCCCCTTAGTGTGGCCAAGTCGCTTAAAATAGGCCCAAAGCCGGCGGCGCCCTCTCTGGAATGGGAGTTAACCTGGACGGATGGTTGTTGTGAAATCCCGAATTTTAAGCTTAATAAATATAACTTGAAATCGTCTAAGGATAAAATCGAAAATTTTATAAAATGAAAGACTCAGGTGTAACGCATATTGAAAATGAAAATTAGTGGAAAAAATGATTAAGCGAAGTGGGATTAGCAATAATCACGAAAAGACCAAGTTACAATTTTACAAAAGTGAGATTAAATTATAAAATTAGAAAAGATGATTGATTGGTAATTTTGCCAAGAGTGGAGACAAGAAGTGCACTTAGTGGAAATTTATAAAGGTTATATTTGGAATTTATAAGAAAATGGAGGGTAATTTATGATCCTATTAAGATTAACTATGAAAATGAATTTTTACAAATATTTGGGGAAGGAATTTCAAAATTCCGAATTATACAAATTGAAACTGTTTAAATTCACGGACCTTATGAAAAAATAAAAATAAATGGAAAATTTTTGGCTAATTAGAGGCTCTAATTAAGGGCTTGTATTCATCCTAACTGTTTTCATTAGATCTAAGTATGTATAACTCAGATGGACAAGAAAATTTAATAAAAAGTACTAAATTATGTGCTCTCTAATCTAGACAGATCAGATTATGAAAAGTAGTTAACTAAATTACCTAACTTGAGTGCATCAAAAACGTGCCCAAAAGCAATTCATGCACAACATGCACGTAAACGAGTTTTCGTTAATATTTTATTATTTTTATATAATTATTTAGTTAATTCATATCTTGATGAATATAAGATTGTTTGAGATGAAACTTTTGGAGCAAGCCTATTTTAATATACCCTACATAATGAATCGATTAAATTTTGAAAAACATGTCTACAAGTTTTTAAAATGAAATTTTATACCAAAATATGATTTTAATTAAATTAAAATATGTACTTTGCTCCAATTGAGGTGAAATTTTATGGGTAAGCCTATTTTCATATGCTCAATTTAATGAAGAAATGAAATTTTGAGAAACATGTTTCCAAAATTTTAAAATGAGACTTTTTATCCAAATATGAATTAGTTAATTAAAATAAAATAGAAATTTTTTTCAAAATTCTAAAAGCTACATTTTGTGAGCACTTGGATATATATTAATAAGAAAAATTTTCATAATATATAAGTGTGTATATAGACAGTTATGAATTAATTTATTAATGCAAATAAAAATAAAAATAAATAAAAAAATTGCATGAACGAGCAATGTGGACAGCAACATGCATGGTCGGTAATTACGTGGGCATTTTCATATAAATGATAAAAATCACATAAATTGCTGTATGTTCCAAAAGAGGGCAGCTGTATTATTTAATGTTGATTTTTTTTTAAAATCAACAGCTGTAGCGGCAACTTGAGAGGGTTAAAAAAATTAACTATGGTAAACCGCTTACATGACATATATATAAAGGGTTGCTGGAAGCTGATGCATTGCTGAACATTGGACGGGCAGCAGCATAAAAAAAAAAAAAAAAAATTCTTTAGACAAGCACCAAGCAACGGTATAAGGTATTCAACAAGCATCTTTTTATTTCACGTCTGAACTGCTGCTGGACATTTGATTTTTATTAAAGTTTATTTAAGTATTCTTCCAATGGTAAATTAATATGATGAATAAATTTCTGGATGCATGATTTAAATACCAAATTCAAGCAGATTTTAATATCAGCATGATTTTCATATTATTTAATTAATACAGCATGACTTTCATTAATTCAGCATGGTTTTACCATGATTTGAATTAACTCAGTATAATTCAGTTTGATTTATCATTAATAAATAAGATTTCAAGTACTGAAATAATTAATAAGTGGGTATGAGCATACAACGCCCAAACAAATTTATACATATATAATTCTGGTTTTGAATATTAAATGCTGAAACGTTAATGTTTCTGAAAAAAAAATGATTTCAGAATCATTAAACTAATTCAGCGGGATATTTTTATATGATAAGGCTAAGTTAATCTTGATATATTGCTTTAAATCTGGAGGTTATGTGATGTTAGAAACAAAAATATGAACGAGATAGTAAAAGAACGAATTTTGCCATGAACTTTTTTTATAAGTTAATTATATGATCATTAAGAAACGACCAAATTTCTAGCATAAAATATTAAGCAGGTTGCAAATTACAAATCCGAGAAGATTAACTTAAACAGGGTAAAACGGGTGACAAGATCAGCTGTAGTAAATGATTTTTAATATTTTTTTTAGATGGATTTTTAATCTGAAATTTTGATATGATATAAAAGACATAACAAATATCACTCTAACAAAATAAAAAATGATTTTTGGATGACATAAGTATGGTTTAAAAATAACGTGATTAAGGCTGCTCCTGATTTCACAACAGTGTCCAGCACAGTAAAAATGTCAAAATAAATATAAAATGTTAATATTTTATCCTGAAATTTTTATGAGGGTTAATTAATATAATTATAGATGTATGAAATAAATTTCAGAATTAAATACCTTTATTTTATTATAAATCAAGATTTAAAGAAATCAGTACGTCTGATTTCAGCAAATGAGGACAGTTTGAGAAATAATCAAAAATAAATATGAAAACTAAGTGAAAGTGATCCAAATTAATATATATGAGTGTAATAAAAGATTAAGGATAGCAATAATGATTAATAACTGATGTTATTATATGTATATGGAATTAATGGATAAATAAGAAGATGAAACTTAGTGAAAATAAGAAAACAAAGGCTGTTTTTTAATAAATTCCAGAAGTTTTAAATGGAATTTATTTTTATTATAATGTGTAAACAAGGTTTACAAAAAGGGTACAAATTTATGATCACTAAGTAAGTGATAGAGTACCTAAGATGTGATTTTAGAAAATATAGAGGAGGGTTAAATGTAATATATAGGGCTGTTTGAGGGAAATTACAAAAATTATAAAAAGTTTAGACCCAAATTATAAGCCCTTACCCTTAAGCAAATATCTTGAGAGATTTTCTCAAATAATATGTCAATTATAGGAAATATATGCTAAGTATAAAATGCTAAAATCCAAGATGTTGGATTTAGCTAAGTGTTACAAATCCTAAGTAGGATTTGGAAAATTAACCCTTAAATAATGATGTCAAAATAAATGGAATGGTTAGACCTTGAAACAAGTTCAACCAAATGAGGATAAGAGTGGTTGGTATTAGCCAAATATGAAAATGTGGTTAGAAGATAATTATATTGAATTTATGGAAAAAGAAAGATAAACGGCTTATTTGAATTGATGACATCAAATGACTTAGGAAGTTCATAAGCAATTGCCTTGAGAAGTTGACTAAAGGAAAGAAAACAAGTGTTAAGGATGGAATTGATAAGAGAGAGATGGTAAACATAAGTGAATTGGAACAAGGTGATGACAATATTGAACTAAAGGTAGAAATGGGTCAAAGTTGATATGAAACACACATGGGTTAGAAAACCCTAAGATAGATTCGGAGTTAATAGTAGAAATGTGCAAGCATGGAATATTATGTTTATATGAGAAAAAAAATGGTCCTTTTCATTTGTGTAGGAAAAGGAAAGGGAAAAGTGGAAGGTACAAGTTGACTACGCAGGTAAGCAAGTTACATGCTTTCTAAAATATTTCTAAATGCTTGCAAATTGTTTGCTCACATGACTTATAAAATATATTTAAGGATGACCATTCCTATAATGCTTTACATGAAATGATTGCTAACTACTTGTTAACTGTTTTTATGAAAAGTTTATGATTTATAAATGTTATGCCAGCATGTGAATGTGAATGATCATGGTGCACGAGGATTAGGTTACGAGAGAGGTGTAATTGGACCGGATGTCCTCCTCTAGCGTGACCGAGTCGCTAATACAGGCTGAGGCAGGCGGTGCCCTCCCTGAAATGGGAGCGAGATCAAGTAGTGGACGCCTAGCTAGCGATCCATTTGGAGAAATGTCATGTATGCATTGAATGCATTTGCATTTTCATATTATGCACAAAAAGGAAATGGAAAATGTTTACTTACAAAAGGAAAGGACTTGCTTACTGAGTATTAGTACTCATGTTTTGTTTTCCAAAAATTTAGTCAGGTAAATGGAGATGACCCATGGAGAAGGACAGGTATAAAAAGAATGTCAAGATGTTTACATTCCTTTGCATGTGTGAAAAGAAGAAGAAGAAGAATTTATAGTATGATCAATGTTATGTTGAATGTTGATGAAAACAATTAAGTTGAGGTAGTACAACCTGTATGGAATATGTGAGAGAATGCAGAATTTTATGTAAATGGTGTATATGATGATTTTTCTGTAAAGACAATTGTTATGACTCTGATAATGTAAAGACAATAGTTAAGACTATGATATGGGAAATGCTTTTCAAGTTGGATGAATGAAAATGTTATCTGTATTGATGTTATATATATATAAAAAAAAAATTTGCCGTGTGATCAGGGCAACAATCTTGAGTCACGTTTACCAACCCTTTTCGACCCCGGAGTAAGGACTATGTGGAGCCTCGGGTCGGGGGCGCCACAGTTGCCTGGCTAGCTTTCATCCTAAGGGAATTATGATGATCATGTTCATGTTTTATATGACATTATGCATATAGTACTCATGATGGGTACAATATTTCATGTTTTCAAGAGATACTTAGACAAGGTAAAAGTTGCTTTCCAATGTGATTTTAAATGTAAAATGTTGCCTGAAATGATTTGCCTGTAAAACGCAAATAGCTTGCGTATTGAGTTTCTACTCACGATTTTATTTTCCAAACCCAAAGACAGGTGAAGGATAGGACATGGCGAAGGAGCAAATACAAGCTTAAGGATACAATGGAAATTTTTTGGAATTTTTATGTTAAGAAAACTCATGTGAAATGGTTGTAAGCTATATGAAGTGTTTTATGTTGATGACTATGATATATATATGCAGTGACATCTGATTTAGGCAAGTGTTGAAATATTACTTGAACATCATGCTGTGTATTTGTGTTGAATGGTTGGAAATGAATCAGTTACACATGAAATGAATATATAAGAAATTGAACTTCTATGTTATTAAAATTAATGGGATAAATATATGATAAAACCTGCCATATGACAGGGCAACAATTCTGATCACGTTTACCAATCAATACGATCCTGAAGTAAGGCTCAAGATGTGACGCTCGGTTTGGGGCGCCACAGAACTTGGTATCAGAGCATAGATTGGTAAATAGGCGTGGAAAATTTCTAAGTATGGAAAATTTGAAGGAATATGATGAGATATGCATGATTACATATGATTATGTGATAAATTAGATGTGATTATATGGTGCTCATGTATGATTATAACATGATCAAATGCATGCCATATGATGATTAGGTATGCTTATAACATGATGAAATGCATGCCATATGATAATGAATTATTGTTGTAATGCAATTTGATTGCTATGTTTATACAGATGGCGGATAGAGGTAAACGGATGATGAGTGTCGAGGAGTTACAAAAAGAGAGAGAGGAGGAGGAGAGGAGACAGCGACGGGAAGAAAATATTAATAGATGGTGGGAATCCCATCACAATACACCACAGTTTCCCGTAGTTCCCTCTGACCAACATGAACAAGGACTAGGAGAGCCCTCCAGTTACAAACCTAGGGCACGAGTGCTACCAGGAACTTATCTTGGAATTTCCCAGGATCCACGAGTTCCAACGGATAGAGTAGACCCACAGGACCTACAGGACTTTTGGGAAAAGACTCAAGCACTTACACTCCTCGACGCAGGCCCGTGGTATAGATTCGTCGATGGATGTGTCCAATTTCACTACAGAGCACCTTGGGACAGACTCCATCAACGGGAAGTGGGGCCCTCTATATAGAATGACGTCATGCCGAGGGAGTCATCGAAATACCTGCAGCTCCTAAACCCGACGAGGTTATGCTATATATAATGGAGAACACAGGTGAAATTGTCCGTTTAGCTAAGGTCAATGACGATGACGACCCTATGGAATTCCTCGAGCCCTTCGAGGAAGAGGAAGAGGAGGAAGTGGAGGAGGAAATAGTGGAATTTGTTGGGGAAAATGAGGATGATGATAATAATAGTGAAGAGGATGAGGTCCAGGCATGGTCCGACACTAGCACGCTCATGGAGGCACCCTCACAAGTTCCACGTAGACGTAGACGTCTAAGGAAAGGTCCAGGAGGATGATGAAATTTCTTGTCTCTTGTTTTGGTTTTTAAGTTGTGTATATATAAGTGTGGCTTGATGACAATGTGGCTTTAGTTTATGGTTGCCAAGATAGACTGATATGTGTATAAGTGTGATATGTGTACGCTATGCTAAATGTGTACATAAGTGTGATTTATTTTTACATGTACTAACTATGAATGTGATGATGTGAATATGATGGATATTAATGAATATATTAATATACTGAATTCCAGATACTTTAGATATATGTATGAACAAATGAGCATGAGCTGAATGATGTGATATGATTGTGATTGAATAAATTGGTTGTGACCATGTGATAATGAAATGCGTATGCAATGATTTAACAATGATTATAAATGAAATGCGTATATAATGATTTAATGTTAATTGGAAATGAAAAGTGTGCTGTTATATACTCAGATTAACACAATGGTGGAAACAAGAGCAGAATTAAGGAAAAATAAAGGAAAAGAGGCAGCGACAGAGGTTCCAAGCCAACATGAAGTTGGCGAATCTAGCCGACCTAAAAGAGGAAGGTCAGTGACACAAAACCAAAGGAACCAACAAAGGCATAATTATGAAAGCCCTGAACGGAATGTGGAAGAGGAAACTGAGTCGAGGCAGAATAGACTCATAGAGGAAAGAATGGCTACAGCGGTGGAAAAAGTAATGTAGCAGGCCACTAGGGATTGGGCAGCGCAGACTGCCGACATTATACAGGGATTATGGGAAAGGACCCAACAAGCTCAGTTGGGTATTATAGAGAGAGAAGGACCTACTCCGATGGCGGACCCCGTTGTCACACCGGCACCTCTAAGGGATGAAAATCAGCTAATGGAAGCTGATAGGAGAGCCATTAACGCCTTTTTAGCGCAACGACCCCCAAAATTTTCTGGAGAACCCGGCTCGGTTCAAGCAGAGCAGTGGATGACAGAGATTAAGAAATTATTTACGATATCTCCGTGCAACAACCGTCAGAAAGTACTGTGTGCCACTCATTTGTTAGCAAAGGACGCACACGAATGGTGGGAGACGATGTTAATCACAATGCCACAACCCGAAGAAGTGTCTTAGCAAACATTTGTAGAAGAATTTAACAAAGAATACCTCCCGGTTAGATTGCAGAGTCAAAAAGTGATAGAATTTAAAAAGCTGTATCAAGGGAGGATGACGGTCACTGAGTATGCCACAAAATTCAACGCTCTGGTCAGATATGTGCCATGGATTGCAAACATGCCAGGAAATAAGGCACAGAGATTCCAACAAGGGTTGAGGCCATATCTGCGGGAAAGCCTTGCACCTTTGTTGATAAAGGATTATGCTTCAAGCCTTGAGAGAGCAAGGGCTTTGGAAATTGAAGCCTTGAGAACTCAAGAACTAAGATTGGATTCAAGGGTGTTCAGTACGAGTCCCAAGGAACCGAAAATTGGAAAAGAAAAAGTTAGAAAAGGCAGTGTAAGAAAGGAAAAAGGAATCCAAAAGAAGAAAAGCTCGCCAATGTGTAAGAAATGTCAAAAGTGACATACAGGCGAGTGTTTAAAAGGATCAAACAAGTGTTACAAATGTGGACAGACGGGTCACATTGCCAAGGAGTGCAAGCTAGGGGAAGCAAAGTTGGTCAAGTGTTATATATGTGATCAAGTGGGCCTCGAGCTGCCCAAACAAGGTGTAGTCATCTCAAGGACGTGGAAGACCTGCTCAGTTAAGGATACCTGGAGCAACAAGTAAGCAGGGAACTTCTACTAACCTGGTGCACGTGCATGCCCTAACCCAGACAGAATCTCAAGAACAAGAGGAGAAGGTGGTCATAGGTACGGTTTATATTATAGGAAATTTGGCGGTAGCTTTGTTTGATTCTGGTGCCACCCATTCATTCATAGCATGCCAATACGTGACCACCCATGCACTGTCGATAGAAGAGACCAATCAGATTATACATGTAGAATCTCCAGTCTATAGGTTAGCAAGTACTAGCCAAGTATGCAAAGCCTGCCCAATTAGGATAGGATCATTGATTCTAGAAGCTGATTTGATCCTATTTCCTATGACTGAATTCGACGTGATATTGGGCATGGATTGGCTAAGCCAATGGGAAGTGACCATAGACTGTAAAAATAAGAAGGTGCAATTTGAAGCAACTCCAGGGAAGGAGATTGCCATTGAAAAACTGAGGCAACTTGACAGTTCAAGTATATTGACATCGTTTATGAAAGCTGTCAGAGTGATCCGACAAAAGTGTCTAGCCTACTTGGTGTCTGTGAATGTAGAGAAAGGTACAGAGGTAGAAATTAATCAAATACCTGTGGTTAGAGAATTTTTGGATGTATTTCCAAAGGAGTTAACCACATTGCCTCCACAAAGGGAAATGGATATACGATTGATGTGATAATGGGTACAACTCTGATTTCAAAAACTCTATATAGGATGGCGCCAGCTGAAATGAATGAACTAAGGGTGCAAATACATGAGCTATTGGACAAGGGTTTCATTAGACCAAGTGTGTCCCCTTGGGGAGCTCCGATATTGTTTGTAAGGAAAAAGGATGGAAGCTTAAGATTATGTATTGATTACCGGGAGTTAAATAAGGTTACCATAAAGAATAAATATCCATTGCCCAGGATCAATGATCTGTTTGATCAGTTGCAAGGAGCAACGACTTTCTCCAAGATTGATCTACAGTCAGGATACCATCAGTTAAGAATAAGTCCGGCCGACACTCATAAAATGGCATTTCGAACCAGGTATGGGCATTATAAGTTTCTGGTAATGCCTTTTGGACTTACTAATGCCCCTGCTGTATTCATGGATATGATGAATAGGCTTTTTTGGGACTATCTTGATCAATTTGTAGTTGTGTTTATCGATGATGTCCTGATTTACTCTAAAACGGAGAAAGAACATGAAGACCATCTGCGAAGGGTATTAGAAAGGTTGAGGAAAGAGAAATTGTATGCCAAATTGAAGAAATGTGAGTTTTGGCTGAAACAAATAGGATTTCTCGGGCATATAATATCTGAAAAGGGTATTCAAGTTGATCCTCAAAGATTGAGGCGGTATTGAAATGGCCAAGGCCGACGACTATTACGGAAATTCGAAGTTTTCTAGGGTTAGTTGGCTATTATAGAAGGTTTGTTGTGATACCCGGACCCAAGTAAGGCTTACATATATGCATTTGGCATATATAAATGGGCATGAATAATTTAGATGAATTATGAATGATTTTTCATTGCAATATCAACGATTAATAGCAATTAGGGCAAGTGATTATGAATGATGAATATAAGTCAATATTGGTCAATGAGATTAAAGATGCCTAATAAGGATTAGGAAATGTGATTATATTGAGGATAATTACCTCATATATTATGGGTTAATTAATGGAGATCATGATGCTCATTATGGAGTTAAGGTAATAAATGCTAGAAAATGCATAACTCGATGCCGGGAAGGCGGATTAAGATGAAAATTGAAAGGTAAGCACATAATTTTGTGCTTAATCTTATCAAAATAATGGATTGAAAACAAGGATGAAATTAGGGTGAAAATGGATCGTCACCGTCCAAAAATTCAAATGGTCATAACTTGAGCTAGAAAAGTCGGATTGAGATGAAATTTGAAATGGACGGTTAAAATTATAAAATTAAAGTTATGGAAGGTTTTAATCAAGCTAATTATTCTAAGATTAAGGGTTCACGAAATTGGGATCAACTCTTTTGACTTTTTGCACCAAAAAGTGATTAGCATAGGGGAAAATCTCTGCAATTATCTCATGATTAAATGCAAAATTAAAAGGCTAATGCATTAGCATAGGGGAGAGTAGCTTACATGGCAAGCATGGACGTCCAAACCAGCCCCTAAAGTGGATTTTTGTGAAATATTTTTTAATAAAATATAAGCCCAAAGTCAACTATGGATTAAGGGGATTAAATGTGCATTAAATTGGAGTGGAAATTCGTGGCCAAAGGCATCAGATCTGGACCGTAGAGACGTGATCAATTAATGGACAGCAATGGAGCATGGGAGAGAGGTGCACAGTCAAGGCTACTTTTGGATTTTTTTCGTGATTTTTTTAAATGCCAAATGGACAGCTAAAAAATCTAATTACTAGGGTAATTAAATGGCCATCAAATAAAGCTGCATTTGTGTGGAAAAAAAATGCAAAAGGTAGCAGCATATGGACGTTGAATGCATGGACAACAAAGGGAGCAAGGATGGCATGCACGTTCAAGGGCTGAGATTTGATTTTTTGTGAATTTTTTATTTATGCTAAGTTGACACATAATTATGCTATTACCTAGGGTAGTTAATTAGCCATTAATTAAAGTAAAATGGTGTGGAAAAATCGTGCAAGAGCTGCTGCAAGTGGACCCCACCCAAGTGGACAGCTTTATTTAAAAGCTGGATATAGCTGTGGAAAAAAATCTGAAAAAAATATTAAATGATTAAATATGTGGATGAAACTTTTTGAGTAAACTATAGGGTAAATTTGAAAAAATTTACCCTCAATTTTGGGTCGAAAAGGTAAAGGAAAAATTGAAAAATAAATGCCTATATAAGCAGGCAGTGTGGGAGAAAAAAAAATAAAAATCAAAGGGGCAGTGGCTGGAAAGATCCAAGGGAAGAAACCATGAAGAAAAGAAGGGGATTTTAAGTGATCAAAGGGGGGATTACCAATTAATGAAGTAAGTATACGTTAATTTTGATTTTATACTTCAAATCTGGAAGTTATGTGATGTTATAAACCAAAATATGAAAGAAATAGTAAAAAAATTATTTTCGCAATGAATGTTTTTTTAAAAGCTCCTTATATGATGATTAACGTACTAAAAAAGTTTCATTTTTAAATATTAATTATGTTTCAAATTAAAAATCTGAGAAGATCAACCTAAATAGGGTAGAACGGGTGACAGGATCAGCTGTAGAAAATGATTTTTAATAATTTTTATACAAGGAATTTTGGACTGAAAATTTTACAGAATATATAAAAAATATTTAGGATCACACTAATAAAATAAAAATTAGGTTTTTATATGTATAAATATATCTCATAATTAACGTGATTTGGACTGTTTGAAAATAGATGCTGCTGTCCAGCAAGATAAAAATACCAAAATAAATATAAATGCTTAATTTTTTGTGCTGGAAATATTTATTTTGGTTAATTCATGAAGCTATTAAGGTATGATAGAAATTTTAGATCAAAATACTTGATTCTATATTAATTCAATATTTTGAGAATTCAGTATGCTTGAATTCAGCATTATGGACAGCTTAAGGAATAAATCAAGATAAATGTTAAACTTCAGATTTTTGGGATTAAATTTAAATTAAAATGGGATATAAACAAGTATCATAAGTTATTATGAGGATTTAACCTATTTAAGGTGAGTTTTAGAAAGGATGGAACTTAGGGTTACGTATAAGACCCTATTTCCATGTTTTGATGTTGAAAATGATAAATGGATTATGTGAAGTGTTAAAATGAAAAAATGTATAAGATATGATTGGAACACGTGGATTAGGTTTTTTTTTTATTAAATAATGATAATCTCAAATTTTGATATTATTATATGATACCTAAGTTAGCAACTAAGTCTTTAAAATGAGCACCGATGTGTGAAACAATGAAAACTATGTTAAAAATGATCAATGGAGGTAATGAACCTCCAAATAATGATTTAATGAGTGATTAATATATTTATGTAAGGTTACCCTACATAAGGATATTAAAATGAATGAATGGATAATTGATATGTATAGGCTATGTTGCTAAGCATGAATACCCGACTTGAAAGACAAGTGGGTTAAGCTAAGTCCAAATGAATTTATGTAGGTTGGAAACCTAAGAGATTTATGTATTTGAAGTTGATGTGAATAAATGAAATATTATTTTCATTTATTTAGGCAAAGGCAAGGAAAAAATGGAAGAAAAGGATTATGGCGATCTCAGGTAAGCAAACGAACTTTTCAAATTATGGATTTTTGTCTATATGTTGAAATGATGATTATGTCAATGCTTTTATGATTATGTTTTGACGAATGGGCAAGTACAAGTTTGAAAATTACGGATTTAATGCAAAGTCATAAATTTTAAAAAATGATGGCTTTAAGGAAAAGCCTCAAGGATTGCTTCATGGGAAGTTGTGGCGCCCCAAACCGAGACGTCACTTCCTTACCTCAAGACCTTATCGATTGGTAAATGTGAATTAGGATTGTTGCCCTGATCACGCGGCGGGTTCTTAATTGGATTTCGTCTAATTTTTTTTTTGATTTCTTCATCAATCATTTCTTCACATTCTACATCATTCATCATACAAACGACAATACACTTGTAATACATTTCATATTTCATTTATAGCATCTCATCATGCTTTTCAACAGTAAAAGTCTCTTTGACTAAATCATCACATTTTACATTCATACATCCATATATTCAATCATTTTATCATAAAGAACTTAAAATTCTAATTAAGTTCACATACACATTAACATACCTTAGCATATTCATGCTTTCTCATTTCTTATAGCCCGCATGGCTACCATAATGTACCTTTCATTATGACTTAGATTTTCAACCTCTTGAGTTTCTCGCTGCCTATCTAAGGTTTTAGAAAACAAATCGTGAGTGACAACTCAGTAAGCAAGCATTTTATCTTTTAGGGCAAGACTTCCTTGAAAATTAGTTCATTAAACATCTTGAACACCTTTTTCTTGAGGACATTTATATGTCCTAAAACATTATCATGAAGTCCTTTGTTCATCAGGACAATTCTATGTCCTTGAACATTATCATAAAATATTTATTCTTAAAATCATTTACAAGCCACCTCTGGGCTTGTTAAGGCAAAACATCCATGTTTTACCCTCTTTAATTAATTTCCTTTTGTGTTGAGTGAACATTTCCAATGTTCCAAGACATTTACATAAAACTATCTTTTGCCAGTGGATGTTTTACGTCCAAAACATTTTTCTCATAAATTGTTTAGCAAGGGAGGACATTCTCATGTCCTAAAACATTATTTATATAAGCCTTTCTCGGCGAAGGACATTTTTATATCCAAAAATATTTTTCATCATAAAATCCTTTAGTCCAGAGACATTTGATGTCTCAAAATATTTTTCACATAGTTTTCTTTGGCAATGGACATTCATATATCCACAAACACTTTTATCCCTTAAACTCTTTTAGAAACGGACATTCTTATGTCCACACATGTTCCAACATAAATCCCTTTAGGAAATGGACATTCTCATGTCCAACCATTTTTCCCGCATAAACGTTTTGGAAATAGACACTCTTATGTCCAAAACATTTTCCAACATAAATCCCTTTAGGAAATGGACATTCTTATGTCCAAAATATTTTCCAACATAAACCCTTTTTCATAATCCCCATCTTGGGGCTTGTTTATAGCAAACAAGTCATAAATCTTTTTCATGAAAACTTTTGCATAAGAATTATTTCTTTTTATTCTTAATATTTACACATTTTATGTAAAACACCCTGCTTTTAGGGTAACTTATGCATAATGGCTCATAAAAATCCAATTTAGGATAACTTTTTCATATAAATGCTTTTATATCCCAATCTTCGGGCTTTTGGAAGGCAAAACTTATGCAAACGCATTTCTCCTCATCCAGTAGTGACACTTAGCAAGTGATCATGCTACATTTTGGAAGAGAATCCTTAACAGCACGCTAGCCGGGCGGCTATTCAATTATCCTGCTCCCATCTCAGGGAGGGCGCCGCTGGCACTCCTGTCATCCCTTAGCGACTTGGCCATATGTAGAGTGGGCCCTGGTCATCCCAACCATGCTCTACAACTAGCCTGTTTCTTGTACTGGTGCACCGTATATTATTATGACAGACCGCAACCCATTTGGTTTGTACAACCACAGACCGCAGCCCATGTCCTTTTAAACCGAGATCATAGACCTCTCTGCATCCATAACACACAAAAAATCTTAGACCAAAGTCTATATCTTTAAAAATCATTTTCAAAAACACATCACAGACCGCAGTCTGTGTCAACTTGTAAGCGAGCGCACCCACTTTAACAAGTTGTTATTTGAAACCTAATTTTAAGATGACCTTCCTTAAATTCTATTAGAAACATTTTGAGTAAAATATTTTGATAAACATTCGAAATGTTTGAAAAATAATACATCTTAAAACCCTTTTTATGAAAACAACATAGGAGGTTGGTCATCCTTAAATTCCTTTCAACACATCCGTATAAACATTTTTCAAGATATTTTGAACAGAGATTTCCTTATCTAAAGGAAATCAAAACTTTTCGAATATCATATCAAAACATATGAACTATGTTCAAATCATCATTTATTATTTAATTATTATGACCTAGCAAAATAAATCTTTTTCATAAATCAAATCCCCTTTTCTTTTTTTTTATAACATGATTATTTATCATTAAACATCATAAGAGAAATTCAAAACTAATTTACATTTGTTGCTTTGTGAAAAAGGAAAAAATTTTCTTTTTCTCATAAAATACTTTTGAAACAACATCGTAAAGAACTTGCTTACTTAAAAGCAAATTCTTAAAAAAAAAACCATCGACATAAAACGTGAAATCCTTTGCAAACATTATCGTGGAGAACTTGCTTACTCATAAGCAAAATTCTCGAATTCTATTAACATAAAGCATTGCCAATCCAAGGCAACCCTTGTGATAAAATCCTTATCTTAAAACCTATTGTTTGCTTCCCATCAAGCAAACCTTGAGACTTTTCCTTAAAGTCATTCTTTTCCTAAACTTACGACTTTTTATTAAAGCCGTCATTTTCCAAAACTTGTGGCTTTGCATTAAAGCTATTATTTTCAAAACTTGTGCTTGCCCATTCGTCAAAACATAACATAAACATTTCAAACACATCAATCACATAGAAAGAAAACAACATTTAGAAAGTTTGCTTTCTTACCTGAGATCGCTATTATCCTTTTCTTCCAATCTTCTCCTTGCCTTTGCCTAGATAAATGAAAATAATATTTCATTTATTTGCATCATCTTCAAATACTTATATTCCTTAAGTTTTTCAACCTATATAAATCCATTTGGACTTATATTATACTAACTTAGCCCACTTATCTTTCAAGTCGGGTGTTCATACGTATCATCACATTATTCATTTTTAATACCTTTATGTAGGGTAAACTTACATGCATGTAATAATCTTTCATTAAATCATTATTTAGAGGTTCATTACCTCCATTTATCATTTTTAACATATTTTTCATTTTTCGCACATCGTTGCTTATTTTAATCACCCGTTATTGCCTTAAGCCTCATTAATTAATCCCAAAGTTTGAGATTAACATCATGTAATTCTAAATAGAAATATATTCACAAAATTTATCATATTTTTATGCATTTTTGCACAAAATCACATTACATAAGTTATTTATAACCTATGCATGTTTATCCTTTCACAAATGCCCATTTGACAACACATATATGAGGCATTTCATAAAATTACCCAAGTTAGCAATGTTGGAAACAATATTTAAAACAAAAAAAATTGACCAAAGCATAAATTTTGATGATTAACAAAGTCAAATTTGAGTATAAAATGATTTCTAATGAATGTGTTGAATGTCTTAAGGAATGAAATTAGCCAAGTCGATTTCCAAGTCGACTTAGACTTCGACTTAGGGTGAAGTCGATCTCGAAGTCGACTCCACATTCGACTTCAAACGGAACCTGAAGGACAGATTTGAATTTGGAAGGTGAACAGCTGAACTCGCAGGCCAAGTCAACTCCACTTGCGACATGGAAGCCAAGTCGCAGACGAAGTCGACTCCAGTATCGACTTGAAGATGCACAGTTCCTTCCAGCGTTGATTTTGGGACAGAACATTCCGAAGTCGCACTCGAAGTCGACTCCAGCTTGCGACTTGGGTGAAGTCGCAGACGAAGTCGACCCCAAGATCGACTTGAGGTTCTCAAAGTTCAAGACACAAGTTCAAGCTCATTTCAAGATGAAGACTAATAACAAAAAGGTGCATACAAGTTTTCAAGCTCTTCAAGATTCACAAGATTTACAAAATATAAGGCCAATCCAGAATGAAAATAATTGAAGGAAAGAAACTAAGCAAGCTAGAGGAGAATCAAACAAGGATCAAACTGATTTGGCACAAGAACTGGTCAAGTCGCAACCCAAGTCGACTCCAAGATCGACTTGAGGTCAAGTCGCACCCCAAGTCGACTCCGAAATCGACTTGAGGCCAAGTCTGAAACCAAGTCGACCCAGAACTCAGACTTGGAAACTGGAGAGCAGCCAAAGTCGCACACGAAGTTGACTCCAGCATGCGACTTGGGCGAAGTCGCAGACGAAGTCGACTCCACCTGCGACTTGGGAAAGTAACGTTCGAATTTTCGAACGTTGGAACATTTATTGCGCTTCAACCACTTGTATAACGTTCAAATTCTTCCCTCCTCTATAAATAGACACTCAAGAAAACATGAATATACACAAGACAGAGCCGAAAGAGAGGAAACAAGTGCAAGTAAGAGTTCTTATTTGCTTTTCTCTAAATTTGAGTGATCTATACACTTTTGAAGGAAGAACAAGCTTCAAAGTTGCAAGTAGCTTCAACGAAACACAACCGGTTGCTTTTACAGATTCTTCCTAAAGCTGAAACTTGCCTACACAACTCAGTAAAGTGTAGATCTTCCTTATTCTTACATTATTGTTTGTTTTTGGTGCTTGGTTTTAGTTTGGTGTATCAAACCAAGACGTTGCAAGTAGAGTTGTGATTGGAGTGTAACTCATCATCTACTTGTGTCAGTTGTATAAGCCTCCTAGAGCTAGAATCTAGAAGAGAGCATAGGCTCTGATTGTATATGCCCCCTAGAGCTAGAATCTAGAAGAGAGCGGAGACTCTAAGTGTGTTCGCGGAATACATAATGGAACCCAAATCACAACGGTGTGTGAGCTTGGAAGAGTGGAGTAGGGAGGTTGCCCGAACCACTATAAAATCTTATGTGTTGATTTCTATTTCTGCTCTCTACATTATATTGCATTTCATTTTGTTTCTTCATAAAGGGGACTAGATTAATCCCGGGTAAAAGTTTATGTTTAAGTTTTAAATTTTCATAATACCCAATTCACCCCTCCCCTCTTGGGTAATTGCCATTAACTCGGGACCAACAAGTGGTATCAGAGTAGGTCTTTGAGTTAAAACAAAGAGATCTGTTTACATGGCATCCCAATCGACTTCCGTTCCCGCATTTTTCGAAGGCCAATCATTTACTAGGCCACCATTGTTTGATGGGAACAATTTTGGATATTGGAAGCTACGTATAAAACAACTCATCATGGCTACAGATATGGACTCTTGGATTGCAATCCAAGATGGTGTGGCTTTGCCTATTGATGAAAGAGCTTCTAAATGGACCGATGAGGAAGTGAAAATTGTAAAGAGCAATGCCAAGGCTATGAATTCATTATTTTGTGCTCTTACGGCCTCCGAATATGATAGAGTATCCTCTTGTTTAACTGCCAAAGAAATATGGGATACACTAACTTCTATCTATGAAGGAACCTCTCAAGTCCAAGGGACGAGGAGAAACATTTTGATTGGAGAATTGGAAAATTTTAGGATGATAGAAACTGAAAATATTTCTGAAATGTTGCTAGATTTTCCAAGATTACTAATGCCTTGAAAGGGCTAGGAAAAGCAATTTCTGAATCTGAGCAGGTCATGAAGATTCTAAGGGTACTGCCCGAATCATGGACTCCAAAAATCACGGCAATAGAAGAAGTCAAGGATCTTAACACGTTGAAGTTGGGAAATCTAATTAGCTCCTTAATGTCACATGAGCTGATCAAGAAAAGAAACGAAGATCATTACAAAGGCAAAAGAGCCATTGCCTTGAGAGCCGCACAAGATTCGGACGACACCTCATTTTCATAAAATGACGATGAAATTGCCTTACTCACAAAACGATTCAGAAAATTTGTAAGGAAAGGCAGAAATTTTAGAAATTTTAAAGAAAGAAATTCCAAAGAGAAAAAGAAAGAAACAACAAAATGTTATCAATGCAGCGGTTCGGGACATATGCAAGCCCAATGTCCAACGCCCGAAGAAAACAAGGCAAATGAGCAAAGAAAAGATCGAGGCGACAACAAAAGATTTCAAAGAAACAAAGGAAGAGGCATGTACATGAATGAAGAAGAATCTACAACAAATAGCTCCTCAAGTGAAGAATGCGAAGCAGATTGCGCGAGAATTTGTTGCATAGCAAATACCGACATATGCTTTGCAGCCATGGAAACCTTGGAGGATCAAGCTACTTCAACGGACTGCACAAGTAGTCAAGAGGTAACCTCCAAACAGAAATCTTTTTCAAATTTTTCTACAAATGAATGTCTTAAATGTGCTGAATTAGAAGAACTTCAACAAGCTTATGATTCACTATATGAAGAAATAAAGAAATTAGGAAACAAGTTTACAATAAAGAAAAGACAATGTGATGCAGTAATAATTGTAAATGGTAAACTTGCTGAAAAATTAGATAAATTAAAAAATGAAAAGAATACATTAGAAAATGAGTTAAAAAAACTTAAAAACGAAAATGAATCATTAAATGAATCCCTTGCCAAGTTCTCTAATCCAGGAGAAAATATAAAAATGTTCTTAAAAATGACAACCCAAACTTGTAAAAAGGGACTTGGATACAATACATTTGAACAAACAAAGTCTAACGCTCCAAGAAATAATGTCAAACCCATTTATACTAAACCAAAGATAAATCGAGTAGCTTGGACCAAAAGACCAACTGAGGAACAAATTACCAAGTGGCTTCCTATTGCTAGACTTCCGGAAGCTTGTAACTTTTGCAACAAGTTAGGACATAAGGTCTATCAATGTAAATTAAGAAAACTGCAAAACCTTAGTGCTAAATTGGTTTGGATGCCGAAAAGCATTGGATTTATGGTTTCAAAGATAGATCAACATAAACTCCAAAGGATAACTAACCCAAACGGACCCATAAAATGGGTACCAAAAGGATGAGCTCCACTCAAATTAATTTTTGCAGGTATGTCTTAAAGCTAAGGCCAATAACGTATGGTTTATGGATAGCGGTTGCTCAAGACATATGACAGAAGAAAAAGGATTATTTCACAAGATCAACCCATGTGATGAAGGAACAGTAGCTTTTGGAAATAACGAAAAAGGTAAAATAAAAGGTAAAGGAAATGTCTACGGTATTTCAAATGCATGTATTGAAAATGTTCTATTTGTTGAAGGACTCAAACACAACCTAATGAGTATTAGTCAACTGTGTGATAAAGGATATAAAGTTGTATTTGAATCCTCTATATGTAATGTTATTGATGATGACGAGCGCATAATTTTTAGTGGCAAAAGACATGGAAATGTATATTTGGTTTGCCTTGATGACTTAGAAGGAAAATGTCTAATAGCCATAGAAAATGATCCATGAAAATGGCATGCAAGGCTTGGACATATAAATATGTCAAATATTAAAACCTTATGGAAAAAGAATTTGGTACAAGGCTTACCAAAGCTCAAATATGACAAAGATAAGATTTGTAAAGCCTGCCAACTATCTAAACAACCGAAAATGTCATTTTTGACCAAACAGGAAGTCTCAACAACTAGACCACTTGAATTACTACATATGGATCTTTATGGGACATCAGACATTTTAACTCTTGGTGGGAAAAAGTATGTATATGTAATCATGGATGAATTTTCTAGATTTACTTGGATTATACTCTTAGCTAGCAAAGATGAAGCATTTTCAATGTTTGTCTCATTTTCAAATTTGGTGCAAAATGAAAAACAAAGTTCAATCATTTCCATTAGAAGTGACCATCATGGTGAATTTGAAAATACTCGATTCATAGAAATTTGCAATGAAAAGGGAATTCACCATACATTTTCTGCACCAAGAACTCCTCAACAAAATGGAGTTGTTGAAAGGAAAAACCGGAAAATTCAAGAAATGGCTAGGACCATGCTAAATGAGATTAAATTGTCCAAGAGATTTTGGGGTGAAGCTGTAAGTACAGCTTGTCATGTATTAAACCGAGTTACCATTAGAGTAATATTGAAAAAGACCCCATATGAACTTTGGAAAGGCAGGAAACCAAACATATCATATTTCCATACTTTTGGATGTATTTGTTACGTGCTAAATAATGGAAAAACAAATCTGGGAAAACTAGATGCCAAAAGCGATGAAGCTATTTTCTTGGGTTATTCATCAAATAGCAAAGCATATAGAATTTTCAACAAAACACATCAAATAATAGAAGAGTCAATACATGTTGTCTTTGATGAATTTAACCAAACTCCGAGAAAGGAGGATGAATTAAGTGATGCAAATGATACAAAAGGAAAACAACAAGAACAACCAAAGTAAATCGAGCTCAAGCCAGAAAACTCCATGGAGGAAGAGGTAAGTGAAGGTAATGATTCCTACAAACCTCCAATTGATTTAAAGTTCAAAAATTCCCATCCAATTGAGCAAGTCATTGGAAATATTTATGAAGGAGTAAAAACTAGGAGATCAAAGCAAAATATTTGTGGACAATATGCATTTGTGTCAAAAATTGAACCAACCACTATTGAACAAGCTCTTAATGATGAAAGCTGGGTTATTGCAATGCAAGAAGAGCTAAATCAATTTGAAAGAAATGATGTATGGCATTTAGTTCCTAGACCAAATGGTTATACCATTATTGGTACCAAATGGATATTTAGGAACAAATTGGATGAAAGCGGACTTGTAATTAGAAACAAGGCTAGATTAGTAGCCAAAGGGTATTCCCAGGAAGAAGGGATTGATTTTGAAGAATCATATGCACCTGTGGCTAGATTAGAAGCCATACGCATCTTACTAGCATTTGCTTCTCACATGAATTTCAAATTGTTTCAAATGGATGTAAAAAGTGCATTTTTGAATGGATACTTGAATGAAGAAGTAATTGTTGAACAACCCCCTGGATTTGAAGAAAAGGATCAATCTAAATATGTTTATAAGCTGACCAAAGCATTATATGGTCTAAAACAAGCCCTAAGAGCTTGGTATGAAAGGTTAAATAGATTTTTGATTGATCATGAGTTTCAAAGAGGGAAAGTCGATACTACTTTATTCACACATATAAAAGTAAAAACATTTTAATCGTGCAAATCTATGTAGATGATATAATATTTGAAGCTACTGATGAAACTTTATGCCAAGAATTTTCTAAGATCATGCAGAGCGAATTTGAAATGAGCATGATTGGAGAACTAAATTTCTTCCTTGGACTTCAAATCAGGCAACGAAACGAAGGGATATTCTTAAATCAGTCCAAGTACATCAAAGAAATGCTAAAGAAATTTGGAATGCAAACTACAAAAGGAGCAAATACTCCAATGAGTTCCACAATCAAGATCAACACGGACGAAAACGGTAAATGTATCGATCAAAAGCTTTATAGAAGTATGATAGGATCATTGTTGTATTTAACTGCTTCTCGACCAGATATTTTGTTTAGTGTTTGTATGTGTTCTAGATTCTAAGCATGCCCCAAAGAATCACATCTATTGGCTGTAAAAAGAATTTTTAAATATTTGATAAATACTACTAATCTTGGACTATGGTATCCAAAGGGGTCAACATTTGACTTAATCGGCTATTCGGATGTGGATTTTGCCGGCTACAAAGTAGATAGAAAAGTACTAGTGGAACCTGTCAATTTCTTGGAAATATGTTGGTTTCATGGTATTCAAGGAAACAAACCAGTGTTGCCCTATCTACTGCAGAAGCCGAATATATAGCCGCTGGAAGCTGTTGTGCCCAACTACTTTGGATGAAACAACAATTAAAAGACTATGACATTGATTATTACAATATTCCTATTATATGTGATAACACAAGTGCTATATGTTTGACAAAGAATCCTGTACTGCATTCAAGAACCAAACATATAGATGTAAGACATCATTTTATTCGAGAGCATGTTGAAAATAATGATATTTGTTTGGAATATGTGAAAACTGAGGATCAAATTGCTGACATCTTTACCAAACCATTAGCAAAGGAATCATTTTATAAAATTAGAAATGATATGGGGATGATAGAGTTAAATTAAGGAAAATTATACAGGAAAATCAAATCTGAAAAATTATAAGTCAAGTCGACTCCATGGGAGCCAAGTCGACTTCAGTGAAGTCAACTTGGGAAAGTGAAGTCGACTCCGCCTCTGAGGCGAAGTCGACTCTACTGGGTCGAAGTCGACTCTGCTCTAAGGCGAAGTCGACTCCGAGGGACCGAAGTCGACTTCGCCTAGGGCAAAGTCGACTCCGCGCGCGCGACCGTCCGCCTTCTCCCCTTTTCTTCCTTTTTCTTCTTCTTCTTCTTTCCCGCGCCGTTTTCCCTTTCTAGCATTTTTTTTCCTCCGGCGATTCTCTTTCTTATCCGGCAGCATCTCCGGCTGCATTGTCTTTCTTCTTCCTACTCTTATAAATCAAGCACCTTTTTTCCGGCACACCATCTCCGTTCTCCTCTTCTTTCTGATTTTTCGGCAACTCCGGCAATTGCCTCAATCTGCCCCTTTTTCTCTCTCACATTCTCTCTCCTTCTCTATCTCTCTCTCTCACATTCTCTCTCTCTGTCTTCCTCTCTCACTATCTACATCTCATTCTCTCTGCTCTCCCATTCAATCTCAAGCTTCTCTATTTGTCCCTATACTAAATCAATGGCTCCAAAGTCCAGACCTCCCAAGCTAGCTGTCTCAAAACCCTCTCTCAAACCTGTTCCCCGACAGTCTACATCCCATACCGACGACGAAGTGCCTAGGAGACAACGCACTTCCTCAAAGCGAGCCCGGGAAGAACCATTACTTCCACTGGCCGTCGAGTGCGTTTTCAAACGGGAACCCCGTCAAACACAGCAGGTCGTGAGGAACAAGCCCAAACCTCACAAAGCACCCAATCTGGGGCAAGAAGAAGAGGCAATATTGCTGCAAAAGCCCAAGTACTAAAGATGTCGACTACTGTAACACCCCATTCAAAGAATTACTCAAGAACTAGTCAATGGGTACTACACAATCTAGGAAAAATTCGGCAGCATCTCCCCATAACATACAAGGGGTACTATGGAATACATGACCTGATATTCATAACATTTCCATCTGTAATTTTCAATCCTATTTATATACTTGCATCTTCATATAATAAGAACATTCATATAGAAGGAAATCATTAAATATTTTCCTTACACAACAAACAGATATAATAGTCATGCATATGTGCATCAACAAGGATTATAATCCAATCTGAAATACCAAATACATTATAGTTGTCAAAGCGAATCCGCCTAAATAATTGTCTACATATATGATTATCAAAAAGAGCACAAATCTAAAGAACTGAAATCAACATATTGTGCTAAGGTCTCTCATGTTTGATCTTCAACTTGTCCCATCCTTAAGTTCCCCTTCTGACCTGCGATCTAAAAGCACAATAACAAATGATATGAGTCTAAATAGACCAAGTAAGTAGATAGTGGTTAGCACAAAATGGAAATAAGCATAATGATGGATGCTCATATAGTGATGAAGCTGATACATATGGGTCCAATACCCACTCCCAAGATCGTATGCATATAACCATACACACGAATTGAACAACACAACCAATCATCTACTCATGTCCATCAAGGGCCATGAACAACCCTCTCCTCATGTCAATCAGGGGCCATGAACAACCCTTACAACCAACTATTTGAGATAACACATCATACATAACAGACAATGAAACACGTCGCAAACCACGCATACAACATCAACACAATTCAGATTCAACACATAGATCTGTCACACAAGCATTTTATCAAACACATGATAGGTGCGAAATGAAAGAACCTTCAATTCATACTCTCGATTGGGGCAAATCAATTCACGTCACATTCCAACAATATAAAAACTGCTAAGAAGTCTTTTACATCATAGAAATCGCGCATTCAAAATAAATTCCCCATGAACCCTAACTGTTACGAACTCTACGCCTAATACCATGGAGTCGTTAGAAGCTATACATTCCCTCTAGCCTCGCATCGCGTTTAACATAAAATTTCATCACTAAATCGAGAAGGGGCGACATCTACTTACCTTGACCGTGATCCCTCCCAAGACAGTGACCCTAGATGTGGACTGCAGAAATTCGGAGCCTTGGAGCTTCCTGGACTCGGATCTATGACCTTCAAGGTAGTTGGTATAGTTTCCCTCAAGCGATCACGGGTGGTTCGAACTGAGTGGAAGAGAAATTAGAAGAGGAACGAAGAACCAGAAGAGGAGGAGGAGAAAACGCGGTCGGGCGCGAAATGGGAATGAAGCCTTAGAGCGCGGGCTGCTTATGTTAATAGAATCCATTGAGTCGGGTCGGGGCATGGGTCGGGTCCAGTCGAACCCCGTACCTACTCTGCGAAGGAAAAAAAAATAGTTATAGTGCTTAACAATTACACACTAATCATACACATTTAAATTTATACTCAGTGTGCTAAGATCATAATACATGCATATATGTTATGCATCCATTAACATTATAAACTCCTAGTGGCATGTTCATAAGTTATCTCATAAATAGAGAAGGGTTATAATGAAAATAAAATAAAATAAAATACCTGGTCCTTACAACTACGTATTTCAAAACCGAACTCCAGCACAGTCGGTTCTACAAGCACTTCTACGAACGGAAGGTATTCATCCCTAAGATCATTGATTTCAAGTTTCTCAAAGATTATGGGTCGAATATAGAAGATCTTTTGAAATTTCAAGGTTGGACCAAGCTACTAAAGGAAGATGAAAGGGTCTATCCAGATCTAACCAGGATCTTCTATTACCTATGGGATGAGGAATATTACAGCAGTTTTGTAAAAGGAGTTAGCATGTTCTTTGGAATTGGAGTAACTCCAAGTTTGGAAGGAGCTATGATCAATATCGGACAGATACTTGAGGTACCACATGTAGATGAGCTGCTTCCTGCAAATCTTTCACTTGATTAGATATACAATCAGCTCACTCGGAGCAACAAATATCATCCCGGGATCAAGTTTTTACACTACATTGATCTGTCCCCAAGGCTGCGGGTTCTACGCCTGCTAATAGCTCATTGCATCTATCCCAAAGGCGGAGGACGGAATCGACTGAATCCTCAAGAAGCCAGGATACTATGGAAGATTGTGAACAGGGTAAAAGTCAGCCTTCCCCGTTTATTCCTTGAAGACCTTAGTTGAAGAAAGGACAATCCACGGGGAGTCCTACCCTATGGTACCTGGATCACGAAGATCCTTGAGCATTTTGATGTGGATATTGAAGGCGAGCCTTTTGAAGTGCTTAAATCCACTAATGCAATCAACAAGACATTGATCCAGAGAATGAAGATCAATGTGCATGAGCTCAGGGCCGAAGCAGAGGCTCCTGAAGAAGGACAAGCACATACTGAGGGGGAGCAGCCTCCAGAAACACCACCTGCTCCACCACAGGATATTCATGAGGAGCCCGCCTCTCCTATGTCACTTGGATCCTTCTCTCCACGGGGATCAGCCATTCCAGATCCGGCACCTCAACCATCATCTCAAGAGACCAGTTTACAGACTATTCGAGATGAGGTAGCTGCCATACGAGAAGAAATGGGTCAACAAGAGAATAGAATCACCAGTCTCGTATCGGGGGTCCTCACAGCTATCATGGATATGCATTCTCGACAAGATCGTATCGATTGGGAAATGCGTACCATCCGATATCATCTCGTATCTGGGCGTCATCGTAATCAGCCCATACCTGAACTAGATCCGTTTGAATCCGGATCAGTTCATCGAGATCCAACCCCCGCACCTGTTTCATCCTTCTACTCGTCTGCTCATGTTCGACCCGTCAAACCTACTCAATCTTCATATCCCATTTCCAAATTTCAATTCACCAAATCCTTGGTAATTGAATCTCATTTTGAGTGATTGACAAAAAGGGGGAGATAGGATAGAGTTTGTTCTGAGTGAGTTTTAGGACATGACATAGGTTTTAGAGTATTTTTGGGTTGGGTAGCTTGTATATAGGTTTTCTTTTTGCTTTACATTGTAATCTGTATGAATCATGATGATATGAAATATGTTTTATGCTCAAATGTTTGTTTCATGCTCTGTTTGAAAGATATTTGATATTCTATTTTGGAAACTGTATGAATGTGATTTTCATGAAAAGTACAAACTCAAATTAGTTTTGTCAATCGTCAAAAAGGGGGAGATTGTTCGAAACAATGTTTAAAACAAAATAAAATTGACCAAAGCATAAGTTTTGATGATTAACAAAGTCAAATTTGAGTATAAAATGATTTCTAATGAATGTGTTGAATGTCTTAAGGAATGAAATTAGCCAAGTCGATTTCCAAGTAGACTCAGACTTCGACTTAGGGTGAAGTCGATCCCGAAGTCGACTCCACATTCGACTTTAAACGGAACCTGAAAGACAGATTTGAATTTGGAAGGTGAACAGCTGAAGTCGCAGGCCAAGTCGACTCCACTTGCAACTTGGAAGCCAAGTCGCAGACGAAGTCGACTCCAGTATCGACTTGAAGATGCACAGTTCCTTCCAGTGTTGATTTTGGGACAGAACATTCCGAAGTCGCACTCGAAGTCGACTCCAGCTTGCGACTTGGGTGAAGTCGCAGACGAAGTCGACCCCAAGATCGACTTGAGGTTCTCAAAGTTCAAGACACAGGTTCAAGCTCATTTCAAGATGAAGACTAATAACAAAAAGGTGCATACAAGTTTTCAAGCTCTTCAAGATTCACAAGGTTTACAAAATATGAAGCCAATCCAGAATGAAAATAATTGAAGGAAAGAAACTAAGCAAGCTAGAGGAGAATCAAACAAGGATCAAACTGATTTGGCATAAGAACTAGTCAAGTCGCAACCCAAGTCGACTCCAAGATCGACTTGAGGTCAAGTCGCACCCCAAGTCGACTCCGAAATCGACTTGAGGCCAAGTCTGAAACCAAGTCGACCCAGAACTCAGACTTGGAAACTGGAGAGCAGCTGAAGTCGCACACGAAGTCGACTCCAGCATGCGACTTGGGCGAAGTCGCAGACGAAGTCGACTCCACCTGCGACTTGGGAAAGTAACGTTCGAATTTTCGAACGTTGGAACATTTATTGCGCTTCAACCACTTGTATAACGTTCAAATTCTTCCCTCCTCTATAAATAGACACTCAAGAAAACATGAATATACACAAGACAGAGCCGAAAGAGAGGAAACAAGTGCAAGTAAGAGTTCTTATTTGCTTTTCTCTAAATTTGAGTGATCTATACACTTTTGAAGGAAGAACAAGCTTCAAAGTTGCAAGTAGCTTCAACGAAACACAACCGGTTGCTTTTACAGATTCTTCCTAAAGCTGAAACTTGCCTACACAACTCAGTAAAGTGTAGATCTTCCTTATTCTTACATTATTGTTTGTTTTTGGTGCTTGGTTTTAGTTTGGTGTATCAAACCAAGATGTTGCAAGTAGAGTTGTGATTGGAGTGTAACTCATCATCTACTTGTGTCAATTGTATAAGCCTCCTAGAGCTAGAATCTAGAAGAGAGCATAGGCTCTGATTGTATATGCCCCCTAGAGCTAGAATCTAGAAGAGAGCGGAGACTCTAAGTGTATTCACGGAATACATAGTGGAACCCAAGTCACAACGGTGTTTGAGCTTGGAAGAGTGGAGTAGGGAGGTTGCCTGAACCACTATAAAATCTTGTGTGTTGATTTCTATTTATGCTCTCTACATTATATTGCATTTCATTTTGTTTCTTCATAAAGGGGACTAGATTACTCCGGGGTAAAAGTTTATGTTTAAGTTTTAAATTTTCATAATACCCAATTCACCCCTCCCCTCTTGGGTAATTGACATTAACTCGGGACCAACAAGCAACTTGGTCACTGATTCAGCATGATAATTATCCCTAATTACCCGTTTTTTAGGGTATTTTTATGGGATTTAATTCCAAATCATAGGTTCCCAAAACAGCAACTTTGGAACCCATTTTTCACATGTTTAATGTGCCTCTTGACCCATAACCCTAAACAGTTTTATAAATCCGAATTTTCAGCAATTAATCCAACTTTTCCTCACCCAAATTTAGGATATTAGCATGTATATCAATTTGGATCATTTCTATATAGGTTTCATATTTCGTTTTGTTTTTTTCTCAAACTATCCGCATATGCTGAAATCAGTCTACTGAAATCTCTAAATCTTGATTTATAATCAAATAAAGGTATTTAATTCTAAAATTTATATCATACATCAATAAATACATTAATTAACTATCATAAATATTTCATCACGAAATATTAACATTATATATTTATTTTGCCATTTTCACTGTGCTGGACAGTGTTGTGAGTTTAGGGTCAGCCCTAATCACGTGAATTATGGGGCATATGTATACATATAAAAACCTATTTTTTATTTTTTTATATGATACTCAATATTTACAATATATCCTTTAAAATTTTATACCAAAATTCCTTGTATAAAAATTATTAAAAATCATTTGGTGCAGCTGATCCTGACACCCGTTCAACCCTGTTCAGGTTGATTTTCTCGGATTTTTAATTTACAACAGACTAATGATTTTGAGCTAAAATTTTTTTAATTCCTTAATAACCATATAATGAGCTTGTAAAAATATTTTCAGGTTACAAACCCTTCATTTACTATTTATTTCATATTTTTCCTTATCACATCACATAACTTCCAGATTTGAAGTATAAAATCAAAATTAACATATACTTACTTGATTAATTGGTAATCCCTCCTTTGAGCACTTGAAATTCCCTTCTTTTCTTCATTTTTTCTTCCCTTGGATCGTTCCAGCCACTGCCCCTTTGATTTTTACTTTCTTTTCTCCCAAACAGAAATCTATAACGTCCACACTGCCTGCTTATATAGGCATTTAATTTTCAATTTTTCCTTTACAATTACGACCCAAAATTGAGGTTAAAGTTTTTTAAATTTACTCTATAGTTTACTCAAAAAATTTCAGCCACATATTTAATTATTTAATATTATTTTCGGATTTTTTTCCACAGCCATATCCAGCTTTTAAATAAAGCTGTCCACTTAGTCAACCCTAATTAACAGCCCTTGTACAATTTTTCCACACATAATTTATTTTAATTAATGGCTATTTATCCACCCTAGGTAATAGCCTACTTAGGGGTCAATTTATCTTATTTAAAAAAATTAAAAAAATCAAATACAGCAGCCTAACCGTCCACGTCTCCTGCTGTGCACTTGCTGTCCATTTTGGTGGGGTCCACTTGCAGCAGCTTTTGCACGATTTTTCCACCAAATTTTCACTTTAATTAATGGTTTTTTAATCATCCTAGGTAACTAGCTTAATTAGGGGTCAATTTAGCTATTAAAAAATTTATTAAAAATTCCAAAAGCTGCTTGGCCGTGAACCTCTCTCCCATGCTCCGTTGCTGTCCATTAATTGATCACATCTCTACGGTCCAGATCTGATGCCTTTAGCCACGAATTTCCACTCCAATTTAATACACATTTAATCCCCTTAATCCATAGTTGACTTTGGGCATATATTTTATTAAAAAATATTTCACAAAAATCCACTTTAGGGGCTAGTTTGGACGTCCAGTCCATGCCACCTATTTCATGCTCCTTTGAGCTAATCCAATAACCTTTAAATTATTTCATTAATCACTTAATTTTATCATAATTAGCTTAATCCAAGCTTCTCATTGCATTAATCTCATAATTTTAACCGTTCATTTCAATTTTCATCTCAATCCGACTTTTCTAGCTCAAGTTATGACCATTTGAATTTTGGACGGTGATGATCAATTTTTACCCTAATTTCATCCTTATTTTCATAATCCATAATTTTCATAAGATTAAGCACAAAATTATGTGCTTACCTTTCAATTTTCATCTTAATCCGCCTTCCCGGCGTCGAGTTACGTATTTTCTAGCATTTGCTACCTTAACTCCATAATTCGCATCATACTCCCCATTAATTAAACCATAATATGTGAGGTAATTATCCTCGATATATCAACATTCCTTAATCCTCATTAAGCCTCTTTAATCCCCTTGACCCATATTGGCTTATATTCATCATTATCCATTCGCCCTAATTGCAATAAATCATCAATATTGCAAAGAAAATCATTCATAATTCATCTAAATAATACATGATCCATTTATATATGCCAAATGCATATATGTAAGCCTTACTTGGGTCCGGATATCACAGAAGCAAACAATGATTTTAAGATAAAGAATTTATCACAAGTGTTGTCATGGATTGACAATGTTTTATGTTAATGGATTGAGAAATTTACTTATGAGTAAGCAAGTTCTCCATGATAATGTTTTCAAAAAATTTCACGTTTTATGTCGATGGTTTTTAAGAATTTTCTTTTAAGCAAGCAAGTTCTTTATGATGTTATTTAAAAAGTATTTTATAAGAAAAAGGAAATTTTGCCCTTTTTCACAAAGTAATTTTTATCAGATAAGATTTGGTATTCTCTTAAGATGTTTTATGATAAATGATTAATTTTATAAAAGAAAAATATTGGTTTTGTTTTGCTAGGTCTTGATAATTAAATAATAAATAATGATTTGGACATAGTTCATATGTTTTGAAATGATATTCAAAAAGTTTTGATTTCCTTTAGATAAGGAAATCTATGTTGAAAATATCTTGAAAAATGTTTATATGAATGTGTTGAAGGGAATTTAAGGATGACCAACCTCCTATGTTGATTTTCTTAAAATGGTTTGGTTTCGGGTTGCTAAAGTAGGATACAAAAGACCATGCAAGGCTCCTTTATGTAAAAATGACATAATTGAGAAGGGATTAGCACAATTGCATAACTTTTGTGAGCAAAAGGCCCTGAAATGGAAACCAAGAAAATGCTAGGAAAAATATATGATTTATTCTTGAAAATATAAAAGTTTTGAAATTCTTTTATTAAAAAGGGTTTTAAGATCTATTGTTTCTCAAACATTTCAAATATTTGTCAAAATATTTTACTCAAAATGTTTCTAAAAGAATTTAAGGAAGGTCATCCTAAAATTAGATTTCAAATGACAACTTGTTTAAAGTGGGTGCGCTCGCTTTACAAGTTGACACGGACTGCGGTCTGTGATGTATTTCTGAAAATAATTTTTAAAGATATAGACTTCAGTCTAAGATTTTTTATGAGTATGGATGCAGGCTGCGGTTTGTGATCCCGGTTTAAAAGGACATGGGCTGAGGTCGGTGGTTCTTTAAACCAAATGGACAGTGGTCCGTCAAGATGATGTATGGTGAACCAGTTCAAGGAATAGGCCGATTGTAGAGCACGGTTGGGATGATCGGGGCCTACTCTACATAAGGCCAAGTCGCTAAGGGATGACAGGAGTGCCAGCGGCGCCCTTCCTGAGATGGGAGCAGGATAAAGGAACAACCGCCTGGCTAGTGTGCTGTTAAGGATTCTCTTCCAAAAGGTAGCATGATCACTTGCTAAATGTCACTACTGGATGGAGAGAAATGTATTTGCTTATGTTTTATTTTTGAAAAGCCAAAAGATTGGGACATGAAAATATATTTTTACGAAAGTTATCCTAAAGGAATTTTTATGAAATGAATACCCTAAAAAATAGGGTGTTTTATACAAAAGTGTAAATAACAGGAATAAAAGGAAATATTTTTATGCAAATGCATTTATGGAAATGGTTTATGTATTTTATTTTCCTTGTTTACTATAAACAAGCCCCAAGACGGGGGATTATGAAAAGAATTTATGTCAAACTTGTTTTTGGACATAAGAATGTCCATTATTAAAGAGCCTAAATGAAAAGTGTTTATGGACATGAGAATGTCCAATGCCAAAGTGTTTTAATGAAAAGTGTTTTAGGACATATGAATGTCCATTGCCAAAGGAAGCTATGTGAAAAATATTTTGAGACATTAAATATCTCTTGGCTAAAGAATTTTACGATGAAAAATATTTTTGGACATAAAAATGTCCTTTGCTGAGAAAGGCTTATGTAAATAATGGTTTAGGACATGAGAATGTCCTCCCTTGCCAAAGGATTTATGAGAAAAATATTTTGGATGTAAAACGTCCACTGGCAAAAGATGATTTTATATAAATGTCTTGGAACATTGGAAATATTCACTCAAGACAAAAGGGAATTAATTAAAGAGGGTAAAACGCATATGTTTTGCCTTAACAAGCCCAGACGTGGCTTGTAAATGATTTTAAGAATGATGTTTTATGAGAATGTTCAAGGACATGAAACTGTCCTTATGAACATGGATTTTATGATAATGTTTTAGGACATATATATGTCCTCAAGTGAAAAGGTGTTCAAGATGTTTAAGAAAAAGATATTAAAGGAAGCATTTCCCTTAAAAGATAAAATGCTTGCTTACTGAGTTGTCACTCATGTTTTATTTTCCCAAACCATAGACAGGTACTGGGAAACTCAAGAGGTTGCGAACCTAAGCAGGAGAATAAAGGTACGTGATGGTAGCCAAGTGGGCTATAAGAAATGGGATAGCATGAATTAAAGCTCTAAGGTATGTCGATGTGAATGTGAACTTATGTAAAATTATAAGTTCTATGTGATCCAATGCTTGTATGGATGTATGTATGAAATGTAAATGTCATTATAGAAAAGCATGATGAGATGTTATAAATGAAATATGAAATGTATTACAAGTGTATCATCGCTTGTATGATGAATGGTGTAGATTGCAAAGAAATGATTTATGAAGAAATCGAAAAAAACAATTTGGACGAGTTTCAAATTTAGAACCCGCCGCGTGATCAGGGTAACAATCCTGATTCACATTTACCAATCAATAAGATCTTGAGGTAAGGAAGTGTCGTCTCGGTTTGGGGCGCCACATTTGTTGAAGAGTTTTCACAACTGTCAGCCCCGTTAACCAAGTTGACTCGTAAAGGAGTCAAGTATGTATGGTCTGAGGAATGCGAGCGCAGTTTCCAAGAATTGAAACAGCGATTGGTGAAAGCACCCATTCTAACCCTACCAGAAGGAAATGAGGGGTTTGTGGTTTATAGCGATGCATCAAGAAAGGGATTGGGTTGTGTTTTGATGTAAAGAGGTAAAGTGATAGCCTATGCGTCGCGACAATTATAGCCCAATGAGGTAAGCTACCCCATGTATGATTTAGAGTTAGCAGCGGTGGTATTTGCCTTGAAAATAGGAGACATTACCTGTATGGTGCAAGGTGTGAGATTTACACTGATCACAAGAGCCTCAAATATATTTTTACTTAGAAGGAATTGAATATGAGACAAAAGAGATGGCTCGAATTATTGAAGGATTATGATTTGGAAATTCTATACCATCCAGGTAAGGCAAATTTGGTAGTTGATGCATTGAGCCGGAATGTCAGCTTAGCGCATCTTATCACTAAAGAAGAAGGGTTTCTTAAGGAGATAGAGCAAATGGAACTAATTGTATGTCCACCAGGAGTCCAGACTCGACTGTCACAATTGCTCATACAATCATCACTTTTTGAACAGATCAAGGTTGCGCAGCAAAAGGATACAGACCTACATACACATGTCGAAAAAAAAAAGAGAAAGGGGTTGACAGAATTTGCTATTGATGAGTAAGGTGTGTATAGGTATAAGGGTCGCCTTAGCATACCTAAGACAATTGAATTGAAGGAACAGATTCTTAAAGACGCACATTTTTCGCCTTTTCTATTCACCCAAGGAGTACTAAGATGTATTAGGATCTCAAGAAAGCATATTAGTGGAATAATATGAAAAGAGAGATCGTTGAATACATGGCTAAGTGTTTAACTTGCCAAGGGTGAAGGCGGATCACCAGAGAATACCTAGTAAGCTACAGTCCTTAGAAATTTCTGAATGGAAGTGGGACGACATTACCATGGATTTCATTGAAGGGTTACCTAGGACCTAAGCAGGAAACGATTCTATATGGGTAATCATGGATAAGTTATCGAAAGTCACGCACTTCCTACCTATAAGGACTTATACATCAGAAAAGCTGGCTAAGGTTTATTATAAAGAGGTCGTAAGACTCCATGGAGTGCCAAAGTCGATTATCTCGGATCGAGATGCGACATTTACATCAAGGTTTTGGAAAAACCCTAGACACCCAACTTAAGTTCAGTACAACCTTTCATCCTCAAACCGATGGACAAACGGAGCGGGTGAATCAAATTATTGAAGATATGCTTCGTATGGGTACTTTAGAGTTTGGAGGATCATGGGATGAGTATATATCGATTGCGGAATTCGTATACAACAATAGTTATCAAGGTAGCATCCAAATGGCTCCATTTGAAGCATTATATGGTCGGCGATGTCGAACGCCGTTGAACTGGGATGAAGTTGGAGAGAAAAGATTAGCCCCAGACTTATCTCAACAAATGGCAGATAAGGTGAGAACAATTCGCCAGTGTATACTCACTGCCCAAAATCGGCAAAAGAGTTACACAGATTGCAAGAGAAGGGATTTAAACATCCAAGTCGGCGAACATGTGTTTATAAAGGTCACTCCATTCAAGGGAGTTACAAGGTTTGGAAAAAGAGGAAAGCTGAATCCCAGGTATATTGGACCATTTGAAGTTTTGGAAAAGGTTGAAAAATTGGCATATCGAGTAGCCTTACCCCCAGCGCTAAACCTCGTTCACAATGTATTTCATATATCGATGCTTAGAAAGTATGTTCCGGACCCGACACATATATTAGTGGCTGAGAATTTACCGATTAAAGATTATCTGAATTATGAAGAAAGGCCAGTGAGAATCTTGGATCACAAGGTGCAAAAGCTTCATAATAGGGAAATTGAATACATAAAAGTACAATGGAACCAGTATTCTGAAAATGAAGCCACTTGGGAACTAAAGGAAGAAGTGGAACGAAAATACCCCCAGCTATTTAAAGAATAGGCGGTTTTAGGACGAAACCTGTTATAAGGGGGGGATTGTGAAACCCTAACCCATGTAGAACCCATATGTATCCATTAATCATGTATGTGATATTTATATGTGAATTATTGAATTATGAAGGTTTTATGTGATTTTGCTAATTATTGCAATTAGGGTTATTGATTAGCAATAATGATGTGATTAATCATTTTAAGCTAAAATGAGACCATGAGATTGAAGTAAATTGTTGTTGATTTAAATGTGCAAATATATCATGAAAAATTATTTTCCATTATTTAATATGAATTATGAGCATTTATGTGACAATTGTTAAGTTAAATGGAAGAATACTAAAAACTTCATAACTCAATGTAGCGGATTCAAGTGAAATTTTAAATTGAAATTAATTATGTTGGGCTTGATATTATGTGATTAATGGGTTATGAAATTTTTTGAAGAAATGAGTGTTATGATTCATTGAGCATATTTTAATTTCAACCGTTAACTTTAAACGGCTATAACGGGAGCTAGGAAAATCGTATTGAGATGAAATTTGAAACATTTGAATAAAATTATGCGATGTTTATTTTGGATGGCTCGGATTAAGCTTGAAATGTTGGGAAAATATCTGCATTGAAAAAGGTGAGCTTGGTTGACTAATGCACCTCAAGAGTGCCTTGCATTTAATGCTAGAGTACTTGACATAATTGCATGGTTTTAATGGAAGTTGAGGTGTCAAATGCAGTATATTTCTAAGGTATTTTATGCATTAATATAAAATGCAAATATCCACAGAAAATCCAGCAATGAATATACCTTATGATGGAGCTACAAAATGCTCAAAAGAGAGCATAGGCAATGTGGCATAAGGGGACGTCCAAGGGGCTGCCATGATGCTTCTTTTTGAATTTTTAATTTTTTAATATGCATATATACAACTGATATGCAAGGACATGAAGATATGCATTCAATTAAGTAAATTCCAGCAAGAAAAAATATTTAAATGCAGATGCATGAAGCTGAAAACGTGGACAGCATAGGGGGCACTTGGACGTGTATGATGAGCAGCTATTGCTGCCATTTTTGCTAAGTATTTTAATACCAAATTAATATATGAATTAAGGGGTAATTAGGTATATAATTTACCCACATTTTGGAATTTTAAAAATGGAGAAAAATTACTAGCAACCATTTATGATGGGCCCCACAAACCAAGCAACAACAGTCCATTCCATTGCATAGCTGGCCATTTTTTTTCCTAGCCAGATCACGTGAAATGCTATTGATTAAATCAAAATTTTTGCTGTTGTCCACACATCACGTGATCAGCACATCCTAGCCGTCCAAATCATCCTCAGCAGCCCATTAATTCTTCCCATTGCCATTCACGTGATGACCCCATGCCTATTTGATGCTACTCATTTATTTGCTGTGGACCCAACAACCTATTCACGTGAGAATGTTTAAAGAAATGTAGCTGCACAATTTTATATCATGATGGACCCCACATACCACGTGATCAAGCAGCAGCACATTGCATAAATGCCCATCCCATTAACGTGAGAAATCTGCCCATTAAATTTTCAGCAATGCAACACCATATTCACGTGAATTCCATTCAGCAAATGCAGCTGAAAATTTTCTTTTAAGATGGACCCAACAAGCTGTCTACGACCTGCAACAAATTAAATCCAGCACCAAGCTAGATCACATGATCATGGACCCCACCAAAAATCAGCAGCCATCGCCGCCCATCCATCTATCCGTCCATTTCCAGAAAAAATTAGCATCTCAAATGATCCTCACGGCCCACCATTCAACCAGCCATTGCATTTCACGTGATCATGGACCCCACAAAATTTAGCAATGCACACCAAGCAGCCATTCACAAGATCAACAAATGGACCCCACAATGCAGATCACATGATTAACGTCCAAGTTGTCCAATTCCAGCCTATCTAAACCAATCAATCCTTTTTCACCAAATGAACCAAGCAATCTAGCCGTCCATCAGCTGACCATGCATTCACAATCAATGTTGTTGTCCATTTACGTGATAAGCATTCATGCCACCACGCTGCCATTTATTTTCTAGCAAAATTCACGTCCATCTGCATCCCATTTATCATGCATTGGACCCCACTTCCACTCATTAATATCCAGCAACAATGCATTCAACCAATCTGCCCATTCACGTGATTTTTTATCATGCATTCAACAGCATGCATTTATGCATCTATCCAGCTCACGTGATCATGCATTCAGCAGCATTCATGCAACATTCACACATTCACGTGATCTGCATCATACCATTGCAACAGCGCAAAAATTCATATTGCGTTATTATTCGAGGCCCACTTGAAGCAATCCAATTTCAGCTCAATTTACGGCCAATTACGCAGTCTTCAGCAGCTATAAAAAGGGAGCACAGGAATTCCAAAGAGGAGAATTTTTATCATCAGAATATTCTAAGAAGAGCGAGCAATTCGAGAGCAGATAGAAAATTCACACAGAGCGTAACGGAGTAGAAAATTCCAACGAGCACCATAAAGAAAATTTCCATCATTTGGGTCCAAATCAAAGAGCTCCGGAGCAGAGAAAATTCACGGGCAAAAATTTGAGAGAGAAAGAGAGAGCAAGGTGGAGAGCACGGGAAAAAGGCAGACCGCCGAGTTGCGTAGAGCGGCCGACACACCATCGGGGCTTCAAACCAATAAGATTTTCTATCTTTTCTCTTTTAAATTTTAATTGTCTTGTTTAAGATGGATTGTAATTTTAATTTTATTTTGGACTTAAACATGCTCGGCTAATCCCTAAATCTAGGGTTTAGGAAATAGCACGCGTACAATGTAGCGTGGTGTGGATTTTTAATTTATTTATTATGGATGTTGTTGTTAATTTAGTATCTTGTGATTTTTATGCTTGTTTTGTACATGAGCCCGTACTTTGGCATGATTCAATATATTAGGTGATGGAATCGAGAGGTGGAAGCCTAATATACGATAATCAAGATATTAAACCTGGAAATCTAAGACCATGAGAATAGGCATGATAACCTTGAGGAATTCCATGAACAAACCATAGAACTTAATGGATTCTAATTAACTTAATCCCATGAGAATAGGTGGTTAAGAAAATTAGGGTATACCTTGTAGGTTTCGAGAGAAGGTGCAAGGATAAATTAGGATTTGTTCTTCTTTAACAAACAATATCCAAATTAAATAATTATACCACAACCCATTGCAAAAGAAGCATGTGAAATCCTGGACCCTAGGTACTCGCATTCACGTTTTCTCTACTCATTTTTAATTTGTAATTTTCTCTTTCCATTTTGTTTATTTCCTTTCCTTTTTATTTACTGTATTTCCTCCCACTTTTCTATTTTATTTACTATATTTTCTCCATATCTGACACGAGAGTGTTTAAAAGAAAAATTTATAGTCCCAAATTCCCTGTGGATCGATAATTTATATACTACAATCTACGACCTGTGCACTTGCGATGAGATTGCGAACAAGTATTTTGGCACTGTTGCCAGGGAAATTCGGCGTTACTTTAAATTTTGTTTTTAGATACCTTCTTAATTTTTATTTGTTTTTATTGTTCTAAATTAGATAGTTAATCTTTGTATGCACCCACATACCAGAAACTTTGCAAAACAACTAGCTAAAAAACTTTTTGTTGTTGATCCTAAGATTGAACGTTCTCTTAGGAGAAGAATTCGTGACTCCAAGCAGCAAAAATATTCTCAAAACACTATAGCGGAACGCAACATTCCAAATCCGCCACATCAAGAGCAGGAGGAAGGTTAGGCCGAGAACAACGCTCCTCCAAGAAGGATGACACTTAGCGATCGGAACCGCCCGAACCCCCGTGGATTCCGATCATGCATAGTCAAACCAAAGATTGATGGAAGAAATTTTGAACTAAATCCCGGTCTCATCCGGATGGTTCAACAGGACCAATTTGCAGGATTTCCCTCTGAAAACCCAACTGTACACATCACTAAATTCCTGCAATTATGCAACATGATTAGGGTACAAAACATGCCACACGATGTAATTCATCTGCAGCTTTTTCCATTTTCTCTTCAAGAAGAGCAAGGGAGTGGTTCTATTCTATGCCACCCGACACTTTCAACACATGGAATGAGCTCTCTATAACATTCTTGGAAAAATTATTTCTACCAAATAAAACCAGGAAAATCATAGACGAGATCAATCAATTCATCCAAAAAGATGGCGAAATCTTATATGATGCATGGGAGAGAATGAAAGATCTGCACCACATGTGCCCTCATCATGGTATCTCGCAAGGAGATATTATTGAAAACTTTTTCAATGGACTCGATCGACCTAGCCGAAGCGGCGTCAATTCAGCCGATGGTAGCCGATTCATGCGACTCACTGACAAGGAGGCTCTCAAACTCCTTGATGATTTAGCTCTTTATGATTCTTAGTACGGCGATGTCCGAAAAACCTCTCGGCTAGGAAATGTATATAATATCGAATCCATGCATGCTATACATAATAAACTTGATAGAATTTTGCAGCAAAAGAAGCAGGAATCTAAGGACCAGAATGCATCTTCTTCTGGACACATCTCATGTGAAATTTGTGGAGCTTCACACTACACAACTGAGTGTAGTTTTTCCATTAAAGACACCACAGGCGAGCAAGCTAATGCAATGATGCTCGCGCATATGGTAACCATTACTCTAATACTTACAACCATGGATGGAGGAACCACCCCAATTTCTCTTGGGCAAACCAGTCAAACACCCAAAATTTTGCTCAAAATAATAATCCACCTGGTTTCCTTAGAAAACCATTCGACCATCCTTCATATCAAACTCAACGAGCTTTACCTGCACCACCTCAAGCACAACCAACTAGTCCATGCTCAAAAATATCATTCTAATGCTTAAGAAAAATGATGAAAGAATGGACCAAATGCAAACCCACATCAAGTTGCTTGAAAATCAAATTGCTCAGAATGCCACCACCTCATCCCAAAGAAACCAGGGCAAACTCCCTAGCCGACCTAAAATAAACCCTAGGGAGCAGGTGCATGTGATTACCTTGCAGAGTGGAAAGCAGCTCGACCCACCTCAAATGGTCACAAAAGAGGATGCCGAGCAGGAAAAGAAGCAAGAAGAGGAGCCGCAACCAGAATCAGTGGTGAAGAAGCCATATGTACCACCACCTCCTTACCAGCCTCCTCTCCCCTTCCCGCAAAGGCAAAGACAGGCAAAACTTCCAAAGCAATTCGAGAAATTTATTTCAACACTCAAGAACCTATCAATCAACGTGCCATTTCTCGACATGATCTCTCAGATGCCAACCTATGCAAAATTTCTAAAAGAGACGCTGTCCAACAAAAGAAATCTCCAGGAGCACGGAACCATTGCACTCACTGAAGAGTGCAGCGCCATCTTACAGAACAAGCTACTTGAAAAGCTAAAGGATCCTTGGAGTTTCTCTATTCCTTGTGATCTTGGAAATTTCCAAATTAGGAAGATGCTATGTGATCTCGGAGCCAGTGTAAGTCTGATTCCTCTCTCCATCTGTAAAAATCTGAACATGGGCGATCCAAAACCAACTTCTATGTCTCTCCAACTGGCCGATCAATCAATCAAATTTCCAGTTGGTATTCTTGAAGATGTTCCCTTGAAAGTCGGTAAGCTGTTCATTCCAGTCGACTTTGTAGTCCTCGACATGGAGGAGGATCGCCAAATTCCAATCATTCTTGGACGACCTTACTTAGCCACTCTAGAGCTATCATCGACGTCAAGAATGGTCAACTTTCTCTAACAGTTGGAGATGAGAAAATGGAATTCAATTTCTTCTCAGCCATGAAAAACCCCTTGCTCGATAACTCTTGTTTACGGGTTGACGTGGTCAATGAGTCAACAGACAAAGGAATTTCAACTCAGATGTACACAAATAAAGGAGAAGATGCGGAAGACCTAAATGAACATGTTGCTGAATCTGTGGCCACATCTGAAAGCGGGAGATCAAAACTATAGAAATCTAATAAACAAAAGACAAAAGCTGATAAACTGGTAACTATTCATTCTCCTTCTTATCGTTCTTTTAAAACTAATTGCAGTGCTTCATTGGCAGGAAAAATTTTCAAGAAAATATGGAGGCCAATTCAAAGAACGACAAATGTGAGAAAATCTGGAGGCAAGAAAAAGTGTCACGGAAATGCAAAAGTTGGAGATGGTTAACATCAGATAATTAAACTGCAGTCAGGCTGATGACTTTAAACCAAGCGCTTTTCGGGAGGCAACCCGAAATTTTCCTTTTTCTTTCAGGGAAGTTTTAGTTTTAATTTTTTCTTTTAGTTTCTTTTTAGAATTTTGATACTTTTTAATTTTGAGCTTTATTGGTTATTTTTAGAGTTTACTTGGAAAGAAGCACCATAGGATGCAAATTCGGTTCAACTAGCCAAAACAGGGAAGTTAACATCTCAAATTTTTACAATTACTCCCTTTATTTTTATGGCACGATTTTCATTGCAGAAAATGTCAATTTCAAGTATGGGGGTGAATGCGTTGCATTAATTTTCACTAAATATTTCTTTCACTACCCTAATGTTTATATTGTTATAAAAAAAGAAAACAAAAGGGGGGCAATTCTTGCAGAAAAGGTGATATTAGACCCCACTTTTAACTGTTGTATGCCTTGAATGCAAATCATACATGGAATTTCAACATATTTGAGTGAGAAAAAGTTGAAGCTTAATGAGATGTTACATTTGTTTTTGAACATGTACTTGTTAAAAATACTTGGATTTTTTGTCCCAAATCACTTGATGAAACTGATATACCTAAGAATCAATCTTGTTTTCTTTCAAAATCAGAGTAATCTTTTCTAATTTATAAGTTTTTCTAATACACACAATTGTCATTTAAGAAGGTAATTTCTCCCATATACATGAAAAATTTTATTCTAGTTGAAGAAATTTCCAAAGCCAAAACTCCATTAAACCAATTCATGGACATGATTAAGGCAATTTTTTGTGTCATAATGAGCTCATATTTGAAAGTATAACAGTTGTTTACCCCTATTGAGCCTGAACTTAAATTTTTCTTAAACCACAATTCCCACTTCGTTGAACCATCTTTAAAATTAAATTCTGAGCTGAAAAGTGAAACAGGGAATAATATCTCCTGGCTGTGCAAATAATGACTTCCCAGATACCCTGAAATATGGTGAGGGAAATTATTGCCAGACTTAGTTTAAAATAATAATAATAATGATAATAATAATAATAATAAATAAAACAAGGATAAGAACAGGCTTGAAAAAGAATAAAAGCACTAAGTGTGGGGGTAGCATTAATTCTTGTTGTAAAATGAGGCTCAGGTCACACAGAGATGGTTCAAATTTTTGAAATTTTATTTCTTGTGTCAAACCTAACCGTTGTCCTACTAAGTCCTTATGATCCTATGAATTGGCTAATTGAGTTGGCAGAGAAAATTTAAATGCAAAAATTTGATGAGATATATATGAATTAATTTGACTACCACTTGAATTATTGAATGTGTGTATTGAATAACTTGATAAATGGGGAAGATATCTGATAATTAAGAGTATATTGCGGGAGTTTTTAACTCTTAATAATTGAAAACAAATTAGGTGACAGGGTGTGCAGTATTAGTCACGTGAGAAGGGATTGTTGACTAAGAATTTTCAATGAGTATCATGTTTCAAATTCTTTAATACTGTCATTAGTTTTGATGATAGGCCAAACATGCAATTTTTGCTCAAAGCTTTGAAATTTTGCAATCTGTTTTTGAATTCCTTTTGCATTTGCTTGTGGACAAGCAAAAGTTCAAGTGTGGGGGTATTTGATGATTGGAAATTGGTAATATATTTTATGGACATTTTATACCAATTTGGTAGGTAATTAATTGAAATTAGTATGAAATTTGGTTTAAAATGTGGTTTTGCAACTTTTGGATATTAAATATTAATTTTAAGCAATTTAAACAATTTCTATAATCTTTTGACTTGAAATTACATTTTATTTGTTACCATGGGCTCGAAATAATTTTTATAACCCACTAATGATTTTGGCAAATTAATGATTTTAAATATTTCTTATGCAGGAGAACAAACTACACCAAGCGGGCCCTATATACCAATCAAGCGACACCAACCATTCACCAGCTTGATCTAAACCACCCAAAAATTCATGTGGGCTCGTACAGAATTATGCCATCTAAGCTGTCCATTTTCCACCACATTTAGTATCCAAATTAGCCATCCATCATGCAATAAAAAAAATGCTGCATCCAGCCATTCATTTTCAATCAACCAAAATCACGCAATCAGCATTTTTTTAGCCGTCCACATTTGCATAGCTAATTCACGTGATCAAGCAGCGGGCCCCACATGCCATCCAAAATCCACCTTGCCAATCAATGCAGCAAATGGACCCAACAACCTATTCACGTGAGAATGTTTAAAGAAATGTAGCTGCACAATTTTATATCATGATGGACCCCACATACCACGTGATCAAGCAGCAGCACATTGCATAAATGCCCATCCCATTAACGTGAGATATCTGTCCATTAAATTTTCAGCATTGCAACACCATATTCACATGAATTCCATTCAGCAAATGTAGCTAAAAAATTTCTTTTAAGATGGACCCCACAAGCTGTCCACGGCCTGCAACAAATTAAATCCAGCACCAAGCTAGATCACGTGATCAAGGACCCCACCAAAAATCAGCAGCCATCGCCGCCCATCCATCTAGCCGTCCATTTCCAGAAAAATTTAGCATCTCAAATGATCCTCACGGCCCACCATTCAACTAGCCATTGCATTTCACGTGATCATGGACCCCACAAAATTTAGCAATGCACACCAAGCAGCCATTCACAAGATCAACAAATGGACCCCACAATGCAGATCACATGATTAACGTCCAAGTTGTCCAATTCCAGCCTATCTAAACCAATCAATCCTTTTTCACCAAATGAACCAAGCAATCTAGCCGTCCATCAGCTGACCATGCATTCACAATCAATGTTGCTGTCCATTTACGTGACAAGCATTCATGCCACAATGCTGCCATTTATTTTCCAGCAAAATTCACGTCCATCTGCATCCCATCTATCATGCATTGGACCCCACTTCCACTAATTAATATCCAGCAACAATGCATTCAACCAAGCTACCCATTTAAGTGATTTTTTATCATGCATTCAACAGCATGCATTTACGCATTTATCCAGCTCAAGTGATCATGCATTCAGCAGCATTCATGCAACATCCACAAATTCACGTGATCTGCATCATACCATTGCAACCGTGCAAAAATTCATACTGCGTTATTATTCGGGGCCCACTTGAAGCAATCCAATTTCAGCTCAATTTACGACCAATTACGCAGTCTTCAGCAGACTGGCGCAGAAAATTCCAACGAGCATCATAAAGAAAATTTCCATCATTTGGGTTCGAATCAGAGAGCTCCGGAGCATAGAAAATTCACGGGCAGAAATTTGAGAGAGAAAGAGAGAGCAAGGTGGAGAGCACGGAAAAAAGGCGAACCGGCGAGTTGCGTGGAGCAACCGACACACCATCGGGGCTTCAAACTAATAAGCTTTTCTATCTTTTCCCTTTTAAATTTTGATTGTCTTGTTTAAGATGGATTGTAATTTTAATTTTATTTTGGACTTAAACATGCTCGGCTCATCCCTAAATCTAGGGTTTAGGACGTAGCATGCATACAATGCAACGTGGTGTGGATTTTTAATTCATTTATTATGGATGTTATTGTTAATTTAATATCTTGTGATTTTTATGCTTGCTTTATAAATGGGCCCGTACTTTGGCATGATTCCATATATTAGGTGATGGAACCGAGACGTGGAAGCCTAATATAGGATAATTAAGATATTAAACCTAAAAATCTAAGACCATGAGAATAGGCATGATAACCTTGAGGAATTCCATGAACAAACCACAGAACTTAATGGATTCTAATTAACTTAACCTCATGAGAATAGGTGGTTAAGAAAATTAGGGTATACCTTGTAGGTTTCGAGAGAAGGTACAAGGATAAATTAGGGTTTGTTCTCCTTTAACAAACAATATCCAAATTAAATAATTATATCACTACCCGTTGCAAAAGACGCATGTGAAATCCTAGACCCTAGGTACTCGCATTCTCGTTTTCTCTACTCATTTTTAACTTTCAATTTTCTCTTTCCATTTTGTTTATTTCCTTTCCCTTTTATTTACTGTATTTCCTCCTACTTTTCTATTTTATTTACTATATTTTCTCCATATCCGACACAAGAGCGTTTAAAAGCAAAATTTATAGTCCCAAATTCTTAGTGGATCGATAATTTATATACTACAATCTACGACCTGTGCACTTGCGGTGAGATTGCGAACACTTGGACGTCGCCGTATTGATAATCATAAAGAGCCAAGTCATCAAGGAGTTCGAGGGCTGACGAGTTGCGTATATGTCAATTAGAATACTCGTTATTTACGCAAGTATACGTGCCGTGTCAAGTAATAAAGAGTGAGTAGAGTATCGTTCCCACGAGGAATTACTAACCGAATTATTAATTAGTTGAACTGCTTTCAATGGATGGAAAATTCTGGGTTTGTCATTTAACTAAACTAACGATTACAATGAGAAATTAGAGTGAAGGTTCGAGACTACTGGATACTTTAAACGAGTTTTCGGATTAGGGATGGCAGATGGATAGCTTAGAATCCTTGAATCTAAACTATATTGCTTTGGTTCTTTCTAATTGGATTGCATATGGATTTACTAGCCCAAGCTCATATATCTTTATATATGTCTTCCAACATTATATAAAGCTAATTACACCCTATTTAATTGCTATGCTCTCATGCCATTAAATAAAATGAAATTGATAAGTTCATAACCTGTATAATGACTACACAGGATTTAACGATATATTCCTATCCGTTAAACAACTCTCCTTACACAAAGGCAGAAACCTATGCCTTGCACATGGATCCGGCAGAGATTTTCCTCTTCCAAGGATAAATCAAGTAATTAAATCATCTTAGAAGGTAGCTAATCTTGTAAAAAGCATTCAATCCACACATACAAAGGTAAATCATACATAATCATATATAAAATCAAATATTCATTCCTGAATATTCTAAGAACCAAGAAACAATATAGCTTAGAATTCAAATCATCCTAACTATCCATCTAATGGAAGTTTAGTTCAAAGACATGATCTTAACATCCAATATATCCATATAAAAAGTATCCATAAAGGCAGAGAAAAAAAATTTAGAAAGAATAAGAGAAAACTGTTTTCCGGCGGTTTCCACCAACGGGACTTGAATCCTCTCTTCAATCCGAGTTTTTAATCTTGATTTCTTCTTTCTCTTGCACTTTAGTTCATACTCAAGCTCTCCTCCCCTCTTCCCTCTGCGCGCGAACCCCTAGGAACTATATATAGAATCCCTTTTTGCGCAGCTTACGCACTGGAATATTCGCGTACGGATAAGTATTGGAGCCTAGGCGCCAACTCCCTATGTGCTAAGCAGCTTGGACACATTCTGCAAAACCCTAAAAATTCATGCACTGGTGCCTAGGCGCCAACTCCCTGGAATGTTCTTGCTTGGAGATTAATCCTTAAAATCTTGTGATTGATCATGCCTGGCGCCTAAGCACCAACTCCCTGGAGTATTGCATGACTTGTGGCTTCAACATCGTCTAAACTTGGGTTGCATGTAGATGGAGTGGCTCCTGGGCACCCCTGGGTGGCGCCTAGGCACCAACTCTCCGGAAGCCATGCTGTTAGCTGTTTGTGCTGAAAATGGCCAAGGCACATAGGGTGGCGCCTAGGCTCCATCCATCTGCCTCTGGTTGCCTCAGCTTCCATTCAACTCACCCCCTTTGCCTTCACACATCCGGTCTTTCCTGCAAAAGATGGAAAACTAAGTAAATGAACTAAAAATGCCTAAAAACTAAATAATTCTCCTAAAATGCAAAGCAAGTAAAAATTAAGCTAAATGGATGCAAACTAAGCCTAATCTCTTGTACTAACGCACAAATCAAGTCTGAAATGGGCCATGATACCTCGTAAAAATACTAGTTATCACACCCCCAAACTTAAATGTTGTTAGTCCTCGAGCAACACGTGCAACCCTAATGAATAAATGAATCAATGAATGCATGCAGACTCTGTCAACTCCGTTTGCTTTCTGTTATGCTTTGATCAATCCACTTATCCATTTCACAAGGTTGTGATTAGTTCAACTCGAAAATCCTTCATTATAAAAATAAGGCATGCATTTTCTTTCTCAAACCAAGTTACCTTTGCATGCTAAGATTCCATAATGCACATTTATAATTCAACACCTTAATCTTCCATTCGATCAGAAAACTAGTTAGAAAATTAATGAACACAAACCAACCAAGGATTAAGCTGAATACACAGGTCATAGCAAATGGAATCAAGTCACTGGATTCAATTTTTCCCTAAACTTATTACAAAAATTCTCCTCACCATATTTCAGGATATCTGGATATCTCTTTTTACTTTTTTTTTGGCTCCCCTCACCATATTTCAAGGTATCTAGGAAGAATTTTCATTTTTAAGCGTTATTACTGTGATTTTCCTTTGCTTTTTTTTACGCAAACCTTGCCATTTGTCGATGCCAAGTTCCGGTTACTCAGCTTACGTCAACCACCCCCTTATTATTATTTTCTGATGCCTTATTAGGGGTACTGAACATGTTTGAGTAATTCCTGTGAAATAATACCATTTCTGAACCCGTTAAAGTACTTGGTCAGCACATATTTAGTTCAGTTTTCATCATCTCGGTCTAAAAGATATGCCCATGATTGAATTAGAACAACGCATTATGAAATTCCTTTTAATTCTTTCACATGTTACTTACAACCTATTTTTATACTTGGTTTTTAATCTGAATAGCCCATTCTTTCATGAATTCAATTTCAAGTCAACATTAATGACAACCTTGCACATTTTCACCATAAGATGGAAAAAACAAAGACAACTTTCATTAGCTGGAATTGACATACATGCAACATAAAATAAACCATGAAAATTAAAATGAAAAAAATGAACCTATGGTTGAGAATTATACACCCCCCAAACTTGAGAGATGCATTGTCCTTAATGCATGATCCTAAAATGAACTAATAATGAAAATACAATGAAAAGCAAAAACAAAAGAAAAGAAAAATAAAAATAAAGGATTGGGACTCCCCTCATGAATCGGACTCCGTAGAGTCCTCGTCGTCCTCATCGGCCTCTTCATCAGGCTGGGGCTGGGTCGGCTGCTCGAAGCATGCTCGGACCTCTGGTGGCGTTGGTGGGAGGGTGTTGGTGTCGATCTGGTGGTCCTCAGCTATCCGCCGTAGGTAGGCCTCCATCGCCCAGTCATGCTACCGCTGGTACCTGGCTTGGGCGGCAATCAGATTCTCTAAGTTTGTTAGCCGCTCAGCTGTGGATAGCGGTTGCGAGGATGGACCCGCTGCAGATGGAGCCGGTCTGGGGCGCGTGGTGGCGGTACGGATCTGTGGCTAGGTGCGGTAGGAGAGGTCATCAATGATGGCTTGACAATTCAGGACCTCCTCCATCGTCTCCCATCTGACGCCGGCTCGCTTGCAGAGCCCGGTGATGAGGCATGGGAAGTAGTAGCTGCCCCAGGGTGTGGTCACACAGCCATAGATCCGCTAGTAGATAAGGCGGCCCACCGAACCCAAATCACTCTCCAATCCGCAGATCAATCCACAAAATTCACCAATCTAATCCAATATTCTACTCAAACAGGTAGCAAATCACTTCAAAGCACTTGCAATGTACCAAAAATGAAGAAATTTTTACCCACAAAGATTTCCACCTGAAATTTTGAAGTTGCCTTGCTTCTGCACTGGCGCCGATCTGCTGTCAGCCGGTATCCAGCGCCGGACGAAGAAACGACGATGATGGGGCTCAAGATGGAGCCCAAATGAAGGGGAAAATGATGGAAACTTCAATGTGGGTGTTAGGCTTAGGATTTAGAGAAGAAAAACTGAAGTTTGAGACGAATTTGAATGGATTTAAGCAAAGGAGAAAAGGGAAGAAATTGGAAAGGTTGGAATGGATGAAATGAGAGGACGAATCCTTGGTGAAATGCAGTTTAATCTGAGTTGGAATGGCTTGAAATCAAAGTTGGGATGGTTGGAAATGAGAAATGTAAAATTTCGGCGCTGGGGCGTGGGGTTTAGGGTTTAGAACCCTAACCCCATGCTTTATAAGGTGTCCGGGTCGCACTGTCCACGACCCGGCGCCGGGGCGCCCGTGTTCTTCGGGTTGTTCTTCATGGCGCCGGGGCGCCCCCCTGCGGCACCTAGGCGTCGAGTTTTTTTTTACAATAAAAATAAAAATAAAAACCCAAAAACAAAACAAATACAAAATTTCAAATCAAATTGAAACTAAGTAATGGGTTGCCTCCCATTCAGCGCTAAGCTTATCGTCCTTAGCCCGACGTTCCTTCTGTTCAATCTACTTTCAATTTCACCACCTCAAACTTCCAGCCATTCAGATTGTAACCTGGAGGTTCAAATCTGATCTTAGTCCATCGATCCATAAAGTAATGCCAGATTTGTCCTTCCTGCAGATGAGGTAGGGGCATTTTGACATGAAAATGTCCATCTTTATCAATTGTAACCTCTTCTATTATATTGTTAGCTTTAATTTCCCTGTCCTGGCTCTCCCCCGGCTCGATCAGTCATTCGAGCCCGATGTGACCAACGAGTCGGTCTTTAGCATAGGCAGATAACTTGCAACTCCTAGTTGCAATCTCCTCTTTGTCCGTTTTAATACCCGTCTGGAAAGGCTCTTGAACCGTTGAATTGCCCATATCAATCCTTAGGCAATCCTCTAGATCAGTTGGGCTCTGTATAGACTTGAGCACGTTGAACATAACCTTTTCATTATGCACCTGCATGGTTAATTCTCCGGCTCGCACATTAATTATCGCATTACCCATTGCGAGGAAAGGTCGACCGAGAATAATTGACACATCTCGATCCTCTTCATAATCTAGGATAATAAAATCTATAGGAAAAATTAATTTATCCATCTTGACAAGGACATCCTCAATAATACCTTCCGGATACGAGATGGATCGATCCGCCAGTTGCAGCGTCACTGTGGTAGATCGGGCTTCCCCTAGGCCAATTTTCTGAAAATGGACTTGGGCATGAGATTAATGTGAGCTCCCAAGTAGCATAGGGCTCTCCTAAAGTACTGGTCTCCAATCGTGCATGGAATGGTGAAACTCCCTGGGTCCTTGAGTTTAGGAGGCAGCTTCCTCTGCACCTTTGCACTGGTTTCCTCTGTTAGCGTCACCATTTCGAATTTTTTCAACCGCCTTTTCTTTTATAGCACGTCCTTCATGAATTTGGCGTAGCTCAGCATCTATTCTAAGGCTTCGAAGAGAGGTATATTAATGTGTAGCTGCTTCAATACCTCAAGAAATTTCTTGTATTGGCCCTCATTTTTAGGCTTTTCGAATCGCTGAGGAAATGGAGGAGGCGGCCTTAGATTCGTGGCAATTTCAACATTCAGTTGCGTCTGGGTTGCAACTGGTTCTTCTTGCTCTTGCGACTGCTGAATTAGAGGATTAGTGGGTTCAGTCATCGATTCTGGTGGAGTTGCATCGAGTAACTGCTTTCCACTACGCAATGTGACTGCTTGGACCTTTCTTTGCCTTTTCCCTTCGGGTTTTGCTCTGTGTCGCTCAACAACGATCCTTGAGGTCGGTTGTTCAGAGCTGAGGCCAGTTGGCCTATCTGAGCTTCCAGGTTCCTGTTCATCGTGATCTGGGATTGCATAAATTGCATGAAGAGATTTTTTAGATCCGATTTCTTCTCTTTTCGCGGTAGTGGATTGAACTACATTGGTCTTGCAGGCTGTTGCTGCGGCAGCTGCTGCGAGAATCCCGATGGTTGATTCGGCCTCGTCTGGTTATTCCATGAGAAATTAGGATGATTTCTCCAGCCTGGATTGTAGTTGTTTCTATACTGATTTACTAGGTTTCTCTGGAAAATTTCCACATAATTAATGGACTCCAGGTTGAAGGCACATTCATCACTGGGATGGCCGAATTCACCACACCACGTGCAATTGTCTGCTGCTTTCGACTGCTGTGGTGTAGACACCCCTAATGCACTGACATTAGCTGGCCTGGACAAGTTCTGAATTTGCCGAGATAAAGCGTCAATGTGGGCCTTTATCGATGAAACAGCATCCAGTTGGAGTAGACCCCCACCTCGGCTCCTGTCAGATGGCAGCTGGTAAGTATTGCCTGCCATGTTTTCGAGTAGGGCATATGATTCCCGATAGCTTTTCCTTAGCAGAGAACCGTTCGATGAAGAATCCACCATGTGACGGGTGGAATCCTGGAGACCATTATAGAAAATCTGAATTTGGACCCACGACTAAATTCCATGATGCGGGCATTTTTGAAGCAGGTCTTTGAAACAATCCCACGCCTCTGATAGGATCTCCTCTCCGTGCTGCTTGAACAATACTGTATCCATTCTCAACTTGGCTAACTTGGCAGGCGGGAAGTATTTTTCTAAGAATTTCTGTGCCAAGTCGTTCCATGTGTTGACGGAGTTCGGTGGCAAAGAGTCTAGCCACTCCGAAGCTCGATCGCGCAAAGAAAATTGAAACGTTCGAAGCTGCATTGCCTCGTTGAAGACTCCATTCTTCTTAAAAGTGTTCATGATCTACAGAAAATTCCACAGATGGCGGTGTGGGTCTTCAGATGCTAGACCTCCAAACTGCCCGATAGACTGGAGCATCTAGAAAATCACAGGCTTTATCTCGAAGTTATTGGTGTCGATCGGAGGAGGTGCAATGCTAGTTTGAACTGCATTCTGACCAAGTGCAATCATATCCCAAATGGGTTAGTCCAAATCATCTTGAGGTGGATGATTCGGGATCTCAATCCTTGAGTTTCCCTGCTGGTTTGCTTGAGCGTTCTCATCCTGGTTCTCAATGTGCTCCATAGTATGTTGTTTGTTCCTAGCTTCCCTGCTCTTGCGATGCCTTCTCAAATAAGTTCGTTCAGGTTCCGGATCAAAAGGAATAACAATCTCCTTTCCCGCTCTGCCTCGGCGCATGCAATTTGTGAATAATTTGTAAAAACCAATGATATTGAACTAACAGAAAGAAAAAGAAATTCTAATCTAAAAGAAATTATGAAAATTGACTATTCTACAAAATTATATAAGAAAGCAATAAAACTAAAAATAATTAGCTAAACAGTTCCCCAACAACGGCGCCAAAAACTTGACGAGCTGTGTATTTGTCAATTATAATGCTCGCTATTTACGTAATTATACGTGTCGTGTCAAGTAATAAAGAGTGAGTAGAGTATCGTTCCTACGAGGAATTGCTAACCGAACTATTAATTAGTTAAACTGCTTTCGATGGATGGGAAATTTTGGGTTTGTGATTTAACTAAACTAACGATTGCAATGAGAAATTAGAGTGAAGGTTCGAGACTACTAGATACTTTAAACAGATTTTTTGATTAGGGATGGCAGATGGATAGCTTGGAATCCTTTAATCTAAACTATATTGCTTTGGTTCTTTCTAATTGGATTGCATATGGATTTCCTAGCCCAAGTTCATATATCTTTATATATGTCTTCCAACATTATATAAAGCTAATTACACCCTATTTAATTGTTATGTTCTCATGCCATTAAATAAAGTGAAATTAATAAGTTCATAACCTGTATAATAACTACACAGGGTTTAACGGTATATTCCTATCCGTTAAACAACTCTCCTTACACAAAGGCAGAAACCTATGCCTTGCACATGGATCCGGCAGAGATTTTCCTCTTCCAAGGATAAATCAAGTAATTAAATCATCTTACAAGGTAGCTAATCTTGTAAAAAGCATTCAATCCACACATGCAAAGGTAAATCATACATAATCATATATAAAATCAAATATTCATTCCTGAATATTCTAAGAACCAAGAAACAATATAGTTTAGAATTCAAATCATCCTAACTATCCATCTAATGGAAGTTTAGTTCAAAGACATGATCTTAACATCCAATACATCCATATAAAAAGTATCCATAAAGGCAGAGAAAGAAAATTAGAAAGAATAAGAGAAAACTGTTTTCTGGCGGTTTCCACCAACGGTACTTGAATCCTCTCTTCAATCCGAGTTTTTAATCTTGATTTCCTCTTTCTCTTGCACTTTAGTTCGTACTCAAGCTCTCCTCCCCTCCGCACGCGAACCCTTAGGAACTATATATAGAGTCCCTTTTTGCGCAGCTTACGCATTGGAATATTCGCATAAGGATATGTATTGGCGCCTAGGCGCCAACTCCCTATGTGCTAAGCAACTTGGACACATTCTGCAAAAACCTAAAAATTCATGCACTGGCACCTAGGCGCCAACTCCTTGCAGTATTGCCTGACTTGTGGCTTCAACATCGTCTGAACTTTGGTTGCATGTAGATGAAGTGGCGCCTGGGCGCTCTTGGGTGGCGCCTAGGCGCCAACTCTCTGGAAGCCATGCTGTCAACTGTGTGTGCTGAAAATGGCCAAGGCACGTAGGGTGGCTACTGGGCACCATCCATCTGCCTTTGGTTGCCTCAGCTTGCATTCAACTCGCCCGCTTTGCCTTCACACGTCTTGTCCTTCCTGCAAAAGATGGAAAACTAAGTAAATGAACTAAAAATGCCTAAATAATGCTAAAAATGCCTAAAAACTAAATAATGCTCCTAAAATGCAAAGCGAGTGAAAATTAAGCTAAACGGATGCAAACTAAGCCTAATCTCTCATACTAACGCACAAATCAAATCTGAAATGGGCCATGATAACTCATAAAAATACGAGTTATCAAGAGCCTCCTCGTTAGTGAGTCGCATGAATCGGCCACCAGCAGCCGAATTGACGACGCTTCGGCTAGGTCAATCAAGTCCATTGAAAGAATTTTCAATAATGTCACCCTGTGAGATGCCATGTTGTGGACACTTGTGCTGCAAATCTTTCATTCTCTCCCACGCATCGTATAGAGCTTGACCATGTTTTTGGACGAACTGATTGATTTCGTCCCTGATTTTCCTGGTTTTAGTGGGTGGAAAGAATGTCTCCAGGAAAGCAGTAGAGAGCTCATCCCATGTATTGAATGTGTTAGGTGAAATAGAATATAATCACTCGCTTGCCCTGTCACGAAGGAAAAATGAGAAAAACTGAAGACGGAATACCTCGTGTGGGATATTTTATACCTTGATTGTATTGCACAGCTGCAGGCACCTTATAATGTGTATGGTTGGGTTTTCAGAGGGTAGTCCTTCAAATTGGTCCTGTTGAACCATCCGAATAAGCCCAGGATTGAGTTCAAAGCTTCTTGCATCAATATTTGGTTCCACTATGCATGATTGAAATCCTCTAGGGTTCGGCCGGTTCCGATCGCTAAGAGTTACTGTTCTTGGAGGAGCGTTGTTCTCAGTCTGGCCTTCTTCCTACTCTTGATGTGGCGGGTTTGGATTGTTGTGTTCCGCCATGGTGTCTTGAGAAGATTGTTGTTGCTTGTACTCACGAATTCTTCTCCTAAAAGAACATTTAATCTTAGGGTCAGCAACAAAGAGATTTTCAGCTAGTTGTTTTGCAAAGTTTCGGGTATGTGGGTGCATACAAAGATTAATTAGCTAGTTCAGAAAAAATAAAAACAAATGAGAACGAGAGTTGGAAAAGAAAGAAGGAAACTAAAATAAAATAAAAATAGATAGAGATAAAAGACAGAAAGTGGAAAGAGAAAAACATAAATAAAAATAAAAATAATACAGAACGAAAAGAACAATGAAACTATCTAAAAACAAAATTTAAAGTAATATTGAATTCCCCAGCAACGGCGCCAAAATACTTGTTCACAATCTCACCGCAAGTGCACGGGTCGTAGATTGTAATATATAAATTATCGATCCATAGGGAATTCAGGACTATAAATTTTGCTTTTAAACGCTTTACTGTCGGATATGAGGAGGATATAGTAAATAAAATGGAAAAGAAATAGAAAAAGAGAAAGAGAAAATTGAAAATTATAGTTGTTGGAAATATGTGGAAAACTAGCTCAATCTATGTTTTGATGATTAACAAATCAATTCGAGTAAGTCTTGGCTACTAACAAGTTTGTGAAAATGTTTAAGGAATAACTATTTGAAGAAAAACAAGTATGGAAGGCCAAGTCGTTCCCCAAGTCGACTTCAAGATCGACTTCAAATGTGCAGAACTGTCCAGAGTTGAAAACGGAAGACAGGAAGGAGAAGTCGCAGGCCAAGTCGACTCCACCTGCGACTTGGGTAGCCAAGTCGCAAACGAAGTCGACCTCACCATCGACTTCAGTCGAGCAAAACCTTCCAGAGTCGACGTTCAGAACACAACGTGCCGAAGTCGCACCCCAAGTCGACTCCATGTGCGACTTGAGGTGAAGTCGCAGCCGAAGTCGACTCCGACATCGACTTCGATCGGGCAGAAGCTATTTTTTCAGAAAACAAGCTCATTATCAACTCAAGTGTTTCAAATTCCAAGCAAGACTCAATTCCTTCAAAGATTCACAAGGATCAAGCTAATCCATGAAGAATCAAAGACAAGTTCTTCAAGGTTCACAAGATCTATAAGTATGAGGAGCCATTCCAAGAATCAAAAGGACTGAAGGAAGAAAGCCTAAGCAAAACAAATCATCTTCCAAGTTCATAAAACCAACTGCCAAGGTGAAGTCGCACCCGAAGACCCTGACTGGAACTTGAAGTTGCGACGGAGAAGCGAAGTCGCACCCGAAGTCGACTCCATCTGCGACTTGGGAGAAGTCGCATCCGAAGTCGACTCCACATGCGACTTGGGTCGCAACGGTCGGAATTAATTCGAACGTTGGCGCATTAAATGCGCGCCACCTACCTTCTAACGTTCGGATTCCCTCCAAAATTATAAAAGGGAGTTAATGTGAACGAGGGAAGTAGTTGAAAAACATTAAGTGAGCATAACTCCTATCTACAAGAGCATTAAAGTGATCAAGCCAATCAAGGAGGAAGAATTGTGCTTCAAGTTGCAAGAGCTACATTCAGAAACTTCAAAGTCATCATCTACAAGTTCTTCCCTGCGCTAAATCGTTTCTACACACCTGTAAAGTGTAGTTTACTTTCATTGATTATTTGTTTGTATTGAACTTGATTTAGCTTGGGTAGCTAAGATCAAGTGATAGCAAAGTAGTGTGTGATTGGAGTGTGACTCATCACCTACTTGTGCTAAGTGTTATATGCCCCCTAGAGCTAGAATCTAGAAGAGAGCAAGTGGCTCTAGTTGTTGATGCCCCCTAGAGCTTTGAATCTAGAAGAGAGCAAGAGGCTCTAATTGTATTGAGAGAATACAATAGTGGAACCCAAGTCACAAGGTGTGTGAGCTTGGAAGAGTGGAGTAGGGAGGTTGCCCGAACCACTATAAAATCCTTGTCTACTTGCTTTTATTTCTGCTCTCTTTATTACTTTGCTTTCCATTCAGTTTCTTCATTAAAGGGGAGTAATTCTACAAGGGGTTAAGTTTTTAAGTTACCAAAAGAAATTTTTAAGAACCCAATTCACCCCTCCCCTCTTGGGTTTTGCCATCTATTCGGGACCCAACAAGTGGTATCAGAGCAGGTCTTTGAATTAAATCAAGAGATCTATTATCATGGCATCCCAATCTATTCCCGTTCCCGCGTTTGCCGAGGGCCAATCTTTTACAAGGCCACCATTGTTTGATGGGAGCAACTTTGGCTATTGGAAGCTTCGTATGAAGCAACTCATCATGGCTACCGATATGGATTCTTGGATTGCTATCCAAGATGGTGTAACTTTGCCAATTGATGAAAAAGCTTCCAATTGGACCGAAGAGGAAGTAAGAACCGTCAAGAGCAATGCCAAGGCAATGAATTCTTTATTTTGCGCTCTTACGGCTTCGGAGTATGATAGAGTATCTTCTTGTTTGACTGCAAAAGAGATATGGGATACTCTAACATCCATTTATGAAGGAACCTCCCAAGTCCAAGGGACTAGGAGAAATATTTTGATAGGAGAGTTGGAAAATTTTAGAATGCTAGACACTGAAAATATTTCTGAAATGTTTGCAAGATTTTCTAAGATTACTAATGCTCTCAAAGGTCTTGGAAAAGCTATCTCTGAATCCGAACAGGTGATGAAGATACTAAGAGCTCTACCGGATTCATGGACTCCAAAGATTACAGCTATTGAAGAAGCGAAAGACCTCAACACCCTAAAGCTAGAAGATCTAATTAGCTCACTAATGTCACATGAGCTAATTAAGAGAAGAAACGAAGATAATCACAAAGGGAAGAGAACCATTGCACTCAAGGCCACTCACAATTCAGATGGATCCACCTCTTCATCTCACAACGATGATGAAGACATTGCTCTTCTCACTCGCAAATTCCGGAAATTTGTGAGAAAAGAAAAGAACCTCAAAGACTTCAAAGAAAGACCACATAAAGAAAAGAAAAAGGAGGTTACAAAATGCTACCGATGCGGGGGCGTAGGACATATGCAAGCTCAATGTCCTACACCAGAAGAAAGGCCAAAGGAGAGTCATGAAAGAAGAAAATACTAAAGGCCAAGAGGAAGAGGCATGTTCGTCAACGAGGAGACTTCATCAACATGCAGCTCTTCAACCGACGAAAATGATGCAGCCAACTGTGCAAGAATATGTTGCATGGCACGAATCGAGCAAGAAGAGGACTTGCTATGCTTAAACACGACTGAAGTTTTGGAAGAACAATCCACCTCAACCAAATGTACAAGCAATGATGAGGTAACTTCCAAACCTTGCTATTCTCAATCAAGTTATTCTTCTTTTCAAAGTTGCCTCAAATGTGCTGAATTAGAAGAACTACAAACTGCCTATGATTCATTATATGAGGAAATTAAAAAGCTAGGAAACAAGTTGTCCTCAAAGAAACAACAATGCAACTTTGTTATTATTGAAAATGGAAAACTAGCTGAAAAATCAACAAAACTGAAAGAAGAAAATGAATCATTGTTGAAAGAAGTAGAGAAACTGAAAAAGGAGAACAAATCCTTAAATGAATCATTAGCAAAGTTCTCTAATCCAGGAGAAAGTGTAAAGATGTTTCTGAACATGACCTCACAAAAGGATAAAAGAGGTCTTGGGTACAATACATTTGAGCAAAAAGAAAGTGGCAAATCAAATGTGCCAAAACTTGGAAAATATCAAATTGCACCTATATACAAGCCACAAAGGAGAAATGTTATGTGGACTAGAAGGCCAACACTTGAACCAAAATATACTTGGAGGCCTACTCCTAGATTACCAATGGCTTGCAACTTTTGCAACAAAGTGGGTCATAAAGTTTACAAGTGTAAATTTAAGAGATTATTTGATTATGGTGCAAAACTAGTTTGGGTTCCAAGGAACACAAGATTTGGACTTTCTAAGTTGGAGCAACAAAGGTTGAATAATATTACTAACCCAAATGGACCCATAAAATGGGTACCAAAAGGATAAGGATTATTTGTTTACTTTTCAGATTTGTTTAAAGGCAAAGGCAAACAATGTATGGTTCATGGATAGCGGTTGTTCAAGGCACATGACTGGAGAAAGAAATTTGTTTCACAAACTTAAGCCTTGCAACGACGGAACTGTTGCCTTTGGAAATAATGAGAAAGGTAAAATCAAAGGTAAAGGAAATATTTATAGTAGTTCAAATGCATGCATGGAGGATGTTTTGTTTGTTGAAGGACTTAAGCATAACTTAATGAGCATTAGCCAATTATGTGATAAAGGATATAAGGTTATGTTTGAATCATCTATATGCAATGTATTTGATGGTGAGCATATCATGTTTAGTGGAAGAAGACATGGCAATGTATATTTGGTTTCACTTGATGAACTAGATGGTCAATGTCTAATGGCCATTGAAAATGATCCATGGGTTTGGCATAAAAGACTTGGACATGTGAATATGTCAAACATAAAGACCCTATGGAAAAAGAGTTTGGTAGAAGGCTTGCCTAAGTTGAAATATGACAAAGATAAAATATGTAAGGCATGTCAATTATCTAAACAACCAAAGATGTCTTTTTCTACCAAAAAGGAGATTTCCACCACAAGGCCACTTGAATTGCTACACATGGATCTATATGGGCCATCCGACATTTTAACCATTGGTGGAAAGAAATATGTATTTGTAATTGTTGATGACTTTTCAAGATTCACATGGATAATTCTTTTAGCTAGCAAAGATGAAGCCTTCTCTATGTTTTCAACGTTTGTAAACTTGGTGGAAAATGAAAAACAAAGTACTATTATGACTATAAGGAGTGATCATGGTGGTGAATTTGAGAACAAACGATTCATAGAATTATGTAATGAAAAAGGAATTCATCACACATTTTCTGCACCAAGGACTCCACAACAAAATGGAGTTGTTGAAAGGAAAAACAGAACAATACAAGAGATGGCTAGAACAATGCTAAATGAAAGTAAATTATCCAAGAAATTTTAGGGTGAAGCTGTAAATACAGCTTGTCATGTGTTAAATCGAGTTACCATTAGAGCTATCTTGAAAAAGACCCCATATGAGCTATGGAAAGGAAGGAAACCAAACATATCTTATTTTCATACTTTTGGATGCACATGCTATGTTTTGAACAATGGAAAAACCAACTTGGGAAAATTAGATGCCAAAAGTGATGAAGCTACATTCCTTGGTTACTCATCAAATAGCAAAGCATATAGAGTTTTCAATAAACGAAACCAAGTTGTAGAAGAATCCATACATGTTATTTTTGATGAAACTAACCCATGCTTTAAAAGAAAGGATGATTTAAGTGATGCAGATGAGATTGTAAGCAACTTTGAAAAGCTGCATGTGGAAAAGCAAGAAGATTCCATGGAGGAAAGGGTAAGTGAAGGTAACAATTCCTATAAACCTCCAACTGATTTAAAATTCAATCATGCACATCCAATTGAGCAAGTTATAGGAAATGTGTATGAAGGTGTAAAAACTAGAAGGTCAAAGCAAAATGTGTGTGGACAATATGCTTTTGTATCCAAGATTGAACCTTCTAATATTGAACAAGCTCTTGATGATGAAAACTGGATTATAGCAATGCAAGAAGAGCTAAATCAATTTGAAAGAAATCAAGTTTGGCAACTTGTTCCTAGACCAAATGACTGTATTGTTATTGGCACCAAGTGGGTCTTTAGGAACAAATTAGATGAAAGTGGACTAGTAGTGAGAAACAAAGCTAGACTTGTGGCAAAGGGGTACTCACAAGAAGAAGGAATAGATTTTGAAGAATCCTATGCCCCGGTTGCTAGATTAGAGGCAATTCGCATCTTACTAGCTTTTGCATCTCACATGAACTTTAAATTGTTTCAAATGGATGTCAAAAGTGCATTTCTGAATGGTTATATAAATGAAGAGGTGTATGTAGAACAACCACCTGGATTTGAGGAGAAAGATCAATCAAAATTTGTGTACAAGTTGACCAAAGCATTATATGGATTAAAACAAGCTCCAAGAGCTTGGTATGATAGACTAAGCAAATTTCTGATTGATCACGATTTTCAAAAAGGAAAGGTAGACACCACTTTGTTTATCAAGTATAAAGAAAAGGACATATTGATCATTCAAATTTATGTTGATGATATCATTTTTGGTGCTACTAATGAAACTCTTTGTCAAGAATTTTCTGAGCTTATGCAGAAAGAGTTTGAGATGAGCATGATGGGAGAGCTAAATTTCTTCCTTGGACTGCAAATCAAGCAATTAAATGAAGGAATTTTCATTAACCAGTCCAAGTATATCAAGGAAATGCTAGAGAAGTTTGGCATGGAGAATAGCAAAGGAGCAAAAACGCCCATGAGCTCTACAATCAAGCTTGACAAAGATGAGAAGGGCAAAGTAGTTGATTTAAAATTGTATAGAAGCATGATAGGTTCCTTATTGTATTTAACTGCTTCTAGGCCAGATATTTTGTTTAGTGTGTGTATGTGCTCTAGATTTCAATCATGCCCAAAAGAATCACACTTGGTAGCTGTGAAAAGAATTTTTAGATACCTAGTAGACACTACAAATTTAGGTTTATGGTATCCAAAGGGCTCTAATTTTGATCTAATCGGCTACTCGGATGCGGATTTTGCCGGTTACAAAGTAGATAGAAAAAGCACTAGTGGAACATGTCAGTTTCTTGGAAGCATGTTGGTTTCATGGTTTTCAAGAAAACAAACTAGTGTTGCTCTATCTACGGCGGAAGCCGAATACATTGCCGCCGGGAGCTGTTGTGCTCAACTACTTTGGATGAAACAGCAACTTAGGGACTATGGCATGGATTTCAAAGATATACCTATCAAATGTGATAATACAAGTGCCATATGTCTAACCAAGAATCCAGTCCTGCATTCTAGGACCAAACATATAGACCTTAGACATCATTTCATTAGAGAACATGTAGAAAATCATGACATATGTTTGGTATATGTAAGAACAGAGGATCAAGTTGCAGATATATTCACTAAGCCCCTAGCAAAAGAAGCATTTTATAAGATTAGGAATGACATGGGAATGCTTGAACTTACTTAACGCATAAATTGAGGGGGAGCACCCATTTAGGGGGAGCAAACCCACTTGTTTCTTTACCCTCTAACTTTTTGATATATTGACAAAAAAGGGGAGAAGAATAGGATTTGATTCATATGACTATGCTTAAGGAGAAAAGAGTAGGATATGATTAGGGAGAAGAGTTTGAATGTTTATTAACTTTTGAAGGATTGCTAAGCATGTTATTTTATCGCAAAGTATGTTATTTTTTAATTGAAAGGTATACACTCAAATCAGTTTTGTCAATCATCAAAAAGGGGGAGATTGTTGGAAATATGTGGAAAACTAGCTCAATCTATGTTTTGATGATTAACAAATCAATTCGAGTAAGTCTTGGCTACTAACAAGTTTGTGAAAATGTTTAAGGAATAACCATTTGAAGAAAAACAAGTATGGAAGGCCAAGTCGTTCCCCAAGTCGACTTCAAGATCGACTTCAAATGTGCAGAACTGTCCAGAGTTGAAAACGGAAGACAGGAAGGAGAAGTCGCAGGCCAAGTCGACTCCACCTGCGACTTGGGTAGCCAAGTCGCAAACGAAGTCGACCTCACCATCGACTTCAGTCGAGCAAAACCTTCCAGAGTCGACGTTCAGAACACAACGTGCCGAAGTCGCACCCCAAGTCGACTCCATGTGCGACTTGAGGTGAAGTCGCAGCCGAAGTCGACTCCGACATCGACTTCGATCGGGCAGAAGCTATTTTTTCAGAAAACAAGCTCATTATCAACTCAAGTGTTTCAAATTCCAAGCAAGACTCAATTCCTTCAAAGATTCACAAGGATCAAGCTAATCCATGAAGAATCAAAGACAAGTTCTTCAAGGTTCACAAGATCTATAAGTATGAGGAGCCATTCCAAGAATCAAAAGGACTGAAGGAAGAAAGCCTAAGCAAAACGAATCATCTTCCAAGTTCATAAAACCAACTGCCAAGGTGAAGTCGCACCCGAAGTCGACTTCACCTGCGACTTGGGTCAAGTCGTGAACCCAAGTCGACCCTGACTGGAACTTGAAGTTGCGACGGAGAAGCGAAGTCGCACCCGAAGTCGACTCCATCTGCGACTTGGGAGAAGTCGCATCCGAAGTCGACTCCACATGCGACTTGGGTCGCAACGGTCGGAATTAATTCGAACGTTGGCGCATTAAATGCGCGCCACCTACCTTCTAACGTTCGGATTCCCTCCAAAATTATAAAAGGGAGTTAATGTGAACGAGGGAAGTAGTTGAAAAACATTAAGTGAGCATAACTCCTATCTACAAGAGCATTAAAGTGATCAAGCCAATCAAGGAGGAAGAATTGTGCTTCAAGTTGCAAGAGCTACATTCAGAAACTTCAAAGTCATCATCTACAAGTTCTTCCCTGCGCTAAATCGTTTCTACACACCTGTAAAGTGTAGTTTACTTTCATTGATTATTTGTTTGTATTGAACTTGATTTAGCTTGGGTAGCTAAGATCAAGTGATAGCAAAGTAGTGTGTGATTGGAGTGTGACTCATCACCTACTTGTGCTAAGTGTTATATGCCCCCTAGAGCTAGAATCTAGAAGAGAGCAAGTGGCTCTAGTTGTTGATGCCCCCTAGAGCTTTGAATCTAGAAGAGAGCAAGAGGCTCTAATTGTATTGAGAGAATACAATAGTGGAACCCAAGTCACAAGGTGTGTGAGCTTGGAAGAGTGGAGTAGGGAGGTTGCCCGAACCACTATAAAATCCTTGTCTACTTGCTTTTATTTCTGCTCTCTTTATTACTTTGCTTTCCATTCAGTTTCTTCATTAAAGGGGAGTAATTCTACAAGGGGTTAAGTTTTTAAGTTACCAAAAGAAATTTTTAAGAACCCAATTCACCCCTCCCCTCTTGGGTTTTGCCATCTATTCGGGACCCAACAATAGTGAGGGTAGAGAAAACAAGAGTGCGAGTACCTAGGGTCTAGGATTTGACATGCGTCTTTTGCAACGGGTAGTAGTATAATGATTTAATTCGGATATTGTTTGTTAAAGGACAACAAACCCGAATTTATCATTGCACCTTCTCTCGAAACCTACAAAGCGTACCCTAATTTTCTTAACCACTTATTCTCATGGGATTAAGTTAATTAGAATCCATTAAGTTTTGTAGTTTGTTCATGGAATTCCTCAAGGTCATCATGCTTATTCTCATGGTCTTAGATTTTCAGGTTTAATATCTTGATTATTGTATATTAGGTTTCCACCTCTTGGTTCCATCACCTAATATATGGAATTATGCCAAAGTACGGGCCCACGTACAAAGCAAGCATTAAAAATCACAAGAAATTAAATTAACAACAATATTCATCAAAAATGAATTAAAACCCCACACCACGCTACATTGTACGCATGCTACATCCTAAACCCTAGATTTAGGGCTTAGTCGAGCATGTTTAAGTCTAAAATAAAATTAAAATCGAAATCCATCTTAAATAAGACAATAAAAAATAAAAAGGGAAAAGATAGGAAGGCTTATTGGTTTGAAGCTCCCGATGGTGTGTCGGCCGCTCCACGCCACTCGCCGATCCGTCTCTTTCCCATGCTCTCCACCTCCTTGCTCTCTCTCTTTCTCTCTCTAAATTCTGTCCAAATTTCTGTTAAAATTCCTGCTAGAATTTTCTCCTCCTCCTATTTTGTCCACTACAATCTCTTTTTATATTACTCAATATTTTGCGCAAAGCTACGCTGCTGGATTAGATTTGGACGCAATTTGGATTAGATTTGGACACGAATTGCGTGATTTAAATCAAATGGCTAGATGGGATGGGCTGGACGGTTATCATTTAACGGTGGAGTGCATGCTGTTTTGTGCATGAATTTAGTTGTCGTGAACAGCTTGGTTTTGTAATGGACGCACATGATTTTTGGCAAGTCTTGAATTAATCAACGGACTAGATTTTTGCATTAAAAAGGATGCGATCAAGCAAGCCTTGGGTGGACGGTGCTGCATGGAATAGACGGCTGAAAATTTCTGGATTGGCTGATCGATGCTTTGCTTTTTACGGTGGAGATGAAATATTGATAAAAAAATTCAGGCATGGATTTTAATTGACATGGGCAACTGCTTAGAGGGGCGGTGCTGATTTGGTGGGTTAAGCGGTGGAATAAATAGGAACAGCCAGGAATTTCTGATGGATTTTTAAACCAAAAATCTGGACGATGCATTTTGGAAGAATTAGCTGCATGGATTTTGGATCATAATTCAACGACTTAGATGGTGGATAAAAATCTAGACAATGGATTTTGGAAGAATTAGCTGCATGGATTTTGGATCATAATTCAACGACTTGGATGGTGGATAAAAATCTGGACGGTGGAAAATATTTGCTGAATATATGGACGGATGAGATTTTGCATTCAAAATGGACGACTGGAATTATTTTTGCTTGCGTGATATAAATGGTGGATAGTTGCATGGACTTGATCTGAACGTTGATGATTGGGATTAATGGCGTGATCTACATGAGATGGACGGTTGGGAATTTTTGGATGATTTTCTGATGGAGAATGGACAGCCTGGATTGCTTTGATTTAATTGGACGGGATTTGGTTAATTTCGGGTCATTGACTAAGTGCTGGAATTTCAGAAGCTTTAGATGCTGGACATTAATTAATTGGACAGTTTCAAAATCTGATGGGCGTTGATGATCTGGATGGTGGGCCCCTCATGCTGAAATTTATTTTCTTGCATAAAAAATATTTTAAGCCGTTAATTGCTCAAATTAATAAATGGGTTTCCAATATAAAAAATTATTCAAACTGAAAATTCGGTTCAACTCGCCAAAATAGGAAAGTTAACATCTCATATTTTTTACAATTACTTCCTTTACTTTGATGACATGATTTAGATTGAGGACAATATCAATTTCAAGTGTGAGGGTGAATGTGTTGCATTAATTTTTTCTAACTATTTCTTGCACCATCTTGAAAATTATAATTTTTGTTACATCTTGAAAAATTTTGAAAATTTTTGGTAATTCTTGCATAAATTGTGATATTAGATTAATTGAGACCCCATTTTGAACTCTTGTATGTCTTGGAAGCAAACCATACTTAGAATTTCAAAATCTTTGAGTTAGAAAAAGAACTGAACCCTAATGAGAAGTTAAATTTGTTTTTGAATGTGTACTTGTTGAAAATACTTGGATTTTTGTCCTGAATCACTTGATGAAACTAATATACCAAGGAACCAATTTTGTTTTCTTTCAAAATCAGAGTAATCCTCTCCAATTTATCAAAGGTTTTTCTAATACACACAATTATCATTTAAGAAGGTAGTTTTTCCCATATACATGAAAATTTTTTATTCTGGTTGAAGAATTTTTAAAGCCAAAACTCAATTTAACCAATTCATGGACATGATTAAGGCATTTTTTCATAAATATCCTATCTTTGAAAGTATAACGGTTATTTACCCCCATTGAGCTTGGACTTAAATTTTTTTTAAACCTCAATTCTCACTTAGTTGAACCAACTTTGAAATTAAATTCTGAGCTGAAAAGTGAAACGGAAATAAGGTTTGATCTTCTGACTATGCAAATAATGAAAATGACTTCTTAAATACCCTGAAAAATGGTGAGAAAAATTACTGCCGGACTTGGTTAAAAAAACAGCAACTGCTAAACAAAGGGTAAGAACAGGCTTCAAAAAAATTTCAAAGTACTAAGTGTGGGGGTAGCATTATTTCCTGTTGTAAAATGAAGCTCAAGTCATGTGGAGACTGTTCTTTTTTTGAAAAATTTTAAAATTTTATTTCTTTTACCAAACCTAACCGTTGTCCTACTAAGTCCTTATGATCCTACGAATTGGCTAATTGAGTTGGTAGAGAAAATTTAAATGTAAAAACTTGATGAGATGTATATGAGGTAATTTGACTGATATTTTTTGCATTACTACCATTACTTGAATTATTGAATGTGTGTATTGAATAACTAAATAAATGGGGAAGATATCTGATAATTAGGAGTTTATTACGGGAGTTTTTGAACTCTTAATGATTGAAAGCAAAGTAGGTGATAGGGTGTACAGTATTAGTCATGTGAGAAGGGATTGTTGACTGAGAATTTCAAAGAGTATCATGTTTTAAAATTTTTAGTTTAATACTCTCACTAGTTTTTAATGATAGGCAAAACATTTATTTGCACTTCTTGCTTAGAGTTTTAAAATTTTACAATCTGTTTTTGAATTTCTTTATATTTGCTTGAGGACAAGCAAAAGTTCAAGTGTGAGAGTATTTGATAATTGCAAAGTATTAATATATTTTGTGGGCATTTTATACCAATTTGATGGATAATTAATTGAGTTTAATGTGAAATTTGCTCTAAAACATGTTTTTTGTAACATTTGGGTATTAAATATTAATTTCAAGTTATTTAAATAATTTTTATAATCTTTTGGTTTGAAATTACATTTTACTTGTTGCTATGAAATTAAATGGGCTTGAAATAATTTTTTTATAGTAATAACCCACTAATGATTTTGATGAATTAATGATTTAAATATTTTTTTATGCAGGTTTGTATTAAACAGTAGTGGACCGCACAAGATGGATTGTCCAAATTAATCAAGCATCTAAAAATTGGAACCGTCCAATTTTTTTTTCAGGTGTCCATTTAATCTTTTCTTTGAATATCAATGGCCATAAAATTTAGTTGACCGTCCATTTTAAAATCCCAGTCGTCCATCTAATTTTGGACGTCCAACCAGATCTACATCACCCATTTTATCACGTTAATAAATCTGCACCATTCAACGGCCAGATCACGCCCAGATCCATACCTTAATTAAATTTGGCCGTCCAGATTTTCTCTAACAAAAATCAGCCATTCAGCATCTAGCAAAACAAATGTTGCATCGTCCAATAATTCATGCACCATCCATCAGCTGTCCATCGTCATCTAGCCTTGCAGCGTCAATTCCAAGCTGTCCACCAATTCAGCATGTGGCCTACCATGCAGATCAAACCATCCACTAATTTCAGCGCAAACATTTCCAGCTGTGGGACCCACCAGGATAATCAAGCAAGCCATTTAAGCCAATTAAAACGGATGCCTTAAAAAAATCCCAGAGGTGCAAACCATCTGTCATCCAGAATTTTCAGCTGCACATACAGCCATCTGATCACGTCCAGCAGATCAAGATCGTCCACATACCTTTTGCTTTGATTCGGCCAAAAAGCACCACCCTTGGCCGTCCTCTCCCATACAATTAATCCCAACCGTCTATTATTTTTCTAGCGGCCCAAATATCAAAATCCAGAATGTCCATTATTTATCCATCAAAGCATTGATGCAACGCCTAATCCAAATCTCAATCTCATCCATTCGCTCAAGCTGGAAAATTCCAGAAAATCAGCAATTAGCAACCGCTTGGAATTTTAATTCAATCATTACCCTTGATCATGCTATGCCCTCCATTAATATTTACACAAAGATGCGTAATTAAGCTGTCCACCGATTTTCTTCCTTACGCACATCAATCCAACACAAACTCAAATTGCGTTATCTGCATATATAAAAGGAGATGACATTGCAGATTAGGGGGGAGAATTGGGTGAGCAGAAAATTTCAGAGAAAGAGAAATTCCAGCAAGGTGAGATTTTTGGACGGGCAGCAATTTGAGAGAGAAAGAGACAGATCAAGGAGGTGGAGAGCACGGGAAAGAGGTGGACCGGCGAGTGGCGTGGAGCAGCCGACACACCATCAGGAGCTTCAAACCAATAAGTCTTCCTATCTTTTCCCTTTTTAATTTTATTATCTTGTTTAAGATGGATTTGGATTTTAATTTTATTTTGGACTTAAACATGCTTAGTTAAGCCCTAAATCTAAGGTCTAGGATATAGCATGCGTACAATAGAGCGTGGTGTGGGTTTTTAATTCATTTTTTATAGATATTATTGTTAATTTAATATCTTGTGATTTTTAATGCTTGCTTTGTACATAGACTCGTACTTTGGCATAATTCCATATATTAGGTGATTGAATCAAGAGGTAGAAACCTAATATATGATAATTAAGATATCAAACCTGGAAATCTAAGACCATGAGAATAGGCATGATGACCTTGAGAAATTCCACGAACAACCACAGAACTTAATGGATTCTAATTAACTTAATTCCATAAGAATAGGTGGTTAAGAAAATTAGGGTGCGCCTGGTAGGTTTCGAGAGAAGGTGCAAGGATAAATTTGGGTTTCTTCTCCTTTAACAAACGATATCCAGATTAAATCATTATACCACTACCTGTTGCAAAAGACGCATGTAAAATCCTAGACCCTAGGTACTCGCACTCTCGTTTTCTCTACACACTATAATTTTCAATTTTTTCTTTCCATTTTTCTATTTCTTTTCCATTTTATTTACTATATTCTCCTCATATCCGACACGAAAGCGTTTAAAAGAAAAATTTATAGTCCTGAATTCCCTATGGATCAATAATTTATATACTATAATCTACAACCCGTGCATTTGCGTTGAGATTACGATCATTAAAAAATAAGAGAAATTCGAATTTATATAGACTTTCCTAACTTAAATGATGCATGGCCAAAGATGAATTTTCACTTCATATACCAAAAATTATGGTGGATAACTCCTGCGGCTTTGAAACCATGTCATTAATGGATGACTTTTTGGGATATCATTAAATTAAAATGTTCTATGAAGATGAAAAGCATATATCTTTGGGACTCTATTAGAAATTTATTGCTACATAATTGAAGAGCTGCGTATATGTCTATTAAAATGCTCGCTATTTACGCAAGTATACGTGCCGTGTCAAGTAATAAAGAGTGAGTAGAGTATCGTTCCCACGAGGAATTGTTAACTGGAATTATTATTTAGCTTAATTGCTTTCGATGAAAGGAAAATTCTAGTTTTGTGATTTAACTAAGCTAACGATTGCAAAAAAAAAATCAGAGTAGAGATCACGAGACTACTGGATACTAAAAGCGAGTTTGCTGATTAGGGATGGCAGATGGATAGATCGGAATCCTTTAATCTAAACTATATTGCTTTGGTTCTTGTTAAGCAGATTGCATATGAATTTACTAGCCCAAGTTCATGTATCTTCATATATGTCTTCTAACAGTATATAAAGCTAATTACATCCTATTTAAGTGCTATGTTCCCATGCCATTAAATAAAGTAAAATTGATAAGTTCATAACTTGTATAATGACTACACAGGGTTTAACGGTATATTCCTATCCGTTAAACAACTCTCCTTACATAAAGGTCGAAACTTGTGCCTTGCACATGGATCTGGCAAAGATCTTCCTTTTCCAAGGGTAAATCAAGCAATTAAATCATCTTACAAGGTAGCTAATCTTGTAAAAGCATTATACTCACACATGCAAAGGTAAATCATACACAATCATGTATATAAGCTTAAATATTCATTCCTAAATATTCTAAGAACTAAGAAACAATATAGTTTAGAATTCAATTCATCCTAACTATCCATCTAATGGAGGTTTAGCTCAATCACATGATCTTAACATCCAATACATCCAAATAAAAAGTATCCCTAAGGCAGAGAAAGAAAATTGAAAAGAATAAGAAAAACTGTTTTCCGTCGATTTCCACCAACGGGACTTGATTCCTTTCTTCAATCCGAGCTTTGATCTCGATTTCCACTTTCTCTTGCACTGTAGTTCGTACTCAGGCTCGCCTCTCTTCTCTCCCGCTCGCGAACCCTTAGGAACTATATATAGAGTCCTTTGTGCACAGCTTACGCACTGGAATATTCGCATACGGATGCGTATTGGCGCCTAGGCGCCAACTCCCTGGACTGCACCACCTGCTTTGTGGCTCTTGACTTGGGTTTACTGTAGAGAAGTGGCGCCTGGGCGCCCCTGGGTGGCGCCTAGGCGCCAACTCCCTGCCTCAGCTTGCCTTCAACTTGTCCACTCTGCTGCCGTACATCCTGTCCTTCCTACAAAAAATGGAAAAACTAAATAAATAAACTAAAAATGCCTAATTAATGCTAAATATGCTTAAAAACTAATTAATGCTCCTAAAATGCAAAGTGAATGAAAATTAAGCTAACAGAGTGCACACTAAGCCTAATCTCTTGAACTAACACATAAATTAAGTCTGAAATGGGTCATGATAACTCGTAAAAATACGAGTTATCATACCCCCAAACTTAAATGTTGCTAGCCCTCGAGCAACACATGCAAACAGAATGAATAAATGAATGAATGTATGCAGAAAAATAAAAATCAACTCTTTTTGCTTCCGGTCATGCATTGATCAATCCACTTAGCCTTTTCACAAGGTAGTGATTAATTCACCCTGAAAAATCCATCATTATACAAACAAGGCATAAATTTTCCTTTCCAAACCAAGTTACATGTGGGTGTCAGAATTCCATAGTGCAAAGTTATATTTCAACACGTCAATCTTTCATTCGATCAGAAAACTAGTTAGGAAATCTAATAATTCAAGCAAACCAATGATTGAATTGAATACACTTGTTACAGCAAATGGTATCAAGTCACTGAATTCAATCTCTAACAACTGCACATTCTTTTTCCCCCCAAACTTATTGCAAAAATTCTCCTCACCATATTTCAGGATATCTGGAGATCTGTTTTTTTGGCTTCCCTCACCATATTTAAGGGTATCTAGGGAGAATTTTCACATATATATATATTTATATTTTAAAGCATTGTTACTGTAATTTTCCTTCGCTTTTTTACGCGAACCTTGCCATTTGTCGATGCCAAGTCCCAGTTACTCAGCTTAGGTCGACCACCCCCTTTTATCTTTTTCTAATGCTTTATTGGGGGTACTGAACATGTTTGAGTAATTCCTGTGAAATAATACCATTTCCGAACCCGTTAAAGTACTTGGTTAGCATTTATTTAGTTCAGTTTTCATCATCTCGGTCTAAAAGATATGCCTGTTATTGAATTAGAACCATGTATTCTGAAATTCCTTTTAATTCTTTCACATATTAATTTCAACCTGCTTTATACTTGGTTTCAATCTGAATTTCCCATTCTTTCATGAATTCAATTTCAAATCAGAATTAATCACAGCCTTGCAAATTTTCACAATCAGACGAATTGAAACAAAGACAACTTTCATTAGCTGGAATTGAAATGCACGCAACATAAACTAAGGCATGAAAATTAAAAATTAAAATGCAAAAGTAACCTATGGTCGAGAATTATACACCCCCAAACTTTAGAGATGCATTGTCCTCAATGCATGACCCTAAAATGAACTAAAAATGAAAATACCATGAAAAGTAAAAATAAAAGAAAAGATAAACAGAAAGAAAAACAAAAAGAAAGGACTGGGACTCCATCAAGAATCGGACTCTGTTTCGTCCTCGTCGTCCTCATCGTCGGGCTGGGGCTGTGATGATTGCCCGAAGCAGGTTCAGACCTCTGGCGGTGTCGATGGGAAAGGTGGGAGGGTGGAGATGTCAATCTGGCGGTCCTCCACTATCCATCGTAGGTAGGCCTCCATTGCCCGGTCATGCTGCCGTTGGTACCTGGCTTTGGCTGCCACCAGATTCTCCAAGTTTGTTAGTCGCTCAGCTGTGGATAACGGCTGCGAGGATGGACCCGCTGTAGGTGGAGCCGGTCTGGGACGCGTGGTGGCGGTGCGGATCCATGGCTGGGTGCGATAGGAGAGGTCGTCAATGATGGCCTGACAATTCAGGACCTCCTCCGTCGGCTCCCATTTGACGCCTGCCCGCTTGCAGAGCCCGGTGATGAGAGATGGGAAGTAGTAGCTGCCCCGGGGTGTAGTCGCGCAGGCACATTTCTGCTAGTAGATAAGGTGACCCACATCTATCGTCATGCCGCTGTAGATGGCATGTAGTAGCAGCGCTCTGTCCATCGTCACCTCACTGACGTGGGTCGATGGCATCATCCGGGCTGAAATAAAATGGAAAAACATTTGCCCGTCGTACATTATCTTGCTGCGCTTGAATGATGTGAGTTGGGCTCCCGTTGATTTCCATGTCGGAGGCCATTGGTAGATATGCTCGGTGATAGAGTTGACATCTCGACCTTCTCCCTCAAAAAACTCCTCATACTGGTCTGGATAGTCAAAAGAGCCCAATCCGTAATAGGAGTTGATCGCTTCAGCATGAAACGGGACGATCTTGCCCCGGACCTTCACCCTGCCCTGCTCATGTTCTACGACATTGGCATAGAACTCTTTCACCACTGATCGAGCGTTCAGTGCGTTGATGAAGTTGTCGGAGAAAGAGATAATCTTTACTCCCCATTCAGGAATTAGGTGTCGCTTCTGAAGCGAGTCTGTGTACCGCTTGAATGCTTGAGCGGACACAAACTGGTTGGCGTCGAATTCGACGGGTTCTTGAACTTTCTTTCTCTTAGCCGTTGATGAAGAAGCCATGTTGTTTCCAACCAATCTTAACCGGCCCTAGCAAATCAAATTCCAACACAACCAAGCAGTCCAACAAGCCAATACACACCCAGGCAATCCAGTAAGCAGTCCAACGAGTACCAACCAAATGCACTTGAAGCAATCACCTTGCAACCAATGGCAAACAAGTACCAACCAATTCCAAGTAACTCAATCCACAAGTTGAACCAAAGAACTATCCACTCAAATCAACCTCTAATCCATACACCAATCCATAAAAACGCAGCAATTCGATCCAATTTTCCACTCAAACAGTTATCAAATCACTTCAAATAAATTAGAATGCACCAATAAATGGAGAATTTTACCCACAAAGCTTTCCACCTAAGAATTCGAAGCTGCCAATGTTCTACACTGGCGCCGGGGCGCGGAGATGGCGGCTCCTAGGCGTCGATCTGCTGACAGTAGTATTCGGCGTCGGGGTGAAGAAAGAATGATCTTGGGGTTCAAAGTGGAGCCCAAATCAAAGGGAGAGTGATGGAAACTTCGATGTGGGTGTTAGGACTAGGATTTGGTGAAGAAAAACTGGATTTTAGGATGGATTTGAGTGAATCCAAACAAAGGGAAAAGAAGGGAATGAAATGGATGAAACGGGAAGATGATTCTTTGATGAAATGCAGCTTGATTCGAGTTGAAATGGCTTGAAATCACTTTGCCAAGGATTGGAAATGAGAAAGGGAGAGAAAAACGGCGTTGGAGCGTGAGAGTTAGGGTTTAAACCCTAACCCGAAGCTTTATAGGTCGTCCGGGTCGTGCTGTCCACGACCCGGCGCCGGGGCACCCGTGTTCTTCGTGGAGTTCATCATGGCGCCGGGGCGTCCCCATTCGGCGCCCAGGCGCCGTTCATTATATATATATATAAATAAAATAACAACAAAATTGCAAATCAAAGTGGAACCAAACAATGGGTTGCCTCCCAATCAGCGCTAAGCTTAACGTCCTCAGCCCAACGCTTCTGCTATTCAATCCTTTTTCAAATTTTCCACCTCAGACTCCCAGCCATTAAGACTGCAACCTGGGAGTTCCGATCTGATCTTAGCCCATCGTTCCATAAAGCTGTGCCAGGTTTGAATTTTTGGCCAATTAGATAGGGGTGTTTTGATACTCTCCCATTTTTGGCCAATTTCAGCTTTATCAAATGTAAACTCTCCCATTCTTTTCTTGGCTTTCATACTCGGGTCCTGATTTTCGAACGGCTCAATCAATTGTTTAAGCCCAATGTAAGAAACGAGTTGGTCTTTAACATCGGCTAATAACTTATGGCCCTTATTCGCAATCTCCTCTTGGTTCTTCTCAAAAATAGCTTGAGGATGCTTTTGAACCTCTGAATTTCCCATATCAACCCTTAAGCAATCCTCTGGGTTAGTCGGGCTCTGTATAGGCTTGAGAACTTTGAATGTAACCTTTTCATTCTGCACCTGCATGGTTAATTCTCCGGCTCGTACATTGATTATCGTGTTGCCCGTTGCTAGAAAAGGCTGACCGAGAATAATGGGTACTTCTCGATCTTCTTCATAATCCAGGATAATAAAATCTGCCGGAAAAATGAATTTGTCCACCATGACAAGGACATCCTTGATGATACCCTCTGGATACGTGATGGATCGGTCTGCCAGCTGCAGTGTTACTGTGGTAGGTTGAGCTTCTCCCAGGCCTAGCTTTCTAAAAATGGACTTGGGCATGAGATTAATGCTCGCTCCCAAGTCGCATAGGGCTCTTCCGAAATACTGATCGCCAATTGTGCAGGGGATTGTGAAACTCCCTGGGTCCTTGAGTTTAGGAGGTAATTTCCTCTGAACTCTCGCACTAGTTTCTTCTGTTAGTGCCACTGTCTCGAATTCCGTCAACCGCCTTTTCTTTGATAGCGCGTCTTTCATGAATTTGGCGTAGCTCGGCATCTGTTCTAAGGCTTCGACGATAGGTATATTAATGTGCAGCTACTTCAGTACCTTGAGAAATTTCTTGAACTGGCCCTCCTTTTTAGATTTTTCGAATCACTGAGGAAATGGAGGAGGCAGCCTTGGATTCGTGGCTATTTCAGCGTCTAATTGGTTCTGAGTTGCAGCTGGTTCCTTTGTCTCCTGTGATTGCTGAGTCAGAGGGTTAGTGGTTTGGTCACCAATTCTGGTGGAGTTGGGTCGGGTAACTGCTTTCCATTACGCAATGTGACTGCTTGGACTTGTTCTTTGCCTTTTCCTTTCGGGTTTTGTTAGGTGTCGCTCGGCAACGATCCTGGAGGTCGGTTGTTCAGGGCTGAGGCCAGTTGGCCTATCTGAGCTTCCAAGTTCCTGTTCGTCGTGATCTGGGATTGCATAAACTGCATGAAGAGATTTTCCAGATCTGATTTCTTTTCTTCTCACGGTGGTGGAGTGAACTGCATTGGCCTTGCCAGTTGTTAGTGTGGCGGCTGCTGCGAGAATCCAGGCGGCTGATTCGGCCTCGTCTGGTTGTTCCATGAGAAATTAGGATGATTTCTCCATCTTGGGTTGTAGTTGTTTCCATGCTGATGAGCTGGGTTTCTCTAGAAATTTCCCACGTAATTAATGGACTCCGGGTTGGAGGCACATTCATCACTGGGATGGCAGAATTCACCACACCACGTGTAAATGTCTGCTGCTGTCGATTGCTGTGGTGTTGACGTCCCTAATGCACTGACGTTGGCTGGCTTGGACAAGTTCTGAATTTGCCGAGACAAAGCGTCGATATGGGCCTTTATCGATGAAACCGCGTCCAGTTGGAGTAGACCTTCACCTCTGCTTCTGTCTGATGGCAATTGATAGGTGTTGGCCGCCATGTTTTAGATTAGGGCGTATGATTCTCGATAAATTTTTCGTAGCAGAGATCCGTTCGATGAAGAATCCACCATGTGACGGGTGGAATCTTGGAGACCGTTATAGAAAATCTGAATTTGTACCCATGGCTGAATTCCATGATGCGGACACTTTCGGAGCAGGTCTTTGAAACGATCCCATGCCTTTGATAGGGTCTCCTCGCTGTGTTGCTTGAACGACACTATATCCATTCTCAACTTGGCTAACTTGGCCGGCGGAAAGTATTTTTCTAGGAATTTCTGAGCCAAGTCATTCCATGTGTTGACGGAGTTAGGTGGCAAAGAGTCTAACCACTCAGAAGCTTGGTCACGCAGAGAAAATGGAAACGTTCGAAGTCGCATCGCTTCGTCGGAGACTCCGTTCTGCTTGAAAGTGTTCATAATCTGCAGAATATTCCACAGATGGTGGTGCGGGTCTTCAGATGCAAGACCTCCGAACTGCCTGATAGACTGGAGCATCTGGAAAATCACCGGTTTGATTTCAAAATTATTGGTGTCGATTGGAGGAGGTGCAATACTAATCTGAACAGCATTTTGGCCAAGCGTAATTAGATCCCAAATTGGCTGATCTAAATCATCTTGAGGTGGATATTCAGGATCTCGATCCTTTGGTTTTATGGCTGGTTTGCATGGACATTATCATCTTGGTTCTCAATACGCTCCATCGTATGCTGTTGGTTTCTAGCCTCCTTGCTCTTTCGGCGCCTTCTCAAATAGGTTCTTTCGGGTTCTGGATCAAAAGGGATGACAATCTCCTTTCCGGCTCTGCCTCGGCAAATGCAATATGTGATAATTCTGCAAAAACCAAAGAAATTGAACTAGCAGAAAAAAAAAGAAAAATAATAAAAACTCTAATCTAAAAGAAATAATGAAAATAAGATATTCTACAGAATTGTACAAGAAAGCAATAAAACTAAATATAATGGGTTAAGCAAATTTCCCGGCAACGGCACCAAAAACTTGACGAGCTGCGTATATGTCTATTAAAATGCTCGCTATTTATGCAAGTATACGTGCCGTGTCAAGTAATAAAGAGTGAGTAGAGTATCGTTCTCACGAGGAATTGTTAACTGGAATTATTATTTAGCTTAACTGCTTTCGATGGAAGGAAAATTCTGATTTTGTGATTCAACTAAGCTAACATTGCAAAAAAAATCAGAGTAGAGATCACGAGACTACTGGATACTAAAAGCGAGTTTGCTGATTAGGGATGGCAGATGGATAGATCGGAATCCTTTAATCTAAACTATATTGCTTTGGTTCTTGTTAAGCAAATTGCATATGAATTTACTAGCCCAAGTTCATGTATCTTCATATATGTCTTCCAACAGTATATAAAGCTAATTACACCCTATTTAAATGCTATGTTCCCATGCCATTAAATAAAGTAAAATTGATAAGTTCATAACTTGTATAATGACTACACAGGATTTAACGGTATATTCCTATCCGTTAAACAACTCTCCTTACACAAAGGTCAAACTTGTGCCTTGCACATGGATCTGGCAAAGATCTCCCTTTTCCAAGGGTAAATCAAGCAATTAAATCATCTTACAAGGTAGCTAATCTTGTAAAAGCATTATACTCACATGCAAAGGTAAATCATACACAATCATGTATATAAGCTTAAATATTCATTCCTAAATATTCTAAGAACCAAGAAACAATACAGTTTAGAATTCAATTCATCCTAACTATCCATCTAATGGAGGTTTAGCTCAAAGACATGATCTTAAAATCCAATACATCCAAATAAAAAGTATCCCTAAGGCAGAGAAAGAAAATTGAAAAGAATAAGAAAAACTATTTTCCGGCGGTTTCCACCAACGGGACTTGATTCCTTTCTTCAATCTGAGCTTTGATCTCGATTTCTACTTTCTCTTGCACTGTAGTTCGTACTCAGGCTCTCCTCTCTTCTCTTCCGTGCGCAAACCCTTAGAAACTATATATAGAGTCTTCTGTGCGCAGCTTATGCACTGGAATATTCGCATACGGATGCGTATTGGCGCCTAGGCGCCAACTCTCTGTGTGCTGAGCAGTTTAGACACATTCTGGAACCCTAGGAATTTTTACACTGGCGCCTAAACGCCAACTCCCTGGATTGCACCACCTACTTTGTGGCTCTTGACTTGGATTTACTGTAGAGAAGTGGCGCCTAGGCGCCAACTCTCTAGACTGCTCCTTCATGTCAGCTGTGTGCTGCAATTGGTCAAGGCGTGTAGGGTGGCGCCTAGGCGCCAACTCCCTACCTCTGGATGCCTCAGATTGCCTTCAACTCGTCCGCTCTACTGCCGTATGTCCTATCCTTCCTATAAAAAATGGAAAAACTAAATAAATGAACTAAAAATGCCTAATTAATGCTAAAATTGTCTAAAAACTAATTAATGCTCCTAAAATGCAAAGCGGATGAAAATTAAGCTAAAAGAGTGCACACTATGCCTAATCTCTTGAACTAACACACAAATTAAGTCTGAAATGGGCCATGATAACTCATAAAAATACGAGTTATCAATAAGATGTCTTTTGGACTGAAAAATGCAAATACTACTCATTAAAGGGCAATGAAAAAAATCTTTAAAGACATGTTGCATAGAAATATAGAATGTTATGTTGATGATTTGGTGGTTAAAAGTTGTAATTGAGCATATCATCTTCAAGATCTTTGTAATGGCTTCAAAAGATTACAATAATTTAACATAAAAATGAAGTTGTCCCTCCAAAGAAGACATCTACAACTGCTACATCTCGTCCAGAAGATTCTTAGAGAGAAAATGAAGAAGAAAATTCTAAAATTCTTCAATCACAGGTGCCCAACACTCCTCCTGTCATTCAAAGACTCCCTCCACCATTCCCTCAAAAATTGAAAAACGCAAAAGAAGGATGGCTAGTTCAAAAAGTTTCTTGAGGTGCTAAAGTAATTACATATCAATATACCCCTCATTGAAGCTCTTGAACAAATGCCTAATTACACTAAATTCATGCAGGACATTCTCACTACGAAGAGGTGATTGGTGGAGTTTGAAACAGTAGCATTATCGGAGGAGTGTAGCGCCATTGTACAAAGAAAGTTGCCACTTATGCTCAAAGATCCAGGTAGCTTCACCATTCCATGAACTATTAGAAATCATTATTTTGGGTGAACTCTTTATGACCTAAGAGCTAGTATAAATTTGATGCCTAAATCAATATTCAACAAGCTTGATGTTGGAGAAGCATGACCTACTGTAGTCACACTTCAGCTAGCAAATCGGTCCTTCACCTATTTAAAGGGAATTATTGAGGACGTGTGTGAAATTCCGATCTTAGACACATATATGAAACCCTAGGATTGTAAACCCTAGGTAATTATTAATAAAATATATATTCATGAGTATGGAAATATGTGAAATTAGAGGTTCAAAGAATTATTTATGAAATGAAATTTGGATGAATAGTAAACGTGAATAGAAAACGTGGGATTAAGAAATATGTTAAGTTAATCACTTTGTATTAACTTAATCATAAAAGACAAAAAAAGAAGCTTCCCACAAAAGGAAAAAATAGCCACTTTTTGATTTATTTAGTATTTTCGGACTTTTAGTGGATTTTTGAGAGAAAATGAAGAAAAATTCATAACTTGCAATCTGGACGTCGGATTAAAATGAAATTTTCTATGGATGACCAAAATATTATGATGATCATGATGAATGGTTTAAGATTTGAAAAAAAATCATGAATCAAAGGTCAAGATGAAATGTTGTTTTGAGATAAAAAATGGCCCACTTTTTCATTAATTACAAATTGACTTTTGGGTTATTTTTAATTATTAAAAATCAAAAAATTAAATGCATATCCTCAAGGAGAAGCTGGGATGTGGACATGCATGGACTTTTGAGACCAAAATCCAACGGCCCAAAATCATCCTCATCAAGAATCAACGGTTGAGATTTAATTAGCTTAAAAATATGATTTTTAATAAATCAAAAATTATTAATTAAATAGGCTAGCTAGGGTGGCGTGAACAGTATATAGGGGGCTGCACATTGCTCAAGACAGATCATGGAAATTGAAAAAAATATTTAGAATTAAATACCTTGAGCAAGGGGGTAAATTATAATTTAATGAAAAATGAAAAACTATAAATAGGGGATGCTATGAATGGCCAATGCACACCAAACCCAGCTTCCAAGCTTGATAAATTCAAGCATTCCCACCCCCAAACACGTTTTTGGTCTTAGAGAGAGAAGGAGAGAAGGAAAGAGAGAGAAAGGCCAAGTAGGAGGAGAGTTTTTCTACTTGAGGTAAGGGAATTCTTCCCAAATTTCTTTTGGGTATTAATTAGGGTAAAACCATGCTTAGATAATGCCTAAGAATGAGAAAATAAGTATAGTTATAATGCCCAAATGGAATTATGCCTAAACATCGAAAATTTGGAGCAAAGATAGAGCATTCGAGAAAATCATGTATTGAATGTGAAAATAATGCTCCAATATTGCTAAATGATGATAGGGGATGAATATTTATGATAGTTATGATGTTGGAATGATGATATATTAATTTCATGATTTTTGGATTTATGGATTATGCTCAAGTGAAATTATGATGATTTTTAGTATATGGAGAAAATGATTTATTTAGCCAAGTTAATGATAACGAATTCAAAATTCATGAATTTTTCCATGATATACTGACTAAGAGATATGTCATGGTATTTTTCATTTTTGGAAAAAATGTCAATTTTTGAAACCCAAGAACAGTAACCCACGTCGCTATGAACAATAACCTCGGGCGAACAGTAAATGTGAAACCCATGAACAGTAATCCATGAATAGTGATCATGAACAGTGATGATAAATGGTACCATGAACAGTAAAAAAGCGTAAATTGGGTAAAAAAATGAGATTAGCATTTATATCTTAAAAAATATATAGATGAAATTTTTAAAGGAATTTATGGATAAAAAATCCATATATGGAGGAATGACCAAGTATCTTTATAAGATTAACTTCTATAGGAATGAGGTAATAAATAATTATAAAGCATGCATGGGAAGCAATCTAAGACATGGAATGATATAGATAAAATATCATTTTTCCTTGTATAGGAAAAGAAAAGAAAAAGGTGGAGGACATGGACTGAGGAGGTAAGCAAGCAAACCCTTTTGAAAATATGTTTTACTCTCAAGTATTTATGAAATGTGTTTAAGGATGGTCATTCCTATAATGTTTTGAAATGATGAATGTTTATGAGTTTTTGTGAAAAGTCATGCCGGCTTATTGATATCATGTGATGTTCATGGATATGTGCACATATATGATGCATAATGAAGAGGCTTTAGTGGAGGTAGAAAGCGGATCAGAGGGTCTCCCTTCACTATTATCGAGTCGTATGGGCTGTGTGTCGGCGGCGTCCTCCTAAGAGGTAGAGGCAAAGGAATGTTATGTGTGAATGAATGCATTGCATTTTCATACATGGATTGAAAAGAAAAGCATGGATTTGAAAGGATGTTTTAAAGGGATGGTGCAAATAATTCTCTACATGAGAATGACAAGTCACCTGGTGTAAGAGGTATATAATACTGGGAGAATCAAAAGTCATGCATGTAGGAGACCAGGTAGGCTAATCAAGGTAAAGGACGCGAGGTCCCCTTGACGAGGATAAGTCTGAGAAGCCGGCGTAATGGACCATGCTATGTGAGATGTTTCCCAGGCTAGCGTACCCACACATGAAGGTTTATGTAAGGAATGGAAAGGAAGCATTTGCACATCCAATGTTTATGAAATGATTTTTATGAAAAGGTTTCTGTGCATTTGATAGTTGATCACTTGATAAGTGTCTTCTATCGAATGGAGAGGAATGCATTTAAACGAAAGAAACATGTTTTCTTATTGAGTTTCGACTCGTGTTTTGTTTTTCCAACCTCAGACAGGTGTAAGGAAAGCCAAGAGATGAAGGACATGTGTTGCTAAAGGAAAAGATGAATTTACAAAGATTAGTAGATATTTGTATGAATAGATGCCCTAATGTGATATGATGAGAAAGGACATAGGTTGTATGAAATTATGAAGTGATGAATAATATGAGAAGTTGATGATTTATAATGACATGGATAAGTCCATTATGAATAAGGATGATTATATGATTATATGATGAAAGAAAAAGAAAGAAAAAAAATTGGACGAGTTCCAATTAAGAACCTGCCGCGTGATCAGGGCAACAATCCTGAGTCACATTTACCAATCGACAAGATCTTGGAGTAAGGACTATGTGGACGCCTCGGTTCGGGGCGCCACAACATGCTTGTTAAGGTTGATAAATGCATATTTCCTGTTGATTTCATAGTTTTGGACTATGAGGAGGATTGAGGCGTGCCTATCATCTTGGGTAGGCCATTCCTAGCCACCTGTAAGTCAGTCATTGATGTACAGGCTGGGGAGCTTACTATATGAGTGTAGGATGAGCAAATTACATTTAGTGTGTTTAAAACGATGTAATATCCAGACGATCCAAATGAATGCTTTATGATTGATGCAGTAGATTTAGCTGTCCAAGCTGAATTTCGGTTCACTTTGCATCAAAATATCTTCGAAGTGTCACTAGTCGATGATATAGATGAAGCTAATGAGGAATCAGCTGAGATGATACGTTCTTTGCAGCAGTGTCCAACTCTTACACGCTACGCGTAGAAGTTTTATTCATTATAACTCAAATCAAAATCATTTCAACACTCAAAGTAATCAATTAAAGAGCCGCCAGTGCTAGAATTAAAGCCTCAGCCATCTCATCTCAGATATGTGTGTTTGGGTGAAGCTTCATATGGCACCCTAACCCGATACGTCACATCCTTACTCCAAGACCTTATTGATTGGTAAATGTGAATCAGGATTGTTGTCCTGATCACACGGCGGGTTCTTAGTTGGATCTCGTCCAAATTTTTTTCGTTTCGTTTCCTTTATCTATCATCATTCATTTCTTTGCATTCCACACCATTCATCTTACAAGCGACGATACACTTGTAATAAATTGCATATATCATTCATAACATCTCATCTTCTTTTTCTACATTAAAGGTCCTTTCGACCTGATCATGACGTTTTCTTTACATAAATGCATCCAACCCTTAATTCACATAGAACTTAGAACCTTATTAAGTTCACATACATCACCTTAAAACATTAAGGCGTATCATCTCATACATCCTGGCTAAATATTTTAGCCCACATTTGCATATCATCTCTTACCTTTCTTTAGATGTTCAGGTTCACAACCTCTTGAGCTTTCCTGTACCTGTCTAAGGTTTGGGAAAACAAATGTGAGTGATAACTCAGTAAACAAGCATTTTGGGGCAAGACTTCCCTATAAAATATTTCCATAAACATCTTGAACACCTTTATACATAAGGACATTTGTATGTCCTAAAATATTGTCATATAATCCATTGTTCATGAGGACAATTCTATGTTTTAGAATATTTTCATAAACATCCATTCTTAAAACCATTTATAAGCCACGTCTGCGCATGTTAAGGCAAAACACATGCGTTTTACCCTCTTTAATTAATTTTCTTTGGTCTTGTGTGAACATTTATAATATTCCAAGACATTTACATAAAACCTTCTTTTGCCAATGGACGTTTTTACGTCCAAAATATTTTTCTCATCATAAATTCCTTTAGCCGAGGGACAATTGAGTTCTCAAAACATCTTTGACATAAATTTTCTTCGGCAATGAACATTTATATGTCCTAAAATATTTTTCTTCAAAATTTTTTTTGGAAACAGACATTCATATATCCTAATATATTTTTCACATAAACTCTTTGGCAATGGACATCCTCATGTCCATAAACACTTTTCCACATAAACCTTGTCGGCAACGGACATTTATATGTCCTAAAACATTTATCGCATCAGCATATCGACAATGGACATTTGTATGTCCAAAAATATTTTTCACATCAACCCTTTGGCAAAGGACATTCTCATGTCCAATAACACTTTTCACATAAAACCTTTTTCATAATCCCCATCTTGGGGGTTGTTTATAGCAAATAAGACATAAAACTTATTTCGTGTTCCCCATTTTGGGGCTTGTTAAAGCAACAAGACACAAAGCATTTTTCATATAAACCATATTTCATAATCCCCGTCTTGGGGCTTGTTTATAACAAATAAGGCATAATACACATAATCCTTTTTCATGAAAGAATTTGCATAAAAACATTTTATCTCATCCTTGTTATTTACGCCTTTTTGTGTAAAACACCCTATTATGGCTCATAAAATCCCGTTTAGGATAACTTTTCGTATAAACGCTTTATGTTATCTTTGGGTTTTTCAAAAGCAAAAAATATGCAAATGCCTTTCTCTCCAGCTAGTAGTGACACTTAGCAAGTGATCATTCTATCTTTTTGGAAGAGAATCCATCATTAACAGCACACTAGCTAGCGGTCGTTTCTTCATCTTCTCCCATCTCAGGGAGGTTGCTGCTGGCCTTCTGCCATCCCTTAGCGACTTGGCCATATGTAGAGTGGACCCCGGTCCATCTCCGACCGTGCTCTAGAACCAATCTATTTCCTGTATTGGTTCACCATACATCATCATCATTAATATTCATATGCTAGCATGATCTCATAAAACATCACAAACCGCAGTTTGTGTGGTTTAAAGTATCACAATCCACAACCCGTGTCCTTTTAAACCATCTTGACAAACATCACAGATAGTAATTTATGTCTTTTTAAATAATTTTGATAAAAAAGAACATCACGGACCATAGTCCGTGCCAACTTGTAAAGCGAGCGCACCCACTTTAAATAAGTTATCATTTGAAATCTAGTTTTAGGATAACCTTCCTCAAATTCTTTGAGAAACATTTTGAGTAAAATATTTTGATAAGCATTTGAGATGTTTGAGAAAACAATAGATCTTAAAATTCTTATAATAAAGAAACTTCAAAACTTTTGGATTTTCAAGAATAAATCACATAATTCCTAACATTTTCTTGGTTTCCATTTCGGGACCTTTTGCTCACAAAGGTTATGCAATTGTACCATCCCCTTCTTAACCACCCTGAAAATCAAATTCTTGTCCACATATCTATCTTGCCATTTTTATATAAAGAGGGGCTTGCATAGGCTTTTGCATGCCATTCTAGCAACTCAAAATCAAACCATTATATGAAATCAGCTTATCAGGTTGGTCATCCTTAAATCCCTTTTTAACAACATCCATATAAACATTTTTCAAGACATTCTCAACATATTTCAAGACATTCTTAACATATTTCCTTATCTAAAGGAAATCAAAACATTTCGAATATCATTTCAAACATGTGGACTATGTCCAAATTATCATTTATATTTAAATGTCATGGCATAGAAATCAAATCCCTTTTGAAATCAACATCATAAAGAACTTACTTGCTTAAAATCTATTGGCATAAAATATGAAATTCTTAGGAAACAACGTCATGAAGAATTTGCCTACTTGTAAGCACATTCCTAAATCCATCAACATAAAGCATTCCCAATCTTTTGCAACACTTGTGATAAAATAATTATCTTAAAAAGTGTTGTTTGCTTCCCATGAAACAAACCTCGAGGCTTTCCATTAATGTCATCCTTTTCCAAAACTTGTGGCTTTTCATTAAAGTCATCATTTTCAAAACTTATGCTTGCCCATTTGTCAAAACATCATCATAACATTTTCAATCATGTCAACACATAGAAGAAAAATACTATTTTAGAAAGTTCGCTTGCTTACCTGAGATAGCCTTAACCTCGTTCTTCCATTCTTTTCCTTGTCTTTGTCTAGATAAATGAAAATGACATTTCATTTATATGCATCAAATTCAAATGCATCCTTTAGGGTTTTCAGCCCTACATGAATCCATATGGATTTACGTTAAACTAACTTAACCTACTTTTCTTTCAAGTTGGGTGTCCATTTTTCAATTCTCACATTGGTATAAGTTGTGCTTCCGTAGCACTCATTCATTTTAAAATTCAGTTCTAATAGGTTAAAATCTCATAATCACTTATGATACTTGTTTATATCCCATTGTAAGTTAAATTCCATCCAAAAATCTAGAACTTAATATTTATTTTAATTTATTCCTCAATCTGTCCATAATGCTGAAATCAGACACATTGATCTCTCTAATTTTTGAATCATAATCAAATCAAGTAATTTAAATCTAAACCTTCTGTCATACCTTAAGAACTGCATAAGCTAACCAAAATAAATATTTTCAGCACAATATATTTATATTTATATTTATTTTTGTATTTTTACTCTGCTGGACAGAAGCATTAATTTTCAGACAACTCTAATCACATTAATTATTAGGTATAGTTATACCTTTCCAAAATTAAGTTTTATTTTTGTATCATATAAAATTTTTAGCTCAAAATTCCTTATATAAAAATTATTAAAAATTATTTGGTGCAGTTGTTCCTGACACCCGTTCAACCTTGTTCAGGTTGATTTTCTCGAATTTTTATTTACAACCTGCTTATCCATTTAAGCTGAAAATTGGGTCGTTTCTTAATAACCCTATCATGAGTTCTTAAACAACTTTTTATGCTAAAAACCATTCATTTACTAGTTCTTTCATATTTTTCTTTCCTACTCCAGATTCAATACATATAAATATATCAATGTGATTCATTTCACCCTTTAAATATTAAAACATAATATATATGAGGGTTCGATTTTCTTAATCATTCAGCAAGAATTCAAGGATATATTTACCCATGAATTAAATATGTTTAACTGTAACGCCCCATTCATAGAAATACTCAATAATTAATCAATGGGGCTACAGATTCTAAGAAAAATTCGGCAGCATCTCCCCTTAATATACAAGGGTTAATATGGAAACATGACCTGATAATCATAAATATTTCAATTCTATATTTATATACTTGTATCTTCATATAATAAGAACATTCATATAGAAGGAAATCATTACAAATTTTCCTTACACAACAAACAGATATAATAGTCATGCATATATGCATCAACAAGGATTATAATCCAATCTGAAATACCAAATACATTATAGTTGTCAAAACGAATCCGCCTAAGTAATTGTCTACATATATGATTATCAAAAGAGCACAAGTCTAAAAGAACTGGAATCAACATATTGTACTAGGGTCTCTCATGTTTGATCTTCAACTTGTCCCATCCTTAAGTTCTCCTTCTGACCTGCGATCTAAAACCACAATAACAATGATATGAGTCTAAATAGACCCAGTAAGTAGATAGTGGTTAGCACAAAGTGCAAATAAGCATAATGATGGATACTCATACAGTGATGAAGCTAATACACATGGGTCCAATACCCACTCCCAAGATCGTATACATATAACCATACACACAAATTGACCAACACAACCAATCATCTACTCATGTCCATCAAGGGCCATGAACAACCCTCTCCTCATGCCAATCAGGGGTCATGAACAACCCTTACAACCAACTATTTGAGATAACGCATCATACATAACAGACAATGAAACACATCGCAAACCACGCATACAACATCAACACAATTCAGATACAACACATAGATCTGTCACACAAGCATTTTATCAAACACATGATAGGTGCGAAATGAAAGAACCCTCAATTCATACTCTCGATTGGGGCAAATCAATTCACGTCACATTTCAACAATATAACAACTGCTAAGAAGTCTTTTACATCATAGAAATCACGCATTCAAAGTAAATTCACCATGAACCCTAACTGTTACGAACTCTACGCCTAATATCATGGAGTCGTTAGAAGCTATACATTCCCTCTAGCCTCGTATCGCGTTTAACGTAAAATTTCATCACTAAAGCGAGAAGGGGTGACATCCACTTACCTCGATCGTGATTTTTCCCAAAACAGCGACCCTAGGCTTAGCTTGCAGAGATTTGGAGCTTCCTTGATTCAAATCGATCACCTTCGAGGCAGTCAGTAGGGTTTTCTCGAAGAGATCTACTGCTAGATCGTACTGAGTAGAAGAGAAAGAAGAGAAGACGCAGAGATCGGGAAGAGAAGAAGAAAAATAGTCGGGCGTGAGGTGAGAAAAATGGAGTCTAACGCACGGGCTTCGCTTCATATCGAACCCCCATCGGGTCGGGATCGGGTCCAGGACGGGTCGGAGCATGAGTCGGGTCTAATCGCATTTGGTAATTTACTCTTCCACTCCTACGACTTAAATAATTAAAATTTTCTTCAGGGGCGCTGCCCCCTGCACCCCCGCAAGGGGCGTCTCCCCCTTGACCCCCGCGACCTGACCGGGCAGGTCGAACCCCGTACCTACTCTGCGAAGGAAACAATAGTCGTAGTGCCCATCAATGGAACGCTAATCATACACCATCAATTTATACTCAACGTGCTAAGATCATAATACATGCACATATACACTATACATTCTCTAAATGTCATGCCCAAATATGTTATGTATCCATTAATATCGTAAAATTCTTATTAGCATATTCATAAGTTACCTCATAAATAGAGAAAAGTTGTAATAAAAATAAAATAAAATACCTGGTCCTCACAGACTACCCTCGTTAGAAAAGTTTCGTCCTCGAAACTTGCAATCATTCCCATAAATAAGGGTACTTCTCCCTCATTGTCTTCTCCAGCTCCCAAGTAGCCTCATCTTCTGTATGGTTACTCCACTGGATTTTGAGCAGCTTGATAGTCTTATTTCTCAATTGTTTCTCCTTACTATCTAAGACTCGAACTGGCCTCTCAACATATTGCAAATTCTTTTCTACTCTTATTTCCTCAGGCCTGAGCACATGTGACGGATCTGGTTCATATTTCCTTAATGATGAGACATGGAATACGTCATGCACCCCAACTAAGAAAGGCGGCAAAGCAATGCGATACGCTACCTTTCCAATTCGTTCCAAGATTTCATAAGGACCGATGTATCTTGGGCTTAACTTGCCTTTTGTACCAAACCGAACCACACCCTTCATTGGAGATACCTTTAAAAATACCTTATTTCCCACTTGGAACTCTAACTCTCGCCTTCTAATATCTGCATAACTCTTTTGACGAGATTGGGCAATTCGAATTTGTTCCCGAATTCGTGACACCTTCTCCACTGTGTCTGCTATCATCTGAGGGCCAACTATAGTACTCTCCCCCACTTCATCCCAACAAAGTGGCGATCTACATTTTCGTCCATACAATGCCTCAAAAGGAGCCATTTGAATGCTGGAATGATAAGTATTATTGTATGCAAATTCTGCCAAAGCCAGATGGTCACTCCAAGTGCTACCCCATTCCAAGACACAAGCTCTCAACATATCTTCTAACTGTTGGTTCACTCGTTCTGTTTGGCCATCAGACTGCGGATGGAAGGAAGTGCTAAAATCCAATTGAGTGCCCATTGCTCTATGTAAAGCCTTCCAGAACCTTGATGTGAACACTGATCCCCGATCTGAGATGATAGACATTGGCACCCCATGGAGTCTCACGATCTCCTTATGATATATCCATGCTAGCTTTTCAGCTGTAAAAGTGGTTTTAACAGCAATAAAATGTGCCACCTTAGTCAATCTATCCACAATAACCCAAATACTATCATATCCTGCCACTGTGCGTGGTAGTCCAACAATGAAGTCCATCGCTATACCTTCCCACTTCCACTTTGGAATTTCAATGGGTTGCAATGCTCCTCCAGGTCTCTGGTGTTCGGCCTTGACTTGCTGGCATGTAAAACACTTGGCCACATACTTAGCCACATCACCCTTCATTCCATCCCACCAATAGTGCATCTTTAAATCCTGATACATCTTTGTACTCCCAGGGTGAATCATGTAAGGTGAGTAATGTGCCTCTTCGAGTATCTTTTGTAAAATTTGAGCTCTCCTGGGAATGGCCATACGACCCCTGAATCTCATAATACCATCGGCCCCAATTATAAAATCTTGCAATTCTCCTTTCAATGCTCTCTCTCTCACCTTTTGAAAGGATTCATCTTGGCTTTCCTCTTGTGCTTGTCTAATTTCATCTCTAAGAGTAGGTTGAATCTTTAATTGGCTAATTTGTGCTGCTACCCCATCAACACACACATGCAAGTCCATTCTTCTTATTTCTTCAAATAATTTTTCTTGACCAGTAAGTAAACTAGCCATGCTACTCCCAGATTTCCTACTCAGTGCATCTGCAACAACATTTGCTTTACCTGGATGATAATGAATACTCAGGTCATAATCTTTTATTAACTCTAGCCACCTTCGTTGCCGCATATTTAACTCCTTTTGAGTAAAGATGTACTTCAAACTTTTGTGATCAGTATATACTTCACATCGTCCGCCATATAAGTAGTGCCTCCATATTTTCAGTGCAAAGATCACTGCAGCTAACTCCAAGTCATGAGTTGGATAATTCACCTCATGTGGTCTCAATTGTCTTGATGCATAGGCTATCACCCTACCATGTTGCATAAGGACACATCCCAATCCCTTCTTTGATGCATCACTATATATCACAAATCCACCATTTCCTGAAGGTACAGTTAACACAGGTGCTTCTACTAACCGTCTCTTCAACTCTTGAAATGCTTCTTCACACTTGTCTGTCCATTCGAACTTTACCCCTTTGTGTGTGAGCTTCGTCATCGGAGTGGCAATGGTAGAGAACCCTTCCACAAATCGCCTATAGTACCCTGCTAAACCCAAAAAGCTTCTCACCTCAGTAACACTGGATGGCCTAGGCCAGTTTACCACGGCCTCTATCTTATGCGGGTCCACAGATATTCCATCTTTAGAAACAACATGACCCAAAAAGCCCACACTGTTCATCCAAAAATCACACTTCTTAAGCTTTCCATAAAGCTTTTCTTCCCTTAGCCTTTGTAAAATCAATCTCAAGTGTCCTTCATGCTCTTCACTGCTCTTGGAATATACCAAAATGTCATCGATAAACACAACCACAATTTGATCCAAATATGGCCGAAATACCCTATTCATTAAGTCCATGAATGCTGCAGGGGCATTTGTTAAACCAAAAGGCATGACTAGGAACTCATAATGTCCATATCGAGTCCTAAATGCTGTTTTCTGTATATCTGACTCTTTAACTCTCATTTGATGATACCCAGATTGTAAGTCAATCTTTGAAAACTTACTTGCTCCTTGCAGCTGGTCTAACAAATCATCAATACGAGGCAATGGATACTTATTCTTAATAGTCACTTTATTGAGTTCGCGATAGTCAATGCATAACCTTAAACTCCCATCTTTCTTTTTCACAAACAAAACTGGGGCTCCCCATGGTGACACACTGGGCCGAATAAATCCTTTATCTAATAGATCCTGCAACTGAGTCTTCAATTCAGCCATCTCTACTGGTGCCATGCGATAAGGAGCTCTTGAAATTGGCTCCACTCCAGGCTGCAAATCTATTCCAAATTCCACTTCCCGTTCGGGTGGCAAACTAGGCAAATCTGCAGGAAACACATCAGGGAACTCACGTACCACAGGGATCTCATCCAACTGTTTGTCCACTAGGTTGATATCTACTACTGAGGCAAGATAAGCAAGACAACCTTTTCGAACCAAACTCATTGCTCCTAAGGCTGACACCAATTTGGGTAACCCACCTGTTGGTAATCCTCTGAATATGAATTCCATATCATTATGTAGCTTAAGGATAACTTGCTTTGATCAGCAACCTACATTAGCATCATACTTAGCTAACCAATCCATGCCCAAGATAATGTCTAATCCCTCCATCTCCAATACTATCAAATCCGCTAGGAACTGTCTACCCTCAATCATCACAGGAACACATCTACACATTTCAGTTGCTATACTAACTGCTCTCAAGGGGGTAGACACCCTCATTAGCTCATGCATGGGATGTTTAATCAACTTGGCTTTCTTCACAAAAGCTATTGACACAAACGATCGTGATGCACCAGGATCAAACAATACAAAGGCCATGCATCCACTAACAAGAAGGTTACCTGTAACCACATTCTCTGCGGATTGTGCCTCTTGTGCATTTGCAGCTTGAACCACTGCCATCACTTGTGGTCTTCTATCGACCTGAGGGCGAACCTGCTGAGGATAGGGTCCTCTCCCAACCTGCATCCCACCAGGAGGAATATTATGAACTGGTAATTGTTGTTGTATCCGAGCTGCCCCTACTGCTCCTCCACCTAAGAGTATAGGGCAATCCCTCCTAATGTGCCCTTGTTGACGACAGTAGAAGCAAACAATATGTCGTCCTGTCCTTTGTCTTTGAACCTGTGGCTGTTGTGGTTGTTGCTCCCTAACATGGGCTTGTGCTTGTCCCCTGGTTTGCTCTTCCCCTTGACCTACCAATTGCGGGCATGATGTTTTTTTATGACCCAATTGACCACATTGGAAACAGGCTGACTTAAATGTAAAAGTTTCACCCTCAATAGTCCTCTGCTTCTTGTGTCCTTGTACTTCTCCTCTTGGCCCTTTTCTCTTTTCCTTAATCCTCTCTTGCTCTTCTTCTTCCCGTTCTATCATGCGGGCTCGATCAAGCATTTCTCCATAATCACGTAACATGAAGGGTGCTAAGCCCCTTCGAATAGAGAATTTCAGTCCCTCTTGAAATTTACGTGCCCTTTCTTGTGGATTAGTTCTTATCCATGGAACAAATCTAGAAAGGGACCGAAATTTAGCATCATACTCTTCCACGGTCATTTTTCCTTGTACTAAGTGCATGAATTCTGATGCTCGACGTGTTTTCTCACTATCAGGCACATAGTGGGCAAGAAATCTTTCCAGGAATTCGGGCCATCGTAGTCTTCCACCTTCATCTGGTAACACAGCCTTCTCAGCATCCCACCACTGTTCTGCATCCCCCTCCATCACATAAACAGCATACTTGACCTTTTGTTCTTCAGTGCATTCCATATAGCTGAAAATCTTTTCCATCTTCGCTACCCATCGATCCACAACTAAATAATCTCTTTCTCCTTGAAATATAGGAGGCTTCATCTCCTGGAATGCTTTGATGTCTAACTTCTCCTCTCGAGGCCTTCTCCCTTCTTGCTCTTGTCTTCTTACTCTCATCCTTGGACCCGCACGATTCGTGTCACCTGAAGTCCTTTGTTGTCCTCTTTGAGTGTCCAAGCTTGCTGTCATTCTCTCCATCTGAGTTTGCATAAAATCTTGAAAATTCTGCATCATACCTCTCATCATTCCCATCATAGTCTCCATACCTGCTTGTGCCCCAATATTCACCTCTGGTCCTATAGGAATCTCACCACTACTGGTTCCTACTCCTCCTTGACTGTGTATCCCATGATAACCCCCGCTAGGATTCTCCCAGTATGCATCATCATCTGCGTTCTCCTCGTCTTCTTGAAGTGGGGACCTCTCCTGTGCAACTTGCTCCTGTTGTTGGCCTTCAATAGCAAGTGGCATTTCATGAGGTGGGACTATCGTTTCACTTGGTCCACCCTCTTCCATAATGCCCTTTCCCTTGTTAAGTCTTGTCTTTGGTGCCATCTTCTGTACAACATCCATAAATAATAAAGATTAAGCAACATAAGCTTGACCAATGTACACAGACTAATTTAACATAGAGATATTCCAAGTCCCATATCAAGAACCTAGACTGCATCCCTGATAATATACTATGTACTTAACATGTATTCTCACCACTCACCTAATCGGTCTCTTTCACTAACTTAATAATTTGAAACATTCTTATGCTCTGATACCACTTTCTGTAACGCCCCATTCATAGAAATACTCAATAATTAATCAATGGGGCTACAGATTCTAAGAAAAATTCGGCAGCATCTCCCCTTAATATACAAGGGTTAATATGGAAACATGACCTGATAATCATAAATATTTCAATTCTATATTTATATACTTGTATCTTCATATAATAAGAACATTCATATAGAAGGAAATCATTACAAATTTTCCTTACACAACAAACAGATATAATAGTCATGCATATATGCATCAACAAGGATTATAATCCAATCTGAAATACCAAATACATTATAGTTGTCAAAACGAATCCGCCTAAGTAATTGTCTACATATATGATTATCAAAAGAGCACAAGTCTAAAAGAACTGGAATCAACATATTGTACTAGGGTCTCTCATGTTTGATCTTCAACTTGTCCCATCCTTAAGTTCTCCTTCTGACCTGCGATCTAAAACCACAATAACAATGATATGAGTCTAAATAGACCCAGTAAGTAGATAGTGGTTAGCACAAAGTGCAAATAAGCATAATGATGGATACTCATACAGTGATGAAGCTAATACACATGGGTCCAATACCCACTCCCAAGATCGTATACATATAACCATACACACAAATTGACCAACACAACCAATCATCTACTCATGTCCATCAAGGGCCATGAACAACCCTCTCCTCATGCCAATCAGGGGTCATGAACAACCCTTACAACCAACTATTTGAGATAACGCATCATACATAACAGACAATGAAACACATCGCAAACCACGCATACAACATCAACACAATTCAGATACAACACATAGATCTGTCACACAAGCATTTTATCAAACACATGATAGGTGCGAAATGAAAGAACCCTCAATTCATACTCTCGATTGGGGCAAATCAATTCACGTCACATTTCAACAATATAACAACTGCTAAGAAGTCTTTTACATCATAGAAATCACGCATTCAAAGTAAATTCACCATGAACCCTAACTGTTACGAACTCTACGCCTAATATCATGGAGTCGTTAGAAGCTATACATTCCCTCTAGCCTCGTATCGCGTTTAACGTAAAATTTCATCACTAAAGCGAGAAGGGGTGACATCCACTTACCTCGATCGTGATTTTTCCCAAAACAGCGACCCTAGGCTTAGCTTGCAGAGATTTGGAGCTTCCTTGATTCAAATCGATCACCTTCGAGGCAGTCAGTAGGGTTTTCTCGAAGAGATCTACTGCTAGATCGTACTGAGTAGAAGAGAAAGAAGAGAAGACGCAGAGATCGGGAAGAGAAGAAGAAAAATAGTCGGGCGTGAGGTGAGAAAAATGGAGTCTAACGCACGGGCTTCGCTTCATATCGAACCCCCATCGGGTCGGGATCGGGTCCAGGACGGGTCGGAGCATGAGTCGGGTCTAATCGCATTTGGTAATTTACTCTTCCACTCCTACGACTTAAATAATTAAAATTTTCTTCAGGGGCGCTGCCCCCTGCACCCCCGCAAGGGGCGTCTCCCCCTTGACCCCCGCGACCTGACCGGGCAGGTCGAACCCCGTACCTACTCTGCGAAGGAAACAATAGTCGTAGTGCCCATCAATGGAACGCTAATCATACACCATCAATTTATACTCAACGTGCTAAGATCATAATACATGCACATATACACTATACATTCTCTAAATGTCATGCCCAAATATGTTATGTATCCATTAATATCGTAAAATTCTTATTAGCATATTCATAAGTTACCTCATAAATAGAGAAAAGTTGTAATAAAAATAAAATAAAATACCTGGTCCTCACATTAACCATCTTTACCTTAATCATCAACCAAACATGATTTAGGTTAACGTATATGAATCAAAAATGCATAATACTCACCCAAATTAAACATGATCATGGGTAAACCTTATTGAATCATTTTTTCCTTCCTTTCTTCTTCCTTTTTCCTCTTTGCTTGGCCTGCTTGGGATGACCCTAGCTGCTGCCCCTTTGTGGAGAAAATTTTCTCCCCCTTTCTCTCTCTCTTTCTCTCTCTCTTTCTCTCTCTCTTTCTCTCTCTTTCTCTCCTTGCTGGCTTGAACGACCCCTTGCTACCACTTTCCTCCTTATTTTCTCCTTTCTTGCTGCCCAAGTAATCCCTTTTTATTATTTATTATTTTATAATTTTTTTAAATGCCAAATATATCCCCATATGGACGTCACATGTGCTCCCCATCATATACATCATTTTTGATTTTTGGGGCCCATGTTTGCCACATCGTTTGAGGGTAATTTAATGCCCTCTTATCCCTTAATACGTTGGCCAATTATCACCCAAGTAAAATACATAATTATCATATAAGAAAAATCATTAAATTTAAGCTAAATCTAGCCCATATAGCTGTCCCCTTGCAGACGTCCACATGTCATTGGTCTTATGGCAATTTTTTGCCTCCAAATTCAATCCAATTTAATGTCCATTACTCACCCTAACTTCCTAGGTCATTTAAATGCAGATTTTGCATTTTTAAAAATCATAAAATCAAGCCAAATCAAGCTTTGGCAACACCACCATGTGCCACCTTATCTAAGCCTCCTTTAGTTATACCATAGGCATTTAAATACAAGCATTTAAGCCCTGTATTTTCCATGGATTTTAGCATTACATAAATCCAAAAAATCAAGCTCAAATTACCTCCATTTGACACCTCTCATGGGCATTAAATAATGCATTTAATCCACTTGCTTTCACATAAATGCTATGGTACTTTGGGTGCACAAAGTCAAAGCCACTCACCTTTTTCTGATTAAGAATATTCCCATGGTAATTAGCTTAATCTAATCCTTTCATAATATAGATTTTATAATTTTATTCAATCGTTTCAAGTTTCGTCTCAAATCGACTTTTCTACGGCAAGTTATGATCCTTTTGAAAATAACCTTAGAGTGTAAGATTGAAAATAAATAATTATCATCTTAATCCCATCACATTTTTCTTAATCCAATCCACACATAAGGTTGATCCCAAAGTCATGAGCTTATCTTTCCATTTTCATCTCAATTTGCCTTATAGGCGTCAAGTTATGAATTTTCTGCATTTTCCAACATAATTTCATAATTATCATTGTAATTTTCATAAATTAAATCATAAAAATTAAATAATTATTCATGTCACATTAGCATCTTCTAATCCTCATTAAGCTCCTTTGGTCATATTGACTCATATTGGGCTATGGCGATTAATCTTAACCACCATTCTTAATTACAACCCTAATTGCAAAATATCATTAAATCATAAAAATTATCCAAATCATACATAATTCTTATTTACATGTCAAATGAACATACATGAGCCCTACTTGGGTTTGTGTATTACAATCCTCCCCCCTTATAATAGGTTTCGTCCCGAAACCTGTTACATTTCAAATATCAGGGTAAGACTCATATAAATTAGCCAACTTATCATTTTTCTTCCAATACTTTCAATAGTTTATCATGCTTCCACTGTGCTACTTTGTCTTGGTGGAGTTTTTAGCCTTGGACTTATTACTCATCTTTTATCCTTATGATAGGCATACTATCTTTCTTATACATAGAGAAATTATATTTGTATAATCCCTCATCTTATCGTAGGGTAAGATTTAAGCTACCCGTCCAATCATATCAAGTAGAGATTAATAGCAATCATCTTCACATAATATCCATATAACATAAATACCTTCATTCTATAGCATAGAGCAAAAGATGCTCTCACATAAAATTTCATACATATTTCATTAAAAGCAAAAGATACTTTTGCTAATTCATATATTCATTTTCGCTTCATAATGCCTACAACTAGATTATACCAGTGTAGACTACTTAATAGGAGTACTGGTATTAAACCAGTTTAAAACTTTTTCTTTCTTATCTCCCTTTCCGGTTTTCAGAAACCAGTAAGGGTCCTTATTATTTTTTCTAGTCTCATTTCTTATAAACATCACAGAGAGATAATTTCTCTCATACCTATCTTCCAACCACATCGGAATTGAAGAGAATTCCGACAATCATTCTTTTCTTCATTTTTCTTTAGCTATTTACCATCTCTTGCTATGATACGTGACACCAAGCTCTATGGTATCATATATATAACCTTCTTTTCCTTCCATCCATGCTAACTAGACATGGTTTGCTGCACCTTTTTGCAATAATTTTGCAGAGGCTTTCTATCAACCGATAGTTGCAATTAGCTTTGGTTGATCTAGACTTTCCTTATCTTGTTGCCCCTTATGTCCTCGTTGGGTAGTTTGAGGCAACATGACCCCATTGGTCATAGTTAAAACACTTTTTCTCTCATGCCTTAATAACTTGACAAGTTCTTGCCACATGACCAGCTTGTCCACATTTATAACTTTGGTTTAAACCTTTTAACCTTCTCCAAAGTGTTATTTATCAAAAATACCAAAAATTGGAGGACCTATTATGGTATAGCTTTTTTTCTTTTTCTTATCACCGCTTTCTTACTCCTTTCTTATCCTACACCAGGTTCCTTAGTTTTAGTGGCAAGTTGTCTTTGCCCTAATTGTACATGTTTACTTTCAACATGTGTTATATCCTGGTGTCCTACTGGAAGATCTTTCTTATTAAATTCTTCCATAAGTGTTTGTAACGTTACTTTCCTTGGTTATGACATAGTAGTCATTAGGGTTTCCTACCACTCATAAGCATTGACAATCAATGCTTGGGTAACACATAAAACTATATGGACAAACTTTAAACAAGTTCTTGATTTCAGTCATTCACTGCTCAGCTTAAATAGGATTTGATTCAGAGCTAGAAAGACATTGATATCCTTCCCATTCGTTTCTATCATATCATTATTAATCTTTAAAGGTTTGGGTACTAGGTTAAGAATTATTACCTGTACCGGTCCGTCCTTTCTACCTTCTTCTAATTGGTCGCGTTGGGTATTTTCCCAAAGGCCTTGTATTACTTCTGCTGCTTGGGTCGCCCAATCTCAAGTGGCCTGCTACACAGCTTCTTTTACACTCGCAGTTATCTTTCCTCCATTCTTTCTACCCGTGAGATGTTACTTGTAGCGATAGCACCTTCAACCTTTGACTCAGGATTTATAGTGGCCCGTCGTTGACGACTTCTTGGACTCACTTGTCCTCACTGCCCAGGTTGCTTAGATTTGCTTCTAGCTTCTCTTATTCCCTTTTGACTCATAGATTCATCATTTGCAACTTCCTTTCCCTTGTTGATAGGCATGCTGTAAAAAGCAACATGTAAAATCATATTTATATAATCATCTCTTATCATAAAACAATTCATATCATACATAATCAATTATATTAACTAGAAAGATCAATGACCTTTCCTTTTTCATATACACTTAGCATATGAATAAAATTAAATGCACTTACATTTTCATAACATCAAACATCATACATTCATTTAGGAATTAAAAGGATTAAAAGAAAACTCTTTTTTTTTCCTGCATTTCTCATTTCTATCTTGGCTTTTCATGGTGTAAAGTTCCTTTTCTTTACAAATACAGATTATATTCATATAACTTGTCATTTTGTTATAAACTTAAACTCTAAACCAATAATCATTAGAGAGTCGGTACCTCGGTGCCACCCATATGGCCTCATAGCAATGCACCTTAAACATAGGTAAAGTCTAACACAATTTTGTGCTATATTAAGTGAGGTGTGATGAATCTCAAGTATGGGGGGTATAGATGTAAGGTTTCCTTATTCAACCCATCATCTATTCATATTCCCTTCTATCCTTTGTCTTTTCTTAGCTTCTCCTTACCACCTTTTTCATCTTATTTGATACCTTTGTCATTCTTCCTTCATACATCATCTACATTGTGAAACATAGCAAACCAGCTACATTTCCTTAAATAATTATATTATTGCATCATAGTTAGACACAATAAAATACAATACACATTTTATATGTCATATAATTCCAATTTATCTTTTTCATTATTTTCCATTCTTTCCTCTACGTCTATCTACCAATCCTTGTTAAGATATCATCACTGTGATATCAAGTCTTTTCTTCCCACGCCTATTTACCAATCCATGCTCTGGTACCAACTTCTATGATGCCTCAACTCGAGACGTCACATCCTTACTCCAAGACCTTATCGATTGGTAAATGTGAATTAGGATTGTTGCCCTAATCACACGGCAGGTTCTTAAATGGATCTCGTCCAAATTTTTTTTGTTTCGTTTCTTTTATCTATCATCATTCATTTCTTTGCATTCCACACCATTCATCTTACAAGCAACGATACACTTATAATAAATTTCATGTATCATTCATAACATCTAATCTTATTTTTCTACAATAAAGGTCCTTTCGACCTGATCATGACATTTTCTTTACATACATGCATCAAACCCTTAGTTCACATAGAACTTAGAACCTAATTAAGTTCACATACATTAGCTTAAAACATTAAGGCGTATCATCTTATACATTCTAGCTAAATATTTTAGCCCACATTTGCATATCATCTCTTACCTTTCCTTAGATGTTCAAGTCCATAACCTCTTGAGTTTCCCTGTACCTGTCTAAGGTTTGGGAAAACAAATGTAGTGATAACTCAGTAAGCAAGCATTTTGGGGTAAAACTTTCCTTTAAAATATTTCCATAAACATCTTGAACACCTTTATACATAAGGACATTTGTATGTCCTAAAACATTGTCATATAATCCTTTGTTCATGAGGACAATTCTATGTCCTAGAACATTTTCATAAACATCTATTCTTAAAACCATTTACAAGCCACGTCTGCGCTTGTTAAGGCAAAACATATTCGTTTTACCCTCTTTAATTAATTTTCTTTGGTCTTGTGTGAACATTTATAATGTTCTAAGAAATTTATATAAAACCTTTTTTTGCCAATAGATGTTTTTACGTCCAAAACATTTTTCTCATCATAAATTTCTTTAGCCAAGGAACAATTCAGGTCCCTAAACATCTTTGACATAAACTTTCTTCGGCAATGGACATTTATATGTCCTAAAATATTTTTCTTCATAAATCCTTTTGGAAACGGACATTCATATGTCCTAAAATATTTTTCACATAAACTCTTTGGCAATGGACATTCTCATGTCCAAAAACACTTTTCTACATAAACCTTGTCGGCAACGGACATTTATATGTCCCAAAATATTTATCGCATAAGCATATCGACAATGGACAATTGTATGTCCAAAAATATTTTTCACATCAACCCTTTGACAAAGGACATTCTCATGTCCAATAACAGTTTTCACATAAATCTTTTTCATAATCCCCGTCTTGGGGGTTGTTTATAGCAAACAAGACATAAAACTTATTTCGTATTCCCCATTTTAGGTCTTGTTAAAGCAACAAGACACATAAAGCATTTTTCATATAAACCATATTTCATAATCCCCGTCTTGGGGCTTATTTATAACAAACAAGGCATAATACACATAATCCATTTTCATGAAAGCATTTGCATAAAAATATTTTAACTCATCCTTGTTATTTACACCATTTTGTGTAAAACACACTATTAGGCTCATAAAATCTCATTTAGGATAACTTTTCATATAAACGCTTTATGTCCCAATCTTTGGGTTTTTTATAAGCAAAACATATGTCAATGCATTTCTCTCCATCCAGAAGTGACACTTAGCAAGTGATCATTCTACCTTTTGGTAGAGAATCCATCATTAACAGCACGCTAGCCAGGCGCTCGTTCCTTCATCTTCTCCCATCTCAAGAAGGGCGCCGCTGACCTCCTACCATCCCTTAGCGACTTGGCCATATGTAGAGTGGGCCCCGGTCCATCTCTGATCGTGCTCTAGAACTGACCTATTCCTTGTATTGGTGGATAATACATCATCATCATTAATGTTCATATGCTAGCATGATCTCATAAAACATCATAGACCGCAGTCTATGTGGTTTAAAGCATCACAGACCGTAACTCGTGTCCTTTTAAACCATCTTGAAAAACATCACAGACCGTAATCTGTCTTTTTAAATCATTTTAAAAAAAAGAACGTCACGGACCAGAGTTTGTGTCAACTTGTAAAGCGAGCGCACCCACTTTAAACAAGTTATCATTTGAAATCTAGTTTTAGGATGACCTTCCTTAAATTCTTTAATAAACATTTTAAGTAAAATATTTTGATAAGCATTTGAGATATTTGAGAAAACAATAGATCTTAAAACCTTATAATAAAGAAACTTCAAAACCTTTTGATTTTCAAGAATAAACCGCATATTTTCCTAACATTTTCTTAGTTTCCATTTCGGGGACTTTTGCTCACAAAGGTTATGCAATTGTACCATCCCTTTCTCAACTATCCTAAAAATCAAATTCTTGTCCACATATCTATTTTTCCATTTTTACATAAAGAGGGGCTTGCATAGCCTTTTGCATGTCATTATAGCTGTTGGAAACAATGCTTCAAAACAAAATAAAATTGACCAAAGATTGAGTTTTGATGATTAACAATAACTAACTTGAGTGTATTTAAAGGACTAATGAGTTTGCCATTTGTTATAAGGAACTTAAGTAGCCAAGTCGATCCCCAAGTCGACTTGGACTTCAACTTAGGGTGAAGTCGATCCCAAAGTCGACTCAACTATCGACTTGAGAAAGAACCTCAAAGGCAAAATCAACTTGCTGGTGAAGTCGCATCCCAAGTCGACTGCACATGCGACTTGGGAAGCCAAGTCGCAAACGAAGTCGACCTCGCTATCGACTTCAATCGTGAAAAAATGTCCAGAGCTGAATTTTGGGGCACGAAGCTGCCCAAGTCGCAGGCCAAGTCGACTCCAGGTGCGACTTGGGTGAAGTCGCAGACAAAGTCGACTTCATCCGCGACTTGAGAATTTCAGACTTCAAAGATGCAGTTTCAAAGCCTATTCAAAGAATCTCTCACTCAAGTTCAAAGAAAAGATTCATGTTCAACTTCAAATCAAGTCTATCAAGTCTTAAAGACCAACTGAGTCAAATGCAACGCAAGACGCATGATTCAACCAAGCAAGACTCAAGCTCTCCTAAGAATCACAAGATTCAAGACAATCCAAGATAAACCAAAGGCAAAGACTTTAGGAAGAAAGCCAAGCAAGCTAGAAGCAAAATCAAATGAGGATCAAGGCATTATTGGCGAAGACCAAGTCAAGTCGCAACCCAAGTCGATTCCATGATCGACTTGAGTTGAAGTCGGAAGCCAAAGTCGACTCAAGACTCAGACTTGGAAACTGACAAGGTGAAGTCGCACCCGAAGTCGACTTCACCTGCGACTTGGGTCAAGTCGATGCCCAAGTCCACCCTGACTGAAACTAGAAGTTGCGACGGAGAAGCGAAGTCGCACCCGAAGTCGACTCCATCTGCGACTTGGACGAAGTCGCATCTGAAGTCGACTCCACATGCGACTTGGGTCGCAACGGTCGGATTTTATTCGAACGTTGGCGCATTAAATGCGCGCCACCTACCCTCTAACGTTCGGATTCCCTCCAAAATTATAAAAGGCATTCATGGTGGACGAGAGAAGTAGCTGAGAATTATTAAGTGTGCATAACTACCATCTACAAGAGCTTTAAAGAGATCAAGCCAATTAAAGAGGAAGAACTTTGCTTCAAACTGCAAGAGCTCAACTACTGATCATTCAAAGCCAATTCAACAAGTTCTTCTCTGCGCCAAACTGTTTCTACACACCTGTAAAGTGTAGTTTTCTTATTGTTTCTTTCGTATGTGTTGAACTTGATTTAGTTTGAGGAACTAAGATCAAGTGTAAGCAAAGTAGTGTGTGATTGGAGTGTAACTCATCACCTACTTGTGCTGTGATTTGTTGATGCCTCCTAGAGCTGGAATCTAGAAGAGAGCAGTGGCTCTAATTGTATTGAGAGAATACAATAGTGGAACCCAAGTCACAAGGAGTGTGAGATTGGAAGAGTGGAGTAGGGAGGTTGCCCGAACCACTATAAAAATCCCGTGTGCTTGATTTATATTCCTGCTCTCTACATTATATTATTTTTCATTTCATTTCTTCATTAAGGGGACTAGATTAATCCGGGGTTCAGTTTCTGTTATAAATTTTAAATACCCAATTCATCCCTCCCCTCTTGGGTTTGGCCATCAACTCGGGACCAACAAGTGGTATCAGAGCAGGTCTTTGAGTTTACCAAAGAGATCTTATTAATATGGCATCCCAATCTACTTCCGTTCCCGCATTTGCTGAAGGACAATCCTTTACAAGGCCACCGTTGTTTGATGGGAACAATTTTGGATATTGGAAGCTTCATATGAAGCAACTCATCATGGCTACCGACATGGATTCTTGGATTGCTATCCAAGATGGAGTAATCTTGCCTACCGATGAAAGAGCTTCCAAATGGACCGATGAGGAAGTAAGAATTGTTAAGAGCAACGCCAAAGCTATGAACTCTTTATTTTGTGCTCTTAGTGCTTCTGAATATGATAGAGTATCCTCTTGCTTAACCGCCAAAGAGATATGGGATACGCTAACCTCTATCTATGAAGGAACTTCTCAAGTCCAAGGGACGAGAAGAAATATTTTGATTGGAGAACTGGAAAACTTTAGAATGTTAGAAAGAGAAAATATTTCTGAAATGTTTGTTAGATTCTCGAAAATTACTAATGCTCTAAAAGGTCTTAGAAAGGCTATATCTGAATCTGAGCAGGTCATGAAGATTTTAAGAGCTCTACCCGAATTATGGACTCCAAAGATCACTGCAATAGAAGAAGCCAAGGACCTTAACACGCTAAAACTTGAAGACTTAATTAGCTCACTCATGTCACATGAGCTAATTAAGAAAAGAAATGAGGATTAACACAGAGGCAAAAGAGCAATTGCTTTGAAAGCCGCACAAGACACAGATGACTCCTCTTCTTCTCAAAACGACGACGAAATCGCCCTACTCACAAAACGTTTCAAAAAATTTGTGAGGAAAGGCAAAAATTTCAGAAGCTTCAAGGAAAGAACTCCCAGAGAGAAGAAGAAAGAATCAACCAAATGCTACCGATGCGGTGGTTCGGGACATATGCAAGCTCAATGTCCAACTCCCGAAGAAAGCAAGGTAAAAGAACAAAGAAAGGATCGAGGGGACAATAAAAGATTCCAAAGATACAAAGGAAGAGGCATGTACGTGAATGACGAGGAATCTACAATGAGTAACTCCTCAACCGACGAAATCGAAGTGGAAGAATGTGCAAGAATTTGCTGCATGGCACAAATTAAGCAAGAAGAACAAACTACCTCAACAAAATGCACAAGTAATGAAGAGGTAAGTTCCAAACTCTCCCATTCTAAATCAAGTTATTCTTCTTTTCAAGAATGCCTCAAATGTACTGAATTAGAAGAACTACAAACTGCATATGATTCATTATATGAAGAAATGAAGAAATTAAGAAGCAAGTTTACAATTAAGAAGAAACAATGTGATGCAGTAATAATTGTAAATGGTAAACTTGCAGAGAAATTAGACAAACTGAAAGAAGAAAATGATAGGCTGAAAAAGGAGAACGAATCATTAAATGAATCATTAGTTAAGTTCTCTAATCCAGGAGAAAGTGTTAAAATGTTTCTGAATATGACCTCCCAAACACATAAAAGAGGTCTTGGATATCATACATTTGAGCAAGGAGAAAGTAGCAAATCAAATGTGCAAATACTTGAGAAATATCAAACTAAAACTGCATCTATATACAAGCCACAAAAGAAAAATTTTAAGTGGATTAGAAGACCAACGATTGAACCATTGCATACTTGGAGGCCTACTCCAAGATTACCTATGGCTTGTAATTTCTGCAATAAATTGGGTCATAAAACTTACAAATGTAATTTTAAGAAATTATATGACCATGGTGCAAAATTAGTTTGGGTTCCAAGGAACACAAGATTTGGGCTTTCCAAGTTAGAACAACGAAGATTGATTTATATTACTAACCCAAATGGACCCATAAAATGGGTACCAAGGAGATAAGATTTACTTGCTTATTTTTTCAGACATGTTTTAAGGCAAAGGCAAATAATGAATGGTTCATGGATAGCGGTTGTTCAAGGCATATGACCGGTGAAAGAAGCTTATTTCATAAACTTAAGCCTTGCAACGATGGAATGGTTGCCTTTGGCAATAATGAAAAAGATAAAATTAAAGGTAAAGGAAATATACATAGTATTTCAAATGCATGCATGGAAGATGTTTTGTTTGTTGAAGGACTCAAACACAACTTAATGAGCATTAGCCAATTATGTGATAAAGGATACAAAGTTGTGTTTGAATCATCTATATGTAATGTATTTGATGGAGAACATATCATGTTTAGTGGTAAAAGATATGGAAATGTATATTTGGTTTCACTTGATGAATTAAATGGTCAATGTCTAATGGCCATTGATAATGATCCATGGGTTTGGCATAAAAGGCTTGGACATATAAACATGGGAAATATAAAGACCCTATGGAAAAAGAGTTTGGTAGAAGGATTACCAAGATTGAAATATGACAAGGACAAGATTTGTAAGGCATGTCAATTATCAAAACAACCCAAGATGCCTTTCTCTACCAAAAAGGAAATTTCCACCACTAAGCCACTTGAATTGCTACACATGGATCTATACGGGTCATCCGACATTCTAACCATTGGTGGAAAGAAATATGTATTTGTGATTGTTGATGATTTTTCAAGATTCACATGGATAATTCTTTTAGCTAGCAAAGATGAAGCTTTCTCTATGTTTTCAACTTTTGTAAATTTGGTGCAAAATGAAAAACAAAGTACTATTATGACTATAAGAAGTGATCATGGTGGTGAATTTGAAAACAAACAATTCATAGAGTTATGTAATGAAAAAGGAATTCATCACACATTTTCTGCACCAAGAACTCCACAACAAAATGGAGTAGTTGAAAGGAAAAATAGAACTATACAAGAGATGGCTAGAACAATGCTAAATGAGAGCAAATTATCCAAGAAATTTTGGGGTGAAGCTGTAAGTACAGCTTGTCATGTTTTGAATCGAGTCACCATTAGAGCAATCTTGAAAAAGACCCCATATGAGCTATGGAAAGGAAGAAAACCAAATATCTCTTATTTTCATGCTTTTGGATGCACATGCTATGTTTTGAACAATGGAAAAACCAACTTGGGAAAACTGGATGCTAAAAGTGATGAGGCAATATTCCTTGGTTACTCATCAAATAGCAAAGCATATAGAGTATTCAATAAACGAAACCAAGTTGTAGAAGAATCCATACATGTTGTATTTGATGAATTTAACCAAACTCCGAGAAAGGAGGATGAATTAAGTGATGCAGATGAGACAAAAAGAAAAGAACAACCAAAGGAACTCGAGCTCAAGCCAGAAAATCTCATGGAGGAAGAGGTAAGTGAAGGTAATGATTCTTACAAACCTCCAACTGATTTAAAGTTCAAAAATGCCCATCCAATTGAACAAGTCATTGGTAATGTATATGAAGGAGTGAAAACTAGAAGATCAAAACAAAACATTTGTGGTCAATATGCTTTTGTATCAAAAATTGAACCAAATACCATTGAACAAGCTCTCAATGATGAAAATTGGGTCATTACAATGCAAGAAGAGCTAAACCAATTTGAAAGGAACAATGTATGGCACTTAGTTCCTAGACCAAATAATCATACAATCATTGGTACCAAATGGGTATTTAGGAACAAATTAGACGAAAGCGGTCTTGTAATAAGAAACAAGGCCAGATTAGTAGCCAAAGGGTATTCCCAAGAAGAAGGAATTGATTTTGAAGAATCATATGCACCCGTGGCTAGATTAGAAGTCATACGTATTTTACTAGCATTTGCTTCTCATATGAATTTCAAATTGTTCCAAATGGATGTAAAAAGTGCATTTTTGAATGGCTATTTGAATGAAGAAGTATATGTTGAACAACCCCCTGGTTTTGAAGAAAAGAATCAATCAAAGTATGTTTATAAATTGACCAAAGCATTATATGGACTAAAACAAGCTCCAAGAGCTTGGTATGAAAGGTTGAATAGATTTTTGATTGACCATGAGTTTCAAAGAGGAAAGGTAGACACTACTTTGTTCATTAAGTACAAAAATAAAAATATTCTAATTGTACAAATTTATGTAGATGATATAATATTTGGTGCTACTGACGAAAATCTATGCCAAGAATTCTCTAAGATTATGCAGAGCGAATTCGAAATGAGCATGATGGGAGAATTAAATTTCTTCCTTGGACTGCAAATTAAACAACAAAATGAAGGGATATTTCTAAACCAGTCCAAGTATGTCAAAGAGATGCTCAAGAAATTTGGAATGCAAAATAGCAAAGGGGCAAATACTCCAATGAGCTCTACAATCAAGATCGACATAGATGAAAACGGTAAATGTATCGATCAAAAGCTTTATAGAAGCATGATAGGATCTTTGTTATATTTAACTGCTTCTAGACCCGATATTCTCTTCAGTGTTTGTATGTGCTCTAGATTTCAAGTATGTCCTAAAGAATCACATCTACTTGCTGTAAAAAGGATTTTTAAATATTTGATAAAAACTACCAATCTTGGACTATGGTATCCAAAGGGGTCAACCTTTGATTTAATCGGCTATTCGGATGCAGATTTTGCCGGCTATAAAGTAGATAGAAAGAGTACTAGTGGAACTTGTCAGTTTCTTGGACATATGTTGGTTTCATGGTACTCAAGAAAACAAACAAGTGTTGCTCTATCTACTGCGGAAGCCGAATACATAGCCACCGGTAGTTGTTGTGCCCAATTACTTTGGATGAAACAACAATTGAAAGATTATGGTGTTGATTATTTTGATATTCCTATTAGATGTGATAATACAAGTGCAATTTGTCTAACTAAGAATCCTGTACTGCATTCAAGAACCAAGCATATTGATGTAAGACACCATTTCATTAGAGAACATGTTGAAAACCATGATGTTTGTTTAGAATATGTGAAAACAGAAGACCAAATTGCTGATATCTTTACCAAACCACTGGCTAAGGAATCATTTTGTAAAATCAGGAATGATATGGGGATGATAGAGCTCAATTAGGAAAAATTAAACAAGAAACTAAAATCTGAAAAGGTCAAGTCGATGAGTCAAGTCGACTCCATGGGAACCAAGTCGACTTGGGAAAGTGAAGTCGACTCCGCCTCAACAGCGAAGTCGACTCCACAGGGTCGAAGTCGACTTCGCCTAGGGCAAAGTCGACTCTGCGCGCGCGACCGTCCGACTTCCGCGTTTTCCTCCTTTTCTTCTCTTTTTCTCCTTTTCTTCCCCATTTCCCGCCTTGCTACTCTGTTTCTTCTCCCTCCTCCGGCAGTGCCTTTTTCTGTTCGGCTGCCTCTCAGAGCTTCAATCTCCATTTCTCTCTTTCCCGGTAACCGATTCCTTCTTTCTTCCGGCAATTCCTTTCCCCATTCTGGCAAGCTTTCTCTTAGTTTCCAAACCAAATCAATGGCCCCAAAACCAAGACTTCCAAAGCTAGCAGTCAAAAAGCCAACCCAAAGGCCTGTGCCCAGACCTTCCCAATCCAACACTGAAGAAGATATCCCTAGAAGACAGAGGACATCGGCAAAAAGGGCTAGAGAAGAACCCTCTACATCGACGGGTAGACGGGTTCGATTCCAAACCACTACTCAATCAACCGATCGAGCTCCAAGGTCTGAAAGCCAACCTGAAAGCTCATACTCCTCAAGAATTCCGATCAAGAAGGGGCAAGTCTTGAAAATGCCCACAAACTACTTCAAGACCGAGCTGCAACATAGCCGCTTCTACAAACACTTCTATGAGCGAAAGGTATTCATTCCTAAGATCATAGACTTCAAATTTCTTAGCGACTATGAGTTCGACATAGAAGAGCTGCTAGACTTCCAAGGTTGGACACAACTGTTCAAATCCGACGAAAGGTTTATGTATCTTATATGCCTTGTTTGTTATAAATAAGTCCCAAGATGGGGATTATGAAAAGGATTTATATCAAACTTGTTTTTGGACATAAGAATGTCCATTATTAAAGAGCCTAAATGAAAAGTGTTTATGGATATGAGAATGTCCAATGCCAAAGTGTTTTAACCAAAGGTGCTTTAGGACATATGAATGTCTATTGCCAAAGGAAGCTATGTGAAAAATATTTTGAGACATTAAATGTCTCTTGGCTAAAGGATTTTATGATGAAAAATATTTTTGGACATAAAAATGTCCTTTTCCGAGAAAGGCTTATGTGAATGATATTTTAGGACATGAGAATGTCCTCCTTTGCCAAAGGAATTATGAGAAAAATATTTTGGACGTAAGACGTCCACTGGCAAAAGATGGTTTTATGTAAAGGTCTTGGAACATTGGATATGTTCACTCTAGACAAAAAAGGAATTAATTATAAAGGGTAAAACATGTATGTTTTTCTTTAACAAGCTCGGACGTGGCTTGTAAATGATTTCAAGAATGAATGTTTTATGATAATGTTCAAGCACATAGAATTGTCCTCATGAACAAAGGATTTCATGATAATGTTTTAGGACATATAAATGTCCTCAAGAAAAAGGTATTCAAAATGTTTAACGAAATTATTTTCAAGGAAGTCTTGCCCTAAAAGATAAAATGCTTGCTTACTGAGTTGTCACTCACGTTTTGTTTTCCCAAACCTTAGACAGGTACCGGGAAACTCAAGAGGTTGCAAACCTAAGCAGGAGAAAAAAGGTACGTGATGGTAGCCAAGTGGGCTATAAGAAATGGAGCGCAATTCAGTGCACCCGGGTGCATTCAGCCTCAACGCACCCGGGTGCACTGCACCTATTTTTTATTTTTTATTTTTGACAATTTTTGTATAAAATGGTTAATCTAGGTTTATTTAACATATGTATCAATTTTTACTATTTTTGGAGATTTTTAGATATTTTTTTTAGATTTTTTTAAATCAGTGGCATTTTCGGTAATTTAAACTTACGAAAATGCCACTGATTTTAAAAAATCTAAAAAAAATATCTAAAAATCTCCAAAAATAGTAAAAATTGATACATATGTTAAATAAACCTATATTAACCATTTTATACAAAAATTTTCAAAAAAAAAAAAAAAAAAATAGGTGCAGTGCACCCGGGTGCGTTGAGGCTGAATGCACCCGGGTGCACTGAATTGGGCTCCATAAGAAATGGGATATCATGAATTAAAGTGCTAAGGTATGTTGATGTGAATGTGAACTTATGTAGACTTATAAGTTCTATATGATCCAATGCTTGTATGGATGTATGTAGGAAATGTAAATGTCATTATAAAAAAGCATGATGAGATGTTATGAAATAGAATATGAAATTTTATTACAAATGTATTATCACTTGTATGATGAATGATGTGAAATGTAAAGATATAAATGATGATGAATGAAAAAAAAAATTTGACGAATTTCAAATTTAAAACCAGCCGTGTGATCATGGCAACAATCTTGATTCACATTTACCAATCAATAAGGTCTTGAGGTAAGGAAGTGACGTCTCGTTTTGGGGCACCACAAATATCCTAGGTTTAGGGTATTATTGATGCCCAAAAGGATTTAGGAAGTTAAGCCCCAAATCTGATTTTTATGGATTTATGAAACGATGTCTAAACGGAGTGGAAACGGGACCCGAAACGGGTAAACAACTTGCTGCTTTAAGAGATGTTTATTTATGAATGATAAATATGTGTTAAAACCCTAAATTTTTATTAAGAAAAGTGGGGTTAATTGCTGAAAATTCGGATTTATTAAACTGCATAGGGTTATGTGTCAAAAGACACGTTGAACGTGTAAAAAATGGGTTCCAAAGTTGCTGATTTGAGAACCTATGATTAGTGGATTTAAATCCCATAAAAATACCCTAAATAAAGTGATAATTAATTTTAATTATCATGCTGAATTAGTGACCAAGTTGATGACTTAGAAAATTTTACGAAATATATCAAGTATGTGTTGCCAAATGGGCGTATGTGAATGGATAGATATGCATGGGTGATAAATGACTTGTGAAATATGATTTTGTGCAAAAATGCATGAAAATATGATGAATTTCATGGTTATATATCTGTTTATAATTTCATGATGTTAATTTCAAAATTTAAAATTGATTAATAAAGCCTAAGGCGATAACGTGTGCTTAAAATGGGCACCGATGTGTGAATTTTGGAAAATGAGTGAAAAATGGTAAATGAAGGTTAATGAACCTATAAATAATAATTATCGAATGATTATTATATAGTTGAATGGTCACCCAACTTATGGGATTGAATATGTTGTGTATGAACCGATGAAAGGTGCAAGTATATGCTAAGTGTGTGCTTAATGACTTGAGAAATCAAATAAATGGTGTATGTTAATGAAAATGGGTTGAAAAACTAAATGAGATACAAGGAAAAGAAATATATGAAAAATTATATTATTCTCTTGTAGGCAAAGGAAAAGAAAAGGCTGAGTCGGAAAGCTAAGGAATGCAGGTAAGTAAGCAAATTTTCTAAATAATATTTGTTTTTCTAAATTGCTTTGAATAAATGTGATTTTTGCTCTAACTTGTTTGATGAAATTGTAGAAATTATTTCTAATGTGTTTAAGGATGGTCATTCCTTAGTTAAATGGTGTTGAAATGATGTTTTTACTTCAATTGTGATATTATGAAATTTCCTTTGATAAATGCTATAGAAAAATGATGTGATTCCATGTTTCTGACTGAAAAATCATGCTAGCATGTTAAAGATGGATTTATGAAAAAGTTCATGTGCATAAGATACTAGGTCCACCTGAAGGGTATAAGCGGGCCGATTGTCCCCCCTTGGTGTGGTCAAGTTTCTAAGATAGGCCCAAGGCCGGCGGTGCCCTCTCTGAAATGGGAGATGACGAGGACGGATGGTCGCCTGGCTAACTTCCATCCTAAGGAAAATATGATGAATATGTTCATATTTTTATAATGCATTATGCACATCGTACTCGTGATGGGTACAGGATTCATGTTTTTCAAGATATACCTTTTGAAAAGGTATAAGTTGCTTTCCAAGATGATTTTAAATGAAAAATGTTGCCTGAAATGATTTTCCTATGAAATATAAATAACTTGCTCATTGAGTTTCGACTTACGATTTTGTTTTCCAAACCCAAAGACAGGTGAAAGAAAGGATATGGTGAAGGAGCAAGTGCAAGCTAGATAAAGCAATGGAAAAAATTTTAGAACTCTTATGTTATTAGGAAAAACTCATGTTGAATGGTTGTAACTATTTGAATGTTTTATGTTGATGACTATGGTTAATACATGCAGTGACATCTGTTTTATGTAAATGATGAAATGTTTTTTATCAGCATCGATTGGTTAGAAATGAACTAGTTATGCTTGAAATGAAAATATGAGGGATTAAACTCTTATGAAAATATATTTAATTGGACAAATATTCATTAAAACCCGTCGTATGACAGGGAAATAATCCTAATCACGTTTACCAATCAATAACAATCTCAAGGTAAGGCTTAGGATGTGACGCTCGGTTTTGGGGCGCCACATTTTGTGCCCAATCTTATGGATGGATTGGATTAAAGAATTATGATGGGATTAGGATGATAATTATTTATTTTCATCCTAAATCCAAAAATTCATTTCAAATGACTATAACTTGAGATAGAAAAGTCGTTTTGAGATGAATTCAAGATGAACGGATAAAACTGTATGGTGAATGTTATGGGAGGATTTGATTAAGCTAATTACCATGAAAACATGCTTAATCACAAAAGGACAAAGTGACTTTGACTTTTGCAACAAGTATTTATGAAAAGTAAGTGGCTTACTGGCTTGAGTTAATGCCCCATATGAGGTACCAACCAAGGATTTTTTTGGCTTGATTTCGTGAATTATTCTAAATCACAAAATTCATAATAAATCCCATGCATTTATGCTTAATTTAAGGGGCTAATAAGCTAGCCTCAAGGAGGCCATGGAGGTGGCTCAAGTGGGGATGTCCAGGGGGGCAAATGCTTGGAATTTTTATTTTTTTATATACCCAAGTCAAAACCTAGCTAAGCTAAATAAGAGGGGGATGTAAATGCACATAAATGGATATTGAATTGGTGACCAAGCAAAGCCACAAGAGGCAGCCATGTGGATGTCCAAGGGTGAGGAGCTAAGTAGCTCACTTATGAGCTAAGATTTGGAATTTAAAAATATGCTAATTAGCCATTTTACTTGAATGTGAGTGTGCCAACTCATCAATGGATAAGTGGGACATAAATTACCCTATCCATGATGTGGCAAGTGGGTCCCACAAGGGGGTTAAAAATATCAAAATATATATACATGGAGCAAGGTAAGGATGTCCATTTGGGTAAAATTCAAAGGGGAGAAAAATCTCAAGAGAGAAGCCCTTGAACGTGCCCAAGACCAGCAAGGAAGGAGGAGAAAAAGAAGAGAAAAAGAGAAGGGAAAAGGGGAGGAAAGAAAGGGGTTCAAGCTAGGAAAGTTTGGATTCAAGTTTGATTCAATTCAAGTAAGTATATCTTGAGTTTTGAATCATTTAAACCCAAGTTCCCTACCTCTAATTATGGGTCGTGAATATGATTCATAAAGAACCTTTAAAGGATAATTAATGATGTCCTCAATTAGGGCATTGAATAAGGATTGAATGATATGTATGAAATCAAGAGTTCAAGAGGGAGAAATTGGAAGCTAGGGTTATTTTGGGATGAAAAGCTATCTTGAACTTTCTTAAATCCCTAGGATAAGTTGCTGTTTTGTTTAAGCACCATGATTAGGATATGATTCATGTTCTTATGGATTATATATGTTGATTTGGGCATAAGATAAAGATTTTAGAAAGGATGAAACTTAGGGTTTCATGTTTGACCCGATTTTCCACTTTTTATGTTAAATTTGATGCAAGGATTAGCTTAAATGATATATGTATGAATTGTAGGGTAAAGTACCCTAAATTAATGACCCTTGTTATGTCCTACATAGGGTAGAAGAGATGGTCCTAAATCTGATTTTTTGAGCATGTATAAAGGGATGTCCAAATGGGGCGAAATAGGGTACCCTACATACATAACATGTTGCTATTTTGTAAGTAATTAAATTATGGATGTTTTAGAGGGTAAAATACCCTAGGATTAGGGTACTTTTGATGGCCAAAGTAATTTGGGAAGGTATTCCTTAAATCTGATTTGTAAGGGTACGCAAAGGAATGTCCAAAGAGGGTGCAAAAGGTACCCAAAACAAGTGTGGAAGTTGCTGTTTTGGAAGCAACCAATTTATGGATTTTAAATATATGATATTACCCTAAATTTGGGTTAAGAAAATTATGATTAATTATTAGAATTTACGGATTAAAAATTTATTATGATTTAAGTATCAAAAGAGGCATTAAAATGATGAAAAATGGGTCCCAAAGTTGCTGTTTTGGAACCCTATAATAAATGGATTAAAATTCCAGAAATAAACCCTAAATTATATATTAATTAAAGGTTTTAATCATTATCAAATAAGATACAAGTTACTATTTTGAAAAATTTTAAGAAACACATAAGATGTGTTGTAAGATGAGTATATATGGAAGGATATGTATGGACAAGTGATGAATGACTTATGTGAATTGATAAAATGCAAAAATTCATGAAATTATGATAAAAGGAATTTATGTTGTTGTTTTGATGATTAATGATAATCTCAAAATTTTAAATTAATATATGAAGCCTAAGACGTCGAATATGTGCTTAAAATGAGCATCAAACTATGAAATGTGAAAAATAGATGAAAAAATGATAAATGGGAGGTATGAACCCCCCCCCCCCTGTATGATGATAAATGAATGGTTATTATGTGTATGAATGAATACCTTACATATGGGTTTAGAAAATGATAAGGATTGAATGGTATGATGCACAAGTATGTGCTATGAATGTATACCCGACTTAGAATTCAAGTTGGTTATGTACGTAATGAATTATGGGTTGGAAAACTAAGTGTATGCAAGAAAATGAAAGTTTTATGAATGCAATGTCATTTTTATGTATAGGAAAAGGCAAAGAGAAAGTTGATTCGGAAAGCGAAGGCAGAACAGGTAAGCAAGAGATTTTCTAAATGCTTCTTGTTTTAGCAAAATATGATAAAATGTTTGTCAATGATGTTCTAATTACTTTGAATTATTTAGCAAATGATTGATTAAATTGTTTCTAAGATGTTTAAGGATGGTCCTTTATCTCAATATGTATTGAAATGATATTTCTATTATGATAAATGATTTGTACAATGCTTTGTCAAATATTTATGACAGTTGATGATACATGAATTTATGAATGAAAAATCATGCTAGCATGTCAAAAATGATGTTTATGAATGGTTCATGTGCACAAAGCATGAGGTCCACCTCAAAGGTGTAAGCGGACCGATTGTCCCCCTTTGGTGCGGCCAAGTCGCTAAGATAGGCCTCGGGCCAGCGGCGCCTCTCTGGATTGGGAGAGAAGTTAGAGACGGATGGTTGCCTAGCTAGCTTCTATCCTATGATGTCATGTTTAAAAATGATGCATTGCATTGTTTATGATGTACCCATGTCGAGTATAAGGAGCATGTTTTTATGATATACCCTCGAGAGGGTATAATGTTTGTTTTCCAAGATGTTTTAAATGAAAACATTGCCTACAAAATGAATTGCCTGAAAACCTTATAGCTTGCCTATTGAGTTTTGACTCACGTTTTGTTTTCCAAACTCAAAGATAGGTAAAAGGGAGAACAAGTCAATGAGCACAGGTGGAGCTTCAAAGAATGATGAATTTTTATGAATACATGTATATGAATTTCTGAATGAATGGTTGTATGATGAATTTATGTGACTGTCTTGATGTTGTATGAAAAATATTCCATGATATGTGGCTATAGATGGAGAAAATTTTTTATGGACAAATGCTAAGGTATGATTTATCATATTATGATTGAATATGAGTTTTATGATATAACATGTGTATATTCAGATGTTAAAATGGCCTAAAAGGGCACTTGATGGAAATTGAAATATGTTAAATGACATAAACTCCTAAGTCAAGGTTAAGTGGATAAATATCTTATAAATCCCGCCATGTGACAGGGCAACAATCCTGATCATGTTTACCAATCAATAATAGTCCCGAAGTAAGGCTCATGTTGTGACGCTCGGGCTAGGGCGCCACATCGGATGAGCGAAGTCGACTTCGAACCCGACTCCACTTGTGTCGTTTCATCTGGCTATTTGGGTGCAAAACCAAATCTTCTCTCTCACTCTCCCTTTACACTCCGGCTCCAATTCTGTCCACTCCCTAAAACTCTAATCTCAAAATCAACCAAAATACCTCTGATTTTCAATTCCCCACATTCTATTTTAAATTTTTTCTTACCTCATCTCTCAAATGGCACCCAAAGCTGTTTCAAATCCATCTAAACTTCATGTGTCTCGCTCGTCCAAATCCAACACTAGGGAAGACGTGCCCAAGCATCAACAGACTCCAGCCAAGAGGCCTCGGGACAAAGCCACCACTTTTACTAGTCATCGGGTTAGGTTCTAGGAAGGTAACCCATCTACCTCTCTTCTTAGATAAGCAACACAAGAAGATTTTAGTGAAAGTGTAGAAATTATAGGAAGGAGAAGAGGTACCCCGGCTCCAAGGAGTTAAGTTCTTAAGATGTTGGTGAAATATTTTAGGAATGATCGGCAACATAACCGTTTCTACAAATATTTTTATAAAAGGAAAACTTTTCCACCCAAGATCATAGATTTCAAGTTTTTACAAGAGTACGAGTTTGGCATTGAAGAGTTACCAGATTTTTAGGGTTGGACTGCCCTGTTAAAAGAAGATGAAAAATTTACACCGTTCTCACCAAACTGTTCTACTATCTATGGGGTCAAGAAAATTTGAATGCATATGTTAAAGGAGTTGAAATCGACCTCGATCAAGGGCATGGAGTTAGCAAGTCTAATGCAATATGTCGAGTGGCTAGCATTTTAAAGGTTCCATGTGACAATGATCACATTCCACAAGACCTGACTCTTACTCAAATGTATAATCAGTTGATGGGGAGCAACAAATACCATCCAGGTATCGAATTTCTCCATTATATGGACTTGCTACCTCAACTAAGGGTCATAAGACTTCTGATTGCCTTTGCATTTACCCAAGGGCAGAGGACGGAACCAAGTTAACCCACATGAGGCAAAAATTCTATGGAAAATGGCAAACAGATGCAGGGTAAACTTGGCTAAACTATTTTTAGAGGCCTTGGAACTCAAGAAGGATAATCCCTGAGGCGTGTTCCCTATGTCACCTAGATCACCAAGATTCTTAATTACTACCATGTCAATTTAGATGGAGAACCTTAAGAGGTTTTGAAGCCACAAATGCCATTAATAGAGTCCTTTTGACTCGAATGAAGATTAATATTGAGACATCTAGGGATGCACGACCGTAAGAAAAAATGGGAGGAGAATAACCTCCATAAGCGCAAGATAGGCAGGAACCTCAAGAAGAGGCAGCTCCAGTTGAGAAGGCACAACCTTTTCTTGATTCTCATTAATCTCCACAGCCTCCATCTCTAGTTCCACCTGCACCTGCATCTCTTGAAACTCATGCGTTGTATACACCTCAAGGATCCTGGGCTACTAATCATTTTGCTCACTCCCCTGCTCAACCATCTACCTCCTATGCAATTCTGGAATATCTTCAAGCTATGGAGAGTAAAATTTCTCAAGAACTTGGATTTATCAACATATCACTCATGGAAATGCATGGGAGGCAAGACAAATTAGACCAAGAGCTCAAAAACATCAAATATCATCTTGCCTCTAGTAGTTGAAGAGGCCAACCTATTCCCAGTCTGCCTAATTTTGATCTCTTATCGAATCAGTCTATGCTGAACCCACAGTTCAGGACCGATTATCACCTTTATCCTCCTCATCGGAACATTCCGGCCTCTAGCTCCCGAGCACTATATGCCAATTCCTTCATCAAACGATTCTCCTAGACCAACAAGAACCTTATCCCATTTCACCATTTCTCTTTCACAAATCTCGAATTGCTCATTTGATCACCATTCCTTTTTGGTGATTGATACAAAAGAGGAGTGAAAACTATGAAATTTGGAATTTGGACACTCTAGACAATCTTTGGTTTTTTGGTACTCTGTATTTAGGGCAAATGTAAGTGACTTGAATGGTTTGATAGAGTGAATGAATAGTATGAATGACATGACATCCTTTTAGCAATTTAAATGATCTTATTTGATTGAATCGTGATGTTTGATAACTGTAAACAATACCATGGTGGTTTGATATAATGAAAATGCATTATTAACTTGGTAAATTGCACGAATGACTTTGGTTTCACAAATTTTAGAAACTCATTTGTTTAATGAAAGGTAAATCTCAAATTGTTTTTGTCAATCATCGAAAAAGGAGAGATTGGGTAAACGAATGGCCAAACAAGCACAATTTATGTTTTGATGATTAACAACTCAATTTGAGAGATTCGAAGGTAATAACATGTGTGTTAAGATGATTTAAGCTTAAAAAAAATCAAGTTTCAAAGCATGGCAGGCTAAATTGCTGACCAAGTCGACTCAGACATCGACTTAGGTCAAGTCAATACCGAATTCGACTCTATTATCGACTTCAAGTGGTTATTTCTTGACAGCACTCAAATTGTGGAAGCGTGAGCATGCGACGTTGCATGTGAAGTCGACTTTACATGTGACTTGAGTCAAGTCGCAACCCGTGTCAACTCTGTCAGCGACTTGGGGTATCTTCAAGGGTTTGTAAGCTGAATCTGACAAAGTCAAGTCGACTCCGACATACAAATTAGGTGAAGTCGCATATGAAGTCGACTCAAACACGCGACTTGAGTGAAGTTGCAAACCAAGTCGACCCCAACATTCAACTATGGATACAAAAAGATTAAATCATGAAGTCTCAAGCCCAAGGATGACAAGTTTGACTCAAGCAACAACATTCTATCATGATTTTAAGATCCAAGACATAAGTTTATCCAAGAATGCTCAAATGGACATAACCAAGCCTAATAATCAAGAAGTTAAAAATCTAATGCATAAATGAAGACTTGGGTCAAGTCGATACCGAAGTCGACTCCAGTATTGACTTCAAGTGGCTATTTCTCGATAAAGCTGAAATTATGGACGCGTGAGTAGGCGAAGTAACACGTGAAGTCACCTTCGCATGCGACTTGTGTCAATTCGCAACCCAAGTCGACTCCGTCAATGACTTGGGGTTTCTTCAAAGGTCTGAAGCTACGGCTTAGGTGAAGTCGTATATGAAGTCGACTCAGAAATGTGACTTGAGTGAAGTTGGAAACCAAGTTGAACCCATCATTCAACTTGGATACAAGAAGATTAAATCATGAAGTCTCAAGCCCAAGGATAACAAGTTTGACTTAGGCAAAATCATTCTAACATGATTTAAGGTCCAAGACACAAGTTTATCCAAGAATCCTCAAATGGACATGACCAAGCTCAATAATCAAGAAGTTAAAAATCCAATGCAGAAATGAAGACTTATGAAGTTGAAACATGAAGAAACAAGGGCACCAATGCTAAAGGATCACATTTATATTGTGTTAAGGTTCCAATGAGCGAATTAGAGAGTGAAGTCACAACCCAAGTTGACTTCATTTACTACTTAGGTCAAGTCTAAGATCAAGTCGACCTGAAATGGAACTTGACTGAAGAGCTGAAACCGAAGTCACAATGCAAAGTCGACTCTAGTTAGCGACTTGGGCGAAGTCGCACCCAATGTCCACTCTGAGTGAAAAATTCGAACGTTGGCACATTAAATGCACGCCACCTACCACCAAATATTCGAATTTACTCCTCTCTTATTTAATAACATAAAATGCAAGGGAGATGGTTAGCTAGTGCATTGATTAAGCTTCACCTTCCAACTTTTTAGCATCCAAATACTCATTAAGGAGATCTACAAGAAGAACTTTGCTCTTTGACTGTAAGTGCTCAAGTGTTCATCCATTTGTTCACTCTACAATCTTCCACAAGCTGAAAATCTGCTTACACATTTGTAAAGTGTAGGTCCTTATTTTCCATTCTTTTTATTTGTGGTTCCATTTGGTTTGGTGTCAGAGACCAAGGACCAAGTGAAGGCAAAGTAGTGTGTGGTTGGAGTGTGACTCGCCACCTACTTGTGCAAAATTTATAAAGGGTTCCTAGAGCTGGAATCTAGAAGAGAGCAAGTACTCTAACTGTATTTTCATTAGTATATTGGAACCCAAGGCACAGAAGTGTGTTCTTGAAGGAGTGGAGTAGGGAGGGTTGTCCTAAATCACTATAATCTCTTGTGTTTATTTTGCTTGCTCTACTTGCTATCTTATTCTTCATGTTTTTCATTCAAGGGGACTTAGTTTACAAAGGGGGTTACAACTAATACACTGAAATATTTTTAAGAATCCAATCACCCCTCCCCTCTTGTGTGTTGCCATAAACTCAGGACTAATATTTACTAGTATGTGTAACGCTTGGTAATCTCTTACCTACGCATTTCTACCTTAGGCAAGTGAATAGCAACAACAACAAATCTTGGAATAAAGAGGGAAAAAGAAGAAACACCATCTTCAAATAAAAATTTTGGCTTCTACGACTCTAAAATTCCGTTATTATATTTTCAAAGATTTTTTGTAATAAAGATTAACCATTAGTGATTATCTCTTCAAATAATCTATTTCTTGTGGGTAGTTTTTCTTTGAGGGCATTTAATGCTTGTTAATGCTCTAATAATTTCTTATTATATCTTTCTTTCCTCAATTACCTTAAGGATATCGAAGTCGAGGTTAAAATAACTTTTTTTAAGTTGAACCTGAAGCAATATTTCTCTTGTTTTCTAAAAATAGATTAAACAAATGTCAAAAGAAAAGCGGAGGAGGTTTTAAAGGATTAAGGTTGGACTATTCAAGGGCGTAGAGTCACTAGGTTTTCCTAAAATCCAAGTGAAATTTATTAAAATAACTTTTATAAAATTTCAATCTTTTATGAAATCCTTTTGTAGTCCTTTGTAAAATTATTTTTTGGAAAGATATGAGATTTGATCAGTCAAGGGCATAGACTCAATAAGTTCTTCCAAAATTCAAGTGTAATTTTAAAATTATTTATAAAATTTCAATCTTTTATAAAAACCTTACTTTTGAAGGATCCGTGGTTTGACCAAGGTGTAGGGTTGCTAGGTGTTTCCAAAATCCAAGTAAAATTTTATAACTCTTTTATAAAATTTCAATTCTTTTAAAAATTTTCTTATAAAATTATGACTTTTTTATAAAATCATGTTTTAAGGATTTGTGGTTTGACTATTCAGGTGTGGCGCTCCGAACCGAGGTGCCTAGAAGCCTTACTCCGGGATCGTTTTGATTGGTAAACGTGACTCAAGATTGTTGCCCTAATCACACGGCAGAATTTTTTTTATATATATATCATCAATACATGAAAATTTTCCATCATTCATCCAACATGAAATATATTCACATATCACAGTTATAACCCAAAACTGTTCCATAAACAAAAATATTCATTTCCATCTCAAAATTATCATCATTGTCTTTACATAAAATTTACATATACAACATTTCATCAAAACTACATGTCATTTTACATGCTGCCTTCATCATCTTTTCCTGTCTGTTGTTGAAAAAGCATGGGTGAGTAATAATACTCAGTACGCAAGTCATACATAATTTTTCAATCATTTTCATGCATTTCAAAAATGCAAATGCAATGCATACATAGCATTCATGACATTACTTTGGATGCGACGCTAGTTAGGCGCCTATCCCATACATGCTCCCATTTCAGGGAGATCGCCGCCACCCTGGGCCTATTAAGCTACTTGGCAATAGCGAGAGGGACATCCGGTCCGCTTACTACCTCGACTAAGGCCTATTCCTCGTGCAAATGCTCATTTACATGCACATGCCAGCATGCCATTTGCAAATCATAAATAATTTCATAAAAAGCATTTAATAAACAATTTAACAAACACATTTCAGTTCATGTAAAGCAGTTATAGGTATGGTCAACCTTAAATAAATTTCGTAAAGCAATTCACAAACAATTTCAAGCATTTTGGAAATAATTTGCAAAACATATAACTTGCTTACCTTCTCAGTAGGTGTCTTCGACATTTTCTTTTGCTTTTCCTATTCAAGAAAAAAGGATAATTTTATTTCTTCTATTCAAGCTGCTTCTCATGCATGCTCTATAATATTTGGGCATTATTTCTTTATATGGATATTTTTATCTATAGGTTCCTCAAAATTTTCATCCTTATATTTAAATATTATTCTCAAAATTTCTCCAAAATTACGCTGTACTGTAGCAAATTACTGTTCATCCGAGTTACTGTTCACAGAGACGTGGTTACTGTTCATGGGTTCCAAAAATTGATATTGTTTTCAAAAAAAAATACCATAACATAGCTTATGCCTAGTATATCATAGTACATTTCATACATTTTTAATTTATCATCATTTACTTGGCGAAAAAATCATTTTCTCCATATACTAAAAATCAATATAAATTCACTTAAGCATAATCCTTAATTCAAAAAATCTTGAAATTAATATATCATCATTCCAACATCGTATTTATCATAATCATACATTCCAAATCATCTTTTATAAATTCTGGAGCATTATTTTCACATATCATATGCTATCTTCCCGAATACTCTATTTTCGCTCTAAATTTTTTATGTTTTGGAATAATTCCATTTAAATATTATATCTATACTTATTTTATCATGCTTAGGAATTATCTTAGCCTGGTTTTACCCTAATTAACATCCAAAAGAAATTTGGGTAGAAATCACTTACCCGAAGTGAAGATACGCCTCTTTTTCTCACACTTTTTCTCTCTAACTTACTTCTTTCTTTCCTTGGACGTGGGGGATGGTTTGGGAACTTGGAATAGCTCAAATGGAGCTGGTATTTCATGCCCTTGGACGTCCACCCTGCTGCCCTATTTATAGGGTTGGATTTTTCAAGAATTTAGAATTTACGCCTAGCTTTGAGGTATTTAATAATAAAAATATACTTTTTTATAATTCCTAAAAATGCATGGAGCCTTGTGCAGCTGCTCTTGCTGCCCCCTCACGCCCCATAGCTACACCTTATTTAATTATGATTTTTTATTTATAAAAATTAATTATTTTAAGTAAATTGATCTCGTCCGTTGATTACATGATAGGATTAATTGTGACCATTGGATTTGGCCCCAAAAGTCCAAGCTCATCCACGCCCATGCCTCCCTTGATATTTGTACAGATTTTCATTAATTAAAAATATTATTAAAAAAATCAAAAGTCAAACCTACATTAATATTAAAGTAAAAAGTGATTTTTGATCTTCAAACGACGTTTGATCTTGACCCTTGATTTGTGATTTTCATCACATATTAACCCATTCATTATGTTCATCATGAATTGTTAGTCATCCATAAAAAATTTCATCGAATTCCGACGCCCGGATTGCAATTTATGAATTTTTTCTATTTTTTCCACAAAAATCCAAATTTGGATTAAAATATCCAAAAGAATTGTTGTTTCGTCCTGTAGTGATTAAATTTCTATTTTGTCTTTTTGTGATTAAGTTAATCCATGTGATTAACTCTTAATCACGTGTCTTATTCACATGCACTATTCACGGGGTTAAATTCCTAATTGCATTATTTCAATCTCCAATACACATATCCATCAATATAATTCATGAATTTTCATTTATCATAAAAATAATTATAAAAAAATCTAGGGTAGCAATGTCGAAATGACACGTATATTGTCAGAGTTTCACAATCCTCCCCCCCCCTTACAATAGGTTTCGTCCCGAAACCTTTTTTTCTTTGAACAATTGAGGATATTTTCTTTCGACCTTTTCTCGTAGCTCCCATGTAGCTTCAGATTCTGAATATCGATTCCATTGAACCTTTACAAACTCGATCTCTCTGTTCCGAAGCTTCTTGATCTTGAAATCCAATATTTTGATTGGCATTTCCTCATAGTTCAAGTGTTCTTAGATTGGCAAATTCTCTGCTATCAACACATGGGTAGGATCGGAAACATATTTCCTTAGCATGGAGATGTGAAACACATTGTGGATGGCACTGAGGGCTGGTGGCAGGGCTATTCTGTAGGCTAGATTGCCTATCTTTTCCAAAACTTCAAAGGGCCCAACGTATCTTGGGTTTAGTTTTCCCCTCTTTCCAAACTAGGTGACTCTTTTGAATGATGTTACCTTAACAAATACGTGATCCCCAACTTGAATATTTAAATCCCTTCTTTTGCAATCGGTGTAACTCAATCGGTGTAACTCTTTTGCCTGCTCTAGGCCGTGAGTATACACTGGTAAATCACTTGAACTTTTTCTGTCATTCTCTTTGAGAGGTCTGGAGCCAACTTTCTTTCTCCCACTTCATCCCAATTTAGAGGAGTTCTGCATTTTCGTCCATATAAAGCTTCAAATGGGGCCATTTGAATACTTGCTTGATAACTGTTGTTATAAGCAAACTCTACCATAGTCAAATATTCATCCCATGATCCTCCAAATTCTACTGTGCACATCCTCAGCATATCCTCAACTACTTAATTTACCCTTTCTGTCTGCCCATCAGTTTGAGGATGAAATGTTGTACTGAATTTTAGCTGTGTACCCAAGGTTTGATGTAAATTTTTCCAAAATCGAGACGTGAAACTGGAATCTCGATCAGAAACTATTGACTTAGGTACTCCATACAGTCTCACTATCTCTTTATAATAGATCTTAGCTAGTCGCTCAGCAGTAAAATTTTTCTTGATGGCCAAGAAATGAGCTACTTTTGATAATCTATCAACTATTACCCATATAGCATCATTTTTGTTTTGGGTACTCCGCAACCCTTCAATAAAATCTATAGTAATATCATCTCATTTTCATTCTGGAATTTCTAGCGACTGTAATTTTTCAGGGGTGCTTTGATGATCAGCTTTAACCTTTTGACATGTTAGGCACTTAGCCACATATTTAGCAATTTCTCTCTTCATATTATTCCACCAATACATTCTTTTAATATCTTGATACATCTTGGTGCTTCCTGGATGCATCGAAAATGGAGAGAAATGTGCTTCTTTCAATATCTATTCTTTTAATTTCTCTTGGTTGGGTATACACAGACGATCCCTATATCTGTACATCCCATGTTCATCTTGTATATATTCAGTGGAATTTTTCTTGATCATTTTCTCCATATAACTTTTTAAATCCCCATTTTCTTGTTGAGCCTTTTTAATTTGCTCAAATAAATTCGACTGGATTTGTAATTGAGACAATCAAACTTGTACCCCAAGTGGGCTTACAATTAATTCTAATTGTCTCAATTCTTGTAGTAGTTTTTCTTCCTTTGTGATAAGATGTGCTAAGCTAACATTTCTACTTCGTACATCAGCTACTACATTAGCTTTGCCTGGATGATATAAAATGTGGAGGTCATAATCTTTGAGTAACTCGAGCCATCTTCTCTGCCTCATATTTATTTCCTTTTGAGTAAAAATGTACTTGAGGCTTTTGTGATCAGTATAGACCTCACATTTGACTCCATATAAATAATGTCTCCAAATTTTCAAGGCGAAGACTACTACTGCCAATTCTAAATCATGGGTTGGATAGTTTACCTCATTTGGCTTGAGTTGTCTGGATGCGTATGATATAAATTTTCCATTTTGCATCAGTACACATCTTAATCCCTTCTTTGAGGCATAAGATTACAAACCCTTCCTTCTCCGTAGGCAATGTTAGAATTGACACTTTTACCAGTCTTTTCTTTAACTCTTGGAAGCTATTCTCACATTCCTGTGTCCATTCAAACCTAACTCCTTTCCTTGTCAGCTTTGTAAGTGGAGTTAACAATTGTGAGAATTCTTCCACAAATCTCCTGTAGTAGCCAGTTAGCCCTAAGAAACTTCTTATTTCCGTGATATTTGTTGGTTGTGGCCGCTTTGTTATTGCCTCAATCTTTTGAGGATCTACCTGTACTCCTTTCTTAGATATAATGTGGCCGAGAAAGGCTACTTGTTTCAACCAAAATTCACATTTCTTGAATTTAGCATATAATTTCTCCCTTCGGAGAATTTCCAATACTATCCTCAAATGTTTCTCATGCTCTTCTTCTGTCTTTGAATAAATCAATATATCATCAATGAATACCACCATAAATTGATCCAAAAATTCTTGAAAAATCCTGTTCATCATGTCCATAAATATAACTGGTACATTCGTTAGTCCAAACAACATGACTAAGAATTCATAATGCCCACATCTTGTTCTGAATGCTGTTTTATAGATGTCCTTTGGACATATCCTCAACTGGTGGTAACCTGATTGTAAATCAATTTTCGAAAACGTAGAAGCTCCTTTTAACTGATCAAAAAGATCATCTATTCTTGGGAGTGTGTATTTATTCTTAACCGTTACATTATTCAATTCTCTGTAATCAATACAGAGTCTCAAACTCCCATCATTTTTTCTTACAAATAGCACTGGAGCTCCCCATGGTGACGCACTGAGTCTAATAAACCCTTTATCTAATAAATCTTGAATTTGCACTTTCAACTCAGCCAATTCGGCTGGTGCCATCCTATATGGGGCCTTAGATATTGGGGCTGTTCCTGGAATAATTTCTATCTTCATATCCATATCCCTTTTCGGTGCTAAACTACATAGCTCCTTTGGAAAAATATTTGGAAATTCCTTTACCACTGGAATTTGATCCATAGTGTGAGGACCAGGTATTTTTATTCTATTTTTATTATAACTTTTCTCTATTTATGAGGTAACTTATGAACATGCTAGTAAGAATTTTACGATATTAATGGATACATAACATACATGGACACGACATTTAGGAGATGTATAGTGCATATGTGTATGTATGATTAGCGTTCCATTGATGGGCACTATGACTATTGTTTCCCTCGCAGAGTAGGTACGGGGTTCGATCTGACCGGTCAGGTCGCGGGGGTCAAGGGGGCAGCGCCCTTGCGGGGGTGCAGGGGGCAGCGCCCCTGAAGAAAATTTTAATTATTAAGTCGTAGGAGAGGGGAATTAAATTACTAATTGCGACTGGACCCGACCCGACTCAATGGATTCTATTAACATAAGCGGCCCGCGCTCTAGGGTTTCATTCCCATTTCGCGCCCGACCGCGTTCTCTTCTCCTTCTCTTCTGGTTCTTCGTTCCTCTTCTACTTTCTCTTCCACTCAGTTCGAACCACCCGTGATCGCTTGAGGGGAACTATACCAACTACCTTGAAGGTCATAGATCCGAGTTCAGGAAGCTCCAAGGCTCCGAATTTCTGCAGTCCACATCTAGGGTCGCTGTCTTGGGAGGGATCACGGTCAAGGTAAGTGGATGTCGCCCCTTCTCGATTTAGTGACGAAATTTTACGTTAAAAGCGATACGAGGCTAGAGGGAATGTATAGCTTCTAACGACTCCATGATATTAGGCGTAAAGTTCGTAACAGTTAGGGTTCATGGTGAATTTACTTTGAATGCGTGATTTCTAAGATGTAAAAGACTTCTTAGCAGTTGTTATATTGTTGAAATGTGACGTGAATTGATTTGCCCCAATCGAGAGTATGAATTGAAGGTTCTTTCATTTCGCACCTATCATGTGTTTGATAAAATGCTTGTGTGACAGATCTATGTGTTGTATCTGAATTGTGTTGATGTTGTATGCGTGGTTTGCGATGTGTTTCATTGTCTGTTATGTATGATGCGTTATCTCAAATAGTTGGTTGTTAGGGTTGTTCATGGCCCCTGATTGACATGAGGAGAGGGTTGTTCATGGCCCTTGATGGACATGAGTAGATGATTGGTTGTGTTGGTCAATTTGTGTGTATGGTTATATGTATACGATCTTGGGAGTGGGTATTGGACCCATGTGTATTAGCTTCATCACTGATTGAGTATCCATCATTATGCTTATTTGTACTTTGTGCTAACCACTATCTACTTACTGGGTCTATTTAGACTCATATCATTGTTATTGTGGTTTTAGATCGCAGGTCAGAAGGAGAACTTAAGGATGGGACAAGTTGAAGATCAAACATGAAAGACCCTAGCACAATATGTTGATTCCAGTTCTTTTAGACTTGTGCTCTTTTGATAATCATATATGTAGACAATTACTTAGGCGGATTCGTTTTGACAACTATAATGTATTTGGTATTTCAGATTGGATTATAATCCTTGTTGATGCACATATGCATGACTATTATATCTATTTGTTGTGTAAGGAAAATATGTAATGATTTCCTTCTATATGAATGCTTTAGATGGAAATGTAATGAATATCAGGTCATGTATTCCATATTATCCCTTGTATGTAATGGGGAGATGCTGCCGAATTTTTCTATGATTGTGTAGCGCCGTTGATTAGTTATTGAGTATTTTTATGAATGGGGCGTTACACATAGGTACCCCATCTTTTTTTATTATGTTTATAGAGACCAGATAAGTTGTACATTGCTGGCGTATCTGCTTAGCTGCTTTCATAGCTGATACCATCCTTATTGTGTTTTCTGGTTGCCTTATTTTACTGATCTCTACTTCATCTTTTGGTGTTTTAAATTGTACCTTTTTATTTCTACAATCAATTGTTGCATCCCATTGGCTTAGCCAATCCATCCCTAGTATGACATCAAACTCTGTCATTGGTAACAGGATGAGATCATCTTCCAATATTTTTGTTCCTATCCTGATAGGACATGCTTTGCAGATTTGATTTATACTTGCCAACCTATATACTAGGGATTCTACATGTATAGTACTACTGGTTTCCTCTACCCGAAGTGCGTGTGTGATTAGGAACTAGTATGATATAAATGAATGCGTAGCTCCAGAATCAAATAAAGCTACTGCAGAATTTCCTAAAATGTAAATCATACCTGTAATCACTTTTTCCTCCATCTCTTGTGACTCCGTTCAGGGTGAGGCTTGGACACCCACTGATTTGGCAGCAGTACCAGGTCGATTGGAGATGGCAGGGACTTTTTGCTAGGCCGGCCTCCCTCGGGCTGGTGCTCCTTGGGCCTTATTCGGACAGTTGGGCGAAATGTGTCAGACTTGACCACAGTTGAAGCACTTTATTATCTTGGCTTCGTCGGTCCCGTAGTCCCGGGCCACATGACCCGCTTGGCCACATTTGTAGCATTTCCCCGTTCCTTGTAAACATTCGCCTAAATGGCATTTTTGGCAAGTTCTGCAAGTCGGGGTGCTCTGTGTCTTGTCGCTGATCTTCTTTCTCTCGGCGTTTCCCCTTTTTCCTTTATTAGCCTCACCTTCCTTGGAGGCTGAAAAGAATTATTTTTGAGCTTGCCTAAGCTCCTGAGTCCTCGTAGACTCCATCTCCAATGCCTTAGCCCTCTCAATGCTAGAGGCATCGTCTTTTATTAATAATGGGTCTAACCCCTCTCTTAGCTGGGGCCTTAGTCCCATCTGGAACCTTTGTGCCTTATTTTCCGGCACATTGGCAATCCATGACACGTATCTTACCAAGGCGTTGAATTTTGTAGCATATTCTGTGACTGTCATCCTGCCTTGGTAGAGTTTTTCGAACTCTATCACCCTCTGGCTCTGCAGCCCTATACGGAGATATTCTTTATTAAATTCCTCCAAAAATTCATGCCACGTAACTTGCTCCGGATGTGGCATAGTGACCATTAGCGTTTCCCACCATTCATAAGCATCTTTTACTAGTAGGTGGGTAGCGCACAACACTTTCTGCTGATCATTGCAAGGCGCTATCCTGAATAATTTCTTAATTTCTGTGATCCACTGTTCTACAATGAGGGGGTCTAGTTCCCCTGTAAATTTGGGTGGGCGCTAGGCAAGAAAGGCATTGATAGCCTTTCTATCGGCCTCAAGGAGACTATCCTCCACTCCCTTTGACGTGCCGAGATTAGCCGAGGGCCCTGGTCTTTCCCCATCTCCTCTTAATGGCAGGGCCTGCTGGTTCATTATTTCTTGTAATAACCCAGCAGTCTGGGCTGTCCATTGCTGCATAGCTTTCTCGATGGCCGCAGCAATTCTTTCTTCTATATTGAGCTCTGCTTGAGGTTTAGGGCTTTCCTCTCGCCATGGGCGGGTCCTAGAGGTTTGTTCTTCATATTCTGCCCTATACGTTCTTTTACTGGCTTCGCCTCTTGCTTGATCTACCGATTCGTCCAATGGGGCCTTTCGTTTGTTGGCTCTTGCTCTAGCTCTGGTGAGCGGCATTTTCAACTTCATGAAACATTTATTAGTATAACATAAATATTCATCAATAATAAATAAATCAATCATAATCATGATTTCATGTTTTCCAATTTGATCATTTTTTTCCTTTTCTGCCTATTTACCAATCCATGCTCCGATACCAACTTTTGTGGCGCTCCGAATCGAGGTGCCTAGAAGCCTTACTCCAGGATCGTTTTGATTGGTAAATGTGACTCAGGATTGTTGCCCTGATCACACGGCAGGATTTTATATATATATATATATCATCAATACATGGAAAATTTTCATCATTCATCCAACATGAAATATATTTCACATATCACAGTTATAACCCAAAACTGTTCCATAAACAAAAATATTCATTTCCATATCAAAATTATCATCATTGTCTTTACATAAAATTTACATATACAACATTTCATCAAAACTACATGTCATTTTACATGCTGCCTTCATCATCTTTTCCTGTCTGTTGTTGAAAAAGCATGAGTGAGTAATAATACTCAGCAAACAAGTCATACGTAATTTTTTAATCATTTTCATGCATTTCATAAAATGCAAATGCAATGCATATATAGCATTCATGACATTCCTTTGGATGCGACGCTAGCTAGGCGCCTATCCCATACATGCTCCCATTTCAGGGAGATCACCATCGGCCTGGGCCTATTAAGCGACTTGGCAATAGCGAGGGGGACATCCGGTCCGCTTACTACCTCGACTAAGGCCTATTCCTCATGCACATGCTCATTTACATACACATGCCGGCATGCCATTGGAAAATCATAAGTAATTTCATAAAAAGCATTTAATAATTCATGAATTTTCATTTATCATAAAAATAATTACAAAAAAATCTAGGGTTACAATGTCGAAATGACACGTAACCGAGGTGTCACATTTGTCCTTGTTGATATACGCTTGCTTTAAGAATGATTAATTTGATTTTGATAATTAACAAATAATTGAAATATCATTAAAAATGATCTAATAAATTTGTCTAAGTGTTCTCAGATATTTTGTCTCTAATTATGTGTATAAAAATGAAAATGTGAAATAATTTAAGTTTCAAGAGTTCAAAGTTCATGAATTGCAAGTTCAGCAAAGTGAAGTCTCAGCCCAAGTCGACTTCACTTGCGACTTGGGTAAAGTCCCAGACCCAAGTCGACTTCGCTTGCGACTTTGGACAGACAGCAAAGTGAAGTCTCATCCCAAGTCCACTTCACTTGCGACTTGGGTGAAGTCCTAGACCCAAGTGGACTTCACCTGCAACTTCGAAGCCAAAATTCTGGACAACAAGTTTAACAAGACGAAGTCGCATCCCAAGTCGACTTCACCCATCCGTAGTCGACTCCACTCATCCGAAGTCGACTCCACTTGCGACTTCAACTCGTAACGGTCGAAAATCCGAACGTTGGAGCTCTAGATGCGCGTGAACTTCCACTCCAACGGCTAGAACCTTTTTTCCTCTATATATACCATTGATGTATGAACGTGAAGTAAGAGAGAAGGAGGAAAGAAAGAGGAAAACACAAGTTGAGCTTCCATCTTCTAATATTCAAGTATGTTGAAGTTATTTGAATAACTATTGAAGCTTCAAGTGCTACAACTTTCAAGTGTGCTTCCAAGATTATCATCTCCACATGACAAGGAGTTTCCGGTGCTTATCGAATACACGTTGTAAAGTGTAATCTCTCTTTTATTTATTTGTTTTATGTTGTTTCCTTGGATCGATGTCGGAGACCAAATTCAAGAAGAAGCAAAACAGGGGGTCGGTTTGAGTTTGTCTCACTAACGGGTTTTGCTTGGTTGGTTTGAGTTTGTCTCACCAATAGATTGGACTTGATTGGTTGGAGTTGGTCTCACCAACAAGTGATTATTGTATATGCCCCCTAGAGCTAGAATCTAGAAGAGAGCGGATGCTCTAGATTGTATCGAAAATACAATAGTAGAACCCAAGACACAACGGGTGTGTGCTTGGAAGAGTGGAGTAGGGAGGGTTGCCCGAACCACTATATATTGTTGTCTCTTATTTGGTTTGATTGCTTGCATTTTATATTCCATCTGCACCCTCTCATTCTATCTCATATCACGTTTCATCAAGGGGATTGAAATTATAAGGGGTTAAGTTTTAATTTACTAAAGAATTTTTTAAGAACCCAATTCACCCCTCCCCTCTTGGATTTTGCCATTAACTCGGGACCAACAGTCCTTACTCCAGGATCTTGTCGATTGGTAAACGTGACGCAGGATTGTTGCCCTGATAACGCGGCGGGCTCTTAATTTGATCTCGTCCAAATTTTTTTTTTCTTTTCATCCATCACTTAAGCATGAATAAATCATATAATTATAAACTCATCATCATTCATAATAGACATATCCATATCATCAAAAAATCATCTACTTTCATTAAAATATTTCAATATTTACATAATTACATTCATACTTGTATTATTCATAAAACATGTCTTAAATACTATCTTCACACATTCGCCTCCTTGGACGCATATATAGAATTGCAATTAAATTTGTAGGTCATTTCTACCTTGCATCCTTTATGAGTCAGCTCCATAGCCTATTTGTCATTTTGAAAACATATATGAGTAATAATACTCAGTAAGCAAGCCTTTTTCTTTAGCAAGTAAACATTTTTCTCTTATTCAAATGCATTTCTCCCCATTCGGTAGGAGACACTTACCAAGTGATCAATTACCAATGGGACAGAAACTTTTTCATGCATTTCATGAGAATGCAATGCATTCACTCATTCATGACTTTCCTTGTGCCTCCAACCTCTGGGAGGACGCCGCCGGCACACAGCCCTTGCGACTTGGCAATAGTGAAGGGGGACCCTCTGATCCACTTACTACCTTCACCGAAGCCTATTCCTTGTGCACCATGAACATACACATATGCCGGCATGACATGCTCCATAAAACTTGATAAATTATTTAGAAAATAATTTAACAAGCAGCTAGCAATCATTTCAGGTAAAGCATTATAGGAATGGTCATCCTTAAATTTAATTCATAAAACACGTAAGCAAACAATTTGCAATCATTTAGAAATATTTTAAAAAGCATATAGCTTGCTTACCTTCTCAATCCGTGTCTTCCTCCTTTTCCTATACATGAAAAAATGATATTTTATCTATATCATTCTATGTCTTAGTTTACTTCCCATGCATGCTTTATAATCATCCATTACCTCATTTTTATAGAGGTTAATCATATAAATATACTTGGTCATTACCTCCTTATATGGATTTTTATCCATAAATTCTTTAAAAATTCCATCCATATATCCTCATAAAATATAAAAATAAATCCAAAATTTTCCCAAAATCACGTTGTTTACTATTCATGGTACTGTAGCAAATCACTGTAGCAGTTATTGTTCATCCGAGGTTACTGTTCATGGGTTCCAAAAATAAAAAATATCATGACATAACTTATGCTTAGTATATCATGGAAAATTTCATATATTTTGAATTTATCATCATTTACTTGGCTAAAAAAATAACTTTCTCCATATACTAAAAATCAACATAAATTCACTTAAGCATAATCCTTAATTCCAAAAATCATGAAATTAATATATTATCATTCCAACATCATATTTATCATATTCATACATCTCAAATCATCATTTATCATTTTTGGAGCATTATTTACACATATCATATGTTATCTTCCCGAATGCTCCATCTTCGCTCCAAATTTTTTATGTTTCGGCATAATTCCAATTAGGCATTATATCTATACTTATTTTTTCATGCTTAGGCATTATCTAAGTATTTTTTTACCCTACTTAACATCCAAAAGAAATTTGGCTAGAAATCGCTTACTCAAAGTGAAGAACTCCTCCTTTCCTTCTCACTTTCTCTCTCTTTCTTTCTCTCCTCCTCTTCCTCTTCCTCTTTGGCTTGGGAACGTGTGGGAGCAAGGGGTTTTGCTCAAATGGAGCTGGGTTCGGATGCATTTGGAGTCCCCAAGGCTCCCTATTTATAGTTTTTGATTTTCTACTTAATTGCAATTTACCCCTCCTTGTTTGAGGTATTAAATTCTAAATATTTTGCCACCTCATTTCCACCTCATTTCTGATTTTCCTAGGTGGAATTATGTGGTCCACACATTGCTAGAGCTAATCCCTTCAATTAATTACAAATTTTCATCAAAAGGTGTTTTAAATCTACACCCTTGATTTTCCATGATTGGATTCATCTTAGCCCTTGATTTTTCATCAAAATCTAAGCAATCCTTTAGTCAAAATTCCAGCCCCCCTTGCTGCCTTGGACGTCCCTTCTTGCAGCCCCTTTATTTATTATTTTTGTTTTATTAAAAATACATATTTTAATCCAAATTTATCCAAGCCATTTATAACTTGATAAGATCAAATGTGAGCCATTGATTTTTGGCTCAAAATTCAAGCCCTATCCACTCCCATGCCTTCCTTGAGATTTGTGTAGATTTTTCATTAATTAAAAATATTATTTACTTAATTAAAAACATTAGTGTTGAAGTAAAAAGTGATTTTTGATCTCCAAACGACGTTTGATCTTGACCCTTGATTCATAATTTTTAATAAATCTTGGACCACTCATCCTGTCCATCATGAATTTTTAACCATCCATAAAAAATTTCATCAAAATCCGACGCCCGGATTGCAAATTATGAATTTTTCTTTAATTTTCCACTAAAATCCAAAATTTCATTAAAATATAAAAAATATTGTTATTTCATCCAGTAGTGATTAAATCTCCTTTTTTCATCTTTTTGTGATTAAGTTAATGCAAGTGATTAACTCTTAATCACATGTCTTAATCTCAGGGTTACTATTCATGTGCACTATTCACGTACACTATTCATCCGAATTTCATAAATAATTATTTTAACCTCTATTCCCATATATTTCATACTCATTAATATATATTTTCCAAATATATTACCTAGGGTTTATAACCCTAGGATTTTATACACGTGTTATCAATCTTTCATAAAATTTTACTTTTAAAGGATTTGATATTTGACTAGGACATATGGCAGCCAAGTTTTCTCAAAATCCAAGTGACATTTTAAACACTTTTATAAAATTTCATTCTCTTCCTTTCTAAGGATCTAGGGTTTGACCATTTGAGGGCATAGAGTTGTTGTGTTTCTCCAAAATCTAGGTGAAATTTTAATTTCTTTTCATGAAATTTTGATCTTTTATAATATCATATTTTTATTTGCGTTTAACCAGTCGAGCATGTAGAGTCACTGGATTTAACCAAATCTAAATAAAATTTTAAGTTATTTTTTCTATTTTGAAATTTTTATCAAGTTCTCTCTAAATCTAAATTATGATTTATTGTACCACTTTGGAGGAAAGGAGTATCATTTTCAAAGGACTAAGTTCAAGCTAATAAAGTAACTTAGCATTAGAATAATATTGCTAATAACCACAACCTCACCAAAAATATAAAAAATCTAAAAACACATGAATAAAAAATACTAGATATATAAATAAAATTTGAAAACAAATTTAGATTAAGGTTTGATATTTGTATGGAGCTTAAAGCATCAACATGAAGTAGTTTCCCCGAATCTTAAGAAATAAGTAATAAACAAGAAAAATCAAATACAATAGTAACATAATATGATTACATATAATAATACAAATTAAAAAATAGAAAATCAATCCGATGCATAAAAATCTAACGTACATATAATTTTACGTTTGGCCCCCCTCTTAAAGTTAAAGCATAAAAGAAATTAACGACCTCTTCTACCTAAAAATATAATATTTGTAAAAATAAAAAATTCTCTAGTGCATAATTTGAAGCCTCATAATTTTAATGCATGTGATGCCTTCTTGGTAAAGGAAAAAGAGAAACCTAGTTCAAGAAAGTATAAGGTAATATAGACTGAAGCTTGGAATTTTATAGAGCTTAAAGCTTTAAAACTTAGGTAGCTTCTTCCAATCTACATAAATAAATATTTAAAATTAAAATTTATAGGCTAGTGTTTAACATCTATATGGAGCTTAAAACTTCAACGTTTAATTAGCTTTTCCAAATATAAAAATATTCAAATCTCATGCAATAATGCCAATAAAAGGGTTGATATAATATACATTAGATAGAAATTTAATAAAAAAATTTATTGGGTTTAAAACCCTCATGGGTTCAAATCTCAACAATTAGTGGTTTCTCTTAATATAAAATATACAAATATATAAAAAATTTAAATATTCATACATTCTTTAATAAATAAAAGGAAAAGACAAAAATCACAAAAACCATGTTATACATGCCCAATAGACACTTAAAAAAGACTCTCAAAGAAAATAACAAATATATACATTTAGCATAAGGCTTGGCATCTTTATAGAGGTTAAAAGCTTCAACACTTAAGTAACTTCCTCAAATCTGAAAAAATCATAGGCTTAGAACAAAACAAAATAACAAAAAACATTAAGGATTTTCAAAATACAAATTAAAAAAATATTTATCACATACAAAGTTTTTTTAAAAAAATCTCACATAGTAAATAAATTTAGGATTGGTACCCTCATGAAATTCGAAATCTTAACATTTAGGTTACTACCTTCATGAAGTTCAAGCTTCAACCTTTAGTAATTCCCCATATCTCAATAATAATGAAAGAAAATTTTAAAATTAACATTGGAATAAAGTATTAAAAAAATACATATATAAAGAGATAGATCTGAAAGTTTTTTTTGGCATCTAATACAAATAAATCAATACATAAAGCAATAAGAATAAATAATAGTAAAGAGAAATTTATGATACAAGAAAGACAAAAGATCATAATCTAAACTCTTCAGAATATATAATCAATCAAAATTGTTATTACAGGCTTCCATATCTATATTTAGGTTTCCGATCAATGATTTAAAGGGAAAGGTAAAGGAATCAAACATATATAAATTGTTTTGCATGCTTAAGATTAAGTTAAGTTTAAAAGATATATATTATTACTTGACAATATGTAATCCTAAAATATTATCACAAAGTAACCAAATATATGTATAAAAAGAAATAATAAAAAATGAAATTATCTAAATTTGAATGTCAAGTCCAACACAATAAATTTTAATGAATTTTGACAGGCTCTATAACAAAATAAATCAAGTAGTTAGGAATATATATTTCAAAAATAAAATAAATATATATCAAAATCAAATTGGCAATTTCATCTGTTAGTTGGATCATGTTTCGAAAAATCAATAAATGAAATAATATCATGAGCCATAAATGCAATCAATAAGTCATTAATATGAAGAAATAATGAATTTTTGAAAAATATTTGAGAGAAAAGTTTATTTGATAAAAAAATTTTAAAAAAATTTGCAAAAAAATTTATATTGGTTGGTACCTTGTGCCATCTGAGAAATTTAGAGAGGTAAATTATTAACGAACCAATGAACTGAATCGAAAGAAAGGAGTTTGTTCTGAGACATTTGAATTCAAGTGAATCTTATCTAGAAAAAGTGATATTTATGCTATTCAATATTGCTTATCACAAAATGTGATTAATTGAATCCTAACAACTATGCATGAATTCCTCATTAAAGGCATGTTAAAAATAGCCTTCAGATATCCATAATCTAATATCAATGGAATTACTAAATATACATGGGTCATTGATATGCACTATCACCCCCACGTCATCTTAAACTCGACGGGAGGATCTGACGATAAGCTGTGATCTTTGTGCATGCCTAGCTATTGTAGATGTGGGCACTAGAAATTATGTAAGATGGCTACTATAGAAATATTAAAATTAACAATGTTGACCTTGTAGTGTTCACCACATTCAATTGATGCCGCAGATGGTAAAGATCTAGACGGTTGTGATTCAATCAGGCTTTGGACAACTATGATTATTTTGATTTTGACATGTGTGCTACTAATAGGTCATTTGTAGAGTTTGTATCAGATAAAACTTTGTAAGTTTGTGACATATTCCACTTGAATTTGGATGGACAACAAAAAAGAGAATTTGGTTACTGATGAAGAGCACAAGTTATAATGTTTTGGTTACACTCTTTTGATTGTGCACATACGTCTCATTTATTTGAAGTGTATTGCAAATTTCACCTTAATTATACGAATGAAAATCTCCCAAATCGTATAAATGAAAGGTTTTAGAAGAAAATTATAATTTATCAAAGAATTTATACATAAAAAAGAAAGATAATCTAAGAAATGTGTTCCTTTATGGAATGCGGATCACAAAGATTTTACTATATTTTGAGATTGATTTGATTGATGAGCCACTTCAAGTTTTGCAAAGTATGAATGCCAATGATAAAGATTTGGTGCAAAGAATGAATATTAACACATAGCAATTCTAAGCAACTAAATTGGCAACAAGCCAAGGCTAACAAAGAGGAGATAAGGAGCTTTAGCAAGAGGAGTAAGCTCCAACTAAGGAGGAGGCATCCCATGCCTCATGTTCACCCTATGCATTCCATCCTTTCATTGATCCAAATTTCACAACATTTTTAAAACATATGTATGACAACATAATGGTAGAGCTAGGCGACAGTAATAACTCTTTAATGACCATGTATTAGAGGCAAGACAAATTAGAGCAAAATTTCAAAACAAATTCTTACACTTTTGCCTTAAAAGTCCAACATCACTCAATTCCATCCTTTGACCCATTTGCACAACAATCTAGGGCTTTTTCTCCTTCGCATGCATATTACCTCACTTTCGATCATTTTAGCTGGTTGAGAGAAGGGGAAAGATAGACTTTTAGGTTTTAAGGGATAGTTAGTACTTAAGGAGAGTTAACTAATGTATTCTCTTCTTGGATCTCGTACTATGGATGGTTATATTTTTTTAACTTTGGATGTAGATGGTTGAAATTATGTTTAATATGTATTTTGAAACTTATAATCACAGTAAGAATGATGTATTTATTGTTTTGACATCAATGAAATGGATATTTTGGTATATTTTAGTTTGAATTGTGAATGGATGTGTTTTGTGCTTAGGAATTGTTGAAAGATGTATACTAAATGAAATATGCATATTGATTATAGCTTAAATTGGTTATATGATACCAAATGTTTGAATCAATGAATAATCTAGTGAATTGATACCTGACTTAGATATTATGAGCATGAAAGGTAAACATTTTAATTAGTTTTGTGAATTATCAAAAATGAGGAGATTGTGGACTTAATTGTGGTAAATTACAAATCAATGATAGTTTTAATGATTAACAACTCAATTGAAATGAAATAAAGTTTCTAATAAGTTAGGGTTGCAACTTGACGCAGATGCAATATTCAATTTTTTATTGACAAACATAGGTGACATTTAGGTTTTAGAATAAATGTTTTCCAATTCAATTAGGTCATGATTAAGTGAAAGAACTTTTGCTATAATTATAATCAAAATACTTAATACATGAATCAATATTCTTTTAACAACTTAGCAGAGATAGCAGATTCAAATTGGATTGATGTAAACTCCGTATTAGTTTTAGGTTCTCTCTAGTAGGGTTGAAAATAGGTCTATTTTTAAAAAATTCTCAAAAATAAAATTCGCATTTAGTTTTAAACCTAGGTTGGGTCGGGCAAGTTCGAACTGACCTGATATTAAGTGTCATCCCTATAATAAGTGAATGCATGTTAAAATTTAAAAATCAAATGATTAAGAACAATATTAAGATATAGAAAAGTCATATTCAAATGAAGTCATAGTTCAAGTTAACTTTATCACCGATTGAGTGAGGTTACAACTAAAGTCAAACCCAAAGTATGACCTAAGTACATGTTGGAAGAAGAATATAAAGTTCAAAAGTAAAGTTATAAACTTGAGTCGACTGAACATGCAACAGGGTGAAGTCGCACTCCAAGTTGACCTCGACTGTGACTTAGAAAAGAAAACATGAGGAGCCAAAATTTTCAGATTTAACTGGAATGCAAAGTTGCACCCTAAGACTGTTGGTCCCGAGTTTATGGCCAAGCCCTTGGAAGGGTAAATTGGGTTTTTAAAGAATTCTTTTTGTAACTGGAAAACTCAACCCCTTGAAAGTTGGGTCTCCTTGAATGAAAAACGTGAAATATAAAAGCAGTAAATAATCAAACTCAAGAAGTTATAGTGGTTCGGGACAACCCTCCCTACTTCAATCATCCAAGAACACCCCCTAGTGTCTTGGGTTCTACTAAACAAGATTTTAGTACAGTAGAGCCCTTTGCTCTCTTTTAGATTTCAGCTCTAGGGGACCTTATACAAACTCAGCATAAGTAGGTGACGAGTTTCACTCCAGTCACACGCTACTTTGCCTTCATTTGGTCTTAGTTTTAAATAGTAAACCAAATGGAATACAAATGATCAATGAGTAAAGAAAAATTCTATACTTTACAATTGTGTAGGCAGTTTCTTGCACATAGAAGTTGTTGAAGAGGTTGAAGATGGGGCAATTCAGCACTTAGCAGTTTGAAACAGTTTTCTTCTTGAAAACCCTTTTGTAGATCACTTAAATGCGATGGAATGAGGAAGTTGAACTCAATCAATGCTCTCTTATCTGCTCTTCCTTGTTCATTTGAAGTGCCTTAAATAGAGGAGAGTAAATTCGAACGTTTGGTAGTAGGTGGTACTCATTTAATGTGCCAACACTCGAATTTTTTCCGACAGTTGTGAGTCAAGTCGCATTTGGAGTTGGCTTCGTCTAAGTCGCACAGTGGAGTCGACTTCGAATGCAACTTCACCGAAGTCACATACTGGAGTCGACTTCGGATGCAACTTCGGCCTTCAGCCTCCAATTCAAGTTCCATACTCAAGTCGCCAAGTCGCAAGTGAAGTCGACTTCAGATGCGACTTCACCAACCATATGTCTTCTTGGAACTTTAGACTTGTTAGTGATCGATTTGTGTGTTTAGCCTTTCTTTGTTCTTCTCTTTTCAAGTGCATAGGTCTTCATTGGTGGTTTTAGTCCTTAACATTTGTTTTGTTCAATGTTCCTTGGTAGACTTGATATTATCTTTATTAGCGATCTTGACTCAAGATTCTCATTGCCTCTTGAATTTAACTTCTATATTCTAATAAGAAGTATAGAAGCAACTTAATGTCGATTTTTTTTACTTAAGTCGCAAGCTTGAGTCGACTTGAGGTGCAACTTCACCTAAGTCGCATGTTGAGGTCGACTTGAGGTGCGACTTCACCTAAGTCGCATAGTGTAGTTGACTTGATATGTGACTTAACCCAGTCAGCTTCGATTCCTGTAATTGAGGTTCACTCAAGTCGCAGTTGGAGTCAACTTGATGTTGCAACTTCACCTAAGTCGCAAGCGGAGTTGACTTTGGTTGCAACTTCGTCTGTTTCGGAGTCCAGATTTTAGCACTATCAATTTTTGGGGCATTGAAGTCGATACTGGAGTCGACTTGGGTATCGACTTTACCTAAGTCGATGCCTGAGTCGACTTGGCAAACTACTTGGCCTACCAACCTTTTGACTTTTGAATATATGAACCTTGACATCACTTAACAAACACATTAGTACTTAAATGATTCTTTAATTGAGTTGTTAATCATCAAAACAAGGATTATGCTTAATTTGTCTCATGTTTCAACAATCTCCCTGTGGCGCCCCGAACCGAGGCGTCCACATAGTCCTTACTCCAAGATCTTGTCGATTGGTAAGTGTGAATCAGGATTGTTGCCTTGATCACGCGGCGGGTTCTTAATTGGATCTCGTCCAATTTTTTTTTCATTTCTTTTTCTTTTCTTTCATCACATAAACATATACTCATCATCATTCATAATGGACTTATCCATAACATCATAAATCATCAACTTCTCATTTTATTCATACTTTCATAATTTCATATAACCTATATTCTTTTTCATCATATGCCATTATGGCCTACATTCATACTTCAATAACAAAGGATTACATACCTTTGTATCTATGCTTCTTTCATCATATCACTTCCAGGAAAATCAACCTGTTCTTTTTCATCACTTGGCTTTCATCACTTGAAATTTCCCTGCACTTGTCTAAGGGGGGAAAACATGAGTCGAAACTCAATAAGCAAGCATTTTTTATTTTAAATGCATTTCTCTCCATTTGATAGAAGACACTTACCAAGTGATCAACTACCAATGAAACAGAAACTTTTTCATAAACCGTTGGATGTGCAAATGCTTCCTTTCAATTCCTGACATGAACCATTGTGTGCGGGTACGCTAGCCCAGAGAACATCTCACATAGCATGGTCCAATGCGCCGGCTGTCTCCGGCTTGGCCTCATCAAGGGAACCTCTCTTCCTCTTGACGCCTACATGGTTCCTACATGCATGACTTTTGATTTCCCGGCATTATATACCTCTTACACTAGGTAACTCGTCATTCTCATGTAGAGAATTATTTGCACCATCCCTTAAAAATATAATTTCAAATCCATGCTTTTCTTTTCAATCCATGTATGAAAATGCAATGCATTCATTCAAACATAACATTCCTTTGCCTCCACCTCTGGGGAGGACGCCGTCGGCACACAGCCCATACGACTCGGCAATAGTGAAGGGGGACCCTCTGATCCGCTTTCTACCTCCACCAAAGCCTCTTCCTTATACATCATACATGTGCACATGTCCATGAACATCACATGATATCAATATGCCGGCATGACTTTCCATAAAAACTTATAAACATTCATTATTTCAAAACATTATAGGAATGGCCACCCTTAAACACATTTCATAAATACTTGGGAATAAAATCATATTTTCAAAACGGTTTGCTTGCTTACAAATCATCAATTTCAAAAGAGTAAATCATTTTCAAAGGATAGTTTGCTTACAATGAAACAATAAAATCACATTTTAGAAAGCTTGCTTGCTTACCTTTGCTTTGCTTCAACCTGACTCCTTTATCCTTTCCTTTCATTTTTCTATACAAGAAAATTGGATATTTTATCCATCTATTCCATGTCTTAGCTTGCTTCCCATGCTTGCTTTATAACCTTTCATTACCTCATTCCCATAGAGGTTAATCGTATAAAGATACTTAGTCATTACTCATTTATATGGATTTTTATCCATAAATCCTTTAAAAATTCCATCCATATATCTTCATAAAATATAAAAATAAATCTCAATTTTTTCCCCAAATCACGCTGTTTACTGTTCATAATAACTGTTCATGGCACTGTAGCAATTACTGTTCACGTTACTGTTCATCTGAGGTTACTGTTCACAGAGACGTGGTTACTGTTCATGGGTTCCAAAAATTGATATTTTTTCCAAAAATAAAAAATATCATGACATACCCTATGGCTAGTATATCATAGGACATTTCATACATTTTGAATTTATCATCATTTACTTGGCCAAAAAAATCATTTTCTCCATATACTAAAAATCAACATAAATTCACTTAAGCATAATCCTTAATTCCAAAAATCATGAAATTAATATATCATCATTACAACATCATATTTATCATAATCATACATCCAAAATCATCATTTATCAAATTTGGAGCATTATTTTCACATATCATACGCTATCTTCCCGAATGCTCCATCTTTGCTCCAAATTTTCGATGTTTCGGCATAATTCCAATTAAACATTATATCTATACTTATTTTCTCATGCTTAGGCATTATCTAAGCATGGTTTTACCTTATTTAACATCCAAAAGAAATTTGAGAAGAAATTACTTACCCGAAGTGAAGATATCCCACTTTTTCTCGCACTTTCTCTCTCTAACTTCCTCCTTTTCTTTCTCCTCAAGGCTAAAACGTGGTGGGGGTGAAAAAATGCTCAAATGGAGCTGGGATGAAGTGCCTTGGACGTTCACCCCTGCCCCCTATTTATACTTTTTGATTTTTCATCAAATTGGAATTTACCCCCCTTGCTTGAGGTATTAAATTATAAATGTATTTTTTTCTAATTTCCAAAAGGTGCATGGAGCCTTGTGCAGCCCACCCTAGGCCTGCTCCAGCCCCCCTATTGCAGCCCTATTTTTCTAGCTTTTTTATTTATTAAAATTTATTTATTTTAAGCAAATTAAATCCTAGCCGTTGGTTCTTGATGAGGATGATCATGGGCCATTGGATCATGCCCCAAAAGTCCATGCTCCAGCAGCAATTGCAGGCTTTGCATTAATTTTATTTAATTAAAATTAATCAAAGTCAAATGCCATTAATGAAAAAGTAAAGTTACTTTTTCATTTTCAAATGATGTTTAATCTTGACCCTTGATTTGTAATTTTCATCACATCTTGGACCATTCATCATGTCCATCATCACATCTTATCCACCCATAAAAAATTTCATCTCAATCCGATGTCCGGATTGCAAGATATGAATTTTTCTTCATTTTCTTCACAAAAATCCATAAAAATCCGAAAATAATAAAAAATTCCAAAAGTGGCTATTTTGTCCTTTTGTGGGAAGCTTCCTTTTTTGTCTTTTATGATTAAGTTAATCCAAAGTGATTAACTTAATATATTCCTTAATCCCACATTTACTATTCACGTTTCACTATTCATGTGCACTATTCATCCGAATTTCATGCATAATTATTTTAACCTTCATTTCCATATATTTCATATCCATCAATATATATTTCTCAAATATATTACCTAGGGTTTACAACCCTAAATTTTTGTACACGTCTCAAAGATCGGGGTTCCACACTCCCCCTTTTTGATGATTGAAAAAATCAATTCGAGATAAACCTTTCATTTTTATCATTTAAGAGGTATTTCATGTTTTAGTTATCATTTTGTATTGAATTCTATTGTCAAATTATGTTGGTTACACAATATTTCATAAAGATGACATATTTCATTTAAGTGACATAGTATTGCAATCACAAGGTAGAAATATTCATTTCAAGTCTTATAACTTTGCAACAAAAAGAGAGTTTCATTCAATGCAAGTCATGAATATACAAAAATGATTCAATTTATACATTCTACCCTACCCAAAAATATCTTAAGTTCTCTCTCTCTCCTCTTTTTTGTCAAAGCATCAAAAAGGTATGTTTGGGAAGCGAGATTTGTGAAATTGAAAGGCTGAGATAGGGTAGGAGATGGGATGAGTTGGAGGGATAGGACGGGTACAGGCTGAGGAAAATGAGGATGATGGAGCCTGAACAGTGGGTTCAGCTCAGATGGATTCGCCCCAGTTTGGATCAAAGTCGAGTAGGCTTGGAATAAGTCGGCCACGACTACTACTCAAGGCAAGTTGATACTTGATAGTCGTCATTTCCTGATCCAACATGTCCCGCCATCCATGCATTTCCATAAAGGCGATATTAATATTTCCCAACTCTTGTGAATTGGGCTCTCATTTGTTGTAGATATTCAAGAATGGAGTTTGATGTGGATGGTTGATCCGGGGAGCGAGCAAAGTGATCAGTGGCCCATGATCCATGAGGAGAACAAGAGCCATGTGACGCAGGGGAGGCGGGAGCTGGAGATGCAGGAGGTGGAGATGGAATGGGATCATATCGGGGCAGATCCTCCCCCTCAGGACGAGCTTCCTCGAACGTATTGGAACTGATTTCCCATTTGTTCCCTTAACCGTTTAGCCCAAAATGCATCCAAATCAATCTTTATCTGGGTCAGGAGGGCACGGTTGATAGCATTGGTAGGTTTTAGCACCTCACATGGCTCGCCCTCCAAGTCAACACGGTAGTAAGCCAAAATTTTGATAATCCACGTGCCATATAGTAAAACGCCCTGTGGGGTCTCCTTCTTTAGCTCAAGGGCCTTCAAAAATAGTTTGCGAAGATTAACCTTGACCTTATTTGCCACCTTGCATAGGATTTCGGCTTCTTGTGGGTTGAGTTGATTCCAGCCTCCTCCTTTAAGGTAGATGCAGTGGACAAGAAGCAACCATAGGACCTTGAGTCTTGGGGACAGATCCATGTAGTGCAAAAACTTGATACCCGGGTGGTATTTGTTACTATTTGTCAACTGATTGTACATTTGAATGAGGGTCAGGCCTTCTGGAAGGGGTTCAGTGTCTCTAGGCACGCCTAGAATGTTTGCAACTCGATCGATTGCATTTCTCTTGCTTATACCATGTCCGAGCCCCAGATTTATCTCTACCTCTTTGATATAAGTATTCAAATACTCCTGATCCCATAGGTAATAGAATAGCCTAGTCAGATCAAGGTCTATCCTATCGTCCTCCTTTAATAGTCCAGTCCAACCTTGAAAATTCAATAGTTCCTCTATTCCAAACTCATATTCTTATAGGGACTTGAAATCTATGATTTTGGGCACAAATGTCTTCCTCTCATAGAAATGCCTGTAGAACCTACTATGCTGACGTTCAGTTCTAAAATAATCAGTAGGCATTTTAAGGACTTGTCCCCTTTGAGTGGGGGTACCCTTTATCTTTCCACCCAAGTCCAAACTATCACTTGTTTTAGGATTTTCTTCTTCTCTAGGTGCCGAGGTGGAGGGATTACCTTCATGAAACCATACCCGTCGACTTGTAGAAGTTGTAGCCTCTTCTCGGTCTCTTTTGGATGGCGTTCTTTACCTACACAGCACGTCCTCCCTAGTATTTGATCAGGATGGTCTGGATATAGGAAGTTTGTTGGGTTTGGAGACAGCCTTGGGTGCCATGGTTTCTGGATTGATGAAACTATGGAAAGGTGGATGGGTATGAAAATGTAGGACAGGGATGAAGATAAGTTCTTTGAGGAGATTTAGGGAGGAAAAAGGATTGGAGAAGAAGGAGAGATGAGAGAGAGAGAGAGCCGAATCTGGCCTCTTGTAGGCGGGGCAGCCAAACCGTCGACTTCGGTGAAGTCAATTTGGGATGAGTGGAGTCGACTTGGCTCCTCCGACTAAAGTTCAATACACTTTCTATTTTCTACCCCCCTTTTTAATTGCAAGATTTCACATTGATATGTCTAATTTATGAATCAATATCAATCATACCCATATTATTTCGAATTTTGTAAAATAATTCCTTTACTAATGGTTTTGTGAAAATATCAATAATTTGATCCTCAATTTTAATATATTCTAGGCAGATATCATGATTTTCAATATATTCTCTAATGAAATGATGTCTCACATCAATGTGTTTGGTTCTAGAGTGTAATATGATATTTTTAGTTAAATATATTGTACTCGTATTGTCACATCTTATTAGTATATCTTTATATTCAATTCCATAATCTTTAAGTTATTGTTTCATCCAAAGTAGTTGGACACAAAAGCTTCCGGCGGCTATATATTCGGCTTCCGCAATAGATAGAACAACACTTGTTTGTTTCATTGAAAACCATGAAACCATCATGTTTCCAAGAAATTGATATGTCTCACTAATGCTTTTTCTATCTACCTTGTAACTGGAAAAATCCGCATCTGAGTAGCCAATTAGAACAAATGTTGAACCCTTAAGATACCATATCCCTAGATTAGTAGTATTGATCAAATACCTTAAAATTCTTTTTACAGCTATTAAATGTGATTCTTTGGGATATGATTGAAATCTACAACACATGCAAACACTAAATAAAATATCTGGTCTAGATGCAGTCAAATATAACAAAGATCCTATCATGCTTCTATATAACTTTTGTTCAACTATTTTACTTTTTCCATCCTTATCAATTTTGATGGTTGAACTCATAGGTGTATTTGCCCTTTTGTTGTTTTGCATCCCAAATTTCTTGAGCATTTCTTTGACATATTTGGATTGATTTATGAAGATGTCTTCACTAAGTTGCTTGATGAAATTTAATTTACCTATCATGCTCATTTCAAATTCATTGTGCATAATCTCATAAAATTATTGACATAGAGTTGCATTAGTAGCACCAAATATAATATCATCCACATAAATTTGAACAATTAATATATGATTTCCTTTGTATTTGATGAATAACGTGGTATCAACTTTTCCTCTTTGAAAATCATGATCAATCAAAAATTTGTTTAACCTCTCATACCATGCTGTTGGAGCTCATTTTAATCCCTACAAAGCTTTGGTTAACTTAAAAATAAATTTGGATTGATCTTTCTCTTCAAAACCAGGAGGTTGTTCAACGTATACTTCATTGTTTAGATATCCATTCAAAAATACACTTTTTACATCCATTTAAAACAGTTTAAAATCCATGTGAGATGCAAAGGCTAGTAGGATGCTATTGCTTCCAATCTAGCTACTGGAGCATATGATTCCTGAAAATCGATTCTTTCTTCTGAGGAATATCCTTTAGCTACAAGCCTAACTTTATTTCTCACCACAAGTCCACTTTCGTCTAGTTTATTCCTGAAAACCCATTTGGTACCAATAACAGTACAATTTTTTGGTCTAAAAACTAGGTGTCATACTTGATTTCTTTCAAACTGGTTTAGCTCTTCTTGCATTGCCAAAATCCAATTCTCATCATTAAGAGCTTGATCAATTGAATTTGACTCTATTTTAGATACAAAGGCAAAATCTCCACATATATTGTATTTAGATCTTCTCGTTCTTACTCCTTCATATATGTTACCAATTACTTGTTCAATTGGATGGTTATTTTTGAATTTCAAATCCATCAGAGGTTTGTAAGAATCATTACCTTCACTGACCTTTTTGTCCTGGGATTTCTCTTACTTTGTTTCCAATTCTCCTCGTGGATTTTTAGGATTCTTTGACATGTCATCTGCATCACTTAGCTCATCCTCCTTTTTGGGATTAGAATTAAATTTATCAATTACAACATGTGTTGATTCTTCTACTACTTGATTTCTTTGGTTGAAAACTCTACATGCTTTGCTATTTGATGAATATCCAAGAAATATTACCTCATCACTTTTGGCATCTAATTTTCCTAAGTTTATTTTTCCGTTATTCAGCACATAGTAAGTACAACCAAAAGCATGGAAGTATGAAATATTTTATTTTCTACCTTTTCATAACTCATATGAGATCTTTTTCAAGATTGCTCTTATAGTAACTCAATTAAATACATGGCATGTTGTACTTACAGCTTCACCACAAATTTTTTTGGATAATTTACTCTTATCTAGCATAGTTTTAGTCATCTCCTGTATTGTTCTATTCTTCCTTTTAACTACCCCATTTCGTTGAGAGTCTTTAGTGCAGAAAATGTGTGATGAATTCCTTTTTCATTGCAGAATTCTATAAGTTGTTTGTTTTCAAATTCACCACCATGATCACTTCTAATGGATATGATTATATTTTGTTTTCATTTTACACCAAATTTGATAAAATAACAAACATTAAGAAGGTTTCATCTTTGCTAGCTAAAAGTATTATCCATGTAAATCTTGAAAAATCATCAACAATGACAAAAACATACTTTTTCCCTCCAAGAGTCAAGATGTTAGATGGCCCATACAATTCCATGTGTAATAGTTCAAGTGGCCTAGTCGTTGAGATTTCCTTTTTGGAGAAAAATGACATTTTAGGCTGCTTGGATAGTTGACATGTCTCGCAGATTTTATCTTTGTCATATTTGAGCTTTGATAATCCTTCTACTAGGCTCTTTTTCCTCAAGGTCTTAATGTTTGACATATTTATGTGTCCAAGTCTTTTATGTCATATCCGCGGATCATTATCAATAGCTATAAGATATTGTTCATCAAGTTCATCAAGAAAAACCAAATATACATTTCCATGTCTTTTGCAGCTAAAAACTATGTGGTCTTCATCAAAAATATTGCATATAGAATATTCAAACACAACTTTATAGCCTTTGTCATACAGTTGACTAATGCTCATTAGATTATGTTTGAGTCTTTCAACAAATAGCGCATCCTCAATACATACATTTGAAATACCATAAACATTTGTAAAACCCCGATCTTAGACACATGTATAAAACCCTAGGTAATATATTTTGGAAATATACATTCATGAGTATGAAAATATGTGGTAATAAAGGTTAAAATAATTATTTATGAAATTCGGATGAATAGTGCATGTGAATAGTAACCCTGGGATTAAGACACGTGATTAAGAGTTAATCACTTGAATTAACCTAATCACAAAAGACGAAAAAGGATATTTAATCACTACAGGACGAAATAGCAATACTTTTTATATTTTAATGGAATTTCGGATTTTAGTGAAAATTTTGGAGAAAATAGAAAAAAATTCATAAATTGCAATCCGGACGTCGGATTGAAGTGAATTTTTTTATGGATGGCCAAATATTTATGATGAACATGATGAATGGTTTAGGATTTAAGAAAAATCATGAATCAGGGGTCAAGATGAAACATCATTAGAATATCAAAAAGCAATTTTGCTTTTTCATTAATTTCAAGTTTGACTTCGTTAATTTTAATTAATTAAAAAAAATCAAATAATTAATGAAAAGCTGCAATGGCTGCTTGAGGCTTGACTTTTGGGCCAAAATTCAATGGTCCAAAATCAATCTTATCAAAAATCAACGGTTGAGATGAATTAGCTTAAAAATAATTAATTTTAATAAATAAAAAATCATAGATAAATAGGGATGCTAGGGGCTTGAGCTGCTATAGGGTGGCTGCACAAGGCTGAACACATTTCATGGAAATTGGAAAAAAATATTTAAAATTTAATACCTCAAGCAAATGGGGTAAATTGTAATTTGATGAAAAATTCAACCCTATAAATAGGGGCAAGGTGAGAACGTCCAAGGCACTTCATTCTCAACCCAAGCTTGAGAAATCCAAGTTTTCCCACTCCTAAAATCATTCTAGGCCATTAGAGAAGGGTTGAAGAGAAGGTTCAAGAGGAAACGTGTGACAAAAAGGAGGATATCTTCAATTTGGGTAAGTGAATTCTACCCAAATTTTTTTTGATATTAAGTAGGGTAAAATCACGCTTAGATAATATCTAAGCATGAGAAAATAAGTATGGTCATAATGCCAAAGTGGAATTATGCCAAAACATCAAAAATTTGGAGTGAAGATAGAGCATTCGGAAAAATCATGTATGAAATGTGCATAAGTGAAATTATGATGAATTTTAGAATATGGAGAAAATGATTTAATTGTCCAAGTTAATGATGATAAATTCAAAATTCATGAATTTTCCCATGATATACTAACTGAGAGCTATGTCATGGTATTTTTTTATTTTTGGAAAAAATGTCAATTTTTGGAACCCATGAACAGTAACCAATTGTGAAACCCCGATCTTAGACACGTGTATAAAACCCTAGAGTTGTAAACCCTAGGTAATATGTTTGGAAAATGTACATTCATGGGTATGAAATTATGTGGAAATAGAGCTTAAAATAATTATTTATGAAATTCGGATGAATAGTGCACGTGAATAGTATCCTTGGGATTAAGACACATGATTAAGAGTTAATCACTTGGATTAACTTAATCACAAAATGACAAAAAGGAGATTTAATCACTACAAGAAAAAATAGCAATACTTTTTGATATTTTAATAGAATTTCAGATTTTAGTGAAAAATTGAAGAAAAATTCATAACTTGCAATCCGGATGTCGGATTAAGATGAAATTTTTTATGGATGGCCAAAATATTATGATGATCATGATGAATGGTTTAAGATTTGATAAAAATCATGAATCAAAGGTCAAGATGAAACGTCATTAGGAAATCAAAAAGTAGCTCTACTTTTCATTAATTATAAATTTGACTTTTTATTAAATTTAAATAATTAAAAATAATAAATAATAAATGAAAATCAGTGCTACAGAAGGGGCTTGCAGGTGTAGGGGGATCCTTTTTGACCAAAATCAATGGTCCACATTCATCATCATCATAAATCAAGGGTTAGTATTAAATTAGCTTAAAATAAATAATTTTAACAAATTAAAAAAATCAAGAAAAATAGGGCTGCCATAGGAGGGTTGGAGCTGCTGTAGGGTGGCTGCACATGGCTCAAAGCACCTTTTGAAAATTAGAAAAAAAATATATTTATAATTTAATACCTCAAGCAAAGGGGTAAATTCTAATTTGATGAAAAATTAAAAACTATAAATAGGGGCCAAGGGGTGGACGTCCAAGGCATACATCCCAGCTCCCAAGCTTGACCAAGAGCTCATTTTCCTACCCTCACCCACGTTTTAAGCCAAGAAAAGCAAGGAGAGAAGGAGAGGAGAGAGAAAGAGGAGAAAGAAGGAGCATATCTTCACTCGGGGTAAATGAATTCTCCTCAAACTTGTTTTGGATGTTAGATAAGGTAAAACCATGCTTAGATAATGCCTAAGCATGAGAAAATAAGTATAGTTATAATGCCCAAATGGAATTATGCCTAAACATCGAAAATTTGGAGCAAAGATAGAGCATTCGGGAAGATAGCATATGATATATATAAATAATGCTCCAATATTGATAAATGATGATTTAAGATGAATGATTATGATAATCATGATGTTGGAATGATGATATATTAATCTTATGATTTTTGGAATTAAGGAATATGCTTAAGTGAAATTATGTTGATTTTTAGTACATAGAGAAAATAATTTATTTAGCCAAGTTAATGATGATAAATTCAAAATTCATGAATGTTCCCATGATATACTAGACATAAGCTATGTCATGGTATTTTTAATTTTTGGAACCCATGAACAGTAAACGTGAACAGTACCCATGAACATTGATCGTGAATAGTAACCTGCTACAATAATTTTAAATAGTAATTATGAACAGTAAACACATGATTTTGGGAAAAATTGAGATTTATTTTAATATTTTATAAGGATTTATAGATGGAATTTTTAAGAATTTATGGATAAAAAATCCATATAAGGAAATAATGACAAAGTATTTTTAAGGTTAACCTCTATAAGAAATTATGGAGGAAAATAAAGTCATAAATGAATATAACATATGTATGATAAAGTATGCATATCCTTTTCACTTGTATAGGAAAAGGAAAGGAAAGGATAAAGGATTTAGACTGAAGCAAAACAGAGGTAAGCAAGCACAACTTTGAAAATATGATTTTATTGCTTCATTGTAAGCAAGCAAACCTTTTGAAAATATATTTTATCCTCAAGTATTTATGAAATGCGTTTAAGGGTAGTCATTCCTATAATGTTTTGAAATGATGAATGTTTATAAGTTTTTATAAAAAGTCATACTGGCATATTGATGTCATGTGATGTTCATGGACATGTGCACATGTATGATGTATAATGAAGAGGCTTTGGTGGAGGTAGAAAGTGGGTCAGATGGTCCTTATTTACTATTGCCGAGTCGTATGAGCTGTGTGCCGACGGTGTCCTCCCAAGAGATGGAGGCAAAGGAATGTTATGTGTGAATGAATGCATTGCATTTTCATACATGAATTGAAAAGGAAAGCATGGATTTGAAATGATATTTTTAAGGGATTGTGCAAATAATTCTCTACATGAGAATGACAAGTTACCTGGTATAAGAGGTATATAATGTCGGAAAAATCAAAAGTCATGCATGTAGGAGACCATGTAGGCGTCAAGAGGAAGAGAGGTTCCTCTTGATGAGGCCGAGTCGGAGAAAGCCGGCATATTGGACTATACTATGTGAGATGTTCCCTGGGCTAGTGTGCCCACATACGAAGGTTTATGTCAGGAATGGAAAGGAAGTATTTGCACATCCAACGTTTATGAAATGATTTTTATGAAAAGGTTTCTGTGCATTTGATAGTTGATCACTTGGTAAGTGTCTTCTATCGAATAGAGAGGGATGCATTTAAAATGAAAAATGTTTGCTTATTGAGTTTTGACTCATATTTTGTTTTCCCACCCTCAGACAAATGTAGGGAAAACCAAGAGATGAAAGACATGCGTTGCTTAAGAAAAAGAGGAATCTACAAAGATTAGTAGATTTTTGTATGAATAGATGCCCTAATGGGATATGATGAAAAATGACATAGGCTGTATGAACTTATGAAGTTATGAATAATATGAGAAGTTGATGATTTATGATGATATGGATAAGTCCATTATGAATAATGATGAGTATATGTTTATGCGATGAAAGAAAAGAAAAAGAAAGAAAAAATTTGGACGAGATCAAATTAAGTACCCGCCGCGTGATCAGGACAATAATCTTGATTCACACTTACCAATCGACAAGATTTTGGAGTAAGGACAAATGTGACGCCTCGGTTCGGGGCGCCACACTAACACGCTGTGAACGGTAACCTCAGATGAATAGTAACCTGCTACAGTAAACGTGAACAGTAATCATGACAGTGAACAGCGTGATTTTGGACAAAATTGAGATTTATTTTTTATAAGGATATATGGATTTAATTTTTAAGGATTTATGGATAAAAATCCATATAAGCAGGTAATGACCAAGTATTTATAAAAGGATAACCTTTATAAAAATGAGGTAATATGCGATCATAAAGCATGCATGGAAAGCAATCTAAGACATGAAATAGATGGATAAAATATCCAATTTCCTTATATAGGAAGAGGAAAGGAGAAGGTTGAGGACACAGACTGATAAGGTAAGCAAGCAAACCCTTTTGAAAATATGTTTTATTCTCAAGTATTTATAAAATGTGTTTAAGGGTGGTCATTCCTATAATATTTTGAAATGATGAATGTTTATGAGTTTTTATGAAAAGTCATGACAACATATTGATATCATGTGATGTTTATGGACATGTGCACATATATGATGCATAATGAAGAGGCTTTGGTGGAGGTAGAAAGTGGATCAGATGGTCTCCTTTCACTATTACCGAGTCGTATGGGCTGTGTGCCGACGGCGTACTCCCAAGAGGTGGAGGCAAAGAAATGTTATGTGTGAATGAATGCATTACATTTTCATACATGGATTGAAAAGGAAAACATGGATTTGAAGTGATATTTTTAAGGGATCGTGCAAATAATTCTCTACATGAGAATGACAAGCACCTGATGTAAGAGGTATATAATGCCGGGGAAATCAAAAGTCATACATGTAGGAGACCATGTAGGCGTCAAGAGGAAGAGAGGTTTCCCTTGATGAGGCCAAGTCGGAGAAAGCCGGCGTATTGGACCATGCTATGTGAGAGTTCCCTGGGCTAGCATACCCGCACAGGAAGGTTTATGTCAGGAATGGAAAGGAAGCATTTGCACATCCAATGTTTATGAAACGATTTTTATGAAAAGGTTTCTATGCATTTGATAGTTGATCACTTGGTAAGTGTCTTCTATCGAATGGAGAGGAATGCATTTAAATGAAAGAAAAATGCTTGCTTATTAAGTTTCGACTCATGTTTTATTTTCCCAACCTCAGACAGGTATAGGGAAAGCCAAGAGATGAAGGGCATGTGTTGCTAAAGGAAAAGAGGTGTGGTGGCCCAAACCGAGACGTCACTTCTTTACCTCAAGACCTTATAGATTGGTAAATGTGAATCAGGATTGTTGCCCTGATCATGCGGTGGGATTTTAATTAGAACTCATCTAAATTTTTTTTTTTCGTTTCTTCATTCATCATTATTTCATTTATAACATAAGCAATGGTACACTTGTACATATCCTTTAAACCATTTCAACATGCTATTATACATCATAGGTCCTCTTGACCTAATCATGATATTTTCATCTCATACATACATATATTCAATCATTAGTTCACCTAGAACTAGGAACTTTAAACAAGTTCACATATACATCAACATACCTTGGGTCTTTAACCAGGCAATCACATTTCATTCCTTATAGCCCACATGGCTACCATCATTTACCTTTCCTTTATAGATTAAATTTGCATCCTCTTGAGTTTCCCGGTACTTGTTTATGGTTTGGGAAAACAAAACGTTAGCGACAACTCAGTAAGCAAGCATTTATCTTTTAAGGAAAGACTTCCTTGAAAATCATTTCTAAAAACATTTTTCTTGTAAATCATTTTGGCCAGGGAACATTTTATGTCCCAAAACATCTTGGCATAAACCATATTTGGCAATGGACATTCTCATGTCCACGAAAAGATATTTTTCTACATAAATCATTTTGGCATTGGATGTTCATATGTCCTAAAATATTTTTCCATTTAAACATTGTTGGAAACAGACGTTTATACGTCCTAAAATGTTTTACACATAAACACTTTGGTAATGGATATTTTTATGTCCAAAATGCATTTCACGTAAGCCTTTTTGGCAATGGACACTCATATGTCCACAAACACTTTTATCCCTTAAACTCTTTTAGAAACGGACATTTTTATGTCCACACATGTTCCAACATAAATCCTTTTAGGAAATGGACATTCTCATGTACAACCATTTTTCCCACATAAACCTTTTGGAAATGGACATTCTTATGTCCAAAACATTTTCCAACATAAACTCTATTTCATAATCCCCATCTTGGGGCTTGTTTATAGCAAACAAGTCATAAATCCTTTTCATGAAAACTTTTGCATAGAAACCATTTTTTTTATTCTTAATATTTACATATTTTATGTAAAACACCCTGCTTTTAGGGTAACTTATACATAATGGCTCATAAAAATCTAATTTAGGATAACTTTTTGTATAAATGATTTTATATATCGATCTTTGGGCTTTTGAAAAGCAAAACGTATGCAAACACATTTCTCCCCATCCAGTAGTTACACTTAGCAAGTGATCATGCTACCTTTTGGAAGAGAATCCATAACAGCACGCTAGCCAGGCGGCTGTTTATTTATCCTGCTCCCATCTCAGAGAGGGCGCCGCTAGCACTCCTGTCATCCCTTAGCGACTTGGCCTTATGTAGAGTGGGCCCCGGTCATCCCAACCATGCTCTACAACCGGCCTAATCCTTGTACTGGTGCACCGTACATTATTATGACGGACCGCAGTCCGTTTGGTTTGAAGAACAACAGACCGTAGCCTATGTCCTTTTAAACCAGGATCACAGACCTCTATTTGCATCCATAACTTAAAAAAAACATCACAGACCGAAGTCTGTGTCTTTTTAAAACAAATCATTTTCAAAAACACATCACAGACTGCAGTCCGTGTTAACTTGTAAAGCGAGTGCACCCACTTTAAACAAGTTGTCATTTGAAATCTAATTTTAGGATGACCTTCTGTAAATTCTGTTAGAAACATTTAGAGTAAACTATTTTGATAAATATTTGAAATGTTTGAGAAACAACACACCTTAAAACCCTTTTAATAAAAGAATTTCAAAATTTTTAGATTTTCAAGAATAAATCATACATTTTTCCTAGAATTTTCTTGGTTTTTGTTTCGAGGCCTTTTGCTCACAAAAGTTATGCAATTGTGCTAACCCCTTCTCAACCACCTTAAAATCAATTTCTTGTCCACATATCAATTTGTCATTTTTACATAAAGGGCTTACATAATCTTTTGCATACCATTTAGCAACCCGAAATCGAACCATTTTATTAAATCAACATAGGAGGTTAGTCATCCTTAAATCCCCTTCAACACATCCGTATAAACATTTTTCAAGATATTTTCAACATAGATTTCCTTATCTAAAGGAAATCAAAACTTTTCGAATATCATTTCAAAACATATGAACTATATCCAAATCATCATTTATTATTTAATTATCATGACCTAGCAAAACAAATCTTTTTCATAAATCAAATCTCCCCTTTTTTTCTTTTATAACATGATTATTTATCATTAAACATCATAAGAGAAATTCAAAACTTATTTACATTTGTTGCTTTGTGAAAAATGGCAAAATTTCCTTTTTCTGATAAAATACTTTTAAAACAACATCATAGAGAACTTGCTCGCTTATAAGCAAATTCTTAAAATAAAAAAAAACCATCGACATAAAATGTGAAATCTTTTGAAAACATTATCATGGAGAACTTGCTTACTCATAAGCAAATTTCTCAATCCATTAACATAAATCATTGTCAATCTTTGGCAATAATGATGATAAAATCCTTATCTTAAAACGTATTGCTTGCTTCCTATGAAGCAAACCTTGAGGCTTTTCCTTAAAGCCATTCTTTTCCAAATCTTAAGGCTTTCATTAAAGCCGTCATTTTCAAAACTTGCGGCTTTTCATTAAAGCCATTATTTTCAAAACTTGTGTTTGCCCATTCGTTTAAACATAATCATAAATAATTTTAAGCACATATCATCACATAGAAAGAAAATATCATTTTAGAAAGTTCGCTTGCTTACCTGATATCGCCATAATCCCTTTCTTCCATTCTTTTTGTTGTCTTTGCCTAAATAAATGAAAATAACATTTCATTTATTTGCATGTCTTCAAATACTTATATTCCTTAGGTTTTTCAACCTACATAAGTTCATCTAACTTAACCCACTTGTCTTTCAGGTCGGGTATTTATACTTATCTCTTCATATACGTCCATTTCTCAACACATAAATCTTGTGTTTCTTAAAATTTCTCAAAACAACAACTTGTCTCTAATTCCATCATGACTAAACCCCTTAATTAATACATAATTTAGGGTTTAGTTTCGGATTTATAATTCATTTATCATAGGGTTCCAAAAACAACAACTTTAGAACTCATTTTTCGTCGTTTCAATGCTCTCTTTAGCAGCATGGTTTAAATAGATTTTTAATCCAAAATTTCCAGCCTTAAACCATGCTTTTCTTAACCCAAATTTAGGGTATTAATATATGTTTAAAATCCATATATTAACTCCTCTCAAAATAGCAACTTATTTCCCTATTACGGGTACCGTTTTCACCCCATTTGGACACCTATTCATGAAATTCATAAAAATCAGATTTGGGGCTTATTTGTTGGAAACAAGTGGAAAATAAGCCAAGTCTATGTTTTGATGATTGAAAAATCAATTTGAGTAAGTTTTGGTTACTAACATATTTGTGAAGATGATTAAAGGATATACAAATGAAGAAAATGAAGCATGACAGATGAAGTCGCAGACCAAGTCGACTCCAGCATCGACTTTAACCATGATTTTCTATCCAAAGTTGAAATCGAGAACGAGAGCTGCCGAAGTCGCATCCCAAGTCGACTCCGCATGCGACTTGGGTGAAGTCGCAGACCAAGTCGACTCCAGCATCGACTTCAACCATGATTTTCTGTCCAGAGTTGAAATCGAGAACGAGAGCTGCCGAAGTCGCATCCCAAGTCGACTCCGCATGCAACTTGGGTGAAGTCACAAACCAAGTCGACTCCAGCTTCGACTTCAGTGCGGAATTTGCAGAACAAGTCGACTCAATGCTAGACTCGAGTGAAGATGAAGGCCAAATCGACTCAAACACTCGACTTGGATCAAATGAAGATCAAAGCAAGCAGGGTTGCATGAATCCATCATGTTGGATTATGAACACATACTTAGACATCTTCCATGCATTCCAAGACTCCAGACTCAAGACATGGAATCAAATATTTTTCTTTTAAGATAGAAGAATCATAAAGAGTCTTAAGTAATATAAAATGGTGGAAGAACAATCAAACATGAAGAAATTCAAGCAAGCAAGTCATTCTAAAGAATTTCAAGTTCAACTAGCAAGCTAAGGAAGTGAGGTCGCACCCGAAGTCGACTTCACCTGCGACTTGGGTCAAGTTGAGGAAATTACGGACAGCCGAAGTTGCACCCGAAGTCGACTCCATCTGCGACTTGGGCGAAGTCGCACCCGAAGTCGACTCCACCTGCGACTTGGGTCATAATGGTCGGAAATTTTTTGAACATTGGCGCATTAAATGCGCGCTACCTACTTCCAAATGTTCAGATTCCCTCAACATTTATAAAAGACATTCAATATGAACGTGGAAGGTAGCTGAGAATTCATTGATTGAGCACAACTCCCATCTCTAAGAGCATTAAGTGATCAAACCATCATATAGAAGAAGAACTCTGCTTTCAAACTGCCAAGAGCTGCTTGCTGAATCATTAATACTGCTATACAAGTTCTTCTCTGCGCCAAATCTGCCTTTACACATCAGTAATGTATAGAAACTTTCTTTTACTTTTTCTTGCTGTATTGAACTTGATTTAGTTTGGGTAGCTAAGATCAAGTGTAAGCAAAGTAGAGTGTGATTAGAGTGGAACTCGTCACCTACTTGTGCTGTGAATTGTTGATGCCCCCTAGAGCTGGAATCTAGAAGAGAGCAGTGGCTCTAGTTGTATTTGTGAAATACATAGTGGAACCCAAGTCACAAGAGGTGTGAGCTTGGAAGAGTGGAGTGGGGAAGGTTGCCCGAACCACTATAAAATCTTGCTTGTTAATTTTTATTTCTGCTCTCAGTACTATATTGCTCTCCATTTGTTTCTTCATAAAGGGGACTAGATTAATCCGGAGTAAAATTTCTGTTTAAGTTGAAAAATTTTAAATACTCAATTCACCCCTCCCCTCTTGGGTAATTGCCATTAACTCGGGACCAAAATTATCTTCCCAAATCCTTTTGGGCATCCAAAGTATCATAATCCTAGGATATTTTTCCCTACATAACTTTCATAAATCATTTAATCTCATTTCCCTACCATTTTTAACATAAAAATGGAAAAATCGGGTCATATATGCAACCCTAGGTTTGATACCTTATAAAATCAGCAACCTATTCATAAATCATCATATGAATTACACTAAATAATGATTTATATCCCATTATAAGTCAAATTTCATCATAAAAACCTGAAATTTAACATTTATCTTAATTTATTCCTTAAGTTGTCCATAATGCTGAATTCAGACACACTGAATTCTCAAAATCTTGAATTAATATCAAATTAAGTATTTTTGATCTGAAATTTCTATCATACCTTAATAACCACATGAATTAGCCAAAATAAATATTTTCATCATGAAATATTTAGTATTTCTATTTATGTTTGTATTTTTACTCTGTTGGATAGCAGCACCCCTTTTCAGACAGCCTTAATCACGTAAATTATGGGGTATATTTATACCCATAAAAACCTAATTTTTATTTTGGTCATGTGATTCTAAATATGGATTATATATCCTGTAAACTTTTCAGCCCAAAATTTCTTGTAAAAAAATTATTAAAAATCATTTGGTGCAGCTGATCCTGCCACCCGTTTATCCTGTTCAGGTTGATTTTCCCAGATTTTTAATTTGAAAATTTCTTATCCTTTTAATCTGAAAATTATTTAGTTAATTAATTACTCCATAATGAGTCCTCCCACAAAATTTCATGCTAAAAATCATTCATTAACTATTTCTTCCATATTTTAGATTTGTGCCTCATTTCTTCTAGGTTTTGCTCCCATATTTGCATCTCTTTTCAATACATATGCAAAACCCTCAATCAATACTTAATTTTATAATATTATTAATATTTCTTTATAGGTTTATTATGATTCAAAACCATAATTCCAATATCAAGAAGAAAACTTGGAAGTTGGAAGGCTTAAACTTAACGGGTACTTACCCGATTTCGTCGATTCTTTGCCCCGAGCTTCCCGAGCTTCTCCTTCCCTTTTTCCTTCTTCTTTTCCTTCTCTTTTCTCCTCTTTCTTGCTGGGTTGGACATCCCTAGCTGCTGCCTTTGGAGAAAATCCCTTTTTTCTCCCTTTTTCCTCTCTTCTCTTTCTCCTTCTCTCTCCTTCTCTCTCTCCTTCTCCCCCCTGCTGGGACGTGCGGCAGCTTGCTCTCTCTTTTTTTTCCTTTTTATAAGTCACTTTTCTTGGTGTTTAAGTAACCCTCTAGGGAATTTTTGTAAATTTTATTTTTACCTTTCCCAAATTGCCCTCTTTGCTTAGCTCCTAAGTAATCTCTTACTTGCTCTCCAAGAAAGTAACTTCTTATTATAATTAGCTTAATCCATTCCATTCATATCATAGATTTCATAATTTTATTCTATTGTTTCAAATTTTATCTCAAACCGACGTTTCTAACTCAAGTTATGACCATTTGAATTTATCTTTTGGATTTGGGGATAAAAATAATTAATTATCACCCTAATATCATCATGATTCTCTTAATCCAATCCATTCATAAAATTGTGCCCACCATTGTGAGCTTACCTTTCAAATTTCATCGAAATCCGCCTTGTAGGCGTCAAGTTATGAATTTTCTATCATTTTTCATCTTAATTCCATAATTACAATTTAGTCTCCATAATTTAAATCATGATTATTAACATGATTATTCATGACACCTTGTCACCCTTAAATCCTCATTAAGCCCCTCGGGTCATACCGACTCACTTTGGGTTTCCGCGATTAAATTTTTAATCACCATTCTTAATTAAACCCTAATTGCAAAATATCATTAAATCATAAAATCATCCATAAATCATTCAAAATTCATTTAAATCACATATAAATCAAATATATATATTCAATGCATACCATTAAGTCCTACATAGGTTGGGGTTTCACAAGAGGAATCTACAAAGGTTAGTAGATTTTTGTATGAATAGATGCCCTAATGGGATATGATAAGAAAGAACATAGGTTGTATGAAATAATGAAGTTATGAATAATATAAGAAATTGATGATTTTATGATGATATGGATGAGTCTATTATGAATGATGATGAGTATATATTATGTGATGAAAGAAAAAAAATTTTTGGACGAGATCCAATTAAGTATCCGCCGCGTAATCAGGGCAACAATCCTAAGTCACATTTACCAATCGACAAGATCTCAGAGTAAGGACTATGTAGACGCCTCAGTTCGGGGTGTCACAACATTTTCTTTACCTTTTATCATACCTTTTTCATTATTTTCAAATGCAACAGTTCCTTAACTATATGGTTTGATTTTATGAAATAATCCTCTTTCTCCTGTCATTTGTCTTGAGCAGCCACTGTTCATAAACCATATGTTGCTAGCCTTTGCTATAAGACATACCTGTAAAATAAAATCATGTATTGCTTATCTCTTTGGTACCCATTTTATGGGTCCATTTGGGTTAGTAAGTCATTAAAGTCTACGTTGCTCTACTTTGGAAGGCATAAATCCAATGCTCTTTGGTTCCCAAACCAATTTTGCACCATGGTCATGTAATTTCTTTATTCTACATTGATAAGTTTTGTGACCCATTTTGCTGCAAAAGTTGCATGCCCTTGGAAGTCTTGGAGTGGAAATCCATGTAATATGTGGTTCCTAGGTTGGCCTTTTTGTCCAAATAACATTATTTATTCTAGATTAAAAGGTGTAGGCTTAGCTTGGTTTTTACCAGATTTTGAAACTTTCAATTTACTGCTTTCGCTTTTCTCAAATGTGGAATATCCAAGTCCTCTTTTGTTGTTTTGGCTAGTCATGTTTAAGAACATTTTCACACTTTCCCCTGGGTTATAGAACTTTGTTAATGATTCATTTAATGACTCATTTTCCTTCTTCAGTCTTTCCACCTTATTAGTTAAAGTATTGTTTTCATTTGTTAGGTGGTTGAGTCTTTCTACTAGTTTTCCATTCATAGTAATAACCGAGTTATATTGTCATTTCTTTAATGTGAATTTACTTCCCATCTTTTTGATTTCATCATATAATGAATCGTATGCTTGTTGCAGTTCATCTTATTTAGCACATTTGAGGCAGTCATGTATAGAAGACTAGATAGACTTGGTATTTGAGTGATTGAGTTTGGATGATACCTCTTCACTGCTTGTGTAATCTGTTGAAGCAGTTTGTCCTTTTATGATTTCAGTTGCAGTGAGGCAGACAATGTTATGTTCTTCCTCTATCCTTGCCATGCATCATATTCGAGCATAATTTGCTGCTTCATTATCTTCATTGATGAGCTGCTTATTGTAGATGTCTCCTCATTCACGTACATTCCTCTTCTCTTTGATTTTTGAAATTTTCTGTTTTCGATTTTGTCCTTCTTCTCTTGCCGCTCTTTTGTTTTGCTATCTTCTGTTGTAGGACACTGAGCTTATATATGTCCTACTCCACCACACCTGTAGCATTTGGTTATTTCTTTCTTTTTCTCATTTCTATTTCTCTCCTTAAATCATTTGAAGTTTTTCTCTTTTCTCATGAACTTTCTGAATCGCTAGGTGAGTAAGGTGATTTCTTCATCATCATTCTGAGAAGACGATGTGGATTAATCTAAATTCTGTGCGACCCTTAAAGCAATAACTCTTTTTCCTTTACGCTCCTCATTCCTTCTCTTTATCAGTTCATGTGACATGAGAGAACTGATAAGATCTTCTAGTCTTAGCGTATTTAGGTCCTTTGCCTCCTCAATAGCCGTGATCTTTGGAATCTATGACTCATGTAGAGCTCTTAAGATCTTCATGATCTGTTCTAATTCAAAGATAGTTTTTATAAGACTTTTAATGCATTAGTAATCTTGGAAAATCTATCAAATATTTTAGATATATTTTCAGTGTCTAACATTTTAAAACTTTCTAGCTCTCCAATCAATATATTTCTTCTCGTTCATTGGACTTGAGAAGTTCCCTCATATGTTGATGTTAGCGTATCCAATATTTGTTTGGCTATTTGACATGAGGATACTCTGTCATATTTTGTGGCTGTTAGAGCATAGAAGAGGGAGTTCATGGCTTTCCATTGCTTTTCATTGTCCTTACTTATTCTTCAGACCATTCAGAGGTTCTTTCATCAATTAGTAGAGGAACTCCATCTTGGATAGCAATCAAAGAGTCTATATCAGTAGACATGATAAATTGTTTCATTCTCAACTTCCAATAATCGAATTACTTCCATCAAACAATTGTGGCCTAGTGAATGACTGGCCTTCAGCAAATGCAGGAGTGGAAGTTGATTGGGATGCCATTAAATAAGATCTCTTTTGGTAGAAACTCAAAGACCTGCTCTGATACCACTTGTTGGTCCCGCGTTTATGGCAAAATCCAAGAGAGGAGGGGTGAATTGGGTCTTTAAAAAATTCTTTTGTAACTAGAAAACTCAACCTCTTGAAAGTTTGGTCCCCTTAAACGAAAAACGTGAAATATAAAGGCAATAAACAATCAAAGTCAAGAAGTTATAGTGGTTCGGGACAACCCTCCCTACTCCATTCCTCCAAGAACACTCCCTAGTGTCTTGGGTTCTACTAAATAAGATTTTAGTACAGTAGAGCCCTTTGCTCTCTTCTAGATTTCAGCTCTATGGGGCCTTATACAAACTCAGCACAAGTAGGTGACGAGTTTCACTCCAGTCACAAGCTACTTTGCCTTCACTTGGTCTTAGTCTCCAATACTAAACCAAATGGAATACAAATGATCAATGAATAAAGAAAAATTATACACTTTACAGCTGTGTAGGTAGTTTCTTGCACACAGAAGAAGTTGTAGAAGAGGTTGAAGATGGAGCAATTCAGCACTTAGCAGTTTAAAACAATGTTCTTCTTGAAAACCATTTTGTAGATTGATAACTTGTAAAAATACGATTTATCATGGCCTATTTCAGACTATTTTTGCATGTTATTCCAAGAGATTAGGTTTATTTTGCATCCGTTTAGCTAAATTTTCACTCGCTTTGCATTTTAGGAGCATTATGTAGTTTTTATGCATTTTTAGTATAAATTAGGCATTTTTAGTTCATTTATTTAGTTCATTCATTTTTACAGGAAGGACGGAGAATTACAAGCACGCGAGCGAGTCGAATGCAGAACAGAGCCAAGTGAAGGAGCATGGGGTTGGCGCCCAGGCGCAATTCTACAGGCCTTTGCTAGAATCTCCAACACTTCACACAACATATTACATCCAGAGAGTTGGCGCCTAGGCGCCATTTCATCAACACGCAAGCAAAGTTCTAAAGGTTTTTGAAGTCACAAGTCACATTGATTCCAGGGAGTTGACGCCTAGGCGCCAATGCATGAAGTCCTAGGGTTTCTAGAAAGATTTCTAAGTTACACAACTCCAGAGAGTTGGCGCCTAGGCGCTGGCTAGTGGCGCCTAGGCGCCAATACGCATCCGTACACGCGGGTTTTGCTGCGCAGGCTGTTATGTTTAAATAGAAACCTAGAGTTCCAGAGACCAGAGAGAAGAGGTGTGGAGAGAGCCGCTAGAGCAGCCGCATAAAGAAGGAAAAAGATCCATTTTCCATTGCAAATGAAAGAGGAGATCCGATCTCGCTGGTGGAAGCTTCCGGGATTTAGTTCTTCTCTTTCTCATTCTCTTTCCTTTTCCTTTTCTCTATGTTCTTGGAGATGATTGTAACTTGATTTTAATAGGAATTGAAGTCATGTTAATGGGCTAAACCATCTATTGGTGGGAGACATGTAGGATTTGAACTCATAGCTTATGATATTTGGTTTTCTTATGCTTGAATTGATAATACTGTTGTGCTGTGACTTGTGTTACTTGAGATTACCCTTATATATCATGCTTACTGCGTTTACAAGCCTTGCAACCTTGTGGATTGACCTAATATTCAGATCCATGCTTAGAAAAGTGGGATTTGAATAAGATCCATATATAAGGCACATGTATTCTAACTCATGTTGTGTTAGATGTTAATATGGATAGGAATATACCTATTAACCCTTTGTAATCATGATTAGGTTATATGGTTATTAATTTGGTTTTACTTGTGTGCATGGGAACATAGCATATAACTAAAACTTAGTTAGGTTTATATGTGTTGGAAGACATATATGAATATGAATGAACCTAGATTAGCAATCTTTGCACAACTAACTTAATTGGAACCAAATAACATAGCTATGATTCAATGAATTTATATTCCCACCTATCTTAATCATCGCAAAGTGATCTCAGCAATATTTCATCCCACTCTGGTCATTTACTGCTTTATTTAGTTTAGTTTTATTCTTTAAAAGAAAACTCTCATTTATTCTATCAATTCACTTAGACAATTGAGATTCAAGGTGCTATTCCGTTTAACACAATCCTCGTGGGAACGATACTTTACTCACTCTTTATTACTTGACACGGCACGTATACTTGCGTAAATAGCGAGCAATTTAATAGACATATACGCAGTTCATTAAGTTTTTGGTGCCATTGCCGGGGATTGGTTTAAACTTAGTACCTTACAATTTCAGTTGTCTTCTGTGAATGTGTATATATTATACATAGTTTTTCTTTTCTTTCTTTTTCTTTTGATATAATTCTATTTTAGGAGTCTTTGTTTTGCAATTTTCAATGGCTTCAAATGCTTATCACTGGCTAAATGCAGAATTTTCAACACCAAGCACCTACAGTTTTGTTCGCAATCTCACCGCAAGTGAACGGGTCGTAGATTGTAGTATATAAATTATCAATCCACAGGGAATTCGGGACTATAAATTTTGCTTTTAAACGCTTTCGTGTCGGATATAGAGAGAATATAGCAAATAAAATAGAAAAATGGGGAGAAAATGCAGGTAATAAAATGTAAAGAAAATAAATAAAATGGGAAAAAGTACAAATTAAAAATGAGGAGAGAAAGCAAAAGTGCAAATACCTAGGGTCTAGGATTTCACATGCGTGTTTTGCAATGGGTAATGGTATAATTATTTAATTTGGATATTATTTGTTAAAGGAGAACAAATCCTAATTTATCCTTGTACCTTCTCTCGAAACCTACAAGGCGTATCCTAATTTTCTTAATCACCTATTCTCATGGGATTAAGTTAATTAGAATCCATTAAGATTTATGGTTTGTTCATGAAATTTCCTCAAGGTTATCATGCCTATTTTCATGGTCTTAGATTTTCGGGTTTAATATCTTGATTATTGTATATTAGGCTTCTACCTTTTGATTCTATCACCTAATATATGGAATCATGCAAAAGTATGGGCCCATGTACAAAGCAAGCATAAAAATCACAAGATATTAAATTAACAAAAATATTCATCATAAATAAATTAAAAATCAACACCACATTGCATTGTACGCAAGCTACGTCCTAAACCCCAGATTTAAGATTTAGCCAAGCATGTTTAAGTTCAAAATAAAATTAAAATTACAAACCATCTTAAACAAGACAATTAAAATTAAAAAGGGAAAAGATAGAAAAGCTTATTGGTTTTGAAGCCCCGATAGTGTGTCTATTGCTCCACGCAATTCGCCGGTCTGCCTTTTTGCCCGTGCTCTCCACCTTACTTTCAATCTCTTTCTTTCTTGAAATTATGCTCTAATCTTCTTCTAAAATCCTTGCTAAAATATTTTACAGTGGTATCCTTGCAGGGATTTTCTGTTGCTTGCTTCTGAGAATTTTTACTGCCGCGGAATTTTTTTCTGTTGCCGAATGTTGTGTGTATGCTTCTCCTCGTCTGCTACCATCCACGCTCCATTTATAGGTGTACATTCCAATTGCTGCGGCCCCCACTCATCAACTGCTGAAATTGTATTCACATGCATGGGCAGCTACTTTTGATTTGTCGTGGGGTCCATTGCATTGTAATGGGTTGCTGAAATGATGCTGAATGAAATTCATTTCACGTGAATGGGGAGTTGATATGCTGATGCATTGATTTGATGGGGTCCATGGATACTCACGTGAATGAGCATGCTTGCATAAATGCTGTTGGATGCTCATGAATGGTTTGCTTGATCATTGATGGTGATGGGTATTAAAATATGGGCAGCTAGTATAAATGAATGGCATGGGATGGAAATCACATGAGCTGCTATTAATTTATTGTGCTGGAAAATTTAGGCCATTGCGTAAACTTGATCACGTTGCTGCATTGTTGGATAGATCATGTGAAATGCGGCTAGTGGGACCCACTTGTTTTCCCTGCATAAAAATATTTAAATCATTAATTTGTCAAAATTATTAGTCGTTTATTATTATAAAAATTATTTCAAGCCCATAATTTCATGGCAACAAATAAAATGTAATTTCAAGCCAAAAGATTATAAAAATTGTTTACATTGCTTGAAATTAATATTTAATACCCAAAAGTTGTAAAACCACATTTCAAACCAAATTTCATGTTAATTTCAATTAATTATCCACCAAATTGGTATAAAATGTGCATAAAATATAATACGAATTTTCAATTATCAAGTTTCCATGGGTTTAATGACGCACTGGCACATTCAGATCAATTTGTAGGTTTTGATTATCAAATGTAGGGAATGGATAATTCTTATTCAACTTACTGCGATCTATGTGGAGGTGAAGGACATCTGTCAATCCAATGCGTGTATTATTCAGCATTTGTGGGCTATTATGAGAATTCAAATGATACACAACACTACTATGGAGACTTACAATCAAGGAATATGATGTCTTTTGATTGTCCAACACAGGAAATTGAGGAGCCATCATAACCTGAAAGCAAGCCATCTTTGGAAGGCATGTTCATGCAATTTATGCAATATCAGATGCAATTTAACGAGAACATGCAGAAGCAAGTGGAGCAATTGGCTACCGTAATCCAATGCCGGCATCAAGAAGAGTCTTTCAGTCATAAAGAAGAAATTTTAGAAGAAGACAAGTTGGAACAGGGCTGTGAAGTCACTCCGAGCATTAATGAAGATACATCAATCGATGTGATAAAGCAACCTGTACCTCAATTCATTTTTGAACAATTGACCAAGCCAATGGAAAGCCAAGAAGTAGAAGAGAAAATCGATGAAGAAATAGAGGTTGATATAGTGGAGAAAGTTGAAAATTATCATATCAACATGCCTCTAAGTTGTCTTCCTGAAATTCAGGTGCAACAATACTTAAATGATCAATGCGGAGCCTTGAAAAGCAGCATCTTGAAGCCATCATTTATTCAAGACCCTGAAAACCTTTTCTATAGTCTCTATGAAATTCATGAAAGGAGGCTAACTAATCCATTTGAAGAGGCTAAGAAGAAAGCTGAACTTCCAGTTCACAATATGCATGGAAGGAAGTTCGATAGAGCGGGAATTGGCTAATCATAATGGGACGTCGGGATGAAGACGATAAATTTAGCGTTGAATGGGAGGCAACCCATTACACTTTTTGATTCTTGTTTCAAGAATAAAGTAGTCATCTCCCAAGGCAAGGAAGGACAGGATTATCATGCTCAAATATGGACTTTCAATCCACTTTCAAGTTGATTCTTTTTTTTGTATGATGGAATCAAGGAGTTTTAAGTTTATATTCATCATTCAAGACAAGACAATGCAGTTGGAGTGAGGTCCCGACCTCAATCTTTGGTGCCCGGCGCCAAGTTTTGCAAAAGAACATGTTGTAGCAAGTTGGGATCAGAGAAATGGCGCCCCGACGCCATATTCCGGCACCCCGGAACCATATTTTTCAAGGAAATAACATGTTGCAACTTTTAAGTTAGAAAGTTGGCGCCTAGGCCCTAATTTTTGGCGCCCCGACGCCACCCCCCTGCCAGCATAAAAAAAACAGCAAAACACGAGTTTTCAGCATGCCAACTTCAACTGGCCATAACTTTTGATCCCGGAGGAGTTACAGGAGCTACCACATATCAACGGAAAGCATTTTTCGAGCCCATCGACATGAAAACCATGGTTTGCTTAGTTGATATCATTTTCAATATTAAAATCTTCCATCTTTGCATATTTTGGGTCGTTGAAGTTCTACGCAATTTATTTTACTGCTTTTAGTGAATCACCTATTTTGTTACTATAAATAAAAGGTGTGCAAGTGGGTGGTTTACATTTCTCATATAATTGTGGGCATGTGGATGTGTTGCTTGTGGATAAATTTTTGGTTGAAGCTGTTCCATTATTTTTTTCTGTGGCTAAGAGTTTAAAGTGGTGGCGGAGGAGTTTATGGACTGCACTTGTGGTATCAATCATATGACTTGAAATTCGAGTTGGAGTGTCTGAGAAGAGCTTCTATGGAATATATTTGGGGTGTAGAGTCCTGGACATTTGAGCTTGCATTGCCCCTTTCAATATTGTGCTGCTCGATTTCTTCCTTCTTCCTATTTGTGACGTCATTCTCAACCGCTCCCAACCAATGTGATGCTGACCAACTTGGAGAATCTAATGGCAGCCCAAGCTCAGTTGCTATAGCTGTCTAATCGGGCTATGGAGGTGGACTTTCAAAGACTCATGGAGGACCGACAGATTGATATGAAGGCTTTACCACCATTCCCATCAACACCTCCTGAGTTCCAAGCCTGTTTTGGTCAATTTTCACATCAGCCTAGTGAAGAAAGTGAGCGCGACGACGATGACGACTCCTCCGCATCAGACGCATAGGGGAGTACCTGTCCTTTCCATTTTATATTCTTTTTGTATTTATTTCTCAGTCTATGATCATGTAGGATTCATGTAGTTGCATGCATTGAGGACAATGCATCTCTTAAGTTTGGGGGGTGTATAATTCTCGGTCGTAGGTTTGTTTTCCATGTTTTGTTTAGATTGCATATCATGTCAAATTTTGCCTGTGAAAATTATTTTGTTTCAATCCATTTTGATGAAATATGTGCAAGGTCGAGAAAAACTTTGACTTGAAATCGATTTCATGAAAAATCAAAAATTCAAGCTAAGGACTATGTGTTAAGGAAATTTGCAAGTAACATGTGGATGAATTGGACTAAATCTCATAGTACATTGTTATCATTCAATTTCATGCTAATCTTTTCAACTGAAATGATAAGAACTGAGTTAAACAAATGTGAACCACGTGCTTTAAGGGAATTAATGGTCTCGAAAATGGTAATATTTCACAAAAATTTTCTTGCATGTTCAGTATCCCTACTTTAAATTATCAGAACAATAAAAGGGGGTGATTGACCTAAGCTAAGTAACCGGGACTTGACATCAACAAATGTCAAGGTTCGCGTAAAAAAAGCAAAGGAAAATCACAGTAAGAACGCTTTAAAAAGAAAACTTTCCCCAGATACCCTGAAATATGGTGAGGGGAGCTAAAAAAAATAGATCTCCGGATATCCTGAATTATGGTGAGGAGAGTTTTGCAATAAGTTTGGGAGAGGAAAGAATGTGCAATCAGGAAAAATGGAATCCAGTGAATGATTACCATGATCTTTGACCAGTCAGTTCAGCTTAAACCTTGGTTCACCTGTTTTGTATTGATTTTCTAACAAGTTTCTTTTGATCAAGAAGAAGATTAGCATGTTGAATTATCACTTTGTACTAGGATTACTATCATCTACATGTGACTTGGTTTGCGAATGATAAATGAATATGCATGTCCTGTTTTCAGAAATGGATGATTTTTCAAGTTTAGATTATTCTCGATCATGTTGAATAGAGAAATGGATTGATAGAAGCATATTGGGAAGCAGGTTGAGTTGATGGAGTCCAAATTCATTCATTTCATTTATTCATTATGTTTGCATGTGTTGCTCGAGGACTAGCAACATTTAAGTTTGTAGGTGTGATAACTCGTAAAAATATGAGTTATCATGGCCTATTTCAGACTATTTTTGCGTGTTAGTCCAAGAGATTAGGTTTAGTTTGCATCCATCTAGCTAAATTTTCACTCGCTTTGCATTTTAGGAGCATTATGTAGTTTTTATGCATTTTTAGTATAAATTAGGCATTTTTAGTTCATTTATTTAGTTTCATTCATTTTTACAGGAAGGACGGAGAATTACAAGCACGCGAGTGAGTCGAATGCAGAACAGAGCCAAGTGAAGGAGCATGGGGTTTGCGCCCAGGCGCAATTCTACAGGTCTTTGCTAGAATCTCCAACACTTCACACAACACATTACATCCAGAGAGTTGGCGCCTAGGCGCCATTTCATCAACACGCAAGCAAAGTTCTAAAGGTTTTTGAAGTCACAAGTCACATTGATTCCAGGGAGTTGGCGCCTAGGCGCCAAGGTATGAAGTCTTAGGGTTTCTAGAAAGGTTTCTAAGTTACGCAGCTCCAGAGAATTGGCGCCTAGGCGCCAATACACATCCATACACACGGGTTTTGCTGCGCAGGCTGTTATGTTTAAATAGAAACCTAGAATTTCAGAGACCGGAGAGAGCCGCTAGAGCAGCCGCATAGAGAAGGAAAAAGATCCATTTTTCATCGCAAACGAAAGAGGAGATCCGATCTCGCTGGTGGAAGCTTCCGGGATTTAATTCTTCTCTTTCTCATTCTCTTTTCTTTTCCTTTTCTCTGTGTTCTTGGAGATGATTGTAACTTGATTTTAATAGGAATTGAAGTCATGTTAATGGGCTAAACCTTCTATTGGTGGGAGACATATAGGATTTGAACTCATAGCTTATGATATTTGGTTTTCTTATGCTTGAATTGATAATACTGTTGTGCTGTGACTTGTGTTACTTGAGATTACCCTTATATATCATGCTTAATGCGTTTACAAGCCTTGCAACCTTGTGGATTGATCTAATATTTAGATTCATGCTTGGAAAAGTAAAATTTGAATAAGATCCATATATAAGGCACAGGTATTCTAACTCATGTTGTGTTAGATGTTAATATGAATAGGAATATACCTATTAATCTTGTGTAATCATGATTAGGTTATATGGTTATCAACCTGGTTTTACTTGTATGCATGGGAACATAGCATATAACTAAAACTTGGTTAGGTTTGTATGTGTTGGAAGACATATATGAATATGAATGAACCTAGATTAGTAATCTCTGCACAACTAACTTAATTGGAACCAAATTACATAGCTATGATTCAATGAATTTATATTCCCACCTATCTTAATCATCTCAAAGCGATCTTAGCAATATTCCATCCCACTCTGGCCATTTACCGCTTTGTTTAGTTTAGTTTTATTCTTTAAAAGAAAACTCTCATTTATTTTACCAATTCACTTAGACAATTGAGATTCAAGGTGCTATTCCGTTTAACACAATCCTCGTGGGAATGATACTCTACTCACTCTTTATTACTTGACACGACACGTATACTTGCATAAATAGCAAGCAATTTTAATAGACATATACGCAGTTCGTCATAGATAACTTAAATGCTAGGGAAATGAGAAAATTGAACTCAATCAATGCTCTCTTATATGCTCTTCCTCATTCATTTGAAGTGCCTTAAATAGAGGAGAATAAATTCGAACGTTTGGTGGTATGTGGTGCATATGTAATGCGCCAACATTCGAATTTTTTTCGACCATTGCGAGTCAAGTCGCACTTGGAGTCAACTTTGTCCAAGTCGCAGGGTGGAGTCGACTTCGGATGCAACTTCGGCCTTCGGCCTCCAAGTCAAGTTTCATACTCAGGTTGCCTCGTTCTTCAGACTTGACCCAAGTCGCAAGTGGAGTCGACTTTGGATGCGACTTCACCCGCCATATGTTTTCTTGGAACTTTAGACTTGTTAGTGATCTACTTGTGTGTTTATCCTTTCTTTGTTCTTCTCTTTTCAAGTGCATAAATCTTCGTTGGTGGTTTTAGCCCTTGACATTTGATTCGTTCAATGTTCCTTGGTACACTTAATGCAATCCTTTTTAGTGGTCTTGACACAAGATTGTCATTGCCTCTTGAATTTGACTTCTACATTCTAATAAGAAGTTTAGAAGCAATTTAATGTTAATCTTTACTTAAGTCGCAAGTTTAAGTTGACTTGAGTTGGGATTTCATCCAAGTCGCATGCTAAGGTCGACTTGAGGTGCGACTTCACCCAAGTTGCATGATGGGGTCGACTTGATATGCGACTAAACTTCGTCAGCTTCAACTCCTGGAAATGAGGTTCACCCAAGTCGCAATTAGAGTCGACTTGGTGTTGCGACTTCACCTAAGTCGCAAGCGGAGTCGACTTCGGTTGTGACTTCGTCTTTCTCGGAGTCCAAATTTTAGCGCTGTCAATTTTTGGGGCTTTGAAGTCGATACTGGAGTTGACTTGGGTATCGACTTCACCTAAGTCGATGCCTGAGTCGACTTAGCAAGCGACTTGGTCTGCCAACCTTTCGACCTTTGAATATATGAACCTTGACATCACTTAATAAACGCATTAGTACTTAAATGATTCTCAAATTGAGTTGTTAATCATCAAAACATGGATTGTGCTTAATTTGCCTCATATTTCAATAAAGACGACTTCAATCTATGACCTGAGTAAAGTAACAACTTAAGTCAACATCATCTGTTACTTTGTGAAGGATCAATAGAAGAGACAAGTCTTCAAAGTTTATTAGAGTCAAAAGTCACACTCTAAGTCCTTAGGAGAAGTTGCAACTAGAGTCGATCTCACATATAACTTGGAGATAAATCTATAAGGGAAGAAGTTTCCAAGTTTCACTAGAATGCAAAGTCACACTCCAAGTTGAGTTCAACATGCAACTTGGGTGAAGTCTTAATTCAAACCAACGTCACGTGCAACTTGAAAATAAATCAAGAAAGGAGACAAGAATGCAGAGTGCACTAGAGTTTATAGTCACACCTTAAATCAAATTCACATGTGACCTAGGTAAAGTAGCATCCCAAGTTGACCTCGCTTGTGACTTGGAGAGTATCCAAGAAAATAGTAAATTTTTGAAATTACTAAAGTTTGAAATTGCACCCCAAGTTGACCTAGCATGCGATATTAAGGTAAAGTCGTAGCCTAAGTCAACTCCAACCACAACTTTATTCATAACAGTTAGAAAAATTCGAACGTCAGCGTGCCACCAAACAACTACTATTCTCTCAAATCTTTAAATATCGCATCTTAAATAGTGATGAGGGTTAGCTAGAAAATTAACTAAGCATTCACTTTCTCATTTACAAGCATTAAAAGCTTCATACGAAATATTTCAAAAAAGACAAGCTCTCAAATATAATTATTGAAGCTTCTAAGATCAAATCTTCTATAATCAACAAAAGCTTGTTGTGCTTCATTTCTCTACATAATCTTTGTAAAGTGTAGTTTTTCCTTTATTGAAAACTTGTTTGTTGTAGATTAGCTTGGTGTTGAAGACCAAGGCCAAGTGATTTTATAAATTCGAATTGGGTTGGAGTGGCTCTTACCAATAACTTGTGATCTATGTGAGAAGCTCCATGAAACTAAAATCTAGAAGAGAATCAAAAGCTCTAAGTTATATTATAAATATAGTAATGGAACCTAAGACATAAAGAGTGTACATTTGAAAGATTGGAATAGGGTATTTGCCCGAACCACTATAAACTTTGTGTTCTTCATTGTGTGTACTCTTATTTTGATCATCCATTGTATTATATTAGCTCTATAATATTCAATAAGTTTCATTAAAAGAAAATTGATTAAAAGAAGGTTAACATTTAAATCGAAGAAATTTTTAATAACTTAATTTATCCCTCTTTTTGGGGTAAATTAACTAAATGGAACCAATAATATACGATACAATACGATACTTATTACAAAATTCAACTCCACTATTCCATACTTCTAACATTGACAACATGTGCACTATTTAGATGTGACTACCTTCTCATTCAATAGCAGATCAACAAGGCTACTGATTGAGGAGGTGCTTGGAAGGTTAAAAAGCTCAAAAATGATTGCTATTGACATATTTTGAAGATTATGAGGTTTAGTTTTTTGCCTTTGCCAATTGCAAATTTTATACTAAGTAATGTAACTATTTATGACTTAAGCAAATTTTCCAAAAAATTTGTAATGGAAGTAACTACCTCATGCAATAAAATAGTGTAAATTCATTTATATACATACTGTGTGTAAGAAACCATTTAAGCATATGCAATTCAATAGGTTTTGAATGTTTGAATGTTTGAATGTCTTCTACACATGGAATCTTTCGAATGAATGAAAATCAATAGGTTTTGAACCCTAAAAATGCACCTTTAGATTACATTTGGGGAAATGCATTCATTGTATAGTTGCTAAAAACTATGTTGGGAAGTTCATCTTGCAATTGCTAAATGGAAAAGTGTATGAGAAATCCATAATTAATTTTCCTATTAGAATGGTGAAGTCAAAAATGCAAAAAATTGTAAAAGTTTTAGTTCAGAACATTATTGAAAATTGATCTATTTCTTTAAGTCCCTATCCTTTCTTCTCACCACCAAATATTCATAGTTCTTTATTCAAGGGATCTCTCTTACCACCAATAAAAACAACCCATGAGCACAAAAAAAAATTGCATTCTAATCTTTTTCTTTGGCAACAATTAAGTAATGGATGTAGTTTTTAAGATTTATTTTCAAATACACTAGCGAAAAAAAATTACATCTCTAATATTGATAAGTATTGTATCATTTTATGCTATATAATTTGGACGATATTTGGATGAGAATGTGAATCGATTAGATGATTTGAATCAAATATTGGTTGATTTAGCTTTGTTTAGCATAAGATACTCATGATTGATCTGTATGTGCAAAATCAGGTAATTTCGGTGCAAAACACGCATGATTTTTGAAAAGTTGAAGTGTGAGGATCAAGGCCAATTCAATTTGATGATTTAGAATAATTAAAAGATGTAAAACAATGATCAAAATAGTCCAAAGCATGTTGGAGAATTTAAGACACAATTCGGAGAATGTTGGGGCAGGATACATGAAAATTTCAGAGAAAATTCAAGGACTAGAGTCCCACACGGTTTGACCCATGTGGATTTAGGTCTCACATGGTTCAAATCGTGTGTGCGTCTGGTTCCAGACCTAATCCGCTTTTGATTGGATTTTGCACAAGTTCTTGAGAGACCACTATATAAACACTTATTGTTCATGTCTTATGACATATTAAAATGTCCCTTGAGCTTGAGTCGAGGTTTGAAAGTAAGAGAAGGCGAAGATCACAAGGCAAAAGGCAAAGCGACATATTTCTTAGAACATCCAAGACACCACTAAAGCTTCTAATCAATAAGCTTTCCTTTTTCTCTTTTCTTTTGATTATTTTTCTTATATAATTTAATTTTATGTTTGGATTTGATCATAAACATTCTAGGCTAAATTCGTAATTTAAGGTTTAGGATGTAGCATGTGTACAATACAGTGAATATTATAGTTTTGTTTATTGATGAAAAATATTATGTGTTAAGTTAATGTCTTGCGATTTTAATGATTGCTTGGTGTTTGAGCTCACACTTTGGCATAATCTTATATATTAGGTGAAGGAATCAAGAGGTGAAAGTCTAATGTTTGATAATTAGATATTAACCTTAAAAATCTAAATCATGAGAAAGGTGTGATGATCTTGAGAAATTTTACGAACTGCCACAAAACTTAATGAATTAAATTGACTTAATTTTATGAGAATAGGTGACTAAGAATATTAGAATTACACCTTGCAGGTCTCTAGAGAGGGTACAAGGATAATTTTTGGTTTGTCCTCCTTTAACACGTAATATCCAAACTAAATAAGTGTACTAAGTATCCATTGCAGATGTCATGTGTGAAATCCTAGACCTTGGATGCTCTCATCCCTTGGTCTTTAATTTTCATTTCTCATTTTCAAGATTCTCTTTTCTTCTTTACTATTCTTTATTTCCAACATACTCGCTTGATATACGTGTTTGAAAACAACCTTTTAAGTCACGAATTCTCTGTAGGATCGATATATTTAAATATTATAATCCATGACCCGTACACTTTCGGAGAGAATTGAACAATAAGAAAACAAAGAATACAAGTATTCTCAACAGACAAATAACTTGTTTCACTCTATGCATAGATGGTCTTAAAGGTAAATACCATAGCAGAGATACATTTATCCAATTTTACAATCGAACAAGGAAACCTATTTTCACTTATTCTCTACTTGACTTCACAAACAAAAGAACGTAAAAGCTTTAACATCTTAAAAAGAATCCACAATTTAATGTAAATGTATGTAAAGGCTATGTATATTGGATAAATAAAGAAAATAAGTATTCAAAGTGGAAAAATCCATGAGCTAAATATACTGATTAAAGTTCAATTTCCACATAAAAAACATAAAGGATATTTATATTAGATAAAACTAAACTTCCACATTATAAAACATGAAACTATAGCTTAGTCTTAAATTTGTTACACATATTGGATAAAGGTCAACCATAAAAAGTACAACTTATGTCTTTTAAATTGACTACCTAAGGGTAGTCCGGTGACAAAATTTTCTATGTAAAAACTATCACATCCAGCCTAAACCGACCATCAACTGCAACTCGTGCATTTAATTGCTAGGGGCTGACCTAAACATCATTAAATTCTCCTACCATTCATCACTTGTGTTTTTTATTTTTTGATCGAAACATGCCAACTTTGTCTATTCATCGAAGTGGTCGTTAACTACCCATGGAGCATTCGTGGCTTGTACGAATGCAAAGATAGATGTTTGATAGATGACATGATAGTGTTGAAATGATAGTTTTTTGACACAAACCCTTTGTGAAAAGTTTTTACAATTTATGCGACTTTTCGAAAATGCCAAACAGACCTTGAGATTTAAAAAGTTTGGGTGCGACAAGTTTTTAATGTATCCAAATAAGCCCTTAATTTGAAAAAATTTTGGTGCAGTGTTGAAATGACAATTTTTGACACAAACCCTTTGTGAAAAGCTTTTATAATTTATGCGACTTTTCGGTAATGCCAAATAGACCCTGAGATTACCAAACAAACCCTAAAAAGTTTGGGCATGACAAATTTATAATGTATCCAAATAAGGCCTTAGTTTGAAAATTTTTTGGTGTAGCTAAACACATCCTGCATCTAAAACTTTTTAACATTTAAAACTTTTCAAATAAAAATTTTTAAATCTAAAATTTTTTACTCTTTACAACTATTATATTTTTAAATTATTCATTCACATCTTCTTATATAACTACCTTACTTTTTAATTATTTATATGCAACTACCTATATAATTCACCTATTTAATTTTACTTTATTGATTTATATATACATATAAGGTGTGTTTATTTTTAAATAAAATTTTTCAGATGTGTTTAGCAATAAGAAAAATATGTCAAGTTAAAACTTTTCACTCTCCATATGTGATACCCAGACTCATTTAGGACCATACATGTAAATTAGGCATGTAAATTTGATATAATGTATTATTCAATTGATTTATTGATTTTAAGGCCAATAATTAAGAAAGGTGATAAAATTAATCACCATAGCTCAATATGGGATAATGTGAATAAAGAGACCTAATGGGGATTAGGAAATGAGGATAGTCATGAATAATTATCTCATACATTATGATTTAATTAATGAAGATTATGATGATAATTATGGATTTGATGTGATAAATATTAGAAAACTCATAACTTGATGCATATAAGGCGAAATGAAGTAAAATTTGAAAGGTAAGCACATGATGATGTGCTCAACCTTATGAATGGAGTGGATTATGAAAATTATGAGTTAATTATGTTGGTCCCGAGTTTATTGTAGTTACCCAAGAGGGGAGAGGTGAATTGGGTATTTTAAAATTTTTGCTTAAACAGAAATTTATCTCTTCTTAGAATTAATCCTCTTAATGCAATGAACAGTAAATTAGAGAGAAATAATGCAATAGAAAGAATAAAACACAAGCAATCAAGCCACTTCAAGAGACAGAGATTTATAGTGGTTCAGGCAACTTTCCTTACTCCACTCTTCCAAGCACACACCTGTTATGGCTTGTGTTCCACTATTGTATTTTCAATACAACTTAGAGCTACCACTCTCTTCTAGATTTTAGCTCTAGGGGGCTTGTACAACTCAGCATAAGTAGGTGATGAGTTTCACTCCAATTACACACTACTTTGCCTTCACTTGGTTTCGATCTCCAATATCAAACCAAGTGAGAAAAATAAGTAAACAATGAATAAAAAGATCTACACGTTATAGATTTATGTAGACAGTTTCAAGCACGTGGAAGAACTTGTGGAAGTAGTTGTTGATTGATCAATGCAGCTTTCAGCAGTTTCAATGCCAAGTTATTCTTCAATCTTCTTGTAGATCACTTTAAATGCAAGAGAGAGTGGAAGGTGAGCTCATTCAATATCTTTCCAACTGCATTTATGTTCATTTGATGCTCCTTAAATTATGACAAATTTGAATGTTTGGTGGTAGGTGGCGCGCATTTAATGCGCCAACGTTCGAATTTTTCTTACCATTGTGAGCCAAGTCGCGTTTGGAGTCGACTTGGCATGCAACTTTGTTCAAGTCGCAGGTTGGAGTTGACTTCGGGAGCGACTCCGGTCTTCATCTTCCAATCTCAAGTTTCAAGTTCAGGTCGACTTGGTCTCGGACTTGACCCAAGTCGCAGGTGGAGTCGACTTTGGATGCGACTTCACCAGCTATTGATCATATTGGAACTTCAAGATTTTACAAGTGATCTATATGTTGTTTATATCTTCTTTCTTCTTTTGAACTTCATTAAATGTCTTTGTTTGTGTAGTGTTTTTGCCGAAGTTAAGCAATGTGCAAGTCTCTTAAAAGATTCTTTCTTGTGGCCTTGATTCATGATGGATATTTCTTCTTGGTCTAGTTGTCCAATCTTTAACAAGACATTTTTGAATCAATATGAAGTAGCCATATACTTGAGTCACAAGCTTCGGTCGACTTGGACTTTGACTTTACCCAAGTCGCAAACTCGGGTTGACTTGAGATGCGACTTCACCTAAGTCGCATGATGGAGTCGACTTGGAAAGCTACTTAACTCTAATATTTTGAATTCTTCAGCAAAGCCATACCCAAGTCGCATATGGAGTCAACTTGGGAAGTCAACTTCGACTGCGACTTTGCCTATCTTCGAGTCTCAATTTCAGCTTCGTTGATTTTATGACGCTTGAAGTCGAATCTGGAGTCGACTTAGGTATCAACTTGACCTAAGTCGATGACTGAGTCGACTTGGGGTTGCGATTTGACCTGCTATCTTTCGAATTTTGATTTTGTAAACTTTAGCAACGCTTAACAACCTCATTAGTACTTAAATATCTCTCAAATTGAGTTGTTAATCATTAAAGCATGGGTTGTGCTTAATTTGCCTTGAATTCCAACAAATTATGATGATAATTATTCAATTTGACCCAAATCCAAAAGACAATTTCAACTGACCATAACTTATGCTAGAAAGGTCATTTTGAGATAAAATTTATCATGAATGGTTAAAACGATATGACTAATCTATGGATAAGTTTGATTAAGATAATTATTAAGAAAAATACTTAATCAAAAAAGGACAAAAGTGGTCAACTTGCCTTCAAAAAGGGAGACATTCCATAAATGGAAAAGTCAAAGTGGTTACAAGCCTTGATGATGTGAAATTTTGAGGAATTTTTGGAAATTAAAAAATTCAGAAAATGAGGCTAAAAGTTGTACAAATATCTTTGGGAATTCATGGTTGGATTTAGAGTGGTTTTATGTAGCCGCAAAAATCCAAAAAGAGGGGTAGCTTGAGGGGGGACGTCCAAGGCACCTATGGGCAGATTTTTCATCTTAAAAAAATCTATAAAAATTGAAAATCAATGGATAAATGTGCCAGAAACTAAGGGATAAATATGAGCATTATCCACACCTCAAATGAGGTAGAAATTAAAATTAAAAATGGGCAGAAATATATAAGTAAGAGAGAGAGAGAGGGACGTACCAATGTGGACAACTTGTTGAGTAAGAAAAAAATTCTAAGTACCAGCCCTTGAATGTCCAAACTAGAGGAAAAGCAAGAGAAAAAGAGGAAGAAAAGAGGAGGAGAAGAGGAGCAAACCAAGCTTGACAAAGTTGGATTAAAACTACTCAAGATCCAGTAGGTATCCAACCAAGTTTGACTTGTAAATTTCTAAGTTTTTCAAGCTCAATTTATGGGTCATAAAATGATTTATTTATGAACCATAAATGAAGGTTTAATGAACTTTTGAAAAGGTTATTAAGTACTAAACAAGTTAGTGGATTCCATTCATGAGTTTAAGCATGCTAGGTATGGATTAGGGTTGATTAACCTAAAGAATACCTTGCTGAAATTTTTGTAAAATTCCAATTAAGTTGCTGTTTTAAGCATGTCATATGTTTGGATTATGTTACATATTTCCATGATTAATATATGTTGAACCAAGCATGATTTATGAACCTTAGAAAGGTAAAAACCTAGAGTTGACAATATGATGAAGATTCTACTCTTTTGAGATGGATATTGTGCATGAATTTAACTAACTAATACATGGATGATTTAAAGGGTAAAATACCCTAGACATAGGGTATATGGACGTCCATGGAAATAATTTTTTAAAAAATCTGTTTTCTTGAATATAAAGTGTGGATGTCCAAAGGGTGGCAAGAAATGGATGGAAAGTTGCTGTTTTGGGCAACTTTTTTTATGAACTTTAATTTCATGAAAATATCCTAAATAAAGAGCAAGAAAAGGATGTCCAAGTGTTGGAATTTAAAAAAATAAAAATCTGTTAAGAGGTATGTCGAGATGTGGACGTGCAACATGGGAAAATCACGTGGAAAAGTGCTATTTTAGAGTTTTGTGATTAAGGGATTTTAATCCCATGATTATATCCTAAATTATATGTTAATTAAGTGTTGTAATTAAGTTAAAATGGAGGACAAGTTTCTGTTTTGGAAAATTTTCTATAATACATAATATACGTGCAACTAAGAGGGTATATGTGAAAGGTATAGATGATGGAAATGAGAAATGACTTAATATGAATGGCTAAAATGCCAAAATGGAAGGAAATGTGGTAAAATATAAAAACAAAGGGGATGTTTTGATAATATTTTGAAATCTCAAAAATTTGGGATTAATATGTGAAGTCTAAACTCTTAAGTATGTGCCTAAAGTGAGCACTAATGTGAGAAATGTGAAAAATAAATATTAAATGATGAATGAGAAGTAATGAACTTCCATGTATTGAGTTAAATAAAATGTTATAATAAGTTTGAAAGTTTACCCTAAATAAGGATATTAAAAATGAAAATAATGGATAATATGGTGCACAAGTTAAGTAGTTGTGTATGAACACCCAATTTGAAAATACAAATGAGTTATGTAAGTTAATGGAAATTATATGGTTGGAAAACTATACTATGTGCAAGCATATGAGATTATATGTATGAATGCAATATCATTTTTATGTGTATAGGCAAAGGCAAAGAGAGAGTTGACGAAGAAAATTGAAGTAATTCAGGTAAACAAGCAAATTTCTAAAACTTAGTTTCTCAAAATTATGAAAATATGATTGAAAATTGCTATTCAAATGCTTTGAATTATCTTGCAAATGAATGTTTAATTTCTTTTGAAATTTTTTAAGGAGGAACATCCCAAGATATTATTTGAAATGTTGCTTTAACATCTCTATAACTTCTGCAAATGAATTGTATAATGTTTTATTAAATATTGTTGAGAAATTATGATTCAAATGTTTATACATGAAAATCATGCCAGCGTGTTTATAATCATGTTCACGTATAAGTTCATGGTGCACAAGGTACTAGGTCCATTTTAAAACTGTAAGCGGACTAATTGTCCCCCTTTAGTGTGACCAAGTCGCTAAGATAGGTTAAAGGTTGGCGGCGCCCTCTCTGAGATGAGAAAAAGATGATTGATGGTCGCCTAGCTAGCGTACTATCACATGATGTTCATTTTTTTTAAGGATAATAATGCATTACATTATTCACGATATACCTGTGATGGGTGTGATATTTCATTTTTCACGATATACCTACGAGTGGGTATGATGATGATTTTAAAGATATTTCTTTAAATGAAAACTTTGCCTGAAAAACTATACAGCTTGCTTACTGAGTTATATTCACGATTTGTTTTCCAAACCCTAAGATAGGTGCAAGGATGACTATGAAGGAAGAACATAGGTTAAATGAAGGATAATGATTTTTTATGAGTACCTGTGTATGTTACTGTGAAACCCTAACCCATGTAGGACCCATATGTATGTATTGAACGTGTATATGATGATTGTTTGTGGATTATGAAATTATAAAGGCATTATGTGATTTTTGCTAATTATGGCAATTAGGCTATGGGTTAGCATTAATGATATGATTAAGTATTTTGAGCCTAAATGAGACAATGAGTTTAAAATAAATTATTGGTGATTTAAATGTGCAAATATATCATGAGAAATCATTTTCCAATATTTAAAATGAATTATGGGAATTAATGTAGAAATTGACAAGTTTGATGGAAAATAATGAAAAATTCATAACTCAACGCCTATAAGGCGGATTCAAGTGAACTTTGAAATGGAAATTGTTAATTTTGGGCTTGGTATTATGGAATGAAAAGATTATGAAAATTCTTGATGAAATGAGAATTATGAATTATTAAGCATATGTTCATTTCAACCGTTAACTTTAAACGGCTATATCGGGAGCTAGAAAACTCGGATTGAGTTGAAATTTGAAACGGTTGAATGGAATGGTGAGATTTTTATTTTTGGATGGCTTGGATTAAGCATGGAATATTAGGAAAGTGCCTGCATTGAAAAAGGTGGGCATGTTTGACTTATGCTCCACAAAAGTACCAAGGCATTAATGATGGAGTACCATACATAAATGCTTGATGCAAAAGGGAATTTGAGGTGTCCATTGCAGGAATTTTTGGAGGAAATTTATGCATTTAAATAAAATACATAATGCCATGAATTATCCAACCATTTAATGCCCAAAATGATGAAGCTATGGGAGCATAGGCAAGGTGGCCAAGGAGGGACGTCCATGGGCTGGATAGAGCTCATTTTTTATTTTTAAAATTTATTAAAAATGCCTAAAGGTTGCAGGGATGAAAGTACATGGTTCGTGCAAGCAATAATGGAGAATTTCAGCAATTAAAAAATGCAAAAAAGGAGGAATATGCTGCTGAAAACGTGGACAGCATGGTGGGTGGAATAATGTGTAGAAAAGTGGCAGTTTTAGCCATTTTATTAATTTTTCTTAACACCAAATTTATGGAGGAATTAAAGGGTGATTAGGAGCATAAATTACCCACGTTTTTACATGAAATAAAAATGAAAAATGGGATGCAAAAATCTGGACAGATTTGGGCGTGAAATGGCTATGCAGATTACGGTCAAGTGATGCAGATTTTTGTGATTTTTGTAAAAAGTAAAAATGTAATTTACTTGGCCCAAATTCACCCACCTCATATGGTAGATAGAGAGGCATTTATGGGCTGTGGAATTGCAGCACAAGTGGGCCCCACAATTGGGAAAAATTCAGCAACTTATAAGCCCTTTGCACGTTGAGTTGAGATGGCTTTTGGAAAAATTGCTAAGTGTTAAATTTCACCAAGCAAACCACAGCAGCAACTCACAAAATTTCCCAAGGAAATAGGGGAGAAAAGCAAAGGAAAAATAAGGATAATTTGAAGAAGAAATCATCTCAAAAGATTAGAGTTTAAGTTGGCTCAAAAACAAGTAAGTATGTGATGATTTTTAGTTGTTTAACTTGAGTTCTTAAACTCAAAACTTGGAAAAGAAAAGCATGCTTAAAGAATCTGTAAAATGATGTTTCAACATGCTTTTGCATGAACATGGAATGGGTATTAAGATTTAAGTATGAATTTTTAAGTTAAAGTTGATGGAAATGGAGTTAAGCATGCATATGAAATGAAAAATCCAAGTTGTTAAACCCTAAATCTCCAAGACAAGTTGCTGTTTTGGTTTGATGTTTTTATTAAGCTATGAATAATGTATTTATGCCAAATATATGAGGGTTTATGCTTAAGTGATGAAATTTTAAAGTTATGGAATGCAAAGTGTCGATATGGACCTAATTCCTACATTTATATGCTTAATATGTTATGGGAATGGACTTGCATGTTTTATGTATGTTATATAGGGTAAAATACCCTAGATTTAAGGTATTATGGATGCCCAAAATATTTGGAAAAAATAAACCCTAAATCTGATTTTTATGAATTTTTGAAGTAATGCATGTATCGAGTGGAAACGGGTCTCAAAACGTGTGGGTTACCCGCTGTTTTGAGAAATAAAAATGTATGAATGTTGAATATGTGTTAAACCCTAGAAAATGGGTTGAGAAAAAATTGATATATTGCTGAAAAATTCGGATTTTAGGGCTGCCCATAATTATGTGTCAAAAGACACGTTAAACGGGTGGAAAACGGGTTCCAAACTTGCTGTTATGGGAACCTATGAAGAATGGATTTTAAACCCCATGAAAATACCTTAAGAAAAGTGGTATTAAAGGGTAATTAACCCGCTGAAAAATGGATTAAATTTCTGAGTTAGAAAATTTTATGAAATGCATTATGTTTAAGTGCTAAATGAGCTTATGTGATGAGATAATGGTAAACGGGTGATGAATGACCTATGAAAAATGATTTTATGCAAAAATGCATGAAAATGAGATGAATTCCATGTATATGGATCTGTTTGAAATAATATGACATTAATCCAAAATTTTGGACTTGATTTATGAAGCTAAGGCAATGCTATATACGTAGAAGAAACACCCGTATGTGTATTTTGAGAAAAATGAGAAAAATGGAAAAGTAAGCTTAATGAAGCTATGAATGATGTGTATGGAATGAATTTTATGATATTGAAATGGATACCCTAATTTTAGGGTTATATGTATATGCTATGATGTATGATAACCGAATGTGTGTAAATTATGTTAATGGGTGCAAAATGAGCCATATATGTGTATGGTGACTTGTGTAGTCAAATAAATGATGTGTGTATATGGAATGGGTTGGAAAACTAAGTGAAATATGAGGAAAGGAAATGTATGAAAAATCATATCATTTTCATGTGGCAAAGACAAAGAGAAAGTGGTGACGGAAAGCTAAAAACTTCAGGCAAGCAAGTAGCTTTCTAAATGATTTTGGTTTTCATTACAAGGTATTTAAGGATGGTCATTCCTTGTTTATATGTGTATTGAAATGTTTATTTCTATTGAAATAAATGATTGCTTATGGTTTCGCAATTATGCATGAAATGTGTTGAAACATGAGTCTATACGATGTTTCATTGAAATGGTGTTTAAAGAGGGATGGTGCAAAGAATTCTCTACATGAAAATGACAAGTTCCATGTGTAAGGGGGTATATAATGCCGGGGTGACTAAAAGTCATGCATGGAATGGAAATCAAGTAGGCTAGTCGAGGTAGTAAGTGGACAAGGAGTCCCCCTTGACGTTGCCAAGTCGGTAGGTCCGGCGCTAAGGATGGAAAAGACATGTCATGGAATATTGTTCCCCGAGCTAGCGTACCGTCACATGAAGGATAACGTCATCAATGGAAATGATGAATTTGCATATCCAATGTTTATGAAGTGTTTATGAATGATTTATGAAAAGGTTTTTGCTCCACAGGTAGTTGATACTTGAGAAGTGTCTCTACCGAAGGGAGAAAAATGCTTTTGAATAAACATGCCTTCAAAATGAATTGCCTACAAAATATACAGCTTCCTTATTGAGTTGAATTTCAACTCACGTTTTTTTTTCCAAACCCATAGACAGGTGAAAGAAGAGACCTGACAAAGAAGCAAGAGCTGAGCATTGAGGAAATGAAGAACAATATAAGTTTCATGTTGTGAAAAACTTATGTTGAATGATTGATTGTAAATTTACCTTGATGGTTTATGTTGACAACTATGATAATACATGCAGTGACATCTGATTTATGAGAATGATGAAATGTTTTTGAACATCATGCTTTTATTATGCCATTATTGGATGGAAATGACTCAGATATACATGAGACGAAAATAAGAAGGAATCAAACTCCTATGAAATATATTTAATTGGATAAATATCCAATAAGAACCCGCCGTGTGATCAGGGCAACAATCCTGATTCACATTTACCAATTGATAGATCCTGAGGTAAGGTTGTGACGCTCGGGCCGAGGCGCCACCGTTACTATGTGGTTGAAAATGTATTATAAATGGAGTAATTTCTACTTGTTGCAATTTATGTGATTTGCACTGTGGTGTATGTTGGTATGATGAAAAAAAAAAATTATTGACATGTGTTGAATGTATATTATGGTATGATATGAATGCTATGAAATTTTATGATTATACGATGAATCATGATGTGTAGGAATTAAAAGTTAAATGTGTATGTTATGATTTGATGATAGTCTGGATAGACAAATTGATGTAAAAATGACCATGGATGATGAGATAAACTCCTATGGAGTAAATTATAAATGGATAATTATCAAACGAACCCGCCGTGTGACAGAGCAACAATCCTATTCACGTTTACCAATCAATAAACAGTCCCGAAGTAAGGCTTATATTGTGACGCTCGGTTTGGGGCATCACACCATAAAAATTCTACTTTTTAATTATTTGTTCACATTTTCCTATATAATTATCTATTTTTTAATTACTATACGTAACTATCTATACAACTATTCTGTTTTAACTTCATTGTCTTTATTCGCATCATTATCTCTATTATATCATATCATTTTTTTCCAATTAAAAAACTTTTATATAAAAAACTTTTCCTCTGAAAATTTTATCAATTTCCAAACACACCCTTCATTTAAACTTTTCAATTTAAAACCTTTCACTTTTCATAACCATCCAATTTTTAATTATTTATTTGCATCTTTCTGTATAAACTACTATGCTTTTTAATAATTTTTACACAACTATCCGTATAACTAATCTATCTATTTTAACTTTATTATCTTTATTCATTATTATTATCTCTATTATCTTACATCATTTTCTTTCATTTGAACAATTTTTACGCAAAATTTTCATTAAAAAGATTTATCACTTCCAAAACACACCTATAATATTATAATATTTTGATGTGAAACTTTTTAATGAAAAATTTTTGAAGTAAAAATTATCTAATTGATAGAAAACGATATGATATGACAAAGGTAATGATGATGTGTAAAGAGAATAAAATTAAAATAAATAGGTTAGTATTATAGGTAGTTGTATGGAAATGATTAGAAGGTAGGGTGGTTTGTGTAAAAAAATATGAAAAAAATAAAAAATAAGATAGTTATGAAAAATATTAAAAAAATTTTAATTAAAAAGTTTTCGATCGAACATTTTTTTTAGCCCGTCCAAACACACCTTGTGACACCGGTGAGCTTCCACCTGTTCTCGGCAGGCAATACTTGTGAAAACTGAAGCCGAGGCGACTGGCAGATACCGTGAGTCTGCTCCTTTTGCAAAGCAGGTTGGCAGTTACGAAAATGGAGTTTTCGGAACAGCGTCTCTTTCCTCTCGAAAATTGTCTCCGAGAAATTCCGCTTCTGTCTCGATGCTTAAGATTTCAGTAGTCGAAGACCGGTTCAGGTAAGTTTGCAAGCTTCTACTTCTCAATCCTGAGTCCGGAATTCAAGATGCTTGCCGGCCGTGATTATTGAGGCATGATTTTCCCTTATTGACAGCAGTTTTTCTCCAGAACAGACTGGGGTTTCTGTTCTATGCTTTCTTTCCAGTATGCCTTTTACTTCTTATCACACACGGGACTCGTCTGCTGCAATCCAGTCAATCGCTTTGGTGGGCGCAGACTGCGGCTGGAGGGTCGGTCGCAAGCCTAATTGCTTGGTTTCCCTCAACCGTCTAATTGTGGCGATGAAACAGATGGCTAGAGGAGAACCATTAGATCGTCTCAATCGGCAGATACTGCGTTGATGCTCCATCTATGATCTGCTTGATGATGGGGAGGGTCTGGTTTTGTACTATCATGTGGTCCTGGCAATAGAGTATTATTGGGTCGGGGTAGGGGGCGTCGTGGATTGCTAGCTTTTCCTTAGAAACTAGTTGAGCTGGAGTTTTGCCTTTTACCTCACTTGTGCCTCTGAACCTGACATTACTATGATAAACGCTCTTGGGCTGTTGCTTGTTACTAGGGAAACAGATGTTAATCTTGATGGACTGATGACATGAATTGTGACTGCTTAAGAGGCATTTGGCATCTCCAGCTAAGCCATTTGAAGGTTGTTCTTAAGTCAATCATTCTTTTGTTCATTTCATCAATTGTTATCTACTTTTATTATTTCATTGCATCGTTTGGGATATGTTAGTGTTTGAGCAAAGAAAGGTGATTATAAGCTGGGATTTTATTGTTGCATTTCTTCTTCTTGTCCAATGATAGGGATCAATAACTTCTACAATGGGCTTGTCTTCTGCAAATACTGTTGGTGATGTTCTTCAGCTTTGCGTATTTGACTTGAGAAGGGGACAGCATGAGGGGCAGGAGCTTGACAAAATATTGTTTTTCTTTCCATCTGATTGTCCTTATTCCACACAACTTTCTGTAATTGGACTGAGTGAAGGCCTTATAACTTTTACAAGGTAGCAACAAATTCTTCCGTTCCATTATTATCTTAAACTAGAAAAATGGGGAGGTGAAGAATCTGTGTGGTCAATTTACATTGGTAGCTGTGCTTTTTTTTTTTTTTTTTTTTTTTTAAAAAAATGGAAACCTTGGTCCATGAGACGTATGACGATGCATTGCCCTCCTAGTGCTTTCTAGGAAACGCCTGTTGCTTGACCTTGCCATTGATTTGTTGTACAATTCTGGCCCTATTCCTTGCTAAGAGTGTTAATGGTCATGAATAACCAGTTAACCCGCTCGTCCAACCCGTTTATAAATGAGTTTGGGTTGAGTTTTTTAAATAAAAGGATTATGATCCACCAACCTATTCAATCATTTAATTGAATAAATAGATTAGGGTTGAGATTTTATAATCCGTCAACCGGTTTAGTAACTTGTTTAACCCATTTAACTCTTTTAACCCGTTAAAGTTATATATTCATAAATGTAAACCCCTTGTTTATTTTTCCCCGCCAAGTCTTCCTTCTGCCACCAAATTTTCATTTTCTTGCTGTTGCCTTAATTTCATTTTCCAATTATTACCCCATTTCCATTTCTTCTACGCCAAAAATACTCTCGCCTCTCCTTGCTAAATCATCCTCCACCAGAGTTTAGGCCTTCAGCTCGTTTGTTATACAACCCGTTAATAACTCGCTAACATGTTTATTAAATGTGTTGTAAATGGGTTAGGAACTTAGGGTTGAGGTTTTTTCAATGTTTAATAAACGGATTAGGGTTAGAATATTTTAAATGGGTTAGGATTAGGATTAGGCTTCAACTCGTCCAACCCGATCTGTTAACACCCCTACTCCTTGCTATATTGTAACTAGTCTAACCTCATTGCATTATTGGGCTACACTTTCCAATGCTTCTCTTGAAGTGAGTTAATTACATGCCTTGTGACACCTCCGGGGATGCAAGAGAAGTAAATGAGAATTACACGAATATATTTCCTGTCTGGTGAAGCAAGGGAAGTAAATGAGAAACACACGAAATTTCCAGGTTTCCAGTCCACGGTTAGGAGTCTTGAGAATTGCAAATGATCCTCATAGCCATGCATGTATGGTGTCCAGTCCTCCTTGGAAACAATGTGGATTGTTTGCTCCAGGGCTTATTTAGTGAATGCTACTAAAGTTTGTGCTTTTTTCTTGTCACTGAAGAGTTTATATTCTTGTTTTGCTTTTAATTTTAGCCACCTTTTTGCTTCTTGAGTCCTCCATTTTGTTTTGTTTTGGTTTTTTTTTTTTTTTTAAATTTTATTTCGAGTCCATGTTATTCATTTCAACGCATCGTCATCCATGGTTTTGAACATTCCAAACATCTGGTATTACTGGAGATCATGTAAATTATCTGTGGGGCTTAAATTTTAATATTATTGTAGATTACTGCTAAGTTATGGTTAGCTTGAACTGCAACTTCTTTTATTGCTACAAATAAATTAATGTGATAAGATTTTCACCTTCGTGTTAATATTTTTGCTATCTGCAGAATTTTCTCTCCATATGCTGCTTGTGAGGTAATTGAAGCTGAGAAACATTCCCATGTGTTCTATCAGGCAGAACCAGATATATGGATGGTGATGGTATGAGCCCTCTTCATTACTTTCTTTTTATTTCCTTAATGGATAACCTTGGGAACAATATAAAGTTAGGCTATATGATGTGCCCTTGGCTCATCTAAGAATGCCGTGATTCATTGAGTGCATTTATGTTCTTTCATATGATTGGTTAGCAAATTCTGCTTCATCAATGGATCTATATTGTTGATTCAGGTAGTGGAAAAGACCAAAGAGTCAGAAGCAGCAAGGAGAACTGCCGCATTACAGGCAGTTCTTAAGGAAGCACATTCTCTTTTCGTGATGTTCCACGGATCTGTGCGAGCTTTACTAGAGAAACAACCTGGTGGTGGGCTTGCTCGCAGTCATTTGCACTCATTTATTTCAGATTATTTGACCGGTCAGGCTTTTTTCTGTCTTGTACTTGTTATTGCCAAACTTGGTATTGTTGCCATTTTCTATCAATAAGAGGGACCAGAGTATGATGTGGAATGATTGGTGTTCTGCATATGGCATTCTGACTGAAAAGCCAAACCATCCTATCATGCTTATTGGCAGACAGTTGAGAATAGATAAACAATGATCCAACTTCACTGGCATGCATTATTCACCATAAAAAGTGGAAGAGTTGTTGATTGGTAGGTGTTGTCTATGCCATTATGCTTCTGAACCTTTTGCGCTTCACTTGACCTCTAGCTTTTCATCTCTTCTGGAGCAGACTTTCTAGTGGGAAAGAAACTCCAGTTGCCATCCTTCCGTGACTGTTTAAGGGAGCGTGGAACTGTTCAGATGCTAACAATGGGACGAGAGGCAGCAATTGAAGTTCAGGTACAATTGAAAAACATGCTAGCTTTTCAAACAAAATAAACTCTTATAACTAGAAAAATTCATATTTCGTTTTCTCCAATTAATGGAAATGGTCAAGTCCAATAGTTGTACTGGTTGGTTACATGGGCTGATTGGAACTGCTCATCTGGCATGCACATTGCTTAATGCTACCAACTATTTATTCCTTTTCAATTTGTACTCAACTAATGTACTTCTGTTGGCAGTCACTTGTCAGAGTTTTAGAGTCATTTTGTGCAGGGAATGGGAATGCTCCATGCAGCTCACTTATCTTGTTTCAGGACCTGTTAGTTTCGACAACAATCTCTCCGGTATGTTTTACATCTGCCTGTTTATGTCTGCATGCTCCTTGATGGATTTGATTATTGTCAGTGATGTTTATTGTGGAGGTACACACTACAATCACAGGGTCTATGAAGGTGTATGATGTGCATCAAAGTTGAAATATTGATGTTATTCCGTCCAGACTTCTAGCCTAGGCATATTCACATTTTACACATAATGATGTGCCAACTGCTGACTATGGGCATAATGCATGCATCATGGTCGTTGTGGCAAATGCACTCTGCATGTGACCTGGCACCAAGACGATTCCAGTTCTCTTTGTGGGGTTGTATTACTTGCAGTGACATCTGATATCAGTATATGTATCTCTCTGCTTGTTCTCTTTCCATTGAAGTGATAAAATATTGAAAGTTGTTAAGAAAAGGAGAGGTTATTCTTCCAATGATTTCATAACATAAGTATCGATAAGGTTGAAACCATTCTTCATTAATCATTAGCATTTAGCCTTTCAGGGGGATGGATGAACCTAATTTTCTTGTTAGGATGTCTATAAAGTGGGACCAATTGATGCATTGTGACATCTCGAGCTCATGCCCAGGCTTCTAGCACAAAGAACCATGTTCGGAAGCATGAATGGGATAAACAGAACTGTCCATCTTTCTATTAAGGAAATATTTATCGAAGAATATTTTGATTTTGTGAGGAAAAATCTAACACACTTCCACACACAATCCTATTACTTCATCATGTTCAGAAGAAAATTCTATTCATTTGATCTGCTTGGCAGGATGACACAGCAAGCCTATTCACATATGCTGTTCTAAGGTTGACTCCACATGCTCTATCCTCTGGCACAACCTCTTGGTCTTACTTGCGCAAAGGAGCTCCTTCCCCACACATTGCTGTAGCATCACTATTAGCAAGCTCTGGAATTTCGCCAGAAGAACTTCAGTATGCACCACGTGATACATCACCTGGAAGGCAAAGTCTGGGATATCAGGTTCCAAGGCCATTGCAGCGTGAGAGATGGTCTAAAGCAAAGGATGGTTTCGTTTCAACAGATATCTGGGGTGGTGAAGTTGGCAATGTGTCCTCAGCAATTCCAACAGTGTGGTTGCAGCAGAAGGGCGAGCGTATGTATCTTCTTGTGTATCAACACAAGAATCTGACCGTCATTGTTCTCATTCCTGTTAGCTCATTGATTGGGGAGCAAGGGATATCTTTAGTAAAGCAGCAACTTCTAGAAAATGTATGGATGCTATCTCTGATTGAAACTCATATTGTTCCCGTCTAACAGTTTCTTCCCACCTAAATGTGCCATAATGCTGAGCTAGTGGATCCCACAAAATGCCTAGAGTGAAAGGTTCATTCACGTTTGTAGGGGCAAAAAATGGTTTAAGACCAGTATGGAATGCTTATCCTTGGTTTAGAGCAGGGTGATGATGAAATGTTGAGAGTCCACTTCAACTCTGTAGGTGGGGGACGATTTTTATTTTTTGATTATTATTTTTTCAATCATGAGCTCAGTAGGAAGCCATAATGTTGTCTTAATGAGTAATCAATGAAAAGCTTTGGTTAGATTTCGTTGAGGAATGCATATATTGTTGACTTGATTTTGATAATGATGATATCCTAAAAAATCTATGGTCTATTGGTCTCATGTCCAAGATGGATAAATCTTGCCTTTCTTGGGAATCTGTTTTGATTCTCAGTAAATTGATGTCCTTTTCGTGAACTTTGCACTGCTCATTGAAGCTTGTTTGACCGGCCAGAGAAAACTAGCATTGGAGGATAATATGAGTTTTGATGTGTTATTCGTAAGATTTTACTGGAGTGCTGCAATGGAGCTAAATTTTTTTATTTTTCAAACTGAATCCAGGCATCATTGAAGATCCTAAAAGTTGAAGAGAGACTATCAAGAGGTTGGGGTGGTGAAAATGCATATCATGTCAGTGGTTACAGGTATTTGCTGATTGATAATGATCGGGATATATCAAGGGCTTCTCCAGCAGGAAAAGTCACAACTCTGACAAAGGTAAATCTGCATTATGTAATACATAGATTTTGTAATTGTATCTATAGAGATTTTTCCACTTGTAATGTGGGGATTTGCCTCCAATGAGCCTTGACTTGTTTATGGTACATCCAAAGTGTTTGTGTAACAACATTGTCAATCATTTTGTGGGTTTATAGTCCAACGCAATTAAAACAGACCAGAGGTCAACCATTTAAGTGTCAGTGTTCAATTCTATGGTTCAACCAAAGTATCTGTTTTAATATATTCTCTAAAATAATTTAAAAATAATCTAAATAAAATTTAACAAATCTGAACAATATATTTCAACCTAAATAAATACGTCTTTCACAAATAAATTGCATTACCTTAATATATTTTTATTTATTGAAATTATTAAAAATTTATAAGCATTTGAATATCTTAATGAGACCTCTCAGTTGACTGGTTCACAATTGAACTGGCTGGTTCTGTCCTTTTTGATAACAATGATTATCTTCGGATGATGCTGTTTCAATAGTCTCAGATCATTCAGTACAAGCTTTTTATTGATTTGGTACATTAACTGAGATCTGTCCTGACTTTTCTTTTATTTATTGTTTCATTAACATATGTTTCCCCATTACTTGAAGCCAAGTGGATGATTGTTTTCATTTAGCCAGTTCTCAAGTGAGTGATGCTGTTGCTGTCGTTGTTTTTACTATGTCATTGACATTGCTCCAAAATTACAAAGAGTGGATAATTCTGGCTTTTAGCGGGGGTAATTTAGGACTGACCGTTAAAGAAAAAGTCAGAAATGTCCAATGAAAGGCCCTGGGTTGTTTGATGTATAACTTTGATTTTCCCCTAAAAACTCTCTACTTTTGGGAAGGGCCTTGTATGTTTGACCTCCAACATCAGTTCATATCCATTAAAAACTGTATCCACAATAATTCCTTACCTGCTTCATTTCTATTTATGTTTAATTTGTTATTTGTGTGTTGGTGTCACTATATTATATAGGACTCCTTACTTGCCCTTAGTAAGCTCAGACAAGAAGTTGATCTAGAGAAGAGCCAAGCAAGAAGAGATGATCCCGAGCACGACAAGGATTTGGAAGTGTGCATTAGAGCAAGAAACAATGCTTGGATTGTCGCTAGAATTGCTAGAGGAAAAGAGCTCTATATGGTTTTAGAGAAAGCAAATGAAACCCTTCTCTACGCATCAGATGCTGTTGAGAAGTTCAGCAACAGGTAACTGCCTCATTGCAAGATAGCTTTTTTGAATGCGTAATAATTCATATCGTTTTGATGTTCTGGTCAGAATTAGATACAGGTAGTTTCATTTTGGCTGTGAGCTGATCCATGATTTTGCTCAAAACATTTCAGTGTTGATTTTCCAGTATTGATGCGAGATGAATCGTCAAAAAACCATATAGTTTATGATCATCAAAAACAGTCTTAGTAGAAACATAGTTTATGATTATCAAAAATGGTGCAACAGGATTCATCTCATAAGTGAGAAACAGCTGATGATGATGGTGATGCCAGATGAATCTTGTTTAAACCATAAGGAAGCTCATCCCTTCTCCTTCACCATTTCCTTTTGATCCCATGGTGAAAACCTTCTTGTCATTCAATGTCTGCTAGAAAGCACCAGCAGTATATTTGATGGTTGACATCTAACTACTGGATTTCATGTCAGTTGATAAATTTGTTGCAGGACCAACTGTATTACTGGGTATCCCATATTAAAGAGCAATCACTCAGATATCACCATACAAGCCTATCCTACAGAGCATCTCACACTTTTTTTCAAGAATCTACATGTGATGTTGCCTTGATGAGTTTCAAGAGGGCACATTTGAACTCAGACCTGAGCTTATAATATGAATGTGGATTGTCACTAGACAACCTGATCAGCTAAACCTGTCGCTGTACCGCATTTGAAATGCATCCTCACCATGTGGACATCTTTGCTTGTTCACAACAATGTTGTTAGAACTGAACCAATGATTGATCCAGTGAAGAGATTGGTCTGGCTCGAACTAGTTTAGCAAACCGGTTTGAACCGATGATGTCAGCATTATATGTTCAAGATGTCATATATACATATTTTTAGTTAAATATATGTCAACCAATGTTTATGGCTAATTCTCCCATGCAATGGATTGCATGGTGCAACTCCAATTTTTAAAGATCTAATCCATCCATTGTGTTTAAAATTTATTCAGTCTATATATAAAAATTAAGTGAATTAAGAACTTTTATAATCAATAATCCCAAAAAATATATAATCAATAATCCTAAAAAATATATATAATCAATAATCCTAAGAAATATAATTACAGACAACCTTATGCTTTTGCACTTATTGTGTATAATATACAAATCTAAATAATATGATTTTTCATGTCATACAAATATTAATGTAGAAAAACGTGAAGACAAAGCATTAAAAAATAAAAAAAGAAAGAAGCATAGCACAATGTTTAAATTACGTTGTTTGGTATGTCTAAAGATAGATTTGATGATGGATAACCTTCGTTGATGTACATGTGAAGCCATACTAGTATGTTTAAAATTGAATTTCTCTCTTTGGATTCCCATTGGTCTACTTAATTCTAGTTTTTACTGACATTGATGCGTTACTGATTTAAGATTCCACATGGATGGAAAATAAGCCAGGCACAGAACTTCCATTCATTAAAATAGCATATGACATAAACCGCAGTTCTGTGATCCATGGCCATAAGACAATTGTTGTTGTTTTCTTTTTTCTTTTTTCTTTTTTTTTAAATGGCTGAAACAAGTTCAACCGGTTTGAATTGTTCTAGCTCTTTATACCGGACCAAGTATAAATGAACCAGACTGACCATCGGTTCTCGATCATACCGGCAGGTTCAGTCCAGTTTTAGCAATACTGGTTCACAGATGATGCAGGTTGAAGGCCTATGTGGGAATTGGTGGAAGAGGAAAATTTAACATGTGGAAAGTGGAAGAAATGTGAAAGAAAAAAGCTGTAAATTATACTAATATAGCAAAGCTGAAGAAAAGGAAGCAATGTATTATGTGATGATGACATGATTGGAAATAACATATAAAGATAAAGAGTAGATTGACTTTTTAGGTGATATTGGGGTAATGATTGAAAATATTATAATAAATGATGAGGAAAAGATTTGAGGTTTTTTTAGATGGTTAAAATGTCACATTAGTTTTCATGCTTCTCTGAGTCCCAAATGGGAAACTCAGCAATTCCATTCTCATGACACACTCACTGATCATGGTATAGTGATGTGGTCAGTTGTAGCATCTCTTAGGCGATTAGCCACTCAACATTTGATGGCCTGTCAAGTATTGTGCGCACTGATGTTTCAGGCAAAATCATGGTTTATCTAGGCAATGGAATGTCTTTGAATGTCATCTTGTCGACTTGCAGGCTATAGGAATTGGAGCTGGTAAGTTCTCAAAGTTCTTTTGGCCTGCCAACAACTGTATCATCTAGGTCATGACCGCTTGATTGATTAGTTCCCATCTAGCAGCAAGCACTACCCCCCACAAAAAAGGTAGACACAGGAAATGGCCAGTATGCTCTTAAGAACTGACTAGGACACTTTCAAATGGAATGCCCTTTAGAAATGCATTTCCAGTATCTATTTCCATGTTGTTTTCAAATGGAGTTTTGTTTCTGATCACGTAACTGACATCCTCTCACAAATTGTTTTTCCTGTTATATGAGGTAGCCAGTATCTTAAGGAGTGACTAGGATACTTTCAAATGACTGCTCTTTAGAAATGCATTCCCAGTATCTATTTTCATGTTGTTTTGAAGAAGAGTTTTGTTTTTTATTACACAACTGACATCCTCTCACAAACTGTTTTCATGCTAAATGATGTATGCTTATTCTTGTTGCAGGTATTGTGATGGAGCTTTTCCTGTTGATTAGAGCAACGCATCCATGTGCAATTGGCCAAAATTTGACGAGTGTCCTACCATTGTAATTTTTGTTAATATAAGATGTTTTTAAATAGAGAAATTTCCTGACAGTTCGATTTTATTGGAGTGAAAACTTCTATAGAATCTACATTCGGAGTTCATGTAAGCTTAAATGTGTTAGGGTCTGTTTGGCATTGCGTTTCGATGGGACTTACACCATATCCATACTGCTGTGTGACAAATTGAAAGAGACATTTGGATAAGGCATGACTTTTAACTCAGCTTTTCATTATTTTCTGGCAAGAATTCTGACGAAGAAGCTAGTATTTAGGAAGCGTAAACATCGCTTCTCCAGTAAGCACTTGGCCAATTTCTCTTTCGGCCAAGCTACCCCAAATGCACCCTTTGTTTTGTTAGCTATCATATCATTCAGATCTTTAAGTTCCAATTCAATGGAGCTGTTTACACATAAATTTGTTGGACCTTTTCGTTTGGGCTCACCTTCTTGATCAAAATTGAGTTGGATTTTGTTTCCACTTCAACTACAAATCACAATATGAATGTGAATTATTCAGCATCGTCATGAACATTTAGGATGAAAATGCTGAGGAACATGCCAGGCATTTATTTTGGTGGTTATAGTATAAGCAATTATAAAGCTTATACACATTCATTTTGGTGGTTACGGTATAAGCAATCATGAAAGCTCGTACCATCCATACTTTTGAGTATCAAATTCTAAGATATTCCCCCTAATAATCATGTAATTGTAAAAGCTTATGTCATTTATACTTCGGAGCATCAACTGAGGGTAAGCCATCTAAAAGTAATGCTTAATGACTGAAATTACCAAGTAACAGTAGAATGAAAAAAAATGGAATAAAAAAAATTACCAAGTAACAGACTTTTGGCGTGCTGTGCGAATGTACTAACAATTTTCTTTATCAACATTGCAAGTATGCCCCATTGTTTCCTCACATTGTTCGGTTGAGGATTAATGCACGTGTGCATTTAACCCATTTTTTTAAAATTTTTAACTTTTTTTTATAAAACTGTTATTTTAGTGTATTTAACATTTGTATTAAGTTTTATCGTTTTTTAATTTTTTTGAAAATCAATCGCATTTTTAGTAACTTAAAATTACTAAAATGCCACTGATTTTCAAAAAATAAAAAAATAAAAAAATCCAAAAATAGTAAAGCTTGAAACACATGTTAAATATATTTAAATTAATAATTTTATAAAAAAGTTTTTTAAAAAAAGGGTTAAAGAAGCCGGGTGCACCGAAACTAAGTGCACCCAGATGCACTGTATCAGTGCCCCACATTTTTTAACATGAATTGCAAATGTTATGAGTTTTGTTTTAATGCAACCGGCTAAAAATTCTATTTTTTAACATTCTTTTGTAATTTTTTTTATAGAACTCTTAATGTAAGTGTATTTAATTTATGTATTAAGTTTTACCACTTTTGAAAATTTGTATATATATTTTTTGATTTTTGAAAATAGGAGTATTTTAGTCATTTAAAAAGTATTAAATACATAAAGAATATATACAAAAAATATTAAAATTCCCTATTAAATATATATAAATTTTCAAAAATGATAAAACTTAGTTTATAGATTCGATACACTTAGATTAAGAGTTTTATAAAAAACTTAAAAATAAAAGTTCAATGCATCCGATTGCATTGAAACATTCTCCAATGTTAATGTTGCACTAGTGGATGTGGGAAGAAGACTTGACAATCAAACTATACATCTTCAAAGCAAGAGTAGACCGAAGTCCAGTGCAAAAGCCCGAGCCTTATCTCTGTCTCGGCTTGAAATCATTGGAAGTCTAGTTGGTATGTCCTGGTCATAACCAAATTGCTTGCAAATGGTAAGGATAATACGGCTTAACTTCGAACCTCAGGCCTTCTCTGAATGTAAGGAGGTCGAGAAGTAACAAGGGAGCTCAATCCTTCTGCATTGAGAACTCAATATTAGGAGAACTTTGATGATCACTTCGAGGGAGGAACCATATAGTTAAACTTGACCCAAAACCGATAAAACTGAATTAGAAGTTAGAGCAGAATATGTTAGCTTCTGAGGGTCATTAGTGCAGTTGATAGGCCTTTGAATAATACTACTTGGGTCATTGTTAGTCAACGAGTTAAGTATAAACTCATTTGTCAGGCATTTCTAAATATTCATGCACCTTTTGTTAGTTATGTTCTAAATATTCATGCACACTTTGTCAGTCACGTCTGATTTGGTCATGCATCATTCGCTAGTCACGTCCTTCTCAGTTATGCACCTCTGTTAGTCATGTCTTATTTGGTCATGCACCCTTTATCAATCATATATTGATCGTTCATGCACCCTTTACTAGTCATGTCTTATTTTTTTTTTTTTGATGATTAGTCATGTCTTATTTGATCATGCACCTTTTGTTAGTTACAAATTTCCCATATGCACTCATGAAGTCGTGGAAAAAATTTCTACTCATTTTATCATCACTTAATTATAATAAAAATTAGTAGCAACGAACTATCATATTCATCTTTTTAGTTAAGAAATTTCTCTTCAGAGATGTAAAAATAGGGTTCAAAATATAATGGTAAATTTTTCTGAGATATTCTTTTCAAACTAGGCTAAAGAATTAGATACTTCCTTTTGTCCAAATGAACAAGTCATAATCACTTTAGTCGATTTTTGTAGAGTCAAATGATTCCAAATTTCCTCTTTTAAGGGTTGCGAAATCTTTGGATCAAGTAAAATGAGGATTGACTAATCAAACTAGAATTTAGTAGATTGAATAGTTCTTTTTGAGTCAATTGAAGAGCAGTGTCTTAATCACGGGCGATGGATTGAAGAAGAGGCAGAGTAAAAACAACTGGTTGGATTGTGATTGGTTAATCAGCAATAAGAATATATTAAGCTATAACGCCCCATTGCCTGCATATTCTCAATAATTAGTCAATGAGTACCATCCAACATAAAGAAAATTTGGCAGCATTTCCTCATAATATATATGAGGTGGTATGGAATACAAAGCTTGTTATTCATAAGCATTTCAATTTCATTCCAAATGTGACATTCAACTCTACATTTATACACTTGTATCTTCATATAATAAAGATATTCACATAGAAAGAAAATCATTGAAATTTATCCTTGCACAAGAAGCAAACCAAAGGATAATATATATGCATCAACATAGATTGTAATCAAGTTCAAAATATTAAATACAATATGTTTGTCAAAGTTGAATCTGATTAAGTAATTGCCTATATATACTAATATCAAGAGAGAGCACAAATTTTAAAATAACTGTAATTAGAGATGTTAATTTAATGGTCTCTAAGATTAGGTCCTCCACTTGTCTCACATTTAGGCTCCCCACCTGGCCTGTGATCTAAAGGCAAAATAACAAACCATGTGAGTCAAAATAGACTCAGTAAGTAGATAGTAGTTAGCATAAAGTAAAAATAAGTAAAATTCTGGACGTACATGTCATGATCAATATAAGACATACGGGTCCAACACCCACTCCCAACAACATATGCATATAACCACATATAAAGAAAAGGACATGAATAATCCTCTACTCATGTTAATCAAGGGTCATGAACAACTCTCTCCTCATGTCAATCAGGGGCTATGAACAACTATTTTACAACCATCCATCTTAAATAACATATCATACATAATAAACAAGAATAAATGTCACAAACAACAAACATAACATCAACAAAATTTACAAGGTTTACTTTAAATTCAATATACCAACTGTCACACAAGTATTTCACCAAACACATGGTAGGTGCAAAAAGGAAAACCTCTAGTTCATACTCTCGTTTCAGCCGAATCGAGTAGTGTCGCATTTTAATCATGTTGAACGCCTCAAACTAGCCTTATGCATATTTAACACGAGATTTCATCACTAAATTGAGAAGGGGCGACATCTACTTACCTCGATCACGATTTTCGCCCAAGAACGGTAACCTTAAACTCAGGTCTTTGGGATTTCGAGCTTTGTTGAGATGAATCAATGATCTACAAAGAAGCTTGGAAGAGCTTTTGATGCAGTTTAGGGCTAGATTGACACCGGAAAGAAGAGGAAAAGGGAAAGAGGAAGAAAAAGTGGGAGAGAGGAGGAGAAGAGAGAAAGACGAGCGTGCGAATAAAACCCTAGCGGGCTTGTTCTCATTTTAACTAGGCCCTTGTCGAGATGGTCCTGGCCTGAGCATGGGTTGAGCCCAAACACAATTTGCAACTTGCTTTTCCCACCTATATAACTTAGTAAATTAAAATTTTCTCCGAGGGCGCTGCCCCCTTGACCCCATGACCTAACCGGGTAAGTCGAACCCTGTACTTACTCTGCGAGATGGAAGATAGTCACAGTGCTCAACAATGGCACATCAATTATACACCTCTAAATATATACCTAATAAATCATACCATAACCAAGTAGTGCAACTATAGAAATATGCTAATGTACAGCTCATACTCTTGTCCCAACATGCTCGTGAATGGTGTCCCAAACAACCCAATGCGCTAAGATTAGTACATGCATATATGCACTATACGTCCCCTAGATGTCATATCCATATATGTTATGCATCCCATTAACATCATTAATTCCTAGTAGCATGGTCGTAAATTACTTCATAAATAGGGAATGATCATAATGAAAATAAAAATAAAATAAAATAAAATACTTGATCCTCACATTAGCGGTAATAAACAAACCTAAAACACAAACTATAGGAGCGACAAGAACTAGCAAAGCGAATGGTTAAGCAGTGACAATGACAACAAGGCCAATCGATAGGTGCATTAGGAACATGAATTACCAATGTGGGAATATGAATTAGATGAGCAAAAAGTCAGGATTAATGAATTGCCTATTGGCTACATTGATGACCCTTAAAGGTAGATGTGTGTAGTCATTTTCACCCCCAATTGTAGCGCTCTGCTGGCTATCACCTAGGACTAGCGGCTGCTACGACAGAGATCTGGTAGCATCTCCCCAGGATCTTCCATAATTCCAAACATAAATCAAGTACAATCTATGTTTTGATGATTAACAATTCAGAGGATTTAAGGTACTAACATGCACATTGAGATGTGTTAAGGATAAGTTACCTCAAGATTCAAAACTTGGTAGGTCAAGTTGCATGCCAAGTTTACTCAGACATCGACTTAGGTCAAGTCGGTACTAAAGTTGGCTCCAGCATCGACTTCAAAGGGCCATTTTCAACATCGATAACAATGTGGACGCTTGAGCGGGCGAAGTCGCAACCAAAGTCGACTTTGCATGCGACTTGGGTGAAATTGCAACCCAAGTTGACTCTGTCAACAACTTGGGATATCTTCAGGGGTCTGAAGCTGAAGCTGACAAATTCAAGTCACAACCGAAGTTGACTCCGACATACGACTTAAATGAAGTTGCACATGAAGTTGACTCAGACATGTGACTTGAGTGATGTTGTAAACCAAGTCGAACCCAACATTCAACTTGGATACAAGAAGTTCAAATCATAAAATTTTAAACCCAAAGATGACAAGTTTGACTCAAGAAACATCATTCTAACATGAGGACGCCCATAATACCCTATATTTAGGGTATTTTATTGTAAAACCCCAATCTTAGACACGTATAAAACCCTAGGGTTGTAAACCCTAGGTAATGTATTAATGAAATATATATTCATGAAATATGAAATTATGAGGGAATAGATGTTAAAATAATTAATTATGAATTTCGGATGAATAGTGCACGTGAATAGTAAATGTGGGATTAAGGAATATGTTAAGTTAATCACTTTGGATTAACTTAATCATAAAAGACGAAAAAGGAAGCTTCCCACAAAAGGACAAGATATCAACTTTTTGATTTATTTAATATTTTCGGATTTTTGATGGATTTTTGAAGTAACATGAAGGAAAATTCATATCTTACAATCCGGACATCGGATTGAGATGAAATTTTTTATGGATGACCAAAATATGATGATGAACATGATGAGTGGTCCAAGATTGATCAAAAATCATGAATTAAGGGTCAAGATTAAACGTCATTTGAAGATCAAAAAGTAGCTTTACTTTTTCATTAATTAGTATTTGACTTTGGATTAATTTTAATTAATTAAATGGATAAATAATTAATGAAAAGCTGCTATGGCTGCTGGAGCTTGGACTTTTGGGTCCAAATCCAATGACCCAAAATCAATCTTATCAAAAATCAATGGCTAGGATTAATTTAGCCTAAATTAATTAATTTTAAAAAATAAAAAAATAGGCAAAAATAGGGCTTCCATAGGGGGGATGGAGCAGGCCTAGGGTGGGCTGCTCAAGGCTCTATGCACCTTTTGAAAATTAGAAAAAAATACATTTATAATTTAATACCTCAAGCAAGGGGGGGTAAATTGCAAATATGTGAAAAATGCAACACTATAAATAGGGGAGCATGGTGAACGACCAAGGCACACCCATTCCAGCTCCATTGAGCATTTTCAACCCCCAAAATTCGTTTTTGGCCTTAGAGAGAAAAGGAGAGAAAAGGAGAGAAAGTTAGAGAGAGAAAGGGCAAGTTGGAGGAGAGATTTTCTACTTCAGGTAAGGGGATTCTTCCCAAATTTCTTTTGGGTGTTAAGTAAGGTAAAACCATGCTTAGATAATGCCTAATCATGAGAAAATAAGTAAAGTTATAATGCTTAATTGGAATCATGCCGAAACATCGAAAATTTGGAGCAAAGATGGAGCATTCGGGAAGATAACATATGATATGTGAAAATAATGCTCCAAAATTGATAAATGATGATTTTGGATATATGAATATGATAAATATGATGTTGGAATGATGATATATTAATTTCATGATTTTTGGAATTAAGGATTATGCTTAATTGAATTTATGATGATTTTTAGTAGATGGAAAAAATGATTTTTTTCATCGAGTAAATGATGATAAAATCAAAATGTATGAAATGTCCTATGATATACTAGACATACGGTATGTCATGGTATTTTTTATTTTTGGAAAAAATATGAATTTTTGGAACCCATGAACAGTAACCACGTCTCTGTGAACAGTAACCACGTCTCTGTGAATTGATATTATGTGATGTTCATGGACATGTGCACATGTATGATGTATAAGGAAGAGGCTTTGGTGGAGGTAGAAAGCGGATCAGAGGGTCCCCCTTCACTATTGCCGAGTCGTATGGGCTGTGTGCCGATGGCGTCCTCCCCAGAGGTGGAGGCAAAGAAATGTTATGTGTGAATGAAATGCATTGCATTTTCATACATGGATTGAAAAGAAAAGCATGGATTTGAAATGATGTTTTTAAATGAATTGTGCAAATAATTCTCTACATGAGAATGACAAGCCACCTGGTGTAAGAGGTATATAATGCTGGGAAAATCAAAAGTCATGCATGTAGGAACCATGTAGGCGTCAAGAGGAAGAGAGGTTCCTCTTGATGAGGCCAAGTCGGAGACAGCCGGCGTATTGGACCATGTTATGTGAGATGTTCCCTGAGCTAGCGTACCCGCACACGAAGGTTTATGTCAGGAGTGGAAAGGAAGTATTTGCACATCCAATGTTTATGAAAAGGTTTCTATTCCATTGATAGTTGATCACTTGCTAAGTGTCTCCTATCGAATGGAGAGAAATGCATTTACGAATGATTTACATGAATGGTTTATGAAAGGTTTCGAAATATGGTTTACGAAAAGGTTTCTATTCCGTTGGTAGTTGATCACTTGGTAAGTGTCTTCTATCGAATGGAGAGGAATGCATTTAAAATGAAAAATGCTTGCTTATTGAGTTTTGACTCATGTTTTGTTTTCCCAATCTCAGACAGGTGTAGGGAAAGCCAAGAAATGAAGGACATGTGTATGAATAGATTCCCTAATGGGATATGATGAAAAAGACATAGGTTGTATGAAATTACGAAGTGATGAATAATATGAGAAGTTGATGATTTATGATGTTATGGATAAATTCATTATGAATGATGATGAGTATATGTTTATATGATGAAAAAAAAAGAAATGAAAAAAAAAATTGGACGAGATCCAATTAAGTACCCGCCGCGTGATCAGGGCAACAATCCTGATTCACACTTACCAATCGACAATATCCCGGAGTAAGGACAAATGTGACGCCTCGGTTCGGGGCGCCACATTTACCCTCCTAATCATCCATTTATCATGTTGTTTAAGTTATGCATCAATTTTTCCTTAAATGAGTATAATTTTGCACCAAGTTGTCAACTCTATGTTTCACTTTCCTAAAGTCCATCAAACATACTGACTTTAACATATATTAATCATGGAAATAATTCACATAATCTGTGGCGCCCCAAACCGAGACGTCACTTCCTTACCTCAAAACCTTATAGATTGGTAAATGTGAATCAGGATTGTTGACCTGATCGCGCAGCGGGATTTTAATTGAAACTCGTCCAAATTTTTTTTCATTCATCATCGTTCATATCTTTACATTTCACATCATTCATCAAACAAGTATCGATACACCTGTAATAAAAATTTCAAATTCTATTTCATAGCATCTTTTCTGCTTTTCTACAATGACAATCTTCTTGACTTAATCATATCATTTTATATTTATACATATATACATTCAGTCATCATTAAATCATATAGAACTTAAAATTCTAATTAAGTTCGCATACACATTAGCATACCTTATCATAATCACGCTTTTCTATTCCTTATAGCCCACTTGGCCATCATCTTGTCCCCTCTTTCACGTCTTAGGTTTGCAACCTTCTGATTTTCATGGTACCTGTCTAAGGGTTGGGAAAATAAAACGTGAGTGACAACTCAGTAAGCAAGCATTTTGGGGCAAGACTTTCCTTGAAAATCATTTCATTAAATATCTTGAACCCCTTTTTCTTGAGGACATTTATATGTCCTAAAACATTATCATGAAATGCTTTGTTCATAAGGACAACTCTATGTCCTTGAACATTTTCATAAAACATTCATTCTTAAAATCATTTACAAGCCACGTCTGGGCTTGTTAAGGAAAAACATATATATTTTACCCTCTTTAATTAATTTTCTTTGATCTTAGATGAACATTTCTAATGTTCAAAGACCTTTACATACAACCATCTTTTGCCAGTGGACGTTTTAAGTCCAAAACATTTTTCTCATAAATCCTTTGGCAAAGGAGGACATTCTCATGTCCTAAAACATCATTCACATAAGCCTTTCTTGGCGAAGGACATTTTTATGTCCAAAAATATTTTTCATCATAAAATCCTTTATCTAAGAGACATTTAATGTCTCAAAATATTTTTCACATAGCTTCCTTTGGCAATTGACATTCATATGTCCTAAAATACCTTTTATTAAAATATTTTGGCATTGGACATTCTCGTGTCCATAAACGCTTTTCATTTAGGCTCTTTAAGAATGAACATTCTTATGTCCAAAATAAGTTTGACATAAATCCTTTTCATAGTCCCCGTCTTGGGGCTTGTTTATAGCAAACAAGGCATATAAGATACATACACCATTTCCATAAATGCATTTGCATAAAAATACTTCCTTTTATTCCTGTTATTTACACTTTTGTGTAAAACACGCTTTCTTTTAGGGTAACTTATACATAATAGCTCATAAAAATTCAATTTAAGATAATTTTTAGTATAAATGCTTTTATATCCCAATCTTTGGGCTTTTGAAAAGCAAAACATATGCAAATGCATTTCTCCCCATCCAGTAGTGACACTTAGCAAGTGATCATGCTACCTTTTGGAAGAGAATCCTTAACAGCACGCTAGCCAGGTGTCTGTTCCGTTATCCTGCTCCCATCTCAGGGAGGGCGCCACTGGCACTCCTGTCATTCCTTAGCGACTTGGCCTTATGTAGAGCGGGCCCCGGTCATCCCAACCGTGCTCTACACCCAGCCTATTCCTTGTACTGGTGCACCATATATTATTATGATGGACCGCAGTCCGTTTGGTTTAAAGTATTATAGACCGCAGCCCGTATCCTTTAAAATCGAGATCACAGACCTCAGTCTGCATCCATAACTTAAAAACATCACAGGCTGAAGTCTGTGTCTTTTTAAAATAAATCATTTTGAAAAAAAATACATCACATACCGCAGTCCATGTCAACTTGTAAAGCGAGCGCACCCACTTTAACAAGTTGTCATTTGAAATCTAGTTTTAGGATGACCTTCCTTAAATTCTTTTTAGAAAAATTTTGAGTAAAATATTTTGATAAACATTTGAAATATTTGAGAAATAATACATCTTAAAAACTCTTATAATAAAAGAATTTCAAGACTTTTGGATTTCCAAAAATAAACCATATATTTCTCTAATATTTTCTTGGTTTCCATTTCAGGTCCTTTTGCTTACAAAAGTTATGCAATTATACCACCCCCTTCTCAACCACTTTTAAAATAAAATTATTGTCCACATATTTATCTTACCATTTTTACATAAAGAGGGGTTTGCGCAGTCTTCTGTATGCCATTTTAGCAACCTAAAATCAAACCATTTTATGAAATCACATATTAGATGGGTCATCCTTAAATCCCATTCAACACATCCGTATAAACATTTTTCAAGACATTTTCATCATGGATTTCCTTATCCAAAGGAAATCAAAACTTTTTGAATATCGTTTCAAAACATATGGACTATATCCAAATCATTATTTAATATTTAATTATCCTGACATAGAAAAATCAATCTTTTTCCATAAATCATATCTTCTTTTTCTTTTTCTTTCATAAACATAATTAATTATCACAAATTGTTGTAAAAAAAATAATTCAAAACTTATTCATAAATGTTGTTTTGTGAAAAAGGGTAAAACTTCCCTTTTCTTATAAAGTACTTTTAAAACAACATCATAAAGAACTTGCTTGCTTAAAATTAAATTCTCAAAAACCATCAACATAAAATGTAAAATCCTTTGAAAAAATTATTGTGGAAAACTTGCTTACTCATAAGAAAATTTCTCAATCCATTAACATAAAGCATTGTCAATCCAAGGCAATACTTGTGATAAATTCTTATCTTAAAATTGTTGCTTGCTTCCCATGAAGCAAACCTTTAGGCTTTCCATTAAAGCCATCATTTTCCAAAACTTGTGGTTTTGCATTAAAGCCGTTATTTTCAAAACTTGTGCTTGCCCATTCGTCAAAACATAATCATAAACATTTCATCATATCAATCACATGGAAAGAAAATAGCATTTTAGAAAGTTTGCTTGCTTACCTGAGACACTTCAATGTTCCTCGTTGATTTTCTCTTTTCCCTTGCCTATAAACATAAAATTACATTGCATTTATACATACAATCTCATATGCTTGCACATAATGTAGTTTTCTAACCCATATATTTTTCATTGACTTATATAACCTACTTGTTTTACAAGTCGGATGTTTATACATAACAACGCAACTCGTGCACCATATTATCCATTCTTTTCATTCTTAGTATCCTTACTTAGGATAGCTTTCAAACATATCATGACCTTTCATTTATCTTAATGAAATTTCATTATTCTTCATTTATCATTCAATTATCCATTTTTCACATTTCTTTCATTAGTGCTTATTTTAGGCACATATTTATGAGTTTAGGCTTCATATATCAGTCCCAAAATTTTGAGATTAACAAATATTATCAAAACATCACCTTGTTTGCACATCTCAATATATTTCCATCCATTTTTGGCATTTTAGCAAATCACATTAACTCATTACTATTTCCATCATTCATATCTTGCACTTAAACCCTCTTAAAGACACATATAAAATGTGTTATGGAAAATTTTCCTAAACAGAAACTTACCCTCTTATTAAGCTTGATTAAAACACTTAATTAACACATGGATTAGGGTATAATCATAGGATTAATATCCCTTAATCATATAATTCCAAACAGCACTTTTCGCTTGACTTTCCAACGTTGAAACGTTCCCATTAAGACATTCCTCCAAAATAGTTTTTTTTTTCTTATCAATTTAATCCCAACACTTGGACATCATTTTCATACACTTCATTGATGTCATTCTCATGAAATTAAAGCTCGTAATTCAAGTTGCTCAAAACAGCAACTTCTCATCACATTTTCAATCACTTCTTGCACCATTTGGACGTCCCCCTTTTCATATCCATGAAAACAGATTTTTATAAAAAATTTCCAGCACCATATATGGACGTCCATGTGCTATACATCTTGGGTATTTTACCCTTTCAAACATCCATAATTTAATTGGTTTCATTCATTCCCTAATTCCATCAAAATTGCGTTAAACATGCATCATCTCATCATATCTAGATTTCCCCCTTTTAGGGTTCTTAAATTAAACCAAACTCAACAAATATTAATCATGGAATCAGGTAGCATAATTTAAACTTAAAACATGATTAAAACAGCAACTTATTTGGGGATTTCCAAAATCCCAGCAAGGTATCATGGGGTAATTCAACCCTAAACCATTCTTAGCATGCTCAACTTCAAGGATTCATTCCCTTAACTTGTTTAACACTTAGTACCCTTTTCAAATGCTTATTAACCCTTTACTTAGGGTTCATAATTATATCATTTCATAGCCCAAACTTTGAGCTTGAAAAACTTGAAATTTCACAACTTAAGTTAGGTGAATACTTACTTGAACTTGAGGGGATTCAATCCAAAATTGAAAGGCTTGCTTTCCTCCACTTCTCCTCTTTCTTTCTTCCTATTTTCCCTTGATTTTACCTTGGTTTTCCTCTGCTTGGAACGTTCAAGGGGCTGGGAGTTAGAAAATTTTTGCTTTCTTGCTAAGCAAGAAAACCCTTGGACGTTCACACACCTTCTCTCTCTAGATTTATATTGTTTGACTTTTTAATTATCATTTTCCACCTCATTTGGAGTGAGGATAATTTTTATAATTATACCTTAACACTTGGCATTATTATCCAAGCATTTCCATATTTTTCAGAATTTTTAAATCAATTTCTAGCTCACATGGAGCCATGGACGTCCAAGCTAGCTAGGGTAGGATTTTTGGATTTTTGTGGCTAGAAAAATCCTCCTTAAATCCATAAATTTAATTCCTAAGATCATGCTACATCTTTTACCCTCATTTTCTTATTTTTTTGATTTCCAAAACTTGCTCAAAAATCCACATAATCAAAGTTGTAACAAACTTTGACTTTGCATTAAAGTCATGTCCCCTCTCTTGAGACAAGTCAACCACTTACTTGCTCTCCAAGAAAGCAAATTCTCATAGTAATTATCTTAATCCATTCCATTCATATCATAGATTTCATAATTTTTTTCCATCGTTTCAAATTTCATCTCAAACCGACGTTTCTAACTCCACTTACGACAACTTGAATTTATCTTTTTGGATTTGGGATAAAAATAATTAATTATCACCCTAATCCCATCATGATTACATTAATCCAATCCATTCATAAGATTGGGCCCACCGTCGTGAGTTTACCTTTCAAATTTCATCGAAATCCGCCTTGTAGACGTCAAGTTATGAATTTTCTATCATTTTTTATCTTAATTCCATAATTACACTTTAATCTCCATAAATTAAATCATAATTATTCATAACACCTTGCTACCTTTAATCCTCATTAAGCCCCTCGGGTCATACCGACTCACTTTGGACTCCGGTGATTAAATTTTTTAATCACAATTCGTAATTAAACCCTAATTGCAAAATATCATAAAATCATAAAATCATCCATAAATCATTCAAAATTCATTTAAATCACATATAAATCAAATATATATGTTCAATGCATACCATTGAGTCCTACATAGGTTGGGGTTTCACATAATCAACATATAATAAAGGGTTAAAACAACAACTCAAATCTGAAATTAGTCAAAATTTTAGCATGTTTATCATGTGCATATCAACCGTAAATCGTACATGTCCATCCTTGAAAGCTTGAAGTAAATCTCCTAGTTCATTTATTCTTTAATAACCCTATCAAGGGCTTCTTGAATCATCATTTAGGGTTCATAATAAATCAATTTTATGAACCATTCATTGAGCTAGAAAACTTAGAATTTGTCAAACGAAAACTTGGTTCAACCGCTTACTTGATGAGCTAGGTTTGCTTTGTCCTTGCTCAAGTTGGTTGCTCCTCTTCTTCCTTCATTTTTCTCCTCTTTTCTTCTCCTTTTCTTCTCCTTTTTCTTCCTTGCTTGGTCGTCCACCCTGCTGCCCCTTTTTGAGAATTTTTTTTCTCACTTTGATGCTTCTTGAAAACGTCCAAGGGCTGACTCCTTATATAGGGCTGAACCTTTTAACCTTAGTTTGCCCCATTTCAACCATGGTTAAATGCACTTCAGTGCCCATATAAGCTGCTGAAATATGGACCATCCAAGTGTCCATTAACCCCCCCTTTTCATTTAATTTTGTTGCATCAATCTAAACCATCCATTTTTGTTGAAATTTGGTCATTCAATCTCCTCTATACATGTGCACATAGGTTGCCAAATCACCTCTCTAGCTATGCCACATTATCACCTCATTTGCATTTTGCAAAAAATAAAAAATTTGACTTAATTTTGCAGCCCTAATCATGTCCACATGTAGCTGGATTTATTTGTGATTTTTCACAATTATTATTTCATGAAAATCAACCCATTTCACCCTACGTTGACATATGTCCACTTGATGCAAATTTATCAACTCTAGCATTAATTGAGTTGACTTTAATTTCTTCCAAATGAATCCTACAATGACACATGTCTAAGGGTTGCCACATTATCCATGCAATTTTGTATTTTCTAAAAATCACAAAATTGCTCAAAATTCCCATCTCATGACACCTCGAGCAAGGCAATAAACACATTGACTTTTCATTTCTCTCAACGAATCCTTGTTTGGCACATGCCCCATTTGCTTTTCAAAAGTCAACTTTTCATTTATTTGGTTGACTTTAAATCTTACTCAATGAATCCCTTGTTAACACGTGTCATTTATCCCTTTTGGTTCATTAATGACATGCCAAAAGTCAAATGCTTTTGTCCTTATGTAATTAAGAAACTTGTCATGATATTTAACTTGATCAAATCCATCCATATGATAGAACACCTTGTTTTACCCGTTCATGAAAATTTTCATCTCAAAATGATCATCCTAGATCAAGATATGAGCATTTGAAAATATCATATGGAACTTGATAAAATTAAATCATTATTATCATAATTCGATCATGATTAACATAATCCATACCATTCATGAGGTAGAGCACGTCAACTTGCGCTTACCTTTTAAATTTCACGTTAATCCGCCGTATGGGCGTCAAGTTTTGAATTTTTTAATAATAGCCACATCAATCCCATAATTATCATCAACTTAATCATAATTAATGGAATTAAAGTTCATGTCAAATCATCAATTCCATACCTCATTTTGTCCTTTTTGAGCACATTAACTCATATTAGTCTAAAGTGATTAACTTAACCACCTTACTTAGTAATTAGCCCTAATCTCACCCATCCACTTCAATTATATAATTAACACTAATTACATGCCTAGATTGCAGGTATGAGTCACATTTGTTCTGGATATCACAATTCCCTTCATCTCATTCAATCTTTTACAAGCATCATATACATGTAACCAATTGCACATAACCTATCATTCTCACCATTCATTTCACAAGAAACTATATACTTATAACATATTGATAACTCGTAAAAATGCGAGTTATCATGGCCCATTTCAGACTATACTTGTGCGTTAGTCCAAGAGATTAGGCATAGTTTACATCCATTTAGCTTAATTTTCACTTGCTTTGCATTTTAGGAGCATTATTTAGTTTTTATGCATTTTTAGCATAAATTAGGCATTTTTAGTTCATTTATTTGGTTTATTCATTTTTTGTAGGAAGGACGGGCAATATTAAGTCATGCGGGCGAGTGGAATGTAAAACAAAACCAAGTCAAGGAGCAGTGAGTTGGCGCCTAGGCGCCACTTCACCAACATGCAGGTAAGTTCAGAAGGGTTTTGAGGTCACAAGATATAGTAGCTTCCACGGAGTTGGCTCCTAGGCGCCATGGCATGATCACACAAGTGTTCCAGGAGAGTTTCCAAGTCATGAAGCATCCAGGGAGTTGGCGCCTAGGCGCCAAGGCATGAATTACTAGAGCATCCAGACAGGTTTCTAAGTTACCTAGCACACAGAGAGTTAGTGCTTGGGAGCCAATACGCATCCGTACGCGCGGATTTCTATACATGTGTTGCGCAAATCCACTTTATAAATAGAAGCCTAGGGTTCGCACGCAAGAAGAGGGAGCCCAGAGCTGGAATAGATAGCCAGAGAAGGAAGACAACTTGATTGAAACACGGATTGAAGAGAAGATTCAACCCCGTTGGTGGAAACCGCCGGAAAACCAGTTTTCTCTTTATCTTTCTCTATTTTTCTGAATACTTTTATAATGGATGTAAAAGATTTTTATATCATGTCTTTGAACTAAACTTCCTTTAGATGGATAGTTAGGATGAATTGATATCTAATTATATTGTATTGGTTCTTTGAGATTCTGGAATGAATATTTGATTTTTCTATGTGATTGTGTGTGATTTACCCTTGCACATGTGGTTTAATGCTTTTTACAAGATTAGCTACCTTGTAAGATGATTTAATTGCTCGATTAATCCTTAGAAAAGGAAAATCTCTGCTAGATCCGTGTGTAGGGCATAGGTTTCCTCTTTGTTAAGAGGAGTTGTTTAATGGATAGGAATATACTGTTAAACCCTGTGTAGTTAATAAACATGTTATGAACTTATCAATTCTACTTTATTTAATGGCATGGGAACAGAGCAATTGAATAGGGTGTAATTAGCTTTATATACATTGGAAGACTTATATAAAGATTATTGAACTTGGACTAGTAAATCCATGCACAATCCAATGAAAAAGAACGAATGCAATATAATTTAGATTTAAGGATTCTGAGCTATCCATCTGCCATCCCAAATTGATAAACCCGTTTATAGTATTCCAGCGATTCCATGGACTCTATTCTAATTTCTTATTGCGTTTGTTAGCTTTAGTTTTTAAATTCAAAAACTCAGAATTTTCTACCCACCGAAAGCAGTTAAACTAATTCATAATTCTAGTTGGACAATTCCTCGTGGGAACGATACTCTACTCACTCTTTATTACTTGATTCGGCACGTATACTTGCGTTAAAAGCGAGCATTTTAATAGACATATACGCAGCTCGTCACATATCAACTTGTTTACTTACACCATGAACATTCATAACCTAATATCTTCATAATCAACACAACCATTCAATCATTCTCTAAACATATCAATTCTTACATGATAGCTAATAAATTATTAACACATTAAGAATACCAGTCATTCTTCCCTTCAATTTGTCGGGTCCTTTCTCCTTTTGAGCTTCCTTGAACTTGTCTAAGGTTGGAAAAACAAAACGCGACTGATAAACACAGTAAGCAAGCATTTGGCATTTTCATATAAATGCATTTCTCGTTGTTCGGTAGGAAACACTTATCAAGCGATCAACTACCAACAGGAAGAAACCTTTCATGAAAAACCTTCATATAACCCTTCATAAATCCTTTTCATATAAACTCTTCATGAAAACCATTCATATAAATCCTTCATAAAAATCATTCATATAAACCCTTCATGAAAACCATTCATATAAACCACTTAAAGACATTCAATTAAAATTTTTTAAAAGTCTTATTTATTTACAAATACCATTATATAAGAAATCACATTTTTCTAAAAACTCCTTAGGAATAGAATTTCCAAAGTTTGTTTTCGAATATCCTTTTGTAGGAGAGTTGAAATTCTCTTTTCATAAATGCTTTTGAAATAGCATTTCTAAGAACTTGCTTAACATGAAACCGTCTTGAAACATGTCCATCGTAAGGAGTAAAATCATATTTTCAAGAATTGAGCATGCTTACAATGAAGCAATTCTTACTTTGCTTGCTTACTTTGTAAGCAATTTTGAAATATCTTGATAAAGCAAGTTCATATCCTCTTAATATAAGCCAATAAAGCAACATTTTGGAAATGCTTAATAGAGCATCATTATAAAGCACCTGTAATCAATTCAACATTTGGTAAGAAATCAATATTTTCAAAAGTTTGTTTGCTTACCTTGGCGATCAACTCACGCTTTTGATCTTTTCCTTGCCTTTTTCTAGACAAGTGAAAACAATCATCTTATATACACTTGTATAAAATCATATATTTGCACGCTTTGCCTTTTATTAACTTATTCTTAACCTTTTTATGATCTCATTTTATATGTGACTCTTAATATCTCAGCTTTATTCTATTTTTCCTTAGAGATAAACACTCTCGTCTTTTTAGTCACATATATTCATTTTATTTCATCTAATATCCCAATTTAGGGCATTTATTTTCTTCTCAATCCTTTAAGATACTTTTTTAAAACTATAATCTATGTTCAAGTATGATTTCTCAAGTTCACATCTAATTTTCTAGTATTCACATAGTTTTACCTAAGTATCTTAGTGATTATTTTTTCACTCATTTCAAAATTAGCCTCTAATAGGTTAAACTCTCATAATTATTTATGATATTTATTTATATCCTATTATAAGTTAAATTCCATTCCAAAAATCTATTATTTAACTTTTATTTTAATTTATTCCTCAATCTGTCCATATTGCTGAAATCAAACACACTGATTTCTTTAATTTTTACGTTACAATCAAATCAAGGAGTTTAATTCTGAAATTTCTATCATACATTAATAACTACATGAATTATCCAAAATAATTAATTCTAGTACAAAATATTGAGTATTTATATTTATTTAGATATTTTTACTCTATTAGACAGCAGTATTAATTTTGGGACAGATCAAATCACGTTAATTATTAGGCAATTTATACCCTTCAAAAATTAATTTGTATTTTCTTCGAGTGATTTTAGGATGTCTTCTATATCATATAAAATTTTCAAATAAAAATTCCTTGTGAAAAATTATTAAAAATCATTTGGTGCAGCTGATCCTGACAACCATTCGACCTTGTTCAGGTTGATTTTCTCAGATTTTAAATTTTCAACTTGCTTAATCTTTTGAGCTGAAATTGGGTTGTTCCTTAATCATCATATCGTCAGTTCTCACATAAAGGTTCATGCTAAAACTTGTTCATTTACTATTTTTTTTGTATTTTGATTTTCTATTTCATTTCTATTAGGTTTTGCTCCCATATTTGCATCTAATTTTAATATATATGCAAAACCCTTTATTGTTAGTTCTTAATTCTTAAACTCAACATATATCCTCTGTTTGATCATAAAATTAACTCAAGCAATCGGGATTTTGCTTCCATTATACCTAGCTTTGGCCATTTCATATTTATTTGCATATGTGCTTGTAACCATCAAATCTAAAAATTTAACATGTTGGAATGTCCCTTTGAACATAGATAAAATAATTAATGGGGGGAGATTAAATACACATACCTGTTGGACATCCCTGTCTTCCTTCTCTTCTTTTCATTTTTGCTGAATTTTTTTGGGCATCTCTCCCTTCTTCTCTCTCTCTCTCTCCTTCCTTGCTGAACACGTCCATGGCCAGCTGGAATTTCAAGTGCATTTTTTCAATTTTTTATTAATAAAAATCTGCCCAAAAATCTCTCATTTGGACACCTCATTTGCACTCTTAAATGCATTGACTTTTGCATTAATTCAAAACTACTTTTTGAAGCAAAAGTCAAAGGGTTTTATCCATATATGATTAAGTATTTTTCCTTGTAATTTAGCTTAATCAACTCTATCCATATGATAGAACACCTTGTTTTAACTGTTCATAAAAAAATTCATCTTAAAATTACCTTTCTAGTGTAAGTTATGGTCATTTGAAAATGTCTCTTGAATTTGGATGAAATTAAATAATTATCAACCTAATTAAATAATTATCAACCATTCGTGTGCGTCCTTTGTTAACAAATTTGTAACGCTCCAAACCGAGACATCACTTCCTTACCTCAAGATCTATCGATTGGTAAGTGTGAATCAGGATTGTTGCCCTGATCACGCGGCGGGATTTTAATTGGAACTCGTCCAAATTTTTTTTCATTTCTTCATTCATCATCATTTCATTTATAACATAAGCAATGATACACTTGTATTCACTTGTACAAATCCTTTATAACTTCTCAATATGCACTTATACATTAAAGGTCCTTTTTAACCCAATCATGGCGTTTCCATTGCATACATACATCTATTCAATCATTAGTTCACCTAGGACTCGGAACTCTATACAAGTTCACATATATGTCAACATACCTGAATACTTTTATTCATATCAGTCCACTCACCATGGCTAATCCTTTTAGCCCATATGGTACTATCTTGTACCTTTTCTTCATTTCTTAGGTCCTTAACCGCTTGAGTCTCCCAGTATCTGTCTAAGGTTTGGAAAACAAAACGTGAGTGATAACTCAGTAAACAAGCATTTTGGGACAAGACTTTCCTTGAAAATCTTTTCTTAAAGCATTTTTCTCATAAATCATTTTGGCCAGGGGACATTTTATATCCCAAAACATCTTGACATAAATCATATTTGACAATGGACATTTTCATGTCCACGAAAAGACATTTTTCCATATAAATCATTTTGACACTGGACGTTCATACGTCCTAAAACATTTTTCCACGTAAACCTTTTTGGCAATGGACATTCATATGTCCACAAACACTTTTATCCCTTAAACTCTTTTAGAAACGGATATTTTTATGTCCACACATGTTTCAACATAAATCCCTTTAGGAAATGGACATTCTCATGTCCACCCATTTTTCCCACATAAACCTTTTGGAAATGGACATTCTTATGTCCAAAATATTTTCCAACATAAATCCCTTTTGGAAATGGACATTCTTATGTCCAACCATTTTTCCTATATAAACCCTTTGGAAATGGACATTCTTATGTCCAAAATATTTTCCAACATAAACCCTTTTTCTTAATCCCCATCTCGGGACTTGTTTATAGCAAACAAGTCATGAATCCTTTTCATGAAAATTTTTGCATAAAAATCATTTTTATTCTTAATATTTACACATTTTGTGTAAAACACCCTGCTTTTAGGGTAACTTATGCATAATGGCTTATAAAAATCCAATTTAGAATAATTTTTCATATAAATGCTTTTATATCCCAATCATTGGGCTTTTAAAAAGCAAAACATAAGCAAACACATTTCTCCCTATCCAGTAGTGACACTTACCAAGTGATCATGCTACATTTTGGAAGAAATCCATAACAGTACGCTAGCTAGGCGACTGTTTATTTATCCTGCTCCCATTTCAGGGAGGGCGCCGCTGGCACTCCTGTCATCCCTTAGCGACTTGGCCTTATGTAGAGTGGGCCTCGGTCATCCCAACCGTGCTCTACAACCTGCCTGTTTCTTGTACTGGTGCACCGTACATTATTATGACGGACTGCAGCCCATTTGGTTTGAAGAACCACAGACCGCAGTCCATGTTCTTTTAAACTGAGATCACAGACCTCTGTCTGCATCCATAACACACAAAAAATCTTAGACCCAAGTCTATATCTAAAAAAAATTATTTTAAAAAACACATCACGGACCGTAGTCCGTGTCAGCTTGTAAGCGAGCGCACCCACTTTAATAAGTTGTTATTTGAAATCTAGTTTTAGGATGACCTTCATTAAACTCTTTTAGAAACATTTTGAGTAAAACATTTTAATAAACATTTAAAATGTTTGAAAAATAATACATCTTAAAATCCTTATAAAAGAATTTCAAAACCTTTGAATTTTCACAATTAAACTATTTTATGAAATCAACATAGGAGGTTGGTCATCCTTAAATACCTTTCAACACATCCGTATAAATATTTTTCAAAACATTTTCAACATAGATTTTCTTATCTAAAGAAAATCAAAACTTTTTGAATATCATTTCAAAACATATGGATTATGTCGAAATCATCATTTATTATTTAATTATCTTGACTTAGCAAAACAAATCTTTTTCATAAATCAAAATTTTTTTTTATAACATGATTATTTATCATTAAGCATCATAAGAGAAATTCAAAACTTATTTACATTTGTTGCTTTGTGAAAAAGGGAAAAATTTCCTTTTTCTTATAAAATACTTTTGAAATAACATCATAAAGAACTTGTTTCCTTAAAAGAAAATTCTTAAAAAAAATATCGACATAAAACGTGAAATCCTTTCAAAACATTATCGTGGAGAACTTGCTTACTCATAATAAAATTCTCGAATTATATTAACATAAAACATTGCCCAATCTTTGGCAACTCCAATGATAAAATCCTTATCTTAAAACGTATTGCTTGCTTCCCATGAAGAAAACCTTGAGGCTTTTTCTTAAAGTCATTCTTTTCCAAAACTTAAGGCTTTTCATTAAAGCCGTCATTTTCAAAACTTGTGGCTTTTTATTAAAGCCATCATTTTCAAAACTTGTGCTTGCCCATTCGTTTAAACATGATAATAAACAATTTCAATCACACATCATCACATAGAAAGAAAGCATCATTTTAGAAAGTTTTCTTGCTTACCTGAGATCACTATAATCCTTTTCTTCCATACTCGTCTTTGCCTTTGCCTAGATAAATGAAAAATAACATTTCATTTATTTGCATCGTCTTCAAATACTTATATTCCTTAGGTTTTTCAACCTACATAAGTTCATCTAATTTAACCCACTTGTCCTTCAAGTTGGGTGTTCATACTTATCTCTTCATATACGTCCATTTTTCAACACATACTTATGTGTTTCTTAAGTTTTTTCAACATAGAAACTTGTCTCTAATTCCAGCATGATTAAACCCCTTAATTACCACTGTACTTAGGATATTTTTATGGAATTTAAATCCACTAATCATAGGTTTTCAAAACAGCAACTTTGGAACCCATTTTTCACTCGTTTAACGTGTCTTTTGACACATAACCCTAAGCAGATTTATAAATCCAAAATTTCAGCAAATAATCCCACTATTCTTAATCCAAATTTAGATTATTAACACATATATCAATTTTGATCATTTCTACATAGGTTTCATATTTCTTTTTGATTTTTTTCTCCAACTATCCACATATGCTGAAATCAGGCGTATTGAAATCTAAAAATCTTGAATTAATATCAAATCAAGAAGTTTTGATCTACCTTAATAACTACATAAATTAACCAAAATAAATATTTCCAGCACAAAACATTAAGTATTTATATTTATTTTGGTATTTTTACTCTGCTGGATAGCAGAATCCATTTTCAGATAGCCTGAATCACGTTAATTATGGGGTATATTTATACCAATCGAAACCTAATTTTAATTTTTTCGTGTGATCCTCAATATGTCTTATATATCTTGTAAACATTTCATCTGAAAATTTCTTGTATAAAATTACTAAAAATCCATTGGTGCAGCTGATCCTAACACCCGTACAACCCTGTTCAGGTTGATTTTCTCAGATTTTTAAATTGCAACGTACTTATCCTTTTAAGCTGAAAATTGGGTCGTTCCTTAATAATCCCATAATAATTATTTTCAAAAATTTTAATACTAAAATTCATCCATTTACTATTCCGTTCATATTTTAGTTTACAACATCATATAACTTCCAGATTTGAGGAATAAAATCAAGATTAACATATACTTACTTGATTAATTGATAATCCCTCCATTGAGCACTTGGAATTCCCTTATTTTCCACTCCTCCTTGCTGGGTTTGACGTGCCCTAGCTGCTGCCCTTGGAGAAAATTTCCATTTTTCTCCATTTTTCCTCTCTTCTCTCTCTCTCTCTCTCTCTCTCTCTCTCTCCTTGTCTCTTCTTCTCTCTCTTTCTTCCCCCTTGCTGGAACGTGCAGCAGCCCTTGCTCTTCCCTTTTTTTTTCTTTTTATAAACCACTTTACTTGGTGCTCAAGCAACCCCCTAGGGCATTTTTGTAAATTTCATTTTCACTTTCCACAATTGCCCTTCTTTACTTAGCTCTTAAGCAACTTGTTACTTGTTCTTCAAGAAAACAACTTTCTATGATAATTAGCTTAATCCATTCCATTCATCTCATAGATTTCATAATTTTATTCCATCGTTTCAAATTTCATCCGAATCCGACGTTTCTACATCAAGTTATGACCACTTGAATTTATCTTTTGTATTTGGAATAAAAATAATTAATTATCACCCTAATCCCATCATGATTCCCTTAATCCAATCCATCCATAAGATTGGGCCCTCCGTCGTGAGCTTACCTTTCAAATTTCATCAAAATCCGCCTTGTAGGCGTCAAGTTATGAATTTTCTATCATTTTTCACCTTAATTCCATAATTACACTTTAATCTCCATAAATTAAATCATGATAATTAACATGATTATTCACGACACCTTGTCATCTTTAAATCCTCATTAAGCCCCTCGGGTCATACCGACTCACTTTGGGCTCCGGCGATTAAATTTTTAATCACCATTCCTAATTAAAACCCTAATTGCAAAGTATTATAAAATTATAAAATCATCCATAAATTATTCAAAATTTATTTAAATAACACATGTGTCATATTTAAAGACCTACTTAGGTCTGGGTATCACAATCTAAGTGGCACACAGTGCTTTCTTACGGTCGTTACAAGGAGATATTTTAAACAATTTCTTAATCTCCGTTATCCATTGCTCTGCTTGGACCGAGTCGGGTTCTCCAGAAAATTGCGGGGGTCGCTGAGCTAGAAAGGCTTCCATTAGCTGATTCTCATCCCTTAATGGTGTCGGTGTGACAACGGGGTTTGCCATAGGAGCAGGTCCTCTCTCTGCACTACCCAACTGAGCTTGTTGGGTCCTTTCCCATAATCCCTGTATAATGTCGGCAGTCTGCGCTGCCCAATCCCTAGTGGCCTGCTGCATTGCTTTTTCCACCGCTGCAGCCACTCTTTCCTCCATGAGTCTATTCCGCCTTGACTCATTTTCCTCTTCCACATTCCGTTCAGGGCTTTCATCGCTCCGCCTTTGTTGGTTCCTTTGGTTTTGTGTCCATGGCCTTCCTCTTTTAGGTTGGCTAGATTCACCAACTTCATGTTGGCTTGGAACCTCTGTCACTGTCTCTTTTCCTTTATTTTTCCTTGGTCCTGCTCTCGTTTCCATCATTGTTTTAATCTGAGTATATAACAACACACTTTTCATTTTCACTTAGCATTAAATCATTATATATGCATTTTATCGATAATCATCAAGGAATCATTTCATACACATTTCATTATCACATGGTCACAACCAATTTATTCAATCATAAAATATCACATTAGTCAAGCTCATTCATTCATACATATCTAAAACACCTGGAGTTCAGTATATCAACATATTCATTCACATTCATCATATTCACATCATCCCATTCATGGTTAGTACATGTAAAAGTAAGTCACACCTATGTACACATATAGCATAGCACACACATTTCACATTTACATACATGTCAGGTCACCATAGAAACCATAGTGTCATCCTGCCATAATGATACATACCCCACATTGTCATCAAGCCACACTTGTATATACACAACTTTAAAAACCAAAGCAAGAGACAAGAAAGTTCATCGTCTTCCTACACCTCTCCTTAAACGTCTACGTCTACGTGGAACTTGTGAGGGTGCCTCTGTGATTGTGCTAGTGTTGGACCACGCCTGCACCTCATCATCATCGTCCTCCTCCTCGTCATCCTCTACAAACTCTACTATTTCCTCCTCTACTTCCTTCTCTACTTCTTCCGCTTCATCCTCTTCCTCCTCTTCTTCCTCGAAAGGCTCAAGGAATTCCATAGGGTCGTCATCATCATTGATCTCGGCCAATTGAACAATTTTGCTTGTATCCTCCATTATATAGAGCATCACCTCATTAGGTTTAGGAGCAGCAGGTACCTCGATGACTCCCTCGGCACGACGCCGTTGTATATAAAGGGCCATGTCCACTTCCCGTTGATGGAGTCGTTCCTAAGGTGCTCCGTAGCGAAAATGAACACATCCATCGACAAACCTATACCATGGGCCTACGTCGGGGGGTATGGGTGCTTGAGCTTTTGCCCAAAAATCCTGTAGGTCCTGTGGGTCTACTCGGTCAGTTGGAACAAGTGGATCCCGGGGAATTCCAAGATAAGTGCCTAGTAACACTCGTGCCCTAGGTTTATAACTGGAGGGCTCTCCTAATTCTTGTTCATGTTGGTCAGCGGGAACTACAGGAAACTGCGGTGTAGTATGCTGGGATCTCCACCATCTATTAAGGTTTTCTTCCCTTCTCTGTCTCCTCTCCTCCTCTCTTTCTTTTTGTAACTCCTCCGCACTCATCACCCGCTTACCTCTATCCGCCATCTGTATAGACATAGCAATCAAATTGCATTGCAATAATAATTCATTATCATATGGCATGCATTTCATCATGTTATAAGCATACCAAATCATCACATAGCATGTATTCCATCATGTGATAGTCATACATGAGCATCATATAATCACATCTAATTCATCACATAATTATGGGTAATCATTACAATCATGTGTAATCATGCACATCTCATCATATTCCTTCAAATTTTCCATACTTAGAAATTTTCCACGCCTATTTACCAATCCATGCTCTGATACCAAGCTCTGTGGCGCCCCAAACCTGAGCGTCACATCCTGAGCCTTACCTCGGGATCGTATTGATTGGTAAACGTGATCAGGATTGTTGCCCTGTCATACGGCGGGTTTTATCGGATATTTACCCCGATTAATTTTGATCATATAGAAGTTCACATAACAGTTCAAATCCTCATATTTTCAATTCAGACATATCTAAGTCATTTAAATCCATTCATCACATACAAGTATGATGTTCAAACAACATTTCAACTTTTGACTAAATCAGATGTCACTGCATGTACGTATCACAGTCATCAATATAAAACATTCAAATAGATTACATCTATTCAACATAATTTATTCCATGATATAACAATATGAAAGTTTCTCCCTGACTTCTCAAATTAGAACATCCTCCTTTGCCATCTCTTGTCCTTCACCTGTCTTTAGAATTTGGAAAACAAAATCGTGAGTCGAAACTCAATAAGCAAGCTATTTGCATTTTACAGGCAAATCGTTTCAGGCAACATTTTACGTATAAAATTATATTGGAAAGCAACTTATACCTTGTCTAAAGGTATATCTTGAAAACATGAAATCTTGTACCCATCACGAGTACCATATGCATAATGTCATATGAAAACATGAACATATATATCATTTTTTCCTTAGGATGGAAGCTAGCCAGGCGACCATTTGTCACGTTAACTCCCATTTCAGAGAGGGCACCGTCGGCCTTGGGCCTGTTTTAAGCGACTTGGCCACACTAAGGGGGGACAATCGGTCCGCTTATACCCTTCAAGTGGACCTAATACCTTGTGCATATGAACTTTTTCATAAATCAATCTTTAACATGCTAGCATGATTTTTCAATCAGAAACATAGAACCACATCATTTTTCTATAGCATTTATCAAAGAAAAATTTCATAATATTGCATTAGAAGTAAACACATCATTTCAATACAATTTGCTAAGGGATGACCATCCTTAAACATATTAGAAATAATTTTCACAATTTCATCAACAAGTTAAAGTAAAAATTGCATTTATGTAAACAATTTAGAAAAGCAAAAATCCTTTAGAAAATTTGCTTGCTTACTTGTGTCTTTAGCTTTCCATCTCAGCTTTTTCTTTGCCTTTGCCTACATGAGAATAATATGATTTTTCATATATTTATTTTTCTCATATTTCATTTAGTTTTCCAACCCATTCCACACACATATATCATTTATTTGACTTCACAAGTCACCATGCATACATTTAGCATATATGTGCACATTTTTACACATTTCATCGGCTACCACCTAACATAACTTATATAATCCCATACATAGGGTACTCATTTCAATCTCATAAAATTCATTCAATAATCATCATACATAGGTTCATTAACCTCACTTCACAATTTATCCATTTTTCCAAGATACACGCATGGGTGTTTCTCCTATGTACATGTCGTTGCCTTAGCTTCATTAAGCAAATTTCAAAATTTGAAATAAATCATCATACATTCAAAACAGATGTATAATTATGAAATTCATCTCATTTTCATGCATTTTTGCACAAAATCACTTTTCATAAATCATTCATCACCTATTCACCTTTATCCATTCACATAAGTCCATTTAGCAACATATACATACTGCTTTTCATAAAATTTGCTAACTCAGAAATTTAATCCATATTTCAGCATGTTAATTACCCTTAATTTACACTGCATTTAGGGTATTTTCATGAGATTTAAATCCACTCACCATGGGTTTCCAAAACAGCAAGTTCGGAACCCATTTTTCACCCGTTTAACGTGTCTTTTGATACATAACCCTAAGCTGTCATAAAATTCCGAAATTTCAGAAAATAAATCCATTTTTCCTAATACATATTTAGGGATTTTACACATATATAACATCCATGAATTATCATTTCTCAAAACAGCAAGTTGCCTACACGTTTTGAGTCCCATTTCACATCGGTTTGACACTCTTTCATAAAATCTATAAAAATCAGTTTTAGGGATTCCTTTCCAAAATATTTTTGGTATCCATAGCATCTTAAACCTAGGGTATTTTACCCTACATAGCATTCATAAAACATGCAAATCCATTTTCATAACATTTTTAGTATAGAAACATGGAAATTAGGTCAAAATCATCACTTTGCGTTCCATAACTTCAAAAATTCATCATTTAAGCATAAAGCAATATATGTTTTGCATAAATACATGATTCATAACATGATCATATCATCAAACCAAAACAGCAACTTGTCTTGGAGATTGAGGGTTTACCAACTTGAATTTTCAACCTAATACACATGCGAACTTCACTTTCATCAACTTAAACTTGAAAATTCATACATGAAACCTAATATCCATTCCATATTCATTCAAAAGCATGTTAAACCATCACTTTACAGATTCTTTAAACATCTCTTCCATATTCAAGTTTTGAGTTTAATACTCAAGTTAAACAACTTAAAACCAAACATATACTTACTTGGTTTTGAGCTAATTCAAACCCTAATCCTTGGAGATGATTTTCCCTTCAAATTTCCTTCCTTTTTCCCTTACTTTTCTTCCTCCTTTGCTGGGAAAAATGGGTACGTGAGCTGTTGGTTGCTTGGATTGAAAATTCAGCACTTTGCCAACTTTTCCAACCCTCTCTCAAAATGGACGTGCATGGATATGTATAAGCTAGATTTTTCCAGCTGTGGGCCCCACAAAATTGGGCAATTTCCACATCATTAAATGGTTGCATATCCACTTCATGTGCTAGCTGAATTTCAGCCTAGTAAAATGTGGCGCTCCGAACCGAGACATCACTTCCTTACCTCAAGATCTATCGATTGGTAAATGTGAATCAGGATTGTTGCCCTAATCACACGGCGGGTTCTTAATTGGATCTCGTCCAAATTTTTTTTTCTTTTTCATCTGTTATCATTCATAACTTTATATAGCAATCATCACACATTGTGACATTTCACTTGTAATAGAATTCATCATTTCATTCATAGCATCCTTTCATGCCTGTCATTATTCACTTAATCATTGTACACACCATACTTGCATACATTTAGTCTTTGACTCACATGAAACTTAGAATTCTAACTAAGTTCATATACACATAAACATGGAACTTAGAATTCTAACTAAGTTCATATACACAATTAGCTTACCTTAGCATATTAATGCTTTTCCATTCCTCATAGACTTCAAGGCTATCATCACGTAACTTCCTCCATGTCTTAGGTTCGCAACCTTCTGAGTTTCCTCGGTACCTGTCTAAGGGTTGGGAAAACAAAACATGAGCGACAATTCAGTAAGCAAGCATTTTATCTTTAGGGCAAATCTTCCTTGAATACATTTTTCATAAACATTGGGAATACCTTTTTCCTGAGGACATGTATAGGTTCTAAAATATCATCGTGAAATCTTTTGTTTATGAGGACAATTCCATATCCTTGAATGTTTTCATAAGACATTCATTCTTAAAATCATTTACAAGCCGCACCTAGGCTTGTTAAGGCAAAACATATATGTTTTACCTTCTCTAATGAGTTCCCTTTAATCTTATATGAACATTTTTAATGTTCATAGCCATTACATGAAATCATCGGTTGCCAGTGGACGTTTTACGTCCAAAACATTTTTCTTATAAATCCTTAGGTAAAGGAGGACATCCTCATGTCCTAAAACATCATTAACATAAGCCATCATAAAATTCTTTAGCCAAGAGACATCTTATGTCTCAAAATATTTTTCATATAGCTTCCTTTGGCAATGGACATTCATATATCCTAAAACACTTTTTATTTCCAACACATTAATATTGGACATTCTCATGTCCATAAACCCTTATCATTTAGGTTCTTTAGAAAAAGACATTCTTATGTCCAATCTAAGTTTCACATCAATCTTTTTCATAGCCCCCATCTTGGGGCTTGTTTATAGCAAACAAGGAAAATAAAATACATAAACCATTTTCATAACTGCGTTTGCATAAAAAAATTTCCTTTTATTCCCGTTATTTACACTTTTGTGTAAAACACCCTCTCTTTTAGGATAACTTATGCATATTAGCTCATAAAAATTCCTTTTAGGATAACTTTTTGTATAGATGCTTTTATATCCCAATCTTTGGGCTTTTGAAAAGAAAAACGTATGCAAATGCATTTCTCCCCATCCAGTAGTGATACTTAGCGAGTGATCATGCTACGCTACCTTTTAAAAGAGAATCCTTAACAACCCACTAGCCCAGCGGCTATTTATTTATCCTACTCCCATCTCAGGGAGGGCGCCACTGGCACTCCTGCCATCCCTTAGCGACTTGGCCTTTTGTAGAGTGGGCCCTGATCATCCCAACCGTGCTCTACAACTTGCCTATTACTTGTACTGGTGCACTGTACGTTATTATAATGGACCGCAATCCGTTTGGTTTGAAGAACCACAGACCGCAGCCCCATGTCCTTTTAAACCGGGATCACAGACCGCATCCTGCATCCATATGCACAAAAATCTTAGACCGAAATCTATATTTAAGAATAATTTTTGAAAACACATCACAGACCGCAATCCGTGTCAACTTGTAAGCGAGCGCACCAACTTTAACAAGTTGTTATTTGAAATCTAGTTTTAGGATGACCTTCCTTAAATTCCTTTAGAAATATTTTGAGTAAAATATTTTGATAAACATTTGAAATGTTTGAGAAACAATACATCTTAAAACTCTTTTAATAAAAGAATTTCAACACTTTCGGATTTCATAAATAAATCATATTTTCTCTAATATTTTCTTGGTTTCCATTTCAGGACCTTTTGTTTACAAAAAAGTTACGCAATTATGCTCTCCCCTTGTCCATGGCCTAAAAATTTAATAATTGTCCACATATCTATTATTTTTATGTATAGGTAAATTGCACAGTCTTTTGTATGCCATTAAGCAACCTGAAATCAAACCATTTTATGAAATCAATCATAGGAGGTTGGTCATCCTTAAATCCCTTTCAATATATCCGTAGAAATATTTTTTCAACATTTTCAACATAGATTTCCTTGTCTAAAGGAAATCAAAACTTTTCGAATATCATTTCAAAACATATGGACTATGTCCAAATCATCATTACAATTTAATTATCTTGACCTAGCAAACAAATCTTTTCATAATCATCATTGTTTATTACAAGTTACTGTAGAAATAACTCAAAACTTATTTACAAATAATATTTTATGAAAAGGGTATAATTCCCTTTTTCTTATAAAATGCTGTTAAACAATATCATATAGAACTTGCTTGCTTAAAAGAAAATTCTTAAAACCATCGATATCTAACATGAAATCCTGAGAAAACATTAGCATGGAGAACTTTCTTACTCATAAGAAAAATTCTCAATTACATTAACTTGAAGCATTCCCATCCTTGGCAACACTTAGGATAAATATTTATCTTAAGAAGTGTTGCTTGCTTCCCATGAAGCAAACCTTAAGACTTTTCATTAAAGTCATCATTTTTCCAAAACTCATGGCTTTGCATTAAAGCCGTCATATTCAAAACTTGTGCTTGCCCATTCGTTAAAACATAAACATAGACAATTCAATCATATCAATCACATAGAAAGAAAATGACATTTTAGAAAGTTTGCTTGCTTACCTGAGATCGCCATAATTCCTTTTCCTTCCATTTTTTCCTTGCCTATACGCATAAAAATGACATTGCATTTATACATATAATCTCATATGCTTGCACATAATTTAGTTTCCAACCCATATATTTTCATTGACTATGACCCACTTTTTTTACAACTCGGAGGTTTATACATAACAATGCAACTTGTGCATCATATTATCTATTCTTTTCATTCTTAGTATCCTTACTTAGCTTAGTTTTCAAGCATAATGATCTTTCATTTATCTCAATGAAGTTTCATTATCCTTCATTTATCATTTACTTATCCATTTTTCACATTTCTTTCATTAGTGCTTACTTTAAGCACATGTTTAAGAGTTTGAGCTTCATATATCAATCCCAAATTTTAATATATTTCCATCTATTTTGCATTTTATCAAATCACATTAACTCATTACCCTTTCCATCATTCATATCTTGCACTTAAACTCTCTTGAAGACACATATAATATGTGTTATGGAGAATTTTCCTAAAAGAAATATATTCATAAAATATATCATATTTTCATGCATTTTTGCACAAAACTAAATTTCACAAGTCATTCATCACCCTTGCATATCTATTCCTTCTCATATGCTCATTTGGCAACATATACATAATGGATTTCATAAAATTTCTAAGTCAGAAATATAATCCATATTTCAGCATGATATCATACCTTAATTATCACTTTATTTAGGGTATTTTCATGAGATTTAAATCCATTAATCATAGGTTTCCAAAACAGCAACTTTGGAACCCATTTTTCACCCGTTTAACATGTCTTTTGACACATAACCTTAGGCAGTTATATAATTCCGAATTTTCAGAAATTAATCCAACTTTTCCTAACCCAAATTTAGGGTATTAACATATATATCAATTTGGATCATTTCTACATAGGTTTCATATTTCTTTTTGATTTTGTTTCTCAAACTATCCACATATGCTGAAATCAGGCGTATTGAAATCTCAAAATCTTGAATTAATATCAAATTAAGTAGTTTTGATCTGAAATTTCAACCATACCTTAATAACCACATGAATTAACCAAAATAAATATTTCCAGAATAAAAAATTAATCATTTATATTTATTGTGGTATTTTTACCTTGCTGGATAGCAGCATCCATTTTCAGTCAGTCTTAATCACGTAAATTATTGGGTATATTTATACCCATAAAAACCGAATTTTTAATTTTTATGTGATCCTCAATATGTCTTATATATCCTGTAAAATTTTCATTCCAAAATTACTTGTATAAAAATTACTAAAAATCATTTTCTACAGCTGATCCTGTCACCCATTTTACCCTGTTGAGGTTAATCTTCTCGGATTTTTAATTTGAAACAAGCTAAATATTTAAATATGAAATTTTTTTTGCCTCTTAATAATCATATAATTAACTTGTAAACAAATTTGCATGGTGAAAATCCTTGTTTTACTACTTCATTCATATTTTGGTTTATAACATCATATAATTTCCAGATTTGAAGTATAAACTTAAAATAATCATATACTTACTTGATTAAATGGGTGATCCCTCCTTTTCCCCTTTCTATTTCCTTGGTTTTCCCTTCCTTTTGGCTTGCTAGGTGCTGGACGTGAGGCTGCCTTGGGGAAGAAGATGGAGTTCAGCACTTGGAAGAATTTTCCAAGCCTCCAACCTTGTGAACGTGCTTGACTTGGTGGGGCTGGAATTTCCAACAGTGGGCCCCACTTGTTGCTGCATTTTCCACAGCCATTGAATGCCCTCTTATCCTCTTATGTTCTGGTGAACGCACAGCCATATAAATTAGCATTTTACTATTTTTTTAAAATCCACAAATCTGCATTAATCCAGGCCGTCCAAATCTATCCAGCCCTTGCACGTCACTTGCTGCCCATTTTTATTTTTTTTATCAACCCTAATTTAAGGGTAAATTATAAAACTCATTAACCTTTAATTCATGTATTAATTTGGTGTTAAAAAAATTAATAAAAATCATTATAGCAGCATCAACATGGGACGTCCACATGTGTAAACTAGCTGTCCATTTTTTCCACCTTTCATGGCAGTTGCAATTCACGATTTTTCTTGGATTTTTTTCACATAATTAAATGATTATTTATATATCCCAACATTTTATCTATTTATGTGCATTATTTATAAAATAAAAATTCACAAAAATCTAAACAACAACTGCTTGGAACGTCCATGCATTGCCACCTTGCCTAGCTCCCTTTGAGCTCACCTCTAGCTCATTAATTCCAGAAGCATAAAACACAAATTTTCCCACATTTTAAAGCATAAAATAACTTGCATTTCACCTGAATTCGACACCTATTTGGACCATTAAAAATTGCATTCAATTCATGCACCTTTTGCCTTAAATGCATGGTACTTTTGAGCTATAAAAGTCAACAGTATACACCTTTTCTAATGAAGAAATTTTCCCAACATTTTAAGCTTAATATAAGCCTTCCAAAATTTTCATATCATGATTTTATTCAACTGTTTCAAATTTCATCTCAATCCAATTTTCCTAGCTCAAGTTATAGCCGTTTGAAGTTAACAGTTGGAATTGAGATATGTTTAATAAATCATCACACCAATTTCATCAAGGGTTTTCATAATCCAATAATTCCATAATATCAAGCCCATCATCATCCATTTCCATTTCAAATTTCACTTGAATCCGCCTTACAGCCGTTGAGTTATGAATTTTCTAGTGTTTTCCAACATAATTCCACAATTTCCATTTAATCTCCATTAATTAAATCATGGAAATTAAACTAAAAATTCATTAGACATTAGCATATTTTAATCCTCATTATGCACCTTTAGTCAACTTGACTCATATTGGGCTCCGGCGATTAAATTTTTAATCACCCTTCTTAATTAAACCCTAATTGCAACATATCATAAAATCCTAAAATCATCCAAAAAATCCATTTAATCATATATAAGTCACATGTACATGTTCAATGCATACATTGAATCTTACTTAGGTTGGGGTTCCACATAAAATGAGATTTTACCATTTTACAAAAATCATAAAACTGCCCAAAATCCTAGCAGTCCAAGCTGCCCATCCAGTCACGTCCTTTGCTGCCTATTTTCCAGTAATTTTTTTATTTTTTAATAATTCGTATTTAAGGGTAAAATATACACTTAATTAATCCTTAATTCATGTATTAATTTGGTGTAAATAAATTTAACAAAAACTGCAGCAATTTAGCATATCAAATCACGTTTTTCATCCCTATATGCTGTCCACGTTTCCACTTGCATTGCAGCTGCATTTTATTATTTTTTTATTGCTGTAAATCTACATAATTGGATGCATATCTTATGTACCTGTATGTCAGCTGCATCTACACATATTTTAAAAATTAAAAATTGAAAAATATGCAGCATGGCAGCACCCATGGATGTCCCTTGTGCCACATTGCCTATGCTTAGGTTATACCTTTTGTAGCTTCATCATAGGGTGTATTCATTGTTAGATTTTCTATGGATATTTTAATTTTATATTAATGCATAAAATGCCTTAAAAATGAGCTGCACTTGACACCTCAAACCCCATTAAATTCATGAAATTATGCATTGCACTCTAGCATTAAATGCAATGTACTCTTGAGGTGCATTAGTCAACCAAGCTCATCTTTTTCAATACAGGTATTTTTTTAACATTTCATGCTTAATCTAAGCCATTCAAATTAAACATGTCATAATTTCATTCAACCGTTTCAAATTTCATCTCAATCCGATTTTCCTAACTCCCGTTATAGCCGTTTAAAGTTAATGGTCGAAATTGAAATATGATCAATACATCATAATTCTCATTTCATAAAGAATTTTTATAACCCATTAATTCCATAATACCAAGCCCAACATCATTAATTTTCATTTCAAATTTCTCTTGAATCCGCCTTATAGGCGTTGAGTTATGAATTTTCTAGTGTCTTTCCATTAAACTTGTCAATTATCATATAAATTCCCATAATTCATATTAAATAATGGAAAATGATTATTCATAATGAATTTGCACATTTATATCAACAATAATTTACTCTTATTCCATGGTCTCATTTTAGCTCAGAACGCATAATCACATCATTATTGCTAATCCATAACCCTAATTACATTAATTAGCAAAATCACATAAAACCTTCATAATTCAAAAATTTCCAAATGAATATCATATACATGATTAATGCTTACATATGGGTCCTACATTGGTTAGGGTTTCACAACGTCCAAGGGCATTTAGGTCATGAAATGTGATTTTTTAAAATCCTAAAAAATATGTCTAAGCTGCCTAATGTCTAGGGGAAGTAAATGGACTTGTAAATGTGTGGAAAAATTGACAAAAAATGTCAAGAGCTAGCTAAAAAGGGGACGTCTACTAATGGACAGCAAAATGGAGCTTAAATGCATAGATTTTATGGATTTTTGTAAAATAGAAAATGCATATTTTACTTAGATATAAAAATGCCATGTCATCAAGGGATAAGGTAGAAATAAATTACCCTCATGACATGTGGAAAATGGGTCCCACTAGCTGGTTAAAAAAACCAAAATTTGAGCTTATCCCTTGGTAATGTGTATATAAGAAAGGGGGAGGAAATTTCCCAAAATTGTTGCTAAGGGTGGGAGAGCTCATTTGCACGACCAAACTAGCAAGGGAAAGAGGAAAAAGGAGAAGACAAATAGGAAGAAAAAAGAGGAAAAAAAGAAGAGGAACCAAGCAACTCAAGTTGGAATCAAGTTAGGGTTGATTCAAGTAAGTGAAATCTATATTTTGAATCACCTAAACCAAGTTTTTCTCTTTCAATTCATGAGCCATGAATACGGTTCATAAAGAAATCTAAAAGGATGAGTTATGATGACTTTATATGAGTATTGAATGATTATTGAAAGATTTAAATGAAATCAAGAGTTCAAGAGAGTGAAAATAGAAGTTTAGGTTGAATTTTGAGATGAAAACTAACTTGGAAAATTTCAAAACCCTAAACTAAGTTTCTGTATGATTTAAGCATATTGATTTAGATGTAATTCATGTTCTTTTAAATTACATATGATGATTTACACATTGGTTGATGATTTTAGCAAATATGAAACCCTAAGTTTCAAGAAATGACCCGATTTCACCATTTTTGGGTTAAAAATGATAAAAGGAAGTGCTTAAATTTTTTATGGATGAATTTTAGGGTAAAATAATCTAAATTAAGGACCCTTTGGATGGCCAAAGTGGGCTGGATTAAATTTCCCTAAATCTGATTTTTTAGGGTATGCATGAGGGATGTCCAAATGGGGGCTAAAATGAATGATTTTCATATGATTTTTGTTGCTGTTTGTGATGAAATGATTGATGAATGTTATAGAGGGTAAAATACCCTATGTTTAAGGTACTTTGAGTGTCCAAAAGGGTTTGAAAAAATTAGCCCTAAATCTGATTTTATGGACATATGTTTTGGACACGTTAAAACGGGTCAAATGGATACCTAATATGTGTGAATATGTTGCTGTTATGAAAGCCAGTGAATTTTGAATTTTAAATATGTGATAATATCCTAAATTTTGGTTAAGAAAATCATGTTTAGTTGCTGAAAATTATGACTTAAAAATCTGTTATGATTTAAGTCATGAAAGGAGCATTGAAATGATGTAACATGTGTCATAACATGACTATTTTGGAAATTAGTGATAAAGGGATTAAAAATCCGAAATTAAACCATAAAGTATATCTTAATTAAGGAGCTTAATGATGATGAAAATTGGTGGAAGTTTTTGTGTTAAGAAAATTTAAGAAACACATAATTATGTGTTGTATGTTGAACATATGTGAAACATATGCGTGAATGGTTGATATGTGACTTATGAGAATTTGCTAAAATGCAAAATGTGCATGAAAATGTGGTAACATGCATGTGGCACCCCAAACTGAGACGTCACTTCCTTACCTCAAGATCTTATTGATTGGTAAATGTGAATCAGGATTGTTGCCCTGATCACGCGGCGAGTTCTTAATTAAATCTCGTCCAATTTTTTTTTGATTCGTTTCATTATTCATCCTCATTTATTTTCTTTGTATCACACTTCCATCGTCTTATAAGCAACGATATACTTGTAATTTCGTTGCACATATCATTTTAACATACTACTTGGTTTCCTTACATACATATTCATAAACTTATCCCTTGGCAATTATCATCAATTATATATATATATATTATTCATAAAATTTTCATCCTATTTTCTTACATCCTTGGTCTACACAACCTGGTCAAACCATAACCATATAAAATTCATTCATAATTGAATGCTAAATACTTACATTTGTACATATATTATCACATCTTCAAAATTCCAATCATATCTTTCGATACACAAATCTAATCATATAACACACCCATGAATACCATTTCATACCTTTCCTTAATTACATCATGTTCTCCATCTCTTGAGCTTCCTTATACCTGTCTGAAGTTTGGGAAAACAAAATGTGAGTGATGGACTCAGTAAGCAAGCATTTTCCATTTCATATAAAAGCATTTCTCTCTGTTCGGTAGAAGACACTTATCAAGAATCAACTACCAACAGGAGGAAACCTTTCATAAAAAAATTTCATTTAAACCCTGCATAAAACTTTTCATTCAAATCCTTCATAAAACCTTTCATTTAAATCCTGCATAACAACCATTCATTTAAATAATTCTTGAAAACCATTCCTATCCACCATTTATATAAACCTTTTTATAAGAGGACAAATGTATGTCATAAACAATTTTCATATAAATCTATATTCATGAGGACATTCTTATGTCCTAAATCATTTGCATATAAACCTTATTATATAAGGACAACTATAGGTCCTGAAACAATTCCGTGTAAATATTTTTCAATATAATGCATATGCATGTGTAAAAAGTGTCTTGAAATAGATGAGTAAACATTATTTTCTGTGCGCATTGTTATGTCCTGAAATATCATTAAATAAACATTATTTCATGTGGACACCATCATGTCCAGAACATATCCTCATGTCCCCATTTTGGGGTTTTTTTTTAAAACAAATGATATACATATACGTTTCTAACCCTCTGTTAGGTGACACTTACCAAGTGATCATCCCTTCATAGGAAAGAAACCCTTCATGTGACTACAGGGCTAGCTAGGCGGTTGTCCATGATCCTGCTCCCATTTCAGGGAGGACGCCACCGGCCTCCTGCCTTCCCTTAGCGACTTGGCCGCAGGTAGAGGTTGGCCTTGGTAAGCAACCGTCTCGGTCTGCAACCGCCTCCACCATGGGCCTAGTACGTGGTTCCTGTGTGCACTCGTTTGTATTCGCATCGTTATGCTATCATGATTTCATAAAATCAACACAATCTTAAATCCATGTGATTTTTCCAATAAAAGATTGATATCACGATCCATTGCAGTCCCCAGACTGAGTCCATCTCAAATTGAGAACTGGACATAATTATTTTTTAAAAATAAAACATTTTCATAAACCGTCTTCAAATAATAATGTTAGAATGACCACCCTTAAAGAATTTTAAAAACATGTTAATAAATCAATTTTACAAAATTTTTATAATACTTGAGAAAACAACATTTTCAAAAATATTTCTTGTTTATTGATAAACTATATTTGAATCATCTTGTAAACCGATTTCGAAACATTTCAATAATTGAAAAGAATAGACTTTTCTTGTAAATATTTTTATTTCCTTTTCTGGGCTTTTTATGAACAAAGGATAGGCAAACACATCTGCTTCCATTTTATTGGCATTATATGCCTAGCCACATACCATTCTTACCACATTGACGTAGAGAAGCGTTTGCACTATCTTTTGAATTTTAAAATAGTCATTAAATCGTTTTATAACATTACTTATTGGGTAGGTCATTCTTAAAACTCTTTTAGAAAGAAACGTATGAGTACAAGACATTTTTCCAAAGTATTTCAGTCTTCAAAGAGACTGAAAGTATTTTGATAATTCATTTCAAAGCAACGATATAAATTATTTTAAAACATTTATAAGTCATTTCTGTTGGTCCCGAGTTAATGGCAATTACCCAAGAGGGGAGGGGTGAATTGGGTATTTAAAAATTTACAACTTAAACAGAAACTTTACCCCGGATTAATCTAGCCCCTTTATGAAGAAACAAAATGAGAGCAATAATGTAAAGAGCAGAAACAAAAATGAACACACAAGATTTTATAGTGGTTCGGGCAACCTCCCTCCTTCACTCTTCCAAGCTCACACCCCTTGTGACTTGGGTTCCACTATGTATTCCGCGAATACAACTAGAGTCTCCACTCTCTTCTAGATTCTAGCTCTAGGGGGCATATACAACCAGAGCCTCCGCTCTTTTCTAGATTCTAGCTCTAGGGGGCATATACAACCACAGCACAAGTAGGTGACGAGTTCCACTCCAATCACACACTACTTTGCTTACACTTGATCTTAGTTACCCAAACTAAATCAAGTTCAATACAACAAGAAATAACAAAAGAAAGTTTCTACACGTTACTGTTGTGTAGACGCAGATTTGGCGCAGAGAAGAACTTGTAGTGTAGGCTTAGAGATTCAGCAAGCAGCTCTAGGCAGTTTGAAGCAAGGATCTTCTTCTAAAAATTGGCTTGATCACTTGAAGTTCTTAAAGATGGGAGTTATGCTCACTTAATGAATTACCAGCTACCCTCCTCGTTCATATTGAATGCCTTTTATAATTGTGGAGGAAATCCGAACGTTTGGAAGTAGGTGGCGCGCATTTAATGCGCCAACGTTCGAAAAGTTTCCGACCGTTGCGACCCAAGTCGCAGGTGGAGTCGACTTCGGGTGCGACTTCGCCCAGGTCGCAGATGGAGTCGACTTTGGGTGCGACTTCGCCTGTTCGTAACAACTTCAAGTTCCAGTCTGGGTCGACTTGGTCCTCGACTTGACCCAAGTCGCAGGTGGAGTCGACTTCGGGTGCGACTTCACCTCGGTAGCTTGCTTGATGAACTTGAAATCCTTGGAATGCTTTGCTTGCTTGAGTTTCTTCATGTTTGGTTGTTTCTTCCTTGATTTATATCTCTTTGGACCACTGTGTTATCATTCTAGCTTGATGTCCTTTAGCTCCATGATTTGCAAACCTCGAGTCCTTGAGTCTTGAATCTTTTGTATTCATGAACAAGTCCAATATATTTTGATTAGAATAGTTGAATTCATGCATTTTGCTTTCTTTGGACTTGGATTAGTCTTCATATGTTCCAAGTCGAACATCGAAGTCGACTTGATCTTCAACTTGACTCAAGTTCTACCTTGAAATCGATCTAATTCCCGATTTGGCTTCTGAAGTTTCTGCCCTGTCCAACTGAAGTCGATACTGGAGTTGACTTGGTCTGCGACTTTACCCAAGTCGCATGCGGAGTCGACTTCGTCTCCGACTTCGGCAGCTCTGCTCCTCAATTTCAACTCTGGACAAAAATGACGCCTCCAAGTCGCGACTGGAGTCGACTTGGTCTGCAACTTCACCTCAAGTCGCAAGCGGAGTCGACTTGGGATGCGACTTCGGCAGTTCTCGTTCTTGATTTCAACTCTGGAAGGAAATGACGTTTCGAAGTCGATGCTGGAGTCGACTTAGTCTGCGACTTCATCTAAGTCGCAAGCGGAGTCGACTTATGATGCGACTTCGGCACCTCTCAGTCTCGATTTCAACTCTGGAAGGGAATGATGTCTTGAAGTCACTTCTTAAGTTGACTTGGGGTTCGACTTGGCCGAAGTCGAAGCCTGAGTCGACTTGGAAATCGACTTGACTTGCCATGCTTCATATTCTTCAAATTTATAACCTTAAGTCATTTCCACAAACATGTTAGTAACCAAAACTTACTCAAATTGATTTGTTAATCATCAAAATATAGACTTGACTTATTTTCCACATATTTCCAACAATCTCCCCCTTTTTGATGATTGACAAAACTGATTTGAGTGTATACCTTTCAATGTCTTAAAAACATGCCAATTTTGCATTTTGAAGTTTTTAACATACTCATGCAAACAATCAAAAAACATTCAAACAAAAAACTTAAAACCAGTCATAAAAACTTAGACTCAAATCCCGATCTCTTCTCCCCCTTTTTGTCAATGTATCAAAAAATTGAGATAGAGTGGGTAAAACTTTTTGAGAATAGTGGGGTTGCTCCCCCTGAACCTGTGCTCCCCCTCAGTTTGTGCTTTGCTAAGTTAATTCAAGCATTCCTATATCATTTCTAATCTTATAAAATGGTTCTTTTGCTAAAGGTTTAGTGAATATATCTGCAATTTGATCTTCTGTTCTTACATATTCCAAACATATGTCATGATTTTCTACATGTTCTCTAATAAAATGATGTCTAAGGTCTATATGCTTGGTCATAGAATGCAATACTGGATTTTTAGTTAAACATATTGCACTAGTATTATCACATTTAATAGGTATATCTTTAAAATCCATGCCATAGTCCCTAAGTTGTTGTTTCATCCAAAGTAATTGGGCACAACAGCTCCCGGCGGTAATGTATTCGGCTTCCGCCGTAGATAGAGCAACACTAGTTTGTTTTCTTGAAAACCATGAAACCATCATATTCCTAAGAAACTGACATGTTCCAATAGTGCTTTTTCTATCTACTTTGTAACTGGAAAAATCCGCATCCGAGTAGCCGATTAGATCAAAATTAGAGCCCTTTGGATACCAAAGTCCTATGTTGGTAGTGTCTACTAAATATCTAAAAATTCTTTTTACAGCTACCAAGTGTGATTCTTTTGGACATGATTGAAATCTAGAGCACATACATACACTAAAAAATATATCAGGCCTAGAAGCAGTTAAATATAAAAAGAACCTATCATGCTTCTATATAATTTTAAATCAATTGTTTTTCCTTTCTCATCTTTGTCAATTTTAATTGTTGAGCTCATAGGCGTGTTTGCCCCTTTGCTGTTTTCCTTACCAAACTTCTTCAACATTTCTTTGATATACTTGGACTGGTTGATGAAAATCCCTTCATTTAGTTGCTTGATTTGTAGTCCAAGGAAGAAATTTAGCTCCCCCATCATACTCATCTCAAATTCTTTCTGCATAAGCTCAGAAAATTCTTGACAAAGAATCTCATTAGTAGCACCAAAAATAATATCAACATAAATTTGAATAATCAAGATATCTTTTTCTTTATATTTGATAAACAAAGTGGTGTCTACCTTTCCCTTTTGGAAGTCATGATCAATCAAAAATTTACTTAATCTTTCATACCAAGCCCTTGGAGCTTGTTTTAATCCATATAATGATTTGGTTAATTTGTATAAAATTTAGATTGATCTTTCTCCTCGAATCCAGGTGGTTGTTCAACATACACCTCTTCATTTATATATCCATTCAAAAATGCACTTTTAACATCCATTTGAAACAATTTAAAGTTCATGTGAGATGCAAAAGCTAGTAAGATGCGAATAGCTTCTAATCTAGCAACCGGGGCATAGGATTCCTCAAAATCTATTCCTTCTTCTTGTGAGTATCCTTTTGCCACAAGTCTAGCTTTGTTTCTCACTACAAGTCCACTTTCATCTAATTTGTTCCTAAAGACCCACTTTGTGCCAATGACAGTACAATCTTTTGGTCTTGGAACAAGATGCCAAACTTGGTTTCTTTCAAATTGATTTAGCTCTTCTTGCATTGCTATGATCCAGTTTTCATCATCAAGAGCTTGATCAATAGTGGTTGGTTCAATCTTGAATACAAAGGCGTATTGTCCACAAATATTTTGTTTTGACCTTCTAGTTTTTACACCTACATACACATTCCCTATAACTTGCTCAATTGGATGGGCATGTTTGAACTTTAAGTTACTTGGAGGTTTATAGAAATTATTACCTTCACTTACCCTTTCCTCCATGGAATCTTCTTGCTTTTCCACATGCAGTTTTTCAAAGCTACTTGTTATCTCATCTGCATCACTTAAATCATTTTTTCTTTTGAAACATGGGTTAATTTCATCAAAAAAACATGTATTGATTCTTCTACAACTTGGTCCCATTTATTGAATACTCTATATGCTTTGCTATTTGATGAGTAACCAAGGAATATTGCCTCATCACTCTTAGCATCTAGTTTTCCCAAGTTGGTTTTTCCATTGTTCAAAACATAACATGTGTAACCAAAGGCATGAAAATATGAGATATTTGGTTTTTTACCTTTCCATAGCTCATATGGGGTCTTTTTAAAGATTACTCTATGGTAACTCGGTTCAACACATGACAAGCTGTACTTACAGCTTCACCCCAAAATTTCTTGGATAATTTACTCTCATTTAGCATTGTTCTAGCCATCTCTTGTATGGTTCTATTTTTCCTTTCAACCACTCCATTTTGTTGTGGAGTTTTTGGTGCAGAAAATGTGTGATGAATTCCTTTTTCATTACATAATTCTATGAATCGTTTATTTTTAAATTCACCACCATGATCACTTCTTATGGTCATAATAGTACTTTGTTTTTCATTTTGCACCAAGTTTACAAAAGTTGCAAACATAGAGAAGGCTTCATCTTTGCTAGCTAAGAGAATTACCTATGTGAATCTTGAAAAATCATCAACTATTACAAACACATATTTCTTTCCACCAATGGTTAAAATGTCGGATGACCCATATAGATCCATGTGTAGCAATTCAAGTGGCCTAGTGGTAGAAATTTCCTTTTTGGTAGAGAAAGACATTTTAGGTTGTTTTGACAATTGACATGCCTTGCAAATTTTATCTTTGTCATATTTCAATTTAGGCAAACCTTCTACCAAATTCTTTTTCTATAGGGTTTTAATGTTTGACATATTCACATGTCCAAGCCTCTTATGCCAAACCCATGGATCATTGTCAATGGCCATTAGACATTGACCATCTAGTTCCTCAAGTGAAACCAAATATACATTTTCATGTGTTTTTCCGCTAAACATGATATGTTCTCCATCAAATACATTACATATAGATGATTCAAACACAACCTTGTATCCTTTGTCACATAATTGGCTAATGCTCATTAGATTGTGCTTGAGTCCTTCAACAAATAATACATCTTCCATACATGCATTTGAAATACTGTAAATATTTCCTTTACCTTTGATTTTACTTTTTTCATTATTTCCAAAGGCAACAGTTCCATTGTTGCAAGGCTTGAGTTTATGAAATAAACTTCTTTCACCGGTCATATGCCTTGAGCAACCACTATCCATGAACCAAACGTTGCTTGCCTTTGCTTTGAAACATATCTGAAAAATGAGCAAATAAATCTTATTTCTTTGGTACCCATTTTATGGGTCCATTTGGGTTAGTAACCTGTTTTAATCTTTGTTGTTCTAATTTAGAAAGCCCAAATCTCGTGTTTCTTGGAACCCAAACTAATTTTGCACCATGGTCATATAATTTCTTAAAGTTACATTTATAGACTTTATGACCCATCTTATTGCAAAAATTGCAAGTCATTGGTAATCTAGGAGTAGGCCTCCAAGTATGTATTGATTCAATAATTGGCCTTCTAGTCCACGCAGTATGTTTCCCTTTGGGCTTGTGGATAGGTGCAGTTTTGGTTTGATTTTTCCCAAGTATTGGCACATTCGATTTGCCACTTTCTCTTTGCTCAAATGTGGAGTATCCAAGACCACTTTTATTTGTTTGAGAGATCATGTTCAGAAATATTTTTACATTTTCTCCTGAATTAGAGAATTTAGCTAATGATTCATTTAAGGATTCATTCTCCTTTTTCAATTTCCCTACTTCTTTCAAAAGCAATTCATTTTCATCTTTCAGTTTTGATGTACTTTCAGCTAGTTTTTCATTTACAATAATAATGGAATTGCATTGTTGTCTCTTTAATGATAACTTATTTCCTAGCTTTTTGATTTCCTCATATAATGAATCATATGCATGTTGTAATTCTTCTAATTCAGCACATTTGAGACATTCTTGAATAGAAGAGTGAGTAGATTGAGAATAGCAAAATTTGGAAGTTACCTCTTCATTACTTGTGTACTTCGTTGAGGTGGTTTGCTCTTCCAAAACTTTCATTGTGTTTTAACACAACAAGTCTTCTTCTTGCTCAATCCGCGCCATGCAGCATATTCTTGCACAATTTGCTGCATCAAAATCATCGGTTGAGGAGCTACTTGTTGATGAAGTTTCTTTGTTCACGTACATTCCTCTTCCCTTTGGCCTTTGGAATTTTCTGCTTTCATATCTTTCCTTCCTTTCTTGTTGATCTTTTGATCTCTCTTCCGGTGTAGGACATTGAGCTTGCATATTGCAAGTATCGCCACATCTATAGCACTTTGTGGCCTCCTTCTTCTTCTCTTTTCGCGGTCTTTCTTTGAAATCTTTAAAGTTCTTTTCTCTCCTTACGAACTTTCAAAATTTCCGGATTAACAATGCAATGTCTTCATCGTCGTTATGGGATGAGGAGGTGGACTCATCCGAGTTATGTGTGACTTTAAGTGCGATTGCTTTCTTTCCATTGTGATTATCTTCATTTCTTTTCTTGATTAGCTCATGTGACATTAATGAGCTAATAAGATCTTCTAGCTTCAATGTGTTTAGGTCCTTGGCTTCTTCTATCGCAGTAATCTTTGGAGTCCAAGATTCTGGTAGAGCTCTTAGAATCTTCATGACCTGTTCGGATTCGGAGATAGCTTTTCCAAGACCTTTCAAAACATTAGTAATTTTAGAGAATCTAGCAAACATTTCAGAAATATTTTTTGTTTCTAGCATTTTAAAACTTTCCAATTCTCCTATCAAAATATTTCTCCTTGTCCCTTGGACTTGAGAAGTTCCTTCATAGATAGATGTTAGTGTGTCCCATATCTCTTTTGCAGTTAAACAAGAGGATACTCTATCATATTCGGAAGCGGTAAGAGCACAAAATAAAGAATTCATAGCCTTGGCGTTCCTCTTAACAGTTTTCACTTCCTCATCGGTCCATTTGGAAGCTCTTTCATCAATAGGCAAGGTTACACCATCTTGGATTGCAATCCAAGAATCCATATCTGTAGCCATGATGAGTTGCTTCATACGAAGCTTCCAATAGCCAAAATTATTCCCATCAAACAATGATGGCCTAGTAAAAGATTGGCCTTCAGCAAATGCGGGAACGGAAGTCGATTGGGATGCCATATTAAAAGATCTCTTTGGCATAACTCAAAGACCTGCTTTGAAACCACTTGTTGGTCCCGAGTTAATGGAAATTACCCAAGAGGGGAGGGGTGAATTGGGTATTTAAAAATTTACAACTTAAACAGAAACTTTACCCCGGATTTATCTAGTCCCCTTTATGAAGAAACAAAATGAGAGCAATAATGTAAAGAGCAGAAACAAAAATGAACACACAAGATTTTATAGTGGTTCGGGCAACCTCCCTACTCCACTCTTCCAAGCTCACACCCCTTGTGACTTGGGTTCCACTATGTATTCCGCGAATACAACTAGAGTCTTCACTCTCTTCTAGATTCTAGCTCTAGGGGGCATATAAAACCAGAGCCTCCGCTCTCTTCTAGATTCTAGCTCTAGGGGGCATATATAACCATAGCACAAGTAGGTGAGGAGTTCCACTCCAATCACACACTACTTTGCTTACACTTGATCTTAGTTACCCAAACTAAATAGAGTTCAATACAACAAGAAATAACAAAAGAAAGTTTCTACACGTTACTGTTGTGTAGACGCAGATTTGGCGCAGAGAAGAACTTGTAGTGTAGGCTTAGAGATTCAGCAAGCAGCTCTAGGCAGTTTGAAGCAAAGTTCTTCTTCTAAAAATTGGCTTGATCACTTGAAGTTCTTAAAGATGGGAGTTATGCTCACTTAATGAATTCTCAGCTACCCTCCTCATTTATATTGAATGCCTTTTATAATTGTAGAGGAAATCCGAACGTTTGGAAGTAGGTGGCGCGCATTTAATGCGCCAACGTTCGAAAAGTTTCCGACCGTTGCGACCCAAGTCGCAGGTGGAGTCGACTTCGGGTGCGACTTCGCCCAGGTCGCAGATGGAGTCGACTTTGGGTGCGACTTCGCCTGTTCATAACAACTTCAAGTTCCAGTCTGGGTCGACTTGGTCCTCGACTTGACCCAAGTCGCAGGTGGAGTCGACTTCGGGTGCGACTTCACCTCGGTAGCTTGCTTGATGAACTTGAAATCCTTGGAATGCTTTGCTTGCTTGAGTTTCTTCATGTTTGGTTGTTTCTTCCTTGATTTATATCTCTTTGGACCACTGTGTTATCATTCTAGCTTGATGTCCTTTAGCTCCATGATTTGCAAACCTCGAGTCCTTGAGTCTTGAATCTTTTGTATTCATGAACAAGTCCAATATATTTTGATTAGAATAGTTGAATTCATACATTTTGCTTTCTTTGGACTTGGATTAGTCTTCATATGTTCCAAGTCGAACATCGAAGTCGACTTGATCTTCAACTTGACTCAAGTTCTACCTTGAAATTGATCTAATCCTCGATTTGGCTTCTGAAATTTCTGCCCTGTCCAACTGAAGTCGATACTGGAGTCGACTTGGTCTGCGACTTTACCCAAGTCGCATGCAGAGTCGACTTTGTCTCCGACTTTGGCAGCTCTGCTCCTCGATTTCAACTATGGACAGAAATGACGCCTCCAAGTCGCGACTAGAGTCGACTTGGTCTGCAACTTCACCTCAAGTCGCAAGCGGAGTCGACTTGGGATGCGACTTCGGCAGTTCTCATTCTCGATTTCAACTTTGGAAGGAAATGACATTTCGAAGTCGATGCTGGAGTCGACTTGGTCTGCGACTTCACCCAAGTCGCAAGCGGAGTCGACTAGGGATGCGACTTCGGCACCTCTCATTCTCGATTTCAACTCTTGAAGGGAATGACGTCTTGAAGTCGCTTCTTGAGTCGACTTGGGGATCGACTTGGCCTAAGTCGAAGCCTGAGTTGACTTGGAAATCAACTTAACTTGCCATGCTTCATATTCTTCAAATTTATAACCTTAAGTCATTTCCACAAACATGTTAGTAACCAAAACTTACTCAAATTCATTTGTTAATCATCAAAACATAGACTTGGCTTATTTTCCACATATTTCGAACAATTTCAAACGCCCTATTTATGTACAAATGTCATTATATGAAAGACCATGTAATTTGTCTCGAAACCCTTTAGGAATAGAATTTCCAATGTTTATTTTTAAATATCATCTTGAGAGAGAATTAAAAATTCTTTTATCATGAATGCCTTTGAAATAACATTTCTAGGAACTGACTTATCCAGAAACCATCTTCAAGCATATCATTAATACGGAGTAAAATTTATATCTTCAAAATTTAAACATGCTTACACTGAAGCAATGCTAAGACTTTTCATTAAAGTCACATTTTCAAAGATTAAATTTACTTGACCTGCAAGCAAAACTTAAAATTAATAATACATGTACTTGAAACAAAATCAACATTCATGAAGGTTCACTTACTTACCTTGTAAGTAATCCTGAAACATCTTAATAATACATGTTCAAATCATTTCATCATTTAATAAAAAAATAGCATTTGAAAATGCTCTCTAAAGAATCATTATAAAGCATTTGTAATCATTTCAATTTTCCAAATGAAATCAATATTTTCAAAAGGTCGCTTGCTTACCTGAGTTAATCCTTTGTGCTTTCCAACCCTCGCTTTTTCCTTCCCTTCACATATACGTGCACATGGGTTTAATCCCATATAGCCCGTAACGTGCTAACTTTAAATCATTCTTTCCTTAACATTAGCACTTGCATTTCCCTATAATCACATATTCATACAAGTTTAATACATTGGTTGTTTCTTTCCTTCTATACTTATGTCTTGTATAGGAATTTCCTGAAATTATTCAAGATATCCTTCCATATCCTATAGCATACAAATTTTATATCAAAACTTTATTTGGAATGATTATCCACATTTCTAATTCAATCATACAAACCCTTTTTTTAATAACCATTAATATTCACTTTCCTCAATAGTGACATATTACGTACCTATCTTTATAAGCATAGTAATGGCTCATTTATTTTATTAAATACACACGTCTAAGGTATTTATTCACTTAAATTTTTGAGGAACTTGAATATATTCAACTCTTTTGAATTTACATTCATCTTTTTAACAACCACATACGTTTACAATTTAATGGTTATTTATTGCTTCATTTAATCTCCATGTTTAGAGTTATAAACTTATGAAATCATTCAATTAACTTTTGTCCAACCTTTAGCAAGCTAAGTTCACATTAAATTTTCGAAGGGTAATCCATTTCAATTTATCCACATATGCATACATATTTGTCATATATTACTCCTACTCTTTCATTTCTTCGCATGTACATATGTAAGAATTATCAACCAACAATTCTTATAATCAACTTAAGGGTTTATATGGAATCCATGGCAAGTTAATTTAAATTAAAATTTATGGAATTTACCCCCTTTTACCAAAACAGCCCTATATACTCTCATATTTCCAGATTTCATTTATGAAATTTGCACCTTAACTATACATACATAAGGTGCTATCTATCAACCATTCTTATAATAATTTGTAGGGCTTGTATATGATTTATAATTACCTAAATTCACATAAATTTTTTGAAACTTAAATATAACAGAAATTTAGATCTATACATGATTTGGGCATCCACTTGAAGGTATACCCATATATGACATATTTTTAATTCATTAACCCAGTAATTCATCATATAACAATTATTTAATTATTGAATTAAATCCAAATAACCAGAAATTTCTTCCTTCCATAACCAGTTTGCACGTCCCCATTATTGGCAGAATTTTCATGTTCTTTTTTATGCAGTTTGGACCCATTTAATGGCATGAAATACATATTTTTCTTATGCAGGTTGGACGTCCAATTATCATAACATAAATATATTTTATTTTTTTCCATATACTGCTGGACGTTAATTGAGGCATGAATTACATAATATGAAAATTTTTCTATCATACCTGCTGAACGTGAATTGGGCAGGGAATGAATAAAATAAAAATTCAGCAACATACCTAGAATTTTGGAGGTCTAATTAAAATGGGCTAAATATATATTTTTTTCCTCCATGAATTGCTGGACATAAATGGAGCATGAATTAAATGATATATATAAAAAAATTATTGCAACAGGCTGGACGTGAATTTGGGCAAGGAATAAAAAAAATGGAGAAGCATGGCAATCATACCTGCAATGGACGTTCCTGCTGCCTCTTGAAATTTCCATTTTTTTTCTCTTCCTCCCAGCCTGTTAAACATCCTCTCCATTGCTTCCCCTTGTATATTAATAAGGAAGCTGAAATCTGCCCCTTTTTGCCACTGTATTTATGCATTTAATCCATTTAATATGCTGGCTTCAAATGCACCGTCCACCTATTCATTTCGTCATCAAATCTGGACCGTCCAATGTATTTCTTGCTGCCCAAGTTTTCCATGCTCCTAAGACCTACTTATTGCCCTAAATTTCCACCCTATATTGCTGAAAAGAATTATTTTATAATTATATAATTGTTGCTGAAATAAAGTGGACGTCCATGCTGTCTTCTACGTTAAATGGCTGCTGCACATTTTCATTAATTAAATAATTTGTCCAATAATACACAGCTATGGACATCCCTAATTAGGTGTATTTTCCATGTAGATTTTTGCATTTTTTTATTTAATAATAACTACTCAAAATTTATACACATAGCTGTCCACATTATGCACGTCCACTTAACTTCAGGTTTTGGCATTTTATGCTATAGAATTTCATTTTAATTTACGGCCATTTATTTACCCTAATTGCATAGGTAATTTAATTACATGTTTATCATTAATAAAAATTAAAATCTAATGCATATCACCATGGGCATCCCCATCATGTGCCACATATGCACCTTAGCTTAGTCATATAAAAATCTCATCTCAAAAACATAAATGTATGCTAAGTTATTAGTAAAATGATTTAATTCATAAAATATCATATATTATTAGCCGATAAATCCCTTTCCCTTCATAATTTTTATGATTCAAACCATCCATATGATTAAACCCATAATTATACGCTAGTCTTTCAAATTTCATCTCAATTGGCCTTATAGGTGTTAAGTTATGAATTTTCTAGCGTTTTTCAACTTACCTCATTAATTATCATCCTAATTTCCATAAATCAAATTATGAAAATTTAAAAATATTATTCATGATTTATTTATGGTTTCAATTATCATTAAGGTATTTTAATCCTATTGACCCATATTAGCCTATAACAATTAGTTTAATCATCATTTATAATTATTGGCCCTAATTGTGATAAATTCTCAAAATAACAAAATCATTCAAAATCCAATTAAATCTTTCATGAATCATATTTATATGCCTATTGTATTCACAAAAGCCCTTCATAGATTAAGGTAGCATACCATCTTAGGTTATCTCTTAAATTTTCAAGTCATTCTACCTTGTAAATCTTAAGATATAAATATATCAAGCATTAAATCAAAATTAAAATGATAATTAGCATTAATTACATTTTCCACATAAACATTTTTCCATCCTCTAGTGTGCATAATTATCCTAATAAACTTGAAAATTTAACTTAATCACCTTATTAAAATTAATTTCTTTAATTCCATCTTGATACTAGCTTTACTCTACATTTGCTAGGTTCTAAAATAGGTGGGGTTTCACAATGCATGAGGAAGTTTTTGTATGATTAAGGATCAATTCTCTCAATTTTTGAGATTTATTTATGAAGCTTCAAACGTCACTTATATGCTTAGAATAAGCATTGACGTATGAAAAATGGAAAATGCATGAAAAAAGGTTAATGAGAGATATAAATCCCCATATGTTGAGATATGAATGTATACTATGTGTTTATCCTAAATATGGTATTAAAACACATTATGGAAAGTATGGAATGAACGCTATGATTGCGTAAGTGTCTTTCTTGTATGTATGATCGACTTAAAAATCCAAGTTGATTATGAATAATATGGATTATGGGATTGGAAAACTAAGTGAATATGTGGCGCCCCAACCCAACACGTCACATCCTTATCTCAAGACCTTATTAATTGGTAAATATGAATCAGGATTATTGCTCTGATCACGCGGTGGGTTCTTAATTAGATCTCGTCCAAAAAAAATTTCTATCATCGTTCATTTCTTTGCATTCTATATCATTCATCATACAAGCGAAAACACATTTGTAATGAATATCATATTTCATTCATAGCATCTCATCATATTCTTCTACAATAAAAGTCATTATGGCTTAATCTTGACATTTTACATCTATACGTACATACATTCAGTCATTGGATCACATGGAACTTAAAATTCTAAATAAGTTCACATATACATCAACATACCTTAGAACTTTAATCATGCTATCCTATTCCTTGTAGCCCACATGACTACCATCATGTACCTGTCCTTCATTGCTTAGGTCCGCAACCTCCTGAGTTTCCTGGTACCTGTCTAAGGTTTGGAAAAACAAAACGTGAGTGACAATTCAGTAAGCAAGCATTTTATCTTTTAGGGCAAGACTTCCTTTAAAACATTTTTCTTAAACATCTTGAACACCTTTTGATCTGAGAAGATATTTATATGTCCTAAAACATTGTCATAAAATTCTTTGTTCATAAGGACAATTCTATATCCTTGAACATTTTTATAAAATATTCATTCTTAAAATCATTTACAAGTCACTTCTAGGCTTGTTAAGGAAAAACATATACGTTTTACCTTTTTTATTTAACTTTCTTTAGTCTTGTGTGAACATTTCTAATGTTCCATGACATTTACATAAAACCATCTTTTGCCAGTGGACGTTTTATGTCAAAAATATTTTTCAACATAAATTCCTTTAGCCAAGAGACAACTGATGTCCCAAGATATTTTTGATATAACTTTCTTTGGCAATGGACATTCATATGTCCTAAAACACTTTTCTCATAAACTTTTTGGCAAAGGACAATCTCATGTCCGAAAATACTTTTCATTTAAATACTTTGGTATTGGACATTCTTATGTCTATAAACACTTTTCATGTAAGCCTTTTTACAATGGACATTCTTATGTACAAAAATAAGTTTGACATAAATCCTTTTCATAATCTCCATCTTGGGGCTTGTTTATAGGAAACAAGACATAAAACACATAATCCATTTTCATAGAAATATTCGCATAGAAAATATTTTCCTTTCATCCTTGTTATTTACACTTTTGTGTAAAACACCCTATTTTTAGGGTAATCATTTCATAAAATTCATTTAGGATATTTTTTCGTAAAAATGCTTTTATGTCCTAATCTTTGGGTTTTTTAAAAGAAAAACATACGCAAATGCATTTTTCCCCATCCAGTAGTGATACTTAGCAAGTGATCATTCTATCTTTTCAAAGAGAATCCATCCTTAACAGCACACTAATCAAGCGATTGTTCTTTCATCTTCTCCCATCTCAAGGAGGGCGCCGCAGGCCTCCTGCCATCCCTTAGCGACTTCGCCATATGTAGAGTGGGCCTCGGTCCGTCTCCGACCATGCTCTACAACCGACCTATTCCTTGTATTGGTGCATGACGAGCTACGTATATGTTAATTAGAATGCTCGCTATTTACGCAAGTATACGTGTCGTGTCAAGTAATAAAGAGTGAGTAGAGTATCGTTCCCACGAGGAATTGTTAATCAAAATTATTAATTAGTTAAACTGCTTTTGATGGATGGAAAATTCTGGGTTTGAGATTTAACTAAACTAACGATTGCAAAGGTAAGTCAGAGTAGAGATTATGAGACTACTGGATACTGAAAACGAGTTTACTGATTAGAGATGGCAGATGGATAGATCGGAATCCTTGAATCTAAACTATATTGCTTTGGTTCTTTTTAATTGGATTGCATATGGATTTACTAGCCCAAGTTCATATATCTTTATATATGCCTTTCAACATTATATAAAGCTAATTACAACATATTTAATTGCTATGTTCCCATGCCATTAAATAAAGTGAAATTGATAAGTTTATAACTTGTATAATGACTACACAGGGTTTAATGGTATATTCTTATCCGTTAAACAACTCTCCTTACACAAAGGTAGAAACCTATGTTTTGCACATGGATCTGGCAGAGATTTTCCTCTTCCAAGGATAAATCAAGCAATTAAGTCATCTTACAAAGTAGCTAATCTTGTAAAAAGTATTAAATCCACACATGCCAAGGTAAATCATACACAATCATATATAAAATCAACTATTCATTCTTGAATATTCTAAGAACCAAGAAACAATATAGTTTAGAATTCAAATCATCCTAACTATCCATCTAATGGAGGTTTAGTTCAAAGACATGATCTTAACATCCAATACATCCATGTAAAAAGTATCCATAAAGGCAGAGAAAGAAAATTGGAAAGAATAAGAGAAAACTGTTTTCCAGCATTTTCCACCAACGGGACTTGAATCCTCTCTTCGATTTGGGCTTTAATCTTGATTTCCTCTTCCTCTTGCACTTTAGTTCATCCTTAGGCTCTCTCCTCTTCTTTTTCTCGCGTGCGAACCCCTTGGAACTATTTATAGAGTCCCTTTGCGTATCTTACAGACTGAAGTTTGTGCGTACGGATGCGTATTGGCACCTAGGCGCCAACTCCCTAGACATTTCTGGCTTGGAACTTCTCATTTACATCTTGTGGTTGATCATGCCCGGCGCCTGGGTGCCCCTAGCTAGCACCTAGGTACCAACTCCCTGGAGGTAATACCTGACTTGTGGCTAGCATCGTCTGACTTGGGTTTCATGTAGATAAAGTGGCGCCTGGGAGCCAACTCTCTGGAAGCCACATGTATACTGAGTTTGTGCTGAAAAATGGCAAAGGCAAGTGGATGGCGCCATCCACTTGCCTTTGTCGTGCCTTGATCTGCATTCGACTCGCCCGCTTTGCCTTCATATGTCCCGTCCTTCCTGCAAAAGATGAAAAAACTAAATAAATGAACTAAAAATGCCTAAATAATGCTAAAAAGGCCTAGAAGCTAAATAATGTTCCTAAAATGCAAGACGGATGAAAATTAAGCTGAATGAATGCAAAGTAAGCCTAATCTCTCGAACTCACGCACAAATCAAGTCTGAAATGGGCCATGATAACTCGTAAAAATATGAGTTATCACACCCCAAACTTAAATGTTGCTAGTCCTCGAGCATCACATGCAACCCTAATGAATGAATGAATGAATTAATTAATGAATTAATGAATGCATGCAGACTTTGTCAACTCCGTTTGCTTCCTGTTATGCATTGATCAATCCACTTATCCATTTCACAAGGTCGAGATTAATCCAACTCGAAAAATCCTTCATTATAAAAACAAGGCATGCATTTTCTTTCTCAAACCAAGTTACTTGTGAATGCTAAGATTCCATAATGCACATTCATAATTCAACACATTAATCTTCCATTCGATCGGAAAACTAGTTAGAAAATAAATGAACACAAGCAAACCATAGGTCAAGCTGAATAAAACTGGTCACAGAAAATGGTATCAAGTCACTGGATTATTTCCCCCCCCAAACTTATTGCAAAAATTCTCCTCACCATATTTCAGGATATCTAGAGATCTCTTTTTAATTTTTTTTGCTCCCCTCACCATATTTCAGGGTATCTAGGGAGAATTTTCATTTTTAAGCGTTATTACTGTGATTTTTCTTTATTTTTTTACGCGAACCTTGCCATTTGTCGATGCCAAGTCCCGATTACTCAGCTTAGGTCAACCACCCCCTTATTATTTTTTTTAATGCTTTGTTAGGGGTACTGAACATGTTTGAGTAATTCTTGTGAAATAATACCATTTTTGAACCCGTTAAAGTACTTAGTAAGCATTTATTTAGTTCAGTTTTCATCTTCTCGGTCTGTAAGCTATGCCTGTGATTGAATTAGAACAATGCATTATGAAATTCCTTTTAATTCTTTCACATGTTACTTTCAACCTATTTTTATACATGGTTTTTAATCTGAATAGCCCATTATTTCAAGAATTCAATTTCAAGTTAACATTAATCACAACCTTGCACATTTTCACAATAAGATGGATTGAAACAAAGACAACTTTCATTAGCTGGAATTGACATACATGCAACATAAAATAAAGCATAAAGAATTAAAATAAAAAACTAACCTATTGTTGAGAATTATACACCCCCCAAACTTGAGAGATGCATTGTCCTCAATGCATGATCCTAAAATGAACTAATAATGAAAATACAATGAAAAGAAAAAATAAAAGAAAAGAAAAACAAAAATAAAAGTCTGGGACTCCCCTCATGAATTGGACTCCGTCGCGTCCTCGTCGTCGGGCTAGGGCTGGGACTGCTGCCCGAAGCAGGCTCAGACCTCGGGTGGCGTCGGTGGGAAGCTCCAATTATTTTTCCTACAAAAGCAAAAATGACAACCAAAAATCAAACGGAAAATGATTGATGGGTTGCCTCCCATCCAGCGCTGAGTTTAACGTCCTCAGCCCGACGTTCCTGCTATTCAGTCTGTTTTCAATTTCACCACCTCGAACTCCCGGCCATTCGGAATGCATTTTGGAAGTTCATATCTTATCTTAGCCAAAAAAATTTGGTCTGTACAATCATGCCAGAATTTCCCTTTTAGCAGATTAAGTAGGGGTCTTCGAATATGCAAACATCCATCTTTATCAATTATAACCTCCTCTATTCCATTTTTGGCTTTAATTTTCCTGTCTTGGCTTTCCACCAGCTCGGTCAGTCGTTAGAACCCGACATAACCAACGAGTCGATCTTTAACATAGGCAGATAATTTGTGCCCCCAGTTCCAATCTCCTTTGTGTCCTTTTCAATACCGGTCTTGGGAAACTTTTGAACTTACGAATTGCCTAAATCAATCCTTAAGCAATCCTCTGGATCCGTTGGGCTCTGTATCGACTTGAGCACGTTGAATGTAACCTTTTTATTTTGCACCTGCATGGTTAATTCTCTGGCTCGTACATTAATTATTGTGTTTCCTGTTGTGAGGAAAGGTTGACCGAGAATAATTTGCACATCTCGATCCTCTTCATAATCCAGGATAATAAAATCTGCAGGAAAAATGAATTTATTGTGGCACCCCAAACCGAGCGTCACATCTTGAGCCTTACCTCGGGATCGTATTGATTGGTAAACATGATCAGGATTGTTGCCCTGTCACACGACGGGTTTTAACGGTATTTAACCGATTTAATATTCTCTCATAATTCCACCTCAACCATATCTAATTTATTTCCAACTCATTCATAACCAAGCCATTTCAAATCCATTTAGCACATATACACAACATGATGTTCAAGTAATATTTCAACACTTGCCTAAATCATATCTCACTGCATATATATATCATAGTCATCAACATAAAATACTTCATATATCTTACAACCATTTCACATGAGTTTTCTTAACATAAAAATTCAAAAAAATTTCCATTGTATCCTTAAGCTTGTATTTGCTCATTCGCCATGTCGTGTCCTTCACCTATCTTTAGGGTTTGGAAAATAAAATCGTGAGTTAAAACTCAATAAGCAAGCTATTTGCATTTTATAGGCAAATCATTTCAGGCAATATTGTTTTTTTGCATTTAAGTTCACATTGGAAAACAACTTATACCTTGTCTAAGGTATCTCTTGAAAACATGAAATCTTGTACCCATCATGAGTACCACATGCATAATGTCATATAAAACATGAACATGATCATCATAATTCCCTTAGGATGGAAGTTAGCCAGGCGACCATCCGTCCACGTTAACTCCCATTTCAGAGAGGGCGCCGCCGGCCTTGGGCCTATTTTAAGAGATGTGGCCACACTAAGGGGGGGACAATTGGTCCACTTATACCCTTCAAGTGGACCTAGTATCCTGTGCACATGAACTTTTACATAAATCCATCTTTAACATGCTAGCATGATTTTTCAATCAGAAACATAGAATCACGTCATTTTTCCATAGCATTTTTCAAAGAAATATTCCATAATATTGCATTTGAAGTAAAACATCATTGATGGCCATCCTTAAACACATTAGAAATAATTTCCACAATTTCATCAACAAGTTAAAGTAAAAATTGTATTTATATAAACAATTTAGAAAAGCAAAAATCCTTTAGAAAATTTGCTTGCTTACCTGTGTTCCTTAGCTTTCCGTCTCAGCTTTTTCTTTGCCTTTGCCTACATGAGAATCATATGATTTTTTTCATATATTTCTTTTTCTCATATTTCATTTAGTTTTCTAACCCATTCCATTCACATAGATCATTTATTCGACTTCACAAGTCATTATGCACATTTTTACACATTTCATCGGCTACACATAACATAACATATATAACCCCATACATAGGGTATCCATTCATCCACTTAAAAATTCATCCATTAATTATTATACATAGGTTCATTAACCTTCATTTATCATTTTTCGCTCCTTTTACAAAATTCACACATCGAGGCTCGTTCTAAGCACCCGTTATCACCTTAAGCTCTATTACATAATTCCAAAATTGGAAATTAACATCATATAATTTAAAACAGTTATGTAATCATAAAATTCATCATATTTTCATGAATTTTTGCACAAAATCACATTCTATATGTCATTCATCACTTATGCACATCTATTCCTTCACATACACCCATTTGGCAACATGCACATCATGCATTTATAAAATTTTCTACATCAGCAATATAATCCATGTTTCAGAGTCTTAATGAGCCTTAATTAATACTTCATTTAAGGTACTTTTATGGGATTTAAATCCACTTACCATAGGTTTCCAAAACAGCAAGTTTGGAACCCGTTTTTCAACCATTTAATGTGTCTTTTGACACATAACACTAAACAGTCATATAATTCCGAAATTTCAGCATGTAATCCCACTTTTATTAATCCATATTTAGGTATTTAATACATATATAACATTCATGAATTATCATTTCTCAAAACAGCAAGTTGCCTACACGTTTTGAGTTCCGTTTCACATCGGTTAGACATACTTTCATAAAATCTATAAAAATCAGTTTTAGGGCTTCTTTTCCCAAATATTTTTAAGCATACATAACACCTTAAACCTAGGGTATTTTACCCTACATAGCATTCATAAAGCATGCAAAACAATTTCCATAGCACTTTTAGCATAGAAATGAAGATTTTGGGTCATATTTACCACTTTGCATTCCATAACTTCAAAAATTCATCATTTAAGCATAACCCAATATATGTTTTTAGTAAATACATGATTAATAACCTAATCACATCATCAAATCAAAACAGCAACTTGTCATAGAGACTCAAGGTTTACCAACTTGGATTTTCCACTTAATACACATGCAAAACTTCACTTTCATCAACTTAAACATGAAAATTCATACATGAAACCTAATACCCATTCCATATCAGATCAAAAGCATGTTAAATCATCATTTTACAGATTCTTTAAACATCCCTTTCATATTCCCATTTTGGAGTTTGAAAACGCAAAATAATCAACTCAAACAACATGTAACTTACTTGGTTTAGAGCTAATTCAACCCCTAGCTCTTGGAGATGATTTCCTTCCACAAATTCTCCTCATTTTTTCTTGTTTTTCCTTCTTCCTTGGTTGGGAAAGACGTGATATCTGTTGTGCCTTGGGGTGAAAAATTCAGCACTTAGCCAATTTTCTAAAGCTCCATCATATGAACGTGCATGGCCTTATATAGATGTTGGATTTTCTAGCTGTGGGGCCCACTTCTTGGGCCATTTTCCACACCATCAATGCATGCATATCCCCCTTCATGTGTTGGCACATTCCTAGCCACATAAAATGGATTTTTACCATTTTTTTGAAATCCAAAAAATCAGCTCATCCCAACCGTCCACCTGCCACTCTAAATCACATCCAGCTGCTGCTCAATTTCTAACAATTTTTTTTTCATTTTTTAATAATTCCTATTTAAGGGTAAAACATACACTTAATTTCCCTTTAATTTATATATTAATTTGGTGTTAAAAAATTATCAAAATGGCAGCAACCCAACCATAATTCTGCATGTCCCAATGCTCCATAAGCTGTCCACTTTTTCAGCTTCATGCATATGCATTTTCTAATTTTTCTATTGCTTTAAATCTTCATAATTGGATGCATATCTTATGTACCCGCATTTCAACTGCATATACATATATTTTAAAAATAAAAAATTCAAAAATATGCAGCATGGCAGCCACTTGGACGTCCCCTTGTGCCACATTGCCTATGCTCATGTTATGCCTTTTGTAGCTCCATCATGATAACCATTTAATAGCTGGATAATTCATGTATTTTGGTATTTCATATAAATACATAAAATACTCTAGAAATGGCCTGCATTTGACACCTCAATTCCCATTAAAAACATGCAATTATATCAAGTACTCTAGTATTAAATGTAAAGTACTCTTGAGGGGCATTAGTCAACTAAGCTTCCTTTTTCAATGCAGGTATTTTCCCAACATTTCAAGCTTAATCTAAGCCATCCAAAATAAACATCTCATGATTTCTGTGGCGCCCCAAACCCGAGCGTCACATCCTGAGCCTTACCTCGGGATCGTATTCATTGGTAAACGTGATCAAGATTTGTGGCGCCCCGAACCGAGACGTCACTTCCTTACCTCAAGATCTATCGATTGGTAAATGTGAATCAGGATTATTGCCCTGATCATGTGGCAGGTTCTTAATTGGAATAAGTCCAAATTTTTTTCGTTTATTCATTTGTCATCATTCATAACTTGACACGACAATCATCACACATTGTGACATTTCGCTTGTAATAAAATTCATCATTTCATTCATAGCAATATTTATATGCCTGTCATTTATACACTCAATCATTGTACATATCATACTTGCATACATTCAGTTCTTGATTCACATGGAACTTAGAATTCTAACTAAGTCATACACACAAAACTCATAACATCTTTTCATGCCTTTCTACAGTGAAAGTTTTCTTGACTTAAGCATTACATTTTACAATCCAGACATCATACAATCAATCTTTGAATCATATATAGAACTTAAAATTCTAATTAATTTCACATAGACATTAGTTTACCTTAGCACATGAAACTTATCATAACTTTCCATTTCTTCAATGGATGGCTCATGTTCCTTTGTCAGATCTCTTCTTTCACCTGTCTATGGGTTGGGAAAACAAAACGTGAATGACAACTCAGTAAGCAAGCATTTTATCTTTAGGGAAATAATTCTTGAAAACCTTTTTCATAAACATCAAGAATACCTTGTTCATGAGGACATGTATATGTCCTAAAATACAATCGTGAAATCCTTTGTTTATGAGGACAATTCCATGTCCTTGAAAATTTTCATCAAGCATTCATTATTAAAATCATATACAAGCCACATGAGGCTTGTTAAAGCAAAATGTACACGTTTTACCTTCTCTGATAGAATCCCTTTAATTCTTATATGAACATTTTCAATGTTCATAGACATTACATGAAACCATCAGTTGCCAATGGACGTTTTACGTCCAAAATATTTTTCTTATAAATTCTTAGGAAAAGGAGACACCTCATGTCTCAAAACATCATTAACATAAACCATCATAAAATCCTTTAGCCAGGAGACATTTTATGTCTCAAAACATTTTTCACATAGTTTTGCTTTGGCAATGGACATTCATATGTCCTAAAACATCAATCACATAAGCCTTTCTCGGCAAAGGACACTTTTATGTCCAGAAATATTTTTTCATTATAAAATCCAACAAATTAACATAGGATGTTTTACGTCCATATACCCTTATCATTTAGGTTCTTTTAGAAATGAACATTCTTATGTCCCATCTCAAGTTTCACATAAATCCTTTTCATAATTCCCCGTCTTGGGGCTTGTTTATAGCAAACAAGGGAAACAAAATACCTAAATCATTTTCATAAATGCATTTGCATAAACACATTTCCTTTAATTCCTGTTATTTACACTTTTGTGTAAAACACCCTTTCTTTTAGGGTAAACATTTCATAAAAATCCCTTTAGGATACTTATATAAAATCATATTTTCATGACCCAATCTATGAGCTTTTCGGAAATAAAACATAAGCAAATGCATTTCTCCCCCATCTAGTAGTGACACTTAGCCAAGTGATCATGCTACCTTTTGGAAGAGAATCCTTAACAACACGCCTAGCCCAGCGGCTGTTTATTTATCCTGCTCCCATCTCAGGAGGGCGCCGCTGGCACTCCTGCCAACCCTTAGCGACTTGGCCTTATGTAGAGTGGCCTCGGTCATCCAAACCGTGCTCTACAACCAGCCTATTTCTTGTACCGGTGCACCGTACGTTATCCTGATGGACCGTAGTCCGTTTAGTTTAAAGAACCACAGACCGCAACCCATGTCCTTTTAAACCGGGATCACAGACCGCAACCTGCATCCATATGCACAAAAATCTTAGACTGAAGTCAATATTTAACAATTATTTTCAAAAACCCATCACAGACCGCAGTCCGTGTCAACTTGTAAGCGAGCGCACCCACTTAACAAGTTGTTATTTGAAATCTAGTTTTAGGATGACCTTCCTTAAGTTCTTTTAGAAATGTTTTGAGTAACATATTTTGATAAACATTTGAAATGTTTGAGAAACAATACATCTTAAAATCACTTTAATAAAAGAATTTTAAATCCTTTGGATTTCCATAAGTAAATGATATTTTTCTCTAATATTTGCTTGGTTTTCATTTCAGGACTTTTTGTTTACAAAAGTTATGCAATTATGCTATCCCCTTGTCCATAACCTAAAAATTTAATAATTGTCCAGATATCTATTATTTTTACGTATAGGGAAATTGCACAGTCTTTTGTTTGCATTAAGCAACCTAAAATCAAACCATTTTATAAAATCAATCATAGGAGGTTGGTCATCCATAAATCCCTTTTTAACACATCCGGTATAAACATTTTTTCAACATTTTTAACATAGATTTCCTTATCTAAAGGAAATCAAAACTTTTCGAACATCATTTCAAAACATATAGACTATGTCCAAACATCATTTACTATTTAATTATCTTGACCTAGCAAAACAAATCTTTTTCGTCATTGTTTATCGCGAGTTATTGTAGAAATAATTCAAAACTCATTTACAAACAATATTTTGTGAAAAAGGATAAAATTCCTTTTTTCGTATAAAATCCTGTTGAAACAATATCATATAGAACTTGCTTACTTAAAAGCAAATTCTTAAAACCATCGGTATCAAACATGAAATCCTTAAAAAGCATTAGCATAGAGAACTTGCTTACTTATAAAGCAAAATTTCTCAATTCCATATATTTTTCATTAACATATATCCTTCATCTGTCATTTACCTATCCCATTTTTCACATTTCCTTCATTAGTGCTTACTTTAAGCACATGTTCATGAGTTTAAGCTTCATATATCAATCCCAAATTTTTGAGATTAACAAAGATTATCAAAACAGCACCTTGTTACAAGTTTCAACATGTTTCCATCCATTTTGCATTTTAGCAAATCACATTAACTCATGGCCCCTTTCCATCATGGCATATCTTTCACTTAAACCCTCTTAATGACACATCTAATATGTGTTATGGAAAATTTTCCTAAACAGAAATATATTCATAAAATATATCATATTTTCATGCATTTTTGCACAAAACCAAATTTCACAAGTCATTCATCAACCTTGCATATTTATTCCTTCTCATATGCCCATTTGGCAACATATACATAAGATATTTCATAAAATTTTCCAAGGTAGAAATTTAATCCATATTTCAGCGGTTTAATTACCCTTAATTACCACTGAATTTAGGGTATTTTCATGGGGTTTAAATCCTCTTGTCATAGGTTTCCAGAACAGCTAGTTTGGAACCCATTTTTCGCCCGTTTTAACGTGTCTTTTGACACATAACCTTAGGCAATTATATAAATCCGAAATTTCAGCATATAATCTCACTTTTATTAATAAATATTTAAGGATTTAACACATATATCTATTTGGATCATTTCTACATAGGTTTCATATTTCTTTTTGATTATTTTCTCAAACTATCCACATATGCTGAAATCAGGCATACTAAAATCTCAAAAACTTGAATTAATATCAAATCAAGTATTTTTTATCTTAAATTTCTACCATAACTTAATAAAGTAATGAATTAACTTTCATAAAAATTTCCGCACGAAATATTGACATTATATATTTATTTTGGCATTTGTACCTTGCTGGACAGCGAATCCATTTTCAGACAGCCTGACTGACGTTAATTATGGGGGTATATTTATACCCATAAAAATCTCATTTTTTAATTTTTTCTTGTAATAATAATATATATTATATATCCTGTAAACGTTTCAGCTAAAACAACCTTTCATAAAAATTACTAAAAATTAGTTTCTACAGATGATCCTGTCACCCGTTTTACCCTGTTTGGGCTAATGTTCTCAGATTTTTAGTTTCTAAATTACTTATTATTTTAATCTAAAAATTGGTTAGTGCCTTAAACACCCCATAAGGATTCTTCTCAAAACATTTCATGCTAAAATTAATCCATTGACTATTCCGACATATTTAGTTTTTAACATCATATAATTTCCAGATTTGATGCATAAAATCAAAATAATTATATACTTACTTGATTAAATGGGTGATCTCTCCTTTTCCCCTTCTTTTTCTCCTATTTTACTTCCTCCTTGCTGGCCAAGTTGGGGACGTGAGCTGCTGTTGCTTGGGGAAGAATTTCCAGCACTTGGAAATTTCCAAGGGCTCTCTCTCTCATGTGAACATGCACTCCTTGGTAGGGCTGGAATTTCCAGCTATGGGCCCCACCTTTGGAGCTTGTTTTCCACAGCCAATTAATGCTTCCTTATCCTCTTAATTTTCTGGATTAATCTTATCCAAGTAAAATAAATTTTTACACCTTTTAATAAAACCAAGAATCTGCCCTCATCTTGATCGTCAATCTGCTTCCACCATTACGTCCAGCTGCTGCCCATTTTTCCAGCCATTTTTTCCATTTTTAAAATTCCAATATGTGGGTAATTTATATACCTAATTACCCCTTAATTCATTCATTAAATTTTGTATAAAAAAAATTACCAACAATTGCAGAAATCACACTTAGCATTGCACGTCAATTGTATGCAAACAAGCTGTCCACTTTTCATACATCAAGGGCAGCTTCTGTTCACGAATTTTCTTGAATTTTTTTCACATAATTAAATGCTTATTTATATATCCCATCATTTCAGCTGTTTATGTGCATTATTTATAAAATAAAAATTCACAAAAAATCCAAACAGCAACTGCTTGGAACGTCCATGCATTGCCACCTTGCCTAGCTCCCTTTGAGCTGACCTCTAGCTCATTAATTCCAGCAGCATAAACCACGAATTTCCACACATTTTTAATCATAAAATAGCTTGCATTTCACCTGAATTTGACACCTATTTGGATCATTAAAAATTGCATTCAATTCATGCACCTTTTGCCTTAAATACATGGTACTTTTGAGGTGTAAAAGTCAACGGTATACACCTTTTCTAATGCAGGAATTTTCCCAAAATTTTAAGCTTAATCTAAGCTTTCCAAAATGTGCTTCTCATGATTTCATTCAACCGTTTCAAATTTCATCTCAATTCGATTTTCCTAGCTCAAGTTATAGCTGTTAAAGTTAACGGTTGAAATTGAGATATAATCAATAAATCATTAATCCAATTTCATCAAAGATTTTCATAACCCAATAATTCAATAATATCAAGCCCAACATCATCAACTTCCTTTTCAAATTTCACTTGAATCCGCCTTACAGACGTTGGGTTATGAATTTTTTAGTGTTTTCCAACATAATTCCATATTTTCCATTTTAATCTCCATCAATCAAATCATGGAAATTAAACTAAACATTCATGCCACTTTAGCATGTTTTAATCCTCATTATGCCCCTTTAGTCACCTTGACTCATATTGGGCTCCGGCGATTAAATTTTTAATCACCCTTCTTAATTAAACCCTAATTGCAACATATCATAAAATCCTAAAATCATCCAAAAATTCTATTTAATCATATATAAGTCACATGTACCTGTTCAATGCATACATTAAATCTTACTTAGGTTGGGGTTTCACAGGATTGTTACCCTGTCACATGACGGGTTTTATCGTATATTTATCCCATTAATTGAGATCATATAGAAATTCATATAACAATTCAAGTTCTCATATTTTCAAACTCAGACATATCTAAGTCATTTCAATCCATTCATCACACACAAATATGCTGTTCAAGCGACATTTCAACGAATGCCTAAATCAGATGTCACGACATATATACATCATAGTCATCATACACAACATAAAATTTCAGTTTACATCCTTATCACATAAGTTCCATAACATGAAAATTATAAAGTTTTTCCATAAATTCCTTAAGCTGGCACTTGCTCCTTTGCCATGTCCTGTCCTTCACCTGTCTTTGGGTTTGGAAAATAAAATCGTGAGTCGAAACTCAATAAGCAAGATATTTGCATTTTACAGGCAAATCAGTTCAGGCAACATTTTGCATTTAAAATCATATTGGAAAGCAATTTATACCTTATCTAAAGGTATATCTTAAAAGCATGAAATCCTGTACCCATCACGGGTCCCATATGCATAATGGCATATGAAAACATGAACATATATACCATTTCTCCCTTAGGATGGAAGCTAGCCAGGCGACCATCCGTCACGTTAACTCCCATTTCATAGAGGGCGCCGCCGGCCTTGGGCTTGTTTTAAGTGACTTGGCCACACCAAGGGGGGACAATCAGTCCGCTTATACCCTTCAAGTGGACCTAGTATTCTCTGCACATGAACTTTTGCAAAAATTCATCTTTAACATGCTAGCATGATTTTCCAATCAGAAACATAGAATCATATCATTTTTCCATAGCATTTATCAAAGAAAGATTTTATAATATTGCATTTGAAGTAAAATATCATTTCAACATCATTTTGCTAAGGGATGGTCATCCTTAAACACATTCGAAACAATTTCCATAGTTTCATCATACAAATTTAAGCAAAAATTGCATTTAGGTAAACAAGTTAGAAAAGCAAAAATCCTTTAGAAAACTTGCTTGCTTACCTTAATTCCTTAACTTTCCGTCACAACTTTTTTTTGCCTTTGCCTACATGAGAATAATATGATTTTTCGTATATTTTCTTTTCTCATATTTTATTTAGTTTTCCAACCCATTCTACTCGCATATAACATTTATTTGACTTCACAAGTCACTATGCATACATTTAGCATATATGTGCATATTTCTTACACATATCACCGGCTAATACATAACATAACGTAGATATGTAACCCCACCATTAGGGTATTCACTTCAATCACACAAAATTCATTCAATAAACATTATTCATAGGTTCATTAACCTCACATTGTCATTTATCCATTTTTTCCAAAATACACGTATCGGTGCTTGATTTAGCACATGTTATCGCCTTAGGCTTCATTAATCAAGTCCAAAATTTTGGAATTAATATCATAAAATATTAAACAGATATATAAACATGGAATTCATCTTATTTTCATACATTTTTGCACAAAAATCATTTTTCATAAGTCATTCATCCCTTTTTCACATGTATCGTTCACATTAGCCCATTTAGCCTCATATACATATAATATTTCATAAAATTTTCTAAAGCAGATATTTAATCTATATTTCAGCGCGTTAATTACCCTTAATTACCACTGCATTTAGGGTATTTTTGTGAAATTTAAATCCATTCACCATAGGTTTCCAAAACAACAAGTTTGGAACCTGTTTTTCACCCGTTTAACGTGTCTTTTGAGACATAACCCTATGCAGTCATATAATTCCGAAATTCCAGAAAATAAATTCATTTTTCCTAATCCATATTTAGGGATTTAAGACATATATAACATCCATAAATTATCATTTCTCAAAACAGCAAGTAGCATACACGTTTTGAGTCCCATTTCACATCGGTTTGTCACTCTTTCATAAAATCTATAAAAATCAGTTTTAGGGCTTATTTTCCAAAATATTTTTGGGCATCCATAATACCTTAAACCTAGGGTATTTTAACCTACATAACATGCATAAAAAATGCAAACCCATTTTCATAGCATTTTTAGCATAGAAACAAAGAAATTAGGTCAAAATCATCACTTTGCATTCTATAACTTCAAAAATTCATCGCTTAAGCATAACCCATCACATATTTTGCATGGATAAATGATTCATAATCTAATCACATCATCAAACCAAAACAACAACTTGTCTTGGAGATTTAAGGTTTACCAACTTGGATTTTCCACTTAATACACATGCAAAACCTCATTTTCATCAACTTAAACTTACAAATTCATACATAAAACCTAATATCCAATCCATAGTCATTCAAATGCAAGTTATATCTTCATTTTTCAGATCCTTTAAACATCCCTTCCATATTCCCATTTTAGAGTTTAAAAACTCAAAATAAACCATTCAAACAACACATATACTTACTTGGTTTTGAGCTAAATCAAACCCTAGCACTTGGAGATGATTTTCCGCCACAAATCCTCCTCCCTTTTTCTTGTTTTTCCTTCTTTCTTGCTGGGGAAAAATGGACGTGAGAGCTGCTGGTTGCTTGGGCGAAAAGTTCAACACTTAACCATTTTTCCAATCCTCTCTCAAAGTGGACGTGCATGGGTATATATGAGTTGGAATTTTTCCAGCTGAGGGCCCTACATTCCTTGCATTTTTCCACAAAATAAATGGTCCCTTATCCCTTCATGTGCTGGACATTTCACCACCATGTAAAATGGGATTTTACCATTTTCAAAAATCACAAAATTGCATTAAATCATGGCCATTCAAAGCTATTTCCAATTCACGTCCCTTGCTGTCCGGATTTTCCATCCATTTTTCATTTTTTTCAACCCTAATTTAAGGGTAAATTATACACTTAATTAACCTTTAATTTATAAATTAATTTAGTGCAGATAAATTTAACAAAAACTACAGCAACTTAACATTTCAAATCACATTTTCCATCCTTATATGTTGTCCACGTTTCAGCTGCATGCATCTGCCTTTTCTAATTTTTTATTGCTACGAATCTTCATAATTGCATGCACATCTCATGTGCTTGCATCCCAACAACTTATATGCATTTTTTAAAAAATTAAAAATTTAAAAAAATCAGCTTGGCAGCCCTTGGACGTCCCCTTGTGCCACCTCCTCTATGCATAGGTTGTGCCTTTTGTAGCTCCATCATGATATGCACTTAATAGCTGGATAATTCTCATATTTTTGCATTTCAAATAATTACATAAAATACCCAAGAAATGGCCAGCAATTGCCTTTTACATCATGCATTTATGCTCGGTACTCTAGCATTAAATGCAATGTACTCATGTGGAGCATTAGTCAACCATGCTCTCCTTTTTAATTGCAGGTATTTTCTCCATATTTCATGCTTAATCAAAGCCATTCGAAATAAACATCTCATAATTTCATTCAACCGTTTCAAATTTCATCTCAATCCGAGTTTCCTAGTTCCCATTATCGTCGTTTAAAGTTAACAGTTGAAATTGAAATATGATCTATAAATCATAAATCTCATTTCATCAAGAATTTTCATAATCCATTTATTCCATAATACCAAGCCCAACATTAATAATTTCCTTTCAAATTTCACCTGAATCTGCCTTACAAGCGTTGAGTTATGAATTTTTCAACGTTTTTACATTAAACTTATTAATTACCATAATAATTCCCATAGTTCATATTAAATAATGGAAAATGATTTTTCATGATATATTTGCATATTTAAATTAACATCAATATGCTCTAATCCCATTGTCTCATTTTAGCTCAAAATGCTTAATCACATCATTATTGCTAATCCATAACTCTAATTATAATGATTAGCAAAATCATAGAATACCTTCGTAATTCCATAATTCACAAATAATATCATATACATGATTAATGTATACATATGGGTTCTACCTGGTTAGGGTATCACAATCCTCCCACCTTATAATTGGTTTCGTCCCGAAACCGTCTATTCTTTAAATAGATGGGGGTAATTTCGTTCCACTTCTTCCTTTAGCTCCCAAGTGGCTTCATTTTCAGAATATCGGTTCCATTGCACCTTCACATACTCGATTTCCCGATTCCAAAACTTTTGTACCTTGTGATCCAAGATCCTCACTGGTCTTTCTTCATAATTTAGATAATCTTGAATCGGCAATTTCTTAGCCACTAATATGTGTGTTGGGTCCGGACCATATTTCCTACGCATTGATATATGGAACACGTTGTGAACTAGGGCTAGCGCTGGGGGTAAGGCTACCCGATATGCTAGTTTCCCAACCTTTTCCAAAACTTCAAATGGTCCAATATACCTGGGATTCAGTTTTCCTCTTTTCTCAAACCTTGTAACTCCCTTAAATGGCATGACCTTTATAACATGTGTTCGCCAACTTGGATGTTTAAATCCCTTCTCCTACAATCGGTGTAACTCTTTTGCCGACTTTGGGCAGTGAGTATACACTGGCAAATAGTTCTCACCTTGTCTGCCATTCATTGAGATAAGTCCGGGGCTAATCTTTTCTGTCCAACTTCATCCCAGTTCAACGGCATTCGACACCGTCGACCATATAACGCCTCAAATGGAGCCATTTGATTGCTAGCTTGATAACTATTGTTATATGCGAACTCTGCAATTGAGATATACTCATCCCATGATCCTCCAAACTCCAAAGTACACATACATAGCATATCTTCAATGACTTGGTTCACTCGCTCTGTTTGTCCATCGGTTTGAGGATGAAAAGCTGTACTGAACTTGAGTTGGGTGCCTAAGGTTTCGTGCAAGCTTTTCCAAAACCTCGATGTAAACGTCGCATCTCGATCCGAGATAATCGACTTTGGCACTCCATGTAATCGTACAACCTCTTATAATAAACCTTAGCTAGTTTTTCCATTGTATAAGTCCTTTTGATAGGTAGGAAGTGCACGACTTTTGATAACCTATCCACGATTACCCATATAGAATCATTTCCTGCTTGGGTTCTAGGTAATCCTTCAATAAAGTCCATTGTAATGTCATCCCACTTCCATTCAGGAATTTCTAAGGACTGTAACTTACCAGGTATTTTCTAGTGATCCACCTTCACCCGTTGGCAAGTTAAACACTTAGCCACATATTCAGCGATCTCCTTTTTATGTTATTCCACCAATATGCTTTCTTGAGATCTTAATACATCTTAGTACTCCCTGGGTGAATAGAAAATGGCAAAAAATGTGCTTCCTTAAGAATTTATTTCTTTAACTCAGCTAAATTAGGTATGCAAAGGCGACCTTTGTACCTGTACATACCTTGTTCATCAATAGCAAATTCTGTCAACCCTTTTTTCTTCATTTTCTCAACATGTGTATGTAGGTTTGTATCCTTTTGCTGCGCAACCTTAATCTGTTCAAAAAGTGATGATTGTATGTGTAATTGTGACAGTCGGACCTGGACTCCTGGTGGACATACAATCAATTCCATTTGCTCTATTTCCTTAAGCAGTCCTTTCTCCTTAGTGATAAGATGCGCTAAGCTGACATTTCGGCTCAATGCACCGGCTACCACATTTGCCTTACCTGGATGGTATAAAATCTCCAAATCATAGTCCTTCAATAACTCGAGTCATCTCCTTTGTCTCATGTTTAACTCCTTCTGAGTGAAAATATATTTGAGGCTCTTGTGATCAGTGTAAATCTCACATCTTGCACCATACAGGTAATGTCTCCATATTTTTAAGGGAAATACCACCGCTGCTAACTCTAAATCATGCGTGGGGTAGCTTACCTCATTGGGTTTTAGTTGTCGTGACACATAAGTTATCACCTTACCCCTTTGTATTAAAATGCAACCCAATCCTTTTCTCGACGCATCACTATAAACTACGAACCCTTCATTTCCTTTGGGTAGGGTTAGGATGGGTGCTTTCACTAACCGTTGTTTCAATTCCTGAAAACTGCGCTCGCATTCCTCAGACCATACATACCTGACTCCCTTACGAGTCAACTTGGTTAACGAGGCTGACAATTATGAAAAACCCTTCGACAAACTTTCTGTAATAGTCGGCCAACCCTAGGAAGCTTCGAATTTCCGTAATAGTCGTCGGCCTTGGCCATTTCAATACCGTCTCAATCTTTTGAGGATCAACTTGATATACCCTTTTCAGATATTATATGCCCGAGAAATCCTATTTGTTTCAGCCAAGACTCACATTTCTTCAGTTTGGCATACAATTTCTCTTTTCTCAACCTTGCTAAGACCCTTCGCAGATGGTCTTCATGTTCTTTCTCTGTTTTAGAGTAGATTAGGACATCATCGATAAAAACAACCACAAATTGATCCACATAGTCCCGAAAAACCCTATTCATCATATCCATAAATACAGCAGGGGCATTAGTAAGTCCTAAAGGCATTACCATAAACTCATAGTGTCCATACCTGATTCGGAATGCCGTTTTATGAGTATCGGTCGGACTTATTCTTAACTGATGGTACCCTGACTGTAAATCAATCTTGGAGAATGTCGTGGCTCCTTGCAATTGATCAAACAGATCATCGATCCTGGGTAATGGATATTTATTCTTTATTGTGACCTTATTCAGCTCTCGGTAGTCAATACATAACCTTAAGCTTCCATCCTTTTTCCTCACAAACAGTGCCAGAGCTCCCCAAGGGGACACACTTGGTCTAATGAAACCTTTGTCTAATAGCTCCTGTATTTGCGCCCTTAGTTCATTCATCTCAGCTGGCGCCATTCTATATGGAGTTTTAGAAATCGAAGCTGTACCCGATTATTACATCAATTGTCATATCCATTTCCCTTTGTGGAGGCAACGTGGTTAACTCCTTTGGAAATACATCTGGAAATTCTTTAACGACAGGTATTTGATTAACTTCTACCTCCATGCCTTTGTCCACATTCACAGACACCAAATAAGCTTAACACTTTTGTCGAATCATTCTGACAGCTTTCATAGATGATATCAGTATACTTGAACTGTCAGGTTGCCTTAACTTCCCAATAGCAATCTCCTTCCCTGGAGTTGCTTCAAATTTCATTATTTTATTCTTACAGTCTATGGTCGCTCCCCATTGGCTTAGCCAATCCATACCCAATATCACGTCAAACTCAGTCATAGGCAATATGATCAAATCAGCTTCTAGAATCAATGATCCTATCCTAATTGGGCAGGCTTTGCATACTTGGCTAGTACTTGCTGACCTATAGACTGGAGATTCTACGTGTATAACCTGATTGGTCTCTTCTATCAGCAGTGCATGGGTGGTCACGTATCGACATGCAATGAATGAATGGGTAGCACCAGAATCAAACAAAGCTACTGCCATATTCCCTAGAATATAAACCGTACTTGTGACCACCTTTTCTTCTTGTTCTTGAGATTCTGTCCGCGTCAAGGCATGCACATGCACTAGGTTCGTAGAAGTTCCCTGCTTACTTGTTGCTCTAGGTATCCTAAGCTTAGCAGGTCTTCCATGTCCTTGAGAGGACTGCGCCTTATTTGGGCAGTTCGGGGCTATGTGACCCACTTGATCACATATATAACACTTGACCACCTTTGCTTCCCCTGGCCTCCACGCCTTAGCAATATGACTTGTCTGTCCACATTTGTAACACCGATTCGAGCCCTTTAGACACTCGCCTGTATGTCGCCTTTGACATTTCTTACACAGTGGCGAGCTTTTCCTCTTTTGAATTCCTTTTCCTTTTCTTACACTGCCTTTTCTAGCTTTCTCTTTTCCAATTTCCGGTTCCTTAGGACCCATACTGAACGCCCTCGAACCCAATCTTAATTCTTGGGTTCTGAAGGCCTCAATTTCCAGAGCCCTTGCTCTTTCAATACTTGAAGCGTAATCCTTAATCAGTAGAGGCGCAAGGCTTTCCCGCAGATATGGCCTCAACCCTTGTTGAAATCTCTGTGCCTTCTTTTGGTGGCACATTGCGATCCAAGGGACATATTTGACCAGAGCATTAAACCTTGTAGCATACTCAGTGACCGTAATCCTCCCCTTGATACAACTTTTCGAATTCTATCACCTTTTGACTCTGCAATCCCACCGGGAGGTATTCTTTATTAAATTCTTCCACAAAAGTTTGCCAGGACACTTCTTCAGGTTGTGGCATTGTGATTAACATGGTCTCCCACCATTCATGTGCGTCCTTTGCTAATAAATGGGTGGCACATAGTACTTTTTGAACGTCGTTGCATGGAGATATCTTGAGCAATTTCTTAATTTCGTTCATCCATTGCTCTCTTGGACCGGGGGTCTGGTTCTCCAAAAAATTTCGGGGGTCGCTATGCTAGAAAGGCATTTATGGCTCTTCTATCAGCTTCCATCAGCTGCTTTTCATCCCTTAGCGGTGCCGGTATGGCAACGAGGTCCGCCATAGGAGCTGGTCCTTATCTTTCTGCATTTCCCAACGGAGCTTGTTGGGTCCTTTCCCATAATTCCTATATAATGTCGCCAGTCTACGCTGTCCAATCCCTAGTGGCCTGCTGTATTGCTTTTTCCACCGCTATAGCCACTCTTTCCTCCATGAGTCTATTCTGCCTCGACTCAGTTTCCTCTTCTACATTTCGTTCAGGCCTTTCATCATTTCGCCTTTGTTGGTTCCTTTGATTCTGTGTCACTGGCCTTCCCCTTTAAGGTCGGCTAGATTCGCCAACTTCGTGTTGGCTTGGAACCTCTATCTCTTTTCCTTTATTTTTCAGAAATCCTGCTCTCGTTTCCACCATTGTTTTAATCTGAATATATAACAGCACACTTTTCATTTTCAATTAGCATTAAATCATTATATACACATTTCATTGATAATCATCATAGAATAATTGTATACTCATTTCAGTTTCATTCAATATTAATTCATTGCATATGCATCTCATCATCACATGGTCACAATTATTTTATTCAATCATAATTATACATCTACCACATGATCATCAACCACACTTATATATACACAGCTGTTTAAAGAAAAGCAAAACAAGTAAGTTCATCGTCCTCCTGGACCTCTCCCTCAATGTCTACGTCTATGTGGAACTTGTGAGGGTGCCTCTGTGATAGTGCTAGTGTCGGACCATGCCTGAACCTCATCATCACTATCATCATCATCCCCATCCTCATCATCCTCTACAAACTCCACTATTTCTTCCTCTACTTCCTCCTCTTCTTCCTCAAAAGGTTCGAAGAATTCCATCAGGTCATCATCATCATTGACCTCAGCCAATCGAACAATTTCCCCTGTGTTCTCCATTATATAGAGCATCACCTCATCAGGTTTAGGGGCAGCAGGTACTTTGATGACTCCCTCAGCACGACGCCTTTTTATATAGAGGGCCATGTCCACTTCCCGTTGATGGAGTCTCTCCCAAGATGCTCCGTAACGAAACTGGACACATCCATCAACAAATCTGTACCATGGACTAGCATCAGGGGGTATAGGTGCCTGAGTCTTATCCCAAAAGTCCTGTAGGTCTTGTGGATCTACTCTGTCGGTTACAACAGGGGGATCCCGGGGAATGCCAAGGTAGGTTCCTAGTAACACTCATGCCCTAGGTTTATAACTGGAGGGCTCTCCTAGATCTTGTGCATGTTGACTTGAGGAGTCATAGTAGCTTCCCTTAGTGTGATCATGTGTGCGTATTGGTGAAAATGTTGGGGGAACTGATGGTAACGGTGCATAGTCTTGCTGGGATTCCCAACACCTATGTATACTCTCTTCCCTTTGCTGTCTCTTCTCCTCTTCCTCTCTTTCCTTTCGTATCTCCTCCGCACTCATCACCCTCTTCCCTCTATCTGCCATCTGTGTAGACATAGCAATCAAATTGCATTGCAACAATAATTCATCGTTATATGGCATGCACTTCATCAAGTTATAATCATGCATGAGCATCATTTAATCACATCTAATTCATCACATAATCATGTATAATCATGTCTAATCATGCATATCTCATCATATTCTATCAATTTCCTATACTTAGAAATTTTCCATGCCTATTTACCAATCCATGCTCTGATACTAAGTTCTGTGGCGCCCCAAACCCGAGCGTTATATCCTGAGCCTTACCTTGGGATCATATTGATTGGTAAACGTGATCAGGATTGTTGCCCTGTCAAACAACGGGTTTTATCGAATATTTAACCCATTAATTATGATCATATAAAAATTCATATAACAATTCAAGTTCTCATATTTTCAAACTCAGACATATCTAAGTCATTTTGATCCATTCATCACATACAAATATGCTCTTCAAGCGACATTTCAACAAATGCCTAAATCAGATGTCATGGCATATATACAACATAGTCATCATACACAACATAAAATTTCAGTTACATCCTTATCACATAAGTTCCATAACATGAAAATTCTAAAGTTTTTCCATAAATTCCTTAAGCTGGCACTTGCTCCTTTGCCATGTCCTGTCCTTCACCTGTCTTTGGGTTTGAAAAATAAAATCGTGAGTCCAAACTCAATAAGCAAGCTATTTGCATTTTACAGGCAAATCAGTTCAGGCAACATTTTGCATTTAAAATCATATTGGAAAGCAATTTATACCTTGTCTAAAGGTATATCTTAAAAGCATGAAATCCTGTACCCATCACGGGTCCCATATGCATAATGGCATATGAAAACATGAACATATATACCATTTCTCCCTTAGGATGGAAGCTAGCCAGGCGACCATCCGTCACGTTAACTCCCATTTCAGAGAGGGCGCAGCCGGCCTTGGGCTAGTTTTAAACGACTTGGCCACACCAAGGGGGGACAATCGGTCCGCTTATACCCTTCAAATGGACCTAGTATCCTGTACACATGAACTTTTACATAAATTCATCTTTAACATGCTAGCATGATTTTTCAATCAGAAACATAGAATCAAATCATTTTTCCATAGCATTTATCAAAGAAAGATTTCATAATATTGCATTTGAAGTAAAATATCATTTCAACATCATTTTTCTAAGGGATGACCATCCTTAAACACATTAGAAACAATTTCCATAGTTTCATCTTACAAGTTTAAGCAAAAATTGCATTTAGGTAAACAAGTTAGAAAAACAAAAATCCTTTAGAAAATTTGCTTGCTTACCTGAATTCCTTAGCTTTCCATCACAGCTTTTTCTTTGCCTTTGCCAACATGAGAATAATATGATTTTTTCTATATTTCCTTTTCTCATATTTCATTTAGTTTTCCAACCCATTCTACTCACATATAACATTTATTTGACTTCACAAGTCACTATGCATACATTTAGCAAATATGTGCATATTTCTTACACATATCACCGACTAATACATTACATAACGTATATATGTAACCCCACCATTAGGGTATTCACTTCAATCACACAAAATTCATTCAATAAACATTATTCATAGGTTCATTAACCTCACCTAGCCATTTATCCATTTTTTCCAAAATACATGTATCGGTGCTTGATTTAGCACATGTTATCGCCTTAGGCTTCATTAATCAAGTCCAAAATTTTGGAATTAATATCATAAAATCTTAAACAGATATGTAAACATGGAATTCATCTTATTTTCATGCATTTTTTCACAAAAATCATTTTTCATAATTCATTCATCCCTTTTTCACATGTATCGTTCACATTAGCCCATTTAGCCTCATATACATATAATATTTCATAAAATTTTCTAAAGCAGATATTTAATCTATATTTTAGCGCGTTAATTACCCTTAATTACCACTGCATTTAGGGTATTTTTGTGAAATTTAAATCCATTCACCATAGGTTTCCAAAACAACAAGTTTGGAACCCGTTTTTCACCCGTTTAACGTGTCTTTTGACACATAACCCTATGCAGTCATATAATTCCGAAATTCCAGCAAATAAATCCATTTTTCCTAATCCATATTTAGGGATTTAACACATATATAAAATCCATGAATTATCATTTCTCAAAAAAGCAAGTAGCATACACGTTTTGAGTCCCGTTTCACATCGGTTTGTCACTCTTTCATAAAATCTATAAAAATCCGTTTTATGGCTTATTTTCCCAAATATTTTTGGGCATCCACAATACCTTAAGCCTAGGGTATTTTACCCTATATAACATGCATAAAACATGCAAACCCATTTTCATAGCATTTTTAACATAGAAACATAGAAATTAGGTCAAAATCATCACTTTGCATTCTATAACTTCAAAAATTCATCACTTAAGGGTAACCCATCATATATTTTGCATGGATACATGATTCATAATATAATCACATCATCAAACCAAAACAACAACTTGTCTTGGAGATTTAAGGTTTACCAACTTGGATTTTCCACTTAATACACATGCAAAACCTCATTTTCATCAACTTAAACTTACAAATTCATACATAAAACCTAATATCCATTCCATACTTATTAAAAAGCAAGTTATATCTTCATTTTTCATATCCTTTAAACTTCCCTTCCATATTCCCATTTTAGAGTTTAAAAACTCAAAATAAACCATTCAAACAACACATATACTTACTTGGTTTTGAGCTAAATCAAACCCTAGCACTTGGAGATGATTTTCCTCAAAAAATCCTCCTCCCTTTTTCTTGTTTTTCCTTCTTTCTTGCTGGGGAAAAATGGACGTGAGAGCTGCTGGTTTCTTGGGCGAAAAGTTCAGCACTTAACCATTTTTCCAATCCTCTCTCAAAGTGGACGTGCATGGGTATATATGAGCTGAAATTTTTCCAGTTTTGGGCCCCACATTCCCTTGCATTTTTCCACATAATAAACGGGACCTTATCCCTTCATGTGCTGGACATTTCATCACCATGTAAAATGGGATTTTACCATTTTCAAAAATCACAAAATTGCATTAAATCATGGCGGTTCAAACCTGTTTCCAATTCACGTCCCTTGCTGTCCAGAGTTTCCATCCATTTTTCATTTTTTTCAACCCTAATTTAAGGGTAAATTATACACTTAATTAACCATTAATGTATAAATTAATTTAGTGTAGATAAATTAAACAATAAGTGCAGCAACTTAACATTTCAAATCACATTTTCCATCCCTATATGCTGTCCACATTTCAGCTGCATGCATCTGCCTTTTCCAATTTTTTTATTGCTGCGAATCTTCATAATTGCATGCACATCTCATGTACTTTCATCCCAACAACTTATATGCATTTTTTAAAAAATTAAAAATTCAAAAAAATCAGCTTAGCAGCCCTTGGATGTCCCCTTGTGCCACCTCCTCTATGCATAGGTTGTACCTTTTGTAGCTCCATCATGATATGCACTTAATATCTGTATAATTATCATATTTTTGCATTTCAAATAATTATATAAAATAGCCAAGAAATGGCCAGCAATTTCCACCTCAAATCCCATTTACATCATGCATTTATGCTTGGTACTCTGGCATTAAATGCAATGTACTCATGTGGAGCATTAGTCAACCATGCTCACCTTTTTCATTGCAGGTATTTTTTCCATATTTCATGCTTAATCCAAGCCATTCAAAATAAATATTTCATAATTTCATTCAACCGTTTCAAATTTCATCTCAATCCGAGTTTTCTAGCTCCCGTTATCGCCGTTTAAAGTTAACGGTTGAAATTGAAATATGATCAATAAATCATAACTCTCATTTCATCAAGAATTTTCATAACCCATTTATTCCATAATACCAAGCCTAACATTAATAATTTCTCTTTCAAATTTCACCTGAATCCGCCTTACAGGCATTGAGTTATGAATTTTTCAACGTTTTTCCATTAAACTTATCAATTACCATAATAATTCCCATAATTCATATTAAATAATGGAAAATAATTTTTCATGATATATTTGCATATTTAAATCAACATCAATACTCTCTAATCCCATTGTCTCATTTTAGCTCAAAATGCTTAATCACATCATTATTGCCAATCCATAACTCTAATTACAATGATTAGTAAAATCATAGAATACCTTCATAATTTCATAATTCACAAACAATATCATATACAAGATTAATGATTACATATGGGTTCTACCTGGTTAGGGTTTCACAATTTCATTCAACCGTTTCAAATTTCATATCTCAATCCGATTTTTCTAGCTCCCGTTATAGTCGTTTAAAGTTAACGGTTGAAATTGAAATATGATCAATAAATCATAATTCTCATTTCATCAAAAGTTTTCAGAACTCATTAATTCCATAATACCAAGCCCAATATCATTAATTTTTATTTCAAATTTTACTTGAATCCGCCTTACAGGCGTTGAGTTATGAATTTTCTAGTGTTTTTCCATTAAACTTGTCAATTATCTTATAAACTCCCATAATTCATATTAAATACTAGAAAATGATTATCCATATTGTATTTTCACATTTACATCAACAATAATTTACTCTAATCCCATTGTCTCATTTTAGCTCAAAATGATCATTCACATCATTAATGCTAATCCATAACCCTAATTACAATAACTAACAATATCACATAAAACCTTCATAATTCAATAATTCACATATAAATATCATATACATGGTTAATGTATACCTATGGGTTCTACATGGGTTAGGGTTTCACATTTATCCACCTTGACAAGGACATCCTCAATAATACTTTCTAGATACGTGATGAATCGATTTGCTAGTTGCAGCGTCACTATGGTAAGTCGGGCTTCCCCTAGGCCAAATTTTCTGAAAATGGACTTGAGCATGAGATTAATGCTGGCTCCCAAGTCGCATAGGGCTCTCCCAAAGTACTGGTCTCCAATCGTGCACGGGATGGTGAAACTTCCTGGGTCCTTGAGTTTAGGAGGCAGCTTCCTCTGCACCCTTGCACTGGTTTCCTCGGTTAGCACCACCATCTCAAATTCTGTCAATTGCCTTTTCTTTGATAGCACGTCTTTCAGGAATTTGGCATAGTTAGGCATCTGTTCCAAGGCTTCGACGAGAGGTATATTGATATGTAGCTACTTCGATACCTCAAAAAATTTTGTTGAACTGACCCTCCTTTTTAATCTTTTCAAATTGCTGAGGAAATGGAGGAGGCGGCCTTGGATTCGTGGCGATTTCAGCATCCGGTTGCTTCTGGGTAGTAACTGGTTCTTCTGGCTCCTGGGACTGCTGAATCAAAGGATTAGTGGGTTCGGTTATAGATTCTGGTGGAATTACAACGGGTAACTACTTTCCACTACGCAATGTGACTGCTTGGACCTGTTCTTTGCCTTTTCCCTTCCGATTTTGTTCGATGTCTCTCGGCAACGATCCTTGAGGTTGGTTGTTCAGAGCTGAGGCCAGTTGGCCAATCTGAGCTTCCAGGTTCCTATTCGTCGTGATCTAGGATTGCATAAACAGCATGAAAAGATTTTCCAGATCCGATTTCTTCTCTTCTCGCGGTGGTGGATTAAACTGCATTGGTCTTGCAGGCTGTTGTTGCGGTGGTTGCTGTGAGAATCCCGGCGGCTGATTCGGCCTTGTCTTGTTATTCCATGAGAAATTGGGATGATTTATCCAACTTGGGTTGTAGTTATTTCTATATTGATTTGCTGGGTTTCTCTGAAAATTTTCCATGTAATTAATGGACTCCGGGTTGGAGGCACATTCATCACTGGGATGGCCGAATTCGCCACACCACGTGCAAATGTCTGCTGCTGTCGACTGCTGTGGTGTAGACGCCCCTAGCGCACTGACGTTGGTTGGCCTGGAAAAATTCTAAATTTTCCAAGATAAAGCGTCGATGTGGGCCTTTATCGATGAAACCGCTTCCAATTAGAGTAGACCCCCACCTCGGCTCCTGTTAGATGGCAGTTGATAAGTATTGGCCGCCATGTTTTCGAGCAGGGCGTATGATTCCCGATAGCTTTTTCGTAGGAGAGAACCGTTCGATGAAGAATCCACCATGTGACGGGTGGAATCCTGGAGACCGTTATAGAAAATCTGAATTTGGACCCACAGCTGAATTCCATGATGCGGGCATTTTCGAAGCAGGTCTTTGAAACGATTCCACGCCTCTGATAGGGTCTCCTCTCCGTGTTACTTGAACGAGACTATATCCAATCCCAGCTTGGCTAACTTGGCAGGCGGGAAGTATTTTTCTAGGAATTTCTGAGCCAAGTCATTCCATGTGTTGACGGAGTTCGGTGGCAAAGAGTCTAACCACTCCGAAGCTCGATCTCGCAGAGAAAATGGAAACGTTCGAAGCTGCATTGCCTCGTCGGAGACTCCGTTCTGCTTGAATGTGTTCATAATCTTCAAAAAATTCCACAGATGGCGGGCGGGTCTTCAGATGCTAGACCTCCGAATTTCCCGATAGACTGGAGCATCTGAAAAATCACTAACTTGATTTCAAAATTATTAGTGTCGATCGGAGGAGGTGCAATGCTAGTTTGAACTGCATTCTAGCCAAGCGCAATTAGATCCCAAATGGGTTGGTCCAAATAATCTTGAGGTGGATGATTTGGAATTTTAATCCTTTGATTTTCCTGTTGATTTGCATGAACGTTTTCATCCTAGTTCTCGATGCGCTCCATCGTATGCTGTTGATTTCTAGCCTCCCGGCTGTTGCGACGCCTTCTCAAATAAGTTCGTTCGAGTTTCGGATCAAAAGGAATAACAATCTCCTTTCCGGCTCTGCCTCGGCGCATGCAATATGAGATAACTCTGTAAAAACCAATGAAATTGAACTAACAAAAAAAGAAATTCTAAACTAAAAGAAATTATGAAAATAAACTATTCTACAGAATTATACAAGAAAGCAATAAAACTAAAAATAATTGGCTAAACATTTCCCCGCAAAAAACTTGACGAGTTGCGTATATGTCAATTAGAATGCTCGACGCAAGTATACGTGCCATGTCAAATAATAAAGAGTGAGTAGAGTATCGTTCCTACAAGGAATTGTTAACCGAAATCATTAATTAGTTAATCTGCTTTCGATGGATGGAAAATTCTGGGTTTGTGATTTAACTAAACAAACGATTGCAAAGGTAAGTCAGAGTAGAGATTACGAGACTACTGGATAATGAAAATGAGTTTACTGATTAGAGATGGCAGATGGATAGATCGGAATCCTTGAATCTAAACTATATAGCTTTGGTTCTTTTTAATTGGATTCCATATGGATTTACTAGCCCAAGTTCATATATCTTTATATATGTCTTCCAACATTATATAAAGCTAATTCACCCTATTTAATTGTTATGTTCCCATGCCATTAAATAAAGTGAAATTGATAAGTTTATAACTTGTATAATGACTACACAGGGTTTAACGGTATATTCCTATCCATTAAACAACTCTCCTTACACAAAGGTAGAAACCTACGCTTTGCACATAGATCTGGCAGAGATTTTCCTCTTCCAAGGATAAATCAAGCAATTAAGTCATCTTACAAAGTAGCTAATCTTGTAAAAAGCATTAAATCCACACATGCCAAGGTAAATCATACACAATCATATATAAAATCAACTATTCATTCCTGAATATTCTAAGAACCAAGAAACAATATAGTTTAGAATTCAAATCATCCTAACTATCCATCTAATAGAAGTTTAGTTCAAAGACATGATCTTAACATCCAATACATCCATGTAAAAAGTATCCATAAAGGCAGAGAAAGAAAATTGGAAAGAATAAGAGAAAACTATTTTTCGGCGGTTTACACCAACGGGACTTAAATCCTCTCTTCAATCCGGACTTTAATCTTGATTTCCTCTTTCTCTTGTACTTTAGTTCGTCCTTAGGCTCTATTCTCTTTTTTTTCTCACGTACGAACCCCTTAGAACTTTTTATAGAGTCCCTTTGCGCAGCTTACGCACTGAAGTTTGCTACTACAGATGCGTATTGGTGCCTAGGCGCCAACTCCCTGGATTTTTCTGGCTTGGAACTTCTCATTTACATCTTGTGGTTGATCTTGTCCGGCACCTAGGCGCCAACTCAGGTAATACCTGACTTGTGGCTTCAACATCGTCTGACTTGGGTTTCATGTAGATGAAGTGGCGCTTGGGCGCCCCTGTGTGGCGCCTAGGTGCCACCTCTCTGGAAGCCACATGTATACTAAGTTTGTGCTGAAAAATGGCAAAGGCATGTAGAGTGGTGCCTAGGCGCCATCCACTTGCCTTTGTCGTGCCCGATCTTTATTCGACTCTCCCGCTTTGCCTTCATATGTCCCGTCCTTCCTGCAAAAGATGAAAAAATTAAATAAACGAACTAAAAATGCCTAAATAATGCTAAAAAAGCCTAAAAGCTAAATAATGTTCCTAAAATGCAAGGCGGATGAAAATTAAGCTGAATGAATGCAAACTAAGCCTAATCTCTCAAACTCACGCACAAATCAAGTTTGAAATGGGCCATGATAACTCGTAAAAATATGAGTTATCAGTGCACCATACATCCTTATCACAGACCGCAGTCCGTTTAGTTTAAAGTATCACAGACCACAACCCATGTCCTTTTAAACCATCTTGAAAAATATTTTCTTCCTAAAAATAGCGCCAGACTGTGTATTAAACCGGTATTAAACCAGTCTAAAATATTTTCTTCCTTGTCTCCTTTTCCAGTTTCCATAAACTAGTAAGAGTCCTTATCATTTTTTCTAATCTCATTTCTTTTAAACGTCATAGAGAGATAATTTCTCTCATACCTATCTTCCGAACACATCAGAATTAAATAGAATTTCGGCAAGCCTTCTTGCCTTCCTTTTTCTTCATCTATCTATCATTCCTTTCTATGATACATGATACTTAATTTTGTGGTATCATATATGGAATCTTCCTTTCCTTCCATACATGCTAACTAGACACGTTTTGCTACACTGTTCTGCAATAATTTGCAGAGACTTTCTATCAACCGGTAGCTTTAATTAGCTTTGGTTGAGCTAGCCTTTCTTACTACTTTCTTTCCCTACACTAGGTTCCTTAGTCTTTAGGGTCAAGCTGTCCTTGCCCTAATTGTACATGTTCACTATCAACATGTGTTATATCCCAGTTTCCTATTGGAAGATATTTCTTAAAAAGTTCACCAGATTACCTTCTTTGATTATGACATAATAGCCATTAGGGCTTCTTATCACTCATAACATTGCTAATCAATGATTAAATAACACTTAAAACTATATGTACAAACTTCAAACATATTCTTGGTTTCAGTTATCCACTGCTCAGACTGAATAGAATCTGATTCACCTGAGAACTTAGGTGGATACCGACTTAGAAAGGTATTAATATCCTTTCGATTTGCTTCTATCTTATTATTATCAACCCTTAAAAGTTTGGGAACTAGGTTAAAAATTATTACCTGTACCAGTCCATCTCCTCCACCATATTCTAATTGGTCCTATTGGGCTTTTTCCTAAAGGCCTTGTATTACTTCTACTGCTTGGGCCGCCCAATCTCGAGTGGCCTGCTGCACGGATTCTTTTACACTCGTAGCTATCTTTTCCTCCACTCTTTCTACTTGTGTGGTGTTACTTTCCACGGCTCCACCTTCAACTTTTGACTTAAGGTTTATATTTGCCCGTCATTGACGAGCCTTTGGACTCACTTATTCTCTTTGCCCTGGTCGATTAGATTTATTGTTGGCTTCTCTTATTCCTTGTTGACTCATATCTGCAACTGCCTTTTCCTTGTTCAAGAACTAAGGTGATAGGCATGTTATAGAAAGAAACATATAAAATCATGTCAATATCATTTCTTATCGTAAAATAATTCATGTGATACATAGTCAATTATATGATCTTAGAAAGGTTAATGACCTTTCCTTTTTCATATACACTTAGCATTTGAATAAAATCAAATGCACTTATATTTTTATAACACCAAACATCATACATATATTTAGGAATCAAAAGGAAATTCCTTTTTTCCTAGATTTCTCATTTCTATCTTTGCCTTTCATAGTGTAAGGTTGCTTTTCCTTACACATTCAGGCTCTACTTGCATAACCTGTCATTTTATCATAACCATAAACTCTAAACCAACAATCACTTAGAAAGTTAGTGCCTTGATGCCTTCCATATGTCGTCATGGCACTGCAACTTAAACATATGTAAAGTATAGCACAGTCTGGCACTATTTTTAGTGAGGTATGGTAAACCTTAGATATGGGGGGTCTAGATGTAGGGTTCCATTATTCAACCCATCATTTGTTCTTATTCCCTTCTATCTTTTGTCTTTTCTTAGATTCTTCTTACCTCCTTCTTCATTTCATCTGACCTCATATCATTTTTCCTTCATATACCATCTACACTACGACATATAGCAAACTAGCTACATTTCCTTAAATAGCTATATCTTTGCGTGATAATGACACTCAATAAAAGACAATACATATTGTATATGTCTTATAATTTTTATTCTATCTCTTTCATCATTTTCCATTTTTTCTCTACGTTTATCTATCAATCCTTGCTAAGATACCATCTTTGTGATATCGAGTCTTTTCTTTCCATGCCTATTTACCAATCCATGCTCTGATACCAACTTTTGTGGTGCCCCAAGACATCACAACCTTTCCTCAAGACCTTATTGATTGGTAAATGTGAATCAGGATTGTTGCCCTGATCACGAGGCAGGTTCTTAATTAGATCTCATCCAAATTTTTTTTTTTATCATCGTTCATTTCTTTGCATTCTATATCATTTATCATACAAGCGATAAAACACTTGTAATGAATATCATATTCCATTCATAGCATCTCATCATATTCTTCTACAATAAAAGTCTTTATGACTTAATCTTGACATTTTACATCCATACATACATACATTCAGTCATTGGATCACAGGAAACTTAATGTGGCGCCCTATCACACGTGATCAGGATGTGGTGCCCTATCACTCATAACATTTTACCTCAAGATCGTTCGACTGGTAAACGTGATCAGGATTGTTGCTCTGTGACACGGCGGGTTTTAACGGATATTTATCCACTTAATCCTAACTCCGTAGGATTTTATATCATTTATACATTTTATTTCCATCAAATGCCATTTTAGGCCATTATATCATTTGAGAGTTACACATGTCATCTCATAATCTTCATACTTAACCATATCATGATATTTCATGCCTTAGCATTTACCCATAAAAAATTTTCACCAATCCATAGGCATAAAACATAACATAATCCTTCTACAACATTGAATAGCAATTTAATTATTAACATTCATAAGTTCATATACAGGTACTCATGGAATTCGTTCATCCTTGAATCTCCACCTGTGCTTCTTGCCTCCTTCCTTTTCCCTGTCTATGGGTTTGGAAAATAAAACGTGAGTTGAAATTCAATTCAATAAGCAAGATTAGGGTTTTCATTCAATTCATTTTGAAAGCAACATTCTTTAAAAAGATTTTCCTCCATTCAGTAGAGACACTTAGCAAGTGATCAACTACCTGCGGAGCAGAAACTTTTTCATAAAACTTGCATAAACATTTCATAAAAACCATTCACGTAAACCATTCGTAAACATTTCATAAACATTGGATGTGCAACTTCATCATTTCCATTGACGACGTTATCCTTCATGTGACGGTACGCTAGCACGGGGAACACTCTTTCATAGCATGATCCTTTCCATCCTTCGCGCCGGACCTACCGACTTGGCAACGCTAAGGGGGACTCCTTGTCCACTTACTACCTCGACTAGCCTACCTCGCCGGTCCTTTCCAACTTGGCGACGTCAAGGGGGACTCCTTGTCCACTTACTACCTCGACTAGCCTACTTGATTTCCATTCCATGCATCACTTTTAGTCACCCCGGCATCATATACCCCCTTACACATGGAACTTGTCATTCGCATGTAGAGAATTCTTTGTACCATCCCTTTTGAAACATCGTTTCAACGAAACATCATATAAGCTCATGTTTCAATACATTTCAAACATAATTTCGAAACCATAAGCAATCATTTATTTCAATAGAAATAAACATTTTAATACACATATAAACAAGGAATGGCCATCCTTAAATACCTTGTAATGAAAACCAAAATCATTTAAAAAGCTGCTCGCTTACCTAGCTTGCTTAGCTTTCCGTTTCGCTTATCCCTTTGCCTTTTCCTATACATAGAAGAATGATATAACATTCATATATTTTCTTTGCTTGCATTCAACTCAGTTTTCTAACCCATTCTCTTTAACATATATAATTCCTTCGACTTCTCAAGTCGTTATGCCCGTATAGCACATACTTGTGCATTACATGGGTCAATACATAACATGTTCAATCTCATAAGTAGGGTAATCATTCAACCATATAATAATCATTCAATAATTATTATTCATATGTTAATTACCCTCCATTTATCACCTCTCACTTATTTTCCAAAATTCACACATCGTTGCTCATTTTAAGCACCGTGGTCGCCTTAAGCCTCATTAATTAATTCTAAAATTTGGAATTACAGCATGCAATTATAAACAGATACATATTCACAAAAATTATCATATTTTCATGCGTTTTTGAACAAAACCAAATTACATAGGTCATTTACCACTCATGCATGTCTATCCTTTCACATGTAGCCATTTAACAACACATATATGAGACATTTCATAAAATTTCCCAAGTCAGAAATTTAATCCACATTTCAGCATGATAATTATCCTTAATTACCACTGTACTTAGGGTATTTTTATGGAATTTAAATCCACTAATCATAGGTTTCCAAAACAGCAACTTTGGAATCCATTTTTCACCCGTTTAACGTGTCTTTTGACACATAACCCTAAGCAGATTTATAAATCCGAATTTTCAGAAAATAATCACACTTTTCTTAATCAAAATTTAGGCTATTAATATATATATCAATTTGGATCATTTCTACGTAGGTTTCATATTTCTTTTTGATTTATTTCTCCAACTATCCACATATGCTGAAATCAGGCGTACTGAAATCTCAAAATCTTGAATTAATATCAAATCAAGTAGTTTTAATCTGAAATTTCTACCGTACCTTAATAACCACATTAATTAACTAAAATAAATATTTATATCAAGAAATATTGAATATTTCTATTTATTTAGGTATTTTTACCTTTCTGGACAGCAGAATTCATTTTCCGACAGTTTGAATCACGTTAATTATGGGGTATATTTATACCCATAAAATTCTAATTTTTAATTTTATTAGTGTGATTATCAATATGTCTTATATATTATTTAAACTTTTCAGCCCAACATTCTTTGTCCAAAAATTATTAAAAATCCTTTTCTACAGCTGATCCTGTCACCCGTTTTACCCTGTTTAGGTGAATCATCTCGGATTTTTAATTTGCAAATTTCTTATCCTTTTAAGTGAAAAATTGGGTCGTTCCTTAATCACCATATAATGATTCTTACCAAAACTTTTCATGCTAAAATTCATCCATTTACTATTCCGTTCATATTTTACTTTACAACATCATATAACTTCTATATTTGAGGCATAAAATCAAAGTAATCATATACTTACTTGATTAAATGGGTAATCCCTCCTTTTCCCCTTTATTTTTCCTTCTTTTTCCTTCCTCCTTGCACGTCTAGAGCTGGACGTGAGCTGCTTCCTTGGGGTACAAGTTTCAGCACTTAGAAAATATTTTCCAACATCTCATTTCCACATGACCGATTATCCCCCTTATAGAGCTGGAATTTCCTGCTATGGGCCCCACTTGTTGCTGCATTTTCCACAGCCATTGAATGTGTAGTTATCCCCCTTCATGTGCTGGAAATTTTTCAGCCAAGTAAAATACATTTTCACCATTTTTGAAAATCGAAAAATCAGCTCACATCTTGACCGTCCACTTGTCCACAATTGCCCTTCTTTACTTAGCTCTTAAGAAACTTGTTACTTGCTCTCCAAGAAACTAACTTCCCATCATAATTAGCTCAATCCATTCCATTCATCTCATAGATTTCATAATTTTATTCCATCATTTCAAATTTCATCTCAAACCGACATTTCTACTTCAAGTTATGACCACTTGAATTTATCTTTTGGATTTGGGAATAAAAACAATTAATTATCATGCTAATCCCATCATGATTCCCTTAATCCAATCCATTCATAAGATTGGGCCTACCGTCGTGAGCTTACATTTCAAATTTCATCGAAATCCGCCTTGCAGGCGTCAAGTTATGAATCTTCTATCATTTTTCACCTTAATTCCATAATTACATTTTAATCTCAATAAATTAAATCATGGTAATTAACATGATTATTCATGACATCTTGTCACCTTTAAATTCTCGTTAAGCCCCTCAGGTCATATCGACCCACTTTGGGCTCCGGCGATTAAATTTTTAATCACCGTTTCCAATGGAAACCCTAATTCAAAATATCATAAAATTCTAAAATCATCCAAAAATTCCATTTAATTCACATATAAGTCACATGTACATTTTCAATGCACACATCCCCCTTATAAACATTTCATGAAAACCATTCATGAAAAACCATTCACGTAAACCATTCGTAAACATTTCATAAACATTGGATGTGCAAATTCATCATTTCCATTGATGACGTTATCCTTCATGTGACGGTACGCTAGCACGGGGAACACTCTTTCATAGCATGATCCTTTTCATCCTTCGCGCCGGACCTACCGACTTGGCAACGCTAAGGGGGACTCCTTGTCCACTTACTACCTCGACTAGCCTACCTCGCTGGTCCTTTCCGACTTGGCGACGTCAAGGGGGACTCCTTGTCCACTTACTACCTCGATTAGCCTACTTGATTTCCATTCCATGCATCACTTTTAGTCACCCCGGCATCATATACCCCCTTACACATGGAACTTGTCATTCGCATGTAGAGAATTCTTTGTACCATCCCTTTCGAAACATCGTTTCAACAAAACATCATATAAACTCATGTTTCAATACATTTCAAACATAATTTCGAAACCATAAGCAATCATTTATTTCAATAGAAATAAACATTTTAATACACATATAAACAAGGAATGGCCATCCTTAAATACCTTGTAATGAAAACCAAAATCATTTAAAAAGCTGCTCGCTTACCTAGCTTGCTTAGCTTTCCGTTTCGCTTATCCCTTTGCCTTTTCCTATACATATAAGAATGATATAACATTCATATATTTTCTTTGCTTGCATTCAACTCAGTTTTCTAACCCATTCTCTTTAACATATATAATTCCTTTGACTTCTCAAGTCGTTATGCCCGTATAGCACATACTTGTGCATTACATGGGTCAATACATAACATGTTCAATCTCATAAGTAGGGTAATCATTCAACCATATAATAATCATTCAATAATTATTATTCATAGGTTAATTACCCTCCATTTATCACCTCTCACTTATTTTCCAAAATTCACACATCGTTGCTCATTTTAAGCACACGTGGTCGCCTTAAGCCTCATTAATTAATTCTAAAATTTGGAATTACAGCATGCAATTATAAACAGATACATATTCACAAAAATTATCATATTTTCATGCATTTTTGAACAAAACCAAATTACATAGGTCATTTACCACTCATGCATGTCTATCCTTTCACATGTAGCCATTTAACAACACATATATGAGACATTTCATAAAATTTCCTAAGTCAGAAATTTAATCCACATTTCAGCATGATAATTATCCTTAATTACCACTGTACTTAGGGTATTTTTATGGAATTTAAATCCACTAATCATAGGTTTCCAAAACAGCAACTTTGGAATCCATTTTTCACCCGTTTAACGTGTCTTTTGACACATAACCCTAAGCAGATTTATAAATCCGAATTTTCAGCAAATAATCACACTTTTCTTAATCCAAATTTAGGGTATTAATATATATATATATATCAATTTGGATAATTTCTACGTAGGTTTCATATTTCTTTTTTATTTATTTCTCCAACTATCCACATATGCTGAAATCAGGCGTACTGAAATCTCAAAATCTTGAATTAATATCAAATCAAGTAGTTTTGATCTGAAATTTCTATCATACCTTAATAACCACATTAATTAACCAAAATAAATATTTATAGCACGAATTATTTAATATTTCTATTTATTTTGGTATTTTTACCTTGCTGGACAGCAGAATCCATTTTCCGACAGCCTGAATCACGTTAAATATGGGGTATATTTATACCCATCAAATTCTAATTTTTAATTTTAGTCGTGTGATTATCAATATGTCTTATATATTCTGTAAACTTTTCAACCTAAAATTCTTTGTATAAAAATTATTAAACCTTTTCTACAGCTGATCCTGTCACCAGTTTTACCCTATTTAAGTGAATCTTCTCGTATTTTTAATTTGTAAACTCCTTATCCTTTTAAGCTGAAAATTGGGTCGTTCCTTAATCACCCCATAATGATTCTTACCAAACCTTTTCATGCTAAAATTCGTCCATTTACTATTCCGTTCATATTTTACTTTACAACATCATATAACTTTTATATTTGAGGCATAAAATCAAAATAATCATATACTTACTTGATTAAATGAGTAATCCCTCCTTTTCCCCTTTATTTTTCCTTCTTTTTCCTTCCTCCTTGCTCGTCTAGAGCTGGGCGTGAGCTGCTGCCTTGGGGTGCAAGTTTCAGCACTTAGAAAATATTTTCCAACATCTCATTTCCACATGACCGATGATCCCCCTTATAGAGCTGGAATTTCCAGCTATGGGCCCCACTTGTTGCTTCATTTTCCACAGCCATTGAATGTGTAGTTATCCCCCTTCATGTGCTGGAAATTTTTCAGCCAAGTAAAATACATTTTCACCATTTTTGAAAATAAAAAAATCAGCTCACATCTTGACCGTCCACTTGTCCACAATTGCCCTTCTTTACTTAGCTCTTAAGCAACTTGTTACTTGCTCTCTAAGAAAATAACTTCCCATCATAATTAGCTCAATCCACTCCATTCATCTCATAGATTTCATAATTTTATTCCATCATTTCAAATTTCATCTCAAACCGACGTTTCTACTTCAAGTTATGACCACTTGAATTTATCTTTTGGATTTGGGAATAAAAAAATTAATTATCACCCTAATCCCATCATGATTCCATTAATACAATCCATTCATAAGATTGGGCCTACCGTCGTGAGCTTACTTTTCAAATTTCATCGAAATCCGCCTTACAGGTGTCAAGTTATGAATCTTCTATCATTTTTCACCTTAATTCCATAATTACATTTTAATCTCCATAAATTAAATCATGGTAATTAACATGATTATTCATGACATCTTGTCACCTTTAAATTCTCATTAAGCCCCTCGGGTCATATCGACCCACTTTGGGCTCCGGCGATTAAATTTTTAATCACCGTTTCCAATGGAAACCCTAATTCAAAATATCATAAAATTCTAAAATCATCCAAAAATTCCATTTAATTCACATATAAGTCACATGTACATGTTCAATGCACACATTAAATGCTCCTCAGGTTGGGGTTTCACACTTAAAACTCTAAATAAGTTCACATATTGTGAAACCCGCGATCCTAGAATAGCACATGTAAACCTAGGGTTGTAAACCCTAGATCCTTGTAATGATTTTATGATAAATAAAATTTATGAAATATGTTATATTTTACAAATGTGTACTAGAGGTTAAAATAATGCAATTAAGAATGTGACGCTCGTGAATAGTGCACGTGAATAGTAAACGTGCATAGTAATTGTGGATTAAGATATGAGATTTAGAGTTAATCACTTGATTAACCTAATCACAAAAAGTCAAAAGGAGAATTAATCACTACAAGACAAAATAGCAATTATTTTGGATATTCTAATCCAAATTTGGATTTTTGTGGAAAAATAGAAAAAAATTCATAAATTGCAATCTGGGTGTCGGAATTAGATGAAATTTTTTATGGATGGTTAAAAATACATGATGGACGGTATAAGATGTGATGAAACTCACAAATTAATGGCCAATATGAAGTGTCAAATAGATGTTGAAAAAGTAACTTAACTTTTTATTAAATATACTTTGACTTTTTAATAAAGTAAATAATTAAAAAAAATTAAATTAAATGCAAATACAGCATGGCAGGGACGTGCAAGGGGGTTGCTGACTTTTGGGGTCATGATCCAATGGTCACAAATCAATTTTATCATTAATCAAGGGTTGAGATTAAGTTGCTTAAAAATAATTAATTTTAAAATTAAAAAAATAGGATAAAAATAGGGCTGCAATAGGGCTGCTGTAGCAGGCCTAGGGTGGCTGCTCTTGGCTCAAGACACCTTTTGGAAATTAGAAAAAAACACATTTGCAAATTTACACCTCAAGCAAGGGGGTAAATTACAATTTAATGAAAAATCAAAAAAGTATAAATAGGGGCATGGGGTGAACGTCCAAAGGCACAATCCTAGCTCCACTTGAGCCATTCCAAGTTCCCAAGCCATCCAAAACACGTTTTGGCCTTGAAAGAAAGAAGGAGAGAAGATTTGAGAGAGAAGGGCCAAGTAGAAGGGGAGTTTTTCTACTTCAGGTAAGGGGATTCTTCCCAAACTTGTTTTGGATGTTAAGTAGGGTAAAACCATGCTTGGATAATGCCCAAGCATGATGAAATAAGTATAGATATAATGTTTAAATGGAATTATGCCAAAACATCAAAAATTTGGAGCGAAGATAGGGTATTTGGGAAGATAGCATATGATATATGAAAATAATGCTCCAAAATTGATAAACGATGATTTGGGATGTATTATTATGATAAATATGATGTTGGAATAATTATATATTAATTTCATGATTTTTGGAATTAAGGATTATGCTTAAGTGAATTTATGTTGATTTTTAGTATATGGAGAAAATGATTTTTTTGGCTAAGTAAATGATGATAAATTCAAAATGTATGAAATATCCAATGATATACTAGGCATAATGTATGTCATGATATTTTTTATTTTTGGAAAAAATATCAATTTTTGGAACCCATGAACAGTGATTTTGGGAAAAATTGAGAATTATTTTTATTTTATGAGGATATATGGATGGAATTAGGAAAGGAAATAATGATCAAGTATTTTTAGGGTTAACCTTTATAAGAAATTATAAAGAAAAATAAGGTTATAAATGAATATGACTCATGTATGATAAGATATGTATATCCTTTTCACTTGTATAGAAAAAGGAAAGGAAAGGATAAAGGAGTCAGATTAAAGCAAAGCAAAGGTAAGCAAGCAAACTTTTGAAAATGATTTTTATATAGTGCAACTATGGAATATGTTAAATTTGCTTTATTATAAGCAAATTCATATGGAAGTAAGAAGAAATGTTGAAGTATGTGGGAATTGCTTTATCATAAGCAAATCCTTATAAATAAAGAGAAAGATGGAAATGGTTGCTTTATAATGGAAAAGGAAAAGTTTTGATTTCCAAAATAGTATTTTGTTTTATCAAATGAATTTAAAATGATTTATTAAAATGTTTTGAAACGGATTTAAGGAAGGCCAACCAATAACCAATTTAAATGAAGATTTCTTTTAAATGACCAAAGGATCATACAAGCGTATCTTCGTATAGAAGAAACTTAAGTGTTATGTGGACAAAGAATATGATATATATATATAAATAAATAAATTATGCATTAGTATATCTTTTGTTCATGAAAAATCTAGAAACGAGAAGAAAAATGTTTCCAAAGTCTTTGGTTTCCAAATATTAAAATGTTTTTTTCAAAATTGTTTTACCGATCAAAAATGATTTATAAACATTTTTTAGCAATGTTTCAAATTTATTATTTCTCAAATATTTCAAATGTTTTAAGAATGTGCCATTTAAATATTTTTAAAATTATTTAAGGTTGGTCATCCTTATAAAATATTTTTATTAACTTGTTAACTTGGGCTATGCCGAGTTATCAAGTTAGAGATAGAAATACAGGCCGAGGTCTGTACTATTTTGAAAGGTTATGCTAGCATCAGATTTTGAAAAGGAAAAAGACACAGACTAAGGTCTGTGGGGTTTTATAAAAAGCATGCTAGCATATGAACGTGAAGAATGTGCACATGAGCTATGTACTAGGTCTACTGTAGAGGATATGCAGACCGGACGCGGTTGCAAGATGGGCCCCCTCTACATAGGCCAATTCGCTTTAAAAGGCAAAATGCCGGCGGCTCCCTCCCTGAAATGGGAGAAGAACACGGATAACTGCCTGGCTCACGAGTTATCAATAGAGATGGTTTCTCTCCTAAGGAGGAAAGGGTGATCACTTGGTAAGTGTCACCTACCAGACGGACAGAAACGTTATGCATGATGCATATGCTTGTTTTACAAAGGTTTTATGAAAAATGTTTTAAGGACATGAGAATGTCCTTGGAGAAAGAAAGTTTTATGAAAAACATTTTATGTTCATGAAAAAAAGGTTTAAATGTTAAGTTTGCAAGCATATGTTTTACGAAAGGTTTTAGGAAAAGGTTTCCACTGGTTGATAGTAGATCACTTGATAAGTGTCTACTATTGAACAAGAGAAATGCATTTAAATGAAAAAAAAAACGCTTGCTTACTGAGTTTCGACTCACGTTTTGCTTTTCAAACCATAGATAGGTACAACACAGGCCAAGAAGAAAAGGAAAAAGAAGGTATGAAGAAAATTTTATTATATGCTGATCCATATATGGTATGACATGAACAAATGATAAGGATTTTTCAAATTATGTATGTATAAAATGTTCAGGTTAAAATAACCTGTATTGTACAAAAACAAGTATGAATATTATCAATGATAATTGAGATTTGATGATAAGTATGTGTCTTTATGGGATGAAAGAAAAAGAAAATTTCTTTTTGGACGAGATCGAATTAAGTACCCGCCGCGTGATCAGGGCAACAATCCTGATTCACACTTACCAATCGACAAGATCCCGGAGTAAGGCCAGTGGACACCTCGGTTCGGGGCGCCACACATATACATCAACATACTTTAGAACTTTAATCATGCTATCCCATTCCTTATAGCCCACATGACTACCATCATGTACCTGTCCTTCATTGCTTAGGTTCGCAACCTTCTGAGTTTCCCGGTACCTATCTAAGGTTTGGAAAAACAAAACATGAGTGACAACTCATTAAGCAAGCATTTTATCTTTTAAGGCAAGAATTCCTTTAAAACCTTTTCCTTAAACATCTTGAATACCTTTTTATCTGAGTAGATATTTATATGTCCTAAAACATTGACATAAAATCCTTTGTTCATGAGGACAATTCTATGTCCTTGAACATTTTTATAAAACATTCATTCTTAAAATCATTTATAAGTCACGTCTGGGCTTGTTAAGGCAAAACATATACGTTTTACCCTTTTTATTTAACTTTCTTTGGTCTTGTGTGAACATTTCTAATGTTCCAAGACATTTACATAAAATCATCTTTTGGTAGTGGACGTTTTACATCCAAAAAATATTTCAACATAAATTCCTTTAGCCAGGAGACAATTGATGTCCTAAAATATTTTTGACATAACTTTCTTTGGCAATGGACATTCATATGCCCTAAAACACTTTTCTCAAAAACTTTTTGGCAAAGGACATTCTCATGTCCAAAAACATTTTTCATTTAAATACTTTGACATTGGACATTCTTATGTCCATAAATACTTTTCATGCAAGCCTTTTGGCAATGGACATTCTTATGTCCAAAAATAAGTTTGACATAAATTTTTTTTATAATCCTCATCTTGGGGCTTGTTTATAGCAAACAAGACATAAAACACATAATCCATTTTCATAGAAACATTTGCATAGAAAATATTTTCCTTTCATCCTTGTTATTTATACTTTTGTGTAAAACACCCTATTTTTAGGGTAATCATTTCATAAAATCCATTTAGGATAACTTTTCATAAAAATGCTTTTATGTCCCAATCTTTGGGCTTTTCAAAACCAAAACATATGCAAATGCATTTCTCCCCACCAGTAGTGACACTTAGCAAGTGATCATTCTATCTTTTCGAAAAGAATCCATCCTTAACAACACGCTAATCAAGCTGCTGTTCTTTCATCTTCTCCCATCTTAGGGAGGGCGCCACTGGCCTCCTGCCATCCCTTAGCAACTTGGCCATATGTAGAGGGGGCCTCAGTACATCTCCGACCGTGCTATACAACCGACCTATTCCTTGTATTAGTGCACCATACATCCTTATCACAAACCGCAGTCCGTGTCCTTTTAAACCATCTTGAAAAAGCGGATCACAGGTCGCAGTCTACATCCATTGTTTAAAATCATCACAGACCGAGGTCTGTACTTTAAAAATATTTTTGAAAAAAAACATCACAGACTGCAGTCTGTGTCAACTTGTAAAGCGAGCACACCCACTTTAAACAAGTTGTTCTTTGAAATCTAGTTTTCGAAAGACCTTCCTTAAACTCTTTGAGAAACATTTTGAGTAAAATATTTTGATAATCATTTGAAATATTTGAAAACACAATACATCTTAAAACCCTTATGATAAAAGAACTTCAAAACTTTTGGATTTTTAAGAATAAATCAAATATTTTCCTAACATTTTCTTGGTTTCCATTTCGGGGCCTTTTGCTCACAAAGATTATACATTTGTACCATCCCCTTCTCAACCACCTTAAAAATCAAATCCCTGTCCATATAATCAATTTGCCATTTTTACATAAAGAGGAGCTTGCATAGCCTTTTGCATGCTATTTTAGCAACCCGAAATCAAACCAGTTTATGAAATCAACTTATTGAGTTGGTCATCCTTAAATCCCATTTTAACAATATTCATATAAACATTTTTGAAGATATTTTTCAACATATTTCCTTATCTAAAGGAAATCAAAACTTTTCGAATATCATTTCAAAACATATGGACTATGTCCAAATCATCATTTATAATTAAAAATCATTACATATATAAAAACCAATCTTTTTCCATAAATCAAATCCCTTTTTCTTTTTCTTTCATAAACATAATTATTTATTACAAAATATCGTAAGAGTAACACGAAACATATTTACAAATATTGCTTTGTGAAACCCTAACCAATGTAGAACCCATATGTATGCATTGATCATGTATGTGACATTTATAGGTGAATTATTGAATTATGAGTGATTATGTGATTTTGCTAATTATTGCAATTAGGGTTAAGGATTAGCAATAATGATGTGATTAATCATTTTGAGCTATATGGGATAATGGGATTAGAGTAAATTGTTGTTGATTGAAATGTGCAAAAACATCATGGATAATTGTTTAAAATTATTTAATATGAATTATGAGCATTTATATGATAATTGTCAAGTTAAGTGGAAAAAACACTGGAAAATTCATAACTCAACGCCTGTAAGGCGGATTCAAGTGAAATTTGGGATGGAGGCTGATGATGTTGGGCTTGGTATTATGGAATTATTGGGTTATGAAAATTCTTGATGAAATGAGCATAATGATTTATTGATCACATATCAATTCCAACCGTTAACTTCAAATGGCTATAACTTGAGCTAGGAAAATCAGATTGAGATGAAATTTGAAACGGTTGAATGAAATTATGAGATGCACATTTTGAAAGGTTTGGATTAATCTTAAAATGTTTGGAAACTACCTGCATTGAAAAAGGTGAGCATGGTTGACTATTGCACCTCAAAAGTACCCTTCATTTAATGCTAGAGTACATGAAATAAATGCATGGTTTTAATAGAAAATGAGGTGTCAAATGCAGCATATTTAGAGGGTATTTTATGCAATATTATAAAACATGAAAATGCAAGAAAAATACAGCAATGTATGCCCATGATGATGATGTTAGAAAGTGCTCAACAAGAGCCTAGAGTATGTGTCCACATAGGGACGTCCAAGGGGCTGCATTGCTATTTATTTTTGAATTTTTATTTTATAAAATATGGCCTCATATTGCTGAAATTTATGGACATTAGAATATGCATTCAATCATACAAATTCCCTGCAAAAGAAATTATAAAATACAGCTGCCATGGAGGTGAAAACGTGGATAGCTTGATGGGGCAAATAACGTGTTTTCATATGCTGATTTGCTGCAATTTTTGGTAAGTTTTTTTAATACCAAATTAATGCATGAATTAAAGTTTAATTAAGTGTATGAATTGTTGGTCCCGAGTTAATGGAAATTACCCAAGAGGGGAGGGGTGAATTGGATTTTTAAAAAATTTAAACTTAAATAGAAACTTTACCCGGATTAATCTAGTCCCCTTTATGAAGAAACAGAATGAGAGCAATAATGTAAAGAGCAGAAACAAAAATGAACACACAAGATTTTATAGTGGTTCGGGCAACCTCCCTACTCCACTCTTCCAAGCTCACACCCCTTGTGACTTGGGTTCCACTACGTATTCCGTGAATACAACTAGAGTCTTCACTCTCTTCTAGATTCTAGCTCTAGGGGGCATATACAACCATAGCACAAGTAGGTGACGAGTTCCACTCCAATCACACACTACTTTGCTTACACTTGATCTTAGTTACCCAAACTAAATCAAGTTCAATACAACAAGAAATAACAAAAGAAAGTTTCTACATGTTACTGTTGTGTAGACGCAGATTTGGCGCAGAGAAGAACTTGTAGTGTAGGCTTAGAGATTCAGCAAGCAGCTCTTGGTAGTTTGAAGCAATGTTCTTCTTCTAAAAATTGGCTTGATCACTTGAAGCTCTTAAAGATTGGAGTTATGCTCATTCAATGATTCTCAGCTATCCTCCTCGTTAATATTGATTACCTTTTATAATTGTGGAGAAAATCCGAACATTTGAAAGTAAGTGGCACGCATTTAATGCGCCAACGTTCGAAAATTTTCTGACCGTTGCGACCCAAGTCGCAGGTGGAGTCGACTTCGGGTGCGACTTCGCCTGTTTGCAACTTCTTCAAGTTCCAGTCTGGGTCGACTTGGTCCTCGACTTGACCCAAGTCGCAGGTGGAGTCGTCTTCGGGTGCGACTTCACCTCGTCAGTTTGCTTGACAAACTTGAAATCCTTGGAATGCTCTGCTTGCTTGAGTTTCTTCATGTTTGGTTGTTCTTCCTTGATTTATATCTCTTTGGACCACTGTGTTGTCATTCTAGCTTGATGTCTTTTAGCTCCATGATTTGCAAACCTTGAGTCCTTGAGTCTTGAATCTTTTGTATTCATGAACAAGTCCAATATATTTTGATTAGAATAGTTGAATTCATGCATCTTTCTTTCTTTGGACTTGGATTAGTATTCATATGTTCCAAGTCGAACATCGAAGTCAACTTGATCTTCAACTTGACTCAAGTTCTACCTTGAAATCGATCTAATCCTCGATTTAACTTCTGAAGTTTCTGCCCTGTCCAACTGAAGTCGATACTGGAGTCGACTTGGTCTGCGACTTCACCCAAGTCGCATGCGGAGTCGACTTCGTCTCCGACTTCGGCAACTCTGCTCCTCGATTTCAACTCTGGAAGGAAATGACGTTTTGAAGTCGATGCTGGAGTCGACTTGGTCTGCGACTTCACCTCAAGTCGCAAGCAGAGTCGACTTGGGATACGACTTCGGCAGTTCTCGTTCTCGATTTCAACTCTGGAAGGAAATGACGTTTCGAAGTCGATGCTGGAGTCGACTTGGTCTGCAACTTCACCCAAGTCGCAAGCGGAGTCGACTTGGGATGCGACATCGGCACCTCTCATTCTCGATTTCAACTCTGGAAGGGAATGACGTCTTGAAGTCGCTTCTTGAGTCGACTTGGGGATCGACTTGGCCTAAGTCGAAGCCTGAGTCGACTTGGAAATCGACTTGACTTGCCATGCTTCATATTCTTCAAATTTATAACCTTAAGTCATTTCCACAAACATGTTAGTAACCAAAACTTACTCAAATTGATTTGTTAATAATCAAAACATAGACTTGGCTTATTTTCCACATATTTCCAACATGAATTACCCTTAAATGGAGATTAATAAAAAATGAAAAAATGCTGGAAAATAAAGGCAGCAATGGACGTGATGGTGGAGGCAGCTGGACGGTTAAGATGAAAGTAGGTTTCTGGATTTTTCAAAAATGGTAAAAAGAAATTTTACTTGGCTATAAAATAGCCAGCACATGAAGGGGGATAACCAAGCATTAAATAGTGTGGAAAAAACCCAGCAAGTGGGGCCCACAGCTGGATCATATCCAGCACTATATAAGCCATGCACGTCCACATAGAATGAACTTTGGAAATTTGATAAGTGCTGAAATTCCAGCTCCCCAAGAACAGCTCTCACATCCCCATTTTTGGCCAGCAAGGAGGAAGAAAAACAAGGAAAAAGAAGGGAAATTTGGTGGAGAAAATCCATCTCCAAGTGTTTAGGGTTTGGAGTGCATAAACTAAGTAAGTGTATGTGTTGTTTTGAGTTGTTTAACTTGAGTTTTAAACTCCAAAATTTGAATATGAAATGGATGCTAAAATAATTCCTAAATGATGATTCAACATGCCTTTGATTGAATATGGGATTGGTATTAAGATTTATGAATGAATTTCCATGTTTTAGATGTTGAAAATGAAGTTTAGAATGTGTATTGAGTGAAAAACTCAACTTGTTAAATCTTGAATTCCCATGTCAAGTTGCTGTTTTGAATGAATGATATGATTAGGTTATGAATCATGTATTAATGCAAAACATATGTTGATTTGAGCTTAAATCATGAATTTTAGAAAATATGGAATGCAAAGTGACGTTTACGACTCAAATTCTTCATTTTTAGGTTAAAAATGCTATGGAAATGGATTTGCATGAGTTGTGAATGCTATGTAGGGTAAAATATCCTAGGTTTAGGGTATTATTGATGCCCAAAAGTATTTAGGAAAATAAGCTCAAAATCTGATTTTTATGGATTTATGAAACGATGTATAAATGGAGTGAAAACGGGACCCGAAACGGTTAAGCAACTTGCTGTTTTGAGGGGTTTTAATTTATGAATGGTAAATATGTGATAATGCCCTAGATTTGGATTAAGAAAAGTGGGATTGATTTCTGAAAATTCGGATTTATTAAACTGCTTAGCGTTATGTGTCAAAAGACACGTTAAACGTGTGAAAAATGGGTTCCAAAGTTGCTGATATGAGAACCTATGATTAATGGAATTAAATCCCATAAAAATACCCTAAATGCAGTGGTAATTAAGGGTAATTATGTGAAACCCTAACCCACATAGGACTCATATGTATGCATTAATCATGTATATGATGTTTATATGTGAATTATGGAATTATGAAGATTTTATATGATTTTGCTAATTATTGCAACTAGGGTTTTGAATTAGCAATAATGATGGGATTAAGCGTTTTGAGCTAAAATGAGACAACGGGATTAGAGCATATTGATGTTGATTTAAATATGCAAATATATCATGAAAAATCATTTTTCATTATTTAATGAGAATTATGGGAATTATTGCGGTAATTGCAAGTTTAATGGAAAAATGTTGAAAAATTCATAACTCAACGCCTATAAGGCGGATTCAAGTGAAACTTGAAGTGGGAATTAGAAATGATGGGCTTGGTATTATGGAATAAATGGATTATGAAAATCCTTGACAAAATGAGAATTATGAATTTTTAATCATACTTCAATTTCAACCGTTAACTTCAAACGACTATAACGGGAGCTAGAAAACTCGGATTGAGTTAAAATTTGAAACGGTTGAATAAAATGGTGAGATATTTATTTTTAATGGCTTGGATAAAGCATGAAATGTTGGAAAAATTCCTGCATTGAAAAAGGTGAGCATATTTGACTTATGCTCCACAAAAGTAACATGCCATTAATGCTAGAGTACCATACATAAATGCATGATGGAAATGGAATTTGAGGTGGAAAATTGCAGGCCATTCCTTGTGGATTTCATGCAATTATTTGAGATACATAAAGGAGAGAATTATCCATCCATTTAATGCAAATTATGATGGAATTGCAAAAGCCTGGAGGAGGTGTCCAAGAGGGGACGTCCAAGGGCTGTTTGGTGCACATTTTTTATTTTTAAATTTTTTGAAAGTGAACATAAGTTGTTAGGATGAAAGTATATGATATGTCCATATAATAATGGAGATTTTCAGCAATTAAAAAAATAGAAAAAGGCGGGTATATACTACTGAAAACGTGGACAGCTTGTGGTGAATGGAAAATGTGATTTTTGTGCTAAGTTGCTGCAATATTTGTTAAATTTATTTACATAAAATTAATGCATGAATTAGTAGGTAAATAAGTTTATAATTTACCCTTAAATGCAATTTTACTTGGCTTAAATTTACATAAAATTAATGCATGGCAAGTGGGTCCCACAGCTAGAAAAATTCCAGCAACTATAAGACCCATGCACGTTACTTTGAGAGAGGCTTGAGAAAAGTTTCTAAGTGTGGAATTTTTCACCCCAAGGCAACCCAGCAGCTCACGTCACCTATTTCTAGCAAGAAAGGGAAGAAAACCGAGGGAAAAAGGAAGGAAATTTGAAGAAGAAATCATCTCCAATCATTAGGGTTTGTGTTGGCTCAAAACCAAGTAAGTATGTGATTTGTTTTAAGTTGTTTAACTTGAGTTTCTAAACTCCAAACTTGGAAATGAAAAGGATGATGGAAGGATCTGTAAATTGGTGTTTTAATATACTTTTTCCTAAATATGAAATGGGTATCAAGTTTTAAGTATGAATTTTTAAGTTAAGATTGATGAAAGTGAAGTTATGCATGTGTATCAAGTGGAAAATCCAAGTTGATAAACCCTAAATCTCGAAGACAAGTTGCTGTTTTGATATGATGATTTTATTAAGCTATGAATCATGTATTCATGCCAAATATATGATGATTTATGCTTAAGTGATGAATTTGTGAAGTTATGAAATGCAAAGTATGGATTTTGACCTAATTTCTTAGTTTTTGGGTTAAAAATGTTATGGAAATGGACTTGCATGTTTTAAGAATGATATGTAGGGTAAAATACTCTAGGTTTAAGGTATTATGGATGGCCAAAATATTTGGGAAAAATAAAACCTAAAACTGATTTTTATGATTTTCATGAAAGAACGTCAAAACCGACGTGAAACGGGACTCAAAACGTGAGGGTAACTTGCTGTTTTGAGAAATGATAATACATGGATGTTATATATGTGTTAAATCCCTAAATATAGATTAGGAAAAATGGATTTATTTTCCGAAATTCGGAATTATATGACTGCATAAGGTTATGTGTCAAAAGACACGTAAAACGGGTGAAAAACGGGTTCCAAACTTGCTGTTTTGGAAACCTATGGTTGAATGGATTTAAATCCCGTGAAAATACCTTGAATGCAGTGGTACTTAAGGGTAATTATACCCCTGAAAATATGATTAAATTTCTGAGTTAGCAAATTTTATCAAATGCATTATGATTATGTGCTAAGTGAGCTTATGCGACCGAATAAAAGTAAATGGGTGATGAATGACCTATGAAAAATGATTTTTATGCAAAAATGCATGAAGATGAAATTAATTCTATGATTAAACATCTGTTTGGAATGTTTTATGATTTATTTCAAATTTTGAAACTTGTTTAAGGAAGCCTAAGACAAAACATGCACTTGAGCAAGCACCGATGGGTGAATTGTGGAAAAAATGGATAAATGGAAAAGTAAGATTAATGAAGCTATGTATGATGTTTATGGAAGGAATTTAATGAGATTGAAATGAATACCCTAATTTTAGGGTTATGTGTATATGCTATGTTGTATGGTAGCCGAATGTGTATGTAAGGTGCTAATATGTGCAAAACGAGCCAAATATGTGTATGATGACTTATGAAGTCAAATAAATGATGAATGTATATGGAATGGGTTGGAAAACTATGTGAAATATGAGAAAAGAAAATATATGAAAAATCATGTCATTTTCATGTAGGCAAGGGCAAAGAGAAAGTGGTGTCGGAAAGCTAAGAAGTTCAGGTAAGCAAGCGAATTTTCTAATGGTTTTCTGCTTTTCTAAATTGTTTCCTTAAACGCAATATCTGCTTTAACTTGTTTCATGAACTTATGGAGATTGCTTTTAATGTGTTTAAGGATGGCCATCCCTTAGCAAAATGATGTTGAAATGATATTTTATGAAATCTTTCTTTGATAAATGCTATGGAAAAATGATGTGGTTGATGTTTATTATTGAAAAATCATGCTAGCATGTTAAAGATGAATTTATGCCAAAGTTCATGTGCACAGGATATTAGGTCCACTAGAAGGGTATAAGCGGACCAGTTGTCCCCCCTTGGTGTGGCCAAGTCGCTTGAAACAGGCTTAAGGCCGGCGGCGCCCTCTCTGAAATGGAAGTTAACGTGATGGATGGTTGCCTGGCTAGCTTCCATCCTAAGGGAGAAATGAATTTCATGTTTATGTTTTCATATGGCATTATGCATATGAGACCCGTGATGGTACAGGATTTCATGCTTTTAAGATATACCTTTGGATAAGGTATAAAATGCTTTCCAAGTTGATGTAAATGCAAAATGTTGCCTGAAATGATTTGCCTAAAAAATGCAAATAGCTTGCTTATTGAGTTTCGACTCACGATTTTATTTTCCAAACCCAAAGACAGGTGAAGGACAAGGCATGGCAAAGGACCTAGCGCCGGCTTAAGGAATTCATGGAAAAACTTATGAAAACTCCTGTTATGAAATTTATGTGAAAAGGTTGTAAAAGTATATGCAGTTTTTTATGATGAATAGATGTAAACTATTCGAATGTTTTATCGATGACTGTGATTTATACATGTAGTGACATCTGATTTAAGCAAAAGCTGAAATGTTGCTGAACAGCATGTTTGTATGTAACAAATGGGGAGAAATGACTAAGCAATGTATGAGAATGAAATTATGGGAACTTGAATTGTTATATGATATTCTTTATGAGATGCCGATATAAGGAAATATTATAACGGTTAAACACCGTTAAAACTCGCCGTGTGACAGGGCAATAATCCTGATCACGTTTACCAATCAATAGGATCCCGAGGTAAGGGCTTGGATGTGACGCTAGGTATGTGGCGCTACAGAGCTTGGTATCAGAGCATGGATTGGTAAATAGGCGTGAAAATTTTCTAAGTATAGGAAATTGATAGAATATGAAGAAATATGTACGATTACACATGAATATATATGATTACTCATAACGATGTGATGAATTAGATGTGATTAAATGCCTCTAATGTATGATTATGACATGATGGAATTCATGCTAGATAATGAAATAGACATGTTCATGTGATGATTTGGTATGCTTCTAACATGATAAAATGCATGCCATATGATGATGAATTATTGTTGCAATGCAATTTGATTGCTATGTCTACACAGATGGCGGATAGAGGAAAGAGAATGATGAGTTCGGAGGAGTTTCGAAGGGAAAGAGAGGAAGAAAATAGGAGACAAAGACGAGAAGAAAATATGGATAGATGGTGGGAATCACAGGCCGACAATGAACCGTTTCCATCAGTCCCCCCTGGATTTTCACCAATACGCACACATGATCACACTAAGGGAAACTACTATGACTCCTCGAGTCAACACGCACAGGACCTAGGAGAGCCCTCTAGCCGTAAACCTAGGGCACGAGTGCTACAGGGCACCTATCTTGGCATTCCCCGGGATCCCCCTGTTCCAACCGACAGAATAGATCTACAAGATCTACAAGACTTTTGGATGAGGACTCAAGAACCTAAAACCCCTGACCCATGCCCATGGTATAGGTGTTTTGACGGATGTATTTGGTTTCATTACGGAGTTTCTTGGGACAAACTCCATCAACAGGAAGTAGACCTGGCCCTTTATATAAACAGGCGTCGCGCCGAGGGAGTCATCGATATGCCCGCACCTCCTAAACCTGATGAGATTATGTTATACATATTGGAGAGCACGGGTGGAATTGTTCCTTTGATCGAGGTCAATGATGATGATGACCCGATGGAATTCCTCGAACCATTTGAGGAAGAAAAGGAGGAGGAAGAAGAGGATGAAGTAGAGGAGGAAGTCGAGGAAGAAATAGTGGAGTTTGTGGGAGATAATGAGGATGAGGATGATGATGATGATGATAGTGACGATGAGGTACAGGCATGGTCCGACACTAGCACTATCACAGAGGCACCCTCACAAGTTACACGTAGACGTAGACATCGAGGGAGAGGTCCAGGAGGACGATGAACTTATTTTCTCTGATTTTCTTTAAATAGTTGTATATATATATATATATAAATGTGGTGATGATCGTGTAGAGTATGTATAATTATGGATGGATGACTCTTTGGTTGTTATGGCTAACAGATATGTGTGCAGGTGTGGAAAGGGTATGTCATACTGAATATGTACAAAAGTGTGACTTGCATTTGTATGTATTAACTGTGAATGTGAGGTATGTGAATGAATATGTGGATATGCTGAACTTCTAATGTTCTAAATGTGTATGAATGAATGAACAGAGCTGAATGGTGTGATGTGTGGTAGTTGAATAGAATGATTGTGACCATGTGATGATAAGATGCATATGCAATGATTTAATGATTGAATGAAATTGTAATGCATATACAATGATTCTATGATGATTATTAATGAAATGCGTATATAATGATCTAATGCTAATTGAGAATGAAAAGTGTTTGTTATATACTCAGATTAAAATAATGGTGGAAACAAGAGCAGGAGTAAGGAAAAATAAAGGAAAAGAGGTAGAAACAGAGGTTCTAAGCCAACACAAAGTTGGCGAATCTAGCCAACCTAAAAGGGGAAGGCTAGTGGCACAGAATCAAAGGAACCAACAAAGAAGGAATGATGTAAGCCCTGAACGAAATATGGAGGAAGAAACTGAGTCGAGGCAGAATAGATTCATGGAGGAAAGAGTGGCTGAACGGTAGAAAAAGCAATGCAGCGGGCCACTAGGGATTGGGCAGCGCAGACTGCCGACATTATACAGGGTTTATGGAAGAGAACCCAACAAGCTCAGTTGGGTAATGTGGAAAGAGAAGAACCTGCTCCTATGGCGGACCCCGTCGCCACATCGACACCGCTAAGGGATGAAAATCAGCTGATGGAAGTTGATAGAAGAGCCATAAATACCTTTCTAGCACAGCGACCCCCGAAATTTTCTGGAGAACCAGACCCGGTTCAAGTAGAGCAATGGTTGACAGAGATTAAGAAATTGTTTAGGATATCTCCGTGCAACGACCGTCAAAAAGTACTGTGTGCCACCCATTTGTTAGCAAAGGACGCACATGAATGGTGGGAGACCATGTTAATCACAATGCCAAGACCCGAAGAAGTGTGTTGGCAAACATTTGTGGAAGAAATAAATAAAGAATACCTCCCGATGGGTTTGCAGAGTCAAAAGGTAATAGAATTTGAAAAATTATATCAAGGGAGAATGACGGTCACTGAGTACGCTACAAAGTTCAATGCTATGGTCAGATATGTCCCTTGGATCGCTAATGTGCCACAGAATAAGGCACAAAGATTCCAACAAGGGTTGAGGCCATATCTGTGGGAAAGCCTTGCACCTCTACTAATAAAGGATTATGCTTCAAGTCTTGAGAGAGCAAGAGCTTTGGAGATTGAGGCTTTGAGAACCCAAGAATTAAGATTGGGTTCGAGGGCGTTCAGTATGGGTCCTAAGGAATCGGAAACTGGAAAAGAGAAAGCTAAAAAAGGAAACTTAAGGAAGGGAAAAGGAAAAGAAATTCAAAAGAAGAAAAGCTCGCCATTCTGTAAGAAATGTCAAAGGCGGCACACAGGCGAGTGTCTAAAGGGCTCGAATCGGTGTTACAAATGCGGACAAACGGGTCACATCGCCAAGGAGTGTAGGCCAGGAGAAGCGAAAGTGGTTAAGTGTTATATATGTGATCAAGTGGGTCACATAGCTACGAACTGCCCAACTAAGGCGCAGTCATCCCAAGGACATGGAAGACCTGCTCAGCTGAGGATACCTGGAGCACCCAGTAAGCAGGGAACTTCTACAAACTTAGTGCATGTGCATGCCCTGACCCGGTCAGAATCGTAGGAACAGGAAGAAAAGGTGGTAACAGGTACGGTTTATATTGTAGGGAATATGGCAGTAGATTTGTTTGATTCTGGTGACACCCATTCATTCGTAGCATGCCAATACGTGACCACCCATGCACTACCGATAAAAGAGACCAATCAGATTATACATGTAGAATCTTCAGTCTATAGGTTAGCAAGTACTAGCCAAGTATGCAAAGCCTGCCCAATCAGGATAGGATCATTGATTCTAGAAGCTGATTTGATCCTATTGCCTATGACTGAGTTTGACGTGATATTAGGTATGGATTGACTAAGCCAATGGGGAGCGACCATAGACTGTAAAAATAAGAAAGTGCAATTTGAAGCAACTCCAGGAAAAGAGATTGCTATTGGGAAGTTGAGGCAACCTGACAGTTCAGGTATACTAATATCATCTATGAAAGCTGTCTGAATGATCCGACAAAAGTGTCAAGCTTTCTTGGTGTCTGTGAATGTGGACAAAGGCATGGAGGTAGAAATTAATCAAATACCTGTGGTTAAAGAATTTTCAGATGTATTTCCTATGGAATTAACCACGTTCCCTCCACAAAGGGAAATGGATATGACGATTGATGTAATGTCGGGTACAGCTCTGATTTCTAAAACTCCATATAGAATGGCGCTAGCTGAGATGAATGAACTAAGGGCGCAAATACAGGAGCTGTTGAACAAGGGTTTCATTAGACCCAGTGTATCCCCTTGGGGAGCTCCGGTATTGTTTGTAAGGAAAAAGGATGAAAGCTTGAGGTTATGTATTGACTACCGAGAGCTGAATAAGGTCACAATAAAGAATAAATATCCATTGCCCAGGATCGATGGCCTATTTAATCAGTTGCAAGGAGCAACGACTTTCTCTAAGATTGATTTACAGTTAGGGTACCATCAGTTAAGAATAAGTCCAGCTGATACATATAAAATGGCATTTCGAACCAGGTATGGACATTATGAATTTCTAGTAATGTCTCTCGGACTTACTAATGCCCCTGTTGTATTCATGGACATGATGAATAGGATTTTTCGGGACTATCTGGATCAATTTGTGGTTGTTTTTATCGATGATGTCCTGATCTACTCTAAAATGGAGAAAGAACATGAAGACCATCTGCGAAGGGTCTTAGAAAGGCTAAAGAAAGAGAAATTGTATGCCAAACTGAAAAAATGTGAGTTTTGGTTGAAGCAGATAGGATTTCTCGGACACATAATATCTGAAAAGGGTATTCAAGTTGATCCTCAAAAGATTGAGGCGGTATTGAAATGGACAAGGCCGACGACCATTACGGAAATTCAAAGTTTTCTAGGGTTGGCCGACTATTACAAGAGGTTTGTTGAAGGGTTTTCCCAGTTGTCAGCCCCGTTAAACAAGTTGACTCGTAAGGGAGTCAGGTATGTACGGTCTGAGGAATGCGAGTGCAGTTTTCAGGTGTTGAAACGACAGTTGGTAGAAGCACCCATTCTAACCCTACTCGAAGGAAATGAAGGGTTTGTGGTTTATAGTGATGCATCAAGAAAAGGATTGGGTTGCATTTTGATGCAAAGGGGTAAGGTGATAGCTTATGCATCACCACAATTAAAGCCCAATGAGGTAAGCTACCCCACGCATGATTTAGAGTTAGCAGCGGTGGTATTTGCCTTAAAAATATGGAGACATTACCTGTATGGTGCAAGATGTGAGATTTATACTGATCATAAGAGCCTTAAATTTATTTTCGCTCAGAAGGAGTTGAATATGAGACAAAGGAGATGACTCGAGTTATTGAAAGATTATAATTTGGAAAATTTATACCATCCAGGTAAGGCAATTGTGGTAGCTGATGCATTGAGCCAAAATCTCAGCTTAGCGCATCTTATCACTATGGGGAAAAGACTGCTTAAGGAAATTGAGAAAATGGAATTGCTTGTATGTCCACCAGGAGTTCAAGTCTGACTGTCACAATTACACATACAATCATCACTTTTTGAACAGATTAAGGCTGCGCAGCAAAAGGACACAGACCTACATATATATGTTGAGAAAATGAAGAGAAAGGGGTTGATAAAATTTGCTACAGATGAGCAGGGTATGTATAGGTACAAAGGTCGCCTTTGCATACCTAACATTGTTGAGTTGAAGGAACAGATCCTTAAAGAGGCACATTTTTTGCCTTTTTCTATTCACCCAGGGAGTATTAAGATGTATCAGGATCTCAAGAAAGCATATTGGTGGAATAATATGAAAAAGGAGATTGCTGAATATGTGGCTAAGTGTCTAACTTGCCAACGGGTGAAGGTGGATCACCAGAAAATACCAGGTAAGTTGCAGTCCTTAGAAATTCCAGAATGGAAGTGGGACGATATCGCAATGGAATTTATTGAAGGATTACCTAGAACCCAACCAGAAAATGATTCTTTATGGGTAATCGTGGATAGGTTAACGAAAGTCGCGCACTTCCTACCTATCAGAAGGACGTGTACAGCGGAAAAGCTAGATAAGGTTTACTATAAGGAGATCGTAAGACTCCATGGAGTGCCGAAGTCGATCATCTCAGATTGAGATGCGACGTTTACATCAAGGTTTTGGAAAAGTTTGCACGAAACCCTAGGACCAACTCAAATTCAGTACAACTTTTCATCCTCAAACGGATTGACAAACGGAGCAGGTGAACCAAGTCATTGAAGACATGCTCCATATGTGTACTTTGGAGTTTGGAGGATCGTGGGATGAGTACATCTCGATTGCGGAATTCGCATATAACAATAGTTACCAAGCTAGCATCCAAATGGCTCCATTTGAGGCGTTATATGGTCGACGATGTCGAATGCCGTTGAACTGGGATGAAGTTGGAGAGAAACGGTTAGCCCCAGACTTATCTCAACGAATGGAAGACAAGGTGAAGTCTATTCGCCAGTGTATACTCACTACCCAAAGTCGGAAAAAGAGTTACATAGATTGCAAGAGAAGGGACTTGAATGTCCAAGTTGGCGAACACGTGTTTATTAAGGTCACGCCATTCAAGGGAGTTACAAGGTTTGGGAAAAGGGGAAAATTGAATCCCAGATACATTGGAACATTTGAAGTTTTGGAAAAGGTTGGGAAACTAGCATATCCAGTACCTTTGCCCCCAGCGCTAGCCCTAGTTCACAATGTCTTTCATATATCGATGCTTAAGAAATATGTTCCGGACCCAACACATGTATTAGTGGCTGAAAATTTGCCGATTCAAGATCATCTAAACTATGAAGAAAGACCAGTGAAGATCTTGGATCACAAGGTACAAAAGCTTCGGAATCGGAAAATTGAATACGTCAAGGTGCAATGGAACCGATATTCCAAAAATGAAGCCACTCGGGAATTAAAGGAAGAAGTGGAACGAAAGTACCCCCATCTAATTAAAGAATAGACGGTTTCGGGATGAAACTTGTTATAAGGGGGGAGGATTGTGAAATCCTAACCCATATAGGACTCATATGTATGCATTAATCATGTATATGATGTTTATATGTGAATTATGGAATTATGAAGATTTTATATGATTTTGCTAATTATTGCAACTAGGGTTTTGAATTAGCAATAATGATGGGATTAAGCATTTTGAGCTAAAATGAGACAACGGGATTAGAGAATATTGATGTTGATTTAAATATGCAAATATATCATGAAAAATCATTTTTCATTATTTAATGAGAATTATGGGAATTATTGTGGTAATTGCAAGTTTAATGGAAAAACGTTGAAAAATTCATAATTCAACGCCTATAAGGCGGATTCAAGTGAAATTTGAAGTGGGAATTAGTAATTATGGGCTTGGTGTTATGGAATAAATGGATTATGAAAATCCTTGACGAAATGAGAATTATGAATTTTTAATCATACTTCAATTTCAACCGTTAACTTCAAATGACTATAACGGGAGCTAGAAAACTCGGATTGAGTTAAAATTTGAAACGGTTGAATAAAATGGTGAGATATTTATTTTTAATGGCTTGGATAAAGCATGAAATGTTGGGAAAATTCCTGCATTGAAAAAGGTGAGCATATTTGACTTATGCTCCACAAAAGTAACATGTCATTAATGCTAGAGTACCATACATAAATGCATGATGGAAATGGAATTTGAGGTGGAAAATTGCAGGCCATTCCTTGTGGATTTCATGCAATTATTTGAGATACATAAAGGAGAGAATTATCCATCCCTTTAATGCAAGTTATGATGGAATTGCAAAAGCCTGGAGGAGGTGTCGAAGAGGGGACGTCCAAGGGCTGTTTGGTGCCCATTTTTGATTTTTAAATTTTTTGAAAGTGCACATAAGTTGTTGGGATGAAATTACATGATATTTACATACAATAATGGAGATTTTCAGCAATTAAAAAAATAGAAAAAGGCAAGTATATACTGCTGAAAACGTGGACAGCTTGTGGTGAATGGAAAATGTGATTTTTGTGCTAAGTTGCTGCAATATTTGTTAAATTTATTTACATAAAATTAATGAATGAATTAGTGGGTAACTAAGTTTATAATTTACCCTTAAATTAGGGTGAAAATAAAAATGAAAAATGGATGAAAATCTGACCAGCTAGGGACGTGAATTGGAGGCCACATTGGACGGTCAAAGATGATGCAGATTTTGTGATTTTTGAAAATGGTAAAAATGCAATTTTACTTGGCTGAAATTTACCCACCTCATATGGTAGATAAGGGTGCATTTAAGGGTTGTGGAAATGCATGGCAAGTGGGCCCCACAGCTGGAAACATTCCAGCAACTATAAGACCCATGCACGTTACTTTGAGAGAGGCTTGAGAAAAGTTTCTAAGTGTGGAATTTTTCACCCCAAGACAACCCAGCAGCTCACGTCCCCTATTTCTAGCAAGAAAGGGAAGAAAACCGAGGGAAAAATGAAGGAAATTTGAAGAAGAAATCATCTCCAAGCATTAGGGTTTGAGTTGGCTCAAAACCAAGTAAGTATGTGATTTGTTTTAAGTTGTTTAACTTGAGTTTCTAAACTCGAAACTTGGAAATGAAAAGGATGATGGAAGGATCTGTAAAGTGGTTTTTAATATACTTTTTCATAAATATGAAATGGGTATCAAGTTTTAAGTTTGAATTTTTAAGTTAAGATTGATGAAAGTGAAGTTATGCATGTGTATTAAGTGGAAAATCCAAGTTGATAAACCCTAAATCTCCAAGACAAGTTGCTGTTTTGATATGATGATTTTATTAATCTATGAATCATGTATTCATGCCAAATATATGATTATTTATTCTTAAGTGATGAATTTGTGAAGTTATGAAATGCAAAGTACGGATTTTGACCTAATTTCTTAGTTTTTGGGTTAAAAATGTTATGGAAATGGACGTGCATGTTTTAAGCATGATATGTAGGGTAAAATACCCTAGGTTTATATTATTATGGATGCCCAAAAGATTTGGAAAAAATAAACCCTAAAACTGATTTTTATGATTTTCATGAAAGAACGTCAAACCGACGTGAAACGGGACTCAAAACGTGAGGGTAACTTGCTGTTTTGAGAAATGATAATACATGGATGTTATATATGTTTTAAATCCCTAAATATGGATTAGGAAAAATGGATTTATTTGCCGAAATTTGGAATTATATGACTGCATAAGGTTATGTGTCAAATGACACGTAAAACGGGTGAAAAACGGGTTCCAAACTTGCTGTTTTGGAAACCTATGGTTGAATGGATTTAAATCCCGTGAAAATACCTTGAATGCAGTGGTAGTTAACGGTAATTAAACCCCTAAAAATTGGATTAAATTTCTGAGTTAGCAAATTTTATCAAATGCATTATGATTATGTGCTAAGTGAGCTTATGCGACGGAATAAAAGTAAATGGGTGATGAATGACCTATGAAAAATGATTTTTATGAAAAAATGAATGAAAATGAAATTAATTCTATGATTAAACATCTGTTTGGAATGTGTGATGATTTATTTCAAATTTTGAAACTTGTTTAAGGAAGCCTAAGACAAAACATGCACTTGAGCAAGCACCGATGGGTGAATTGTGGAAAAAATGGATAAATGGCAAAGTAAGCTTAATGAAGCTATGTATGATGTTTATGGAAGGAATTTAATGAGATTTAAATGAATACCCTAATTTTAGGGTTATGTGTATATGCTATGTTGTATGGTAGCCGAATGTGTATGTAAGGTGCTAATATGTGCAAAATGAGCCAAATATGTGTATGATGACTTATGAAGTCAAATAAATGATGGATGTATATGGAATGGGTTGGAAAACTAAGTGAAATATGAGAGAAGGAAATGTATGAAAAATCGTATCATTTTCATGTAGGCAAGGGCAAAGAGAAAGTGGTGGCGGAAAGCTAAGAAGTTCAGGTAAGCAAGCGAATTTTCTAAAGGTTTTCTGCTTTTCTAAATTGTTTCCTTAAACACAATATCTGCTTTAACTTGTTTCATGAACTTATGGAGATTTCTTTTAATGTGTTTAAGGATGGCCATCCCTTAGCAAAATGATGTTGAAATGATATTTTATGAAATCTTTCTTTGATAAATGCTATGGAAAAATGATGTGGTTGATGTTTATGATTGAAAAATCATGCTAGCATATTAAAGATGAATTTATGCCAAAGTTCATGTGCACAGGATATTAGGTCCACTTGAAGGGTATAAGCGGACCGGTTGTCCCCCCTTGGTGTGGCCAAGTCGCTTGAAACAGGCTTAAGGCCGGCGGCACCCTCTCTGAAATGGGAGTTAACGTGACAGATGGTCGCCTGGCTAGCTTCCATCCTAAGGGAGAAATGATGTTCATCTTTATGTTTTCTTATGGCATTATGCATATGAGACCCGTGATGGGTACATGATTTCATGCTTTTAAGATATACCTTTGGATAAGGTATAGAATGCTTTCCAAGTTGATTTAAATGCAAAATGTTGCCTGAAATGATTTGCCTGAAAAATGCAAATAGCTTGCTTATTGAGTTTCGACTCACGATTTTATTTTCCAAACCCAAAGACAGGTGAAGGACAAGACATGGCAAAGGAGCTAGCGCCGACTTAAGGAATCCATGGAAAAACTTATGAAAACCCCTGTTATGAAATTTATGTGAAAAGGTTGTAAAAGTATATGCAGTTTTTTATGATGAATAGATGTAAACTATTCGAATGTTTTATGGATGACTGTGATTTATACATGCAGTGACATCTGATTTAAGCAAAAGCTGAAATGTCGCTGAACAGCATGTTTGTATGTAATGAATGGGGAGAAATGACTAAGCAATGTATGAGAATGAAATTATGGGAACTTCAATTGTTATATGATATTCTGTATGAGATGCTGATATAAGGAAATATTATATCGTTTAAACACCGTTAAAACCCGCCATGTGACAGGGCAACAATCCTGATCACATTTACCAATCAATACGATCCCGAGGTAAGGGCTAAGATGTGACGCTCAGTTTGGGGCGCCACAAATTAATAAGCTGAAATATGGATTAAATTGCTGACTTAGAAAATTTTATGAAATGCATCATGTATATGTTGCCAAATGGGCATATGTTAAGGAATAGATATGCAAGGGTGATAAGTGACTTGTGAAATATAATTTTGTGCAAAAGTGCATGAAAATATGATGAATTTCATGATTATGTATCTGTTTAGAATTGTATGATGTTAATTCCAAAATTTAAAATTGATTAATGAAGCCTAAGGCGATAACGTGTGCTTAAAACGGGCACCGATGTGTGTATTTTGGAAAAGGATTGATAAATGGAAAATTGAGGTTAATGAACCTATAAATAATAATTATTGGATGATTATTATATGGTTGAATGGTTACCCTAATTATGGGATTGAATATGTTATGTATAAATCGATGAAATGTGCTAATATGTGCAATATATGCTATATATGTGCATAATGACTTCAGTAGTCAAATAAAAGATATATGTTAATGGAAATGGGTTGAAAAATTAAATGGAAAACAAGCAAAAGAAGTATATAAAAAATTATATTATTCTCATGTAGACAAAGGCAAAGAAAAAGCTGAGTCGAAAAGTTAAGGAACGCAGGTAAGCAAGCAGATTTTCTAAATGATTTTTGCTTTCCTAAATTGCTTTGAATAAATGTGATTTTTTTACTAACTGTTTGATGTAAATATTGAAAATTTTTTAGAGGTATTTAAGGATGACCATTCCTTAGTTAAATGGTGTTGAAATGATGTTTTTACTTCAAATGCGATATTATGAAATTTTCTTTGATAAATACTATGGAAAAATGATGTGATTCTATGTTTTTGATTGAAAAATCATGCTAGCATGTTATAGATGGATTTATGAAAAGTTCATTTGCATAGGGTACTAGGTCCACTTGAAGGGTATAAGCAGACCGATTGTCCCCCCTTGGTGTGGCCAAGTCGCTAAAATAGGCCCAAGGCTGGCGGCGCCTTCTCTGAAGTGGGAGATGATGTGGACGGATGGTCGCCTGGATAGCTTCCATCCTAAGGGAGATATGATGGATATGTTCATATTTTTATATGGCAGTATGCATATCGTACTTGTGATGGGTACAAGATTCATGTTTTTCAAGATATACCTTTTGAAAAGGTATAAGTTGCTTTCTAAGATGATTTTAAATGCAAAATGTTGCCTAAAATGAATTGCCTGTAAAATGTAAATAGCTTGCTTATTAAGTTTCGACTCAAGATTTTATTTTCCAAACCTAAAGACAGGTGAAAGAAAGGAAATGGCGAAGAAGCAAGTGTAAGCTTGAGAAAGCCATGGAGAAAACTTTAGCACGTCTGTGTTATGAAAAATACATGTTGAATGATTGTAACTATTTGAATGTTTTATGTTGATGACTATGGTTAATACATGTAGTGACATCTGATTTATGTATTTGATGAAATGATTTTGATAATGGGCTGGAAATGACCTATATATGTTTGAGATGTAAATATGAGAAATCAAACTCTTATGAGAAAATATTTAATTGGATAAATATCCGTTAAAAGCCCGCCGTGTGACAGGGCAACAATCCTGATCACGTACCAATCAATACGATCCCGAGGTAAGGGCTAAGTTGTGACGCTCGGTTTGGGGCGCCACATGCTTTGTGAAAAAGGGCAAAATTTCCTTTTTCTTATAAAATCCTTTTGAAACAACATCATAAAGAACTTGCTTTCTTGAAAGTAAATTCTTAAAACCATCGGCATAAAAAATAAAATTCTTTGAAAATATCATCATGAAGAACTTGCTTCCTTGTAAGAAAATTCGTTAATCTATTAACATAAAGTATTCCCAATCTTTTGCAACACTTGTGATAAAATCTTTACCTTAAAAAGTGTTGTTTGCTTCCCAGGAAGCAAACCTTGAGGCTTTTCATTAAAGTCATCCTTTTCCAAAACTTGCGTCTTTTCATTAAAGCCGTCATTTTCAAAACTTGTGCTTGCCCACTTGTAAAACATTCATAAAAGCATCGACATAACATCATTTCAACACAGAGAAAAATCAATAATTTAAAAAGTTCGCTTGCTTACCTGAGATCGCCTTAATCCCTTTCTTCCATTCTTTTCCTTGCCTTTGCCTAGATAAATGAAAATAAAATTTCATTTACTTGCATCAACTTCAAATGCTTACATTCCTTAGGATTTTTCAACCTAGATAAATCCATTTGGATTTACATTACACTAGCTTAACCCACTTGTCTTTCGAGTCGGGTGTTCATACATATTATGGCCTATATATATCATATCATCCATTCATTCATTTTTAATACCCTTATATAGGGTAAACTTTCATACATATAACAACCATTCATTAAATCATTATTTAGAGGTTTATTACTTCCATTTATCATTTTTAACATATTTTTCACTTTTCATACGCCGGTGCTCATTTTAAGCACTTAGTTAATAATTTAGGCATCATATATTAATCTCAAAATTTGAGATTATCATTATTTACTAAAACAGAAACATAATTCACATATTTCATCACTTTTTCATGCATTTTTACCTTTTAACAACTTACATAAACCATTTACCATTTTCTCATGCCTATCTCTCCATACATGTCCATTTCACAACACATAAATCATATGTTTCTTAAAATCTTTCAACACAAAAACGTGCCTCTTATTCTAGCATGATTAAACCCCTTAATTAATATCTAATTTAGGATTTAATTACAGAATTATAATCCACTAATCATAGGGTTCCAAAACAGAAACTTTGGAACCGGTTTTTCATCCTTTCAACGCCTGTTTTGATACTTAAATCAAAACAGATTTCTAATCCATAAATTAAAGAAAATAATCATGCTTTTCTTATCCCAAATTTAGGGTATTATTGCATGTTTAAAGTCCATATTTTATTTTCTTACAAAACAGGAACTTCATATGCATATAGGGTACCCTTCTTGCACCATTTTGGACGTCCACATGTATGCTCCTAAAAATCAGATTTAGAGCAATCTTTTCTAACCCATTTTGAATGTCCAAATTACTCTAAATATAGAGTATTTTACCCTCTTAATCATCCTTAAATCATTTGGGCTAATTCATATTTCAATTTTTAACATAAAAACATGGAAATCGGGTCATATGTGTAACCCTAATTTTCATTCTTTCTAAAATTCATAACTTATGCCCAAATCAACATATATAATTCATCTAATCATGAATCATCATGTAATCATAATAACACATCAAAACAGCAACATCATATAGGGGTTTAAGGAAATTTCAGCTATGATTATCAACCCATATTCAACCCTAATCACCATTTTCACCCTCTTGAACTCTTGATTTTATTCTTTTCATTCAAACCTTATTCAATACCCTAATCAAGGACATCATGAATCATCCTTTAAGGGTTCATTATGAATCAAATTCTTGACTCATAAGTTGAGATGAAAAACTTAGGATTAAAGAACTCAAATCATGAAGTAGACTTACATGAATTGAATCCAACATTGAAATCCACTTTCCTAGCTTGAAACCCTCTTCTTTCTTCTCCTTTTTCCTTCACTTTTTCTCCTCTTCTTCTTGCCATCATGCTGCTGAAAAATGGGGACTTGCAGCTGCTAGAGTTATGTGAAACCCCAACCTAAGTACGATTCAATATATGCATTGAACATTTACATGTGATTTATAAGTGAATTTATTGAATTTTAAATAATTTTTGTGATTTTGCTAAACTATGGCAATTAGGGCTAAGGATTAGCAATGATAATTAGAGTGATCAGTATGAGCTGATATGGGACAATGGGATGAGATGGTAATGAAACATTACCAATACATCATGAATAATCATTTTCGATTATTTGATATGGATTATGAGAATTTAAAAGGATAATTCTCAAGTTAGTGGAAAACAAAAACTAGAAAATTCATAACTCAACTCCTGTAAAGCTAATTCAAGTAAAATTTGACAGGGAAGTTGATGATGTTGGGCTTGGTATTATGAAATTATTGGATTATGAAAATCCTTGATGAAATTAGTGTAATGATTTATTGATCATATTTCAAATCCAACCGTTAACTTCAAACGGCTATAACTTGAGCTAGAAAAATCGGATTGAGATGAAATTTGAAACGGTTGAATAAAATTATGAGATTAAAATTTTGAAAGGTTTAGATAAAGCAAATTATGTTGGAAAAATTCCTGCATTAGAAAAGGTGTATACAGTTGACTTTTACACCTCAAAAGTACCATGCATTTAAGGCAAAAGGTGCATGAATTGATGTAATTTTTAATGGTCCAAATAGGTGTCAAATTCAGGTGAAGTTCAGGTTATTTTATGATTAAATATGTGTGGAAATTCGTGGTTATGCTGCTGGAATTAATGAGCTAAGGAGAGAGCTCAAACTAGCATAGCATGGTGACATACATATGGACATTCATGGGCTGTTGTAGCTGTGTATTTTTAATTTTTTATTTTATAAATAATGCACATAAATAGATGAAATGTTGGGATACATAAATGAGCATTTAATTATGTGAAAAAAATCCAAGAAAAATCGTGAATTGCAGCTGCCATGAAAGGTGGAAAAAATTGACAGCATGTTGAGGCAAATGACGTGCACTGTTTGATGTTGCTGTAATGATTTTTGCTAATTTTTTTATGCCAAATTAATGGATTAATTAAATTATAATTATGTTTATAATTTACCCTCAAATTGAGATTATTAAAAATGGGAAAAAAATCTGAAAAATAGGCAACCATGTGGATGTGACAAGTGGACAGCTTGGATTGATTCTATCATAAGCAGATTTTTGGTTTAATAAAAAATGATAAAAATATTTTATATGGCTGTAATTCAACCAGTAAATTAAAGAGGGATAAGCACACATTAAATTTCTGTGGAAAATCTAGCTCCAAAGTGAGGCCCACAGCTGGAAAATCCAACTCTCTACATGGGATGCTCGGTCATGTGAAGAGAGGCTTGGAAAATATTTTTCTAAGTGCTGAAACTTGCACCCCAAGAACAGCAGCACGTCCAGCCCTAGCCCAGCCAAGAAGAAAGAAGAAAAAAGGAAAATAAAGGGGAAAAGGAGGGATCACCTATTTAATCAAGTAAGTATATGATTATTTTGAGTTTATACTTCAAATCTTGAAATTATATGATGTTATAAACCAAAATATCAATGAAGTAGTAAAAAAATTACTTTCACCATGAAAAGTTGTTTATAATCTCATTATATTATGGTTAAGGTATGACCAAAATTTCAGATTGAAATATTAATCACGTTTCAAATTAAAAATCTAAGAATATTAACCTAAACAGGGTAAAACAGGTGACAGGATCAGCTGTAGGAAATAATTTTTAGTAATTGTTATAAAAAGAATTTTGGGCTGAAATTTTATATAATATATAATAAATATTTATGATCACATGAAAAAAATAAAAATTAGGTTTTTATGGGTATAAATATGCCCCATAATTCACGTGATTAGGGCTGACCCTAAACTCACCACACTGTCCAGCATAGTGAAAATGACAAAATAAATATATAATGTTAATATTTCGTGATGAAATTTTTATAAAATTTAAGTCATGTATTTATTGATGTATTATAGAAATTTCAGAATTAAATATCTTTATTTTATTATAAATAAAGATTTAGATATTTCAGTACGCCTGATTTCAGCATATGTGGATAGTTTGAGAAACAAATCAAAAAGAAATATGAAACCTATATATAAACGATTAAAATTGATATATATGTTAGTAAAGAGTGTAATAACGGATTAAGGACAGCAAAGGTTATTGATAATTGATATTATTATATATATGGAATTAATGGTTAAATAAGAAGATGGAACTTAGTGAAAATAAGAAGACAAGGGCTGTTTTGGAAACTTCTGATTAGTGGATTTAAATCCCATAAAAATACCCTAGATAAAGTGATAACTAAGGTTAATAACCATGCTAAATTAGTGACCAAGTTGCTGACTTGAAAAATTTTATGAGATGCCTCTTATATGTGTTGCCAAATGGGCATATGTGAAAAGATAAACATGCATAAGTGATAAATGACTTATGTAATTTGATTTTGTGCAAAAATGTGTGAAATATGATATATTTCATTATTATATATCTGTTTAGAGTGCATAATGATTAATTTCAAATTTTGGAATTAATTTATGAAGTTTAAGGCAATGACGTGTGCTTAAAAGGAGCACCGATGTGTAAATTTTGGAAAATAAGTGAAAAATGGTAAATGAAGGTTAATGAAACTTTAAATTTTAATGATTGGATGATTATTATGTGATTGAATGGTTACCCTACTTATGGAATTGTATATGTTATGTGTTAACCGATGAAATGTGAAAATATGTGCTATCTATGTGTCTAATGACTTGAGAAGTCAAATGAATTATGTGTGTTGATGAAAAATGGGTTGTAAAACTAAGTGAGATGCAAGAAAAAGTAATATATGAAAAATCATATTATTCTCATTTAGGCAAGGGTAAAGAAAAAACAGACTTGGGAAGCTAAAGAAATGCAAGTAAGCAAGCGAACTTTCCAAAATATTGATTTCCTCCTATGTTTTGAAAATGATAGCTTAAATAAAATGCCTTAAGGATTGCTTCATAGGAAACAAGCAATACTTCTTAGAATAATTACTTTATCACAAGTGTTGCCAAGATTGGAAATGTTTTATATTAATGATTTTAAAGAGTTTGCTTACAAGTAAGCAAGAGAGCTTTCCAAAATATTGTTTCAAAGGAATTTTATGAAATTTATGAACTTGCTATAATAAGTTGGTTTCATAATTGCTTACGAGATAAGTAAGTGAATTTTCAAGCATAATATTTATATTCAAGTATTAAAATTACTTGATCATGTTTATATTAATGATGTGGAGAATTGCTTATAGAGTTAGCAAGCTCAGGTCTTGAAAATATGATGTGGGTTTTAAGATGGTTTTAATATAAGCAAGTTCATACAAGTGTGGTTTATAAGGAGTTTTATTGAAAAATGTAATTCTTTATAAAATGGTTTCTAGAAATAAATAGATGTTTTGAAATGGTTTCCATTAAATGTCATAAATTGAATTTATATACGTGTTTTGAGATTTATGTAGGTGTTTTGAAATAGTTTATCAAGCTGTGTTACAACTCTTAGAGTTGTAACACTTTGAAGATGCTTTACTTTGATGTTCCAAAAAGATTTAAGGATGGCCAGTCCTATAAAATGATTTGGTGGATTTTATGTGTAAATAATGATCAAAAGATTATGCAAACTCCTCTATATATATAAGAGTAATAAGGAAGTGACGTGAACAAGACAGATAATGCCATTATAGTGGATGGAAGAGAGTTGCATATTTTTTGCTCATAAAAATGTTATTAAGAAAAGTTTTGTCTCCGCGAGTTTTGAATTAGTTTAAAAGCTTCTTAAAATGAGAATTTCAAAGTTGTTTAGCAAATCATTAAAGCTTTGCAAAATATTGTCTTCTCAAATATTACAAATGTTTGGCAAAATGGATTTATTAAAATATTGCTAAACTCCTTAAGGATGGTCATCCTAACATTAGGATTTGGAAATAGTTTACAAAAATATTTATTTTCAAAACAAACCATGCCCAGTTATCAATTCGAGAAGAGCATAGTTTGTAGACTGAGTGGTTTAAAATATTTTATTTTCAAAACAATCCTGCCCAGTTCTCAATTTGAGAAGGGCATAGTTTGCGGACTAAGTTGGCTTTGTACAGATCAAGCCGAGGGTTGAAAAAGGGCACAGTCAAATGACTGTGCTAAGTTTTGTGAAAATCATTGCTAGCATACGAGTGTGCGCAAAACGACGTACTAGGCTCATAGTTGAGGCAGTTACTGTTGGTCCCGAGTTAATGGCAATTACCCAAGAGGGGAGGGGTGAATTGGGTATTTAAAAATTTATAACTTAAACAGAAACTTTACCCCGGATTAATTTATTCCCCCTTTATGAAGAAACGAAATGAAAAGCAATATAATGTTGAGAGCAGAAATATAAATCAAACACACAAGATTTTATAGTGGTTCGGGCAACCTCCCTACTCTACTCTTCCAAGCTCACACTCCTTGTGACTTGGGTTCCACTATTATATTTCACAAATACAACTAGAGCCACTGCTCTCTTCTAGATTCCAGCTCTAGGGGGCATCAACAAATCATAACACAAGTAGGTGATGAGTTTCACTCCAATCAAACACTACTTTGCTTACACTTGATCTTAGTTCCTCAAACTAAATCAAGTTCAATACAACAATAAGAAAAACAGAAAGAATCTACATGTTACTGTTGTGTAGAGACAGTTTGGCGCAGAGAAGAACTTGTAGAGTTGGGTTTGAAGGATCAGCAGTTGAGCTCTTGCAGTTTGAAGCAAAGTTCTTCTTGTCAGGATTGGCTTGATCACTTAATGCTCTTGAAGGTAGGAGTTATGCACACTTAATGATTTTCAGCTCCTTCCCTCGTCCACAATGAATGCCTTTTATAATTGTGGAGGGAATCCGAACGTTTGAAGGTAGGTGGCGCGCATTTAATGCGCCAACATTCGAATATTTTCCGACCGTTGCGACCCAAGTCGCAGGTGGAGTCAACTTCGGGTGCGGCTTCGCCCAAGTCGCAGATGGAGTCGACTTCGGGTGCGACTTCGCCTTCCATAGCAACTTCAAGTTCCAGATTGGGTCGACTTGGGCATCGACTTGACCCAAGTCGCAGATGGAGTCGACTTCGATGTGCGACTTCACCTCGTCAGTCAGCTTGACGAACTTGAAAACTTGGAATGGTTTAGTTTGCTTGGGTTCCTTCATGCCTTTTATTGTTCTCTTGCATTTTTCATTTCCTTTTGAATCATTTTCTTCATTTTAGCTTGCTTTCATTAGCTCCATGTTTTGCAACCCTTTGAACCCATATAGTCTTGAATCATATAATCTTGAATAACTTCTTGGTCGAGTTGATGCATCTTGCTTGGAGTTGGATTAGTCTTCAAATGTTTCAGTTTGAGCATCTAGGTTGCCTTGATCTTCATCTTCATACAAGTTTGTCTTGAAAATAGTTAATCTCTGCTTGTCTTCTGAAATATCCCCTCTACCCGATCGAAGTCGATGCCGGAGTCGACTTCGTCTGCGACTTCACCTCAAGTCGCAAGTGGACTCGACTTGGGGTGCGACTTCGGCACTTCGGGGTCTGGACTTCAACTCTGGAAGGTTTTGTCATGTTGAAGTCGATACTGGAGTTGACTTTGTCTGCGACTTCGACCCAAGTCGCATGCGAAGTCGACTTCGTTTGCGACTTCGGCAGTTCAGCTCTCCATTTTCAACTCTGGAAGGATTTGGCGCATTGAAGTTGATGTTGGAGTCGACTTGGGGATCGACTTGGCCTTAAGTCGATGCCTGAGTCGACTTGGGAATCGACTTATCCTTCCATGATCTATTTTCTTCAAATGTATGTCCCTTAAACACTTCCACAAACATGTTAGTAGCCAAGACTTACTCAAATTGATTTGTTAATCATCAAAACATAGATTTAGCTTATTTTCCACATATTTCCAACAATCTCCCCCTTTTTGATGATTGACAAAACCGATTTGAGTGTATACCTTTCAAATGTGTAAAAAACATGCTAAGTTTGCATTTTTGAAATGTTATCATACTTATGCTTATGCAAACTTTCAAGTTGAAAACATTCAACAAACATTCAATTTAAACACAATCATAAGAACTTGTACTCTTAGCCTATTTAGACTTAAATCATCCTATTTAGACTTAAATCATTTGAACTCAAATCCTACTCTTCTCCCCCTTTTTTGTCAATATATCAAAAAGTTAGAGGGTAAAGAAAGAGACAGGTGGGTTTGCTCCCCCTAAACAGGTTCTCCCCCTCAGTTTGTTCTAGTTTAATTCAATCATTCCCATGTCATTTCTAATCTTATAAAATGCATCTTTTGCTAGAGGCTTTGTGAATATATCAGCAACTTGATCTTCTGTTCTTACATATACCAAACATATGTTATGATTTTCTACATGTTCTCTAATAAAATGGTGTCTAAGGTCTATATGTTTGGTCCTAGAATGCAATACTGGATTTTTGGTTAGACATATGGCACTAGTATTATCACATCTAATGGGTATATCTTTAAAATCCATGCTATAGTCCCTAAGTTGCTGTTTCATCCAAAGTAATTGGGCACAACAGCTCCCGGCGGCAATGTATTCGGCTTCCGCCGTAGATAGAGCAACACTAGTTTATTTTCTTGAAAACCATGAAACCAACATGTTTCCAAGAAATTGACATGTTCCACTAGTGCTTTTTCTATCTACTTTGTAACCGGAAAAATCCGCATCCGAGTAGCCGATTAGATCAAAATTAGAGCCCTTTGGATACCAAAGTCCTATGTTGGTAGTGTCTACTAAATATCTGAAAATTCTTTTCACAGCTACCAAGTGTGATTCTTTTGGACATGACTGAAATCTAGAGCACATACACACACTAAACAATATATCAGGTCTAGAAGCAGTTAAATATAATAAAGAACCTATCATGCTTCTATACAATTTTAAATCAACTATTTTTCCTTTCTCATCTTTGTCGATTTTGATTGTTGAGCTCATAGGCGTGTTTGCTCCTTGGCTATTCTCCATGCCAAACTTCTTCAGCATTTCTTTGATATACTTGGACTAGTTAATGAAGATTCCTTCATTTAGTTGCTTGATTTGCAGTCCAAGGAAGAAATTCAGCTCTCCCATCATGCTCATCTCAAATTCTTTCTGCATAAGCTCAGAAAATTCTTGACAAAGAGTCTCATTAGTAACACCAAAAATGATATCATCAACATAAATTTGAATGATCAATATATCCTTTTCTTTATACTTGCTAAACAAAGTGGTGTCTACCTTTCCTTTTTGAAAATCATGATCAATCAGAAATTTGCTTATTCTATCATACCAAGCCCTTGGAGCTTGTTTTAATCCATATAATGCTTTGGTTAGCTTGTACACGAATTTAGATTGATCTTTTTCTTCAAATCCAGGTGGTTGTTCCACATACACCTCTTCATTTATATATCCATTCAAAAATGCACTCTTAACATCCATTTGAAACAATTTAAAGTTCATATGAGATGCAAAAGCTAGTAAGATGCGAATTGCTTCCAATCTAGCAACAGGGGCATAGGATTCCTCAAAATATATTCCTTCTTCTTGTGAGTATCCTTTTGCCACAAGTCTAGCTTTGTTTCTCACTACAAGTCCACTTTCATCTAATTTGTTCCTAAAGACCCACTTGGTGCCAATAACAGTACAATCGTTTGGTCTAGGAACAAGGTGCCAAACTTGGTTTCTTTCAAATTGATTTAGCTCTTCTTGTATTGCTATAATCCAGTTTTCATCATCAAGAGCTTGATCAATATTGGATGGTTTAATCTTAGATACAAAGGCGTATTTTCCACAAACATTTTGCTTTGACCTTTTAGTTTTTACACCTTCATATACATTCCCTATAACTTGTTCAATTGGATGGGCATGTTTGAATTTTAAATCAGTTGGAGGTTTGTAAGAATTATTACCTTCACTTACCCTTTCCTCCAAGGAATCTTCTTGCTTTTCCACATGCAGTTTTTCTAGACTACTTGCTATATCATCTGCATCACTTAAATCATCTTTTCTTTTGAAGTATGGGTTAGTTTCATCAAAAACAACATGTATGGACTCTTCTACAACTTGGTTTCGGTTATTGAATACTCTATATGCTTTGTTATTTGATGAGTAACCAAGGAATATTGCCTCATCACTTTTAGCATCTAGTTTTTCCAAGTTGGTTTTCCATTGTTCAAAACATAACATGTGCATCTAAAAGCATGAAAATAAGAGATATTTGGTTTTCTTCCTTTCCATAGCTCATATGGGGTCTTTTTCAAGATTGCTCTAATGGTTACTTGATTTAAAACATGACAAGATGTACTTACAGCTTCACCCCAAAATTTCTTGGATAATTTACTCTCATTTAGCATTGTCCTAACCATCTCTTGTATGGTTCTGTTTTTTCTTTCAACCACTCCATTTTGTTGTGGAGTTCTTGGTGCAGAAAATGTGTGATGAATTCCTTTTTCATTGCATAATTCTATGAATCGTTTATTTTCAAATTCACCACCATGATCACTTCTTATAGTCATAATAGTACTTTGTTTTTTATTTTGCACCAAATTGACAAAAGTTACAAACATAGAGAAGGCTTCATCTTTGCTAGCTAAGAGAATTATCCATGTGAATCTTGAAAAATCATCAACAATTACAAACACATATTTCTTTCCACCAATAGTTGAAATATCGGATGGCCCATATAGATCCATGTGTAGCAATTCGAATGGCCCAGTGGTGGAAATTTCCTTTTTGGTAGAGAAAGGCATTTTAGGTTGTTTTGATAATTGACATGCCTTGCAAATTTTATCTTTATCATATTTCAACTTTGGCAAGCCTTCTACCAAACTTTTCTTCCATAGGGTCTTTATATTTTCCATGTTTATATGCCCAAGCCTTTTATGCCAAACCCATGGATCATTATCAATGGCCATTAGACATTGACCATCTAGTTCATCAAGTGAAACCAAATATACATTTCCATGTCTTTTTCCACTAAACATGATATGCTCTCCATCAAATATATTATATATAGATGATTCAAACACAACCTTGTATCCTTTGTCACATAATTGACTAATGTTCATTAGATTGTGCTTGAGTCCTTCAACAAACAAAACATCTTCCATGCATGCATTTGAAATACTATATATGTTTTCTTTACCTTTAATTTTACCTTTCTCATTATTACCAAAGGCAACCGTTCCATCGTTGCAAGGCTTAAGTTTATAAAATAAACTTCTTTCTCCGGTCATATGCCTTGAACAACCGCTGTCCATGAACCATACGTTGTTTTCCTTTGCCTTGAAACATATCTCTTCATTGCTTGTGCACTTCGTTGAGATGGTTTGTTCTTCCAAAACTTCCGTTGTGTTCAAACACAACAGATTTTCATCTTGTTCGATCCGTGCCATGCAGCATATTCTAGCACAATTTGCTGCCTCAAATTCGTCGGTTGAGGAGCTGCTTGTTGATGAAGTTTCTTCATTGACGTACATGCCTCTTCCCTTTGGCCTTTGGTATTTTCCGTTTTCATGTCTTTCCCTCCTTTCTTGTTGATCTTTTGATTTCTCTTCCGGCGTAGGACATTGAGCTTGCATATGTCCCATCCCGCCGCATCTATAGCACTTTGTTGGCTCCTTCTTCTTCTCTCTTCGTGGTCTTTCTTTGAAGTCTTTGAAGTTCCTTTCTTTTCTCCTTGTCCCTTGGACTTGAGAAGTTCCTCCATATATAGATGTTAAAGTATCCCATATTTCTTTTACAGTTAAACAAGAGGATACTCTATCATATTCGGAAGCCGTAAGAGCACAAAATAAAGAATTCATAGCTTTAGCATTGCTCTTAACAGTTTTCACTTCCTCATCGGTCCACTTGGAAGCTCTTTCATTAATAGGTAAAATCACACCATCTTGGATTGCAATCCAAGAGTCCATATCTATAGCCATGATGAGTTGTTTCATACGAAGCTTCCAATAGCCGAAATTGTTCCCATCAAACAATGGTAGCCTAGTAAAAGATTGGCCTTCGGCAAATGCGGGAACGGAAGTCGATTGGGATGCCATATCAAAAGATCTCTTTGGTATAACTCAAAGACCTGCTCTGATACCACTTGTTGGTCCCGAGTTAATGGCAATTACCCAAGACGGGAGGGGTGAATTGGGTATTTAAAAATTTACAACTTAAACAGAAACTTTACCTCGGATTAATTTATTCCCCCTTTATGAAGAAACGAAATGAAAAGCAATATAATGTTGAGAGCAGAAATATAAATCAAACACACAAGATTTTATAGTGGTTCGGGCAACCTCCCTACTCCACTCTTCCAAGCTCACACTCCTTGTGACTTGGGTTCCACTATTGTATGTCACAAATACAACTAGAGCCACTGCTCTCTTCTAGATTCCAGCTCTAGGGGGCATCAACAAATCACAGCACAAGTAGGTGATGATTTCCACTCCAATCACACACTACTTTGCTTACACTTGATCTTAGTTCCTCAAACTAAATCAAGTTCAATACAACAATAAGAAAAATATAAAGAATCTACACGTTACTGTTGTGTAAAGACAGTTTGGCGCAGAGAAGAACTTGTAGAGTTCGCTTTGAAGGATCTGCAGTTGAGCTCTTGCAGTTTGAAGCAAAGTTCTTCTTGTAAGGATTGGCTTGATCACTTAATGCTCTTGAAGGTAGGAGTTATGCACACTTAATGATTTTCAGCTCCTTCCCTCATCCACAATGAATGCCTTTTATAATTATGGAGGGAATCCGAACGTTTGAAGGTAGGTGGCGCGCATTTAATGCGCCAACATTCGAATATTTTCCGACCGTTGCGACCCAAGTCGCAGGTGGAGTCAACTTCGGGTGCGGCTTCGCCCAAGTCGCAGATGGAGTCGACTTCGGGTGCGACTTCGCCTTCCGTAGCAACTTCAAGTTCCAGATTGGGTCGACTTGGGCATCGACTTGACCCAAGTCGCAGATGGAGTCGACTTCGATGTGCGACTTCACCTCGTCAGTCAGCTTGACGAACTTGAAAACTTGGAATGGTTTAGTTTGCTTGGGTTCCTTCATGCCTTTATTGTTCTCTTGCATTTTTCATTTCCTTTTGAATCATTTTCTTCATTTTAGCTTGCTTTCATTAGCTCCATGTTTTGCAACCCTTTGAACCCATATAGTCTTGAATCATATAATCTTGAATAACTTCTTGGTCGAGTTGATGCATCTTGCTTGGAGTTGGATTAGTCTTCAAATGTTTCAGTTTGAGCATCTAGGTTGCCTTGATCTTCATCTTCATACAAGTTTGTCTTGAAAATAGTTAATCTCTGCTTGTCTTCTGAAATATCCCCTCTACCCGATCGAAGTCGATGTCGGAGTCAACTTCGTCTGCGACTTCACCTCAAGTCGCAAGTGGACTCGACTTGGGGTGCGACTTCGGCACTTCGGGGTCTGGACTTCAACTCTAGAAGGTTTTGTCATGTTGAAGTCGATACTGGAGTCGACTTTGTCTGCGACTTCGACCCAAGTCGCATGCGAAGTCGACTTCGTTTGCGACTTCGGCAGTTCAGCTCTCCATTTTCAACTCTGGAAGGATTTGGCGCATTGAAGTTGATGTTGGAGTCGACTTGGGGATCGACTTGGCCTTAAGTCGATGCCTGAGTCGACTTGGGAATCGACTTATCCTTCCATGATCTATTTTCTTCAAATGTATGTCCCTTAAACACTTCCACAAACATGTTAGTAGCCAAGACTTACTCAAATTGATTTGTTAATCATCAAAACATAGATTTAGCTTATTTTCCACATATTTCCAACAGTTACGAACCAAAATGATCGAAAACCAAAGCTCACCTCTACTTGTAGCCGAGTCTCTTAGGGAAGGCTAGAGCCCGGTGGCGCCCTCTCTGAAATGGGAGTAAGCTCATGAGCAGATGCCTGGCTCGCGTGCTGTCTCATGAAAGGTTTCTTTCATAGGGAAGGATGATCACTTGTTAAGTGTCACCAACCTAAGGGTCAGAGACACAAATCCATATGTTTTTGGAACATACATATGTTCCCTATGTTTTAAAAGTCCCAAAATGGGCACCGACGCTGTTTGGTTTTAAATGGATTTGTGTTGGTTTCAAATAGATTTATGTTTAGTATTCAGAAGATACCGAAAAATATTTTAGGACATGAATATGTCCGCCATATTGGTTTAAGAAGGGTTTGGTATTTTATATGCGGGTTAAAAGAGGTTTATATGAAAAAAAAATTTTGGACATGAGAATGTCCGCATAGATAAAAGATTCCTATGCACATGCATTGCTTTTGAATAACCCCGAGTTGGGTTATCAAGAAATTTAAATAGATGATGTTTTCGGACATGTAAATGACCTCATGGGGAAAAAGGTTATAAGAAAAATGTTTTAGGACATATAATTGTCCTCATGCCATATGAAAAATATTTTTGGACATAGACATGTCCTCATGATAGATGAAAAATATTTTGGGACAAACAATTGTCCCCATGAAAAATGATTTAGATGCATAGACATTACCTTTAAAAATCCTCAAAATGGGGACATGCACAAAGTTTTATGAGTGTATTATAAAGAAGATTTCTATAAAATGTTTCTTCCTATTGGTAGTTGATCACTTGATAAGTGTCTCCTACCGAATGGGCAAGGGATGCATTTAAATGAAAAAAATGATACTTGTTTACTGAGTTTATCACTCACGTTTTGTTTTCCCAACCTTATACAGGTTTAAGGCTTGAGGAAAGGAGCAAAGCTAAAACGAATTGGTATGTTTGAAGAATGAATAAATGAATGTACTGTTTATAATGAAATGAGATTGATTATGTATGGTGTAAATAGATAAGTGATTATGTATAAAATTCTACGTGAATTTTTATTTATGAATACATATGCTGCCTACAATATGAAAGTAAAGATACTTGTACGATGAATTTTATGATGATATGGATGAGTCCACTATGAATGATGACAAGTGTATGCTTATATGATAAAAGGAAAAAAAATTAGACGAGATCAAATTAAGAACCCGCCGCATGATCAGGGCAACAATCCTAATCACATTTACCAATTGAAACGGTCTCGGAGTAAGGCTTGTGGAGGCCTCGGGTCAGGGGTGCCACAAGTTAGGAGCTTTGCTCCTTAAAATTTTTCTCTCTCCAACCCTTACACCATATGGACGTCCACACTTAAGTATAGTTGGATTTTTTCATCTTTGTGGGCCCCACTTGCCACATCAATTAGAGGTAATTAAATACATATTTATCTCCTTTAATGACATGGTAAAATATGCTCTAAGTAAATTTGATTATTATCCAAATAAAATCCATTAAAAATCCATACCATTGATGATCATGTTGTTGTCCACCTTTAACGTCCACTTTGCAGCAGCTTTTGCAAATTTTTCCACACCTAATTCAACTTTAATTTATAGGTATTTAATCACCCTAGCTAAGAGCATACTTAGGGGTCCATTTACATATTTTAAAAAATCACAAAAAAATTCAAAAGCTGCTTGGACGTCCACTTACCTTGCTGTCCACACATGTAATGTCCCATATGGCTACCATTTTTTTTTCCACAAAATTACAGCTTTATTTAATGGACACTTAATTACCCTAACTAGGAGCACATTTAGAGGTCCATTTAGCATTTAAAAAATCATAAAAAATCCCAAACAATAGCTTTGGACGTGGACATCTTCCTTGCTCCATGTTGCTGTCCACATGGAGATGTCCACTTGTCATTGACCTTATAGCATTTTCTTGCCTCAAACATCAACCCAAACCACGTCCATATCTTACCCTAGCTGCCTAGGTCATTTACATGCATATTTTGCATTTTTTAAAAATAAAAAATTTCATGTAAACAGCCCCTTAATCGTCGTCCATGGGATGCCACCTCTTCGAGCTCCTTTGAGCTAGTCCATTAGCTCCTTAAATTATCTCATTAATCACTTGATATTATCATGGATTTTTTCATTTTAACTAATTCACAAAATCCACTTTTAATTACCTCGTTTTGACACCTCATTTATGCCATTAATTATTTAATTAATTACTTTAACTTTAACATGAATGAAAGCTACTTTATGGTGCAAAAAATTCAATGGTGCACACCCCTTTTTCGTACAAGCATGATCCCATCATACTTAGCTTAATCCAAGTCTCTCATTGCATTGATCTCATAATTTTAACTGTTCATTTGAAATTTCGTCTTAATCCGACTTTTCTAGCTCAAGTTATGATCATTTGAAGTCATCTTTGAAGTTTGGTTGGTAATAATCAATTTTCACCCTAATCCCATCAAAATTTTCATAATCCAACCTTTCCGTAAGATTAAGCACAAAATTATATGCTTACCTTTCAATTTTCATCTCAATCTGCCTTACCGGCGTTGAGTTATGAATTTTCTAGCATTTGCCACCTTTAACCCATAATTATCAACATAATCTCCATTAGTTAAACCTTAATATATGAGGTAATTATCCTCAATATATTCTCATTCCCTAATCCTAATTAAGCCTTTTAATCACATTGACCCATATCGGCTTATAAACATCATTCTTAACCATTTGTCCTAATTGCCATAAATCATCAAAATTGCAAAGGAAATCATTCATAATTTCACTAAATCATATATGATTCATATTTATATGCCAAATGCATATAAATAAGCCTTACTTGGGTCTGGGAATCATAGAATACAAGCAAATGGCTTGTTATGGATGCAATGCTATGTTTATGTATAGGCAAAGACAAAGAAATTAACGAGGAGGAAAGCTAAGCAAGAAAGGTAAGCAAGCAGTTTTCTAAAATGCTTTGTTTATCAAATGTGTTAAAATGCTTATCAATGATGTTCTGACTATTTATATGAGTTAGAAAATGAATGATTTCAACTCTTTATAAATTGTTTAAGGATGACCATTCCTTGTCTAAATGAGTGTTGAAATGTTATTTCTATTGAAATAAATAAATTGCTTACTGCTTTTCAAGTGCTTATGTTAAATGATGAATTCATGATTTATGAATAAAAAAAATCATGCTAGCATGTCAAGTCATGTTTATGAAAGAAGCATGTGCACAAAAGTGTGTAAGCGGACCGAATGTCCCCCTTTGGCGCGGCCAAGTCGTTATTGTGGCCGAGGCTCGGCGACGCTTCCCTAGATTAGGAGAGAGGATGAAAGTGGATGGTTGCGTAGCTAGCATCTATCCAAAGGAATATCATAATTTTAAATGATGCATCGCATTATTTATGACATACCCTGGATAGGTATGAAAAGCATGTTTAAAGATATACCCTCGAGTGGGTATAAAGTGGCTTTCCATGAATGATTTATAAAAAGGTTTCTACTTCATTGGTAGTTGATCACTTGATAAGTGTCTTCAATCGAATGGTGGAAAATGCATTTATATGAATTACCTTGAAAATGAATTGCCTGAAAACCTATAGCTTGCTTATCGAGTTTTGACTCACAGTTTGTTTTTCAAATCCTAAATACAGGTGAAGGAGGGAACCATGCAAGGAGCACGTATAGAGATTCAAGGAAAAAATGAATTTCTACAAGTTCCTGTGATTGACTCTATAAGTTTGTATGGTTGTATGTTAATGACATTGTTGATGAATTGAATAATGTATAAGGTTTATGCTATGCTTATGACTATCTGATGATATGACTATAATTAGCGAAAAAATTTATGGTCAATTCTTGAGAATGATTCATTATGAAATGGTTATGTATGGAAAGTTAAGAGATAATGTGTGTATATATTTCAAATGGAATATGTAAAATGATATAAACTCCTAAGGAGTTAAGATAACAAGGATAAATATCCAAAGAACTCGCTAAGTGACAGGGCAACAATCCTGTTCACGTTTACCAATCAATAGATCTTGGAGTAAGGTTGTGACGCTCGAGCTGGGGCGCCATAGAGGTTGGTATCAGAGCATGGATTGGTAAATACTGAGAAAAAATTTCTATGAGCCTAGAACATAAGCTATGTGATTAAGATGATAGCTATGAGCTGAGATGGAATCTATGTGAATAGATGACAAGCTATATCTATTTGATTAGATAATTTATTCTATGATGATGTGGCGCCCCAAATCGAGTGTCACATCCTGAACCTTACCACGGGATCTTATTGATTGGTAAACGTGATCAGGATTGTTGCCCTGTCACACGACGGGTTTTAGCGGGTATTTATCCGATTTAATATTTCTTCATAAAAATTTAATTTCTCATATTTTCATCTCAAACATATCCAAATCATTTCCAACTCATGCATAACAAAGTCATTTCAATCCATTCAACACATATACACAACATGATGTTCATGTAACATTTTAGCTTTTGCCTAAATCAGATGTCACTACATGTATAAATCACAGTTATCAATATAAAACATACAAATAGTTTACATCTATTCAACATGGATTTTCTTCATAATATAAAAATTCTAAAGTTTTTCCATTGCCTCCTCAAGCTTGCACTTGCTCCTCCGCCATAACCTATCCTTTACCTGTCTTTGGGTTTGGAAAACAAAATCATGAGTCAAAACTCAATAAGCAAGCTATTTGCATTTTACAGGCAAATCATTTCAAGCAACATTTTGCATTTAAAATCATATTGGAAAGCAACTTATACCTTATCAAAAGGTATATCTTGGAAAACATAAATCCTGTACCCATCACGAGTACGATAAGCATAATGTCATATGAAAACATGAACATAATCATCATAATTCCCTTAGGATGGAAGCTAGTCAGGCGACCATCCGTCCACGTTAACTCCCATTTCAGAGAGGGCATCGCCGGCCTTGAGCCTATTTTAAGCGACTTGACCACACCAAGGAGGGACAATCGGTCGGTTTATACCCTTCAAGTGGACCTAGTACCCTGTGCACATGAACTTTTTCATAAATCCATCTTTAACATGCTAGTATGATTTTTCAATCAGAAACATAGAATCACATCATTTTTCCATAGCATTTATCAACGAAATTTCATAATATCACATTTGAAGTAAAAACATCATTTCAACACCATTTTGCTAAGGAATGACCATCCTTAAACATATTAGAAATAATTTCCACAATTTCATCAAACAAGTTAAAACAAAAATTTCATTTATGTAAATAATTTAGAAAACAAAATTCATTTAGAAAATTTGCTTGCTTACCTGTGTCTCTTAGCTTTCCGACTCGGCTTTTTCTTTGCCTTTGCCTACATGAGAATAATATTTTTTTTTCATATATTTCTTTTTCTCATATTTCATTTAGTTTTCCAACCCATTCCATTCACATATATCATTTATTTGACTTCACAAGTCATTATGCACATATATAGCACATTTTTACACATTTCTTTGGCTAACACATAACATATATAACCCCATAAATAGGGTATCCATTCATCCACATAAAATTCATTGAATAATTATCATTTATAGGTTCATTAACCTCAATTTTTCCTTTTATCAATCTTTTTCAAAATACATGCATTGGTGCTCCACTTACGCACACATCGTCACTTCATACTTCATAAATAAATTCCATAATATGAAATAAATCATTATACACTCTAAACAGATGTATAATCATGAAATATATCATATTTTCATGCATTTTTTCACAAAATCACTTTTTACAAGTCATTCATCACTTATACACATTTATACATTCACATATGCCCCATTTGGCCACACATACATAATGTATTTCATAAAATTTGCTAACTCAGAAATTTAATCCATATTTCAGCGTGTTAATTACCATTAATTATCACTGCACTTAGTGTATTTTTATGGGATTTAAATCCACTCACCATAGGTTTCCAAAACAGCAAGTTTGGAACCCATTTTTCACCCATTTAACGTGTCTTTTGACACATAACTCTAAGAAGTTTAATAAATCCGAATTTTCAGCAAATAATTCCATTTTTCCTAATCAAAATTTAGGGGAATTAACACATGTTTAACATTCATAAACAAATTGATCTCAAAACAGCAAGTTGCTTAACCTTTTCAGTGGACATACAATCAGTTCCATTTGCTCTATCTCCTTAAGCAACCCTTCCTCCTTAGTAATAAGATGCGCTAAGCTAACATTTCTGCTCAATGCATCAGTTACCACATTTGCCTTACCCGGATGGTATAAAATTTCCAAATCATAGTCCTTCAGTAATTCGAGTCATCTCCTTTGTCTCATGTTCAACTCCTTCTGCGTGAAAATATATTTTAGGCTCTTATGATCAGTGTAAATCTCACATCTTGCACCATACAGGTAATGTCTCCATATTTTCAAGGCAAATACTACAGCTACTAACTCTAAATCATGGGTGGGGTAGCTTACCTCATTGGGCTTTAGCTGTCACGATGCATAAGCTATTACTTTACCCCTTTGCATTAAAACACATCCAAATCCTTTTCTTGACGCAACGCTATAAACCACAAACCCTTCATTTCCTTGGGGTAGGGTTAGGATGGGTGTTTCTACTAACTGCTGTTTCAATTCTTGGAAACTGCGCTCACATTCCTCAGACCATACATACCTGACTCCTTTACGAGTCAACTTGGTTAACGGGGCTGACAATTGTGAAAACCCTTCAACAAACCTTATGTAATAGCCGGCCAACCCTAGAAAACTTCGAATTTCTATAATAGTCGTCGGCCTTGGCCATTTCAATACCGCCTCAATCTTTTGAGGATCAACTTGAATACCCTTTTCAAATATTATATGCCCGAGAAATCCTATTTGTTTTAGCCAAAACTCACATTTCTTCAACTTGGCATATAATTTCTCTTTCCTCAACCTTTCTAAAACTCTTCGCAAGTGGTCTTCATGTTCTTTCTCCGTTTTAGAGTAGATTAGGACATCATCGATAAATACAACCACAAATTGATCCAGATAATCCCGAAAAATCCTATTCATCATATCCATGAATACAGCAGGGCATTAGTAAGTCCAAAAGGCATTACCAAAAACTCATAATGTCCATACCTGGTTCAAAAAGTAGTTTTATGAGTATCGGCCGGACTTATCCTCAGTTGATGATACCCTGACTGTAAATCAATCTTGGAGAAAGTCATGACTCCTTGCAATTGATCAAACAGATCATCGATCTTGGGCAATGGATACTTATTATTTCTTGTAACTTTATTTAGCTCCCAGTAATCAATACATAGCCTCAAGCTTCTATCATTTTTCCTCACAAACAATACTAGAGCTCCCCAAGGGAACACACTTGGTATAATGAAACCCTTGTCCAACAACTCCTGTATTTGCGCCCTTAGTTCATTCATTTCAGCTGGCGCCATTCTATAAGGAGTTTTAGAAATTAGAGCCGTACCCGTCATCACATCAATCGTCATTTCTATTTCCCTTTGTGGAGATAATGTGGTTAATTTCTTTGGAAATACATCGGAAAATTCTCTAACCACAGGTATCTGATTAATTTCTACCTCCATGCTTTTCGTTACATTCACAGACACCAAAGAGGCTTGACACTTTTGTCGAATCATTCTGACAGCTTTCATAGATGATATCAATATACTTGAACTGTCAGGTTGCCTCAGTTTTCCAATGGCAATCTCCTTTCCTGGAGTTGCTTCAAATTGCACTTTCTTATTGTTACAGTCTATGGTCACTCCCCATTGGCTTAGCCAATCCAAACCCAATATCACGTCGAACTCAGTCATAGATAATAGGCTCAGATTAGCTTCTAGAATCAATGATCCTATCCTAATTGGGCAGGCTTTGCATACTTGGCTAGTACTTGCTAACCTATAGACTGGAGATTCTACATGTATAACCTGATTGGTCTCTTCTACTGGGTTCGTAGAAGTTCCCTGCTTACTGGTTGCTCTGGGTATCCTAAGCTGAGTAGGTCTTCCACGTCCTTAAGATTACTACGCCTTGTTTGGGCAGTTTGGGGCTATGTGACCCACTTGATCATATATATAACACTTGACCACCTTTTCTTCCCCCGGCCTACACTCCTTGGCGATGTGACCCGTCTGTCAACATTTGTAACATCGGTTCGAGCCCTTTAAACACCTGCATGTATGTCGCTTTTATGGCGCCCTGAACCGAGACATCACTTCCTTACCTCAAGATCTATCGATTGGTAAATGTGAATCAGGATTGTTGTCCGGATCACGCGGCGGGTTCTTAATTGGATCTCGTCCAAAAAATTTTTTCGTTTTCATCTGTCATCATTCATAACTTTATATAGCAATCATCACACATTGTGACATTTCACTTGTAATAGAATTCATCATTTCGTTCATAGCATCCTTTCATGCCTGTCATTATTCACTCAATCATTGTACACATCATACTTGCATACATTTAGTCATTGACACACATGAAACTTAGAATTCTAACTAAGTTCATATACACATAAACATGGAACTTAGAATTCTAACTAAGTTCATATACACATAAACATGGAACTTAGAATTCTAACTAAGTTCATATACACAATTAGTTTACCTTAGCATATTCATGCTTTTCAATTCCTCATAGCCTTCAAGGCTATCATTACGTACCATCCTCCATGTCTTAGGTTAGCAACCTTCTGAGTTTCCTCGGTACGTGTCTAAGGGTTGGGAAAATAAAATGTGAGTGACAACTCAGTAAGCAAGCATTTTATCTTTAGGGAAAAGCTTCCTTGAAAACCTTTTTCATAAACATCGGGAATACCTTTTTCCTTAGAACATGTATATGTCCTAAAATATCATCGTGAAATCCTTTGTTTATGAGGATAATTCCATGTCCTTGAATGCTTTCATAAGACATTCAATCTTAAAATCATTTACAAGCCGTCTGGCCTTGTTAAGGAAAAACATATACGTTTTACCTTCTCTAATGAGTTGCCTTTAATCTTATATGAACATTTTTAATGTTCATAGCCATTACATGAAATCATCGGTTGTCAGTTGATGTTTTACGTCCAAAACATTTTTCTTAAAAATCCTTAGGCAAAAGAGGACATCCTCATGTCCTAAAACATCATTAACATAAGCCATCATAAAATCCTTTAGCCAAGAGACATTTTATGTCTCAAAACATTTTTCATATAACTTCCTTTTGCAATGGACAATCATATGTCCTAAAACACTTTTTATTTCCAACACATTAACATTGGACATTCTCATGTCTATAAACCCTTATCATTTAGGCTCTTTAGAAAAGGACATTCTTATGTCCAATTCAAGTTTCACATAAATATTTTTCATAATCCCCGTCTTGGGGCTTGTTTATAGCAAACAAGGCAAATAAAATACATAAACCATTTTCATAACTTCATTTGCATAAAAACATTTTCTTTTATTCCCATTATTTACACTTTTGTGTAAAACACCCTCTCTTTTAGGGTAACTTATGCATATTAGCTCATAAAAATTCCTTTTTAGGATAACTTTTTGTATAGATGCTTTTATATCCCAATCTTTCGGCTTTTGAAAAGCAAAACATATGCAAACGCATTTGTCCCCATCCAGTAGTAACACTTAGCAAGTGATCATGCTACATTTTGGAAGAGAATCCTTAACACCATGCTAACCCAGCGGCTATTTATTTATCCTGCTCCCATATCAGGGAGGGCGCCGCTGGCACTCTTGTCATCCCTTAGCGACTTGGCCTTATGTAGAGTGGGCGTCGGTCATCCTAACCATGCTTTACAACTTGCCTATTACTTATACTGGTGCACCGTACGTTATTATGACGGACCGCAGTCTGTTTGGTTTGAAGAACCATAGACTGCAGCCCCATGTCCTTTTAAACCAGGATGACAGACCGCAGCCTGCATCCATATGCACAAAAATCTTAGACCAAAGTCTATATTTAAGATTAATTTTCAAAAATACATCACAGACTGCAGTCCGTGTCAACTTGTAAGCGAGCGCACCCACTTTAACAAGTTGTTATTTGAAATCTAGTTTTAGGATGACCTTCCTTAAATTCCTTTAGAAACATTTTGAGTAAAATATTTTGATAAACATTTGAAATGTTTGAGAAACAATATATCTTAAAACTCTTTTAATAAAAGAATTTCAAAACTTTTGGATTTCCATAAATAAATCATATTTTTCTCTAATATTTTCTTGGTTTCCATTTCATGACCTTTTGTTTACAAAAGTTATGTAATTATGCTATCACCTTGTCCATGGCCTAAAAATTTAATAATTGTCCACATATCTATTACTTTTACGTATAAGGAAATTGCACAGTCTTTTGCATGTCATTAAGCAACCTGAAATCAAACCATTTTATGAAATCAATCATAGGAGGTTGGTCATCCTTAAATCCCTTTCAATACATCCGGAGAAACATTTTTTCAACATTTTCAACATAGATTTCCTTGTCTAAAGGAAATCAAAACTTTTCGAATATCATTTCAAAACATATAGACTATGTCCAAATCATTATTTACTATTTAATTATCTTGACCTATCAAACAAATCTTTTCATAATCATCATTGTTTATTATAAGTTACTGTAGAAATAACTCAAAACTTATTTACAAACAATATTTTGTGAAAAAGGGTAAAATTGTCTTTTTCTTATAAAATGTTGTTAAAACAATATCATATAGAACTTGCTTGCTTAAAAGCAAATTCTTAAAACCATCGGTATCTAACATGAAATCCTTAGAAAACATTAGCATGGAGAACTTGCTTACTCATAAGCAAAATTCTCAATTCAATTAACTTGAAGCATTCCCATCCTTGGCAACACTTAGGATAAATTATTTATCTTAAGAAGTGTTGCTTGCTTCCCATGAAGCAAACCTTAAGACTTTTCATTAAAGTCATCATTTTTCCAAAACTCATGGCTTTGCATTAAAGCCGTCATATTCAAAACTTGTGCTTGCCCATTCGTTAAAACATAAACATAGACAATTCAATCATATCAATCACATAGTAAGAAAATGGCATTTTAGAAAGTTTGCTTGCTTACCTAAGATCGCCATAATCCCTTTTCCTTCCATTCTTTTCCTTGCCTATACGCATAAAAATGACATTGCATTTATACATATAATCTCATATGCTTGCACATAATTTAGTTTTCCAACCCATATATTTTCATTGACTATATGACCCACTTGTTTTACAAGTCGGAGGTTTATACATAACAACGCAACTTGTGCATCATATTATATATTCTTTTCATTCTTAGTATCCTTACTTAGGATAGTTTTCAAGCATATCATGATCTTTCATTTATCTCAATGAAGTTTCATTATCCTTCATTTATCATTTACTTATCCATTTTTCACATTTCTTTCATTAGTGCTTACTTTAAGCACATGTTTAAGAGTTTGAGCTTCATATATCAATCCCAAATTTTGAGATTAACAAAAATTATCAAAACAGCACATTGTTTACATGTTTCAACATATTTCCATCCATTTTGCATTTTAGCAAATCACATTAACTCATTACCCCTTTCCATCATTCATATCCTGCACTTAAACTCTCTTGAAGACACATATAATATGTGTTATGAGAAATTTTCCTAACCAGAAATATATTCACAAAATATATCATACTTTCATGCATTTTTGCACAAAACCAAACTTCACAAGTCATTCATCACCCTTGCATATCTATTCCTTCTCATATGCTCATTTGGCAACATATACATAATGGATTTCATAAAATTTCTAAGTCAACAATATAATACATATTTCATCATGATATCATCCCTTAATTATCACTTTATTTAGGGTATTTTCATGGGAAATAAATCCATTAATCATAGGTTACCAAAACAGCAACTTTGGAACCCATTTTTCACCTGTTTAACGTGTCTTTTGACACATAACCTTAGGCAGTTATATAATTCCTAATTTTCAGAAATTAATCCAACTTTTCCTAACCCAAATTTAGTTTATTAACATATATATCAATTTGGATCATTTCTACATCGGTTTCATATTTCTTTTTCATTTGTTTCTCAAACTATCCACAAATCAGGCGTATGGAAATCTCAAAATCTTGAATTAATATCAAATAAAGTAATTTTGATCTGAAATTTCCAATATTCATTACTAACTACATTACTTAACCAAAATAAATATTTCCAGCATAAAAAATTAAGCATTTATATTTATTTTGGTATTTTTACCTTTCTGGATAGCAGCATCCATTTTCAGTCAGCCTTTATCACGTAAATTATTGAGTATATTTATACCTATAAATACATAATTTTTATTTTTTTCGTGTGATTATAAATATTTAATATATATTATATAAAATTTTCAGCCCAAAATTTATTGTATAAAAATTATTAAAAACCATTTTCTATAGCTGATCCTATCTCCCGTTTTACCCTGTTTAGGTTAATCTTCTCGGATTTTTAATTTGAAACCTACTGAATATTTCAATATGAAATTTTTTTCGCCCCTTAATCATCATATAATTAACTTTTAAACAAATTTTAATTGTGAAAATCCTTCGTTTACTACTTCATTCATATTTTGGTTTATAACGTCATATAATTTCCAGATTTGAATTATAAACTCAAAATAATCATATACTTACTTGATTAAATGGGTGATCCCTCCTTTTCCCCTTTCTATTTCCTTGGTTTTACCTTCCTTTTGGCTTTCTAGGTGCTGGATGTGAGGCTGCCTTGGGGAAGAAGATGGAGTTTAGCACTTGGAAGAATTTTCCAAGCCTCCAACCTTGTGAACGTGCTTGACTTGGTGGGCCTAGAATTTCCAGCAGTGGGCCCCACTTGTTGCTGCATTTTCCACAGCTATTGAATGCCCTCTTATCCTCTTGTGTGCTGGTGAACTCACAGCCATATAAATTAGCATTTTACTATTTTTTTAAATCCACAAATCTGCATTAATCCAGGCTGTCCAAATCTGTCCAGCCCTTGCACGTCACTTGCTGCCCATTTTCATTTTTTTATCAACCCTAATTTAAGGGTAAATTATAAACCTCATTAAAATTTAATTCATATATTAATTTGGTGTTAAAAAAATTAATAAAAATCATTATAGCAGCATCAACATGGGGACGTCCACATGTGTAAACAAGTTGTCCATTTTTTCCACTTTTCATGGCAGCTGCAATTCACGAATTTTCTTGAATTTTTTTCACATAATTAAATGCTTATTTATATATCGTAACATATCAGATATTTATGTGCATTATTTATAAAATAAAAATTAAAAAAAATCCAAACAGCAACTGCTTGGAACGTCCATGCATTGCCACCTTGCCTAGCTCCCTTTGAGCTCACCTCTAGCTCATTAATTCCAGCAGCATAAACCATGAATTTTCCCACTTCTTTAAGCATAAAATAACTTGCATTTCACCAGCATTTGACACCTATTTGGATCATTAAAAATTGCATTCAATTCATGCACCTTTTGCCTTAAATGCATGATACTTTTGAGTAGGGGTGGGAATCGGGGCGGGTAGGGATGGGTCAGGGTTTGCCCAACCCTGACCCTACTTTTCAAAAATCTTGTTTGACCCTTATTTTATACCGGGTCGGGACAAGGTCGGTTTGACCCTTACTTTTTTCTACCAAGTCTAAGGACAAAATTCGGGTCGGTATCGGGATAGCGGGTCGGGTCAAAAATACGGATCGAATAAGATAATTTTCAAAATTTATATATCTATCAAACATAAGTATACATTTATACTAAATTTAAATATTATATGTTTCAATATTTCACTAATTATTAAAAAACACATAATTAAGAAAACAAAACATTTGAAAATATAGTATACATTTATTAAAATAGGTTAATATATAATTACACACGAGGGTTATATCGTAAAAATTTTTTATTGATTCTTATATTGCATTTTGAATAAATTGATTCTTCTATTGTTGATAGAGTTGATTATAAAAAAGTGAGAAATTTGAAAGAAAATAATAACAATATTTCAATATAGTATTATAATTTTTAATAAATTTATATATGCGGGGGCGGGTCGGACTCTTCGTGTCGGGACATGGTTGACCCACCCCAACCCTATTTTTGAATTCGGGTCAAAATGTTTGACCCATCCCTATACCGGGTCAAAAATATATTGGTTTTACCTGGCCAAAAACGGGTCGGGTCAATACCGGGTCACGGGTCGACCCGCCCCAATTCTCACCCCTACTTTTGAGGTGTAAAAGTCAACGATATACACCTTTTCTAATACAGGAATTTTGCCAAAATTTTAAGCTTAATCTAAGCCTTCCAAAATGTGCATCTCATGATTTCATTCAACCGTTTCAAATTTCATCTCAATCCGATCTTCCTAGCTCAAGTTATAGCCGTTTGAAGTTAACGGTTGGAATTGAGAAATGTTTAATAAATCATCACACCAATTTCATAAATGATTTTCATAATACAATAATTCCATAATATCAAGCCCATCATCGTCAACTTCCCTTTCGAATTTCACTTGAATCCGCCTTACAGGCGTTGAGTTATGAATTTTCTATGATTTTCTAACATAATTCCATAATTTCCACTTTAATCTTCATTAGTTAACTCATGGAAATTAAACTAAACATACATGCCACATTAGCATATTTTAATCCTCATTATGCCCCTTTATTCACCTTGACTCATATTGGCTCCGGTGATTAAATTTTTAATCACCCTTCTTAATTACACCATAATTGCAACATATCATAAAATCCTAAAATCATCAAAAAATTCCATTTAATCATATATAAGTCACATGTACATGTTCAATGCATACATTGAATCTTACTTAGGTTGGGGTTTCACAACTTTTGACATTTCTTACACAACGGCGAGCTTTTCCTCTTTTGGATTCATTTTCCCTTTCTTACATTGCCTTTTCTAGCTTTCTCTTTCCCGATTTTCGGTTCCTTGGAACCCATACTGTACGCCCTTGAACCCAATCTTAGTTCTTTAGTTCTCAAGGCTTCAATTTCCAAAGCCCTTGCACTCTCAAGGCTTGAAGCATAGTCTTTAATCAGCAAGGGGGCAAGACTTTCCCGCATATATGACCTTAGTCATTGTTGGAATCTTTGTGCCTTGTTTCCTGGCACATTTGCGATCCATGGTACATATCTGACCAGAGCATTAAACTTCATAGCATATTCAGTGACCGTCATTCTCCCTTGATACAATTTTTCAAATTCAATCACCTTTTGACTCTGCAATCCAACTGGAAGATATTCTTTGTTAAATTCTTCTACAAAAGTTTATCAAGACACTTCTTCGGGTCGTGGCATTGTGATTAACATCGTCTCCCACCATTCGTGTGCGTCCTTTGCTAACAGATGAGTAGCACACAATACCTTCTCACGGTCATTGCACGGAGATATCCTAAATAATTTCTTAATCTCCGTCATCCACAGCTCTCCTTGGACCAGGTCGGGTTCTCCGAAAAACTTCGGGGGCCGTTGCGCTAGAAAGTCATTAATGACTCTTCTATCAGCTTCCATTAGCTGATTTTCATCCCTAAGTGGTGTCGGTGTGACAACGGGGTCCACCATCGGAGTAGGTCCTTTTCTCTCTGTATTACCCAACTGAGGTTGTTGGGTTTTATCCCATAATCCTTGTATAATATCGGCAGTCTGCGCTACCTAGTCTCTAATGGTCTGCTGCATTGCTTCCTTCACTGTTGCAGCCACTCTTTCTTCTATGAGTCTATTCTACCTCGACTCAGTTTCCTCCTCCATATTCCGTTCAGGGCTTCCATCATTCCGCCTTTGTTGATTCCTTTGGTTCGATCCTTGTGTTACAGGTCTTCCTCTTTTAGGTCGGCTAGATTCACCAACTTCATGTTGGCTTGGAACCTCTGTCGCTACTTCTTTTCTTTTATTTTTCCTTAATCCTGCTCTTGTTTCCACCATTGTGTTAATCTGAGTATATAACATCACACTTTTCATTTTCAATTAACATTAAATCATTATATACGCATTTCATTATCACAGGGTCACAACCAATTCATTCAATCACAATCACATCACATCATTCAGCTCATGCTCATGTTCATTCATTCATACATATCTAAAACATCTGGAATTCAGTAGATCAACATATTCATTCATATCCATTATATTCACATCATCGCATTCATAGTTAGTACATGTAAAAGTAAATCACACTTATGTACACATTTAGCATAGCACACACATTTCACACTTATATACATGTCAGTCTATCTTGGCAACCATAACTAAAGCCACATTGTCATCAAACCACCCTTACATATACACAACTGAAAAAAAATAAAACAAGAAACAAGAAAGTTCATCGTCCTCCTGGACCTCTCCTTAGACGCTACATCTACGTGGAACTTGTGAGGGTGCATCCGTGAGCGTGCTAGTGTTGGACAATGCCTGGACCTCATCCTCTTCACTATCATTATCATCGTCCTCATCCTCCCCTACAAACTCCACTATCTCCTCCTCTACTTCCTCCTCTACTTCTTCCTCTTCCTCTTTCTCGACGAGCTCGAGGAATTCCATCGGATCATCATCATCGTTGACCTCGACAAGTCGGACAATTTCACCCGTGTTCTCCATTATGTATAACATGACTTCATCGGGTTTAGGAGGTATAGGTATTTCGATGACTCCCTCAGCACGACGCTTCTCAATATAGTGGAATATAGTGGGCCATGTCTATTTCTCACTGATGGAGTCGATCCCAGGGTGCTCCATAGTGAAACTGAACACAACCGTCCACAAACCTGTACCATGGGCCAGTGTTGGGGGGTATGGGTGCCTGTGTGGCGCTCCAAACCGAGTGTCACATCCTGAGCCTTACCTCGGGATTGTATTGATTGATAAACGTGATCAAGATTGTTGCTCTGTCACACGGCAGGTTTTATCGGATATTTATCCCATTAATTTTAATCACATAAAAGTTCAATTTCTCATATATTCATTTCATGTGTAACTGATTCATTTCCAACCATTCAACACATATACACAGCATGATGTTCAAGTAATATTTCAACAGTTGCCTAAATCAGATGTCACTGCATATATATATCATAGTCATCAACATCAAACACTTCATATAGCTTACAACCATTTCCCATGAGTTTTCTTAACATAAAAATTCCAAAATTTTTTCATTGTATCCTTAAGCTTGTATTTGCTCCTTCGCCATGTCCTGTCCTTCACCTGTCTTTGGGTTTGGAAAATAAAATTGTGAGTTGAAACTCAATAAGCAAGCTATTTTCATTTTATAGGCAAATCATTTCAGGAAACATTTTACACTTAAAATCATATTGGAAAGTAACTTATACCTTGTCTAAGGTATCTCTTGAAAACATGAAATCTTGTACCTATCACGAGTAATATATGCATAATGCCATATAAAATATGAACATGATCATCATAATTCCCTTAGGATGGAAGCTAGCCAGGCAACCATCCGTCCACGTTAACTCCTATTCCGGAGAGGGCGCCGCCGACCTTAGGCCTATTTTAAGCGACTTGGCCACACTAAGGGGGGACAATCGGTCCACATATACCCTTCAAGAGGACCTAGTATCCTGTGCACATGAACTTTTTCATAAATCAATCTTGAACATGCTAGCATGATTTTCAATCATAAACTTGGAATCACAACATTTTTCATAGTATTTATCAAAGGAAATTTCTCAAAGTCACATTGAAGTAATAACAACGTTTGAAGACAATTTAACTAAGGAATGACCATCCTTAAACATATTAGAAATAATTCCCAGAACTTCATTAATCAAATTAGAGTAAAAATTGCATTTACATAAACAATTTAGAAAACCAAAATTCATTTGGAAAAGTTGCTTACTTACCTGTGTTCCTTAGCTTTTCGTCTCAGCTTTTTCTTTGCCTTTGCCTACATGAGAATAATATGATTTTTCATATATTTCTTTTTCTCATATTTTATTTAGTTTTCCAACCCATTCCATTCACATATATCATTTAGTTGACTTCTCAAGTCATTATGCACATATATAGCATATTTTTACACATTTCAACGACTAACATATAACATAACGTATGTAACCTCATACATAGGGTATCCATTCATCCACATAAAAATTCCTCCATTAATTATCATACATAGGTTCATTAACCTTCATTTATCATTTTTTACTTCTTTTACAAAATTCACACATCGGGGCTCGTTCTAAGCACCCATTATCACCTTAAGCTCTATTACATAATTCTAAAATTGGAAATTAAAATCATATAATTCAAAACAGTTATATAATCATAAAATTTATCATATTTTCATTCATTTTTGTACAAAATCAAATTCTATATGTCATTCATCACTTATGCACATCTATTCCTTAACATACGCCCATTTGGCAACATGTACATCATGCATTTATAAAATTTTCTACATCAGCAATATAATCCATGTTTCAGCGTGTTAATGACCCTTAATTACCACTGCATTTAGGGTACTTTTATGGGATTTAAATCCATTTACCATAGGTTTCCAAAACAGCAAGTTTGAAACCCGTTTTTCACCCATTTAACGTGTCTTTTGACATATAACACTAAGCAGTCATATAATTCCGAAATTTCAGCATGTAATCCCACTTTTCTTAATCCATATATAGGGATTTAACACATATATAATATTCATAAATTATCATTTCTCAAAACAGCAAGTTGCCTACACGTTTTGAGTCCCGTTTCACATCGGTTAGACACACTTCATAAAACCTATAAAAATCAATTTTAGGGCTTCTTTTCTCAAATATTTTAGGGCATACATAACAACTTAAACCTAGGGTATTTTACCCTACACAGTATTCACAAAGCATGCAAACCTATTTCCATAGCATTTTAAGGATAGAAACGAAGATTTCGGGTCATATTTACCACTTTGCATTCCATATTTTCTAAAACTCATCATTTAATCATAAACCAACATATGTTTTGCATTAATACATGATTCATAACCTAATCACATCATCAAACCAAAACAGAAACTTGTCTTGGAGGTTTAGGGTTTACCAACTTGGATTTTCCACTCAATACATATGCAAAACTTCACTTTCATCAACTTAAACATGGAAATTCATACATGAAACCTAATACCCATTTCCTATTAGATCAAAAGCATGTTAAATAATCATTTTACAGTTTCTTTAAGCATCCCTGTCATATTCCCATTTTGGAGTTTGAAAACCCAAAATAATCAACTCAAACAACACGTATACTTACTTGGTTTAGTGCTAATTCAAACCCTAGCACTTGGAGATGATTTTATTCCACAAATTCTCCTCCTTTTTTCTTGTTTTTCCTTCTTCCTTGGCTGGGAAAAATGGACGTGAGCAACTGCTGTGCTTTGGAGTGAAAAAACCAACACTTAGCCAACCTCCTTCTACATGGACGTGCATGGGTTATAAGCTGAATTTTTTTTCCAGTTGTGGGCCCCACTTATTGGGCATTTTCGACATCCCTTAAATGCTCTCTTATCACCTTCATGTGTTGGCAAAATTACAGCCTAGTAAAATGGGATTTTAACATTTTTGAAAATTCCAAAAATCACTTTAATCCATGGTCGTCCAATGCCTCCATATATCACGTCCATTGCTGTCCATTTTTTCAGCAATTTTTTCCATTTTTTTCAACCCTAATTTAAGGGTAAGTTATAAACTTAATTAGCCTTTAATTTATGTATCAATTTGGTGTTAAAAATTATCAAAATGGCATCAAACCGACCATATTTCTGCACATCCAAATGCGCCATAAGCTATCCATGGTTTCTCTCTCCCATTCAGCTGCATTTTCTAATTTTTATTGCTGGATATTGACATGATGGAATGCATATATTTATTTCCTTGCATCTCAGCTGCATTTACACATATTTTAAAATTTTAAAATTCAAAAAAAAATCAGCATGGCAGCCCCCTTGGACGTCCCTTCTTGCCACATTACCTATGCTCTCTTTTGAGCATTTTGTAGCTCCATCATAGGGTGTATTCATTGCTGGATTTTCTGTAGATATTTGCATTTTATATTAATGCATAAAATTCCTTAGAAATGGGCTGCACTTGACACCTCAACTCCCATTAAAAACATGCAATTATGTCAAGTACTCTAGCATTTAATGCAAGGTACTCTTGAGGTGCATTAGTCAACCAAGCTCACCTTTTTCAATGCAGGTATTTCCAAACATTTCAAGCTTAATATAAACCATTCAAAATGTGCATCTCGTAATTTCATTCATCCGTTTCAAATTTCATCTCAATCCGATTTTCCTAGCTCCGGTTATAGCCGTATAAAGTTAACTGTTGAAATTGAAATATAATCAATAAATCATAACACTCATTTCATCAAGAATTTTCATTACCCATTAATCACATAATATCAATTCCAACATCATTAATTTCTATTTCAAATTTCACTTGAATCCGCCTTACAGGCGTTGAGTTATGAATTTTCTAGTGTTTTTCCATTTAACTTAACAATTGTCACATAAATGCTCATAATTCATATTAAATAATGGAAAATGATTTTCCATGATATATTTGCACATTTAAATCAATAAAAATTTACTTCAATCCCATGGTCTCATGTATCTCAAAATGATTAATCACATCATTATTGCTAATCCATAACCCTAATTGCAATAATTAGCAAAAATCACATAAAACCTTCATAATTCAATAATTCACAAATAAATATCACATACATGATTAATGCATACATATGGATTCTACATGGGTTAGGGTTTCACAATCCTCCCCCCTTATAACAGGTTTCGTCCCGAAACCGCCTATTTTTTAAATAACTGGGGATATTTCCTTTCCACTTCTTCCTTTAGCTCCCAAGTGGCTTCATTTTCGGAATACCGGTTCCATTGTACCTTAACGTACTTGATTCCCCAATTCCGAAGCTTTTGTACTTTGTGATCCAAGATTCTCACTGGCCTTTCTTCATAATTCAAATAATCTTGAATCGGTAAATTCTCAGCCACTAATATATGTGTCGGGTCCGGAACATACTTTCTAAGCATCGATATATGAAATACATTGTGAACTAGGGTTAGCGCTGGGGGTAACGCTGCTCGATATGCTAATTTCTCAACCTTTTCCAAAACTTCAAATGGTCCGATATACTTGGGATTCAGCTTTCCCCTTTTTCCAAACCTTGTTACTCTCTTGAATGGCGTGACCTTTATAAACACATGTTCGCCAACTTGGATGTTCAAATCCCTTCTCTTGCAATCTGTGTAACTCTTTTGCCAACTTTGGGCAGTGAGGATACACTGGTGAATAGTTTTCACCTTGTCTGCCATTCGTTGAGATAAGTCTGGGGCTAACCTTTTCTCTCCAACTTCATCCCAATTCAACGGTGTTCGACATCGCCGACCATATAATGCTTCAAATGGAGCCATTTGGATGCTAGCTTGATAACTATTATTTTATGCGAATTCCGCAATCGATATATACTCATCCCATGATACTCCAAAATCTAAAGTACACATACAGAGCATATCTTCAATAATTTGATTCACTCGCTCCGTTTGTCCATCGATTTGAGGATGAAAGGCTGTACTGAACTTAAGTTGGGTGCCTAGGGTTTCGTGTAAACCTTTCCAAGACCTTAATGTAAATGTCACATCTCGATCCGAGATAATCAACTTTGGCACTCCATGGAGTCATACGACCTCTTTATAATAAACATTAGCCAGCTTTTCTGCGGTATAAGTCCTTCTTATAGGTAGGAAGTGCGCGACTTTCGATAAGCTATCCACGATTACCCATATAGAATCGTTTCCTACTTGGGTCCTAGGTAACCCTTCAATGAAATCCATGGTAATGTCGTCCGACTTCCATTCAAGAATTTCTAAGGACTGTAGCTTACCAGGTATTCTATGGTGATCCGCCTTCACCCGTTGGTAAGTTAAACACTTAGCCACGTATTCAGCGATCTCTCTTTTCATATTATTCCACCAATATGCTTTCTTGAGATCCTGATACATCTTAGTACCCTGAGTGAATAGAAAAAGGCAAAAAATGTGTCTCTTTAAGAATTTGTTCCTTCAATTCAACTGTGTTAGGTATGCAAAGGCGACCCTTATACCTGTACACACCTTGCTCATCAATATCAAATTTTGTCAACCCCTATTTCTTCATTTTTTCGACATGTGTATGTAGGTATGTATCCTTTTGCTGCGCAACCTTGATCTGTTCAAAAAGTGATGATTGTATGTGTAATTGTGACAGTCGAGTCTGGACTCCTGGTGGACATACAATCAGTTCCATTTGCTCTATCTCCTTAAGCAACCCTTCTTCTTTAGCGATAAGATGAGCTAAGCTGACATTCTTGCTCAATGTATCAGCTACCACATTTGCCTTACCTGGATGGTATAGAATTTTCAAATCATAATCCTTCAATAATTTGAGCTATCTCCTTTGTCTCATATTAAATTCCTTCTGAGTAAAAATATATTTGAGGCTCTTGTGATTAGTGTAAATCTCACACCTTGCACCATACAGGTAATGTCTCCATATTTTCAAGGCAAATACCACCGCTGCTAACTCTAAATCATGCGTGGGGTAGCTTACCTCATTGGGCTTTAGTTGTCGCGATGCATAGGTTATCACTTTACCCCTATGCATCAAAACACAACCCAATCCCTTTCTTGATGCATCGCTGTAAACCACAAACCCCTCATTTCCTTCGGGTAGGGTTAGAATGGGTGCTTCCACCAATCGTTGTTTCAATTCTTGGAAACTACGCTCGCATTCCTCAGACCATACATACTTGACTCCTTTACGAGTCAACTTAGTTAACGGGGCTGACAGTTGTGAAAACCCTTCGACAAATCTTCTATAATAGCCGGCCAACCCAAGAAAACTTCGAATTTCCGTAATGGTCGTCGGCCTTGGCCATTTCAATACCGCCTCAATCTTTTAAGGATCAACTTGAATACCCTTTTCAAATATTATATGCCCTAGAAATCCTATTTGTTTTAGCCAAAACTCACATTTCTTCAATTTGTCAAACAATTTCTCTTTCCTCAACCTTTCTAATACCCTTCGCAGATGGTCTTCATGTTCTTTCTCCGTTTTAGAGTAGATTAGGACATCATCGATAAACACAACCACAAATTGATCAAGATAGTCCCGAAAAACCTTATTCATCATATCCATGAATATAGCAGGGGCATTAGTAAGTCTGAAAGGCATTACCAGAAACTCATAATGCCCATACCTGGTTCAAAATGCCATTTTATGAGTATCGGCCGAACTTATTCTTAACTGATGGTATCGTGACTGTAGATCAATCTTGGAGAAAGTTTTTGCTCCTTGCAACTGATCGAATAAATCATCGATCCTGGGAAATGGATATTTATTCTTTATGGTAACCTTATTTAACTCCCGGTAATCAATACATAATCTTAAGCTTCTATCCTTTTTCCTTACAAACAATACCGGAGCTCCCCAAGGGGACACATTTGGTCTAATGAAACCCTTGTCCAACAACTCCTGTATTTGCGCCCTTAGTTGATTCATTTCAGCTGGCGCCATCCTATATGGAGTTTTTGAAATCAAAGTTGTACCCGTTATCACATCAATCGTCATATCCATTTCCCTTTGTGGAGGCAATATGGTTAACTCCTTTGAAAATACATCCATAAATTCTCTAACCACAGGTATTTCATTAATTTCTACCTCCGTACATTTCTCTACATTCACAGATACCAAGTAGGCTTGACACTTTTGTCGGATCATTCTGCCAGCTTTCATAGACGATATCAATATACTTGAACTGTCAGGTTGCCTCAGTTTTCCAATTTTCCAATGGCAATCTCCTTCCCTGGAGTTGCTTGAAATTACACCTTCTTATTCTTACAGTCTATGGTCTCTCCCCATTGGCTTAGCCAATCCATACCCAATATCATGTCGAACTCAGTCATAGGCAATAGGATCAAATCAGCTTCTAGAATCAATGATCTTATCCTAATTGGGCAGGCTTTGCATACTTGGCTAGTACTTACTAACCTATAGACTGAAGATTCTACATGTATAATCTGATTAGTTTCTTCTATCGGCAGTGCATGGGTGGTCACGTATTGGCATGCTATGAATGAATAGGTGGCACCAGAATCAAACAAAGCTACCGCCAAATTTCCTAGAATATAAACCATACCTGTGACCACCTTCTCCTCTTGTTCTTGAGATTCTGTCCGGGTCAGGGCATGCACATGCACCAGGTTCATAGAAGTTCCCTCCTTACTTGTTGCTCCAGGTATCCTTAACTGAGCAGGTCTTCCACGTCCTTGAGATGACTGCACCTTGTTTGGGCAGTTCGGGGCTATGTGACCCACTTGATCACATATATAACACTTGACCACCTTTGCTTCCCCTAGCCTGCACTCCTTGGCAATGTGACCCATCTGTCCACATTTGTAACACCGGTTTGATCCTTTTAAACACTCGCCTGTATGTCGCTTTCGACATTTCTTACACATCAGCGAGTTTTTCTTCTTTTGGATTCATTTTCCCTTTCTTACATTGCCTTTTCTAGCTTTCTCTTTTCCAATTTTCGGTTCCTTGGGACCCGTACTGAACGCCCTTGAACCCAATCTTAGTTCTTGAGTTCTCAAGGCTTCAATTTCCAAAGCCCTTGCTCTCTCAAGGCTTGAAGCATAATCCTTTATCAACAAAGGTGCTAGACTTTCCCACAAATATGGCCTCAACCCTTGTCGGAATCTCTATGCCTTATTTCCTACCACGTTTACAATCCATGACACATATCTGACAAGAGCGTTGAATTTTGTGGCATTCTCGGTGATCGTTATCCTCCCTTGATACAACTTTTCAAATTCTATCACCTTTTGACTCTACCATCCAACCGGGAGGTATTCTTTTTTAAATTCTTCCACAAATGTTTGCCAAGACACTTCTTCGGGTCGTGGCATTGTGATTAACATCGTCTCGCACCATTCGTGTGCGTCCTTTGCTAACAAATGAGTGGCACACAGTACTTTCTGACGTACTTTCTGACGATCATTGCACAGAGATATCCTAAACAATTTCTTAATCTCCGTCATCCACTGCTCTGCTTGAACCAGGTCAGGTTCTTCAGAAAATTTTGGGGGTCGTTGCGCTAGAAAGGCATTAATGGCTGTCCTATCAGCTTCCATTAGTTGATTTTCATCCCTTAGAGGTGCCGGTGTAACAACGGGGTCTGCCATCGGAGTAGGTCCTTCTCTCTCTATACTGCCCAACTGAGCTTGTTGGGTCCTTTCCCATAATCCCTGTATAATATCGGCAGTCTGCGCTGCCCAATCCCTAGTGGCCTACTGCATTGCTTTTTCCACTGCTGCAGCTACTCTTTCCTCTATGAGTCTATTCTGCCTTGACTCAGTTTTCTCTTCCACATTCCATTCAGGGCTTTCATAATTCCGCCTTTGTTGGTTCCTTTGGTTTTGTGTCACTGATCTTCCTCTTTTAGGTTGGCTAGATTCGCCAACTTCATGTTAGCTTGGAACCTCTGTCACTGCCTCTTTTCCTTTATTTTTCCTTAATCCTACTGTTGTTTCCACCATTGTGTTAATCTGAGTATATAACAGCACACTTTTCATTTCTAATTAACATTAAATTGTTATATACGCATTTCATTTATAATCATTGTTAAATTATTGCATACGCATTTCTTATCATATGGTTACAACCAATTTATTCAATCACAATCATATCACATCATTCAGCTCATGCTCATTTGTTCATAAATATATCTAAAGTATCTGGAATTCAGTATATCAACATATTCATTCATATCCATCATATTCACATCATCACATTTATGGTTAGTACCTATAGAAGTAAATTCACACTTATCTACACATTTAGCATATCACACACATATCACACTTATGCACATATCAATCTATCTTGGAAACCATAAACTAAAGCCACATTGTCATCTAGCCACACTTATATATGCACAACTTTAACAAACCAAAACAAGAAACAAGAAAGTTCATCGTCCTCTTGGACCTCTCCTTAGACTTCTACATCCACGTGGAACTTCTGAGGGTGCCTCCGTGAGCATGCTAGTGTCGGACCATGCCTGGACCTCATCTTCTTCACTATTATTATCATCATCCTCATTTTTCCCTACAAATTCCACTATTTCCTCCTCCACTTCCTCCTCTTCCTCTTCCTCGAAGGGCTCGAGGAATTCCATAGGGTCGTCATCATCATTGACCTCGGCTAAACGGACAATTTCACCTGTGTTCTCCATTATATATAGCATAACCTCATCGGGTTTAGGATCTGCAGGTATTTCGATGACTCCCTCGGCATGACGTCGTTCTATATAGAGGGCCATGTCCACTTCCCGTTGATGGAGTCTGTCCCAAGGTGCTCCGTAGCGAAACTGGACACATCCATCGACGAACCTATACCACGGGCGTGCATCGGGGAGTGTAGGTGCTTGAGTCTTTGCCCAGAAGTCCTGTAGGTCCTGTGGGTCTACTCTGTCCGTTGGAACACGTGGATCCCGAGGAATTCCAAGATAAGTTCCTGGTAGCACTGTCTCCTCTCCTCCTCTCTCTCTTTTTATAACTCCTCCACACTCATCATCCGCTTACCTCTATCCGCCATCTGTATAAACATAGCAATCAAATTGCATTGCAACAATAATTTATTGTCATATGGCATGCATTTCATCATGTTATAAGCATACCTAATCATCATATGGCATGCATTTCATCATGTTATAATCATACATGAGCATCATATAATCACATCTAATTTATCACATAATCAAATGTAATCATGCATATCTCGTCATATTCCTTCAAATTTTCCATACTTAGAAATTTTCCAAGCCTATTTACCAATTCATGTTCTGATACCAAGCTCTGTGGCGCCCCAAACCGAGCGTCACATCCTGAGCCTTACCTCAGGATCGTATTGATTGGTAAACGTGATTAGGATTGTTGCCCTGTCACACGGCGGGTTTTATCGGATATTTATCCCATTAATTTTAATCACATAGAAGTTCAATTTCTCATATATTCATTTCATGTGTAACTGATTCATTTCCAACCATTCAACACATATACACAGCACGATGTTCAAGTAATATTTCAACACTTGCCTAAATCAGATGTCACTGCATATATATATCATAGTCATCAACATAAAACACTTCATATAGCTTACAACCATTTCGCATGAGTTTTTTTAACATAAAAATTCCAAAATTTTTCCATTATATCCTTAAGCTTGTATTTGCTCCTTCGCCATATCCTGTCTTTCACCGGTTTTTGGGTTTGGAGAACAAAATCGTGAGTTGAAACTCAATAAGCAAGCTATTTGAATTTTACAGGCAAATTATTTAAGGCAACATTTTACATTTAAAATCATATTGGAAAGCAACTTATACCTTGTCTAAGGTATCTCTTGAAAACATAAAATCTTGTACCCATCACGAGTACTATATGCATATTTCCATATAAAACATGAACATGATCATCATAATTCCCTTAGGATGGAAGCTAGCTAGGCAACCATCCGTCCACAATAACTCCCATTCCAAAGAGGGCGCCGCCGGCCTTGGGCCTATTTTAAGCAACTTGGCCACACTAAGGGGGGACAATCGGTCCACTTATACCCTTCAAGTGGACCTAGTATCCTGTGCACATGAACTTGTTCATAAATCAATCTTGAACATGCTAGCATGATTTTCAATCATAAACTTGGAATCACAACATTTTTATAGTATTTATCAAAGGAAATTTCTCAAAGTCACATTGAAGTAATAACAATGTTTGAAGACAATTTAACTAGGGAGGCTGCTACTGGATTTTTTATTAATTTTTTTATTTTATAATTTATGAACTTACATAGCTAACATGTTGGGACACATAAATATGCATTTATTCATGTGAAAATCCCTGCAAAAAAAACCCGTTAATGCAGCTGCTCATTGATGATGCAAAAGTGGACAGCATGGTCATGTGTATGGACGTGCAATGGATGTGCTGCTGCTGCTGCTACTGTTTTTGTTAATTTTTTTATACCAAATCGATTATTAAACTAAATGCTAATTAAGTGTAGAATTTACCCTCAAATTAAGGTTATTAAAAATTTGAAAAAAATCTGGAAATGGGCAGCAATGTGGACGTGAATATGAGGGCAGCTGGATGGATATGATCTTAAGCTGATTTTCACCTTTTAAAAAAATTGTAAAAATAATTTACATGGTTGTAAATTGCACAGCACATTTATGGGATAAATAGGCATTGAATGATTGTGGAAAATCAGTTGCAAGTGGGGTCCACAACTAGAGCAAACGAGCCTTATAAAAGGGGTGCTCGGCTAAGTGAAAATGGGATGTTGAGAAAATTTTCTAAGTACCCAAAACCCATTCTCCCCACACAGCAGCCCACGTCCCACCAAAGGCCAGCAAGGAGGAAGAAAAGGGAAGAAAAAAAAAAGAAAAAAGAAAGGGAAAAAGGAAGAGAAAGTTAGCTCAAGTGATTAGGGTTTGATCTTCATCAAACAAGTTAGTAGATGTGATAAGTTGAGCTTTTCATTTTAAGTGTTAAACTCCAAATTTTTCAATATGAATTTGATGCATGAAGTTTCCTTAAATATTGGTTCAACATGCCCTTTGATCAAGTATTGAATGGGTATTAAGATTTATGTATGAATTTTAATGATTTAGGTGGTTAAAATGGAGATTAGAGTGGATTATGAGTTGAAAACTCAACTTGATAAAACCTAAATTCAAGTGATAAGTTGCTGTATTGGATTTATATTATGTTTAGACTATGAATCATGTTTTAATGAGTTATTTATGTGGATTTAACTTAAGATATGAATTTTGGAAAGAATAGAATGCAAAGTGATGTACATGACCCAATTCTTTCATTTTTATGCCAAAAATGGTATGGAAATGAGATTAAATGATTTATGAAATTTATGTAGGGTAAAATGCCCTAGGGTTAGGGTACTATGGACGCCCAAAAGGATTTGGGAAGATAAGCCCCAAATCTGATTTTATGAATTTTATGAAATGATGTCCAAATGGGATAAAAATGGAACCCGAAATAGAGAAAAGTTTGCTTATGGATGCTAAATATGTGTTAATACCCTAGATTTGGATTAGAAAAATTTCGATTAATTGCTGAAAATTCGAAATTATAAAACTGTTTAGGGTTAAGTATCAAAAGACACGTTAAACGTGTGAAAAATGGGTTCCAAAGTTGCTGTTTTGGAAACCTCTGATTAGTGGAAAAAATTCCATAAAAATACCCTAAATAAAGTGGTAATTAAGGATGATTATCATTCTGAAATATGGATTAAGTTGCTGACTTCAAAAATTTTATGTAATGCATTATATATGTGTTGCCAAATGGGCATATATGAAAGGATAAACATGCATAGGTGATAAATGACTTATGTGAAGTGATTTTGTGAAAAAATGCATCAAAATATGGTAAATTTCATGAATATATATCTGGTTAGATCTTCATGATGTTAATTTCAAATTTTGGAATTAATTAATGAAGCTTAAGGCGACAATGTGCGCTTTAAATGAGCACCGATGTGTAAATTTTGGAAAATAAGTGGAAAATGGCGTATGGAAGGTAAGGAACCTTTAAATGATAATTATTGGATGATTATTATATGATTGAATGGTTACCCTACTTATGGGATTGAATATGTTATGTAATAGCCAATGGAATATGCAAATCTGTGCTATTTATGCCTAACGACTTGAGAAGTCTAATGGATGTTGTATGTTGATGAAATTGGGTTGGAAAACTAAATGGGATGCAAGAAAAAGGAATATATGAAAAATTATATTATTCTCATGTAGGCAAAGGCAAAGAAAAGGAAGATTTGGAAAGCTAAGGAAACGCAGGTAAGCAAGTAAATTTTCTAAATGACTTTTGTTTTTTAAATTGTTTATATAAATGCAATTTTTTTGCTCTAACTTGTTTTGATGAGATTGTGGAAATTATTTCTAATGTATTTAAGGATGGCCATTCCTTAGTTAAATTTGTGTTGAAATGATATTTTCGTTTACCTTGTGGTTTTATGAAATTTCTTTGATAAATGTTATGAAAAATGATATGATTATAAGTTTCTGAATGAAAAATTATGCTAGCATGTTAAAGATGGTTTTATGAAAGTTCATGTGCAGAAAGTACTAGGTCCACCTGAAAGGTATAAGTGGACCGATTGTCCCCCTTTGGTGTGGCTAAGTCGCTAAAATAGGCCCAAGGCTGGCGGCGCCCTCTCTAAGATGGGAGAAGACAAGGATGGATGGTCACCTAGCTAGCTTCCATCCTATGAAGGACATGTTCACGGTTTTATATTGCATTATGCATTCGTACCCATGATGTGTACATGAAAAATGTTTTCAAGATATACCTTTTGAAAAGGTATAATTTTCTTTCCAAGATATTTTAACCGCAAAATGTTGCCTGAAATGAATTTCCTGTGAAATATAAATAGCTTGCTTATTAAGTTTCGACTTACGTTTTCATTTTCCAAACCCAAAGACAGGTTAAAGAAAGGACTTGGCAAAGGAGCAAGTGCAAGATCATTAAAGCCATGGAAAAACATTGGCACTTTTATGTTATGAAAAACTTATGTTGAATGGGTGTAAATTACTTTGATGCTTTATGTGACAACTATGGTTAATACATGCAGTGACATCTGATTTATGTAAAAATTAAAATGTCTTTTGATCATCATGCTTTGCTATGGGAAGACTGGTTGAAAATGATCTAAATATTCATGAGATGAGAAATATGAGGAATTAAACTCCTATGAGAATATATTTAATTGGATAAATATCCGTTAAAACCCACTGTGTGATAGGGCAACAATCCTGATCACGTTTACCAATCAATAATGATCCCGAGGTAAGGCTCAGGATGTGACGCTCGGGTTTGGGGCGCCACAGAGCTTGGTATCAGAGCATAGATTGGTAAATAGGCGTGAAAAATTTCTAAGTATAGAAAATTGAAAGAATATGATGAGATATGCATGATTATACATGATTGTGTGATGAAATAGGCATGATTATATGATGAATAGATATGTTTATAACATGATGAAATGCATGATATATGATGATAAATTATTTTTGCAATGTAATTAGATTGCTAAGTTTGTATAGATGGCGGATAGGGAAAAAAGAATGATGAGTGCAGAAGAACTGCAAAGGGAGAGAGAGGAGGAGGAAAGGAGACAAAGAAGGGAGGAGAATATGAATAGGTGGTAGGGATCTCAACGAAACACAGCACAATTCCCAACAGGTCCCCCAGGGTTTTCACCTAGACGCACTCCCGACCAATCTCAGGGAAGCTATCATGTCCCCCCTGGTCAGCACATGCAAGGTCTAGGAGAGTCCTCCAGTTATGAATCTAGGGCACGAGTTCTTCTAGGAACATATCTTAGTGTCTCACTGTCTACCCGTGTTCCTACTGATAGAGTGGATCCTCAAGACCTTCATGACTTTTGGAAAAGGATTTCGGCACCACACCACCCGACGCAGGCCCGTGGGGTAGATTTGTTGATGGGTGTGTCTAGTTTCATTATGGGGCAAGTTGGGATAGACTCCACCAACGAAAAATAGAAATAGTCCTCTATATTGAAAAATGTCGTGCTGAGGGAATCATTGAGGTACCTGCAGCTCCTCGACCCGATGAGGTCATGCTTTATATAATGGAGAAGACAGGTGAAATTGTCCGACTTGTGGAAATTAATGATGATGATGATCCGATGGAATTCCTCGAGCTTGTCGAGGAAGAGGAGGAAGAAGAAGAGGAAGTAGAGGAGGAAATAGTAGAGTATGTGGAGAGGAAGAGGTCCGTGGGTGGTCTGACACTAGCACGATCACTGAGGCACCTTTCCAAGTTCCACCTAGTCGTAGACGATACATAAGGAGAGGCCCAAGCATACGCTGAATGTTCTTGTTTTATTTAAGTTATGTATGTATAATTATGGTTTGATAACAATATGGTTTCTATGGTAGACTGATATGTATATAAGCAAGATATGTGTGCTATGCTATATGTACATTAGTGTGCTATATCCTCACATGTAGTGACTATGGATGAAATAATGTGAATATAATGGTTATGAATGAATATGTTGATATAACTAAACTTAAGAATTTTAGATATATGGATGAATGAGCTTGGATGATGTGATATGATTGTGATTGAATGAATTGGTTGTGACCATGTGATAATGAAATGCGTATGCAATGATCTAACATTGATTGTAAATGAAAAAGTGTGTTGTTTTATACCTAGATTAGCACTATGGTGGAGACAAGGTCAGGATTAAGGAGAAATAAAGGAAAAGAAATAGCGACAGAGATTCCAAGCCAACATGAAGTTGGCGAGTCTAGTTGATCTAAAAGAGGAAAGCCAGTGACACAAGGACCTAATCAAAAAAATCAACAAAGAAGAAATAATGAAAGCCTTGAATGAAATATAGAAGATGAAACTCAGTCAAGACAAGTTAGACTTCTAGAGGAAAGAGTGGCAGCAGCAGTGAAGGAAGTGATGCAGCAAGCCACTAGAGACTGGGCAGCACAAACTGCCGACATTATTCAAGGACTATGGAAAAGGACCCAACAAGCTCAGTTGGGCGGTATAGAAAGGGAAAGACCTGCTCCAATGGCGGACCCCATTTCCACACCGGCACCACTAAGAGACGAAAATCAGCTAATGGAAGCTGATAGAAGAGCCATTAACGCATTTCTAGCACAATGACCCTTGAAATTTTCCGGAGAACCTGACCTGGTGCAAGCAGAGCAATGGATGACGGAGATCAAGAAATTATTTAGGATATTTCCATGTAATGACCATCAGAAGGTATTGTGTGATACTCATCTATTAGCAAAGGATGCACACGAATGGTGGGAGACAATGTTGATCACAATGCCACGATCGGAAGAAGTGTCTTGGCAAACTTTTGTTGAAGAGTTTAACAAAGAATACCTCCCGGTTGGATCACAGAGTCAAAAGGTAATAGAATTTGAAAAACTTTATCAAGGGAGGATGACGGTCACCGAGTATGCCACAAAATTTAGGGATGCGATCTCCTACACCCAGGAGCAGGCAGCGTTGCCTGCTCTTGGGTGCACACACCTATTTTTTTTATTTTTTTTGAAAATAAAATGTTAATATAGGTATATTTAACATGTTTATAAATTTTACCATTTTTAGAGTATTTTAGATATTTATTTTTTATTTTTGAAAATCAGTGGCATTTTAGGTAATTTTAAATTACTAAAATGCCACTGATTTTCAAAAATCAAAAATAAATATCTAAAAATCTCCAAAAATGGTAAAAATTTATATACATGTTCAATACACTTGGGCTAACAAGTTTATGAAAAAAATTTCAAAAAAAAATAAAAAACAAAATAGGTGTGTGCACTCGGGAGCAGGCAATGCTGCCTGCTCCCGGGTGCAGGAGATCGCATCCCCAAAATTTAATGCTCTGGTCAGATATGTGCCCTGGATTGCAAATATGACCGGAAATAAGGCATAGAGATTCCAACAAGGATTGAGGTCATATCTTCGGGAAAGTCTTGCCCCTCTGCTGATTAAGGATTATGCTTCAAGCCTTAAGAGAGCAAGGGAATTGGAAATTGAGGCTTTAAGAACCCAAGAACTGACATTGGGCTCAAGAATGTTCAGCATGGGTACTAAGGAAATGGAAACTGGGAAGGAGAAGGCTAGAAAGGAAATGTGAGGAAGGGAAAAGGAATTCCATAGAAGAAAAGCTAGCCGCTAGGTAGAAAATGTCAGAAGCGGCATACAGGCAAGTGTTTAAAAGGCTCGAACTGGTGCTACAAATGTGGACAAACGGGTCATATCGCCAAGGAGTACAGGGCAGGGGAAGCAAAGGTTGTCAAATGTTATATTTGTGATCAAGTGGGTCACATAGCCCCAAATTTCCCAAATAAGGTGCAGACCTCCAGGACGTGGAAGACCTGCTCAACTTAGAATACCTAGAGCAACGAATAAGCAAGGAACTTCTATGAACCCGGTGCACGTGCATGCCTTAACCCGGACGAAATCTCAAGAACAATAAGAAAAGGTGGTCACAGGTACGGTTTATATTCTAGGGAATTCGGCAGTAGCTTTGTTTGATTCTGGTGCTAGCCATTTATTCATAGCATGGTAATATGTGACCACCCATGCACTACCGGTAGAAGAGACTAATCAAATCATTCATATAGAATCCCCTGTCTATAGGTTAGCAAGTTCTAGCCAAGTATGCAAAGCCTGCCCAATTAGGATAGGATCATTGATTCTAGAAGCCAATTTGATCCTGTTGCCAATGACTGAATTCGATGTGATATTGGGTTTGGATTGGCTAAGCCAATGGGGAGTGGCCATAGATTGTAAGAATAAGAAAGTGCAATTTGAAGTAACTCCAGGAAAGGAGATTTCCATTGGGAAGCTGAGGCAACCTGACAGTTCAAATTTATTGATATCATCTATGAAAGCAGTCAGGAGGATCCGACAAAAATGTCAAGCTTATCTGGTATCAGTGAATGTAGAGAAACGCACAGAGGTAGAGATTATTAGATTCCTGTGGTTAGGGAATTTCCTGATGTATTTCCAAGGGAATTAACCACATTGCCTCCACAACGGAAAATGGATATGACTATAGATGTTATGTTGGGTGCAACTCTAATTTCTAAAACTCCATATAGAATGGCGTCAGCTGAAATGAATGAACTAAGGACTCAAATACAGGAGCTATTAGATAAGAGTTTCATCCGACCAAGTGTGTCCCCCTTGGGGAGCTCCGGTATTATTTGTGAGGAAAAAGGATGGAAGTCTGAGGTTATGTATTGATTACCAGGACCTAAATAAAGTTACAATAAAGAATAAGTATTCATTGCCTAGGATCGATGATTTATTCGATCAATTGCAAGGAGCCACAACTTTCTTCAAGATTGATCTACAGTCAGGGTATCATCAACTGAGGATAAGTCCTACCGATACTCATAAAACGACTTTTCAAACCAGGTATGGACATTATGAGTTTTGTTAATGCCTTTCGGACTTACTAATGCCCCTGCTGTATTCATGGATATGATGAATAGAGTTTTTCGGGACTAGCTTGATCAATTTGTGGTTGTATTTATTGATGATGTCCTGATCTACTTAAAAAAGGAGAAAGAACATGAAAATCATTTACGAAGGGTTTTAGAAAGATTGAGAAAAGAAAAATTATATGCCAAGTTGAAGAAATGTGAGTTTTGGCTGAAACACATAGGATTTCTTAGGCATATAATATCAGAAAGGGGTATTCAAGTTGATCCTCAGAAGATTGAAGCAGTGTTGAAATGGCCAAGGCCAACGACCATCACGGAAATTCGAAGATTTCTAGGGTTGGCCGGCTACTATAGAAGATTTGTCGAAGGATTTTAACAATTGTCAGCCTCGTTAACAAGATTGACTCGTAAAGGAGTCAGGTATGTATGTTCTGAGGAATGCTAGCGCAGTTTTCAAGAATTGAAACAACGGTTGGTAAAAGCACCCATCCTAACCTTATCGGAAGGAAATGAAGGGTTTGTGGTTTACAGTGATGCGCAAGAAAAGGATTAGGGTGTGTATTGATGAAAAGGGGAAAAGTGATAACCGATGCGTCGTGACAGCTGAAGCCCGATGAGGTAAGCTACCCCACACATGATTTAGAATTAGCAGTTGTGGTGTTTGCCTTGAAAATATAGAGACATTACCTGTATGGTGCAAGATGTGAGATTTACACAGATCATAAGAGCCTTAAATACATTTTTACTCAGAAGTAGTTGAACATGAGACAAAGGAGGTGGCTCGAATTATTGAAGGATTACAATTTGGAAATTTTATACCATCCAGGTAAGGCAAATGTGGTAGTTGATGCATTGAGCAGAAATGTCAGCCTAGCGCATCTTATCACTAAGGAGGAAGGATTTCTTAAGGAGATAAGACAAATGGAACTGATTGTATGTCCACCAGGAGTCCAAACAAGATTATCACAACTATGCATACAATCGTCACTTTTTGAACAGATCAAGACTGCGCAGCAAAAGGATACAGACCTACATGCACATGTAGAGAAGATGAAGAAAAAGGGGTTGTCCGAATTTGCTATTGATGAGCAAGGTATGTATAGGTATAAGGGTCGCCTTTGCATACCTAATACGGTTGAGTTAAAGGAACAGATTCTTAATGAGACACATTTTTCGCCATTTTCTATTCACCTAGGAAGTACTAAGATATATCAGGATCTCAAGAAAGCATATTGGTGGAATAATATGAAAAGAGAGATCGCTGAATATGTGGCTAAGTGTTTAACTTGCCAATGGGTGAAAGCAGATCACCAAAGAGTGCCTGGAAAGCTACAGTCCTTAGAAATTCTTGAATGGAAGTGGGACGACACCACAATGAATTTAATAGGAGGATTAGCTAAGACCCTAGCAGGAAATAATTTCATATGGGTAATAGTAGATAGGTTATCGAAAGTTGCTCACTTCCTACCTATAAGAAGGACTTATACTGCAGAAAGGTTAGCTAAGGTATATTATAAGGAGATCGTACGACTCCATGGAGTGCCGAAGTCGATTGTTTTGGATCGCGATGCGACGTTTACGTCAAGATTTTGGAAGAGCTTACATGAAACCTTAGGCACCCAACTTAAATTTAGTACAACTTTCCAACCTCAAACAGATGGACAAATGGAGCGGGAGAATCAAATCATTGAAGATATGCTCCGTATGTGCACCTTGCAGTTTGGAGGATCATGGGATGAGTATATATCGATTGCGGAATTCACATACAATAATAGTTATCAAGCTAGTATCCAAATGGCTCCATTTGAAGCATTGTATGGTCGGCGATGTCGAACGCCATTGAACTGGGATGAAGTTGGAGAGAAAAGATGTGGCGTCTTGAACCGAGACGTCACATTTGTCATTGCTCCAAGATCTTGTTGATTGGTAAGTGTGAATCAGGATTGTTGCCCTGATCACGCGGCAGATACTTAATTCGATCTCGTCCAATTTTTCTTCTTCTTTTTTTTTTCTTTTCTTTCATCACATAAAGACACATACTTATCATCAAATCTCAATTATCATCGTTAACATTCATACTTATTTTTGTACAATATAGGTTATTTTAACCTGATCATTTCATACATACATAATTTGAAAACTCCTTATCATATGTTCATGTCATACCATATACAGATTTAAATAACACATTTCTGAATGATTTAAAATATTTGAAGGAAATATTTGAGAAATAGTATTTCAAAATTTTGCTAAAATGTTTTTAAATAAATTTTGAGCGGTAAAATAATTTCGAAAATATTTTAATATCTAAAGACAAAAGATTTTGCAAAAGCTTTTCTTCCTATTTTTGAGTTTTTCATGAACAAAGGATATACCAATGCATAATTCGTTTTCTTTATATGGTATCATATTCTTTGTCCACATGACACATGAGTTACTTCTACATGAAGGTAAGCTTGTATAATTCTTTGGTCATTACTTTAAAAAAAATCTTCATTCAAATCGATTATTGGTTGGCCTTCCTTAAATTTGCTTCAAAATATTTTAATAAATCATTTTAAATTCATTTGATAAAACAAATATTATTTGGAAATCAAAATTTTCCTTTTTTATTATAATGCAACCATTTCCACATTTTTCCTTATAAGGATTTGCTTATGATAAAGCAATTTCCACATAACTTAACATTTCTCCTTACTTCCATATGGATTTGCTTATAATAAAGCAATTCCGACATATTCCATGGTTGCAATATAAAACATATAAAATCATTTTCAAAAAGTTTGCTTGCTTACCTTTGCTTTGCTTCAATCTGAATCCTTTATCCTTTCCTTTCCTTTTCCTATACAAGTGAAAAGGATATACATACTTTATCATACATATATTATATTCATTTACGACCTTATTTTTTCCATCATTTCTTATAGAGGTTAACCTTAAAAATACTTGGTCATTGTTTTCTTATATGGATTTTTATCCATAAATCCTTAAAAATTCCATCATTAGATTTAAATATTAATCACAAATTTTCTCCAAAATCACGCTGTTTCTTGTAGCAAATCACTGTTCACCCCGAAGTTACTGTTCACAGTTACGTGGGTTACTGTTCAAGGGTTCCAAATTTTGACCTTTTTTCCAAAAGTAAAAAATTCCATGATATAGCTTATGCTTAGTATATCATGCAAAATTTCATACATTTTGAATTTATCATTTTTTACTTAGCTAAAAAAATCATTTTCTCCATATACTAAAAATCAACATAAATTCACTTAAGCAATCCTTAATTCCAAAAATCATGAAATTAATATATCATCATTCCAACATCATATTTATCATAATCATACATCTCAAATCATCATTTATCATTTTTGGAGCATTATTTACGCAGATCATATGTTATCTTCCTGAATGCTCTATCTTCGCTCCAAATTTTTGATGTTTTGGCATAATTCCAATTAAGCATTATATATATACTTATTTTATCATGCTTAGGCATTATCTAAGCATGGTTTTACCCTACTTAACATCCAAAAAAAATTTGGGTAGAAATCACTTACCCGAAGTGGAGATATCCAACTTTTTCTCACGCTTTCTCTCTCTAACTTCCTCCTTTTCTTCCTTGGACGTGTGGGATGGTTTGGGAACTTGGAATGGTTCAAATGGAGCTAGGATTTCATGGACTTGGACGTCCACCCCGCTGCCCTATTTATAGGGTTGGATTTTTTAAGAATTTAGAATTTACCCCTAGCTTTGAGGTATTTAATTATAAATTGGTATTTCTTTTTAATTTTAAAAATTACTTTGAGCCAAGAGCTGCCCACCATATGCCTGCTCTAGCCAACCTATTCAGCCCTATTATTTATTTATTTATTTGATTTTTAAAATTATTTAATTTAAGCTAAATAAATCCTAGCCGTTGATTAAAGATGATGATGATCAATGACCATTGATTTGGTCAAATGCTCAGCTACCCTAGGCCTGCTCCAGCCCTACTGCAGCTGCCTTTTATTTAATTTTTTATTTATTTATTTATTTATTTTAGTAAAAAGTCAAATGCGTATTAACAGAAAAATTAATTCACTTTTTTATCTTTATTTGACGCTTCATCTTGACCTTTGATTTGTGATTTTCATCACATCTTAACCCATTCATCATGTTCATCATGAATTTTTAACCATCCATAAAAATTTTCATCGAATTCCAACGCCCGGATTGCAATTTATGAATTTTTCTTTATTTTCTACAAAAATCCAAAATTGGATTAAAATATCCAAAAGAATTGCTATTTCGTCTTGTAGTGATTAAATCTCTATTTTTTCTTTTTGTGATTAAGTTAATCCAAGTGATTAACTCTTAATCACCTGTCTTAATCTCTGATTACTATTCACGTTTACTATTCACATAGGTTAAATTCCTAATTGTATTATTGCAATCTCCAATACACATATCCACCAATATAATTCATGAATTTTCATTTACATTAAAAATAATTTACAAAAGTATCTAAGGTTTACAACCCAAATGACGCGTATATTGTCGGGGTTTCACAATCCTCCCCCTCCTTACAATAGGTTTCGTCCTGAAACCTATTACAACCCATCACACTTCTGCTGCGTCTTTCATACACAGGGTTTTTATATAGAGACACTATTCATTCCTTCTACTAATAGTGCAGGAGTAGTTGATATAGAAATCGCATAATGTCATCATTAATTAATTCATCATCCATACCTGCGATTTCTTCCTCTCCTTGTTCTTGTGACTCTTTGTGAGTCAACGCATACATCCGCACTGGGTTAGTAGAGGTACCCTGTTGGTTGGAAGCCATGTTCCTTTGCTGGGCAGATCTCCCTTGATCTCTTGCTTCTTGTGCTTTGTTTGGACATTTGGTGGCAACGTGTCCTACTTGAAAGCACTTTAATAATTTTATCTCAACACTTCTGCAATTCTTTGCTATATGACCGATCTGGCCACACCTATAACATTCATTAGAACCTTTTAAACATTTGCCAAAATGACAACTTTGACAATTTCTACACATTGGAGCACCTACTGAGATGGAGTCGGACTTCATTATTCTTGTTACTATCTTCTTGCTCCTTTCTTTTCTCATATCATGCTCCTGGCTATCAAAATTAAACTGCTCTTGTTCTTCTTGGGTTCTTAATGTTTCTAACTCTAAGGCTCTTGCACTCTCTATGCTTGAGGCATAATCTCTAATCAAATGAGGTGCAAGGCCTTCTCTTAAACATGGCTTCAGCCCTTGCTGAAACCTTTGTTCCTTATTTTCGGGCACATTCGCTATCCATGGAAGAAATCTTACCAGGGCATTAAATTTTGTAGCATATTCCGTAACAGTCATCTCGCCCCGACATAATTGCTCGAACTCAATCACCTTTTAACTTTGGAGACCTGCTAGAAGGTACTCCTTATTAAATTCTTCCAAAAAATTTTGTCACGTCACCTCTTCCACGTGTGGTATAGTAACTAGTAGAGTCTCTGTAACGCCCCATTCATAAAAATACTCAATAACTAATCAACGGCGCTACACAATCTAAGAAAAATTCGGCAGCATCTCCCCATAACATACAAGGGGTAATATGGAATACATGACCTGATATTCATTACATTTCCATCTGTAACATTCAATCCTATTTATATACTTGCATCTTCATATAATAAGAACATTCATATAGAAGGAAATCATTACATATTTTCCTTACACAACAAATAGATATAATAGTCATGCATATGTGCATCAACAAGGATTATAATCCAATCTGAAATACCAAATACATTATAGTTGTCAAAACGAATCTGCCTAAGTAATTGTCTACATATATGATTATCAAAAGAGCACAAGTCTAAAAGAACTGGAATCAACATATTGTGCTAGGGTCTCTCATGTTTGATCTTCAACTTGTCCCATCCTTAAGTTCCACTTCTGACCTGCGATCTAAAACCACAATAACAATGATATGAGTCTAAATAGACCCAGTAAGTAGATAGTGGTTAGCACAAAGTGCAAATAAGCATAATGATGGATACTCATACAGTGATGAAGCTAATACACATGGATCCAATACCCACTCCCAAGATCGTATACATATAACCATACACACAAATTGACCAACACAACCAATCATCTACTCATGTCCATCAAGGGCCATGAACAACCCTCTCCTCATGTCAATCAGGGGCCATGAACAACCCTTACAACCAACTATTTGAGATAACGCATCATACATAACAGACAATGAAACACATCGCAAACCACGCATACAACATCAACACAATTCAGATACAACACATAGATCTGTCACACAAGCATTTTATCAAACACATGATAGGTGCGAAATGAAAGAACCTTCAATTCATACTCTCGATTGGGGCAAATCAATTCACGTCACATTCCAACAATATAACAACTGCTAAGAAGTCTTATACATCATAGAAATCACGCATTCAAAGTAAATTCACCATGAACCCTAACTGTTACGAACTCTACGCCTAATACCATGGAGTCGTTAGAAGCTATACATTCCCTCTAGCCTCGCATCGCGTTTAACATAAAATTTCATCACTAAATCGAGAAGGGGCGACATCTACTTACTTGAATCGAAATTTTCCCCAAAAACAGTGCTTCAGACTTAGACGGAGAGATTCGGAACTTCCACGATTCGAGTCGATGATCCTCAAACAGTCGGTAGAGCTTCCTTGAATGAATCCGTGGCTAGCCCGAACTGAATGGTGGGGAAAGAAGAGAGACGCAGAGAACGGAAAGAGAAGAAGAAGGAAGATAGCCGGGTGCGGGATGAAAAATGAACCCTAGCGCGCGCGGGCTTCCTTTATTACTGAATCCCTATCGGGTCGGGTCGGAACATGGATCGGGTCTAATTGCAATTAGTAATTTACTCTCCCACTCATACGACTTAATAATTAAAATTTCCTCCAGGGGCGCTGCCCCCTGCACCCCCGCAAGGGCGCTGCCCCCTTGACCCCCGCGACCTGACCGGGCAGGTCGAACCCCGTACCTACTCTGCGAGGGAAACAATAGTCATAGTGCCCATCAATGGAACGCTAATCATACATGCACATATGCACTATACATCTCCTAAATGTCGTGTCCATGTATGTTATGTATCCATTAATATCGTAAAATTCTTACTAGCATGTTCATAAGTTACCTCATAAATAGAGAAAAGTTATAATAAAAATAGAATAAAAATACCTGGTCCTCACAGTCTCCCACCACTCATAAGCGTCCCCAACCAATAAGTGGGTGGCACACATTAACTTCTATTGATCATTGCATGGGGAGATTCTAAATAACTTCTTAATCTCAATCATCCATTGCTCGGCTTTAATAGGGTCCGGTTCGCCTACAAACTTAGGGGGGTGTTGTACTAGGAAAGCATTAATAGCCCTTCTATCAGCTTCTAATAGGCTATCTTCCATTTCTATTATAGGGGTAGGGTTGACCAATGCGCCGATCCTTTCCCTATCCTTGTTTCCCAGCTGGGCACGTTCATGTTCCTCCCATAATCCTTGGATCATGCCCATGGCTTGTGTTGTCCATTGCTGTATTGCTTTTTCTACAGCTGCAGCTACTATTTCCTCTATTTGTCATTCTTAGTTAGCTCCTCTTTCTATACGAGGTTCAGAACTAACCTCTTCTCGTCGGTGACGAGTTCTTTGTTCTGATTGCTCCTCCTGCCCTAGTCGCTTAGACCTATTACTGGTCTCTCCTTTTTCCTGTTGACTTATAACTTCATCATTTGCGACCGCTTTTCCTTTGTTCAGCCTAGCTTCTGCTCTGGTGATAGGCATGTTGCTTTCTATTCAAAAAACATATCATCAATAATTCATAACATAATTAATCATACATACTTATCATACAAGTGTAAAATATTTTTACTTTTTAAAACATCCTATATTTCATTTATCATTTCAAAAGTCAAAAGAGACTTTTGTTATCTTCCTCTACCCTTTTTCCTACCACATATACTCTACTTAGCTAGTGCTAGACCAACCAAGTTATCTTTACTTTTCTTCTTTCCACTCCTATTTACCAATCCTAATTTTGATATCAACTTTGTGATATCAAATCTTTTCTTTTCATGCCATTACCAATCCTTGCTCTGACACAAACTTTTGTGGCGCCCCGAACCGAGACGTCACATTTGTCCTTACTCCAAGATCTTGTCGATTGGTAAGTGTGAATCAGGATTGTTGCCCTGATCACGTGGCGGGTACTTAATTCAATCTCGTCCAATTTTTCTTCTTCTTTTTTTTTCTTTTCTTTCATCACATAAAGACACATACTTATCATCAAATCTCAATTATCATTGATAACATTCATACTTATTTTTGTACAATACAGGTTATTTTAACCTAATCATTTCATACATACATAATTTGAAAACTTCTTATCATATGTTCATGTCATACCATATACTGTGAAACCCCGACTGTATACGCGTCATTTCGATATTTATAATTTTGTAATTATTTTATGAATAAATAAAAATTCATGAATTATATTGATGGATATGTGTATTACAGATTGAAATAATGCAATTAGGAATTTAACCCCGTGAATAGTGCACGTGAATAGTAAACGAGGATTAAGACACATGATTAAGAGTTAATCAGTTGGATTAACTTAATCGCAAAAAGAAAAAATAGAGATTTAATCACTACAAGACGAAATAGCAATTCTTTTGGATATTTTAATCCAAATTTGGATTTTTGTGGAAAAATAGAAAAAAATTCATAAATTGCAATCCGGGCGTCGGAATTCGATGAAATTTTTTATGGATGATTAAAAATTCATAATGGACATGATGAATAGATTAAGATGTGATGAAAATCACAAATCAAAGGTCAAGATGAAACATCAAATACAAAGTGAAAAAGTGAATCAACTTTACATTAATTAAGCATTTGACTTTTAATTAAAATAAATTAAAAAATTAAAAAAATTAAAAGCAAAGAAGATACATGTCAGGTCGTGCAGGGGGGTATCTTGACCAAAATCAATGGTCAAAATTCATCCTAATCAAAGATCAATGGCTAGGATTAATTTAGCTTAATTTAATTAATTTTAAAAATAAAAAAAAATAGGTAGAAACTTAGGGCTGCTATAGGGGGGCTGGAGCAGGCCTAGGGTGGCTCCTCTTGGCTCAAGGCATCTTTGAAAATTAGAAAAAAAACACATTTGCAATTTTACACCTTGAGCTAGAGGGGATAAAATGCAAATTCATGAAATTTGAAGCACTATAAATAGGGGAGCATGCCTTGGAAGAATTCACAGCCATCCCAAGCTCAAAAATCACTTGAGCAACTTCATTTCCCATCCCCACACGTTTTAGCCTTGAGTAGAAAGAAGAATAGAAGGTTGGAGAGAGAAAGTGTGAGAAAAAGAGGAGTATCTTCACTTCGGGTAAGTAATTTCTACTCAAATTTCTTTGAGTGTTAAGTAGGGTAAAACCATGATTGAATAATGCCTAAGCATGAGAAAATAAGTATAGATATAATGATTAAATGGAATTATGACAAAACATCAAAAATTTGGAGCGAAGATAGGGTATTCGGGAAGATAGCATATGATATGTGAAAATACTGCTCCAAAATTGATAAATGATGATTTGGGATCTATGATTATGATAAATATGATTTTTAAATGATGATATATTAATTTCATGATTTTCGAAATTAAGGATTATGCTTAAGTGAATTTATGTTGATTTTTAGTATATGGAGAAAATGATTTTTTTCGCCAAGTAAATTATAATAAATTCAAAATGTATGAAATGTCCTATGATATACTCGGCATAAGGTATGTCATGGTATTTTTTATTTTTGGAACCCATGAACAGTAACCACGTCTTTGTAAACAGTAACTCGGATGAACAGTAATAACTGCTACAGTAACAGCGTAATTTTGGAGAAAATTTGAGATTAATATTTAAATATAAGGATGGAAATTTTGAGGAACCTATGGATAAAAATATTCATATAAAGAAATAATGCCCAAATATTATAGAGCATGCATGGGAAGTAGCTTGAATAGAAGAAATAAAATTATCCTTTTTCCTTGAATGGGAAAAGGAAAAGAAAAGGTCGAAAATACTCACTGAGAAGGTAAGCAAATTATATGTTTTGCAAATTATTTCTAAAATTCTTGAAATTATTTGTAAATTGCTTTTTGAAATTTATTTAAGGTTGGTCATACCTATAACTTCTTTACATGAACTGAAGTTTGTTTTTTAAAATTATTTATTAAATATTTTTTTGTGAAATTGTTTATGATTTGCAAATATCATGCCGGCATGTGTATGTAAATGAGCATGTGCACGAGGAAATGCCTTAGTCGATGTAGTAAGCGGACCGGATGTCCCCCTCACTATTGCCGAGTCGCTTAATAGGCCCAGGCCGGCGGCGACCTCCCTGAAATGGGAGCATGTATGGGATGGGCGCCTACCTAGCGTCGCATCCAAAGGAATGTTATGAATGCTATGTATGCATTGCATTTGAATTTTATGAAATGCATAAAATGATTGAAAAAAATTATGTATGGCTTGCTTACTGTGTATTATTACTCACCCATGCTTTTTCAACAACAGACAAGAAATGATGATGAAGGCAGCATGCCAAGTATTATGTAGTTTTGATATGAATGTTGTATATGCGAATATTTATGTAAAAATAATGATGTTAATTTGGAGATGGATATGAATATTTTTTATTTCAATGAAAATGTTTATGGAATAGTTTTTTTATCATAACTGTGATATATGAAATATATTCATGTTGGATGAATGATGGAAATTTTCCATGTATTAATGTTGTATATATTAAAAAAAATTCTGCTGTGTGATCAGGGCAACAATCTTGAGTCACGTTTACCAATCAAAACGATCCCGGAGTAAGGCTTCTAGGCACCTCGGTTGGGGCGCCACATATACAGATCAGCATATCATAAAATTTTCTTCATACCTTATTTTTCCTTTCCTTCTTGGCCTGTGTTGTACCTGTCTATGGTTTGAAAAGCAAAACGTGAGTCGAAACTCAGTAAGCAAATATTTTTTTATTTAAATGCATTTCTCCTGTTCAATAGTAGACACTTATCAAGTGATCTACTATCAACCAGTGGAAACCTTTTTATAAAACCTTTCATAAAACATATGCTTGCAAACTTAACATGTAAACCTCTTTTTCATGAACATAAAAATGTTTTTCATAAAACTTCCTTTCTCCAAGGACATTCTCATGTCCTTAAAATATTTTCCATAAAACCTTTTTAAAACAAGCATATGCATCATGCATAACGTTTCTGTCCGTCTGGTAGGTGACACTTACCAAGTGATCACCCTATCCTCCTTAAAAGAGAAACCATCTCTATTGATAACTCGCGAGCCAAGCAGTTATCCAAGTTATTCTCCCATTTCATGGAGGGTGCCGCCGACATTTCGCCTTTTGAAGCGACTTGGCCTATGTAGAGGGGGCTCATCTTGCAACCACGTCCGGTCTGCATATCCTCTACAGTAGACCTAGTACATAACTCATGTGCACATTCCTTTCTCCATATTCATATGCTAGCATGCTTTTTATAAAATTTCATAGACCCTAGTCTGTGACTTTTTCTTTTTAAAACTTGATGCTAGCATGTCATTTCAAAATAGCACAGACCTCGGCCTGTATTCCCTTTTCTAACTTGAAAACTTGGCACAACCCAAGTTAACAAGTTAATAAAAATATTTTGTAAGGATGACCAACCTTAAATAATTTTGAAAACATTTAAATAACACATTCTAAATGATTTAAAATATTTGAAGGAAATATTTGAGAAATAGTAATTTCAAAATTTTGCTAAAATGTTTTTAAATAAATTTTGAGCGGTAAAATAATTTCGAAAACATTTTAATATCTAAAGACAAAAGATTCTGCAAACGCTTTTCTTCCCATTTTTGAGTTTTTCATGAGCAAAGGATATACCATTGCATAATTCATTTTCTTTATATGGTATCATATTCTTTGTCCACATGACACATGAGTTACTTCTATATGAAGGTAAACTTGTATGATCATTTGGTCATTGCTTTAAAAAAAATCTTCATTCAAATAGATTATCGGTTGGCCTTCCTTAAATTTGCTTCAAAATATTTTAATAAATCATTTTAAGTTCATTTGATAAAACCAAATATTAATTGGAAATCAAACTTTTCCTTTTCCATTATAATGCAACCATTTCCACATTTTTCCTTTTAAGGATTTGCTTATGATAAAGCAATTTCCACATAACTTAAAATTTCTCCTTACTTCCATATGGATTTGCTTATAATAAAACAATTCCGACATATTCCGTAGTTGCAATATAAAACATACAAATCATTTTCAAAAAGTTTGCTTGCTTACCTTTGCTTTGCTTCAATCTGAATCTTTTGTCATTTCCTTTCCTTTTCCTATACAAGTGAAAAGGATATACATACTTTATCATACATACGTTCTATTCATTTATGACCTTATTTTTCTCCATAATTTCTTATAGAGGTTAACCTTAAAAATACTTGGTCATTGTTTTCTTATATGGATTTTTATCCATAAATCCTTAAAATTTTCATCATTAGATTTAAATATTAATCTCAAAATTTTCTCCAAAATCACGTTGTTTACTGTAAAAGTTACTGTAGCAATCACTTTGCCCCCGAGGTTACTGTTTACAGTAACCTGGGTTACTGTTCATGGGTTCCAAAATTTGACATTTTTTCCAAAAATAAAAAATACCATGATATAGCTTATGCTTACTATGTCATGGAAAATTTTATACATTTTGAATTTATCATCATTTACTTGGCTAAAAAAATCATTTTCTCCATATACTAAAAATCAACATAAATTCACTTAAGCATAATCCTTAATTTCAAAAATCATGAAATTAATATATCATCATTAGAACATCATATTTATCATAATCATACATCCCAAATCATCATTTATCATTTTGGAGCATTATTTACATATATCATATGTTATCTTCCCGAATGCTCTATCTTCGCTCCAAATTTTTGATGTTTTGGCATAATTTCAATTAAGCATTATATCTATACTTATTTTCTCATGCTTAGCATAATTTCAATTAAGCATTATATTTATACTTATTTTCTCATGCTTAGGCATTATCTAAGTATGATCTTACCCTACTTAACATCCAAAAAAATTTGGATCGAAATCACTTACCTGAAGTGGAGATATCCCAATTTTTCTCACGCTTTCTCTCTCCAACTTCCTCCTTTTCTTCCTTGGACGTGTGGGATGGTTAGGGAACTTGGAATGGATCAAATGGAGCTGGAATTTCATGGCCTTGGATGTCCACCCTGCTGCCCTATTTATAGGGTTGGATTTTTCAAGAATTTAGAATTTACCCCTAGCTTTGAGGTATTTAATTATAAATTGGTATTTCTTTTTAATTTTAAAAATTACTTTGAACCAAGAGCTGCCCACCCTATGCCTGCTCCAGTCAACCTATTCAGCCCTATTTTTTTATTAATTTTTTGATTTTTAAATTATTTAATTTAAGCTGAATAAATCCTAGCCGTTGATTAAAGATGATGATGCTCAATGACCATTGATTTGGTAAAATGCTCAGCTACCCTAGGCCTTCTCCAGACATGCTACAGCTGCCTTTTATTTAATTATTTAATTAATTAATTATTTATTTTAATAAAAAGTCAAATGCACATTAATGGAAAAGTTAATTCACTTTTTCGATCTTTATTTGACGCTTCATCTTGACCTTTGATTTGTGATTTTTATTACATCTTAACCCATTCATCATGTTCATCATGAATTTTTAACCATCCATAAAAATTTTCATCGAATTCCGACGCCCGGATTGCAACTTATGAATTTTTCTTTATTTTTCCACAAAATTCCAAAATTAGATTAAAATATCCAAAAGAATTGCTATTTCGTCCTATAGTGATTAAATCTCTATTTTGTCTTTTTGTGATTAAGTTAATCCAAGTGATTAACTCTTAATCACGTGTCTTAATCATCGGTTACTATTCACGTTTACTATTCACGTGGGTTAAATTCCTAATTGCATTATTTCGATCTCCAATACACATATCCACCAATAAAATTCATGAATTTTCATTTATCATAAAAATAATTTACAAAAGAATCTAAGGGTTACAACCCAAATGATGCGTATATTGTCGGGGTTTCACAAAAGATTAGCCCCAGATTTGTCTCAACGAATGGCAGACAAGGTACGAACTATTCGCCAGTGTATACTCACTGCCCAAAGTCGGCAAAAGAGCTACACCAATTGTAAAAGAAGAGATTTATACATCCAAGTTGGCGAATATGTGTTCGTAAATGGCATGACCATCCATAAAAAAATTCATTGAAATCCGACGCCCGGATTGCAAATTATGAATTTTTTTTATTTTTCCACTAAAATCCAAATTTGTATTAAAATATAAAAAAGAATTTTTATTTCGTCCTGTAGTGATTAAATCTCCTTTTTGTCTTTTTGTGATTAGGTTAATCCAAGTGATTAACTCTTAATCACTTGTCTTAATCCCTGATTACTATTCACGTGCACTTTTCACGTGGGTTAAATTCCTAATTACATTATTTTAACCTCGAATACATATATTCATAAATATAATTCATGAATTTTCATTTATCATAAAAATAATTACAAAAGAATCTAGGATTTACAACTCGAAATGACGCGCATATTGTCTGGGTTTCAGAATCCTTCCCCCCTTACAATAGGTTCCATCTCAAAACCTATCTTTCCTTGAACAATCGAGGATATTTCCTTTCGACCTCTTCTCGTAGCTCCCAAGTGGCTTCGGTTCTGAATATCTATTCCATTGTACCTTTACATACTCGATCTCTCTATTCTGAAGCTTCTTGATCTTGAAATCCAATATTTTGATTAGCCTTTTCTCATAGTTCAAGTGTTCTTGGATTGACAAATTCTCTGCTATCAACACATGAGTAGGATCAGGAACATATTTCCTGAGCATGGGATGTGAAACACATTATGGATGACACTGACGGCTGGTGGCAAGGCTATTCTATAGGCTAGATTGCCTATCTTTTCTAAAACTTCAAAGGGCCCGACATATCTTGGGTTTAATTTTCCCCTCTTTCCAAACCGAGTGACTCCCTTGAACGACGTTACTTTAAAAATACGTGATCCCCAACTTGGATATTTAAATCCCTTCTTTTACAATCGATGTAACTCTTTTGCATGCTCTGGGCTGTGAGTATACACTGGTGAATCACTTGTACTTTTTCCGTCATTCTCTTTGAGAGGTCTGGAGCTAACTTCCTTTCTCCCACTTCATCCCAGTTTAGAGGAGTTCTGCATTTCCGTCCATAAAAAGCTTCAAATTGGGCTATTTCAATACTTGCTTGATAATTGTTGTTATAAGAAAATTCTGTCATAGCCAAATATTCATCCCATGATCCTGCAAATTCTACAGTGCACATCCTTAGCATATCCTCAACTATTTGATTTACCCTTTCTGTCTATCGATCAGTTTGAGGATGAAATGTTGTACTGAATTTCAGCTGTGTACCTAAGGTTTGATGTAGACTTTTCCAAAATCGAGATATAAAACTGGAATCTCGATCGGAAACTATTGACTTAGGTACTCCATGTAATCTCACTATCTCCTTATAATAAATCTTGGTTAGTCGCTCAACTGTAAAATTTTTCTTAATGGATAGGAAATGAGATACCTTTGATAATCTATCAACTATTACCCATATAGCATCATTTCCATTTATGGGTTCTTGGCAACCCTTCAATAAAATCCATAGTAATATTATTCAATTTCCATTCTGGGACTTCTAACGACTGTAATTTTCCAGGAGTTCTTTGATGGTCAGCCTTAACCTTTTAGCATGTTAGGCACTTAGCCACATATTTAACAATTTCTCTCTTCATATTATTCCACCAATATACTTTTTTGACGTCTTGATACATCTTTGTGCTACCGGGATGCATCGAAAATGGAGAGAAATGTGCTTCTTTCAATATTTGTTCCTTTATTTCCTCTTCATTGGGTATACACAGGCGACCCCTATATTTGTACATCCCATGTTCATCTGGTGTATATTCACTGGGATTTTTCTTGATCAATTTCTCCACGTAATTCTTTAAATCCCCATTTTCTTATTGAGTGATTTTAATTTGCTCAAATAGATTCGACTAGATTTGTATTTGAGATAATCTAACTTGTACCCAAGGTGGGCTTACAATTAATTCTAATTGTCTCAATTCTTGTAGTAGCCCTTCTTCCTTTGTGATGAGATGTGCTACGCTAATATTTCTACTTAGCGCATCGGCTACTACATTAGCTTTGCCTGGATGATATAAAATATTGAGATCATAATCCTTAAGTAATTCGAGTCATCTTCTCTGGCTCATATTTAACTCCTTTTGAGTAAAAATGTACTTGAGGCTTTTATGATCAGTATAGACCTCACATTTAACCCCATAAAAATAATGTCTCCAAATTTTCAAGGCAAAGACTACTGCTGCCAATTCTAAGTTATGGGTTGGATAGTTTACCTCATTTGGCTTGAGTTGTCTGGATGCGTATGATATAACTTTTCCAATTTGCATTAGTATGCATCCTAATCATTTCCTTGAGACATCACTATAGATCACAAATCATTCCTTCTCCGTAGGTAGTGTTAGAATTGGCGCTTTTACCAGTCTTTTCTTCAACTCTTGGAAGCTATTCTCACATTCCTGTGTCCATTCATACCTAACTCCTTTCCTTGTCAGCTTTGTGAGTGGAGTTGACAATTGTGAGAATCCTTCCACAAACCTCCTGTAGTAGCCAGCTAGCCCTAGAAAGCTTCTTATTTCTGTGATATTTGTTGGCTGTGGCCACTTTGTTATTGCCTCAATCTTTTGAGGATCTACCTGTATTCCCTTCTCGGATATAATGTGGCCGAGAAAGGCTACCTGTTTCAACCGAAACTCACATTTCTTGAATTTAGCATATAATTTCTCTCTTCGGAGAATTTCCAATACTATCCTTAAATGTTTCTCATGTTCTTCTTCTGTCTTTGAATAAATCAATATATCATCAATGAATACCACCACAAATTGATCCAAAAATTTTCGAAAAATCCTGTTCATCATATCCATAAACACAGCTGGGGCATTCGTTAGTCCAAATGGTATGACTAAGAATTCATAATGCCGATATCTTGTTCTGAATGCTATTTTATTGATGTCCTTTGGGCATATCCTCAACTTGTGGTAACCTGACTGTAAATCAATTTTTGAAAATTTCGAAGCTCCTTTTAACTGATAAAAAAGATCATCTATTCTTGCGAGTGGGTACTTATTTTTTACTGTTACCTTATTCAATTCTCTGTAATCAATACAGAGTCTCAAACTCCCATTCTTTTTTCTTACAAATAGTACTGGAGCTCCCCAAGGTGATGCACTGGGTCTTATAAACCCTTTATCTAATAAATCTTAGATTTGTACTTTCAACTTAGCCAATTCAGCTGGTGCCATCCGATATGGGGCCTTAGATATTTGGGCTGTCCCTGGGATAATTTCTATTTTCATATCCATTTTCCTTTCCGGTGGTAAATTACATAGTTCTTTTGGAAAAATATCTAAAAATTCCTTTACCACTAAAATTTGTTCCATAGGTACCCCATCTCTTTTATGTTTAGAGAGACCAAATAGGCTATACATTGTTCGCGTATCAGCTTAGCTGCTTTCATAGCTGATACCATCCTTATTGTGTTTTCTGGCTGTCTTATTTTACTGATCTCTATTTCATCCTTTGGTGTTCCAAATTGTACCTTTTTATTTCTACAATCAATTGTTGCACCCCATCGACTTAGCCAATCCATCCCCAGTATGACATCAAACTCTGTCATTGGTAATAGGATGAGATCAGCTTTCAATATTTTTGTTCCTATCCTGATAGGACATGCCTTGCAAATTTGATTTATACTTGCCAATCTATATACTGGGGATTCTACATGCATAGTACTACTGGTTTCTTCTACTCGAAGTGCGTGTGTGACTATGAATTGGTATGATATAAATGAATGCGTAGCTCCAAAATCAAATAAAGCTACTGCAGAATTTCCCAAAATGTAAATCATACATGTAAATACTTTTTTCTCCATCTCTCGTGATTCCGTTCGAGTGAGGGCTTGGACACGCATTGGGTTGGCAGCAGTACTGGGCCGGTTGGAGATGCGGGGACCTTTTGCTGGGTCGGCCTCCCTCTGGCTGGTGCTCCTTGTGGCTTATTTGGACAGTTGGGCGAAATGTGTCCAACTTGACCACAGTTGAAGCACTTTATTATTTTGGCTTCGTCGGTCCCGCATTCCCAGGCCACATGACCCGCTTTGCCACATTTGTAGCATTTCCCCATTCCTTGTAAACATTCGCCTGAATGGCGTTTGTGGCAAGTTTTGCAGGTCGAGGCGCTCTTTGTCTTATCGTTGATCTTCTTTTTCCCGACGATTCCCCTTTTTCCTTTATTAGCCTCACCTTCCTTGGAGGCTGTAAAGAATTATTTTTGAGCTTGCTTAAGCTCTTGAGTCCTCATTGACTCCATCTCTAATGCCTTAGCCCTCTCAATGCTAAAGGCATAGTCTTTTATTAATAATGGGGCTAACCCCTCTCTTAGCTGGGTCTTAATCCTACAGGGAGATATTCTTTATTAAATTTCTCCAAAAATTCATGTCACGTAACTTGCTCAGGATGTGGCATGGTGACCATTAGTGTTTTCCAGCATTCGTAAGCGTCTATTACCAGTAGGTGGGTAGCGGACAACACTTTCTGCTAATCATTGTAGGGCGATATTCTGAATAATTTCTTAATTTTCGTAATCCACTGTTCTGCAATGAGGGGGACTGGCTTCCTTGCAAACTTGGGCGGGCGCTGCGCAAGAAAGGCATTGATAGCCTTTCTGTCGACCTCAAGGAGACTATCCTCCATTCCCCTTGACATGCCGAGATTGGCCGAAGGACCTGGTCTTTCTCCGTCTCCTCCTGATGGTGGGGCCTGCTGGTTCCTCATTTCTTGTAATAACCCAGCAGCCTGGGCTGTCCACTGCTGCATAGCTTTCTCAATTGCTGCAGTTATTCTTTCTTCTATATTGACCTCTGCTTGAGGTCTAGGGCTTTCCTCTCGCCGTGGGCGGGTCCTAGAGGATTGCTCTTCGGATTCTGCCATATACGTTCTTTTACTGGCTTCGCCCCTTGCTTGATCAACCGATTCTTCCATTGGGGTCTTTCCTTTGTTGGCTCTTGATTTAGCTCTGGTGAGCGGCATTTTCAACTTCACAAAACATTGATTAGTATAACATCATGATATTGTTGGTCCCGAGTTAATGACAATTACCCAAGAGGGGAGGGGTGAATTGGGTATTATGAAAATTTAAAACTTAAACATAAACTTTTACCCTGGATTAATCTAGTCCCCTTTATGAAGAAACAAAATGGAATGCAATATAATGTAGAGAGCAGAAATAGAAATCAACACACAAGATTTATAGTGGTTCGGGCAACCTCCCTACTCCACTCTTCCAAGCTCACACACCGTTGTGACTTGGGTTCCACTATGTATTCCGCGAATATACTTAGAGTCTCCGCTCTCTTCTAGATTCTAGCTCTAGGGGGCATATACAATCAGAGCCTATGCTCTCTTCTAGATTCTAGCTCTAGGAGGCTTATACAATTGACACAAGTAGATGATGAGTTACACTCCAATCAGAACTCTACTTGCAACGTCTTGGTTTGATACACCAAACTCAAACCAAGCACCAAAAACAAACAATAATGTAAGAGTAAGGAAGATCTACGCTTTACTGAGTTGTGTAAGCAAGTTTCAGCTTGAGGAAGAATCTGTAGAAGCAACCAGTTGTGTTTCGTTGAAGCTACTTGTAACTTTGAAGCTTGTTCTTCCTTTGAAAGTGTATAGATCACTCAAATTTAGAGACAAGCAAATAAGAACTCTTGCTTGTACTTCTTTCCTCTCTTTAGACTCTGTCTTGTGTGTTTCCACGTTTGCTTGAGTGTCTATATATAGAGGAGGGAAGATTTTGAACGTTATACAAGTGGTTGGCGCGCAATAAATGTTCCAACGTTCGAAAATTCTAACGTTACTTTCCCAAGTCGCAGGTGGAGTCGACTTCGTCTGCGACTTCGCCCAAGTCTCATGCTGGAGTCGACTTCGTGTACGACTTCGACAGTTCTGCAGTTTCCAAGTCTAAGTTCTGGGTCGACTTGGTTTTAGACTTGACCTCAAGTCGATCTTGGAGTCGACTTGGTTTCAGACTTGACCTCAACTCGATCTTGGAGTCGACTTGGGTGCAACTTGACCAGTCCTTGTGCCGAATCAGTTTGATCCTTGTTTGATTTTCCTCTAGCTTGCTTAGTTTCTTTCCTTTAATTATTTTCATTCTGGATTGTCTTCACATCTTGTGAATCTTGAAGAGTTTGAAAATTTGTATGCACCTTGCTTGCTTAGTTTTGTATTCTTATTCACCTTGAAAATGAGCTTGAACTTGTGTCTTGAACTTTGAAAACCTCAAGTCGATCTTGGGGTCGACTTCGTCTGCGACTTCGCCCAAGTCGCAAACCGCAGTCGACTTTGACTGCGACTTCTGAATGTTCTGTCCCAAAATCAACTCCGGAAGGAACTGTGCATCTCCAAGTCGATGCTGGAGTCGACTTCATCTCCGACTTGGCTTCCAAGTCGCAAGTGGAGTCGACTTGGCTTGCGACTTCAGCTGCTCTCCTTCCAATTTCAACTCTGGCATGAGGTTTCGTTTGAGGTCGAAAGTGGAGTCGACTTTGGGATTGACTTCACCCTAAGTCGAAGTCCAAGTCGACTTGGGAATCGACTTGGCTGATTTCATTCCTTAAGACATTCAACATAATCATTAGTAATCACTTTATACTCAAATTTGACTTTGTTAATCATCAAGACTCATGCTTTGGTTAATTTTGTTTTATTTTAAACATTGTTTCCAACAATCTCCCCCTTTTTGATGATTGACAAAACTAATTTGAGTTTGTACCTTTCAAGAAAATCACATTCATATAGTTTCCAAAACAAATCATCACAATATCTTTCAAACAAAGTATAACATGCATGAAACGAATATTAGAACATAAAACAAGTTTCATAGAACATAAATCAAGTTTCATATTATCATGATTCATACAGATTACAATGTAAAGCTAAAGTAAAACCTAAATACAAGCTACCCAACCCAAAATGTTCTAAAGCCTATGCTATGTACTAAAAAAAACTCTATCCTATCTCCCCCTTTTTGTCAATCCTTCAAAAATGGCTTAGTTACCAAGGATTTGGTGAATTGAAATTTGGAAATGGAATATGACGATTGAATGGGTTTGATGGGTCGAACATGAGCTGATGAGTAAAATGAAGAGACAGGTGCGGGAGTTGGATCTCGATGAACTGATCCGGATTCAAAAGGATCAAGTTCAGGTATGGGCTGATTTCGGTGTCGCCCAGATGCAAGATGATATCGAATGGTACGCATTTCTCAATCGATACGATCTTGTCGGGAATGCATATCCATGATAGCTGTGAGGACCCCGGAGATGAGACTTGTGATTCTATTCTCTTGTTGACCCATTTCTTCTCGTAGGGCAGTTATCTCATCTCGAATAGTCTGTAAACTAGTCTCCTTGGATGAAGGTTGAGGTGCCGGATCTGGAATGGCAGATCCCTGTGGAGAGAAGGATCCATGCGACATAGGAGAGGCGGGCTCCTCATGAATGTCCTGTGGTGGAGCAGGTGGTGCCTCTGGAGGCTGCTCCCCCTCAGTATGTGCTTATCCTTCTTCAGGAGCCTCTGCTTCCGCCCTAAGCTCATTTACATTGATCTTCATTCTCTAGATCAATGCCTTATTGATTGCATTGGTGGATTTCAATACTTCGAAGGGCTCACCTTCAATATCCACCTCGAAATGCTCAAGGATCTTCGTGATCCAGGTACCATAGGGTAGGACTCCCCGTGGATTGTCCTTTCTGCAACTAAGGGCTTCAAGGAATAAACGAGGAAGGCTGACTTTTACCCTGTTCACAATCTTCTATAGTATCCTGGCTTCCTGAGGATTCAACTGATTTCTTCCTCCGCCTTTGGAATAGATGCAATGAGCTATTAGCAGTCGTAGAACCTGCAACCTTGGGGACAAATTCATGTAGTGTAAAAACTTGATCCCGGGATGATATTTGTTGCTCTGAGTGAGCTGATTGTATATCCGATCAAGTGAAAGATTTGCAGGAAGCGGCTCATCAACATGTGGTATCTCAAGTATCTGTCCGATATTGATCATTGCTCCTTCCAAACTCAGAGTTACTCCAATTCCAAAGAACATGCTAACTCCTTTTACAAAGCTGCTGTAATATTCCTCATCCCATAGGTAATAGAAGATCCTGGTTAGATCTGGATAAACCCTTTCTTCTTCCTTTAGTAGCTTGGTCCAACCTTGAAATTCTAAAAGATCTTCTATATCCGACCCATAATCTTTGAGAAACTTGAAATCAATGATCTTAGGGATGAATACCTTCCGTTCGTAGAAGTGCTTGTAGAACCGACTGTGCTGGAGATCGATTTTGAAATACGTTGTCGGCATTTTTAGTACTTGGGCTTTTCCAGCAATATTGCCTCTTCTTCTTGCCCCCGACTGAGTACTTTGTGAGGTTTGGGCTTGTTCCTCACGACCAGCTGTAGTTGACGGTGTTTCTGTCTGAAAACGCACTCGGCGGCCAGTGGAAGTAGATGGTTCTTCCTGGGCTCGCTTTGAGGATGTGCGTTGTCTCCTGGGCACTTCATCGTCGATTTGAGATGTAGATTATCTGGGAACAAGTTTGAGGGATGGTTTTGAGATCGCTAGCTTGGGAGGTCTGGGCTTTGGAGCCATTGATTCAGGAATTTAGAGAGATATAGAGAGAACCTTTGAGACTGAAAAAGAGAGCAGATAGAATGGAAGAATTGATACCACTAGGCAGAGATAGTGTAAGAGATAGAGGGAGAGAGAAAAGATAGAACAGAGGGAGGAGAGAGAAAAGATAGAACATAGAGGGAGAGAGATTGAAGAGAGGGATAGGAATGAGAATGAAGAGAAAAATGTCGGAGTTGCAGAAAACAGAGAGAGAAGAACGGAGAGGATGTGGCGGTCGCCGGAGAAAGAGAGAGAGAGATGCTGGAAATGAAGGCAAGAAAATGCCGGATAGAAAATGGCCAGAGAATCGCCGGAGAATCAGAGAGGGAAAACAAGAATCGCCGAAGAAGAAGAATTTCTGGAAAGAGGAAGACGACGGAAAATGAGAAGAAAAAGAAAGAAGAAAGAAGAAAAGAGGGGAGAAGTCAGATGGTCGCGCGCGCGGAGTCGACTTTGCCCTAGGCGAAGTCGACTTCGGTCCCTCAGAGTCAACTTTGCCTTAGAGCGGAGTCGACTTTGACCCAGTGGAGTCGAATTCGCCTCAAAGGCGGAGTCGACTTCACTGAAGTCGACTTGGCTCCCATGGAGTCGACTTGACTTAAGATTTTTCAGATTTGATTTTCCTGTATAATTTTCCTTAATTTAACTCTATCATCCCCATATCATTTCTAATTTTATAAAATGATTCTTTTGCTAATGGTTTGGTAAAGATATCAGTAATTTGATCCTCAGTTTTCACATATTCCAAACAAATATCATGATTTTCAACATGTTCTCGAATAAAGTGATGTCTTACATCTATATGCTTGGTTCTTGAATGCAGTACAGGATTCTTTGTCAAACATATAACACTTGTGCTATCACATCTAATAGGAATATTGTAATAATCAATGCCATAGTCTTTCAATTGTTGTTTCATCCAAAGTAGTTGGGCACAACAACTTCCGACGGCTATATATTCGGCTTCTGCAGTAGATAGAGCAACACTGGTTTGTTCCTTGAATACCATGAAACCAACATATTTCCAAGAAATTGACAGGTTCCACTAGTACTTTTTCTATCTACTTTGTAGCCGACAAAATCCGCATCCGAATAGCCGATTAAGTCAAATGTTGACCCCTTTGGATACCATAGTCCATGATTAGTAGTATTTATCAAATATTTAAAAATTCTTTTTACAGCCAATAGATGTGATTCTTTGGGGCATGCTTGGAATCTAGAACACATACAAACACTAAACAAAATATCTGGTCTAGAAGCAGTTAAATACAACAATGATCATATCATACTTCTATAAAGCTTTTGATCGATACATTTACCGTTTTCGTCCGTGTCGATCTTGATTGTAGAACTCATTGGAGTATTTGCTCCTTTTGTAGTTTGCATTCCAAATTTCTTTAGCATTTCTTTGATGTACTTGGATTGATTTAAGAATATCCCTTCGTTTTGTTGCTTGATTTGTAGTCCAAGGAAGAAATTTAGTTCTCCCATCATGCTCATTTCAAATTTGTTCTACATGATCTTAGAAAATTCTTGACATAAAGTTTCATCAGTAGCTCCAAATATTATATCATCTACATAAATTTGTACAATCAAAATATTTCTACTTTTATATTTAATGAACAAAGTAGTATCAACTTTCCCTCTTTGAAACTCATGATCAATCAAAAACCTGTTTAACCTTTCATACCAAGCTCTTGGGGCTTGTTTTAGTCCATATAATGCTTTGGTCAGCTTATAAACATATTTAGATTGATCCTTTTCTTCAAATCTAGGGGGTTGTTCAACATATACTTCTTCATTCAAGTAACCATTCAAAAATGCGCTTTTTACATCCATTTGAAACAATTTGAAATTCATGTGAGAGGCAAATGCTAGTAAGATGCGTATGGCTTCTAATCTAGCCATAGGTGCATATGATTCTTCAAAATCAATCCCTTCTTCCTGAGAATACCCTTTGGCTACTAATTTAGCCTTGTTTCTAATTACAAGTCCGCTTTCGTCCAATTTGTTCCTAAATATCCATTTGGTACCAATAATGGTATAACCATTTGGTCTAGGAACTAAATGTCATACATCATTTCTTTCAAATTGATTTAGCTCTTCTTGCATTGCAATAACCCAGCTTTCATCATTAAGAGCTTGTTCAATAGTGGTTGGTTCAATTTTTGACACAAATGCATAATGTCCACAAATATTTTGCTTTGATCTCCTAGTTTTTACTCCTTCATAAATATTTCCAATGACTTGCTCAATTGGATGGGCATTTTTGAACTTTAAATCAGTTGGAGGTTTGTAAGAATCATTACATTTACTTACCTCTTCCTCCATGGAGTTTTCTGGCTTGAACTCGATTTCCTTTGGTTGTTCTCGTTGTTTTCCTTTTGTATCATCTGCATCACTTAATTCATCCTCTTTTCTCGGAGTTTGATTAAATTCATCAAAGACAACATGTATTGACTCTTCTATTGTTTGATGTCTTTTGTTGAAAATTCTATATGTTTTGCTATTTGATGAATAACCCAAGAAAATAGCTTCATCACTTTTGGCATCTAGTTTCCCAGATTTATTTTTCCATTATTTAGCACATAACAAATACATCCAAAAGTATGAAAATATGATATGTTTGGTTTCCTGCCTTTCCAAAGTTCATATGGGGTCTTTTTCAATATAGCTCTAATGGTCACTCGGTTTAATACATGACAAGCTGTACTTACAACTTCACCCCAAAATCTCTTGGACAATTTACTCTCATTTAGCATGGTCCTAGCCATTTCTTGAATTGTCCGGTTTATTTTGTTGAGGAGTTCTTGGTGCAGAAACTGTATGGTGAATTCCCTTTTCATTGCAAAATTCTATGAATCGAGTATTTTCAAATTCACCACCATGGTCACTTCTAATGGAAATGATTGAACTTTGTTTTTCATTTTGCACCAAATTTAAAAACGAGACAAACATTAAAAATGCTTCATCTTTGCTAGCTAAGAGTATAATCCAAGTAAATCTAGAAAAGTCATCCACGATTACATATACATACTTTTTCCCACCAAGAGTTAAAATGTCTGATGGCCCATAAAGATCCATATGTAGTAATTCAAGTGGTCTAGTTGTTGAGATTTCCTGTTTGGTCAAAAATGGCATTTTCGGTTGTTTAGATAGTTGGCAGGCTTTACAAATCTTATCTTTGTCATATTTGAGCTTTGGTAAGCCTTGTACCAAATTCGTTTTCCATAAGGTTCTAATATTTGACATATTTATATGTCCAAGCCTTGCATGCCATTTCCATGGATCATTTTCTATGGCTATTAGACATTTTCCTTCTAAGTCATCAAGGAAAACCAAATATACATTTCCATGTCTTTTGCCACTAAAAATTATGCGCTCGTCATCATCAATAACATTACATATAGAGGATTCAAATAAAACTTTATATCCTTTATCACATAGTTGACTAATGCTCATTAGGTTGTGTTTGAGTCCTTCAACAAATAGAACATTTTCAATACATGCATTTGAAATACCATAGACATTTTCTTTACCTTTTATTTTACCTTTTTCGTTATTTCCAAAAGCTACTGTTCCTTCATCACATGGGTTGATCTTGTGAAATAATCCTTTTTCTCCTGTCATATGTCTTGCGCAACCGCTATCCATAAACCATACGTTATTGAACTTAGTTTTAAGGCAAACCTGCAAAAATTAAGTTGAGTGGAGCTCATCCTTTTGGTACCCATTTTATGGGTCCGTTTGGGTTAGTTAACCTTTGAAGTTTAAGTTGATCCATCTTTGAAGCCATAAACCCAATGCTTTTTGGCATCCAAACCAATTTAGCACCTAGGTTTTGCAGTTTTCTTAGTTTACATTGATAGATCTTATGTCCAAACTTGTTGCAAAAGTAACGAGCTCCCTGAAGTCTAGAAATAGGGAGCCATTTGGTAATTTGTTCATTAGTTGGTCTTTTGGTCCAAACTACTTGTTTTATCTTTGATTTAGTATAAATGGGTTTGATATTATTTCTTGGAGCATTAGACTTTGATTGTTCAAATGTATTGTATATAAGTCCTTTCTTGCAAGTTTGAGTTGTCATTTTCAAGAACATTTTCACATTTTCTCCTGGATTAGAGAACTTGGCAAGGGATTCATTTAATGATTCATTCTCATTTTTAAGTTTTTTTAACTCATTTTCTAGGGTATTCTTTTCATCTTTTAACTTATCTAATTTTTCAGCAAGTTTACCATTTACGATTATTACTGCATCACATTATCTTTTCTTCATTGTAAACTTGTTTCCTAATTTCTTTATTTCTTCATATAGTGAATCATAAGCTTGTTGAAGTTCTTCTAATTCAGCACATTTAAGACATTCATTTGTAGAAAAAGATTTCTGTTTGGAGGTTACCTCTTGACTACTTGTGCAGTCCGTTGAAGTAGCTTGATCCTCCAAGGTTTCTGTGGCTGCAAAGCATATGTCGGTATTTGCTATGCAACAAATTCTCGCGCAATCTGCTTCGCATTCTTCACTTGAGGAGTTATTTGTTGTAGATTCTTCTTCATTCACGTACATGCCTCTTCCTTTGTTTCTTTGAAATCTTTTGTTGTCGCCTCGATCTTTTCTTTGCTCCTTTGCCTTGTTTTTTTCGGGTGTTGGACATTGGGCTTGCATGTGTCCCGAACCGCCACATCGGTAGCATTTTGTTGTTTCTTTCTTTTTCTCTTTGGAGTTTCTTTCTTTAAAATTTCTAAAATTTCTGCCTTTCCTTACAAATTTTCTGAATCATTTTGTGAGTAAGGCAATTTCATCGTCATTTTGTGAAGATGAGGTGTCGTCCGAGTCTTGTGCGGCTCTTAAGGCAATGGCACTTTTGCCTTTGTGATGATCTTCGTTTCTTTTCTTGATCATCTCATGTGACATTAAGGAGCTAATGAGATTTTTCAACTTCATCGTGTTAAGATCCTTGGCTTCTTCTATTGCCGTGATTTTTGGAGTCCATGATTCGGGTAGTGCCCTTAGAATCTTCATGACCTGCTCAGATTCAGAAATTGCTTTTCCTAGCCCTTTCAAGGCATTAGTAATCTTGGAAAATCTAGCAAACATTTCAGAAATATTTTCAGTTTCTATCATCCTAAAATTTTCCAATTCTCCAATCAAAATATTTCTCCTCGTCCCTTGGACTTGAGAGGTTCCTTCATAGATAGAAGTTAGTGTATCCCATATTTTTTTGGCAGTTAAACAAGAGGATACTCTATCATATTCGAAGGCCGTAAGAGCACAAAATAATGAATTCATAGCCTTGGCATTGCTCTTTACAATTTTCACTTCCTCATCGGTCCATTTGGAAGCTCTTTCATCAATAGGCAAAGTCACACCGTCTTGGATTGCAATCCAAGAGTCCATATCTGTAGTCATGATGAGTTGTTTCTACATAGCTTCCAATATCCAAAATTGTTCCCATCAAACAATGGTGACCTAGTAAATGATTGGCCTTCCGCAAATGCGGGAACGGAAGTCGATTGGGATGCCATATCAATAGAGCTCTTCGGTTTAACTCAATGACCTGCTCTGATACCACTTGTTAGTCCCGAGTTAATGGCAATTACCCAAGAGGGGAGGGGTGAATTGGGTATTATGAAAATTTAAAACTTAAACATAAACTTTTACCCCGGATTAATCTAATTCCCTTTATGAAGAAACAAAATGGAATGCAATATAATGTAGAGAGCAGAAATAGAAATCAACACACAAGATTTTATAGTGGTTCGGGCAACCTCCCTACTCCACTCTTTCAAGCTCACACACCGTTGTGACTTGGGTTCCACTGTGTATTCCGCGAATACACTTAGAGTCTTCGCTCTCTTCTAGACTCTAGCTCTAGGGGGCATATACAATCAGAACCTATGCTCTCTTCTAGATTCTAGCTCTAGGAGGCTTATACAATTGACACAAGTAGATGATGAGTTACACTCCAATCACAACTCTACTTGCAACGTCTTGGTTTGATACACCAAACTCAAACCTGTTGGAAACAATGTTCAAAACAAAACAAAATTGACCAAAGCATGAGTTTTGATGATTAACAAAGTTAAATTTGAAGTATAAAGTGAATACTAATGATTTTGTTGAATGTTTTAAGGAATGAAATAGACAAGTCGATTTCCAAGTCGACTTAGACTTCGACTTAGGGTGAAGTCTATCCCAAAGTCGACTCCATCCTCGACTCCAAATTGAACCTCACAACAAGTTTTGAAAATAGAAGAAGAGCAGGTGAAGTCGCAGGCCAAGTCGACTCCACTTGCGACTTGGGAAGCCAAGTCGCAAACGAAGTCGACTCCAGCATCGACTTCAGATGGCAAAATCACTCCAGAGTTGAATCTGGGCAGAAAAGTACAGAAGTCGCAGACGAAGTTGACTCCAGTTGCGACTTGGGTGAAGTCGCAGACGAAGTCGACCCCAAGTTCGACTTGAGGTTTTCAAAGTTCAAAAATGCAGATTCAAGCTCATTCTAAGAATCAACTTGAGTTTTCTCAAATCCAAATCAAGGGTACAAGCTCATTATCAACTTAAGTCTCTCAAGTCCAAGGCAAAGCTCCAAGCATATTTCAAGATGAAGAAATTCAAGATATGAAGATTAATGTCAAAAGAAAGCAAGGTGCATGAATCAAAGGCAAAATCAACCATACAAGTTTTCAAGCTTCACAAGGTCTACAAAATATTATTGAATGAAAGAAGCCAAGCAAGCTAAAGGAAAACAAACAAAGGTCAAACTGTTTTCAGTATGAGAACTGGTCAAGTAGCAACCCAAGTCGACTCCAAGATCGACTTGAGGTCAAGTCTGAAACCAAGTCGACCTAGACTCAGACTTGAAAAATGCAGAACTAAAGTCGCACACGAAGTCGACTCCAGTTGCGACTTAGGAAGCCAAGTCGCAGACGAAGTCGACTCCACCTGCGACTTGGGGAAGCAACGTTCGAATTTTTGAACGTTGGAACATTTATTGAGCGCCAACCACTTCTATAACGTTCAAATCTTCCCCATTCTTTAAATAGACACTCAAGCAAACGTTGGAATATACACTACATAGCCTAAAGAGAGAAAATAAGTGCAAAGAAGAGCTCCCATTTACTTTTCTCCAAATTTGAGTGATCTATACACTTTCAAAGGAAGAACGAGCTTCAAGTTGCAAGTAGCATCAACGATATACAACCGGTTGCTTCTACAAACTCTTCCTCAAGCTGAATCTTGCCTACACAACTCAGTAAAGTGTAGATCTTCCTTATTTTCATTATTCTTTGTTATTGGTCTTGGTTTGAGTTTGTTGTAACAAACCAAGACGTTGCAAGTAGAGTTGTGATTGGAGTTGAACTCATCATCTACTTGTATCAAGTGTATAAGCCCCCTAGAGCTAGAATCTAGAAGAGAGCATAGGCTCTGATTGTGTATGCCCCCTAGAGCTAGAATCTAGAAGAGAGCGGAGACTCTAAGTGTATTCGCGGAATACATAGTGGAACCCAAGTCACAACGGTGTGTGAGCTTGGAAGAGTGGAGTAGGGAGAGGTTGCCCGAACCACTATAAATCTTGCCTACTGTTTTACTTCATTGCTTTCATTACTTCATTGCTCTCTATTTATTTCAATCAAGGGGATTAAGCTTTCAAGGGGTTAAGTTTTAATTTACCAAAGAATTTTATAAGAACCCAATTCACCCCTCCCCTCTTGGGTTTTGTCATTAACTCGGGACTAACAAGTGGTATCAGAGCAGGTCTTTGAGCTTACCAAAGAGATCTTATTGACATGGCATCCCAATCTACTTCCGTTCCCGCATTTGCCGAAGGCCAATCCTTTACTAGGCTACCATTGTTTGATGGGAACAATTTTGGATATTGGAAGCTAAGAATGAAACAACTCATCGTGGCTATCGATATGGACTCTTGGATTGCGATTCAAGATGGTGTGACCTTGCCCATTGATGAGAAAGCTTCCAAATGGACCGATGAGGAAGTAAGAATCGTGAAGAGCAATGCCAAAGCTATGAATTCACAATTTTGTGCTCTCACGGCATCTGAATATGATAGAGTATCCTCTTGTCTAACTGCCCAAGAGATATGGGATACATTAACCTCCATCTATGAAGAAACTTCTCAAGTCCAAGGGACGAGAAGAAATATTTTGATTGGAGAATTAGAAAATTTTAGAATGTTAGAAACAGAAAATATTTCTGAAATGTTTGCTAGATTCTCAAAAATCACTAATGCTTTGAAAGGTCTTGGAAAGGCTATATCTGAATTTGAACAGGTTATGAAGATTCTAAGGGCTCTACCAGAATCTTGGACTCCAAAGATTACTGCGATAGAAGAAGCCAAGGACCTTAACACATTGAAGCTAGAGAACCTAATTAGCTCTTTGATGTCACATGAGCTAATTAAGAAAAGAAATGAAGATCATCACAAAGGCAAAAGAGCAATTGCCTTGAAAGCCGCACAAGACTCGGACGACACCTCATCTTCACAAAATGACGATGAAATTGCTCTACTCACAAAACGATTTAGAAAATTTGTGAGGAAAGGCAGAAATTTCAGAAATTTTAAAGAAAGAAACTCCAAAGATAAAAAGAAAGAAATAACAAAATGCTACCGATGTGGCGGTTCGGGACACATGCAAGCCCAATGTCCAACGCCCGAAGAAAATAAGGCAAAGGAACAAAGAAAAGATCGAGGCGACAATAAAAGATTTCAAAGAAACAAAGGAAGAGGCATGTACGTAAATGAAGAAGAATCTACAACGAATAGCTCCTCAAGTGAAGAATGTGAAGCAGATTGTGCAAGAATCTGTTGCATAGCAAACACCGACATATGCTTTGCAGCAATGGAAACCTTGGAGGATCAAGTAACTTCAACGGACTGCACGAGTAGTCAAGAGGTAACCTCCAAACAGAAATCCTTTTCAAATTTCTCTACAAATGAATGTCTTAAATGTGCTGAATTAGAGGAACTTCAACAACCTTATGATTCACTATATGAAGAAATAAAGAAATTATGAAATAAGTTTACAATTAAGAAAAGACAATGTGATGCAGTAATAATTATAAATGGTAAACTTGCTGAAAAATTAGACAAGTTAAAAGATGAAAAGAATACCTTAGAAAATGAATTAGAAAAACTTTAAAATGAGAATAAATCATTAAATGAATCTCTTGCCAAGTTCTCTAATCAAGGAGAAAATGTAAAAATGTTCTTGAAAATAACAACTCAAACTTGCAAGAAAGGACTTGGGTACAATGCACTTGAACAAACTGAAACTAACGCTCCAAGAAATAATATCAAAACCAATTTTACTAAACCAAAGATAAATCGAACAGTTTGGACCAAAAGACCAACCAATGAACAAATTACCAAATGGCTCCCTATTTCTAGACTTCCGGGAGCTTGAAACTTTTGCAACAAGCTTGGACATAAGATCTATCAATGTAAACTTAGAAAACTGCAAAACCTAGGTGCTAAATTGGTTTGGATGCCAAAATGCATTGGTTTTATGGGATCAAAGATGGATCAACTCAAACTTCAAAGGTTAACTAACCCAAACGGACCCATAAAATGGGTACCAAAAGGATGAGCTCCACTCAAATTAATTTTTACAGGTATGTCTTAAAGCTAAGGCCTATAACGTATGGTTTATGGATAGCAGTTGCTCAAGACATATGACAGGAGAAAAATGATTATTTCACAAGATCAACCCATGTGATGAAGGAACAGTAGCTTTTGGAAATAACGAAAAAGGTAAAATAAAAGGTAAAGGAAATGTCTATGGTATTTCAAATGCATGTATTGAAAATGTTCTATTTGTTGAAGGACTCAAACACAACCTAATAAGCATTAGTCAACTGTGTGATAAAGGATATAAAGTTGTATTTGAATTCTCTATATGTAATGTTATTGATGAAGACGAGCGTATAATTTTTAGTGGCAAAAGACATGAAAATGTTTATTTGGTTTGCCTTGATGACTTAGAAGGAAAATGTCTAATAGCCATAGAAAATGATCCATGGAAATGGCATGCAAGGCTTGGACATATAAATATGTCAAATATTAGAACCTTATGGAAAAAGAATTTGGTACAAGGCTTACCAAAGCTCAAATAAGACAAAGATAAGATTTGTAAAGCCTGCCAACTATCTAAACAACCGAAAATGCCATTTTTGACCAAACAGGAAATCTCAACAACTAGACCACTTGAATTACTACATATGGATCTTTATGGGCCATCAAACATTTTAACTCTTTGTGGGAAAAAGTATGTATATGTAATCGTGGATGACTTTTCTAGATTTACTTGGACTATACTCTTAGCTAGCAAAGATGAAGCATTTTCAATGTTTGTCTCGTTTTCAAATTTGGTGCAAAATGAAAAACAAAGTTCAATCATTTCCATTAGAAGTTACCATGGTGGTGAATTTGAAAATACTCGATTCATAGAATTTTGCAATGAAAAGGGAATTCACCATACATTTTCTGCACCAAGAACTCCTCAACAAAATGGAGTTGTTGAAAGGAAAAATCGGACAATACAAGAAATGGTTAGAACCATGCTAAATGAGAGTAAACTATCCAAGAGATTTTGGGGTGAAGCTGTAAGTACAGCTTGTCATGTATTAAACCAAGTTACCATTAGAGCTATATTGAAAAATACCCCATATGAACTTTGGAAAGGCAGGAAACCAAACATATCATATTTTCATACTTTTGGATGTAATTGTTATGTGCTAAATAATGGGAAAAAAATCTGGGAAAACTAGATGCCAAAAGCGATGAAGCTATTTTCATGGGTTATTCATCAAATAGCAAAACATATAGAATTTTCAACAAAAGACATCAAACAATAGAAGAGTCAATACATGTTGTCTTTGATGAATTTAACCAAACTCCGAGAAAGGAGGATGAATTAAGTGATGCAGATGAAACAAAAGGAAAAGAACAACCAAAGGAAATCGAGCTCAAGCCAGAAAACTCCATGGAGGAAGAGGTAAGTAAAGGTAATGATCCTTACAAACCTCCAACTAATTTAAAGTTCAAAAATGTCCATCCAATTGAGCAAGTCATTGGAAATGTTTATGAAGGAGTAAAAACTAGGAGATCAAATGAAAATATTTGTGGACAATATGCATTTGTGTCAAAAATTGAACCAACCACTATTGAACAATCTCTTAATGACGAAAGCTGGGTTATTGCAATGCAAGAAGAGCTAAATCAATTTGAAAGAAATGATGTATGGCATTTAGTTCCTAGACCAAATGGTCATACCATTATTGGTACCAAATGGATATTTAGGAACAAATTGGACGAAAGCGGACTTGTAATTAGAAACAAGGCTAGATTAGTAGCCAAAGGGTATTCCCAAGAAGAATGAATTGACTTTGAAGAATCATATGCACCCGTGGCTAGATTAGAAGCCATACGTATCTTACTAGCATTTGCTTCTCATATGAATTTCAAATTGTTTCAAATGGATGTAAAAAGCACATTTCTGAACGGATATTTGAACGAAGAAGTATATGTTGAACAACCCCCAGGATTTGAAGAAAAGGATCAATCAAAATATGTTTATAAATTGACCAAAGCGTTATATGGACTAAAACAAGCCCCAAGAGCTTGGTATGAAAGGTTAAACAGATTTTTGATCGATCATGAGTTTCAAAGAGGGAAAGTCGATACTACTTTGTTCATTAAATATAAAAGTAAAAATATTTTAATTGTACAAATTTATGTAGATGATATAATATTTGGAGCTACTGATGAAACTCTATGCCAAGAATTTTCTAAGATCATGCAGAGCGAATTTGAAATGAGCATGATGGGAGAACTAAATTTCTTTCTCGGACTACAAATCAAGCAACAAAAGGAAGGAATATTCTTAAATCAGTCCAAATATGTCAAAGAAATGTTCAAGAAATTTGGAATGCAGAATGGTAAAGGAGCAAATACACCAATGAGTTCTATGATCAAGATCGACACGGACGAAAATGGTAAATGTATCGATCAAAAGCTCTATAGAAGCATGATAAGATCATTGCTATATTTAACTGCTTCTAGACCAGATATTTTTTTTAGTGTTTGTATGTGTTCTAGATTTCAAGCATGTCCTAAAGAATCACATCTATTGGCTGTAAAAAGAATTTTTAAATATTTAATAAATACTACTAATCTTGGACTATGGTATCCAAAGGGGTCAACATTTGACTTAATCGGCTATTCGGATGCGGATTTTGTCGGCTACAAAGTAGATAGAAAAAGTACTAGTGGAACCTGTTCATTTCTTGAAAATATGTTGGTTTTATGGTACTCAAGGAAACAAACCAGTGTTGCCCTATCTACTGCGGAAGCCGAATATATAGCCGCCGGAAGCTGTTGTGCCCAACTACTCTGGATGAAACAACAATTAAAAGATTATGTCATTGATTATTTCAATATTCCTATTAGATGTGATAATACAAGTGCTATATGTTTGACTAAGAATCCTGTATTGCATTCAAGAACCAAGCATATAGATGTAAGACACCATTTTATTCGTGAACATGTTGAGAATCATGATATCTGTTTAGAATATGTAAAAACCGAAGATCAAATTGCTGATATCTTTACCAAACCACTAGCGAAGGAATCATTTTATAAAATTAGAAATGATATGGGGATGATAGAATTAAACTAGGAAGAATTACACAAATCTGATCTAAAAGGAGCCAAGTCGATGAGTCAAGTCGACTCCAGTAAAGTCAAGTCGACTCCAGTAAAGTCAAGTCGACTCCAGTGAAGTCGACTTCGCCTAGGGCAAAGTCGACTCCGCGCGCGACGACTTGCCTTCCCCCTTCTCCTTTTCCTCCTCTTTCTTCCTTCTTTCCTCTTCATTTTCCTGCCGTTTCAGCAGACCCCTCTTCCCGGCGATTTTTTCCTCCCTCTCCATTTTCTCCGGCTAAGCTACTGTCTTCCTCCTGTCTGGCCATTCTCTCTCTCTCCCTTCTCCATTTTTCCTTCGGCCAGTTCCAGTCCCATTTGTTGGAAATATGTGGAAAACAAGTTAAATCTATGTTTTGATGATTAACAAATCAATTTGAGTAAGTCTTGGCTACTAACAAGTTTGTAGAAATGTTTAAGGCATACACACTTGAAGAAAATAAAGCATGGAAGACCAAGTCGTAGTCCAAGTCGACCCCAAGATCGACTCCAGAAAGCCCAAACTGTCCAGAGCTGAAAATGGGAGAAGAACAAGTGAAGTCGCAGGCCAAGTCGACTCCACTTGCGACTTAGGAAACCAAGTCGCAGACGAAGTCGACTCCAGCATCGACTTCAAGCATCCAGAGTCGAAAAAGTGGAAATGGACATGACGAAGTCGCAGGCGAAGTCGACTCCAGGTGCGACTTGGACGAAGTCGCAGACGAGGTCGATTCCAACTTCGACTTGAGGAGTTCAGACTTGAAGAATGAAGTTTCAAGCTTATTTCAAGGATCCATTTGGACTTTATCAAATCCAAATATACAAAGTTCATTCTCAAAAAGCAACTGAAGTTTCTTGAAGATCAAAAGCTAAGATTCATATTCAAAGTTCAAATCAAGTCTATCAAGTCCAAAGCTAATCTTCAAGTTTATTCCAAATGAAGCAATACCCAAGTCATGAAGACCAATTTTACAAAGTTCAAGCAAGTTCAAGAAGATCAAGGTGTTTTTGCAAAAGACCACGCCAAGTCGCAACCCAAGTCGACTCCAGGATCGACTTGAGTTGAAGACTGAAGGCCAAGTTGACCCAAATTCGGACTTGAAAATCTGAAGAACTGGAGTCGCACACGAGGTCGACTCCAGGTGTGACTTGGAAGCCAAGTCGCAGGCCAAGTCGACTCCACATGCGACTTGGGTCGCAACGGTCGGAATTTATTCGAACGTTGGCGCATTAAATGCGCGCCACCTACCTTCTAACGTTCGGATTCCCTCCAAAATTATAAATAGCATTCATGGTGGACGAGGGAAGGAGCTGAGAATCATTAAGTGTGCATAACTACTATATTCAAGAGCTCTAAAGAGATCAAGCCATTCAAAGAGGAAGAACTTCACTTCAAGTTGCAAGAGCTATATTTCAGAATCTTCAAAGCCATTACAACAAGTTCCTCTCTGCGCCAAAACTGCTACTACACAATTGTAAAGTGTACTTTTCTTATTGTTTCATTTGTTTGTGTTGAACTTGATTTAGTTTGAGGAACTAAGATCAAGTGTAAGCAAAGTAGTGTGTGATTGGAGTGTAACTCATCACCTACTTGTGCTGTGATTTGTTGATGCCCCCTAGAGCTGGAATCTAGAAGAGAGTAAGAGGCTCTGGTTGTATATGCCCCCTAGAGCTAGAATCTAGAAGAGAGCAGTGACCCTAATTGTATTGAGAGATTACAATAGTGGAACCCAAGTCACAAGGAGTGTGAGCTTGGAAGAGTGGAGTAGGGAGGTTGCCCGAACCACTATAAAAATCTTGTGTGTTTGAATTATTTATCTGCTCTCTACATTATATTGCTTTCCATTTCGTTTCTTCATTAAGGGGACTGGATTAATCCAGGGTTAAGTTTCTGTTTAAGTTATAAATTTTTAAATACCCAATTCACCCCTCCCCTCTTGGGTTTTGCCATTAACTCGGGACCAACAAGTGGTATCAAAGCGGTTCTTTGAGTTTATCAAAGAGATCTTATTAATATGGCATCCCAATCTACTTCCGTTCCCGCATTTGCTGAAGGCCAATCCTTTACAAGGCCACCGTTGTTTGATGGGAGCAATTTTGGATATTGGAAGCTTCGTATGAAGCAACTCATCATGGCTACCGACATGGATTCTTGGATTGCTATCCAAGATGGAGTAACCTTGCCTACCGATGAAAGAGCTTCCAAATGGACCGATGAGGAAGTAAGAATTGTTAAGAGCAACGCCAAAGCTATGAACTCTTTATTTTGTACTCTTACTGCTTCTGAATATGATAGAGTATCCTCTTGCTTAACCGCCAAAGAAATATGGGATACGCTAACGTCTATCTATGAAGGAACTTCTCAAGTCCAAGGGACGAGAAGAAATATTTTGATTGGAGAACTAGAAAACTTTAGAATGCTAGAAAGAGAAAACATCTCTGAAATGTTTGCTAGATTCTCTAAAATTACTAATGCTCTAAAAGGTCTCGGAAAGGCTATATCTGAATCTGAGCAGGTCATGAAGATCTTAAGAGCTCTACCCGAATCATGGACTCCAAAGATCACTGCAATAGAAGAACCCAAGGACCTTAACACTCTAAAGCTTGAAGACTTAATTAGCTCACTCATGTCACATGAGCTAATCAAGAGAAGAAATGAAGATCAACACAGGGGCAAAAGAGAAATTGCTTTGAAAGCCGCACAAGACACAGATGACTCCTCTTCTTCTCAAAACGACGACGAAATCGCCCTACTCACAAAACGTTTCAGAAAATTTGTGAGGAAAGGCAAAAATTTCAGAAGCTTCAAGGATAGAACTCCCAGAGAAAAGAAGAAAGAATCAACCAAATGCTATCGATGCGGCGGTTCGGGACATATGCAAGCTCAATGTCCAACTCCCGAAGAAAGCAAAGTAAAAGAACAAAGAAAAGATCGAGGGGACAATAAGAGATTCTAAAGATACAAAGGAAGAGGCATGTACGTGAATGACGAGGAATCTACAACGAGTAACTCCTCAACCGATGAAATCGAAGTAGAAGAATGTGCAAGAATCTGCTGCATGGCACAAATCGAGCAAGAAGAACAAACTACCTCAACAAAATGCACAAGTAATGAAGAGGTAAGTTCCAAACTCTCCCATTCTAAGTCAAGTTATTCTTCTTTTCAAGATTGTCTCAAATGTACTGAATTAGAAGAACTTCAAACTGCATATGATTCATTGTATGAAGAAATGAAGAAATTAGGAAGCAAGTTTACAATTAAGAAGAAACAATGTGATGCAGTAATAATTGCAAATGGTAAACTTGCAGAGAAATTAGACAAAATAAAAGAAGAAAATGATATGCTGAAAAAGGAGAACGAATCATTAAATGAATCATTAGCTAAGTTCTCTAATCCAGGAGAAAATGTTAAAATGTTTCTGAATAGGACCTCCCAAACACATAAAAGAGGTCTTGGATATCATACATTTGAGCAAGGAGAAAGTAGCAAATCAAATGTGCAAATACTTGAGAAATATCAAACTAAAACTGCATCTATATACAAGCCACAAAAGAAAAATTTTAAGTGGATTAGAAGACCAACTATTGAACCATTGCATACTTGGAGGCCTACTCCAAGATTACCTATGGCTTGTAATTTCTGCAATAAATTGGGTCATAAAACTTACAAATGTAATTTTAAGAAATTATATGACCGTGGTGCAAAATTAGTTTGGGTTCCAAGGAACACAAGATTTGAGCTTTCCAAGTTAGAACAACAAAGATTAATATATATTACTAACCCAAATGGACCCATAAAATGGGTACCAAGGAGATAAGATTTACTTGCTTATTTTTTCAGACAAGTTTTAAGGCAAAGACAAATAATGAATGGTTCATGGATAGCGGTTGCTCAAGGCATATGACCGGTGAAAGAAGCTTATTTCATAAACTTAAGCCTTGCAACGATGGAATGGTTGCCTTTGGTAATAATGAAAAAGGTAAAATTAAAGGTAAAGGAAATATACTTAGTATCTCAAATGCATGCATGGAAGATGTTTTGTTTGTTGAAGGACTCAAACACAATTTAATGAGCATTAGCCAATTATGTGATAAAGGATACAAAGTTGTGTTTGAATCATCTATATGTAATGTATTTGATGGAGAGCATATCATGTTTAGTGGTAAAAGACATGGAAATGTATATTTGGTTTCACTTGATGAATTGAATGGTCAATGTCTAATGGCCATTGATAATGATCCATGGGTTTGGCATAAAAGGCTTGGACATATAAACATGGGAAACATAAAGACCCTATGGAAAAAGAGTTTGGTAGAAGGATTACCAAGATTGAAATATGACAAGGACAAGATTTGTAAGGCATGTCAATTATCAAAACAACCCAAGATGCCTTTCTCTACCAAAAAGGAAATTTCCACCACCAAGCCACTTGAATTGCTACACATGGATCTATACGGGCCATCCGACATTCTAACCATTGGTGGAAAGAAATATGTATTTGTCATAGTTGATGATTTTTCAAGATTCACATGGATAATTCTCTTAGCTAGTAAAGATGAAGCCTTCTCTATGTTTGCAACTTTTGTAAATTTGGTGCAAAATGAAAAACAAAGTACTATTGTGACCATAAGAAGCGATCATGGTGGCGAATTCGAAAACAAACGATTCATGGAATTTTGCAATGAAAAAGGAATTCACCACACATTTTCTGCACCAAGAACTCCACAACAAAATGGAGTAGTAGAAAGGAAAAATAGAACTATACAAGAGATGGCTAGAACTATGCTAAATGAGAGCAATCTATCTAAGAAATTTTGGGGTGAAGCTGTAAGTACAGCTTGTCATGTATTGAACCGTGTCACCATTCGAGCAATCTTGGAAAAGACCCCATACGAACTATGGAAAGGAAGAAAACCAAATATTTTTTATTTTCATGCTTTTGGATGTACGTGTTATGTTTTGAACAATGGAAAAACTAACTTGGGAAAGTTAGATGCTAAAAGTGATGAGGCTATATTTCTTGGATATTCATCAAATAGCAAAGCATATAGAGTTTTCAATAAACGAAACCAAGTTGTTGAAGAATCCATACACGTTGTATTTGATGTAATTAACCAAACTCCGAGAAAGGAGGATGAACTAAGTGATGCAGATGAGACAAAAGGCAAAAAACAACCAAAGGAACTCGAGCTCAAGCCAGAAAATCTCATGGAGGAAGAGGTAAGTGAAGGTAATGATTCTTATAAACCTCTAACTGATTTAAAGTTCAAAAATGTCTATCCAATTGAGCAAGTTATTGGAAATGTATATGAAGGAGTGAAAACTAGAAGATCAAAACAAAACGTTTATGGTCAATATGCCTTTGTATCTAAAATTGAACCAAATACCATTGAACAAGCTCTCAATGATGAAAATTGGGTTATTGCAATGCAAGAAGAGCTAAACCAATTCGAAAGGAACAATGTATGACACTTAGTTCCTAGACCAAATAATCACACTATCATTGGTACCAAATGGGTATTTAGGAACAAATTAGATGAAAGCGGACTTGTAATTAGAAACAAGGCCAGATTAGTAGCCAAAGGATATTCTCAAGAAGAAGGAATCGATTTTGAAGAATCATATGCACCTGTGGCTAGATTAGAAGCCATACGTATTCTACTAGCATTCGCTTCTTATATGAATTTCAAATTGTTCCAAATGGATGTAAAAAGCGCATTTTTGAATGGCTATTTGAATGAAGAAGTATATGTTGAACAACCCCCTGGTTTTGAAGAAATGAATCAATCAAAGTATGTTTATAAATTGACCAAAGCGCTATATGGATTAAAGCAAGCTCCAAGAGCTTTGTATGAAAGGTTGAACAAATTTTTGATTGATCATGAGTTTCTAAGAGGGAAAGTAGATACTACTTTGTTCATCAAATACAAAAACAAAGATATTTTAATTGTACAGATTTATGTAGATGACATAATTTTCGGTGCTACTAACGAAAATCTTTGTCAAGAATTTTCTAAGATTATGCAGAGCGAATTCGAAATGAGCATGATGGGAGAATTAAATTTCTTCCTTGGACTGCAAATTAAGCAACAAAGTGAAGGGATATTCTTGAACCAGTCCAAGTACGTCAAGGAAATGCACAAGAAATTTGGATTGCAGAATAGCAAAGGGGCAAACACTCCAATGAGCTTTACAATCAAGATCGACACGGACGAAAACGGTAAAAGTATCGATCAAAAGCTTTATAGAAGCATGATAGGATCCTTGTTATATTTAACTGCTTCTAGACCCGATATTCTATTCAGTGTTTGTATGTGCTCTAGATTTCAAGCATGCCCAAAAGAATCACATCTACTTGCTGTAAAAAGAATTTTTAAATATTTGATACAAACTGCCAATCTTGGACTTTGGTATCCAAAAGGCTCTAATTTTGATCTAATCGGCTACTCGGATGCGGATTTTGCCGGTTACAAAGTAGATAGAAAAAGCACAAGTGGAACATGTCAGTTTCTTGGAAGCATGATAGTTTCATGGTTTTCAAGAAAACAAACTAGTGTTGCTCTATCTACGGCGGAAGCCGAATATATTGCCGCCGGGAGCTGTTGTGCCCAATTACTTTGGATGAAACAGCAACTTAGGGACTATGGCATGGATTTTAAAGATATACCTATTAAATGTGACAATACCAGTGCCATATGTCTAACCAAGAATCCAGTCTTGCATTCTAGGACCAAACATATAGACCTCAGACATCATTTCATTAGAGAACATGTAGAAAATCATGACATATGTTTGGTATATGTAAGAACAGAGGATCAAGTTGCAGACATATTCACAAAACCCCTAGCCAAAGAAGCATTCTATAAAATTAGAAATGACATGGGAATGATTGAGTTAGGCTAGCATAAACTTAGGGGGAGCAATCCCACCTATCTCTTTCTTTACCCTCTAATCTTTTGATTTATTGACAAAAAGGGGGAGAAAAATAGGATTTGAGGAAGAGAAGAGTAGATAAGTTTGGGGAGAAGAATACCATATGTTTGAAAGATTGCATGAGCATATGTTGAATGCTTGCATGGGCATAAGTATGAAATGCAAAATGAGCATGTTATTAAGTTATTGAAAGGTATACACTCAAATCGGTTTTGTCAATCATCTAAAAGGGGGAGATTGTTGGAAATATGTGGAAAACAAGTTAAATCTATGTTTTGATGATTAACAAATCAATTTGAGTAAGTCTTGGCTACTAACAAGTTTGTGGAAATGTTTAAGGCATATACGCTTGAAGAAAATAAAGCATGGAAGACCAAGTCGTAGTCCAAGTCGACCCCAAGATCGACTTCAAAAAGCCCAAACTGTCCAGAGCTGAAAATGGGAGAAGAACAAGTGAAGTCGCAGGCCAAGTCGACTCCACTTGCGACTTAGGAAACCAAGTCGCAGACGAAGTCGACTCCAGCATCGACTTCAAGCATCCAGAGTTGAAAAAGTGGAAATGGACATGACGAAGTCGCAGGCGAAGTCGACTCCAGGTGCGACTTGGACGAAGTCGCAGACGAGGTCGACTCCAACTTCGACTTGAGGAGTTCAGACTTGAAGAATGAAGTTTCAAGCTTATTTCAAGGATCCATTTGGACTTTATCAAATCCAAATATACAAAGTTCATTCTCAAAAAGCAACTGAAGTTTCTTGAAGATCAAAAGCTAAGATTCATATTCAAAGTTCAACTCAAGTCTATCAAGTCCAAAGCTAATCTTCAAGTTTATTCCAAATGAAGCAATACCCAAGTCATGAAGACCAATTTTACAAAGTTCAAGCCAGTTCAAGAAGATCAAGGTATTTTTGCAAAAGACCACGCCATGTTGCAACCGAAGTCGACTCCAGGATCGACTTGAGTTGAAGACTGAAGGCCAAGTTGACCCAAACTCGGACTTGGAAATCTGAAGAACTGGAGTCGCACACGAGGTCGACTCCAGGTGCGACTTGGAAGCCAAGTCGCAGGCCAAGTCGACTCCACATGCGACTTGGGTCGCAACGGTCGGAATTTATTCGAACGTTGGCGCATTAAATGCGCTCCACCTACCTTCTAACGTTCGGATTCCCTCCAAAATTATAAATAGCATTCATGGTGGACGAGGGAAGGAGCTGAGAATCATTAAGTGTGCATAACTACTATATTCAAGAGCTCTAAAGAGATCAAGTCATTCAAAGAGGAAGAACTTCACTTCAAGTTGCAAGAGCTATATTTCAGAATCTTCAAAGCCATTACAACAAGTTCCTCTCTGCGCCAAAACTGCTACTACACAATTGTAAAGTGTAGTTTTCTTATTGTTTCATTTGTTTGTGTTGAACTTGATTTAGTTTGAGGAACTAAGATCAAGTGTAAGCAAAGTAGTGTGTGATTGGAGTGTAACTCATCACCTACTTGTGCTGTGATTTGTTGATGCCCCCTAGAGCTGGAATCTAGAAGAGAGCAAGAGGCTCTGGTTGTATATGCCCCCTAGAGCTAGAATCTAGAAGAGAGCAGTGGCTCTAATTGTATTGAGAGAATACAATAGTGGAACCCAAGTCACAAGGAGTGTGAGCTTGGAAGAGTGGAGTAGGGAGGTTGCCCGAACCACTATAAAAATCTTGTGTGCTTGATTTATATTTCTGCTCTCTACATTATATTGCTTTCCATTTCGTTTCTTCATTAAGGGGACTGGATTAATCCGGGGTTAAGTTTCTGTTTAAGTTATAAATTTTTAAATACCCAATTCACCCCTCCCCTCTTGGGTTTTGCGATTAACTCGGGACCAACACCATTGTCCTCTTCTTTTTCGGCCAATTCGGCATTTCTCAGGCCAGTTCCTTTCTCTCTTTGTTTTTCAAAAATCCGTCCAACTCCTCTATCTTTCATTTTTCGTCTTCTCTCTCTGTTCTTTCTCATTCTCTCTCATTCACTGTCCATTTGCTCTATCTAGTCTCTCCTTTCTTCCATTTTCTCTGCTCTCCTTTTCAAGTCTCTAACTCACTCTCCATCTCCTCCAAATTCCTGAAACTCAACTCAATGGCCCCAAAATCAAGACTTCCCAAACTAGCAGTTTCCAAACCTACACAAAGACCTGTGCCTAGACCTCCGAGATCGAATACAGAGGAAGAAATTCCCAGAAGGCAAAGAACGTCTGCAAAACGAGCCAGAGAAGAACCTTCAACTTCAACGGGTCAAAGGGTCAGATTTCAAACCACAACCCAATCCTCAGATCGAGCTCAGAGAGCAGAAAGTCAACCTCGAAGCTCAAACACTGGAGAAAGAAGGATTCCAATCACAAAAGGGCAAGTCCTGAAAATTCTCACAACTTATTTCCAAACAGAGCTTCAGCATAGTCGATTCTACAAGCATTTCTATGAAAGAAAGGTATTCATCCCAAAGATCATCGACTTTAAATTTCTCAAAGATTATGAGTTCGACATAGAAGAACTACTGGATTATCAGGGATGGACAAGTTTGCTGAAGACAGATGAAAGAGTATATCCTGATCTGACAAGGTTATTTTACTATCTGTGGGATGATAACAAATTTCCAACCTTTGTCAAAGGCACAAAAATGTTTTTGGGAATAATGGCTAACCTAGATCAAGAAGAAGCAATAGAGAAAATAGGAAGAATTCTCGAAGTTCCATCCGAAGAAGAGTCACTTCCCCGAGATCTTACATTAGAAAGAGTGTATAATGAGCTGACAAGAAGCAACAAGTATCATTCAGGAACTAAGTTCCTGCATTACATGGACCTCTCTCCACGCCTTAGAGTCCTCAGACTACTCATCGCCCACTGCATCTACCCAAAAGGCGGTGGAAGGAATCAGCTCAACCCGCAAGAGGCCATAATTCTATGGAAGCTAGTCAACAAAGTCAAGATCAGTCTACCAAGACTCTTCCTAGAAACCTTGGCATCTCGAAAGGACAATCCATGAGGCGTTTTACCCTACGGGACATGGATCACGAGGATTCTGGAGTACTATGAAGTGGACATTGACGGCGAACCTTTCGAAGTCCCTAAAACCACAAATGCCATCAATAAGGCATTGCTCCAAAGAATGAAGATCAATTTGGAGCAGTTCAGAGATGAAAGGATTCGAGAAAAGTTGGGCGAACCAGCTCCTGAGGAAGCAAGACAAGCACAAACTGAGGGGGAGCAGCCTCCAGAGGCACCACCTGCCCCACCCGAGGACATTCCGTAAGGGCCGGCATCTCCTATGTCCCATGGATCCTTCTCTCCACATGGATCTGCCCTACCAAATCGGACGCCTTAACCTCCATCACAAGAGGTCACACTACAAAGCATCCGAGATGAGATCTCTGCTCTTCGAGAAGAAATGGGTCACCAAGAGGATCGAATGACCAGCCTAGTCTCCGAGGTTCTCACTGCTATCAATGATATGCATTCCCGACAAGATCGAATTGACCGGGAAATGCGTACCATTAGATATCATCTTGCATCTGGGCGACACAAAAATCGGCCCATACCTGAACTTGATCCATTCGATTCCGGATCAGTTCATCAAGATCTGACTCTAGCTCTAGTCTCTTCATTTTATTTATCCGCTCATGTTCGTCCTATCAAACCCATTCAATCTTCATATACCATTTCCCAATTTCAATTCACCAAATCCTTGGTAATTGAACCATTTTTTTGAAGGATTGACAAAAAGGGGGAGATAGAATAGAGTATTTGAGTACACAAGCATAGGCTTTAGAGCATTTTTGGTCGGGTAGTTTGTATTTAGGTTTCATTTTTTGCTTTACATTGTAATCTATAAAACAAAATTTGATTTATGAAACTTATTTTATGTTCAAATATGTGTCTCATGCTTGCTATACTCTATTTGAAAGTTATTATGATGATTTGTTTTGGAAACTACATGATTGTGATTTTCTTGAAAGGTACAAACCCAAATTAGTTTTGTCAATCATCAAAAAGGGGGAGATTGTTGGAAACAATGTTCAAAACAAAATAAAATTGACCAAAGCATGAGTTTTAATGATTAACAAAGTTAAATTTGAAGTATAAAGTGAATACTAATGATTTTGTTGAATGTTTTAAGAAATGAAATAGCCAAGTCGATTTCCAAGTCGACTTGGACTTCGACTTAGGGCGAAGTCGATCCCAAAGTCGACTCCATCCTCGACTCCAAATTGAACCCCACGACCAGTTTTGAAAATAGAAGAAGAGCTGGTGAAGTCGCAGGCCAAGTCAACTCCAGTTGTGACTTGGGAAGCCAAGTCACAAACGAAGTCGACTCCAACATCGACTTCAGATGGCAAAATCACTCCAGAGTTGAATCTGGGGAAGAAAAGTACCGAAGTCGCAGACGAAGGCGACTCCAGTTGCGACTTGGGTGAAGTCGCAGACGAAGTCGACCCTAAGTTCAACTTGAGGTTTTCAAAGTTCAAAAATGCAGATTCAAGCTCATTCCAAGAATCAACTTGAGTTTTCTCAAATCCAAATCAAGGGTACAAGCTCATTATCAACTTAAGTCTCTCAAGTCCAAGGCAAAGCTCCAAGCATATTTCAAGATGAAGAAATTCAAGATATGAAGATTAATGTCAAAAGAAAGCAAGGTGCATGAATCAAAGGCAAAATCAACCATACAAGTTTTCAAGCTTCACAAGGTCTACAAAATATTATTGAAGGAAAGAAGCCAAGCAAGCTAAAGGAAATCAAACAAAGGTCAAACTGTTTTCAGTACGAGAACTGGTCAAGTCGCAACCCAAGTCGACTCCAAGATCGACTTGAAGTCAAGTCTGAAACCAAGTCGACCTAGACTCAGACTTGAAAATACAGAACTAAAGTCGCACACGATGTCGACTCCAGTTGCGACTTGGGAAGCCAAGTCGCAGACGAAGTCGACTCCACCTGCGACTTGGGGAAGCAACGTTCGAATTTTTGAACGTTGGAACATTTATTGAGCGCCAACCACTTCTATAACGTTCAAATCTTCCCCATTCTATAAATAGACACTCAAGCAAACGTTGGAATATACACTACATAGCCTAAAGAGAGAAAAGAAGTGCAAAGAAGAGCTCCCATTTGCTTTTATCCAAATTTGAGTGATATATACACTTTCAAAGGAAGAACGAGCTTCAAGTTGCAAGTAGCATCAACGATATACAACCGGTTGCTTCTACAAACTCTTCCTCAAGATGAATCTTGCCTACACAACTCAGTAAAGTGTAGATCTTCCTTATTTTCATTATTCTTTGTTATTGGTCTTGGTTTGAGTTTGTTGTAACAAACCAAGACGTTGCAAGTAGAGTTGTGATTGGAGTTGAACTCATCATCTACTTGTATCAAGTGTATAAGCCCCCTAGAGCTAGAATCTAGAAGAGAGCGGAGACTCTAAGTGTATTCGCAGAATACATAGTGGAACCCAAGTCACAACGGTATGTGAGCTTGGAAGAGTGGAGTAGGGAGAGGTTACCCAAACCACTATAAATCTTGCCTACTGTTTTACTTCATTGCTTTCATTACTTCATTGCTCTCTATTTGTTTCAATCAAGGGGATTAAGCTTTCAAGGGGTTAAGTTTTAATTTACCGAAGAATTTTATAAGAACCCAATTCACCCCTTCCCTCTTGGGTTTTCCCATTAACTCGGGACCAACAAAACCAAGCACCAAAAACAAACAATAATGTAAGAGTAAGGAAGATCTACACTTTACTAAGTTGTGTAGGCAAGTTTCAGCTTGAGGGAGAATCTGTAGAAGTAACCGGTTGTGTTTCGTTGAAGCTACTTGCAACTTTGAAGCTTGTTCTTCCTTTGAAAGTGTATAGATCACTCAAATTTAGAGAAAAGCAAATAAGAACTCTTGCTTGCACTTCTTTCCTCTCTTTAGACTCTGTCTTGTGTGTTTCCACGTTTGCTTGAGTGTCTATATATAGAGGAGGGAAGATTTTGAACATTATGCAAGTGGTTGGCGCGCAATAAATGTTCCAACGTTCGAAAATTCGAACGTTACTTTCCCAAGTCGCAGGTGGAGTCGACTTCGTCTGCGACTTCGCCCAAGTCGCATGCTGGAGTCGACTTCGTGTGCGACTTCGGCAATTATGCAGTTTCCAAGTCTAAGTTCTGGGTCGACTTGGTTTCAGACTTGACCTCAAGTCGATCTTGGAGTCGACTTGGGGTGCGACTTGACCAGTCCTTGTGCCGAATCAGTTTGATCCCTGTTTAATTTTCCTCTAGCTTGCTTAGTTTCTTTCCTTTAATTATTTTCATTCTGAATTGTCTTCACATCTTGTGAATCTTGAAGAGCTTGAAAATTTGTATGCACCTTGCTTGCTTAGTTTTGTATTAGTCTTCATCTTGAAAATGAGCTTGAACTTGTGTCTTGAACTTTGAAAACCTCAAGTCAATCTTGGGGTCGACTTCGTCTGCGACTTCGCCCAAGTCGCAAACCGGAGTCGACTTCGACTGCGACTTCAGAATGTTCTGTCCCAAAATCAACTCTGGAAGGAACTGTGCATCTCCAAGTCGATGCTGGAGTCGACTTCGTCTGCGACTTGGCTTCCAAGTCGCAAGTGGAGTCGACTTGGCCTGCGACTTCAGCTGCTCTCCTTCCAATTTCAACTCTGGCCATGAGGTTTCGTTTGAGGTCGAAAGTGGAGTCGACTTTGGGATCGACTTCACCCTAAGTCGAAGTCGAAGTCAACTTGGGAATCGACTTGGCTGATTTCATTCCTTAAGACATTCAACATAATCATTAGTAATCACTTTATACTCAAATTTGACTTTGTTAATCATCAAAACTCATGCTTTGGTTAATTTTTTTTTATTTTAAACATTGTTTCCAACAGATATAAATTCAACAGATATTCACATGATCACATAATTCACATATATTATCATAAGTCATCAGCAAACCATTTATACATCAATCAAACTTTTTGTACATAGGCTAACTTGGCCATATGTACCTATTCCAGCAATATTTATATATTTATAAAAAAGAAAAATAAAATGTTTTGGCGGTGGTTGTGTCTTCCTGATCCCCATCCCATTTATCGTCCCCTTCTCCTTAGCCTCAGGAACCTTCTGAGACTAAAAGGTACCCGTGTGGGTTCCTCATTGTGGCTGCTCGAACCGGGGTCCCTAGAAGCCTTACTCCGGGATCTTGTCGATTGGTAAACGTGACTCAGAATTGTTGCCCTGATCACACGGAGGGTTCTTAATTGGATGTCGTCCAATTTTTTTTTTCATTTCTTTCTTTTTCTTTTCTTTCATCACATAAACATATACTCATCATCATTCATAATGGACTCATCCATATCATCATAAATCATCAACTTTTCATATTATTCATAACTTCATAATTTCATACAACCTATGTCCTTTTCATTATATCCCATTAGGGCATACATTCATACTCGAAGTGAAGATATCCTTCTTTTTCTCACACTTTCTCTCTCGAACTTTCTTCTCTTCTTTCTCCTCAAGGCTACAACGTGGCGAGGGGTGAAAAATGCTCAAATTTGGAGCTGGGTGGTGTGCTTTGGTCGTTCACCCCATGCTCCCCTTTTATAGTGTTGCATTTTTCATATATTTGCAATTTACCCCCTTGCTCAAGGTATTTAATTCTAATTATTTTTTTCCAAATCCCATGCAATATTTTGAGATTTGTGCAGCCACCCTAATCAGCAGCTCCTACCCCCTAGCTAGCCCCTATTTATTTATATTTTTTATTTATTAAAATTAATTATTTTTAAGCTAATTTATCTCAACCGTTGATTCTTGATAAGATTGATTTTGGACCATTGGATTTTGGCCCAAAAGTCAAGCCTCCAGCAGCCATTGCAGCTTTTCTTTAATTATTTGATTTTTAATTAATTAAATTTAACCCAAAAGTCAAATTATAATTAATGAAAAGTGGGCTACCTTTTTTATCTTCAAATGATGTTTAATCTTGACCCTTAATTCATAATTTTTTATCAATATTGGACCATTCACCATGTCCATCATCATATTTTGGCCATCCATAAAAAATTTCACTTTAATCCGACGTCCGAATTGCAAGATATGAATTTTTCTTCATTTTCTTCACAAAAATCTAAAAAAATCCGAAAATTATTATTTTAATCTAAAAATCACTTTTGTTCTTTAGTGAGAAGCTTCCTTTTTCGTCTTTTATGATTAAGTTAATCCAAAGTGATTAACTTAACATATTCTTTAATCCCACGTTTACTATTCACATGCACTATTCATCCGAATTTCATAATTAATTATTTTCACCTCTATTCCCACATATTTTCATACTCATGAATATATATTTTATTAATATATTACCTAGGGTTTACAATCCTAGAGTTTCATACACGTGTCTAAGATCGGGGTTTCACACTCAGTGACTGTACTGCTATTAGACCAGTCTTGTGGTCCTGGGTTCTCGTTCTCCTCTTCTTCGCTATCGGACCATTGTATGGGGTCCTCAGCATCATTTGCTGGAGGAGCGGGCGGTGGGGATTCGGGCATAACCTCTAACTCTATGACCCGTAGGATGACCTCACCAGGCTGTTTCGGAGGGGGTTGCTCCATTACTTCCTCTCCCCTGGCTAGAGCTTCCCGGTGTTCCTGGGTAGCCTCTCTTTCCGGACGGTCAATCTGGGCCAATGGTGAACTAAATATATCCTGTATCAAATCTATACCATGGCCCTGGATTAGGTGGGACTGGGGCAGCTCTTCTTCGCTAATATCTTTCTAGGTCCTCCTCAGTGACCCAATTGGTAACCATTGATAGCCTATGCAGTGGACTGGCTGGGATATATTCTGGAGAATCTGTGTGAAACCCCAATCTTAGACACATATATGAAACCCTAGTGTTGTAAACCCTAGGTAATATGTTAATAAAATATATATTCATGAGTATGGAAAATATGTGAGAATAAAGGTTAAAATAATTATTTATGAAATTCGAATGAATAGTGCACGTGAATAGTAAAATGTGAATAGTAAACGTGGGATTAAAGAATATGTTAAGTTAATCACTTTGGATTAACTTAATCACAAAAAGACAAAAAAAGGAAGCTTCCCACAAAAGGACAAAATAGTCACTTTTTGATTTATTTAGTATTTTCGGATTTTAGTGGATTTTTGAGAGAAAATAAAGAAAAATTCATATCTTGCAATCCGGACATCGGATTGAGATGAAATTTTTTATGGATGGCCAAAATATGATGATGAACATGATGAGTAGTCCAAGATTGATCAAAAATTATGAATTAAGGGTCAAGATTAAACGTCATTTGAAGATCAAAAAGTAGCTTTACTTTTTCATTAATTAGTATTTGACTTTGGATTAATTTTAATTAATTAAATGATAAATAATTAATGAAAAGCTACTATGGCTGCTGGAGCTTGGACTTTTGGGGCCAAATCCAATGGTCCAAATCCATCATTATCAAAAATCAATGGCTAAGATTGAATTAGCCTAAAATAATTGATTTAATAAATCAAAAAATTATAAAAAATAGGGCTGCCATAGGGGATGCGTGAACAGAATCTAGGGCGGCTGGACATGGCTTAAAGCACCTTTTGGAAATTAGAAAAAAATACATTTACAATTTAATACCTCAAGCAAGGGGGGGTAAAATCCAATTTGATGAAAAATCAAAAAGTATAAATAGGGGGCATGGGGTGAACGACCAAAGCACTCAAACCCAGCTCCATTTGAGCATTTTTTCACCCCCACCACGTTTTAACCTTGAGGAGAAAGAAAAGGAGGAAGTTAGAGAGAAAAAGTGCGAGAAAAAGTGGGATATCTTCACTTCGGGTAACTGATTTCTTTCCAAATTTCTTTTGGATGTTAAGTAGGGTAAAACCATGCTTAGATAATGCCTAAGCATGAGAAAATAAGTAAAGTTATAATGCTTAATCGGAATCATGCCGAAACATCGAAAATTTGGAGCAAAGATGGAGCATTCGGGAAGATAGTATATGATATGTGAAAATAATGCTCCAAAATTGATAAACGATGATTTGGGATATATGAATATGATAAATATGATGTTGGAATGATGATATATTAATTTCATGATTTTTGGAATTAAGGATTATGCTTAAGTGAATTTATGTTGATTTTTAGTATATGGAGAAAATGATTTATTTAGCCAAGTTAATGATGATAAATTCATAATTCATGAATTTTCCATGATATACTAAGCATAAGCTATGTCATGGTATTTTTTATTTTTGGGAAAAATGTCAATTTTTGGAACCCATGAACAGTAATAATGAACAGTGAACAGCGTATTTTGGGAAAAAATTGAGATTTATTTTTGTATATTTATGAGGATATATGGATGGAATTTTTAAAGGATTTATGGATAAAAATTCATATAAATGAGTAATGACCAAGTATTTATAACAGGAAAACCTCTATAAAAATGAGGTAATATGTGATCGTAAAGCATGCATGGGAAGCAAGCTAAGACATGGAATAGATGGATAAAATATCAAATTTCCTTGTATAGGAAAATGAAAGGAAAGGATAAAGGAGTCAGGTTGAAGCAAAGCAAAGGTAAGCAAGCAAAACTTTCTAAAATGTTTTAAATGATTGCAAATTGTTTGCTCACATGTTTTATGAAATGTGTTTAAGGGTGGCCATTCCTATAATGTTTTGAAATGATGAATGTTTATGAGTTTTTATGAAAAGTCATGCCGGCATATTGATATTATGTGATGTTCATGGACATGTGCACATGTATGATGTATAAGGAAGAGGCTTTGGTGAAGGTAGAAAGTGGATCAGAGAGTCCCCCTTCATTATTGCCGAGTCGTATGGGCTGTGTGCCGACGGCATCCTCCCCAGAGCTGGAGGCAAAGGAATGTTATGTTTGAATGAATGCATTGCATTTTCATACATGGATTGAAAAGGAAAGCATGGATTTGAAATTATATTTTTAAGGGATGGTGCAAATAATTCTCTACATGAGAATGACAAGTTACCTGGTGTAAGAGGTATATAACGCTAGGGAAATCAAAAGTCATACATGTAGGAACCATGTAGGCGTCAAGAGGAAGAGAGGTTCCCCTTGATGAGGCCAAGTCGGAGACAGCCGGCGTATTGGACCATGTTATGTGAGATGTTCCCTGAGCTAGCGTACCCGCACACGAAGGTTTATGTCAGGAGTGGAAATGAAGCATTTGCACATCCAATGTTTATAAAAAGGTTTCTATTCCATTGATAGTTGATCACTTGCTAAGTGTCTCCTATCGAATGGAGAGAAATGCATTTACGAATGATTTACATGAGTGGTTTATGAAAGGTTTCCAAAAATGGTTTGCGAAAAGGTTTCTATTCTGTTGGTAGTTGATCACTTGGTAAGTGTCTTCTACCGAATGGAGAGGAATGCATTTAAAATGAAAAATGCTTGCTTATTGAGTTTCGACTCATGTTTTGTTTTCCCAACCTCAGACAGGTGTAGGGAAAGACAAGAGATGAAGAACATGAGTTGCTAAAGGAAAAAGAAGAATCTACATAGGTTAGTAGATTTTTGTATGAATAGATTCTCTAATGGGATATGATGAAAAAGACATAGGTTGTATGAAATTATGAAGTGATGAATAATATGAGAAGTTGATGATTTATGAAGTTAGGGATAAGTCCATTATGAATGATGATGAGTATATGCTTAAATGATGAAAGAAAAAGAAATGAAAAGAAAAATTGTACGAGATCCAATGAAGTACCCGCCGCGTGATCAGGGCAACAATCCTGATTCACACTTACCAATCGACAAGATCCCGGAGTAAGGACAAATGTGACGCCTCGGTTCGGGGCGCCACAATCTGCGAGTGCGAGTGTCCGTTTAGAGGACTCTGCCCGGTGGATTTTAGATAATACCGAAAATCCTGGTGGATGGCTGAGGAATATTGGGCGACGTGCTTCTGGTCCCCTAATGTGTGGAAGTTCCTAGGAACTAGTGGGAACTGGGGGTCATATGGTTAGACCTGCTTGGGAGGCTAACCATCTATTAACCCTCTCCTGAGCCCGTTCCCGTTCCTGCTCTCCTTCTAGTTCCCTTGTACTTAGTTGTGAAACCCTAACCCATGTAGGACCTATATGTATGCAATTGAACATGTATATGATGATTATTTATGAATTATGGAATTATAAAGGCATTATTTGATTTTTGCTAAATATGGCAATTAAGGTTATGGGTTAGCATTAATGATGTGATTAAGCATTTTGAGCCTAAATGAGACCATGGGTTTAGAATGAATTATTTGCGATTTAAATGTGCAAATATATCATGAAAAAGCATTTTCCATTATTTAAAATGAATTACAGAGACTAATATGGAAATTGACAAGTTTGATGGAAAACATTGAAAAATTCATAACTCAACGCCTAAAAGGCGGATTCAAGTGAAATTTGAAATGAAAATTTGTTAATATTAGGCTTGGTATTATGGAATGAAAAGATTATGAAAATTCTTGATGGAATGAAAATTATGAATTTTTAAGTATATGTTCATTTCAACCGTTAACTTTAAATGGCTATATCGGGAGCTAGAAAACTCGGATTGACTTGAAATTTGAAACGGTTGAATGAAATGGTGATATGTTTATTTTGGATGGCTTGGATTAAGCATGGAATATTGGGAAAGTGCCTTCATTGAAAAAGGTGGGCATGTTTGACTTATGCTCCATGAAAGTACCAAGGCATTATTGATGGAGTACCATATATAAATGCTTGATGCAAAAGGAATTTGAGGTGGAAAATTGCAGGCCATTCCTTGGGTATTTTATGTATTTATTAAAAAGAATAAATATGGAAATTATCCATCCATTTAATGCATGAAATGATGAAGCTATGGGGAGCATAGCTAAGGTGGCCACATAAGGAACGTCCAAGGGCTATTGGACTGCCCAAATTGATTTTTTTTTTAATTTTAAAAAATTTCCACATGTTGCTGAGATGCAAGTACATGATTTGTGCAAGCAATAATGGATAATTTCAGCAATTAAAAAATGCAAAAAGTAGGTATATACTGCTGAAAACGTGGATAGCTTGTGGCAGAGAAAAATGTGATTTTTGGTGATTAGTTGCTGCAATATTTGTTAAATATATTTGCATAAAATTAATGCATGAATTAAAGGGTAATTAGGAGCATAAATGACCCACGTTTATACATGACATAAAAATGAAAAATGGGATGCAAAAATCTGGACAGATTGGGCGTGAAAGGGCAATGCAGATTTACGGTCAAGAGATGCAGATTTTTGTGATTTTTGGTAAAAAGTAAAAATGTAATTTACTTGGCCCAAATTCACCCACCTCATATGGTAGATAGAGATGCATTTATGGATATGGAATTGCAGCACAAGTGGGTCCCACAATTGGGAAAAATTCAGCCTTTAAAAGCCATGCTCGTTACTTGTGAGAGGCTTGGAAAAAAATTGCTAAGTGTTGAATTTCACCAAGCAAACCACAGCAGCTGCTCACGTCCCACCTAGCCAGCAAAATAGAGGAGAAAATCAAGGGAAAAGAAGGAGAACTTGAAGAAGAAATCACTTCAAGTAAGATTTGATTTGCTACAAATCCAAGTAAGTATGTGATGATTTTGAGTTGTTTAACTTGAGTTTTTAAACTCAAAATTTGGAAAGGAAAAGCATGCTTAAAGAATCTGTAAAATGATGTTTCAACATGCCTTTGCATGAATATGGATTGGGTATTAAGTTTTAAGTATGAATTTTTAAGTTAAGATTGATGAAAGTGACGTTTTGCATGCGTATGAAGTGAAAAATTCAAGTTGTTAAATCCTAAATCTCCAAGACAAGTTGCTGTTTTGATTTAATGATTTGATTAAGCTATGAATCATGTATTCGTGCCAAAAATATGAGGGTTTATGGAAATGGACTTGCATGTTTTAGTTATGTTATGTAGGGTAAAATACCCTAGGTTTAAGGTATGATGGATGCCCAAAATATTTGGGAGAAATAAACCTTAAATCTGATTTTTATGATTTTTATGAAAGAACGTCAAACCGACGTGAAACGAGTCTCAAAACGTGAGGGTAACTTGCTGTTTTGAGAAATGATAATTCATGGATGTTAATTATGTGTTAAATCCGTAAATATGGATGAGGAAAAAAGGATTTTATTGCTGGAATTTCGGAATTATATTGCTGCATAGGGTTATGTGTCAAAAGATACGTAAAACGGGTGAAAAACAGGTTCCAAACTTGCTATTTTGGAAACCTATGGGTGAATGGATCTAAATCCCGTAAAATACCTTGAATGCAGTGTTAATTAAGGGTAATTAACCCGCTAAAAAATGGATTAAATTTCTGAGTTAGGAAATTTTATGAAATGCATTGTGTTTAAGTGCTAAATGAGCTTATGTGAAGGGATAACGGTAAACGGGTGATGAATGACTTATGAAAAATGATTTTATGCAAAAATGCATAAAAATGAGATGAATCCCATGTCTATGAATCTGTTTGAGATTGTATGGTATTTAATCCAAAATTTTGGACTTGATTTATGAAGCTAAGGCAATGCTATGTACGTAGAAGAAACACCCATATGTGTGTTTTGGAAAAAAATGGGAAAAATGGCAAAGTAAGCTTAATGAAGCTATGAATGATGTTTATGGAATGAATTTTTTGATATTGAAATGAATACCCTGATTTTAGGGTTATATGTATATGCTACGATGTATGATAGCCGAATGTGTGTAAATTATGCTAATGGGTGCAAAATGAGCCATATATGTGTATGATGACTTATGAAGTCAAATAAATGATGTATGTATATGGAATGGGTTGGAAAACTAAAGGAAATATGAGAAAAGAAAATGTATGAAAAATCGTATCATTTTCATGTAGGAAAATGCAAAGAGAAAGTGGTGGAGGAAAGCTAAGAAGTTCAGGTAAGCAAGCAAATTTACTAAAGGATTTTTGCTTTTCTAAATTGTTTCCATAAATGCAATTTGTATTCTAACTTGTTTGATGAAACTATGAAATTGTTTCTAATGTCTTTAAGGATGGCCATCCCTTAGCAAAATGGTGTTGAAATGATGTTTATTTCAAATGCAATGTTATTATGAAATGTTTCTTTGATAAATGTTATGGAAAAATAATGTGGTTTGATGTTTATGATTGGAAAATCATGCTAGCATGTTAAAGATGAATTTATGCAAAAGTTCATGTGCATAGGATACTAGGTCCACTTGAAGGGTGTAAGCCGACCGATTGTCCCCCCTTGGTGTGACCAAGTCGCTTGTAATAGGCCCAAGGCCAGCGGCGCCCTCTCTGAAATGGGAGTTAACGTGACGGATGGTCGCCTAGCTAGCTTCCATCCTAAGGGAGAAATGATGTTCATGTTTATGTTTTTCATATAGCATTATGCATATGAGACCCATGATGGGTACATGATTTCATGTTTTCAAGATATACCTTTAGATAAGGTATAAGATGCTTTCCAAGTTGGTTTTAAATGAAAAATGTTGCCTGAAATGAATTGCCTGAAAAATGCAAATAGCTTGCTTATTGAGTTCCGACTAACGTTTTCGTTTCCAAACCCAAAGACAGGTGATGGACAGGATATGGCAAAGGAGCAAGCACCGGCATAAGGAATCCATGGAGAAATTCATGTTATGCAATTATGTGAAATGATTGTAAATTTATATGCAGTGTTTTATGTTGAATAGATGTAAACTATTCGAATGTTTTGTATGGATGACTATGTTTTATACATGCAGTGACATCTGATTTAGGCAAAAGATGAAATGTCACTGAACAACATGTTTGTATGAAATGAATGATTCAAAATGACTTGGGAATGTTTAAAAATGAAATTATGAAAATTTGAGATGTTATATGGACTATTATATAACCTTGTTTAACAGGACAAATATCCAATAAATCCAGCCGTGTGACAGGGCAACAATCCTGATCACGTTTACCAATCAATCCGATCTTGAGGTAAGGGCTAGGATGTGACGCTCGGTTTGGGGTGCCACATTAGTGGAGCCTTTCCTCTATCTGTCATCTACATATAAATCATCAATGATAAATAAATCAATGATAATCATGATTCCATGTATTCTAGCTTGATCATTTCTTTCCTTTTCTGCCTATTTACCAATCCATGCTTTGATGCCAACTTCTGTGGCGCCCCGAACCGAGGTGCCTAGAAGCCTTACTCCGAGATCATTTTTAATTGGTAAACGTGACTCAGGATTGTTGCCCTGATCACATGGCAGGATTTTTTTATATATATACATATATCATCAATACATGGAACATTTCCATCATTCATCTAATCATGAAATAGATTTCACATATCATAGTGATAATCACAACCTGTTCATAAAACATCATCATTGAAAAGATATACTTTTCCATTTCAAAATTGCATCATTATCTTTACATAATATTTACATATACAACCTTTATATCAAAATCTACATATATTTTGCTTGCTGCCTTCATCATCATTTCCTATCTATTGTTGAAAAAGCATGGGTGAGTAATAATACTCAGTAAGCAAACCATACATAATTTTTCAATCATTTTCATGCATTTCATAAAATGCAAATGCAATGAATACATAGCATTTATGAGATTCCTTTAGATGCGATGCTAGCTAGGCGCCCATCCCATGCATGCTCCCATCTCAGGGAGGTCATTGCCGGCCTGGGTCTATATAAACGACTTGACAATAGTCAGGGGGACATCCGGTCCGCTTACTACCTCAACTATAGCATATTCCTCGTGCACATGCTCATTTACATACACATGCCGGCATGATATTTGCAAATCATAAATAATTTCATAAAAAGCATTTAATAAACAATTTAACAAATGTACTTCAGTTCATGTAAAGCAGTTATAGGTATGGTCAATCTTAAATAAATTTCATAAAGTAATTTACGAACAATTTCAAGCATTTTAGAAATAATTTGCAAAAAATATTACTTGCTTACCTTCTCAGTGGGTGTCTTCGACCTTCTCTTTTTTTTTTCCTATTCAAGAGAAAAAGGATATTTTATTTCTTCTATTCAAGCTACTTCCCATACACGCTTTATAATATTTAGGCATTATTTCTTTATATGGATATTTTTACCCATAAATTCTTCAAAAATTCCATCATTAGATTTAAATATTAATCTCAAATTTTCTCCAAAATCACGTTGTTTACTGTAGCAAATTACTGTTCATCTGAGGTTGCTGTTCATGGGTTCAAAAAATAAAAAATACCATGACATAGCTTATGCTTAGTATATCATAGAAAAATTCATAAATTTTGAATTTATCATCATTTACTTGGCTAAAAAAATCACTTTCTCCATATACTAAAAATCAACATAAATTCACTTGAGCATAATCCTTAATTCCAAAAATCATGAAATTAATATATCATCATTCCAACATCATATTTATCATATTCATATATCCCAAATCATCATTTATAAATTTTAGAGCATTATTTCCACATATCATATGCTATCTTCCCGAATGCTCCATCTTTGCTCCAAATTTTTGATGTTTTGGCATAATTCCAATTAAGCATTATATCTATACTTATTTTCTCATGCTTAGGAATTATCTAAGCATTTTTTTACCCTAATTTTCATTCAAAAGAAATTTGGGTAGAAATTACTTACCCGAAGTGGAGATATACCACTTTTCCTTACACTTTCTCTCTCTAACTTCCTCTTCTTCTTCCTTGGATGTGTGGGAGGATTTTGGGAGCTGGGATTGCTCAAGTGGAGCTGGGATTTTGAGCTCTTGGACGTCCCCCCTGCCCCCTATTTAGAGGGTTGGATTTTTCACAAAATTGGATTTTACCCCCTAGCTTGAGGTATATTTCTAAAAATGCATTGAGGCAAGAGCAGCCACCCTAAGCCTGCTCCAGTCCCCCTATGCTGCCCTATTTATTTATTATTTTTTTTATTTTTAAAATTAATTAATTTAGGCTAAATAAATCTTTGCCGTTGGTTTATGATGATGATGATCATGGACTGTTGATTTTGGTCAAAGCCCCCTACTACCCCCCTGCTCACGCCCCTACTGCAGTCGTTTTTCATTAAATTTTTTTATTTTTTAATTATTTATTTTTTAAAAAAATAAAAAGTAACATTTATGAAAAAGATAAGTTACTTTTTTTATCACCATTTGACATTTCATCTTGAGCCTTGATTTGTGATTTTCATTACATCTTAACCCATTCATCATGTTCATTATGAATTTTTAACCATCCATAAAAAATTTTATCGAAATTCGACGCCCGGATTGCAAATTATGAATTTTTCTTTATTTTTCCACTAAAATCCAAATTTGTATTAAAATATTAAAAAGATTGTTATTTCGTCCTGTAGTGATTAAATCCCCTTTTGTCTTTTTGTGATTAACTCTTAATCATGTGCTTAATCTTCGGTTACTATTCATGTGGGTTAAATTCCTAATTGCATTATTTTAACCTCCAATACATATATTCATAACTATAATTCATGAATTTTCATTTATCTTAAAAATAATTATAAAAGAATCTAGGGTTACAACTCGAAATGACGCGCATATTATCTGGATTTCACATAAGCAATATGAAATAAGAAGAAACGGATAAGTTTAGCAAAAATATCTTTTGCTAAGACATGTATGAAATTTTATATGAGAGCAACTTTTGCTCTATACTATAAAATGATTATATTATGTTATATGAATGATATGTGAAAATGATTGCTATGGATTTTTTATGAATGAATGGGTAACCTAAATTTTAACATATGATAAGATGAGAAATTCTACAATTTCTCTATGTATAAGAATAATAATATGCTTCCCATAAGAATAAGAGATGGATGACATAAAGAAAAGGACAATTACAATGAGAAACCCATATGGGAACAGGAAACAGGAAATAGTAGAGACAAATGATAGGTCTATTGGACTAAGGCTAAAAGTGCCATCAAGATAGAATAGCGCAGTGGAAGCGTAGTGAGGCATTGAAGAATTAGAACATGATAAGATTAGCTATTTTATGTGAGCTTTACCCCCGATATTTGAAATGTAATAGGTTTCGGGACGAAACTTGTGATAAGGGGGAGAAGATTGTGATACCCGGACCCAAGTAAGGTTTATTTATATGCAATTGGCATATAAATATGGGTCATGAATAGTTTAGATAAATTATGAATGATTTCCATTGCAATATTGACGATTTAATTGCAATTAGGGCAAATGATTATAAGTGATCAATATAAGCCGATATGGGTCAATGCGATTAAAGACGCTTAATGAGGATTAAGTAATGTGAATATATTGAGGATAATTACCTCATGTATAATGGTTTAACTAATTGAGATTATGATGTTAATTATGGATTAAAGGAGGCAATTGCTAAAAAATGCATAACTTGACGCCGGAAAGGCTGATTAAGATGAAAATTGAAAGGTAAGCACATAATTTTGTGCTTAATCATATGGAAAGGTTGGATTATGAAAATAATGATGAAATTACGGTGAAAATCGATTATCGCCATCAAAATCTAAAGATGGTTTCAAATGATCATAACTTGAGCTAGAAAAGTCGAATTGAGATGAAATTTGAAACGAATGGTTAAAATTATGAGATCTATGATATGAGAGGCTTGGATTAAGAAAATAATGATGAGATATTGATTGCACGAAAATGGGTGTATAATTATTGATTTTTGTGCAGAAAAAATATAAGCTTGTGTTTATGTTAAAGAGAGGTGATTAATTATATTTTTAATAGGCAAAATGAGGTGTCAAAAGGGCATAAATACACATGGATTTTATGAATTAATTAAAATGACAAAATCCATGATATTATCTATTGATTAATGAATTAATTTAAGGAGCTAAATAGATTAGCTCAAAGGAGCTTGAAAAGTGGCCCACATATGGAAGTGAAAGGGGGCTGTTTGCATGGAATTTTGATTTTTAAAAATTACAAAATATGTAATTAACAGAACTAAATGAAAAAAGTGGTTAATGGAATTAATTTGGGATGGATTTTGTGGCACAAAATGGCAAAAATCAAATGCACAAGTGACGTTGAAAAAAATGGACATCAACATGGAAGTTTGACAATGTGTTCGTCCAAGCTATTTTTGAATTTTTATTTAATTTTTTTAATAGCTAATTTGACCCTTAAATTAGTTCCTAGTTAGGTTGATTATGTATACATTAATTTAAAGCTGCAAGTTTATGGAAAAATTGCAAAAAGGGGCAGCTGATGTGGACATGATTGCATGGACACTAAATGGACAGCAGGAGATGTGGACGATCATGCTACATTATCTGATTTTTTATGATTTTTTAATAAGATAAATTGACCCCTAATTAGGCTATTAGCTAGGGTAGTTAATTAGTCATTAATTAAAGTAAAATGGTGTGGAAAAACCGTGGAAAAGCTGCTTAAAGTGGACGTACCAGCAGTAGACAACAATATGGTTTAATGATATGGATTTTGATGAATTTTTTTAAGATAATTACTTAATTTAAATGGATCACATTTTTCCATGTCAGAAATAGGGGATAAGCATGTCTTAATCATGTTTAATTGCTATGGAAAGTGGGGCCCACAAGCTGAAAAATCCAGCTTTTGCCCCAAGTGCACGTCCATTTGATTAAGGGTTGAGGAGAGAGAAAAATGCTAAGGGGAAAAACCCCCCAAGCAAGGAAGTGCACGTTCATTTTTCAGAAGCATTAGGGGAAGAGAAAAAGAGGAGAAAATAAGAAGGAAAATGGGAAGAGAGAAGAAGAATTCAAGCTAGCAAAGAGGAGTTCAATTAGATTCAATTCAAGTAAGTATACTTCTCTTGAATCTTCTTAAATTGAAAAAATAAGTTGCTGTTTGGATTGGAAATCATGATTAGATTATGAATCATGATTTAATGGATTATATATGTTTGGTATAAGAATCAAGAACAAACGATTAAGGATTTTTGCATATCTATTGAAATTAGATACAAATATGGGAGCAAAACCTAGAAAAAATGAGATGGAAATCCAAAATATGAACGAAATAGTAAATGAACTAATTTTAGTATGAAATTTATTTTAAAAACTCATGATATGGTGATTAAGGAAAGACCCAATTTTCAGCTCAAAAGGATAAGAAATTTGGAAATTAAAAATCCGAGAAAATCAACTTGAACAGGGTTGAACGGGTGTCAGGATCAGCTGCATCAAGTGATTTTTAATACTTTTTATAAAAGTAATTTTGGGATAAATTTTTTAAAAAATATATAATATATATAGTATCATACCAAAAAAATAAAAATTAGGTTTTGATGGGTATAAATATACCCCATAATTTACGTGATTCAAGCTATCTGAAAAGGGATGCTGCTGTCTAGCAGAGTAAAAATATAAACATAAATAGAAATACTAAATATATCATGCTGTAAATATTTATTTTGATTAATTAATGTAGTTATTAAGGTATGGTAGAAATTTCAGATTAAAAATACTTGATTTGATATTAATTCAAGATTTTGAGAATTCAGTATGCCTGAATTCAACATTATGGACAGCTTAAGGAATAAATCAAGATAAATGTTAAATTCCAGATTTTTGGAATGAAATTTAAATTACAATGGGATATAAACAAGTATCATAAGCGATTATGACGATTTAATCTATTAGAGGTGGGTTTAGAAAGGATGGAACTTATGGTTACGTATAAGACCCGATTTCCATATTTTGATGTTGAAAATGATAAATGGATTATGTGAAGGGGTAAAATGAAAAAATGATGAAAAATGTGGATTAGGTTACTGTTTTGATAAATAATGATAATCTCAAAATTTTAGATTATTATATGATGCCTATGTTATTAATTAAGTGCTCAAAATGAGCACCGATGTGTGAAAAATAACAAAATATGTTAAAAATAATAAATGGAGGTAATGAACCTCCAAGTAATGATTTAATGAAGGATTATTACATGTATGTAAGTTTACCCTACATAAGAATTAAAAGAAATGACTGAATGATCTGATATGTATAGGCTATGTTGATACGTATGAATACCCGACTTGAAAGACAAGTAGGTTAAGCTAGATGAATTTATGTAGGTTGGAAACCTAAGAAATGTAAGTATTTGAAGTGATGCAAATAAGTGAAATGTTATTTTCATTTATATAGGTAAAGGCAAGGAAAAGAATGAAAGAAAGGGATTATGGCGATCCCAAGTAAGCAAGCAAACTTTCTAAAATGATGTTTTCTTTCTATGTGATGATATGTGATTAAAATTGTTTATGATTATATTTAAACGACTGGGCAAGCACAAGTTTTGAAAATAATAGCTTTAATGAAAAGCCACAAGTTTTGAAAATGATAGCTTTAATAAAAGCCTTAAGTGTTGGAAAAGGATAGTTTTAAGGAAAAGCCTCAAGGTTTGCTTCATGGGAAGCAAGCAATGATTTTAAAATAAAGAATTTATTACAAGTGTTGTCATGGATTGGCAATGCTTTATGTTAATAGATTGAGAAATTTATTTATAAATAATCAAGTTCTCCATGATAATGTTTTCAAAGGATTTCATGTTTTATGTTGATGGTTTTTAAGAATTTGCTTATAAGCAAGCAAGTTCTTTATAATGTTGTTTCAAAAGTATTTTTTAAGAAAAAGGGAATTATGCCCTTTTTCACAAAGCAACAAATGTAAATAAGTTTTGAATTTCTTTTATGATGTTTTATGATAAATAATTATGTTTATGAAAGAAAAAGAAAATGGGAATTGATGTATTGATATTTAAATATAAACAATGATTTGGACATAGTCCATATGTTTTGAAATGATATTTGAAAAAGTTTTGATTTCCTTTAGATAAGGAAATCTATGTTGAAAATGTCTTGAAAAATATTTATATGGATGTATTGAAGGGGATTTAAGGATGACCAACCTCATATGTTGATTTTATAAAATGATTTGATTTCGGGTTGCTAAATGGTCTGCAAAAGATTATGCAAGCCCCCTTATGTAAAAATGATATAATAGATAGGTGGATAATAATTTGATTATTAGGGTGGTTGAGAAGGGGTAGCCTAATTGCTTAAGTTTTGTGAGCAAAAGGCCCCGAAATGGAAACCAAAAAAATATTAGAAAATATATGGTTTAATTTTGAAAATTCAAAGGTTTTGAAATTCTTTTATAAGGATTTTAAGATGTATTATTATTCAAACATTTCAAATGTTTATCAAAATATTTTACTCAAAATATTTCCGAAAGAATTTAAGGTCATCCTAAAATTAGATTTCAAATGATAACTTGTTTAAAGTGGGTGCGCCCGCTTTACAAGTTGACATGGACTGCAATCTGTGATGTGCTTTTTCAAAATGATTTGTTTTAAAAAGATACAGACTTTGGTCTGTGATGTTTTTAAGTTATGGATACAAACTGAGGTCCATGATCTCGGTTTTAAAGGATACGGACTGCGGTCTATAATACTTTAAACCAAACGGACTGCGGTCCATCATGATGATGTATGGTGCACCAGTACAAGGAATAGGCTGGTTGTAGAGCACGGTTGGGATGACCGGGGCCCACTCTATATAAGGCCAAGTCACTAAGGGATGACAGGAGTGCCAGCTGCGCCCTCCCTGAGATGGGAGCAGGATAAAGGAACAGCTGCCTGGCTAGCGTGCTGTTAAGGATTCTCTTCCAAAAGGTAGCATGATCACTTTCTAAGTGTCACTACTGGATGGAGAGAAATGCATTTTCTTATATTTATTTTTGAAAAGCTCAAAGATTGGGACATGAAACTATATTTTTATGAAATTTATCCTAAAGAAATTTTTATGAAATGATTACCCTAAAAATAGAGTGTTTTACACAAAAGTGTAAATAATAGAAATGAAAAGAAAGAAATATTTTTACGTAAATGCATTTATGAAAATGAATAATGTATTTTATATGCCTTGTTTGTTATAAACAAGCCCCAAGGCAGGGATTATGAAAAGGATTTATGTGAAACTTGGTTTTGGAAATAAGAATGTCCATTTCCAAAGGATTAAATGGTAAATGTTTATGGACATGAGAATGTCCAATGCTCAAGTATTTTAATGGAATGTGTTTTAGGACATATGAATGTCCATTGTCAAGAAAGTCATGCCAAAAATGTTTTTAGACATCAAATTCTCTTAGCTAAAGGAATTTTATGATGGAAAAATATTTTTAGACATAAAAATGTCCTTTGCCGAAAAGGCTTATGCGAATAATGTTTTCGGACATGAGAATGTCCTTCTAGCTAAAGGATTTAAGAAGAAAAATATTTTGGTCGTAGAACATCCACTATTGAAAGATGGTTTTATATACGTTTTGGAACATTAGAAATGTTCATACAAGACCAAAGAAAATTAATTAAAGAGGGTGAAACGCATATGTTTTGCCTTAACAAGCCAGACGTGGCTTGTGAATGACTTTAAGAATGATGTTTATGAAAATGTTCAAGGACATGGAACTGTCCTTATGAACAAGGATTTCATGATAATGTTTTAGGAAATATATATGTCCTCAAGTAAAAAGGTGTTCAAGAGGTTTAATGAAAAATGTTTTAAAGGAAGCCTTGCCCTAAAAGATATAATGCTTGCTTACTGAGTCGTCACTCACGTTTTGTTTTCCCAATCCTTAGACAGGTACCGGGGAAACTCAAGAGGATACAAATCTAAGCAATGAAGGAAGGTAGAAAATGGTAGCCATGATGTATGGATAGCATGGCTTAAAGTTCTAAGGTATGTGGATGTGTATGTGAAGTTAATTAGAATTTTAAGTTCCATGTGATTTAATGATTGAATGTATGTTTGTATACAATGTCTATGTTATGATTTAGTCAAGGAGACTTTTATTGTAGAAAAGCATGACAAATGCTATAATTGAAATATGAAATTTTATTACAAGTGTATTGGTTCGTGTATGATGAATGATGTAGTATTGAATGAAATGAATGATGATAAATAAAAAGAATGAATCAAAAATTTTTTTTTGGACGAGATCCAATTAAGAACCCGCCGCGTGATCAGGGCAACAATCCTGATTCACATTTACCAATCAATAAGGTCTTGAGGTAAAGAAGTGACGTCTCCGTTTGCGGCGCCACACTAGCCGTAATCTCATCCATCCAAATAAATCATACCATTAATAACTCTTGAATACTAGATTACATTTATGGGTCTCAAAATATTCTAGGTATCACATCAACACAAGAAATTATAGTAATTTGGGACAACCTTCCCTACTCCACTCTTCCAAGAATATACTCTTGTGTCTTGAGTTCCACTATGTCAATGGATATATACTTAGAGCCCTTGTTCTCTTCTAGATTCCTGCTCTAGGGGGCGTACACAATATTCAACAAGTAAGTAGTGAGTCACACTTTAACCACACACAACTTGCTTTCACTTGCACTTGGCCTACAACACTAAACCAAGTGGAAAAATAAACTCAAAGAATAAAAATGTGGCACCCCAACCTGAGTGTCATAACATGAGTCTTACTCCATGATCGTTTATTGATTGGTAAACGTGAACAAAATTGTTGCCCTTTCACACGGCGGGTTTATATTATAAAAATACATTTATAATCTACTCCATATGAGTTTATCTCTTAGCACTTAGTCCCTTTTACACCAATTTGCCCATCTTAGTCATCAACAAGCCTTGATTTACAAATTCAACATTTATTTCCTATACATCATTTCCATCATGAAACTTGAAACTTGATAACAATCATATCATGTTAAAATAGACATACATCACCCATCATCATTTCTTTTACAAAATTTGTCATATTCCAATCCACATCACACATTAACAGTGTCTAATCCTATATAGAAGCAACAAGTTTGCAATCATCCATTACATAGTACATTACCCCTACATATAGATGCATACAAAAGAATACAAATTTTATATTTCTTCATTCAACCTGTGCCTTTTTCTCCGTAGTCATCTTGCACCTATCTTATTGGAAAACAAATCGTGAGAATTAACTCAGTAAGCAAGCTGCATAGTTTTCAAGCAATAATTTTGAGGCAAAGTTTTCCATGTATAAATATTTTTTAATAACCAACATCATACCCAACATGGGTATATCATGAAAGATGCAAATGAATTTTTATTAACATAATATAAATATCATATGATAGTACACTAGCTAGGCGACCATCCCATCATCCTGCTCCCATCTAGGGGAGGGTGTCGCCGGCCTGTGGCCTATTTTAGCGACCAGGTCACACTAAAGGGGAACAATTGGTCCGTTTACACCTCTAAAGTGGACCTAGTACCTTGTGCACTATGAACATAAACAACTAGCATGACTTTCATGAATAACCATATAAACCATGATTCTCGACATTATTTTAATGAAACAGTATTCAAGTCATTTTGCAAGAGTTATAAGGATGACCATCCTTAAATAATTACAAAAGCATTTAAACATCCATTCGCAAGAAATATTTCAAGGCATTTAAATATCAATTTGCAACATATTGTCAACGTTTTGAGAAAGCAATTTTTTCAAAGATTTGCTTGCTTACTTAAATTTGTTGGTCCCGAGTTAGTGGCAAAACCCAAGAGGGGAGGGGGTGAATTGGGTTCTTTAAAAAATAAAGACTTAACCCCTTGAGTAATTAATCCCCTTTTGAAAAGAGCTAGAGAGCAATGAAGATAAAACAGTAAAAAGAAATATAACACAAGATTTATAGTGGTTCGGGCAAACCTTCCCTACTCCACTCTTCCAAGCTCACACTCCGTTGTGACTTGGGTTCCACTATGTATTCCAAGAATACACTTAGAGTCACCGCTCTCTTCTAGATTCAAAGCTCTAGGGGGCATACACAACTAGAGCCACTTGCTCTCTTCTAGATTCAAAGCTCTAGGGGGCATATACAATCACTTGCACAAGTAGGTGATGAGTCTCACTCCAATCACACCCTACTTTGCATACACTTGATCTTAGCTACCCAAGCTAAATCAAGATTTATACAACCAAATAAAGAAATGAATAAAAACTACACTTTACAGATTTGTGTAGGCAGTTTTGAGCTCGAGGAAGAAATCAAAAATAGCTTGAATGATGATTGTTGAAGCAACTTGCAGTTTGAAGCTCTTTCTTCCTTTGAAACACTCAAATATGGAGAAAAGGTATTTGAAAGTCTTTCTTGCACTTCTTTTCTTTCATTGATCTTTAGAGTAGTGTCTCTGTGTCTTCTCACGTTCATTTGAATGTCCTTTTATAGATTGAGGAAAATATGAACGTTGTAGAAGTGGTTGGCATGCAATAAATGAACTCCAACGTTCAAAAATTTGACCGTTATTCTCCAAGTCTAAGATGAAGTCGACTTGGCCTGCGACTTGGCTTCCAAGTCGCACATGGGGTCGACTTGGCCTGCGACTTGGGTTCTTCAGAAACTCAAGTCTAAGACTTGGGTCGACTTGGCTTTCAGACTTCAACTCAAGTCGATCCTGAAGTCGACTTGGGTTGCGACTTGGCTTGGTCTATTGCAGAAACGCCTTGATCTTCTTGAAATGTCTTGAATCTTGCAAACCATTTGAAAGCTTTGAGTTCTTGCACAATATATGTATGTTCCTTGCTTTGCTTTGGACTCACTTGGTCTTCATGACTTGGATTTTACTCCATTTGGAAGCTAGCTTGAAGATTTGCTTTGAGCTTGATAGACTTGATTTGAATGTAGAACATGATTCTTAACTTTGAAATTGACTCATTTGTTTTTCATCTTGATTCCTTGGACTTGAGTGATAAATCCTCTTGAATATCTTGAAAACTGCATCTTTGAAAGTTTGAACATCTCAAGTCGTGGATGGAGTCGACCTGGCCTGCGACTTCACCCAAGTCGCACCTGGAGTCGACTTCGTTTGCGACTTCGTTATGTTCGTTTCCACTTTTCAGCTCTGGATACTCCAAGTCGATGCTGGAGTCGACTTCGTCTGCGACTTGACTTCCCAAGTCGCAAGTGGAGTCGACTTGACCTGCGACTTCACCTGTTGCTTTTTGGGATTCATTCTCAAGTCGATATTTGAGTCGACTTTGGGATCGACTTCACCCAAGTCGAAGTCCAAGTCGACTTGGAGATCGACTTGACCTCTTTGCTTTCCTTAAACATTTGTCAAACATGTTAGTACTCTTTATATATTCAAATAAGTTCTTGTTAATCATCAAAACTCAGGCTTTGGTCAATTTAGATTATTTTGAACATTGTTTCCAACAAAATTCACTTCAGTCCCTTTCTTCAACTTTTTCCTTGCCTTTGCCTAGATACATGAAAATGATATTTCATTGATAAACATAAAATTTCATATGCTTATACATCTTATAGTTTTTCAACCCACATAATTTTACATCAACTTACTTAACTCACTTTTCTTACAAGTTGGGTGTCAATTTTACCAACTTGCACATTGGTATGACTTATGCTTCCATAGCAAGCATTCTTTTCATTTTTAATGCTCTTATTTATGGTAATTTTTCACATTTATTACACTCATTAATTTAACTCAACATATGGAAGTTTATTACTGATAACTCTAATTTTTACGAGTTATCATGGCCCATTTCAGACTTGATTTGTGTGTTAGTTCGAGAGATTAGGCTTAGTTTGCATTCATTTAGCTTAATTTTCATCTGCTTTGCATTTTAGGAGCATTATGTAGTGTTTAGGCATATTTAGCATTATTTAGGCATTTTTAATTCATTTATTTAATTTTTCCATCTTTTGCAGAAAGGACAGGACATGTGAAGGCAAAGCGGGCGAATCGAATGCAGATTGATGCAAGTCAGAGGCAGGTAGATGGCGCCTAGGCGCCACTTCATTTACATGCAAGCCAAGTTCAGACGTTGTTGAAGCCATAAATCAGGTACGCTTCCAGGGAGTTGGCACCTAGGCACAAAAGCATGGATTTCTAGGGTTGACAGAAAGTGTCCAAGTTGCCCAGCACACAGAGAGTTGGCGCCTAGCCGCCAATACGCATCCGTACGCGCAAAATTCAGTGCATAAGCTACGCAAAGGGACTCTATAAATAGTTTATAGGGGTTCACACGCACGAGGGAGAAGAAGAGAAGAAGCCCAGAGACGAACGAGAGAGCAATAGAAAGAGGAAATCAAGATCAAAGTCCGGATTGAAGAGAGGAATCAACCCCGTTTGTGGAAACAGCCGGAAAACAATTTTCTCTTATTTTTTCCAATTTTCTTTCTCTACTCTCATAGATACTTTTCATATGGATGTATTGGATGTTAAGATCATGACTTTGAACTAAACCTCCACTAGATGGATACTTAGGATGATTTCAATTCTAAACTATATAATTTCTTGGTTCTTTTAATATTCAGGAATGAATATTTGATTTTCTATATGATTGTGTATGATTTACCTTTGCATGTGTGGATTTAATGCTTTTTACAAGATTAGCTACCTTGTAAGATGATTTAATTGCTTGATTTATCCTTGGAAGAGGAAGATCTCTGCTAGATCCATGTGCAAGGCATAGGTATCTACCTTTGTGTAAGGGGAGTTGTTTAACGGATAGGAATATACCGTTAAACCCTGTGTAGTCATTATACAGGTTATAGACTTGTCAATTTCACTTTATTTAATGGCATGGGAACATAGCAATTAAATAGGGTGTCATTAGCTTTATATAATGTTGGAAGACATATATAAAGATATATGAACTTGGGCTAGTAAATCCATATGCAATCCAATTAAAAAGAACCAAAACAATATAGTTTAGATTCAAGGATTCCGAGCTATCCATCTGCCATCCCTAATCAGAAAACCCGTTTAAAGTATCCAGTAGTCTCGTAATCTTCACTCTGATTTCTCATTGCAATCGTTAGTTTAGTTAAATCATAAACCCAGAATTTTCCATTCATTGAAAGCAGTTTAACTAATTAATAATTTCGGTTTTCCTCATGGGAACGTACTTTACTCACTCTTTATTACTTGATACGGCACGTATACTTGCGTAAATAACGAGCATTTTAATTGACATATACGCAGCTTGTCAAGTTTTTGACGTCGCTGCCAGGGAATTGTTTAGCCAATTATTTTTAGTTTGATTGCTTTCTTGTATAATTCTGTAGAATAGTTTATTTTCATAATTTCTTTTAGTCTAGAATTTCTTTTTCTGCTAGTTCAATTTCATTAGTTTTTGCAGAGTTATCTCATATTGCATGCGCCAAGGCAGAGCTAGAAAGGATATTGTTATTCCTTTTGATCCGGAACCCGAACGAACCTATTTGAGAAGGCGTCATAAGAGCAGGAAGGCTAGGAACCAACAGCATACGATAGAGCGCATCAAGAACCAGGATGAAAATGTTCATGCAAATAAACAGGGAAATCTGTGGCTCCCCGAACTAGGGTGCCTAGAAACCTTACTCCAGGATCTTGTCGATTGGTAAACGCGACTCAGGATTGTTGCCCCCGATCACAAGGCGGGTTCTTAATTGGAACTCGTCCAAATTTTTTTTTTATTTTTCTTTCATCACATAACATATACTCATCATCATTCATAATGGACTTATCCATATCATCATAAATCATCAACTTCTCATATTATTCATAACTTCATAATTTCATACAACTTAGTCCTTTTTCATCATTTCCCATTAGGGAATCTATTCATATAAAAATCTACTAACCTTTGTAGATTCATCTTTTTCTTTAGCAACACATGCCTTTCATCTCTTGGCTTTCCCTACACCTGTCTGAGGTTGAAAAAAAAAATTATGAGTCGAAACTCAATAAGCAAGCATTTTTCATTTTAAATGCATTCCTCTCCATTCAGTAGAAGACACTTACTAAGTGATCAACTACCAACGGAATATAAACCTTTTCGTAAACCATTTTTTGAAACCTTTCAGAAACCATTCATGTAAACCATTCGTAAATGCATTTCTCTCCATTCAATAGGAGACACTTAACAAGTGATCAACTATCAATGGAATAGAAACCTTTTTATAAAAATCATTTCATAAACATTGGTTACTGTATCAAAATCACTGTAGCATATTACTGTTCACGTTTACTGTTCACCCCCCGGGGTTACTGTTCACAGTTACGTGCGTTACTATTCAGGGGTTCCAAAAATAAAACATACCATGACATAGCTTATGGTTAGTATATCATGGAAATTTTCATACATTTCGAATTTATCATCATTTACTTGGCTAAAAAAATCATTTTCTCCATATACTAAAAATCAACATAAATTCACTTAAGCATAATCCTTAATTCCAAAAATCATGAAATTAATATATCATCATTCCAACATTATATTTATTATATTCATACATCCCAAATCATCATTTATCAAATTTGGAGCATTATTTGCACATATCATATGTTATCTTCCCGAATGCTACATCTTTGCTCCAAATTTTCGATGTTTCGGCATAATTCCAATTAAACATTATAACTTTACTTATTTTCTCACGCTTAGGCATTATCTAAGCATGGTTTTACCTTGCTTAACACCCAAAATAAATTTGAGAAGAAATCACTTACCCGAAGTGAAGATGTCCTTCTTTTTCTTACACTTTCTCTCTCTAACTTTCTCCTCTTCTTTCTCCTCAAGGCTAAAATGTGGTGGGGGGTGAAAAAATGCTCAAATGGAGCTGGGATGAAGTGCCTTGGACGTTCACCCCTGCCCCTTATTTATACTTTTTGATTTTCATCAAATTGGAATTTACCCCCCCTTGCTTGAGGTATTAAATTATAAATGTATTTTTTTCTAATTTCCAAAAGGTGCATGGAGCCAGGTTAAATTTCTGAGTTAAGAAATTTTAAGAAATGCATTATGTTTAAGTGTTAAACGAGCTTATATGAAGGAATAACGGTAAACGGGTGATGAATGACTTATGAAAAATGATTTTATGCAAAAATGCATGAAAATGAGATTAATTCCATGTTTATGGATCTGTTTGAAATGATATGTTATTAATCCAAAATTTTGGATTTGAATTATGAAGCTAAGGCAATGCTATGTACATAGAAGAAACACCCGTATGGGTATTTTTGGAAAAAATGGGGAAAATTTGCAAAGTAAGCTTAATAAAGTTATGAATGATGCATATGGAATGAATTTTTATGCTATTGGAATGAATACCCTAATTTTAGGGTTATGTGCATGTTATATGTATGTGCTACGATGTATGATGGCCAAATGTGTGAAAACGGTGCTAATATGTACAAATTAAGCCATATATGTGTATGATGAATTATGAAGTAAAATAAATGTGTGTTTATGGAATGGGTTGGAAAACTAAGCAAAATATAAGAAAATGAAATGTATGAAAAAATTCATACCATTTTTATGTAGGCAAGGGCAAAGAGAAAGTAGCAGAGGAAAGCTAAGAAGTTCAGGTAAGCAAGCAAATTTTCTAAATGATTTTTGCTTTCCTAAACTGTTTCCATAATGCAAGTTATATTCTAACTTGTTTGATGAAATTGCTTCTAATGGATTTAAGGATGGCCATCCCTTTACTAAATGGTGTTTGAAATGATGTTTATTTCAAATGAAATGATTATGAAATGTTCTTTTATAACTGTTATGGAAAATGATGTGATTTAATGTTTATGATTGAAAATCATGCTAGCATGTAAAAGATGGATTTATGAAAAGTTCATGTGCACAGGATATGAGGTCCACTTGAAGGGTATAAGCGGACCGGTTGTCCCCCCTTGGTGTGACCAAGTCGCTTGTAACAGGCCGATGGCCGGCGGCGCCCTCTCTGAAATGAGAGTTACGTGACAGATGGTTGCCTAGCTAGCTTCCATCCTAAGGGATATATGATGATCATGTTCATGTTTTTCATATGACGTTATGCATATGAGACCCGTGATGGGTACAAGATTTCATGTTTTCAAGATATACCTTTGGATAAGGTATAAGATGCTTTCCAAGTTTATTTTAAATGAAAAATGTTGCCTGAAATGAATTGCCTGAAAAATGAAAAATGCTTGTTTATTGAGTTTCAACTCACATTTTCGTTTTCCCAAACCCAAAGACAGGTGACGGACAGGATATGGCGAAGGAACAAGCACCGACATAAGGAATATAAGGAGAAAATCATGTTATGCTATTATGTGAAATGATTGTAAATTTACATACAGTGCTATATGTTGAATAGATGTAATTTTTCGTGTGTTTGTATGGATGACTATGTTTTATGATGTAGTGACATCTGATTTGGCAAAAGGTGAAATGTCACTAAATAGCATGTTTGTATGAAGTGAATGCTTCAGAATGACTCAGAAATGTATGAAAATGAATTTAAGAGAATATGAAGTGTCTTATGAATTATGTATGACTACGATTAATAGGATAAACATCCGATCAATCCCGCCGTGTGACAGGGCAACAATCCTGATCACGTTTACTAATCGATAGGTCATGAGGTAAGGATGCATAAGACTGCTAACCCGTCCACCTCATCCAAGGGATATACTGCTGTCCATTTTTCCTTTTCCTCTCAACGGTCCAGATCTGCCCCTTTTTATCATGAATTTTCACTTTAATTTAATGCATATTTATCCTCATTAACTCATAGTTGACTTCAGGTATTTATTTTATTAAAAAATATTTCACAAAATGCAATTATATGGGCTGTTTGGACGTCCCTAGCTGCCACCTCTTCCATGCCCCTTTAAAATGCTTAATTGTACATTTAATTATGTAATAATTACATGGATTTTTCCATTATTAGTAATTCACAAAATACCCTACAAATTACCCCCTCTTGACACCTCAAATTCGTCTTTATTCATTTGATTATTTTACTCATTTTTAACATAAATGCTAATTACTTTTTGGGTTGAAAAGTCAAAATCCATAATCCCAATTTCGTGTATGCTTAATGTGAAACCCTAACCCATGTAGGACCCATATGTATGTATTGAACGTGTATATGATGATTATTTGTGGATTATGGAATTATGAAGGCATTATGTGATTTTTGCTAATTATTGCAATTAGGGCTATGGGTTAGCATTAATGATGTGATTAAGTATTTTGAGTCTAAATGAGACGATGGGTTTAGAATGAATTATTGGTGATTTAAATGTGCAAATATATCAAGAAAAATTATTTTCCATTATTTAAAATGAATTATGGAGATTAATATGGAAATTGACAAGTTTGTTGGAAAATATTGAAAAATTCATAACTCAACGCCTATAAGGCGGATTCAAGTGAAATTTGAAATGAAAATTAGTAATGATGGGCTAGGTATTATGGAATGAATGGATTATGAAAATCCTTGATGAAATGAGAATTATGAATTTTTAATCATATATCAATTTCAACCGTTAGCTTCAAATGGCTATATCGGGAGCTAGAAAACTCGGATTGAGATGAAATTTGAAACAGTTGAATGAAATGGTGAGATATTTATTTTGAATGGCTTGGATTAATCATGACATGTGGGGAAAATTCCTGCATGGAAAAAGGTGAGCATGTTTGACCTATGCTCCACAAAAGTACCATGCCATTAATGCTAGAGTACCATACATAAATGCTTGATGGAAAGGGAATTTGAGGTGGAAAATTGCAGGCCATTCCTTGGGGATTTTATGCACTTATTTTTCATATATAAATGTGAGAATTATCCAACCATTTAATGCAAGTTATGATGGATTTTCAAAGTCATGGAGGAGGTGTCCAACAGGGGACGTCCAAGGGCTGTTTTGGTGCTTCTTTTTTATTTTTGTATTTTTTAAAAAATGCATATATGTTTCAGGTATGCAAGTACATGATATGTGCATACAATAATGGAGATTTTCAGCAACTAAAAAATAGGAAAAAAGCAGGTATATACTGCTGAAAACGTTGACAGCTTGTGGTGGAGAAAAACGTGATTTTTGTGCTAAGTTGCTGCAATATTTGTTAAATTTATTTACATAAAATTAATGCATGAATTAAAGGGTAATTAGAGGTATAAATTACCCACGTTTTTGCATAAAATAAAAATGGAAAAATGAATGCAAAGCTGGACGTGAAATGGAGGTGCATGGACGGCTAGGAGTTATGGACCAGTTTTTTATTTTTATAAATGGTAAAATGCAATTTTACTTGGCTGAGAATTACCCACCTAATATGGTAGATAAGGGTGCATTAAAGGGGTGTGGGATTGCAGCACCAAGTGGGCCCCACAGCTGGAAAAAAATCCAGCAACATATATACTCCCTTGCACGTTGAAATGAAGAGGATTTTGGGAAAAGTTCTAAGTGCTGAAAACGTCCAAGGGGAACCAGCAGCTCAAGTCCAAAAATTCCAGCAAAAAGAGGAGGAAAACCAAGGGAAAAAGAAGGAAATTTTGAAGAAGAAATCATCTCAAAGGATTAAGGTTTGAGTTGGCTCAAAACCAAGTAAGTATGTGATGATTTTAAGAGATTGTTTAACTTGAGTTCTTAAACTCAAAATTTGGAAATGAGAAGCATGCTTAAAGAATCTGTAAAATGATGTTTCGACATGCCTTTACATGAGTATGGAATGGGTATTAAGTTTTAAGAATGAATTTCTAAGTTAAGATTGATGAAAATGGAGTTAAGCATGTGTATTAAGTGGAAAATCCAAGTTGTTAAACCCTAAATCTCCAAGATAAGTTGCTGTTTTGATATGATGATGTGATTAAGCTATGAATCATATATTTATGTCAAATATATGAGGGTTTATGCTTAAGTGGTGAATTTTTAAAGTTATGAAATGCAAAGCATGGATTTTGACCTAATTTCTTAGTTTTGGGTTAAAAATGTTATGGAAATGGATTTGCATGTTTTAAGCATGTTATGTAGGTTAAAATACCCTTGGTTTAATGTATGATGGATGCCCAAAATATTTGGGAGAAATAAACCCTAGAACTGATTTTTATGAATTTTATGAAAGAACGTCAAACCGACGTGAAACGGGACTCAAAACGTGTAGGCTACTTGCTGTTTTGAGAAATGATAATGCATGGATGTTAATTATGTGTTAAATACCTAAATATGGATGAGGAAAAATGGATTTTATTGCTGAAAATTCGGAATTATATGACTGCATAGGGTTATGTGTCGAAAGACGCGTAAAACGGGTGAACAACGGATTCCAAACTTGCTGTTTTGGAAACCTATGGGTGAATGGATTTAAATCCCATGAAAATAACCTAAATGCAGTGATTATTAAGGGTATTTAAACCCATTAAAAATGGATTAAATTTCTGAGTTAGTAAATTTTATGAAATGCATCAAGTTTATGCGTTAAATGAGCATATGTGAAGGGATAACGGTAAATGGGTGATGAATGACTTATGAAAAGTGATTTTATGCAAAAATGCTTGAAAATGAGATGAATCCCATGTTTATGGATCTATTTGAGATGGTTTGATATTAATTCCAAAATTTGGAATTTGATTTATGAAGCTAAAGCAATGATATGTACGTAGAAGCAAGCACCGATGGGTGTATGGTGGAAAAATGGAAAAAAATGGCCAAGTAAGGTCAATGAACCTATGAATGATGGTTATTGAGTGAAATTTATGATATTGAAATGGATACCCTAATTTTAGGGTTATATGTATATGCTATGTTGTATGATAGCCGAATGTGTGTAAATTATGCTAATGGGTGCAAAATAAGCCATATACGTGTACGTGTATGATAACTTGTGAAGTCAGATAAATGATGTGTGTATATGGAATGGGTTGGAAAAATAAATAAAATATGAGAAAAAAGAAATGTATGAAAAATCATATCATTTTTGTGTAGGCAAAGGCAAAGAGAAAGTGGTGACGGAAAGCTAAGAACTTCAGCTAAGCAAGCAGCTTTCTAAATGATTTTGGTTTTCATTACAAGGTATTTAAGGATGGCCATTCCTTATTTATATGTGTATTGAAGTCTTTATTTCTGTTGAAATAAATGATTGCTTATGGTTTCGCACTTATTCTTGAAATGTGTTGAAACATGAGTTTATATGATGTTTCATTGAAATGGTGTTTAAAGAGGGATGGCGCAAAGAATTCTCTACATGAGAATGACAAGTTCCATGTGTAAGGAGGTATATAATGCCGGGGTGACTAAAGGACATGCATGGAATGGAAATCAAGTAGGCTAGTCGAGGTAGTAAGTGGACAAGGAGTCCCCCTTGACGTTGCCAAGTCGGTAGGTCCGGCGCTAAGGATGGAAAGGACATGTCATGGAATATTGTCCCCGAGCTAGCGTACCGTCACATGAAGGATAACATCATTAATGGAAATGATGAATTTGCACATCCAATGTTTATGAAATGTTTTACGAATGGTTTACATGAATGGTTTTTCATGAATGATTTTCATGAAATGTTTACGAAATGTTTATGAAAAGGTTTTTGCTCCACAGGTAGTTGATCACTTGATAAGTGTCTCTACCAAAGGGATAAAAATGCTTTTGAATAAACATGCCTTCAAAATGAATTGCCTGCAAAATATACAGCTTGCTTATTGAGTTTCGACTCATATTTTCGTTTTCCAAACCCATAGACAGGTGAAAGAAGAGACCTGACAAAGGAGCAAGAGCTGAAAATTGAGGAAATGAAGAACAATATAAGTTTCATGTTGTGAAAAACTTATGTTGAATGATTGATTGTAAATTTACCTTGATGATTTATGTTGACAACTATGATAATACATGCAATGACATCTAATTTATGAGAATGATGAAATGTTTTTGAACATCATGCTTTATTATGCCATTATTGGATGGAAATGACTCAGATATATATGAGACAAAAATAAGAAGGAATCAAACTCCTATGAAATATATTTAATTAGATAAATATCCAATAAGAACCCACCGCGTGATCAGGGCAACAATCCTGATTCACATTTACCAATTGATAGATCCTGAGGTAAGGTTGTGACGCTCGGGCTGGGGCGCCACACTTAATAACATCATCATTTGCATGATCAAATCCTCCCATAACCTTGATCTCATAATTTTAGCCGTCCATTTCAAATTTCATCTAAATCCGATCTTTCTAGCTCAAGTTATGATCGTTTTAAGTTTTGAACGGTAATAATAGATTTTCATCAAAATTTTCATAATCTAATTTCCTCATGTGATTAAGCACAAAATTATGTGCTTCCTCTTAAATTTTCACCTTAATCCGACTTAAGGTCATCAAGTTATGAATTTTCCAATATTCTCTTGACTTGGCTCCATAGTTAGTCTCCTAATCACCATTAATCACATTATGAAATTTAATCCAAATCTTTTTCCATAGCATACAAATATTTATCCATTCTCATTGTGTTACTTCAATCATATCGATCCACATTGTCGAGAATGGATAAATTTAAACAACATTTATAACAAATGACCTAACTGCAACAAGTCATAAAATTTAAAAATAATACATTTCTAAATATATTATTCATGCATAAATCAATCAATTGCATATACATGATTTCTACTCGGATTAGGGTTTCACACATTGTCTCCCACCATTCGTGTGCATCCTTTGCTAATAAATGAGTAGCACACAATACCTTCTGACGGTCATTGCACGGAGATATTCTGAACAATTTCTTGATCTCCGTCATCCATTGTTCTGCTTGGACCGGGTCGGGTTCTCCGGAAAACTTCGAGGGTCGTTGTGCTAGAAATGCATTAATGGCTCTTCTTTCAGCTTCCATTAGTTGATTTTCATCCCTTAGCGGTGTCGGTGTGGGAATGGGGTCTGCCATCGGAGCAGGTCCTTCTCTCTCTATACTACCCAACTGAGCTTGTTGGGTCCTTTCCCATAGTCCTTGAATAATGTTGGCAGTTTGTGATGCCCAATCTTTAGTGGCCTGCTGCATCGCTTCCTTCACTACTGCAGCCACTCTTTCCTCTATGAGTCTAGTTTGCCTTGACTCAGTTTCCTCTTCCATATCTCTATTAGGGCTTTCATTATTCCTTCTTTGTTGATTTCTTTGATTAGGTCCTTGTGTCACTGGCCTTCCTCTTTTAGGTCGGCTAGACTCGCCAACTTCACGTTGGCTTGTAACCTCCGTCGCTGTTTCTTTTCCTTTATTTCTCCTTAATCCTGCCCTCGTTTCCACCATTGTGCTAATCTGGGTATATAATAGCACACTCTTCATTTTCGATTAATGTTAGATCATCACATATACATTTCATCATCACATGGTCACAACCAATTCATTCAATCACAATCATATCACATCATTCGAGCTCATTCATTCATATATCTAAACATTCTTAAATTTAGTTATATTAACATATTCATTCATATTCATCATATTCACATAATCACATCCATAGCCAGTACATGTGAAAATATAACACACTTATGTACACATAACATAGCATACACATTCTGATTATATACATGTCAGTCGATCATAACAACCATATTGTCATCAAACCACACATATACATACACAACCTTAAAAAAAAACAAAAACATTCACCGTGTGCCTAGGCCTCTCCTTAGACATTGTCTACGACTACGTGGAACTTGTGAGGGTGCCTCAGTGATCGTGCTAGTGTCAGACCACCCACGAACCTCATCCTCTCCATTATCATCGTCATCATCATCATCCTCTTCCTCTTCTTCCTCACTTACAAACTCTACTATCTCCTCCTCTACTTCTTCCTCCTCTTCCTCTACAGGCTCGAGGAATTCCATAGGATCATCATCATCATTAATTTCCGCAAGTCGGACAATTTCACCTGTATTTTCCATTATGTAAAGCATGACCTCATCGGGTCGAGGAGCTGCAGGTACTTTAATGACTCTGTGAAACCCTAACCCATGTAGAACCCATATGTATGCATTAATCATGTATATGATATTTATATGTGAGTTATTGAATTATGAAGGTTTTATGTGATTTTTACTAATTATTGAAATTAGGGTTATGGATTAGCAATAATGATGTGATTAATCATTTTGAGCTAAAATGAGACCATGGGATTGGAGTAAATTGTTGTTGATTTAAATGTGCAAATATATCATGGAAAATCATTTTTCATTATTTAATACGAATTATGAGCATTTATGTGACAATTGTTAAGTTAAATGGAAAAACACTAGAAAATTCATTACTCAACGCCTGAAAGGCAGATTCAAGTGAAATTTGAAATGGAAATTAATGATGTTGTAATTGGTATTATGGAATTAATGGGTTATGAAAATTCTTGATGAAATGAGTGTTATGATTTATTGATCATATTTCAATTTCAACCGTTAACTTTAAACGGCTATAACGGGAGCTAGGAAAATCGGATTGACATGAAATTTGAAATTGTTTAATGAAATTATGAGATGTTTATTTTGGATGTCTTAGATTAAGCTTGAAATATTGAGAAAATATCTGCATTGAAAAAGGTGAGCTTGGTTGACTAATGCACCTCAAGAGTACCTTGCATTTAATGCTAGAGTACTTGACATAATTGCATGGTTTTAATGGGAGTTGAGGAGTCAAATGCAGTATATTTCTAAGGCATTTTATGCATTAATATAAAATTCAAATATCCACAGAAAATCCAGCATTGAATATACCCTATGATGGAGCCGCAAAATGCTCAAAAGAGAGCATAGGCAATGTAGCAAGAAGGGACGTCCAAGGGGGCTGTAATGCTGATTTTTTTTGAATTTTTAATTTTTAAAATATGTGTAAATGCAGATGAGATGAAAGGAAATAAATATATGCATTACATCATGTCAATATCCAGCAATAAAAATTAGAAAATGCAGCTGAATGGGAGAGAGAAATTGTGGACAACTTATGGGGCATTTGGACGTGCAGAAATATGGTTGGTTTGATGCCATTTTGATAAATTTTTTTACACCAATTTGATACATAAATTAAAGGGTAATTAATTGTATAACTTACCCTTAAATTAGGGTTGAAAAATAATGGAAAAAATTGCTGGAAAAATGGACAACAATGGACGTGATCTATGGAGGCATTGGACGGCCATGGATTAAAGTGATTTTTGGATTTTTCAAAAATGGTAAAATCCCATTTTAATTGGCTGTAATTTTTCCAACACATGAAGGTGATAAGAGAGCATTTAAGGGATGTGGAAAATTCCCAAGAAGTGGGGCCCACAGCTGGAAAAAAATCCAACTTAGAACCCATGCACGTCCATGTAGAAGGAGGTTGGCTAAGTGTTGGTTTTTTCACTCCAAAGCACAGCAGAAACTCACGTACATTTTTCCCAGCCAAGGAAGAAGGAAAAAAAATAAAAAAGGAGGAGAATTTGTGGAAGAAAATCATCTCCAAGTGCTAGGGTTTGAATTAGCACTAAACTAAGTAAGTATATGTGTTCTTTGAGTTGATTATTTTTGGTTTTCAAACTAAAAAATGGGAATATGAAATGGATGCTTAAAGAATCTGTAAAATGATGATTTAACATGCTTTTTATCTAATATGGAATGGTTATTAGGTTTCATGTATGAATTTTCATGTTTAAGTTGATGAAAGTGAAGTTTTGCATATGTATTGAGAGGAAAATCCAAGTTGGTAAACCCTAAACCTCGAAGACAAGTTTCTGTTTTGGTTTGATGATGTGATTAGGTTATGAATCATGTATTAATGCAAAACATATGTTGGTTTATGCTAAAATGATGAGTTTTAGAAAATATGGAATGCAAAGTGGTAAATATGACCTGAAATCTTCATTTCTATGCTAAAAATGATATGGAAATAGGTTTGCATGCTTTGTGAATGATATGTAGGGTAAAATACCCTAGGTTTAAGGTGTTATGGATGCCCAAAAATATTTGGGAAAAGAAGCCCTAAAACTGAATTTTATAGATTTTATAAAAGTGTGTCTAACTGATGTGAAACGGGACTCAAAACGTGTAGGCAACTTGCTGTTTTGAGGAATGATAATTCATGAATTTTATGTATGTGTTAAATCCCTAAATATGGATTAATAAAAGTGGGATTAAATGCTGAAATTTCGGAATTATATGACTGCTTAGTGTTATATGTCAAAAGACACGTTAAATGGGTGAAAAACGGGTTTCAAACGTGCTGTTTTGGAAACCTATGGTAAATGGATTTAAATCCCATAAAAGTACCCTAAATGCAGTGATAATTAAGGGTAGTTAACATGCTGAAATATGGATTAAATTTCTGAGTTAGAAAATTTTATGAAATATCCTATGTATATGTTGCCGAATGGGCATATGTGAAGTAATAGATGTGCATAACTGATGAATGACATATAGAATGTGATTATGTGCAAAAATGTATGAAAATATGATATATTTAATGATTATATATCTGTTTATCACTTCATGAGATTAATTTACAATTTTGGAATTTATTAATGAAGCCTAAGGCGGTAACGTGTGCTAAAACGGGCACTGATGTGTGAATTTTGTAAAAGAAGTGAAAAATGATAAATGAAGATTAATGAACCTATGGCTGATAATTAATGGATGAATTTTTATGTGGATGAATGGATACCCTATGTATGGATTTATATATGTTATGTTATATGTTAACCGTTGAAATGTGTAAAAATATGCTATATATGTGCATAATGACTTGAGAAGTCAACTAAATGATATATGTGAATGGAATGGGTTGAAAAACTAAAAGAAATATGAGAAAAATAAATACATGAAAAATCATATTATTCTCATGTAGGCAAAGGCAAAGAAAAAGCTGAGATGAAAAGCTAAGGCACACAGGTAAGCAATTAACTTTCGTAAATGAATTTTGGTTTTCTAAATTATTTATGTAAATGCAATTTTTACTCTAACTTGATTGATGAAGTTGTGGGAATTATTTCTAATATGTTTAAGGATGACCATTCCTTAGTTAAATTGTCTTCAAACGTTGTTATTACTTCAATGTGACTTTGAGAAATTTTCTTTGATAAATATTATGAAAAATGTTGTGATTCCAAGTTTATGATTGAAAATCATGCTAGCATGTTCAAGATTGATTTATGCAAAAATTCATGTGCACAAGATACTAGGTCCACTTGAAGGGTATAAGCGGACCGATTGTCCCCCCTTAGTGTGGCCAAGTCGCTTAAAATAGGCCCAAGGCCGGCGGCGCCCTCTCTAGAATGGGAGTTAACGTGGACGGATGGTTGCCTGGCTAGCTTCCATCCTAAGGGAATTATGATGATCATGTTCATGTTTTATATGGAATTATGCATATAGTACTCGTGATGGGTACAAGATTTCATGTTTTCTAGAGATACTTTAGACAAGGTATAAGTTGCTTTACAATATGATTTTAAATGTAAAATGTTGCCTGAAATGATTTGCCTATAAAATGCAAATAGCTTGCTTATTGAGTTCTAACTCACGATTTTGTTTTCCAAATTCAAAGACAGGTGAAGGATAGGACATGGCGAAGGAGCAAATACAAGCTTAAGGATACAATAGAAAAATTTTGGAATTTTTATGTCAAGAAAACTCATGTGAAATGGTTGTAACCTATGTGAAGTGTTTTATATTGATGACTATGATATATATATGCAGTGACATCTGATTTAGGCAAGTGTTGAAATATTACTTGAACATCATGCTGTGTATATGTGTTGAATGGTTGGAAATGAATCAGTTACACATGAAATGAGTATATGAGAAATTGAACTTCTATGTGATTAAAATTAATGGGATAAATATCCGATAAAACTCACCGTGTGACAGGGCAACAATCCTGATCACGTTTACCAATCAATACGATCCCGAGGTAAGGCTCAGGATGTGACGCTCGTTTTTGGGGTGCCACAGATCTTAGTATCAGAGTATGGATTGGTAAATAGGTGTGGAAAGTTTCTAAGTATAGGAAATTGATAGAATATGATGACATATGCATGATTACACATGATTATGCATGATTACATACAATTATGTGATAAATTAGATATGATTATATGATGCTCATGTATGATTATAACATGATGAAACACATGCTATATGATGATTAGGTATGCTTATAACATGATGAAATGCATGCCATATGATGATTAGGTGTGCTTATAATATGATGAAATGCATGTCATATGATGATAAATTATGTTGCAATGCAATTTGATTGCTATGTTGTACAGATGGCGGATAGAGGTAAGCGGATGATGAGTGCGGAGGAGTTACAAAAAGAGAGAGAGGAGGAGGAGAGGAGACTCAAGCACCTACACCCCCCGACGTAGGCCCGTGGTATACGTTCATCGATGGATGTGTCCAGTTTCTCTACGGAGCACCTTGGGACAGACTCCATCAATGGGAAGTGGACATGACCCTCTATATAGAACGGCGTCGTGCTGAGGGAGTCATCGAAATACTTGCAGCTCCTAAACTCAACGAGGTTATGCTATATATAATGGAGAACACACGTGAAATTTTCCATTTAGCCGAGGTCACTGCTGATGACGACCCTATGGAATTCCTCAAGCCCTTCGAGGAAGATGAAGAGGAGGAAGTAGAGGAGGAAGTGGAGGAGGAAATAGTGGAATTTGTAGGGGAAAATGAGGATGATGATAATAATAGTGAAGAGGATGAGGTCCAGGCATGGTCCGACACTAGCACGCTCACGGAGGCACCCTCACAAGTTCCACGTAGACGTAGACGTCTAAGGAGAGGTCCAGAAGGACGATGAACTTTCTTGTTTCTTGTTTTGGTTTGTTAAAGTTGTGTATATATAAGTGTGGCTAGATGACAATGTGGCTTTAGTTTATGGTTTGCCAAGATAGACTAATATGTGTATAAGTGTGATATGTGTGTGCTATGCTAAATGTGTACATAAGTGTGAATTTACTTCTACAGGTACTAACTATGAATGTGATGATGTGAATATGATGGATATGAATGAATATGTTGATATACTGAATTCCAGATACTTTGGATATATGTATGAACAAATGAGCATGAGCTGAATGATGTGATATGATTGTGATTGAATAAATTGGTTGTGACCATGTGATAATGAAATGCGTATGCAATGATTTAACAATGATTATAAATGAAATGCGTATATAATGATTTAATGTTAGTTGGAAATGAAAAGTGTGTTGTTATATACTCAGATTAACATAATGGTGGAAACAAGAGTAGCATTAAGGAAAAATAAAGGAAAAGAGGCAGCAACAAAGGTTCTAAGCCAACATAAAGTTGGCGAATCTAGCCGACCTAAAAGAGGAAGGTCAGTGACACAAAACCAAAGGAACCAACAAAGGCGGAATTATGAAAGCCCTGAACGGAATGTGGAAGAGGAAATTGAGTCGAGGCAGAATAGACTCATAAAGGAAAGAGTGGTTGCAGCGGTAGAAAAAGCAATGCAATAGGCCACTAGGGATTGAGCAGCGCAGACTACCGACATTATACAGGGATTATGAGAAAGGACCCAACAAGCTCAGTTGGGTAGTATAGAGAGAGAAGGACCTACTCCGATGGCGGACCCTGTTGTCACACCGACACCTCTAAGTGATGAAAATCAGCTAATGGAAGCTGATAGGAGAGCCACTAACGCCTTTCTAGCGCAATGACCCCCAAATTTTTTTGGAGAACCCGACCCGGTTCAAGTAGAGCAGTGGATGACGAAGATTAAGAAATTGTTTAGGATATCTCTGTGCAACGATCGTCAGAAATTACTATGTGCCACTCATTTGTTAGCAAAGGGCGCACACGAATGTTGGGAGACGATGTTAATCACAATGCCACGACCCGAAGAAGTGTCTTGGCAAACATTTGTTGAAGAATTTAACAAAGAATATCTCCCCGTTGGATTGCAGAGTCAAAAGGTGATAGAATTTGAAAAGCTGTATCAAGGGAGGATGACAGTCACTGAGTATGCCACAAAATTCAACGCTCTGGTCAGATATGTGCCATGGATTGCAAACGTGCCAGGAACTAAGGCACAGAGATTCCAACAAGGGTTGAGGCCATATTTGTGGGAAAGCCTTGCACCTTTGTTGATAAAGGATTATGCTTCAAGCCTTGAGAGAGCAAGGGCTTTGGAAATTGAAGCCTTGAGAACTCAAGAACTAAGATTGGGTTCAAGGGCGTTCAGTACGGGTCCCAAGGAACCGAAAATTGGAAAAGAGAAGGCTAGAAAAGGCAGTGTAAGAAAGGGAAAAGGAATCCAAAAGAAGAAAAGCTCGCCAATGTGTAAGAAATGTCAAAAGATACATACAGGCGAGTGTTTAAAAGGATCAAACCAGTGTTACAAATGTGAACAGACGGGTCACATTGCCAAGGAGTGCATGCTAGGGGAAGGAAAGGTGGTCAAGTGTTATATATGTGATCAAGTGGGTCACATAGTCCCGAACTGCCCAAACAAGGTGCGGTCATCTCGAGGACGTGGAAGACCTGCTTAGTTCAGGATACCTAGAGCAACAAGTAAGTAGGGAACTTTTACGAACCCGGTGCATGTGCATGCCCTGACCCGGACAGAATCTCAAGAACAAGAGGAGAAGGTGGTCACAGGTATGGTTTATATTTTAGAAAATTTGGCGGTAGCTTTGTTTGATTCTAGTGCCACCCATTCATTCATAGCATGTCAATACGTGACCACCCATGCACTGCCGATAGAAGAGACTAATCAAATTATACATGTAGAATCTCCAGTCTATAAGTTAGCAAGTACTAGCCAAGTATGCAAAGCCTGCCCAATTAGGATAGGATCACTGATTCTAGAAGCTTATTTGATCCTATTGCCTATGATTGAATTCGACGTGATATTGGGTATAGATTGGCTAAGCCAATGGGGAGCGACCATAGATTGTAAAAATAAGAAGGTGCAATTTGAAGCAACTCCAGGGAAGGAGATTGCCATTGGAAAACTGAGGCAACCTAACAGTTCAAGTATATTGATATCATCTATGAAAGTTGTCAGAATGATCCGACAAAAGTGTCAAGCCTACTTGGTGTCTGTGAATGTAGAGTAAGGTACGGAAGTAGAAATTAATCAAATACCTGTGGTTAGAGAATTTCTGGATGTATTTCCAAAGGAGTTAACCACATTGCCTCCACAAAGGGAAATGGATATGACAATTGATGTGATAACGGGTACAGCTCCAATTTCTAAAACTCCATATAGGATGGCGCCAGCTGAAATGAATGAATTAAGGGTGCAAATACAGGAACTGTTGGACAAGGGTTTCATTAGACTAACTGTGTTCCCTTGGGGAGCTCCGGTATTGTTTGTAAGGAAAAAGGATGGAAGCTTAAGATTATGTGTTGATTACTGGGAGTTAAATAAGGTTACCATAACGAATAAATATCCATTGCCCAGGATCGATGATTTATTCGATCAGTTGCAAGGACCAACAACTTTCTCCAAGATTGATCTACAGTCAGGATACCATCAGTTAAGAATAAGTCTGGCCGATACTCATAAAACGGCATTTCGAACCAGGTATGGACATTATGAGTTTCTGGTAATGCCTTTTGGACTTACTAATGCCCCTACTGTATCCATGGATATGATGAATAGGGTTTTTCGAGACTATCTTGATCAATTTGTGGTTGTGTTTATTGATGATGTCCTGATCTACTCTCAAACGGAGAAAGAACACGAAGACCATCTGCGAAGGGTATTAGAAAGGTTGAGGAAAGAGAAATTGTATGTCAAATTGAAGAAATGTGAGTTTTGGCTGAAACAAATAGGATTTCTTGGGCATATAATATCTGACAAGGGTATTCAAGTTGATCCTCAAAAGATTGAGGCGGTATTGAAATGGCCAAGGCCGACGACCATTACGAAAATTCAAAATTTTCTAGGGTTGGCCGGCTATTATAGAAGATTTGTCGAAGGATTTTCACAACCGTCAGCCCCGTTAACCAAGTTAACTCGTAAAGGAGTCAAGTATGTATGGTCTGAGGAAAGTGAGCGCAGTTTCCAAGAATTGAAACAGCGATTGGTGGAAGCACCCATTCTAATCCTACTCGAAGGAAATGAGGGGTTTGTGGTTTATAGCGACGCATTAAGAAAGGGATTGAGTTGTATTTTGATGCAAAGTGGTAAAGTGATAGCCTATGCGTCACGACAGTTAAAGCCCAATGAGGTAAGCTACCCCACGCATGATTTAGAGTTAGCAGCAGTGGTATTTACCTTAAATATATGGAGACATTACCTGTATGGTGCAAGGTGTGAGATTTACACTGATCATAAGAGCCTTAAATATATTTTTACTCAAAAAAAATTGAATATGAGACAAAGGAGATGGCTAGACTTATTGAAGGATTATGATTTGAAAATTCTATACCATCCAGGTAAGGCAAATGTGGTAGCTGATGCATTAAGCCGAAATGTCAGCTTAGCGCATCCTATCACTAAGGAGGAAGGTTTGCTTAAGGAGATAAGGCAAATGGAGTTGATTGTATGTCCACCAGGAGTCCACACCAGATTATCACAATTATGCGTACAATCATCACTTTTTGAGCTGATTAAGACTGCGCAGAAAAAGGATACAGACCTACATGCCCATGTCGAGAAAATGAAGAAAAAGGGGTTGACAGAATTTGCTATTGATGAGCAAGGTGTGTACAGGTACAAGGGTTGCCTTTGCATACCTAACACAGTTGAATTGAAGGAATAGATTCTTAAAGAGGCACATTTTTTAGCTTTTTCTATTCACCCAGGGAGTACTAAGATGTATCAGGATCTCAAGAAGGCATATTGGTGGAATAATATGAAAAGAGAGATCGCTAAATACATCGCTAAGTGTTTAACTTGCCAACGGGTGAAGGCAGATCACCAGAGAATACCTGGTAAGCTACAGTCCTTAGAAATTCCTGAATGGAAGTGGGACGACATTACCATGGATTTCATTGAAGGGTTACCTAGGACCCAAGCAGGAAATGATTCCATATGGGTAATCATGGATAGGTTATCGAAACTCGCGCACTTCCTACCTATAAGAAGGACTTATACCGCAGAAAAGCTGGCTAAGGTTTATTATAAAGAGGTCGTAAGACTCCATGGAGTGCCAAAGTCGATTATCTCGGATCGAGATGCAACATTTATGTCAAAATTTTGGAAAAGTTTGCATGAAACTCTAGGCACCCAACTTAAGTTCAGTACAGTCTTTCATCCTCAAACTGATGGATAAATGGAGCGGGTGAACCAAGTCATTAAAGACGTGCTCCAAATGTGTACCTTAGAGTTTGGAGGATCATGGGATGAGAGTACATCTCGATTGCGGAATTCGCATACAACAATAGTTATCAAGCTAGCATTCAAATGACTCCATTTGAAGTATTATATGGTCGGCGATGTCGAACGCCGTTGAACTGGGATGAAATTAGAGAGAAAAGGTTAGCCCCAGACCTATCTCAACGAATCGTAGACAAGGTGAGAACAATTCGCCAGTGTATACTCACAGCCCAAAGTTGGTAAAAGAGTTACACAGATTGCAAGGTAAGGGATTTGAACATCCAAGTGGGCGAACATGTGTTTATAAAAGTCACGCCATTCAAGGGAGTTACAAGGTTTGGGAAAAGAGGAAAGCTGAATCCCAGGTATATTGGACCATTTGAGGTTTTGAAAAAGGTTGAAAAATTGGCATATCAAGTAGCCTTACCCCAAGAGCTAGCCCTAGTTCACAATGTATTCCATATATTGATGCTTAGAAAGTATGTTCCGGACCCGACACATATATTAGTGACTGAAAATTTGCCGATTCAAAATTATTTGAATTATGAAGAAAGGCCAGTGAGAATCTTGGATCACAAGGTACAAAAGCTTCGGAATCGGTAAATCGAGTACGTGAAGGTACAATGGAACCAGTATTCCGAAAATGAAGACACTTGAGAGCTAAAGGAAGAAGTGGAACGAAAATATCCCCAGTTATTTAAAGAATAGGCAGTTTTGGGACGAAACCGGTTAAAAGCGGAGAGGATTGTGAAACCCTAACCCATGTAGAACCCATATGTATGCATTAATCATGTATATGATATTTATATCTGAGTTATTGAATTATGAAGGTTTTATGTGATTTTTGCTAATTATTGCAATTAGGGTTATGGATTAGCAATAATGATGTGATTAATCATTTTCAGCTAAAATGAGACCATGGGATTGGAGTAAATTTTTGTTGATTTAAATGTGCAAATATATCATGGAAAATCATTTTTCATTATTTAATATGAATTATGAGCATTTATGTGACAATTGTTAAGTTAAATGGAAAAACACTAGAAAATTCATAACTCAACGCCTGAAAGGCGGATTCAAGTGAAATTTGAAATGAAAATTAATGATGTTGGGCTTGGTATTATGGAATTATTGGGTTATGAAAATTCTTGATGAAATGAGTGTTATAATTTATTGATCATATTTCAATTTCAACCGTTAACTTTAAACGACTATAACGGGAGCTAGGAAAATCGGATTGAGATGAAATTTGAAACGGTTGAATGAAATTATGAGATGTTTATTTTGAATGGCTTAGATTAATCTTAAAATTTTGGAAAAATATCTGCATTGAAAAAAGTGAGCTTGGTTGACTAATGCACCTCAAGAGTACCTTGCATTTAATGATAGAGTACTTGACATAATTGCATGGTTTTAATGGGAGTCGAGGTGTCAAATGCAGTATATTTCTAAGGCATTTTATGCATTAATACAAAATACAAATATCCACAGAAAATCCAGCAATGAATATACCCCATGATGGAGCTATAAAATGCTTAAAAGAGAGCATAGGCAATGTGGCAAGAAGGGACGTCCGAGGGGGCTGCTATACTGATTTTTTTTTTAAAATTTTTAATTTTTAAAATATGTTTAAATGTAGCTGAGAAGAAAGGAAATAAAGATATGCATTCCATCATGTCAATATCCAGCAATAAAAATTAGAAAATGCAGCTGAATGGGAGAGAGAAACCGTGGACAGCTTATGGGGCATTTGGACGTGCGGAAATATGGCTGGTTTGATGCCATTTTGATAATTTTTTTAACACCAAATTGATACATAAATTAAAGGGTAATTAATTGTATAACTTACCCTTAAATTAGGTTTGAAAAAAATTGAAAAAATTTCTGGAAAAATGGACAGCGATGGACGTGATCTATGGAGGCATTGGACGGCCATGGATTAAAGTGATTTTTTGATTTTTCAAAAATGGTAAAATCATATTTTAATAGGCTGTAATTTTTCCAACACATGAAGGTGATAAGAGATCATTTAAGGGATGTGGAAAATTCCCAAGAAGTGGGGCCCACAGATGGAAAAAAATCCAGCTTATAACCCATGCACATCCATGTAGAAGGAGGTTAGCTAAGTGTTGGATTTTTCACTCCAAAGCACAGCAGCAGCTCACATCCATTTTTCCCAACCAAGGAAGACGGAAAAACAAGAAAAAAGGAGGAGAATTTGTGGAAGAAAATCATCTCCAAGTGCTAGGGTTTGAATTAGCACTAAACCAAGTAAGTATACGTGTTGTTTGAGTTGATTATTTTGGGTTTTCAAACTCTGAAATGGGAATATGAAAGGGATGATTAAAGAATCTGTAAAATGATGATTTAACATTCTTTTGAACTAATATGTAATGGGTATTACTTTTCATGTATGAATTTTCATGTTTAAATTGATGAAAGTGAAGTTTTGCATATGTATTGAGTGGAAAATCCAAGTTGGTAAACCCTAAACCTCCAAAACAAGTTTTTGTTTTGGTTTGATGATGTGATTAGGTTATGAATCATGTATTAATGCAAAACATATGTTGGTTTATGCTTAAATGATGAGTTTTAGAAAATATGGAATGCAAAGTGGTAAATATAACCCGAAATCTTTGTTTCTATGCTAAAAATGCTATGGAAATAGGTTTGTACTCTTTGTCAATGGTATGTAGGGTAAAATACCCTAGGTTTAAGGTGTTATGTATGCCCAAAAATATTTTGGAAAAAAAGCCCTGAAATTATTTTTTATAGATTTTATGAAAGTGTGTCTAACCGACGTGAAAGGGGACTCAAAACGTGTAGGCAACTTGCTGTTTTGAGGAATGATAATTCATGAATGTTATATATGTGTTAAATCCCTAAATATAGATTAAGAAAAGTGGGATTACATGCTGAAATTTCTGAATTATATGACTGCTTAGTGTTATATGTCAAAAGACACGTCAAATGGGTGAAAAACGGGTTTCAAACGTGCTGTTTTGGAAACCTATGGTAAATGGATTTAAATCCCATAAAAGTACCCTAAATGAAGTGATAATTAAGGGTAATTAACATTCTGAAATATGGGTTAAATTTCTGAGTTAGAAAATTTTATGAAATATCCTATGTATATGTTGCCGAATGGGCATATGTGAAGTAATAGATGTTCATAAGCGATGAATGACATATAGAATGTGATTATGTGCAAAAATGTATGGAAATATGATATATTTCATGATTATATATCTGTTTAGCACTTCATGAGATTAATTTCCAATTTTGGAATTTATTAATGAAGCCTAAGGCGGTAACGTGTGCTAAAACGGGCACTGATGTGTGAATTTTGTAATAGAAGTGAAAAATGATAAATGAAGATTAATGAACCTATGGCTGATAATTAATGGATGAATTTTTATGTGGATGAATGGATACCCTATGTATGGAGTTATATATGTTATGTTATATGTTAGCCGTTGAAATGTGTAAAAATATGCTATATATGTGCATAATGACTTGAGAAGTCAACTAAATGATATATGTGAATGGAATGGGTTGAAAAAATAAAAGAAAAATGAGAAAAAGAAATACATGAAAAATCATATTATTCTCATGTAGGCAAAGGCAAAGAAAAAGCTGAGATGAAAAGCTAAGGCACACAGGTAAGCAATTAACTTTCGTAAATGAATTTTGGTTTTCTAAATTATTTATGTAAATGCAATTTTTACTCTAACTTGATTGATGAAGTTGTGGGAATTATTTCTAATATGTTTAAGGATGACCATTCCTTAGTTAAATTGTCTTCAAATGTTGTTATTACTTCAATGTGACTTTGAGAAATTTCCTTTGATAAATACTATGAAAAATGTTGTGATTCCAAGTTTATGATTGAAAATCATGCTAGCATGTTCAAGATTGATTTATGCAAAAATTCATGTGCACAAGATACTAGGTCCACTTGAAGGGTATAAGCGGACCGATTGTCCCCCCTTAGTGTGGCCAAGTCGCTTAAAATAGGCCCAAGGCCGGCGGCACCCTCTCTGGAATGGGAGTTAACGTGGACGGATGGTTGCCTAGCTAACTTCCATCCTAAGGGAATTATGATGATCATGGTCATGTTTTATATGGAATTATGCATATAGTACTCGTGATGGGTACAAGATTTCATGTTTTCAAGAGATACTTTAGACAAGGTATAAGTTGCTTTCCAATATGATTTTAAATGTAAAATGTTCCCTGAAATGATTTACCTATAAAATGCAAATAGCTTGCTTATTGAGTTTTAACTCACGATTTTGTTTTCCAAACCCAAAGACAGGTGAAGGACAGGACATGGTGAAGGAGCAAATACAAGCTTAAGGATACAATGGAAAATTTTTGGAATTTTTATGTTAAGAAAACTCATGTGAAATGGTTGTAACCTATGTGAAGTGTTTTATGTTGATGACTATGATATATATATACAGTGACATCTGATTTAGGCAAGTGTTGAAATATTACTTGAACATCATGCTGTGTATATGTGTTGAATGGTTGGAAATGAATTAGTTACACATGAAATGAATATATGAGAAATTGAACTTCTATGTGATTAAAATTAATGGGATAAATATCCGATAAAACCCGTCGTGTGACAGGGCAACAATCCTAATCACGTTTACTAATCAATATGATCCCGAGGTAAGGCTCAGGATGTGACGCTCGGTTTGGGGTGCCACAGACTCCCTCAGCACGACATTTTTCAATATAGAGGGCCATGTCTATTTCTCATTGGTGGAGTTTATCCCAAGGTGCTCCATAACGAAACTGGACACAACCATCGACAAACCTATACCATAGGCCTGCGTCGGGTGGTGTGGGTGCCGAAGTCTTCCTCCAAAAATCCTGGAGGTCTTGTGGATCCACTCTATCGGTAGGAACACAGGGAGACCGTGGGACACCAAGGTACGTTCCTGGGAGAACTCATGGCCTAGATTCATAACTTGAGGGCTCACCTAGACCTTTCCCGTGCTGACCAGGGGGGACTACTGGGAACTGTGCAGTGTTTTGTTGCGATCCCCACCACCTATTGATATTCTCCTCCCTTCGTTGTCTCCTGTCTGTTGGAAACAATGTTCAAAACAAAACAAATTGACCAAAGCATAAGTTTTGATGATTAAACAAAGACTAATTTGAGTATATAAGGTGTACTAATGAGTTTTCCAAGTATTTAAGGAAAACAAAGAAGTCAAGTCGATTCCCAAGTCGACTTGGACTTCGACTTGGGGTGAAGTCGATACCTAAGTCAACTTCACAAGCGACTTCAAATGGAAAAAGGTGGATAACATTGAAAATAGAAAACAAGCAAGTGAAGTCGCAGGCCAAGTCGACTCCAGGAGCGACTTAGGAAATCAAGTCGAAGACGAAGTCGACTCCAGCATCGACTTGGAGTATCCAGAGTTGAAAAGTGGAAACGAACATAACGAAGTCGCAGGCGAAGTCGACTCCAGGTGCGACTTGGGCGAAGTCGCAGACGAGGTCGACTCCAACTTCGACTTGAGGAGTTCAGACTTGAAGATTGTAGTTTCAAGCTTATTTCAAGGATCCATTTGAAATTTATCAAATCCAAAAAGGATGCAAAGTTCATTCTAAAAAAAAAACAACTAAAGTTTCTTTAAGATCAAAAGTTAAGATTCATATTCAAAGTTCAAATCAAGTCTATCAAGTCCAAAGCTAAGTTTCAAGCTTATTCCAAATAAAGCAATACCCAAGTCATGAAGACCAATTTTACAAAGTTCAAGACAGTTCAAGAGGATCAAGGTGTTTTTGCAAAAGACCAAGCCAAGTCGCAACCCAAGTCGACTCCAGGATCGACTTGAGTTGAAGACTGAAGGCCATGTTGACCCAGACTCGGACTTGGAACTCTGAAGAACTGGAGTCGCACACGAGGTCGACTCCAGGTGCGACTTGGAAGCCAAGTCGCAGGCCAAGTCGACTCCACATGCGACTTGGGTCACAACGGTCGGAATTTATTTGAACGTTGGCGCATTAAATGCGCGCCACCTACCCTCTAACGTTCGAATTCCCTCCAAAATTATAAATAACATTCAAGATGGACGAGGGAAGCAGCTGAGAATCATTAAGTGTGCTTAACTACTACATTCAAGAGCTCAAAAAGAGATCAAGCCACTCAAAGAAGAAGAACTCTACTTCAAACTGCAAGAGCTTCATTTCAGAATCTTCAAAGCCAACTCTTCAAGTTCTTCTATGCGCCTAATTGCTGCTACACATCTGTAAAGTATAGTTTTCCTATTCTTTCTGTTGTATTTGTTAAACTTGATTTAGTTTGAGGAACTAAGATCAAGTATAACCAAAGTAGTGTGTGATTGGAGTGTGACTCATCACCTACTTGTGCCGTGTTTTGTTGATGCCACCTAGAGCTGGAATCTAGAAGAGAGCAGTGGCTCTAATTGTATTGAGAATACAATAGTAGAACCCAAGTCACAAGGAGTGTGAGCTTGGAAGAGTGGAGTAGGGAGGTTGCCCGAACCACTATAAAAATCATGCGTGTTTGATTTATTTATCTGCTCTTTACATTATATTGCTTTCCATTACGATTCTTCATTAAGGGGACTGGATTAATCCGGGGTTAAGTTTCTGTTTAAGTTATAAATTTTTAAATACCCAATTCACCTCTCGCCTCTTGGGTTTTTCCATTAACTCGGGACCAACACTGTCCTCCTCCTCTCTCTCCTTTTGCGGTTCCTCCACACTTATCATCCTTTTAACCCTATCCGCCATCTGTACAAACATAGCAATTAAATTGCATTGCAAAAATAATTTATCATCATATGGCATGCATTTCATCATGTTATAAACATACCTAATCATCATATAATCATGTCTATTTCATCATATAATCATGTATAATCATACATATCTCATCATATTCTTTCAATCTTCTATACTTAGAAATTTTCCACACCTATTTACCAATCCATGATTTGATACCAAGCTCTGTGGCGCCCCAAACCCGAGTGTCACATCCTGAGCCTTACCTCGAGATCGTATTGATTGGTAAACGTGATCAGGATTATTGCCCTGTCACACATCGGGTTTTAACTGATATTTATCCAATTAAATATTTTCTCATAAGAGTTTAATTTCTCATATTTTCACCTCATGCATAACTAGGTCATCTCCAACCAAACATTACATAACAAAATATGATGATAAAAAACATTTCATCATTCTCATAAATCAGATGTCACTGCATGTATTAATCATAGTCATCACATAAAGCATCAAAGTAATTTACATCCATTCAACATGAGTTATTCCATAGAATAAAAGTTCTATGTTTTCCATTTGCTTTAATGATCTTGCACCTGCTCCTTTGCCATGTCCTTTCTTTCACCTATCTTTGGGTTTAAAAAACAAAAACGTGAGTCAAAACTCAATAAGCAAGCTATTTATGTTTCACAAGCAAATCATTTCAAGCAACAATTTTTCATTTGAAATATCTTGGAAAGCAACTTATACCTTTTAAAAAAGTATATCTTGAAAACATAATTATGTACCCATCACGAGTACGTCATTCATAATGCAATGTAAAACCGTGAACATGTCCTTCATAGGATGGAAGCTAGCTAGGTGACCATCCGTCCTTGTCATCTCCCATTTCAAAGAGGGCGCCGCCGACCTTGGGCCTATCTTAGCGACTTGGCCACACCAAAGGGGGACAATTGGTCCACTTATACCTTTCAATTAGGCCTAGTACCTTGTGCACATGAACTTTCATAAAATCCATCTTTGACATGCTAACATGATTTTTCATTCAGAAACTTAGAACCACATCATTTTTCATAACATTTATCAAAGAAAATTTTATAATATCACATTGAATTAAAAACATCATTTCAACACATATTTAACTAAGGAATGACCATCCTTAAATACATTAGAAATAATTCCCACAATTTCATCAATACAAGTTAGAACAAAAATTGTATTTAGGCAAACAATTTAGAAAACAAAAATCATTTAGAAAATTTGCTTGCTTACTTGCGTTTCCTTAGCTTTCCAAGTCTGCTTTTTCTTTGCCTTTGCCTATATGAGAATAATATAATTTTTCATATATTTCTTTTCCTTTCATCTCATTTAGTTTTTCAACCCATTTTCATTAACATATATCATTCATTTGACTTCTCAAGTCATTATACATCTATAACACATATTTGCACATTCCATTAGTTATTACATATCATATTTAATCCCATAAGTAGGGTAACCATTAAACCATATAATAATCATCCAATAATTATTATTTATAGGTTCATTACCTTTCATGCATCATTTTTCACCTATTTTTCAAAATTCACACATCGATGCTCATTTAAAGTGCACATTGTCGCCTTAAGCTTCATTAATTGATTTCAAAATTTGAAATTAACATAATGAAAATATACACAGTTATATGATCATAAAATTAACTATATTTTCATGCATTTTTTCACAAAATTAAATTACATAAGTCATTCATCACCTATGCATGTCTATCCTTTCATATATGCTCATTTGGCAACACATACATGATACATTTCATAAAATTTTCTAAGTCAGAAATTTAATCCATATTTCAGCATGATAATTATCCTTAATTAAAAATTTATTTAGGTTATTTTTATGGAATTTAAATCCACTAATTATAGGTTTCCAAAACAGCAACTTTGGAACCCATTTTTCACACGTTTAACGTGTCTTTTGATGCTTAACCCTAAACAGTTTTATAATTCCGAATTTTCAGCAATTAATCCAAATTTTCCTAATCCAAATCTAGGTTATTAACACATATTTAACATTCATAAATAAACATTTCTCAAAACAGCAATTTACATCCCCATTTCGGGTCCCGTTTTCACCCCATTTGGACATCGTTTCATAAAATTCATAAAATCAGATTTGAGGCTTATCTTCCCAAATCCTTTTAGGCTTCTATATTACCCTAACCCTAGGGTATTTTACCCTACATAAATTCCATAAATCATGAAATTTCATTTTCATACCATTTTTAGCATCAAAATGAAGAAATCGGGTCATATACGTCACTTTGCATTCCATTATTCCTAAAATTCATACCTTAAGCTTAAATCAACATAAATAATACATTGAAACATGTTTCATAACCTAAACATAATATTGATTCAATACAACAACTTGTCTTTTAAATTTGGGTTTTATCAAGTTGAGTTTTCAACTCATAACCCACTCTAACTTCATTTCCATCATCTAAAACATTAAAATTCATTCATATGACTTAATACCAATTCCATATTTAATCAAAGGGTACATTGAATCATCATTTAAAGAGTATTTAAGAATCAAATTCATAGCCAAAATTTTGGGAGTCTAAAACTCAAAATGGAAAGCTTAACTTAACACTTCTACTTACTTGATTGATGAACTCAAACCCTAATTACATGAGCTACTCTTCTCCTCCAATTTCCCTTTTTTCATCTCTTTTCTTCCCCCTTTCTGGCCTAGGGCTGAGATGTGAGCTGCTGCCTTGGGGTGAAGGGTTTGAGTACTTAGAAAATTTTCCAAATTTAACTCATATGACCTAGCACCCCTTTTATAGAGCTGGATTTATCCGGCTGTAGGACCCACTTTGGAGCTGATTTTCCACATCATTCAATGCTCACTTATCCTTTTAATGTGCTGGGTAAATATTAGCCATGTAAATTATTTTTTTTACAATTTTTCTTAAAGCAAAAATCTACTTAAATCATGACCCTACATCTGTCCAACTGATCACGTCCCTTGCTACTGTCCATTTCTAGATTTTTTTCCTTTTTTAATAATCTCAATTTGAGGGTAAATCATACACATAATTATCATTTAATTTACCCATTAATTTGGCATAAAAAATAATTAAAATCATTACAGTAGCATCAAATAATGCACGTCATTTGCATACACACGCTGTCCATGTTTTTCTCCTTCAGTGGCAGTTGCATTTCATAATTTTTTTCGGGGATTTTTACATGATGAAATGCACATTCTTATGTCCCTACATGTCAGCTACATGTGTGCATAATTTATAAAATGAAAAAAACCAGCAGCAACAGCCCATTAACGTGCTTGCCTTGGACACCTCACCTATGCTCACTTTGAGCACCCATAGCTCCATCATGATGGGCGTCCATTGCTGGATAATGCTTGTATTTTTTCATTTTATATTAATTCATAAAATACCCTGAAAATGAGCTACATTTGACACCTATTTTTCCATTAAAATCATGCATTAATTCCATGTACTCTAGCATTTAATACATGGTACTCTTGAGGTGAAAAAGTCAACTATGCACACCTTTTTCAATGCAGATATTTTCCCAACATGTTATGCTTAATCTAAACCTTCCAAAATTTGCATCTCATAATTTCATTCAATCGTTTCAAATTTCATCTCAATCCGATTTTCCTAGCTCAAGTTATAGCCGTTTGAAGTTAACAGTTGGATTTGAGATATGATCAATAAATCATAACATTAATTTCATCAAAAATTTTAATAACCCAATAATTCCATAATACCAAGCCCAACATCAACAACTTCCATCTCAAATTTCACTTGAATCCGCCTTACAGACGTTGAGTTATGAATTTTCTTGTGTTTTCCACTAAACTTGACAATTTTCATTTAAATTCTCATAATTCATATTAAATAGTTCAAAATAATTATCCATGATGTATTGATGTATTTTAATCACCAACAAATTACTTTAATCCCATTGTCCCATATTAACTCAAAATGGTCAATCAAATCATTATTGCGAATCCTTAACCCTAATTGAAATAATTCGCATAATCACAAAATCATTCAAAATTCAATAATTACACATATAATCACATGTAAATGTTAATGCATACATTTGGGTCCTACTTTTGTTGGGTTTGACATATGTTCCCTGAGCTAGCGTACCCTCACATGAAGGATTATGTCGTGAATAGAAATGACGCATTTGCACATCCAATGTTTATGAAATGCCCAAAAATTGGGATTAAACTGGTTTGCATGACTAGTTTACACGAACGGTTTATGAATGGTTTATGAAAAGGTATCTACTTCACAGGTAGTCGATCACTTGCTAAGTGTCTCCTACCGAATGGAGAGAAATGCTTTTAAACAATGTTGTCTTTCAAACGAATTGCCTGAAAACTCTATAGCTTGCTTATTGAGTTTCGACTCATATTTTGTTTTCCAAACCCAAAGACAGGTGAAAGGAAGGAGGCAAGGAGCACAGGTGGAGATTCAAGAATGAAAGAATTGTTATGAACACTTGTATATGCCTTTATGTATGAATGATGACATTAAATTGTGAATTAATATTGTATATGAATTATGTTATGGTTTTGTGACCATAAAAGGTGAAAAATTATTATGGTCAATTGTTAAGGATGATTTATCATGATATGATTAAGTATGAAATTTATGAGATCAATTGTATATATCTCAAATGTTAAAATGACCTAAAAAGGCATTTGATGGAAATTCAATGTATAAATGGTATAAACTCCTAAGGAGTTAAGTTTAAGTGGATAAATATCCAATAAGCCCGCTGTGTGACAGGGCAACAATCTTGATCACGTTTACTAATCGATAGATCTTGGAGTAAGGTTGTGACGCTCGGGCTAGGGCTCCACAAAGATGGTATCAGAGCATGGATTGGTAAATAGGCGTGGAAAACTTTCTAAGTAAGAAAATTGATAGCATATGATGCTAGATATGTGATTATATGATGAGTTGTCTATGATTATGATGAAAGAGATAGACTAGAATCATAGGACATGTATGACATATGTTGTCGTTTACTATGTCTTATTATGATGCAATGATATGCTTATTGCTATGTTTCATAATAAAGAATATATATGTAGGAAGAATGGTAAAGGAACCAGATGAGATGAAAAAAATGTGGTAAGGAAAAGCAACCTTACACCATGAAAAGTGAAGATAGGAATGAGAAAGGTAGGAAAAAAGAAATCCTCTTTCTTAAGATTGCAAATGAATGTATGATGATTGATAATGATATTATGAATGTAGAAGTACATTTGATTTTATTCAAATGCTAAGTGTATATGAAAAAGGAAAAGTCATTGATCTTTCGAGATTATATAATTGATTATATATGATATGATTTTACATGTTGCTTTCTACAACATGCCTATCACCATAGCAAGAACTAAGGTGATAAAGGGAAAGGCTAACTCGACTAAAGCTTTTTATAGCTACTAGTTATACAAGTCGCTACAAATTTATTGCAAACAAATATAATAAAACGAATTCTGATCTTATGCTCCCGGGAGCATGCAGTGCTGCATGCTCCCAGGCGCTTACACCTATTTTTCTTATTTTCTTAAAAAAAAATTTCATAAACTTGTTAGACCAAGTGTATTTAATCTGTGTATAAAGTTTTACCATTTTTGGAGTATTTTAGATATTTATTTTTTATTTTTGAAAATCAGTGGCATTTTAGGTAATTTTAAATTACTAAAATGCCACTGATTTTCAAAAATAAAAAATAAATATCTAAAAATCTCAAAAAATGGTAAAAATTGATACATACGTTAAATACACTTGGGCTAACAAGTTTATGAAAAATTTTCAAAAAAATAAAAAATAGGTGTATGCACCCGGGAGCATGCTCCCGAGCGCATGCAACTGAGGTCCTAATAAAACCATATTGGGTTATCATAAATGGAAGAAAAATGATAATGATGAGGGTGGTAACGTTAATGTCAATCCCCCTGCATGGTCCGACACTAGTACTATTACCGAGGAACCCACAGAAGTCACGCCTAGTAGGAGGCATGATATAAGAAGGGGGTCCCAGTAGACAATGAGATTTTTTATGTTTCATGGACCATGATGCTATGGTTTGCTATGATGTGAAAGATGTTAATACATGAATGATAGATTATGAATAGTTATGATGACATAACTATGCATGAGGTAAGTAACCATGAATGACTATGAAAGTCTATGAATGTTTATGTTGATGAATGATGGAATATGACATGATTAAGATTGGATGTGTGAAACTCCAACCTATGTAGGACTCAATTGTATGCATTAAACATATACATGTGATTTATATGTGATTTAATTGAATTTTGAATGATTTTGTGATTTTGGTAAATTATTGCAATTAGGGCCAAGGATTAGAGATAATGATTCAAGTAATCATTATAAGCCGATATGGGTCAATAAGATTAAAATAGTTTGATGATAATAGAAATTTATCAATATATCATAAATAATTATCTTAAATTATATGGTTTGATTTATGAGAATTTTAATGGTAATTATCAAGTTAAGTGGAAAAATACTAGAAAATTCATAACTTAACGCTTGTAAGGAGGATTGAAGTGAAATTTGAGAGACAAGTAGATAATGATGGACTTAAGCTTATGCGAGCTTGGGATTATGAAAATTATGATGAAATTAGTATGATAATTAATTGTTTATATTCAAAATTCCTTGAGCTAGAAAAGTCGGATTGAGATAAAATTTGAAACGGTTGAATAAAATCATGAGATTAATATTTTGGAAGGATTAGATTAAGTAAATTATGTTGGAAAAATTCTTGAATAGAAAAAGGTGTACACAATTGACTTTTGCAACACAAAGTACCATGCATTTAAGGCAAATAGTGTATGGATTAAATGCAATTTTAATGGCTCAAATATGTGTCAAGTGCAGGTAAAATGCAGGGTATTTTGTGAAATATTATAAAAGGCAAAATCCATAAAAATATCCCTGCATTTACGTTGGATTTTATGAGGCTAAGGAGGAGCTCAAAGGAGCATAGCTAATGTGTCATGCATGGAACGTCCAAACCAGCCATCATTTGAACTTTTGCATTTTTTTATTTATATGATATATGAACCTAAGTAGCTAGCATGCAAGGGTACATAAATGAACATCAATTCATGTGGAAAATCCATAAAAAATTGTTGTGATCAGCAGCTCATTGATGGAGCAAAAAGTGGACAACAACATGAGCATGTATATGTGACATCCAAGTGACCTAATTGTTGGATTTTTCTTGATTGTTTTTATGCTAAATTAGTAGCTGAGCTAGCTGCTAATTAGGATACATAAATTACCATTAATTAAAGCTACTAAGGTGTGGAAAAAAATGAAAAACGAGGCAGCAAGGAACGTGCACAAGGGGACAGCAAGGTGAGTTGATTTTGAGCAGATTCTTTACATATAGAAAATATGGTTAAAAATATATTTACTTGGCCACCATTTGGACAACACATAAGTGGGATAAATGAGCATTAAAATGATCTCAAATCATGTGGTGCCTCGAACCGGGGTGTCTAGAAGCCTTACTCCGGGATCTTATCGATTGGTAAATGTGACTCAGGATTGTTGCCTTGATCACTCGGCGGGTACTTAATTAGATCTTGTCCAATTTTTTTTTCTTCCATCACATAAGCATACAGTTTATTCATAATAGACTCATCCATATCATCATAAAACCATCCATATCATCATAAAATCATTCACAATCATGTTTGTAACATCCATAAAACATGACTTCAACATGATTTTGATACATTTGTCCTTTTGGACGCATACATAGAACCGTAATTAATTTTGCAAATCATTTCTACTTGGCATCCTTTATGAGTCAGCTCCATAGCCTGTTTATCATTTTGAAAACACATATGAGTAATAATACTCAGTAAGCAAGCCTTTTTCTTTGGCAAGTAAACATTTTCCTTTCATTCAAATGCATTTCTCTCCATTTGGTAGAGGATACTTACTAAGTGATCAATTTCCAATTGGACAGAAACCTTTTCATGCATTTCATGAGAATGCAAGACATTCATTCATTCATGAGTTTCCTTGTGCCTCCAATCTCTGGAAGGATTCCACAGGCACACAGCCCTTGCGACTTGGAAATAGTGAAGGGGGACCCTCTAATCCGCTTACTACCTCCACCAAAGCCTCTTCCTTATGCACCATGTTCATACATATGCCGACATGGGTCCCAAGGAACCGGATACGGGAAAGGAGAAAGCTAGAAAAGGCAGTATAAGGAAAGGAAAAGGAATTCAAAAGAAGAAAAGCTCGTCATTCTGTAAGAAATGTCAAAGGCGACACATGGGCGAGTGTTTGAAGGGCTCGAACCGGTGTTACAAATGCAAACAGACAGGTCACATCGCCAAGGAATGCAGGCCGGGAGAAGCGAAAGTGTTTAAGTGCTATATATGTGATCAAGTGGGTCACATAGCTACGAACTGCCCAAACAAGGTGCAGTCATCCCAAGGACGTGAAAGACCTGCTCAGCTGAGGATACCTGGAGCACCAAGTAAGCAGGGAACTTCTACGAACCCGGTGCATGTACATGCTCTGACTCGGACAGAATCCCAAGAACAGGAAGAAAAGGTGGTCACAGGTATGGTTTACATTTTAGGGAATATGGCAGTTGCTTTGTTTGATTCTGGTGCCACCCATTCATTCATAGCATGCCAATACGTGACCACCCATGCCCTGCCAATAGAAGAAACCAATCAGGTTATACATGTGGAATCTCTAGTCTATAGGTTAGCAAGTACTAGCCAAGTATGCAAAGCCTGCCCAATCAGGATAGGATCATTAATTCTAGAAGCTGATTTGATCCTATTGCCTATGACCGAGTTCGACGTAATATTGGGTATGGATTGGCTAAGCCAATGGGGAGCGACTATAGACTGTAAGAATAAGAAAGTGCAATTTGAAGCTACTCTAGGGAAGGAGATTGCTATTGGAAAAGTAAGGCAATCTGATAGCTCAAGTATACTGATTTCATCTATGAAAGCTGTCCGAATGATTCGACAAAAATGTCAAGCTTTCTTAGTGTCTGTAAATGTGGATAAAGGTATGGAGGTGGAGATTAATCAAATACCCGTGGTTAAAGAATTTACAGATGTATTTCCAAAGGAGTTAACCACGTTGCCTCCACAACGGGAAATGGATATGAAAATTGATGTAATGCCAGGAACAGCTCCGATTTCTAAAACTCCATATAGAATGACGCTAGCTGAGATGAATGAACTAAGGGCGCAAATACAGAAGCTACTAGACAAAGGTTTCATTAGACCATGTGTATCCCCATGGGGAGCTCCGGTACTGTTTGTAAGGAAGAAGGATGGAAGCTTAAGATTATGTATTGACTACCGAGAGCTGAATAAGGTCACAATAAAGAATAAATATCCATTGCCCAGGATCGATGATCTGTTTGATCAGTTGCAAGGAGCAACGACTTTCTCTAAGATTGATTTACAGTCAGGGTACCATCAATTAAGAATAAGTCCAGCTGATACTCATAAAACGGCATTCCGAACCCGGTATGGACATTATGAATTTTTGGTAATGCCTTTCGGACTTACTAATACCCCTGTTGTATTCATGGACATGATGAATAGGGTTTTCGGGACTATTTGGACCAATTTGTGGTTGTTTTTATTGATGATGTCCTAATCTACTCTAAAACGGAGAAAGAACATGAAGACCATCTTCGAAGGGTCTTAGAAAGGCTAAGGAAAGAGAAATTGTATGCCAAACTGAAGAAATGTGAGTTTTGGCTGAAACAGATAGGATTTCTCGGACATATAATATCTGAGAAGGGTATTCAAGTTGATCCTTAAAAAATTGAGGCGATATTGAAACAGCCAAGGCCAACGACCATTACAGAAATCCGAAGTTTTCTAGGGTTGGCCTGCTATTACAGAAGATTTGTTGAAGGATTTTCTCAATTGTCAGCCCCATTAACCAAGTTGACTCGTAAGGGAGTCAAGTATGTATGGTCTGATGAATGCGAGCGCAGCTTTCAGGAATTGAAACGACGGCCGGTAGAAGCACCCATCCTAACCCTACCCGGAGGGAATGAGGGGTTTGTAGTTTATAGCGATGCATCAAGGAAAGGATTGGGTTGCGTTTTGATGCAAAGGGGTAAGGTGATAGCTTATGCGTCACGACAACTAAAGCCCAATGAGGTAAGCTACCCCACACATGATTTAGAATTAGCAGCAATGGTATTTGCCTTGAAAATATGGAGACATTACCTGTATGGTGCAAGATGTGAGATTTACACTGATCACAAGGGCCTCAAGTATATTTTCACTCAGAAGGAGTTGAATATGGGACAAAGGAGATGGCTCGAGTTATTGAAGGATTATGATTTGGAGATTTTATACCATCCAGGTAAGGCAAATGTGGTAGTCGATGCATTGAGCCGAAATGTCAGCTTAGTGCACCTTATCACTAAGGAGAAAGGATTGTTTAAGGAAATAGAGCAAATGGAATTGATTGTATGTCCGCCAGGAGTCGAGGTTAGACTATCTCAATTACACATACAATCATCGCTTTTTGAACAGATTAGGGTTGCGCAACAAAAAGACACAGACCTACATACACATGTTGAGAAAATGAAGAAAAGGGGTTGACAGAATTTGTTATTGATGAACAAGGTATGTATAGGTACAAAGGTCGCCTTTGCATACCTAGCATTGTTGAGTTGAATGAACAGATCCTTAAAGAGGCACATTTTTCGCCTTTTTCTATTCACCCAGGAAGTACTAAAATGTATCAGGATCTCAAGAAAGCATATTGGTGGAATAATATGAAGAGAGAGATCGCTGAATATGTGGCGAAGTGTCTAACTTGCCAACGGGTGAAGGCGGATCATCAGAAAATCCCTGGTAAGTTACAGTCCTTAGAAATTCCAGAATGGAAGTGGGATGACATTGTTGGTCCCGAGTTGATGGCTAAACCCAAGAGGGGAGGGGTGAATTGGGTTCTTTTAAAAAAATCTTTGGTAAATCAAAAATTTAACCCCTTTCAAAAATTAATCCCCTTATGAAAGCTAATGGAGAGCAAATTAAAATAACGCAGTAATAGAAAACAGAACACAAGATTTATAGTGGTTCGGGCAAACCTTCCCTACTCCACTCTTCCAAGCTCACACTCCGTTGTGACTTGGGTTCCACTATGTATTCCTTGAATACACTTAGAATCACCGCTCTCTTCTAGATTCAAAGCTCTATGGGGCATATACAACTAGAGCCACTTGCTCTCTTCTAGATTCTAGCTCTAGGGGGCGTAACAACTCAATGCACAAGTAGGTTATGAGTCTCACTCCAATCACTCCCTTCTTGCATACACTTGATCTTAGCTATCCAAGCTAAATCAAGTTTAGTAAAACAATAAAAATAAGCAAGAACTACACTTTACAGATTTGTGTAGACAGATTGAGCTCGAGAAAGAAATCAAAGACAGCTGGGATGATGATCGTTGAAGCAACCTGCAGTTTGAAGCTCTTTCTTCCTTTGAAACACTCAAATATGAAGAAAAGGGATTTGAAAGTCTTTCTTGCACTTCTTTTCTCTCTATGATCCTTAGAGTAGTGAGTATTTTCTTTCTCACGTTCATTTGAATGTCTTTTTATAGAATGAGGAAGATTGGAACGTTGTAGGAGTGGTTGGCGTGCAATAAATGAACTCCAACGTTCAAAAATTTGACCGTTATACTCCAAGTCGAAGATGAAGTCGACTTGGCCTGCGACTTGGTTTCCAAGTCGCACATGGAGTCGACTTGGCCTGCGACTTGGGTTCTTTAGAAACTCAAGTCTGAGACTTGGGTCGACTTGGCTTTCAGACTTTAACTTAAGTTGATCCGGAAGTCGACTTGGCTTGATCTATTGCAAAAACGCCTTGATCCTCACTTGAAATGTCTTGAATCTTGCAAACCATTTGAAAGCTTTGAGTCCTTGCACAATATATGTATGTACCTTGCTTTGCTTTGGACTCACTTGGTCTTCACAACTTGGATATTACTCCATTTGGAAGCTAGCTTGAAGATTTGCTTTGAGCTTGATAGACTTGATTTGAATTTGCACTTAGATTCTTGCTTTGATCTTCAAAACTTAAGTTTCTCTTTAAGAGTAGTCTTTACATCTCATTTGTATGTGAGAAACTTCAAATGGATGTCTTGAATATGCTTTGAAACTTCAGCTTAGACCTCAAAACTTCTCAAGTCGAAGTTGGAGTCGACCTGGTTTGCGACTTCGCCCAAGTCGCACTTGGAGTCGACTTCGTCTGCGACTTCGCATCTTCGGGAGCCAGATTTCAACGCTGGACCTTTTTGTGCACTTTGAAGTCGATGCTGGAGTCGACTTCGTATGCGACTTGACTACCCAAGTCGCATGTGGAGTCGACTTGGCCTGCGACTTCACTCGTCAGAATTTCATTTTCAACTTTGTCCAGTTTTGGCTTGTTTGAAGTCGTTAGTGGAGTCGACTTCACTATCGACTTCACTCCCAAGTCGAAGTTCAAGTCGACTCGAAGATCGACTTGACTTCTCTGCTTTCCTTAAACACTTGGCAAACATATTAGTCATATATATATACTCAAATTAGTTCTTGTTAATCATCAAAACTCAATCCTTGGTCAATTTGTTTTATTTTGAACATTGTTTCCAACAATCTCCCCCTTTTTGATGATTGACAAAACTTCATTTGAGTTGATACCTTTCAAAAAATTCAAACATGTTTATTTGAGAAAACAGAGCATATAAGTATCCTTGAACATATAATTTAGAGTTTTGAGTTTAAATGAGAACATTTTCAGAACATTAGTCATTTTGGCATAGAGTATGCTTGAATACCTTACAAGCCATATATTGAGTATTAATTATTAAGAATACTTTGTATTTATAAAATTGCAATAACTTATCAAATATATCAATCATATCAATCAAAAACCAATAAAACATCTTTTCATATATATATATATGAAGTTTCATTACAGAGAACAAAAATTAAAGCATAAATGAAACCTTAAATACAATGTACCCAACCAAAAACTTAAAAAAACTTTCAACTCAATTCCTACCATCTATCTATTCTATCTCCCCCTTTTTGTCAATCAAGCAAAAATAATGATTTGATGAATTGAAATTGAGAGATCGGATATGGAATAGGTTTGATGGGACAATGATGGGCCGAGGAGTAAACAAGAGAAGCGTGATCGGGAGTTGCCTCTCTATGAACTGAACCCGACTCGTAGGGATCGAGTTCAGGCATGGGTCTCTTCTTATGATGGCCTGAGGCAAGATGATAGCGGATATTTCGCATTTCTCGCTCGATTCTATCTTGTCGGGAATGCATATCTTCAAGCGCATTAAGGACACCGGTGACAAGACTTGTCATCCGGTTTTCTTGATAGCCCATTTCTGCCCTCATGGCAATGATTTCATCTTTGAGATCCCTTAGGGTGACCTCCTCAGAAGAGGTGGGAGGCACCCGTTCTCTTGCAGCGGACCCTTGTGGAGAGTAAGATCTGTGCGATGGAGGAGAAGCGGCCCGTGCAGGTGAAGCCATGGGAGATTGCTCCCCCTCAGCTTGTGCTTGGTCTTCTCGATGCTCTTCTTCTGGAGCTTCGGACCTGAGTTCAAGCACATTTATCTTCATCCTCTGGATTAGTGCTTTGTTGATTGCATTGGTGGACTTGAGCACTTCGAATGGCTCGCCTTCAATGTCCACTTCAAAATGTTCGAGGATCTTTGTGATCCAAGTGCCGTAAGGAAGGACTCCCCTCGGATTATCCTTTCGACTCGCCAAGGCTTCTAGAAACAATCTAGGTAGACTCACCTTGACTTTATTTGTTACTTTCCATAAGATCCCATCTTCTTGTGGGTTCAATTGATTTCTTCCACCGCCCTTTGGGTAGATGCAGTGGGCAATGAGAAGTCTTAGAACCCGTAGTCTTGGTGATAAATCCATGTATCGAAGAAATTTGATGCCCGGATGATACTTGTTACTCCAGGTGAGCTGATTGTATATCTGATCCATTGTGAGATCCTCAGGAAAAGGTTCTTCAACATAGGGGACTCCAAGTATTTGTCCTAAATGACTCATTGCTCTGGTCTGGCTTGGATTTAACCCGATTCCAAAATCCATTTCCACTTCTTTGACATATGTACCAAAATTTTCTTCATCCCACTCATAGTAAAAGATTCTGGTAAGATCTGGATAGACCCTGTCATCCTCCTTTAGCAATTTGGTTCATCCTTGAAAATCTAATAGGTCTTCTATGTCGGACCCATAATCTTTTAAAAATTTAAAATCTATGATTTTTGGTATGAATACCTTTCGTTCATAGAAGTTCTTGTAGAATCGGCCATGATTGATCTCTGTTCTGAAATAGGTAGTGGGCATCTTTAGTACTTGAGTTTTTCCAGCCACGGCGCCCCTTCTACTTGCCCCGGAGTGTGTGCTCTGTGAGGTTTGGGCTTGTTCCTCACGACCCGCAGTGTTGGATGGAGTTCCTTCTTGGAATCGGACTCTTCTGCCCGTAGATGTAGAGGGTTCCTCTCTTGCCCTTTTTGCGGGTGTCCTAGCTTTTCTAGGAATTTCTTTCTCTGTGAGAGATTTGGAAGGTCTAGGCACAGGCTTTTGTGATGGTTTTGAGACGGCTTTCTTTGGGGCCATTTGGAATGATATATGAGGTTTGAAAATGGAATTGTGATAGGCTGCCTGTTGGCAAGAAAATGAGAGAGAAGCCGGAGATGGAGGATTCAACCGGAGAATCGCCGGAAAAAATGGTATGCCGGAGGAGAGAATCGCCGGGAGAGAAGAAAAAAAGGTTGGTCTGGCGGGAAGTGAGGGAGAAAGAAAAAGAAAGGAAAGAAATAGAGAGGAAAAAAGGAATTCGGACGGTCGCGCGCTCGCGGAGTCGACTTGCCCTAGGCGAAGTCGACTTCGGTCCTTCTGGAGTCGACTTCGCCTGGAGGCGGAGTCGACTTCGATCCTAGCGGAGTCGACTTCGCTTCTGGAGGCGGAGTCGACTTCGCTTCTGGAGGCGGAGTCGACTTGGCGTCCTTGGAGTCGACTTGATTCATCGACTTGACATTTTCCAATTTAATTTTCTTATTTATTTTTCCTAGTTTAGCTCTATCATTCCCATATCATTCCTAATCTTATAAAATGAATCCTTGGCTAGAGGTTTGGTAAAAATATCAGCAATTTGGTCTTCTGTTTTTACATATTCTAAGCACACATCATGATTTTCAACATGCTCTCTAATGAAATGATGTCTCACATCAATATGTTTGGTTCTAGAATGCAATACAGTATTTTTAGTCAAACAAATTGCACTTGTATTATCATATCTAATAGGAATATCAACATAATCAATACCATAGTCTTTCAACTGTTGTTTCATCCAAAGTAATTGGGCACAACAACTACCGGCGGCTATGTATTCGGCTTCCGCAGTAGATAGTGCAACACTTGTTTGTTTTCTTGAATGCCATGAAACTAGCATATGTCCAAGAAATTGACAAGTTCCACTGGTACTTTTTCTATCTACTTTATATCCGGCAAAGTCTGCATCCGAATAGCCGATTAGATCAAAGGTTGTCTCCTTTGGATACCATAGTCCAAGATTGGCAGTTTTTATCAAATATTTAAAAATTCTTTTTACAGCGTGTAGATGTGATTCTTTAGGGTATGCTTGAAATCTAGAACACATACAAACACTGAATAAGATATCGGGTCTAGAAGCAGTTAAATATAACAAGGATCCAATCATGCTTCTATAGAGCTTTTGATCGATACTTTTACCGTTTTCGTCCGTGTTGATCTTGATTGTAGAGCTCATTGGCGTGTTTGCCCCTTTGCTATTCTGCATTCCAAATTTCTTGAGCATTTCTTTGACATATTTGGACTGGTTTAGAAATATTCCTTCATTTTGTTGCTTGATTTGAAGTCCAAGGAAGAAATTTAATTCTCCCATCATGCTCATTTCGAACTCGCTCTGCATTATCTTAGAAAATTCTTGACAAAGATTTTCATCAGTAGCACCGAATATTATGTCATCCACATAAATCTGTACAATCAAAATATTTTTATTTTTGTACTTGATGAATAAAGTAGTATCTACTTTCCCTCTTTGAAACTCATGATCAATCAAGAATCTATTTAACCTTTCATACCAAGCTCTTGGTGCTTGTTTTAGTCCATATAATGCTTTGGTTAATTTATAAACAAAATTTGATTGATCCTTTTCTTCAAAACCAGGGGGTTGTTCAACATATACTTCTTCATTCAAATAACCATTCAAAAATGCGCTTTTTACATCCATTTGAAACAATTTGAAGTTCATATGAGAAGCAAATGCTAGTAGGATGCGTATGGCTTCTAATCTAGCCACGGGTGCATACGATTCTTCAAAATCAATTCCTTCTTCTTGGGAATACCCTTTGGCTACTAATCTTGCCTTGTTTCTAATTACAAGACCGCTTTCGTCTAATTTGTTCCTAAATACCCATTTTGTACCAATGACTGTATGATTGTTTGGTCTAGGAACTAAATGTCATACATTGTTTCTTTCGAATTGATTTAGCTCTTCTTGCATTGAAATAACCCAATTTTCATCATTAAGAGCTTGTTCAATGGTATTTGGTTCAATTTTCGATACAAACGCATATCGGCCATAAACATTTTGTTTTGATCTTCTAGTTTTTACTCCTTCATATATGTTTCCAATAACTTGTTCAATTGGATGGGCATTTTTGAACTTTGAATCAGTTGGAGGTTTGTAAGAGTCATTACCTTCACTTACCTCTTCCTCCACTGGATTTTCTGGCTTGAGCTCGAGTTCCTTTGGTTGTTCTTTACTTTTTGTCTCATCTGCATCACTTAGTTCATCCTCCTTTCTCGGACTTTGGTTAATTTCATCAAATACAACATGTATGGATTCTTCTACAACTTGGTTTCGTTTGTTGAATACTCTATATGCTTTGCTATTTGATGAATAACCAAGGAATATAGCCTCATCGCTTTTGGCATCTAATTTGCCCAAATTGGTTTTTCCATTGTTTAAAACATAGCATGTACATCCAAAAGCATGAAAATATGAGATATTTGGTTTCCTTCCTTTTCATAGTTCATATGGGGTCTTTTTCAAGATTGCTCGAATGGTAACTCGGTTCAAAACATGACAAGCTGTACTCACAGCTTCACCCCAAAATTTCTTGGATAGATTGCTCTCATTTAGCATAGTTCTAGCCATCTCTTGTATAGTTCTATTTTTTCTTTCTACTACTCCATTTTGTTGTGGAGTTCTTGGTGCAGAAAATGTGTGGTGAATTCCTTTTTCATTGCAAAATTCCATGAATCGTTTGTTTTCGAATTCGCCACCATGATCGCTTCTTATGGTCATAATAGTACTTAGTTTTTCATTTTGCACCAAATTTACAAAAGTTGCAAACATAGAGAAGGCTTCATCTTTACTAGCTAAGAGAATTATCCATGTGAATCTTGAAAAATCATCAACTATGACAAATACATATTTCTTTCCACCAATGGTTAGAATGTCGGATGGCCCGTATAGATCCATATGTAGCAATTCAAGTGGCTTAGTGGTGGAAATTTCCTTTTTGGTAGAGAAAGGCATCTTGGGTTGTTTTGATAATTGACATGCCTTGCAAATCTTGTCTTTGTCATATTTCAATCTTGGTAATCCTTCTACCAAACTCTTTTTCCATAGGGTTTTTATGTTGCCCATGTTTATATGTCCAAGCCTCTTGTGCCAAACCCATGGATCGTTATCAATGGCCATTAGACATTGACCATCTAATTCATCGAGTGAAACCAAATAAATATTTCCATGTCTTTTACCACTAAACATGATATGTTCTCCATCAAGTACATTACATATAGATGATTCAAACACAACTTTGTATCCTTTATCACATAATTGGCTAATGCTCATTAAATTGTGTTTGAGTCCTTCAACAAACAAAACATCTTCCATGCATGCATTTGAAATACTATGTATATTTCCTTTACCTTTAATTTTACCTTTTTCATTATTGCCAAAGGCAACCATTCCATCATTACAAGGCTTGAGTTTGTGAAACAAACTTCTTTCACCGGTCATATGCCTTGAGCAACCGCTATCCATAAACCATTCATTGTTTGCTTTTGCCTTAAGACATGTATGAAAAATAAGCAAATAAATCTTATCTTCTTGGTACCCATTTTATGGGTCCATTTGGGTTAGTAATATAGATCATTCTTTGTTGTTCTAACTTTGAAAGCCCAAATCTTGTGTTTCTTGGAACCCAAACTAATTTTGCACCATGGTCATATAATTTCTTAAAATTACATTTGTAAGTTTTGTGCCCCATTTTATTGCAGAAATTACAAGCCATAGGTTATCTTGGAGTAGGCCTCCAAGTATGCAATGGTTCCATTATTGGTCTTTTAGTCCACTTAAAATTTTTCTTTTGTGGCTTGTATATAGATGCATTTTTAGTTTGATGTTTCTCAAATATTTGTACATTTGATTTGCTACTTTCTCCTTGCTCAAATGTATGATACCCAAGACCTATTTTATGTGTTTGGGAGGTCATATTCAAAAACATTTTGACGCTTTCTCCTGGATTAGAGAACTTAGCTAATGATTCATTTAATGATTTGTTCTCCTTTTTTAGCAGATCATTTTCATCTTTCAATTTGTCTAATCTTTCTGCAAGTTTACCATTTACAATTATTGTTGCATCACATTGTCTTTTCTTAATTGTAAACTTGCTTCATAATTTCTTTATTTCTTCATATAATGAATCATATGCAGTTTGTAGTTCATCTAATTCAGTACATTTGAGGCATTCTTGAAAGGAAGAATAACTTGATTCAGAAAGGGAGAGTTTAGAGCTTACCTCTTCATTGCTTGTGTCTTTTGTTGAGGTAATTTGTTCTCCTTGCTCGATTTGTGCCATGCAGCAAATTCTTGCACATTCTTCCGCCTCTATGTCGTCGGTTGAGGAGCTACTCGTCGTAGATTCTTCATCATTTACGTACATGCCTCTTCCTTTGTATTTCTGGAATCTTCTATTGTTCCCTCGATCCTTTCTTTGTTCTTTTGCCTTGTTTTCTTCGGGAGTTGGACATTGAGCCTGCATATGTTCCGAACCGCCACATCGGTAGCATTTGGTTGATTCTTTCTTCTTTTCTCTGGGAGTTCTTTCTTTGAAGTTTCTGAAATTCTTGCCTTTCCTCACAAATTTTCTGAAGCGTTTTGTGAGTAGGGCAATCTCATCGTCGTTTTGAGAAGAAGATGTGTCATCGGTGTCTTGTGCGGCTTTTAATGCAATTGCTCTTTTGCCCCTGTGTTGATCTTCATTTCTTCTCTTGATTAACTCATGTGACATGAGAGAGCTAATTAAGTCTTCAAGTTTTAATGTGTTAAGATCCTTGGCTTCTTCTATTGCAGTGATTTTTGGGGTCCATGATTCGGGTAGAGCTCTTAAAATTTTCATAACCTACTCAGATTCAGAAATAGCCTTTCCAAGACCTTTTAGAGCATTAGTAATCTTTGAGAACCTAGCAAACATTTCAGAAATATTTTCTGTTTCTAGCATTCTAAAATTCTCTAGTTCTCCAATCAAAATATTTCTTCTCGTCCCTTGGACTTGAGAAGTTCCTTCATAGATAGAGGTTAGTGTATCCCATATCTCTTTGGCGGTTAAGCAAGAGGATACTCTATCATACTCAGAAGCAGTAAGAGCACAAAATAAAGAGTTCATAGCTTTGGCGTTGCTCTTAACAGTTCTTACTTCCTCATCGGTCCATTTGGAAGCTCGTTCATTGATAGGCAAAGTTACTCCATCTTGAATAGCAATCCAAGAATCCAAATCGGTAGCCATGATGAGTTGCTTCATACGAAGCTTCCAGTATCCAAAATTGTTCCCATCAAACAACGGTGGCCTTGTAAAGGATTGGCCTTCAGCAAAAGCGGGAACGGAAGTAGATTGGGATGCCATATCGATAGGATCTCTTTGGTAAACTCAAAGACCTGCTCTGATACCACTTGTTGGTCCCGAGTTGATGGCTAAACCGAAGAGGGGAGGGGTGAATTGGGTTCTTTTAAAAAAAATCTTTGGTAAATCAAAAACTTAACCCCTTTCAAAAATTAATCCCCTTATGAAAGCTAATGGAGAGAAAATTAAAATAACGCAGTAATAGAAAACAGAACACAAGATTTATAGTGGTTCGGGCAAACCTTCCCTACTCCACTCTTCCAAGCTCACACTCCGTTGTGACTTGGGTTCCACTATGTATTCCTTGAATACACTTAGAGTCACCGCTCTCTTCTAGATTCAAAGCTCTAGGGGGCATATACAACTAGAGCCACTTGCTCTCTTCTAGATTCTAGCTCTAGGGGGCGTAACAACTCAATGCACAAGTAGGTGATGAGTCTCACTCCAATCACTCCCTTCTTGCACACACTTGATCTTAGCTATCCAAGCTAAATCAAGTTTAGTAAAACAATAAAAATAAGCAAGAACTACACTTTACAGATTTGTGTAGACAGATTGAGCTCGAGAAAGAAATCAAAGACAGCTGGGATGATGATCGTTGAAGCAACCTGCAGTTTGAAGCTCTTTCTTCCTTTGAAACACTCAAATATGGAGAAAAGGGATTTGAAAGTCTTTCTTGCACTTCTTTTCTCTCTATGATCCTTAGAGTAGTGAGTATTTTCTTTCTCACGTTCATTTGAATGTCTTTTTATAGAATGAGGAAGATTGGAACGTTGTAGGAGTGGTTGGCGTGCAATAAATGAACTCCAACGTTCAAAAATTTGACCGTTATACTCCAAGTCGAAGATGAAGTCGACTTGGCCTGCGACTTGGTTTCCAAGTCGCACATGGAGTCGACTTGGCCTGCGACTTGGGTTCTTTAGAAACTCAAGTCTGAGACTTGGGTCGACTTGGCTTTCAGACTTTAACTTAAGTTGATCCTGAAGTCGACTTGGCTTGATCTATTGCAAAAATGCCTTGATCCTCACTTGAAATGTCTTGAATCTTGCAAACCATTTGAAAGCTTTGAGTCCTTGCACAATATATGTATGTACCTTGCTTTGCTTTGGACTCACTTGGTCTTCACAACTTGGATATTACTCCATTTGGAAGCTAGCTTGAAGATTTGCTTTGAGCTTGATAGACTTGATTTGAATTTGCACTTAGATTCTTGCTTTGATCTTCAAAACTTAAGTTTCTCTTTAAGAGTAGTCTTTACATCTCATTTGTATGTGAGAAACTTCAAATGGATGTCTTGAATATGCTTTGAAACTTCAGCTTAGACCTCAAAACTTCTCAAGTCGAAGTTGGAGTCGACCTGGTTTGCGACTTCGCCCAAGTCGCACTTGGAGTCGACTTCGTCTGCGACTTCGCATCTTCGGGAGCCAGATTTCAACGCTGGACATTTTTGTGCACTTTGAAGTCGATGCTGGAGTCGACTTCGTATGCGACTTGACTACCCAAGTCGCATGTGGAGTCGACTTGGCCTGCGACTTCACTCGTCAGAATTCCATTTTCAACTTTGTCCAGTTTTGGCTTGTTTGAAGTCGTTAGTGGAGTCGACTTCACTATCGACTTCACTCCCAAGTCGAAGTTCAAGTCGACTCGAAGATCGACTTGACTTCTCTGCTTTCCTTAAACACTTGGCAAACATATTAGTCATATATATATATACTCAAATTAGTTCTTGTTAATCATCAAAACTCAATCCTTGGTCAATTTGTTTTATTTTGAACATTGTTTCCAACAGACATTACCATGGATTTCATAGAAGGTTTGCCTAGAACCCAAGTCAGGAATGATTCGATATGGGTAATCGTGGATAGGTTATCAAAAGTCGCGCACTTTCTACCTATCAGAAAGACGTATATGGCGGAAAGGCTAGCGAAGATTTATTATAAAGAGATCGTAAGACTCCATGGAGTGCCGAAGTCGATCATCTCAGATCAAGACACGACGTTCATGTCAAGGTTTTGGAAAAGCTTGCACGAAACTCTAGGCACCCAACTCAAGTTTAGCACAGCTTTTCATCCTCAAATGGATGGACAAACGGAGCGGGTGAACTAAGTCATTGAAGATATGTTCCGTATATGTACTTTGGAGTTTGGAGGATCATGGGATGAGTATATCTCGATTGCGGAATTCGCATATAACAATAGTTACCAAGCTAGAATCCAAATGGCTCCATTTGAGGTGTTATATGTCGACGATGTCGAACGCCGTTGAACTGGGATGAAGTAGGAGAGAAAAGATTAGCCCCTGACCTATCACAGCGAATGGCTGACAAGGTGAGGACTATTCGTCAGTGTATACTCACAGCCCAAAGTCGGCAAAAGAGTTATACAGATTGCAAGAGAAGGGATTTGAATATCCAAGTCGGCGAGCACGTGTTTATAAAGGTCACGCCATTCAAAGGAGTTACTGTTGGAAATATGTGGAAAACTAGCTAAATCTATGTTTTGATGATTAACAAATCAATTTGAGTAAGTCTTGGCTACTAACAAGTTTGTGGAAATGTTTAAGGAATAATCATTTGAAGAAAAATCAAGTGTAGAAGCCAAGTCGTACCCCAAGTCGACTCCAAGATCGACTTCAAACATGCAAAACTGTCCAGAGTTGAAAACGGGAGAAGAGCAAGTGAAGTCGCAGGCCAAGTCGACTCCACCTGCGACTTGGGTAGCCAAGTCGCAAACGAAGTCGACCTCACCATCGACTTCAGTCGAGCAAATCCTTCCAGAGTCGAAGCTCAGAACACGAAGTGCCGAAGTCACACCCCAAGTCGACTCCATGTGCGACTTGAGGTGAAGTCGCGGCCGAAGTCGACTCCGACATCGACATCGATCGGGCAGAGGCGATTTTTCAGAAGATAAGCTGGAATGCATATTCAAGATGAAATCAAGTCATGAGTCCAATGCGAAGCAAGGAGCTTGAATCAATCATGCAAGGGTCAAGTTTTTCAAGATTCACAAGATCCAAATGTTCAAGATTCAAGGATTTGAGGTTTGCAAAACATGGGAGCAAATGAAAGCAAGCTAAAGAGAAGTCACAATGACTCAAGGAGATAAGAAAAATGCAAAAGAACTAAAGGAATGAAGAAGCCTAAGCAAAACAAAGCATCCCGGAGATTTTCAAGATCGTCAAGTCACTTGAAGAAGTGAAGTCGCAAGCTAAGTCGACTTCATGATCGACTTCAGTCGGGCAAAACCTTCCAGCGTTGAAATTGAAGACAGAAGTTCGCGAAGTCTCACCCGAAGTCGACTCCATCTGCGACTTGGGCGAAGTCGCATCCGAAGTCGACTCCACATGCGACTTGGGTCGCAACGGTCGGATTTTATTCGAACGTTGGCGCATTAAATGCGCGCCACCAACCCTCTAACGTTCGGATTCCCTCCAAAATTATAAAAGGGAGTTATTGTGGACGAGGGAAGTAGCTGAAAAACATTAAGTGAGCATAACTCCTATATTCAAGAGCTTCAAAAATATCAAACACTCAAAGAAGGAAGAACTCTACTTCAAACTGCAAGAGCTTCATTTCAGAATCTTCAAAGTCAACTTTTCAAGTTCTTCTCTGCGCCTAATTGTTGCTACACATCTGTAAAGTGTAGATTTCTTTGTTTCATTTATTTGTGATTGAACTTGATCTAGTTTGAGGAACTAGGATCAAGTGTATGCTAAGTAGTGTGTGATTGGAGTGAGACTCATCACCTACTTGAGCAGTGAGTTATATGCCCCCTAGAGCTAGAATCTAGAAGAGAGCAAGAGGCTCTAATTGTATTCGTGGAATGCAATAGTGGAACCCAAGTCGCAAGGTGTGTGAGCTTGGAAGAGTGGAGTAGGGAGGTTGCCCGAACCACTATAAAATCTTGTGTGTCTATTTATTTTTCTGCTCTCTACTTTATATTGTTTTCCATCTCGTTTCTTCATTAAGGGGACTAGATTAATCCGCGGTAAAATTTTTGTTTAAGTTGTAAATTTTTAATAACCCAATTCACCCCTCCCCTCTTGGGTTTTGTCATCAATTCGGGACCCAACAAGTGGTATCAAAGAAGGTCTTTGAATTGAATCAAAGAGATCCAATCATATGGCATCCCAATCTACTTCCGTTCCCGCGTTTGCTGAAGGCCAATCTTTTACAAGGCCACCATTATTTGATGGGAACAATTTTGGCTATTGGAAGCTTCGTATGAAGCAACTCATCATGGCTACCGACATGGATTCTTGGATTGCTATCCAAGATGGGGTAACCTTGCCTACCGATGAAAGAGCTTCCAAATGGACAGATGAGGAAGTAAGAACCATCAAGAGCAATGCTAAGGCGATGAACTCTTTATTTTGTGCTCTTACGGCTTCGGAATATGATAGAGTATCTTCTTGTTTAACCGCCAAGGAGATATGGGATACACTAACCTCTATCTATGAAGGAACTTCTCAAGTCCAAGGGACGAGAAGAAATATTTTGATTGGAGAACTAGAGAACTTTAGAATGCTTGAAACAGAAAATATTTCTGAAATGTTTGCTAGATTCTCGAAAATTACTAATGCTTTAAAAGGTCTTGGAAAGGCTATTTCTGAATCCGAGCAGGTTATGAAGATATTAAGAGCTCTACCGGATTCATGGACTCCAAAGATTACAGCAATAGAAGAAGCAAAAGATCTAAACACCTTAAAGCTAGAAGACCTCATTAGCTCATTAATGTCACATGAGCTAATCAAAAGAAGAAATGAAGATCAACATAAAGGGAGGAAAGCTATTGCACTAAAGGCCACCCACAACTCAGAAGAATCTTCCTCTTCATCTCACAATGACAATGAAGATATAGCACTTCTTACTCGCAAGTTTTGAAAATTTGTGAGAAAAGAAAAGAACCTCAAGGACTTCAAAGAAAGACCACAAAAAGAAAAGAAGAAGGAGGTTACAAAATGCTACCGATGCGGGGGCGTAGGACATATGCAAGCTCAATGTCCTACACCGGAAGAAAGGCCAAAGGAGAGTCATGAAAGAAAAAAATACCAAAGGCCAAGAGGAAGAGGCATGTTCGTCAACGAGGAGACTTCATCAACATGCAGTTCTTCAACCGACGACAATGATACAGCCAACTGTGCAAGAATATGCTGCATGGCACGAATCGAGCAAGAAGAGGACTTGCTATGCTTAAACACGACTGAAGTTTTGGAAGAACAATCCACCTCAACCAAATGTACAAGTAATGAAGAGGTAACTTCCAAACCTTGCTATTCTCAATCAAGTTATTCTTCTTTTCATAATTGCCTCAAATGTGCTGAATTAGAAGAACTACAAACTGCCTATGATTCATTATATGAGGAAATCAAAAAGCTAGGAAACAAGTTGTCCTCAAAGAAACAACAATGTAACTTTGTTATTATTGAAAATGGAAAACTAGCTGAAAGAACAACAAAACTGAAAGAAGAAAATGAATTGTTGTTGAAAGAAGTAGAGAAACTGAAAAAGGAGAACAAATCCTTGAATGAATCATTAGCAAAGTTCTCTAATCCAGGAGAAAATGTAAGAATGTTTCTGAATATGACCTCACAAACAGATAAAAGAGGACTTGGTTACAATACATTTGAGCAAAAAGAAAGTGGCAAATCAAATGTGCCAAAACTTGGAAAATATCAAACCAAAACTGCACCAATTTACAAGCCACAAAAGAAAAATATTATGTGGACTAGAAGGCCAACATTTGAACCAAAATGTACTTGGAGGCCTACTCCTAGACTACCAATGGCTTGCAATTTCTATAACAAAATGGGTCATAAAGCCTATAAATGTAATTTTAAAAAGTTATATGACCATGGTGCTAAATTAGTTTGGGTTCCAAAGAACACAAGATTTGGGCTTTCTAAGTTAGAGCAACAAAGATTAAATAATATTACTAACCCAAATGGACCCATAAAATGGTTACCAAAGAGATGAGATTTACCTTTTTATTTTTCAGATTTGTCTCAAGGCAAAGACAAACAATGTATGGTTCATGGACAGCGGTTGTTCAAGGCATATGACTGGAGAAAAAAGTTTATTTCACAAGCTTAAGCCTTGCAACGATGGAACGGTTGCCTTTGGTAATAATGAGAAAGGTAAAATTAAAGGTAAAGGAAATATTTATAGTATTTCAAATGCATGCATGGAAGATGTTTTGTTTGTTGAAGGACTCAAGCATAACCTAATGAGCATTAGTCAATTATGTGACAAAGGATACAAGGTTGTGTTTGAATCATCTATATGTAATGTATTTGATGGAGAACATATCATGTTTAGTGGAAAAAGACATGGAAATGTATATTTGGTTTCACTTGATGAACTAGATGGTCAATGTCTAATGGCCATTGATAATGATCCATGGGTTTGGCACAAAAGGCTTGGACATATAAATATGAGAAATATTAAGACCCTATGGAAGAAGAGTTTGGTAGAAGGTTTGCCGAAGTTGAAATATGACAAAGACAAAATTTGCAAGGCATGTCAATTATCTAAACAACCTAAGATGCCTTTCTCTACCAAAAAGGAAATCTCCACCACTAGGTCACTTGAATTGCTACACATGGATCTATATGGGCCATCCGATATTTTAACCATTTGTGGAAAGAAATATGTATTTGTTATTGTTGATGATTTTTCAAGATTTACATGGATAATTCTCTTAGCTAGCAAAGATGAAGCTTTCTCTATGTTTTCAACTTTTGTAAACTTGGTGGAAAATGAAAAACAAAGTACTATTATGACTATAAGAAGTGATCATGGTGGTGAATTTGAAAACAAACGATTCATAGAGTTATGTAATGAAAAAGGAATTCATCACACATTTTCGGCACCAAGAACTCCACAACAAAATGGAGTAGTTGAAAGGAAAAACAGAACCATACAAGAGATGGCTAGAACAATGTTAAATGAGAGCAAATTATCCAAGAAATTTTGGGGTGAAGCTGTGAGTACAGCTTGTCATGTTTTGAATCGAGTTACCATTAGAGAAATCTTGAAAAAGACCCCATATGAACTATGGAAAGGAAGGAAACCAAATATTTCTTATTTTCATGCTTTTGGATGCACATGCTATGTTTTAAACAATGGAAAAACCAACTTGGGAAAATTAGATGCTAAAAGTGATGAGGCAATATTCCTTGGGTACTCATCAAATAGCAAAGCATATAGAGTATTCAATAAACGAAACCAAGTTGTAGAAGAGTCCATACATGTTGTTTTTGATGAAACTAACCCATGCTACAAAAGAAAAGATGATTTAAGTGATGCAGATGATATAGCAAGCAATCTTGAAAAACTGCATGTGGAAAAGCAAGAAGACTCTATGGAGGAAAGGGTAAGTGAAGGTAATAATTCTTACAAACCTCCAACTGATTTAAAATTCAAACATGCCCATCCAATTGAACAAGTTATAGGGAATGTGTATGAAGGTGTAAAAACCAGAAGGTCAAAACAAAACATTTGTGGACAATACGCCTTTGTATCTAAAATTGAACCATCCACTATTGATCAAGCTCTTAATGATGAAAACTGGGTGATGGCTATGCAAGAAGAGCTAAATCAATTTGAAAGAAACCAAGTTTGGCATCTTGTTCCTAGACCAAATGATTGTACTGTTATTGGCACCAAGTGGATCTTTAGGAACAAATTAGATGAAAGTGGACTTATAGTGAGAAATAAAGCTAGACTTGTGGCAAAAGGATACTCACAAGAGGAAGGAATAGATTTTGAAGAATCCTATGCTCCGGTTGCTAGATTGGAAGCAATTCGCATATTACTAGCTTTTGCATCTCACATGAACTTTAAATTGTTTCAAATGGATGTCAAAAGTGCATTTTTGAATGGTTATATAAATGAAGAGGTGTATGTAGAGCAACCACCTGGATTTAAAGAAAAAGATCAATCCAAATTTGTGTACAAGCTAACCAAAGCATTATATGGACTAAAACAAGCTCCAAGAGCTTGGTATGATAGACTAAGCAAATTTCTGATTGATCATGATTTTCAAAAAGGAAAGGTAGACACCACTTTGTTTATCAAATATAAAGAAAACGATATTTTGATCATACAAATTTATGTTGATGATATCATTTTTGGTGCTACTAATGAAACTCTTTGCCAAGAATTTTCTGAGCTTATGTAGAAAGAGTTTGAGATGAGCATGATGGGAGAGTTAAATTTCTTCCTTGGACTGCAAATCAAGCAATTAAATGAAGGAATTTTCATTAACCAGTCTAAGTATATCAAAGAAATGCTCAAGAAGTTTGGCATGGAGAACAGCAAAGGAGCAAACACCCCTATGAGCTCAACGATCAAAATGGACAAAGATGAGAAAGGAAAAGTAGTTGATTTAAAATTGTATAGAAGCATGATAGGTTCATTATTGTATTTAACTGCTTCTAGACCTGATATCTTGTTTAGTGTGTGTATGTGCTCTAGATTTCAATCATGCCCAAAAGAATCACACTTGGCAGCTGTGAAAAGAATTTTTAGATACCTAGTTGACACTACCAATATAGGACTTTGGTATCCAAAGGGCTCCAATCTTGATCTAATCGGCTACTCGGATGCGGATTTTGCCGGTTACAAAGTAGATAGAAAAAGCACTAGTGGAACATGTCAGTTTCTTGGAAGCATGTTGGTTTCATGGTTTTCAAGAAAACAAACTAGTGTTGCTCTATCTACGGCGGAAGCCGAATACATTGCCGCCGGGAGCTGGTATCAGAGCTTTTTAAATCATTATCATAGAATGCCCAATTACTTTGGATGAAACAGCAACTTAGGGACTATGGCATGGATTTTAAAGATATACCTATCAAATGTGATAATACAAGTGCCATATGCCTAACCAAGAATCCAGTCCTGCATTCTAGGACCAAACATATAGACCTTAGACATCATTTCATTAGAGAACATGTAGAAAATCATGACATATGTTTGGTATATGTAAGAACAGAGGATCAAGTTGCAGATATATTCACTAAGCCCCTAGCAAAAGAAGCATTTTATAAGATTAGAAATGACATGGGAATGCTTGAACTTACTTAAAGCATAAATTGAGGGGGAGCACCCATTTAGGGGGAGCAAACCCACTTGTTTCTTTACCCTCTAACTTTTTGATATATTGACAAAAAGGGGGAGAAGAGTAGGATTTGAGTCCAAAGGGGGAGAAGAATAGGATTTGATTCATATGATTATGCTTAAGGAGAAAAGAGTAGGATATGATTAGGGAGAAGAGTTTGAATGTTTGTTAAATATTGAAGGATTGCTAAGCATGTTATTCTTAAGTATATTGAAGGATTGCTAAGCATGTTATTTTTGAGTATGTTATTTTTTAATTGAAAGGTATACACTCAAATCGGTTTTGTCAATCATCAAAAAGGGGAGATTGTTGGAAATATGTGGAAAACTAGCTAAATCTATGTTTTGATGATTAACAAATCAATTTGAGTAAGTCTTGGCTACTAACAAGTTTGTGGAAATGTTTAAGGAATAATCATTTGAAGAAAAATCAAGTATAGAAGCCAAGTCGTACCCCAAGTCGACTCCAAGATCGACTTCAAACATGCAAAACTGTCCAGAGTTGAAAACGGGAGAAGAGCAAGTGAAGTCGCAGGCCAAGTCGACTCCACCTGCGACTTGGGTAGCCAAGTCGCAAACGAAGTCGACCTCACCATCGACTTCAGTCGAGCAAATCCTTCCAGAGTCGAAGCTCAGAACACGAAGTGCCGAAGTCACACCCCAAGTCGACTCCATGTGCGACTTGAGGTGAAGTCGCGGCCGAAGTCGACTCCGACATCGACTTCGATCGGGCAGAGGCGATTTTTCAGAAGATAAGCTGGAATGCATATTCAAGATGAAATCAAGTCATGAGTCCAATGCGAAGCAAGGAGCTTGAATCAATCATGCAAGGGTCAAGTTTTTCAAGATTCACAAGATCCAAATGTTCAAGATTCAAGGATTTGAGGTTTGCAAAACATGGGAGCAAATGAAAGCAAGCTAAAGAGAAGTCACAATGACTCAAGGAGATAAGAAAAATGCAAAAGAACTAAAGGAATGAAGAAGCCTAAGCAAAACAAAGCATCCCGGAGATTTTCAAGATTGTCAAGTCACTTGAAGAAGTGAAGTCGCAAGCTAAGTCGACTTCATGATCGACTTCAGTCGGGCAAAACCTTCCAGCGTTGAAATTGAAGACAGAAGTTCGCGAAGTCTCACCCGAAGTCGACTCCATCTGCGACTTGGGCGAAGTCGCATCCGAAGTCGACTCCACATGCGACTTGGGTCGCAACGGTCGGATTTTATTCGAACGTTGGCGCATTAAATGCGCGCCACCAACCCTCTAACGTTCGGATTCCCTCCAAAATTATAAAAGGGAGTTATTGTGGACGAGGGAAGTAGCTGAAAAACATTAAGTGAGCATAACTCCTATATTCAAGAGCTTCAAAAATATCAAACACTCAAAGAAGGAAGAACTCTACTTCAAACTGCAAGAGCTTCATTTCAGAATCTTCAAAGTCAACTTTTCAAGTTCTTCTCTGCGCCTAATTGTTGCTACACATCTGTAAAGTGTAGATTTCTTTGTTTCATTTATTTGTGATTGAACTTGATCTAGTTTGAGGAACTAGGATCAAGTGTATGCTAAGTAGTGTGTGATTGGAGTGAGACTCATCACCTACTTGAGCAGTGAGTTATATGCCCCCTAGAGCTAGAATCTAGAAGAGAGCAAGAGGCTCTAATTGTATTCGTGGAATGCAATAGTGGAACCCAAGTCGCAAGGTGTGTGAGCTTGGAAGAGTGGAGTAGGGAGGTTGCCCGAACCACTATAAAATCTTGTGTGTCTATTTATTTTTCTGCTCTCTACTTTATATTGCTTTCCATCTCGTTTCTTCATTAAGGGGACTAGATTAATCCGGGGTAAAGTTTTTGTTTAAGTTGTAAATTTTTAATAACCCAATTCACCCCTCCCCTCTTGGGTTTTGCCATCAATTCGGGACCCAACAGTTACAAGGTTTGGAAAAAGGGGAAAATTGAATCCCAGGTATATTGGACCATTTGAAGTTTTGGAAACGGTTGGGAAGTTAGCATATCGGATAGCTTTACCCCCAACGCTAGCTTTGGTTCACAATGTGTTTCACATATCTATGCTCAGGAAATACGTTCCAGACCCAACCCATGTATTAGTGGCTGAAAATTTACCGATTCGAGATTATTTAAATTATGAAGAAAAACCAGTGAGAATCTTGGATCACAAGGTACAAAAGCTTCAGAATTGGGAAATTGAATATGTGAAAGTACAATGGAACCGATATTCCGAGAATGAAGCCACATGGGAGCTAAAGGAAGAAGTGGAACGAAAATACCCCCACCTATTTACGGAATAGACGGTTTCGGGACGAAACCTGTTATAAGGGGGGAGGATTGTGAAACCCTAACCCAAGTAGGCCATATGTACGCATTGAACATGTATTTGATGATTATTTATGAATTATGGAATTATGAAGGTATTTTATGATTTTTGCTAATTATGGCAATTAGGGTTATGGATTAACATTAATGATGTGATTAATGATTTTGAGCCTAAATGAGACAATGGGTGTAGAATGAATTATTTATGATTTGAATGTGCAATTATATCATGAAAAATCATTTTCCATGATTTAAAATGAATTATGGAAATAAAGATGGAAATTGACAAGTGCGAAGGAAAATATTGAAAAATTCATAACTCAACGCCTAAAAGGCGGATTCAAGTGAAATTTGAAATGAAAATTGTTAATATTAGGCTTGGTATTATGGAATGAAAATATTATGAAAATTCTTGATGAAATGAGAATTATGAATTTTTTTAAGTATATGTTCATTTCAACAGTTAACTTTAAACGACTATATCGGGAGCTAGAAAACTCAGATTGAGTTGAAATTTGAAACGGTTGAATGAAATGGTGAGAAATTTATTTTGAATGGATTGGATTATTCATAAAATATTTGGAAAATGCCTGCATTGAAAAAGGTGGGCAAGTTTGACTTATGCACCCCAAAAGCACCAAAGCATTAATGATGGAGTACCATACATAAATGCTTGATGCAAAAGGGAATGTGAGGTGTCCATTGCAGGGATTTTGGATGGAATTTATGCATTTAAATAAAATACATAATTCCATGAATTATCTAACCATTTAATGCCCAAAATGATGAAGCTATGGGGAGCATAGCTAGGGTGGCAAGACATGGACGTCCAAGGGCTTTGGGGCTGCCCAAATTGATTTTTTTTATTTTTTTTAAAAATGCCACATGTTGCTGAGATGAAAGTACATGAATTGTGAAAGAAATAATGGAGAGTTTCAGCAATTAAAATATGCAAAAAGGGAGGAATATGCAGCTGAAACGTGAATTGCATTGTGGGTGAAATAATGTGCAGAAAAATGGCAGTTTTAGCTATTTTATTAATTTTTATTAACACCAAATTTATGGAGGAATTAAAGGGTAATTAGGAGCATAAATTACCCACATTTATACATGAAATAAAAATGAAAAATGGGATGCAAAAATCTGGACAGGTTTGGGCGTGAATTGGCAAAGCAGATTTTGGTCAAATGATGCAGATTTTATGATTTTTGGTAAAAAGTAAAAAAGCATTTTACTTGGGGGTGGAATTGCAGCACAAGTGGGCCCCACTTCTGGAAAAATTCCAGCAACATGTATAAGTCCATTTCACGTTACGTAGAGATGAAATTGGAGAAAATATTCTAAGTGCTGAAACGTCCAAGGGAGCTAGCTGCAACTCACGAATTTTCCCAGAAAAATAGAGGAGAAAAGCAAGGGAAAAAGGGAGGAAATTTGAAGAAGAAATTACTTCAAGTTGCTAAGATTTGATTTGCTACAAATCCAAGTAAGTATGCGATGATTTTGGGTTGTTTAACTTGAGTTCTTAAACTCAAAACTTGGAAATGAAAAGCATGCTTAAAGAATCTGTAAAATGATGTTTTAACATGCCTTTGCATGAATATGGATTGGGTATTAAGTTTTAATCATGAATTTTTAAGCTAAAGTTCATGGAAATGGAGTTATGCATGCATAAGGGATGAAAAATTCAAGTTGTTAAACCCTAAATCTCCAAGATAAGTTGCTGTTTTGATTTGATGATTTTATTAATTTATTAATCATGTATGTATGCCAAATATATGAGGGTTTATGCTTAAGTGATGAAATTTTGAAGTTATGGAATGCAAAGTATGGATTTTGACCTAATTTCTTAATTTTTGGGTTAAAAATGATATGGAAATGAACTTGCATGTTTTATGTATTCTATGTAGGGTAAAATACCCTAGATTTAAGGTATGATTGATGCCCAAAATATTTGGGAAAAATAAACCCTAAATCTGATTTTTATGAATTTTTGAAGTAATGCATGTATGGAGTGAAAACGGGTCTCAAAACGTGTGGGTTACCCGCTGTTTTGAGAAATAGAAATGAATGAATGTTGAATATGTGTTAAAACCTAGAAAATGGGTTGAGAAAATGGATTTAATTACTGGAAAATTCGGATTTTAGGGCTGCCCATAATTATGTGTCAAAAGACACGTTAAACGGGTGGAAAACGAGTTCCAAACTTGCTGTTATGGGAACCTATGAAGAATAGATTTTAAACCCCATGAAAATACCTTAAGTAAAGTGGTATTAAAGTGGTATTAAAGGGTAATTAACCCGCTGAAAAATATATTAAATTTCTGAGTTAAGAAATTTTATGAAATGCATTATGTTTAAGTGCTAAACGAGCTTATGTGAAGGGATAATAGTAAACGGGTGATGAATGAATTTTGAAAAATGATTTTATGCAAAAATGCATGAAAATGAGATGAATTCCATGTTTATGGATCTGTTTGAAATGATATGATATTAATCCAAAATTTTGGACTTGAATTATAAGGCTAAGGCAATGCTACGTACATAGAAGAAACACCCGTATGTGTATTTTTGGAAAAATTGGAAAAATTGCAAAGTAAGCTTAATAAAGCTATGAATGATGCTTATGGAATGAATACCCTAATTGTAGGGTTATATGTATGTACTACGATGTATGATAGCCAAATGTGTGTAAAAGGTGCTAATATGTGCAAATTAAGTCATATATGTGTATGATGACTTATGAAGTCAAATAAATGATGTGTGTATATATAATGGGTTGGAAAACTAAGTAAAATATGAGAAAAGAAAATGTATGAAAAATTCATACCATTTTTATGTAGGCAAGGGCAAAGAGAAAGTGGCAGAGGAAAGCGAAGAAGTTCAGGTAAGCAAGCAAATTTTCTAAATGATTTTTGCTTTTCTAAATTGTTTCCATAAACGTAATTTGTATTCTAACTTGTTTGATGAAACTATGAAATTGTTTCTAATGGGTTTAAGGATGGCCATCCCTTTGCTAAATGGTGTTGAAATAATATTTATTTCAAATGCAGTGATTATGAAATGTTTCTTTTATAACTGCTATGGAAAAATGTTGTGATTTAATGTTTATGATTGAAAATCATGCTAGCATGTAAAAGATGGATTTATGAAAAGTTCATGTGCACAGGATATGAGGTCCACTTGAAGGGTATAAGCGGACGGTTGTCCCCCCTTGGTGTGATCAAGTCGCTTGTAATAGGTCGATGGCCGGCGGCGCCCTCTCTGAAATGGGAGTTACGTGACGGATGGTCGCCTGGCTAGCTTCCATCCAAAGGGAGATATGATGATCATGTTCATGTTTTTCATATGACATTATGCATATGAGACCCGTGATGGGTACAAGATTTCATGTTTTCAAGATATACCTTTGGATAAGGTATAAGATGCTTTCCAAGTTGATTTGAAATGAAAAATGTTGCCTGAAATGAATTGCCTGAAAAATGCAAATAACTTGCTTATTGAGTTTTGACTCACGTTTTCATTTTCCAAACCCAAAGACAGGTGATAGACAGGATATGGCGAAGGAACAAGCACCGGCATAAGGAATCCATGAAGAAAATCATGTTATGCAATTGTGTGAAATGATTGTAAATTATATGCAATGTTTTATGTTGAATAGATGTAAACTATTCGAATGTTATGTATGGATGACTATGTTTTATACATGTAGTGACATCTGATTTGGCAAAAGATGAAATGTCACTGAACAGCATGTTTGTATGAAGTGAATGATTCAAATGACTTAGAAATGTATGAAAATGAATTTATGAGAATATGAAGTGTTTTATGAACTATGTATGACCACGATTAACAGGATAAACATCCGATAAATCCTGCCGTGTGACAGGGCAACAATCCTGATCACGTTTACCAATCGATAGATCTTGAGGAAAGGATGTGACGCTCGGGCCGGGGCGCCACAATTCCACAATGGGAGAAGGTTGAATGGATGACCGCCTAGCTAGCATGCCTTCACATGAAAGGTTTCTTCTTCATAGGTGGAATGATCACTTAGTAAGTGTCACTGCCGAATGAGAAGAAATGAATGCATTTGCGTATGGTTTGCTCATGAGCAGCCCAAGATTTGGGACATGAGAGTGTTTATATGAATTTTTTTTGCAAATGCATTGTTTATGAAAAACCCAGAAATGGGAATGAAAATGTTTTCAAGAAAAGGTTTTCCAAAACAAAAAAAAATGAAAAATGTTGTCTTATTGAGTATTTGTACTCACGCTTTTTTCTCCCAACCCTAGACAGATAGATACAAAGTTCAGGCAGAAGTGGAAGTGGTCCTTGAGAAAACCTCAAGGAATAATTGATTGCAAGACAGGTATGAATGAATGTGTGTAGTGATCATGAAAATTTTAGGTTATGAATATGTATGATGTGAACAGGTAACAGGCTATGTTGATAATTCTATGAGAATTTGATTTATGAAGTTATATGATTTAAGTGATTAAGTTGACAGTTTGTAAATGATATGTAAAGTTAATTACAAATATATGTTGCTTGTAATAGATGAAGGAAATCAAAAGAAAAGAAAAGAAAATTTTGCTAAACGAAATGGATTAAAAAATCTCGCCGCATGAATAGGGCAACAATCCTTTGTCACATTTACCAATCGAAAACAATCCCAGAGTAAGGCTTCGGTGCCTCAATTGGGGCTTCACAAAGTAGGAAGGTGAAAGCTTATTTAATGCACTAGCTAACCTTCTCCCTTTCATTTGACGTGTATTAAATACGAGAGGAGAAAATTCAAACATTTGGTGGCAGGTGATGCACATTTAATGCGCCAATGTTTGAATTCTTCCAACTATTGTAATCCAAGTTAAACCTGGAGTTTGACTTCGGGTGCAAATTCACCGAAGTCACAGAATGGAGTTGACTTGGGTTGTGACTTCGGTTTTGTGGCGCCCCAGCCCAAGCGTTATAACCTTACTCCAAGATCTTATCGATTGGTAAATGTGAATTAGGATTGTTGCCCTGATCACGCGACGAGTTCTTAATTGGATCTCGTCCAAAAAAAATTTTGTTTCTTTTATCCATCATCATTTCATTTCTTTGCATTTCACTTCATTCATTTTACAATCAATAATACACTTGTAATCAATTGCACATATCAAGTGCGCATTTCGTCCATAACATCTCAACTTGCTCTTCTACGTTAAAGGTCCTCTTGACCTAATTATGAGATTTTCGTTCCATACATACATACATTCATTAGTTCTTAGCATACAAGCGCTTATCATTTATCTCATTTCTTATCTTAGCAGTAACATATATAAGGCATTTTTAATCTTTTACCTTCTCAATCATATAATACCTATACAAGGTATCCATAGCATATCCCATTAGGGCATTTTCTTATACTTCACCATACAAAGGATTACAAACCTTTGAAAATTCCTTTTCCCTTTCTCAGCGAGAATAGACCTTTCTTCACTTGAATTTTCCCTGCACCTGTCTAATGGGGGAATACAAAACATGAGTCGAAACTCAATAAGCAAGCATCTTTCATTCTCGTTTAAATGCATTTCTCTCCATTCGGTAGGAGACACTTAGCAAGTGATCAACTACCAATGGAACAAAAACTTTTTCATAAACCATTCATGGAAACCTTTCATAAACCATTCATGAAAATCATTCATGTAACTTTTTGAGTATTTCATAAACATTGGATGTGCAAATGTATCATTTTCATTCATGACATAATCCTTCATGTGAGGGTATGCTAGCTCGGGGAACATCCTTTGATAACACGATCCTTTCCATCCTTGGGTGCCAGACTTGTCCGACTTGGCAACGTCAAGGACGGATTCCTTGTCTTGCTTCTGCCTTGACTAGCCTACTTGATTTCCATTCCATGCATGACTTTTGGTCACCCCAGCATTATATACCTCTTACACATGGCAACTTATCATTCTCGTGTAGAGAATTCTTTGCACCATCCATTTGAACATTGGTTCAATGAAACATCGGTTAAATCCATGCTGGCATGCCATTTCCAAATAGAGAGGAATTTAATCAATCATTTCAATAAAAGCAGTAATCAAATAATAATAAAGAGACAGAGGGATGACCATCCTTAAATAACTTTAGAAACATTCAAGTAAAACAACTTGAAAGCATTTTAGCATTTGAAAATAAAATGTCATTTTCAAAAATCCTGCTTGCTTACCTGTAGTGATCCTTTTTTTCACCTTTCATCATTTTCTTGACTTTTCCTAGACAAGTAAACATAATTACCTTATACATTTTCATCACATGTTGTGCTTGCATGCCTTGTTTCTTTTTCAATTCACATGTACGTGTCATATGGTTTTGGTCACATATGATCCATAACACATTAACTTGAAATCATTATTTCTTTGGAATGCATATCCATCTTCACCCTTATCAATGGTCACACACACACACACACATATATATATGACTTACTCATAAGCCTTTTGATAACCGCATAACTATGTAATCTTAGTTAATGGTTCATTTTCTTCATTCCATTCATATATCTCAATAGCATAGACATATATATGTCATAGGGTTTTCAACTTGCATTTAGTCTCCATTTTAATCATTCAAAACACTTAGGAGACACTTACTTGAGACTTCCTCAATCAAGTTCAAGCAAGGTTTCTCAACTTCATATTTCTTAAGTCATATGTTGTGAAACCCCAATCTTAGACACATATATGAAACCCTAGGGTTGTAAACCCTAGGTAATATGTTAATAAAATATATATTCATGAGTATGGAAAATATGTGAGAATAAAGGTTAAAATAATTATTTATGAAATTCGGATGAATAGTGCACATAAATAGTAAAACGTGAATAGTAACGTGGGATTAAAGAATATGTTAAGTTAATCACTGTGGATTAACTTAATCACAAAAAGACAAAAAATGAAGCTTCCCACAAAAGGACAAAATAGCCACTTTTTGATTTATTTAGTATTTTCGGATTTTAGTGGATTTTTGAGAGAAAATAAAGAAAAATTCATATCTTGCAATCCGGACATCGGATTGAGATGAAATTTTTTATGGATGGCCAAAATATGATGATGAACATGATCAGTGGTCCAAGATTGATCAAAAATTATGAATTAAGGGTCAAGATTAAACGTCATTTGAAGATAAAAAAGTAGCTTTACTTTTTCATTAATTAGTATTTGACTTTGGATTAATTTTAATTAATTAAATGATAAATAATTAATGAAAAGCTGCTATCTCTGCTGGAGCTTGGACTTTTGGGGCCAAATCCAATGGTCCAAATCCATCATTATCAAAAATCAATGGCTAAGATTGAATTAGCCTAAAATAATTGATTTAATAAATAAAAAAATTATAAAAAATAGGGCTGCCATAGGGGAGGCGTGAACAGTAGCTAGGGTGGCTACACATGGCTCAAAGAACCTTTTGGAAATTAGAAAAAAAATACATTTACAATTTAATACCTCAAGCAAGGGGGGGTAAAATCCAATTTGATGAAAAATCAAAAAGTATAAATAGGGGGCATGGGGTGAACGACCAAAGCACTCAAACCCAGCTCCATTTGAGCATTTTTTCACCCCCACCACGTTTTATCCTTGAGGAGAAAGAAGAGGAGGAAGTTAGAGAGAGAAAGTGCGAGAAAAAGTAGGATATCTCCACTACGGGTAAGCAATTTCATTCCAAATTTCTTTTGAATGTTAAGTAGGGTAAAATCATGCTTAGATAATGCCTAAGCATGAGAAAATAAGTAAGGTTATAATGCCAAAGTAGAATTATGCCGAAACATCAAAAATTTGGAGCAAAGATAGAGCATTCGGGAAAATCATGTATGATATGCGGAAATAATGCTCCAAATTTGATAAATGATTATTTGGGATGTATGATTATGATAAATATGATGTGGGAATGATGATATATTAATTTCATGATTTTTGGAATTAAGGATTATGCTTAAGTGAATTTATGTTGATTTTTAGTACATGGAGAAAATGATTTATTTAACCAAGTAAATGATGATATATTCAAAATGTATGAAATTTCCCATGATATACGAAGCATAAACTATGTTATGGTATTTTTTATTTTTAGGAAAAATGTCAATTTTTGGACTCATGAACAGTAACCCACGTTGCTGTGAACAGTAACCTCGGGGGTGAACAGTAACGTGAACAGTGATGATGAACAGTAATGTGCTACAGTGACATGAACAGTAATTATGAACAGTGAACAGCGTATTTTGGGAAAAAATTGAGATTTATTTTTGTATATTTATGAGGATATATGGATGGAATTTTTAAAGGATTTATGGATAAAAATTCATATAAATGAGTAATAACCAAGTATTTATAAAAGGAAAACTTCTATAAAAATGAGGTAATATGTGATCGTAAAGCATGCATGGGAAGCAAGCTAAGACATGGAATAGATGGATAAAATATCAAATTTCCTTGTATAGAAAAATGAAAGGAAAGGATAAAGGAGTCAGGTTGAAGCAAAGCAAAGGTAAGCAAGCAAAACTTTGAAAATATGTTTTATTCTCAAGTATTTATGAAATGTGTTTAAGGGTGGCCATTCCTATAATGTTTTGAAATGATGAATGTTTATGAATTTTTATGAAAAGTCATGCCGGCATATTGATATCATGTGATGTTCATGGACATGTGCACGTGTATGATGTATAAGGAAGAGGCTTTGGTGAAGATAGAAAGCGGATCAGAGAGTCCCCTTTCATTATTGCCGAGTCGTATGGGCTATGTGCCGACGGCGTCCTCCCCAGAGGTGGAGGCAAAGGAATGTTATGTTTGAATGAATGCATTGCATTTTCATACATGGATTGAAAAGGAAAGCATGGATTTGAACTTTTGTTTTTAAGGGATGGTGCAAATAATTCTCTACATGAGAATGACAAGTTACCTGGTGTAAGAGGTATATAACGCTGGGAAAATCAAAAGTCATGCATGTAGGAACCATGTAGGCGTCAAGAGGAAGAGAGGTTCCCCTTGATGAGGCCAAGTCGGAGACAGCCGGCGTATTGGACCATGCTATGTGAGATGTTCCTTGGGCTAGCGTACCTACGCACGAAGGTTTATGTCAAGAATGGAAAGAAAGTATTTGCACACATGGATTTGAAAAGATATTTTTTAAGGGATGATGCAAATAATCCTCTACATGAGAATGACAAGTCACCTGGTGTAAGAGGTATATAATGCCTGGAAAATCAAGAGTCATGCATGTAGGAACCATGTAGGCATCAAGAGGAAGAGAGGTTCCTCTTGATGAGGCCAAGTCGGAGACAGTCGGCGTATTGGATCATGTTATGTGAGATGTTCCCTGAGCTAGCGTACCCGCACACGAAGGTTTATGTCAGGAGTGGAAAGGAAGCATTTGCACATCCAATGTTTATGAAAAAGTTTCTATTCCATTGATAGTTGATCACTTGCTAAGTGTCTCCTATCGAATGGAGAGAACTGCATTTACGAATGATTTACATGAATGGTTTATGAAAGGTTTCGAAATATGGTTTACGAAAAGGTTTCTATTCCGTTGGTAGTTGATCACTTGGTAAGTGTCTTCTATCGAATGGAGAGGAATGCATTTAAAATGAAAAATTCTTGCTTATTGAGTTTCGACTCATGTTTTGTTTTCCCAACCTCAGACAGGTGTAGGGAAAGCCAAGAAATGAAGGACATGTGTTGCTAAAGGAAAAGAGGAATCTACAAAGGTTAGTAGATTTTTGTATGAATAGATTCCCTAATGGGATATGATGAGAAAGGACATAGATTGTATGAAATTATGAAGTGATGAATAATATGAGAAGTTGATGATTTATGATGATATGGATGAGTCCATTATAAATGATGATGAGTATATGTTTATGTGATGAAAGAAAAAGAAATAAAAAAAAAATTGGACGAGATCCAATTAAGTACCCGCCGCGTGATCAAGGTCAAAATCCTGATTCACACTTACCAATCGACAAGATCCCTTAGTAAGGACAAATGTGACGCCTCGGTTCGGGGTGCCACATATGTATATTCCATATAATTTCTATTAGTTTACATAACTCACTTGTATTTCAAGTTGGGTGTTCATACATAGCAACATAGCTTATATATATCATATCATCCATTTATTCATTTTTGATACCTTTATGTAGGGTAAACTTTCACACATGTAATAATCATTCATTAAATTATTATTTGGAGGTTCATTACCTCCATTTATCATTTTTAACATATTTTTCACTTTTCATACGCCGGTGCTCATTTTAGGCACTTAGTTGATAACTTACGCATTATATATTAATCTCAAATTTTGAGATTATAATTAATTACCAAAACAGTACCTTAATCATGTATTCCCTCACATTTTCATGCATTTTTGCATTTTAGCAAATTACATAAGTCATTTATCCTCTTAGCCATACATACCCTTTTATGTGCACCCTTCTTACTACACATATGTTATGTGTTTTCTAATCTTTTTCAAAATAGAAACTTATCCTCCCTTGTAGATTAATTAAACTACTTAATTAGCACATAATTTAGGGTATTTTCAATGGATTAAAATCCCTTAATCACATGGTTCAAAACAGCAACTTTGTTACTGTTCTTTCCCACATTGATCATCCTCATAAATGTATTCTTCAAAACAGATTTTTACCTCCTTAATTTCAGTCCTTAATCATACTTTTCTTATCCCAAATTTAGGTTAATTTCACATATTCAAAGTACATAAATTATTTTCTCCAAAACAGCAACTTCCCATGCACATCTTTGCCACCCTTGGACGTCCATACCTTATGGTCCAAAAAAATTAGATTTTTACATTTTTCTCCCATCCTCATGTTGGACGTCCCTTCTACCTTAGATGTAGGGTATTTGACCCTTTAAATCAGCCACACATTAGTTGGTTTAATTCATGCCCCATACCCATTTCAAAACAGTGAAATTTCCATCATGTAGTTAACCTTAGGTTTAGCCCTTCCTAAGGTTCTTAAATTTTGCCCAAATCAACATATATAAATCATAGATTCATTAATCATAATCCAAACATAGAATATTCTTAAAACAGCAACATATTTGGGAATTTTCCAAAAATTCTAGCTAAGTATTCCTTGGGTAATTAACCCTAACATCATGTATACCTCCCTTGAACCCTTTAATTGAATCCTTTCATTCATGTAGCATTTAGGACCCTAATTAAGGGCTTCATAACTCATCATTTAGGTTTTATTATGGATCAAATTTATGACCCATGAATGAAGGTAGAAAACTTAGAATTCATCAAACCAAAACTTGGAACATCCACTTGAAGTCATAGATTCGCCTCCTCTTTGCTCAAGTTGCTTTCCTCCTTTCTTCCCTTCCTTCTTCTCATCTTTTCATCTTCTGTTCTTCTCTTTTTCTTCTCCTTTTTCCCCTTGCTTGGATGTTCAACCTACTGCCCTTGTTGTTTTCTCTCTTTTTTCTTTATTTTCTCTCTAACCACGCCAAAAAAACGTCCCAAGGGCTGCCCACTTTGGCCCCTTATATACGGATGTTAAATGGCTGTAATTTAAACTTGGTTGGTCTCATTCTAACCATGGTTACATGCATTTAAATGCCTATATGTGCTGCTGAAATATGGACCATCCACGTGTCCGTACATGTGCCCATAGGTTGCTATATCACCTCTCTTAGCTGTGCCACATTATCACCTCATTTAAATTTTTTAAAAAATAAAAGAATCACTTAATATTGCTGCCCAATCACGTCCACATGTAGCTAGATTTTGTTTTGATTTTTTTCCAAAATTTCCTTTTCATAAAATCATCCTAATTCACCTCATCTTGCCACCTTAGCCTTGAAACATTAATTATCTCCATAAAAGATCAACTTGCATTAATTAGTTGACCTTATCCTCTTCCAAATGAATTCTACAATTACACATGTCCACATTATCCATGTATTTTTGCATCTTTTTGAAATTAAAAATCCACCCATTTCACCATACGTTGACATGTGTCCACTTGATATAAATTCATCAACTTTAACATTAATTGAGTTCACTTTAACCTTGCTCAAATTAATCCTATGATGAAACATGTCCATTTTCTTTTTCAAAAGTCAACTTTCCATTTAATTAGTTGACTTTAACTCTTGCTTAACAAATCACATGTTGACACGTGTCACTTGTCACTTTCGGTTCATTAATGGTATGTCACTTTTCATAAGCAAAAGTCAAACTCTTTCATCCTTTTGTGATTAAGAAATTTCTCATAGTAATTACCTTAATCAAACTCATCCATATGATTTAGCATATCTTTTTAACCGTTCATGATAAATTTCATCCCAAAATGACCTTTCTTACATAAGTTATGGTCATTTGAAATTGTCTTTTGGATTTGGATAAAAATAAATAATTATCATCCTAATCTCATCATAATTTTCATAATCCAATCCATTCATGAGGTTAAGCATATCATCATCTACTTACCTTTCAAATTTCACCTCATTCCACCTACTAGGCTTTAAGTTATGAATTTTCTACGATTTCCAACATAATTCCATAATTTTTATTTTAATCTTCATTAATTAAATCATGGAAATTAAAATAAATATTCATGCCACATTAGCATATCCTAATCCTCATTAAGCCCCTTTAGTCACCTTGGCTCACTTTGGGCTTTGGCGATAAGTCTTAATCACCATTCTTAATTGCAAACCCTAATTGCAAAATACCATTAAATCATAAAAGTCATAAATCATCCATAACTCATTTAAATAACACATATTTCATATTTATAAACCTACTTAGGTCTGGGTATCATAGGTTTTCAGCTCTTGAGTCAAGTTTCATCTTAGGGTCGACTTGGACTCGAACTTGATCCAAACATGGGTGAAGTCGACTTGGGTTGCGACTTCACTCTTCACTCAGCTCATTTGAGCTTGGTGCTTTAGGATCTTTATCCCTTAACTTATATATCCTTGTATCTTGATAATTTAACTTCAATAGACTTGATGTTTGCATGTGGGCCATTAGACTTCTTGTGCATAGAGCTTAATCATATCCATTTAGGGATTCACTTGAATGGACTTCTGTCTTGGACATTGAATCATGTTAGAATGCTTATGCTTGAGCCGATCTTATCATCTTTGGATTTGGAACTTTTTGATTTAATCTTCTTGTGCCAAAGTTGAATACTGGGGTTGACTTAGTTTGTAACTTCACTCAAGTCGCGTGTCTGAGTCGACTTCATATGAGACTTCACCTAAGTAACATGTTGGAGTCGACTTAGGTTATAGTTTGATATTATCAGATTTAGCTTCGGAGCCCTGAAGATTTCTAAGTCGCTAACGGAGTCGACTTGGGTTGCAACTTGGCTCAAGTCGCATGCAAAGTTAACTTCAAGTGAGACTTCGCCTGCTCATTCATCTACCATTTCACTCTATCAAAAAAATGCATTTGAAGTCAATGTCGAAGTTGACTTGAGGATTGACTTCGCCCAAGTCGCATGAGAGGTTGACTTCGCATGCGACTTTGCCTCCTCATTCATCATATTTTTACTTTGTCGAAAGATGACCGCTTGAAGCCGATACCGAAGTCGACTTGAGGATCAACTTGACCTAAGTAGATGCATGAGTCGACTTGGTTTGCGACTTAACTTGTGGAATCCTTAAACATTAAATCATCTTAACAAAACATTAGTACCTTAAAGTTCTCAAATTGAATTATTAATCATTAAAACATAGATTGTGCTTGATTTGTCATTCATTTAGAATAATCTCTCCCTTTTGATGTTTGACAAAACCAATTTGAGATTAACCTTTTATAAACAAATGAATTTTTATAACTTATGAAACCAAAGTCATTCTGTGTAATTTATCCAAGTTAATAATGCATTTTCATTATATCAATTTACCATGGTATTACTTGCAATTATTCAATCTCAAAACAATACATGTCACAAGTTATTTAAAACATTTTCATTCAATTTATAGAATAAATGCAATTTCATTCACAATTAAACCAAAATAAGTCATAGTAAACCATTCACACCATTAAACTACTTACATTTGTCCTATGAACAACCTACCAAGAAGCTATCTTAAATCCAGTGAGCCAAAAAAAAAACAAAAATTCTCAAAAAATTCCCTTTCCACATTACTCTCTCCCTTTTTGTCAATCACCAAAAGGGAGTGAAGTCGATGAGTTGAAATTTATGAAACAGAAAGGTTGAGATGGGATAAGGCATTTGTTCTAAAAGGAGCATTTGACGAGTGAGATCATCATATAGAGCTTGGGTGCTAGAGCTGAGAATGACACAAACTGATTCTCCCCAATAGGGATTGAAGTTTGGTAAGCTTGGAATAGATTAACCTCTTCTACTTCAAGTGGTAAGCTCTTTATGACGAGTGAGATCATCATATAGAGCTTTGGAGCTAGAGCTGAGAATGACACGAACTGATTCTCCCCAATAGGGATCGAAGTTTGGTAAGCTTGGAATAGATTGACCTCTTCTACTTCAAGTGGTAAGCTCTTTATGACGAGTGAGATCATCATATAGAGCTTTGGAGCTAGAGCTGAGAATGACACGAACTGATTCTCACCAATAGGGATCGAAGTTTGGTAAGCTTGGAATAAATTGACCTCTTCTACTTCAAGTGGCAAGATGATACTTGATACTTTCGAGTTCTTGTTCTAGTTTGTCCTACCTCCTATGCATTTGCATGAGCGAGATGTTGATAGACCCAAGTTCTTGAGATATTCTACTCTCCATTGCTTGAAGGTATTCCAAAATTGAATTGGAGATAGATGGATGAGTAGGGGAGTGGGCAAAATGATCTGTAGCCCGAGATCCTCTAGAGGAATAAGATGCATGAGAAGCAGGGGATATCAGGGTTCTCAGAGCAGTAAGTGGAGGTGGTTGTGAATCCTGATGAGGTTAATCCTCCCCCTTTGTGAAACCCGGACCCAAGTAAGGTTTATTTATATGCAATTGGCATATATAATATGAATTAAGTATAATTTAGTGAAATTATGAATGATTTCCTTTGCAATATTGATGATTTATCGCAATTAGGGCAAATGATGATGAATGATCAATGAAAGCCGATATGGTCAATGTGACTAAAGAGGCTTAATGAAGATTAGGAAATGTGAATATATTGAGGATAATTACCTCATGTATTATGGTTTAACTAATGCAGATTTTGATGTTAATTATGAATTAAAGGAGGCAAATGCTAGAAAATGCATAACTCGACGCCGGGAAGGCGAATTAAGATGAAAATTGAAGGGTAAGAACATAATTTTGTGCTTAATATTATTTTAATGATGGATTACAAAAATAATAATGAAATTAGGGTGAAAATTGATCATCACCGTTCAAAAATTCAAATGGTCATAACTTGAGCTAGAAAAGTCAGATTGAAATGAAATTTGAAATGAATGGTTAAAATTATGAGATTAATGCAATGAGAATCTTGTATTAAGATAATTATGATAAAATTCAGTGCTTAATGACATGATTTGAAGGTTATTAGATTAGCTCAAATGAGCTTGAAAAGGTGGTCGTACATGTGGACGATCAAGGGCCATATACTTGATTTTTTCTAAATTTTTAAAAAATGCAAAATATGTATTTTAATGACCTAGGAAGCTAGGGGGAGATATGGACAAGATTTGGGCTGAATTTTGTAGCAAGAAAATGCCAAAAAGTCCATGATAAGTGGACCCCACGATATGGACAGCAATGGAGCATGGGAGAGAGGTGCACGGTCAAGTAGATTTTGTGATTTTTTATGATTTTTTTAATAGCTAAATTGACCCCTAATTAAGATAGATACCTAGGGTGATTAAATACCCATTAATTAAAGTGAAAAATTGGTGGAAAATTCGTGCAAGAGCTGATGCAAGTGGACCCCACCAAAGTGGACAGCTTTATCTAAAAGCTGGATAAGGCTGTGGGAAAAAATCAGAATAAAATATTAAATGATTAAATATGTGGCTAAAAATTTTTGTGAAAACTCTAGGGTAAATTTTCAAAACTTTACCCTCAATTTTGGGTCGAAATTGTAAAGGAAAAATTGAAAACTAAATGCTTATATAAGCAGGCAGTGTGGACGTTCCAGATTTCTGTTTGGGAGAGAAAAAAAAGAAAAATTTCAAAGGGGCAGTGGCTGGAACGATCCAAGGGATGAAACCATGAAGAAATTAAGGGTATTTCAAGTGCTCAAAGGATGGATCACCAATTAATCAAGTAAGTATATGATTATTTTGATTTTATGTTTCAAATCTGGAAATTATATGATGTTGTAAATTAAAATACGGACAGAAATGTAAATGGATGAATTTTAGCATGAAACGTTTTTGGAATCATCCTTATGAGTGTATTAAGGAACGACAAAATTTTCAGATTAAAACGATAATTAATTTTCAAATTAAAAATCTGAGAATATTAGCCCAAACAGGGTAAAACGGGTGACAGGATCAGCAGTAGAAAATGATTTTTAATAATTTTTCTACATATATTTTTGGGCTGAAACTTTTACATAATATATAAATATATTTATTATCACACTAAAAAATTAAAAATTTGGTTTTTATGGGTATAAATAGGCCCCATAATTCACGTGATTAGGGCTGAACCTAAACTCACAACACTGTCCAGTACAGTGAAAATGCAACAATAAATATATAATGTTAATATTTCATGATGAAAGATTTATGAAATTTAATTCATGTACTTAATGAGTTATATTAGAAATTTCAGATTAAAACTACTTTATTTGATATTAATTCAAGATTTTGAGATTTCAGTACACCTAATTTCAGCATACGTGGATAGTTGGAGAAAAAAATCAAAAAGAAATATGAAATCTGTGTATAAATGATCCAAATTGATATATATGTTAATATAATAAATTTTGATTAGGAAAAGTTGGATTAATTTCTGAAAATTCGGATTTATAAAACTGTTTAGGGTTATGTGTTGAGAAACATGTTAAATGTGTGAAAAATGGGTTCCAAAGTTGCTGTTTTGGAAACCTATGATTAGTGGATTTAAATCCCATAAAAATACCCTAAAAAATTGGTAATTAGGGATAATTATCATGCTAAATTAGTGACTAAATTTCTGACTTGGGAGATTTTATGAAATGCCTCATATATGTGTTGCCAAATGGGCATTTGTGAAAGGATAAACATGCATAGGTGGAAAATAATTTATGTAATGTGATTTTATGCAAAAATGCATAAAAATATGATGAATTATGTGAATATATTTCTGTTTATAATTAAATGATGTTAATCTCAAATTTTGGGATTAATTAATGAGGCTTATGACAATAACGGGTGCTTAAAATGAGCAACGATGAGTGAAAAATGAAAAATATGTTAAAAATGATAAACAGAGATAATGAACCTCAAAATAATGATTTAATGAAATATTATTACATATATGTAATTTTACCTTACATAAGGGTATTAAAAATGAATAACGTGATGTATAGGTTATGATACGTATGAACACCCGACTTGAAAGACAAGTGGGCTAAGTTAGTGTAATATAAGTCCAAATGGATTTATATTGGTTGGAAAAACTAAGGAATATAAGTATTTGAAGATGATGCAAAAAATGAAATGTTATTTTCATTTATCTAGGCAAAGGCAAGGAGACGAATGGAAGAAAAGGATTATAGTGATCTCAGGTAAGCAAGCGAACTTATTTCAAATTATGGATTTTTCTCTATATGTTGAAATAATGATTTTGTCAATGCTTTTATGATTATGTTTTGATGAATGAGCAAGCACAAGTTTTGAAAATGATGATTTTAATGCAAAGCCATAAGTTTTGAAAAATGATGGCTTTAAGGAAAAGCCTCAAGGATTGCTTCATGGGAAGCAAACAACGAATTTAAAATAAGGAATCCATCACAAGTGTTGCCATGGATTGACAATGCTTTATGTTAATAGAGTTCGAGAATTTTGCTTATGAGTAAGCAAGTTCTCCACAATAATGTTTTCAAAGGATTTTACTTTTTATGTCAATGGTTTTTTTTCCCTAAGAATTTGCTTTTAAGTAAGCAAGTTCTTTACAATATTGTTTCAAAAGTATTTTATAAGAAAAAGGGAATTTTGCCCTTTTTCACAAAGTAACAAATATAAATAAGTTTTGCATTTATCTTATAATGTTTAATGATAAATAATCATGTTATAAAAAAAAATAAAAAGGAGATTTGATTTATGAAAAAGATTTGTTTTGCTAGATCTTGATAATTAAATAATAAATGATGATTTGAACATAGTTCATATGTTTTGAAATGATATTCAAAAAGTTTTGATTTCTTTTAGATAAAGAAATCTATATTGAAAATGTTTTGAAAAATATTTATACGAGTGTTGTTAAATGGAATTTAAGGATGACCAACCTCCTATATTGATTTCATAAGATGGTTTAATTTTAAAAATTCAAAGGTTTTGAAATTCTTTTATAAGGATTTTAAGATGTATTATTTTTCAAACATTCCAAATGGTTATCAAAATATTTTACTCAAAATTTTTCTAAAAGAATTTAAGGAAGGTCATCCTAAAATTTGATTTCAAATAACAACTTGTTAAAGTGGGTGCGCTCGCTTACAAGTTGACACGGACTGCGGTCTGTGATGTGTTTTTGAAAATAATTTTTAAATATATAGACTTCGGTCTAAGATTTTTTGTGTGATATGGATGCAGGCTGCGGTCTGTGATCCCGGTTTAAAAGGACATGGGCTGCGGTCTGTGGTTCTTCAAACCAAACGGGCTGCGGTCCATCATAACAATGTACGGTGCTTTGGTACAATAAACAGGCAGGTTGTAGAGCACGGTTGGGATGACCGGGGCCCACTCTACATAAGGCCAAGTTGCTAAGGGATGGCAGGAGTGCTGGTGGCGCCCTCCCTGAGATGGGAGAAGGATAAATAAACAGCCGCCTGGCTAGCGTGCTGTTAAGGATTCTCTTCCAAAAGGTAGCATGATCACTTGCTAAGTGTCCTACTAGATGGAGAGAAATGTGTTTGCATACGTTTTGCTTTCCAAATGCCCAAAGATTGGGATATAAAAGCATTTATACAAAAATTTATCCTAAATTAGATTTCTATGAGCTATTATGCATAAGTTGCCCTAAAAGAAAGGGTGTTTTACACAAAAGTGTAAATAACGGAAATAAAAGGAATTTTTTTATGCAAACGCATTTATGAAAATGATTTATGTATTTTATTTGCTTTGTTTACTATTAACAAGCCCCAAGACGGGGATTATGAAAAGAATTTATGTCAAACTTATTTTTGGACATAAGAATATCCATTATTAAAGAGCCTAAATGAAAAGTGTTTATGGACATGAGAATGTTCAATGCCAAAGTGTTTTAATAAAAGGTGTTTTAGGACATATGAATGTCCATTGCCATAGGAAACTATGTGAAAAATGTTTTGAGACATTAAATGTCTCTTAGCTAAAGGATTTTATGATGAAAAATATTTTTGGACATAAAAATGTCCTTTGCAGAGAAAGGCTTATGTAAATGATGTTTTAGGACATGAGAATGTCCTTCTTTGCCAAAGAATTTATGGAAAAAAATGTTTTGGACGTAAAACGTCTAGTGGCAAAAGATGGTATTATGTAAAGGTCTTTGAACATTGTAAATGTTCATCTAAGATAAAAGGAAATTAACTAAGGAGGGTAAAACACATATGTTTTGCCTTAACAAGCTCAGACGTGACTTGTAAATGATTTTAAGAATAAATGTTTTATGATAATGTTCAAGGACATATAATTGTTCTCATGAATAAAGGATTTCATGATAATGTTTTAAGACATATAAATTTCCTTGTGAAAAAGGTGTTCAAGATATTTATGAAAAAGGTTTTCAAGGAAGTCTTGCCTTAATGATAAAATGCTTGCTTACTGAGTTATCACTCATATTTTGTTTTCTAAACCTTAGACAGGTACTGGGAGACTCAAGGGGTCGAGGACCTAAGAAATGGAGAAAAGGTACGTAAGGGAAGCCATGTGGATATAAGGAATGGGAAAGCATAGATATGCTAAGGTATGTTAATATGTATGTGAACTTAATAAGCATTTTAAGTTCTATATGATTCAATGATTGAATGTATAGATGTATGAATGTAAAATATGATGATTTAGTCAAAGAGACTTTTACTGTAGAAAAGCATGATGAGATGCTATGAATGAAATATTAAATGTATTACAAGCGTATTACCGCTTGTATGATATATGATGTTGATTTTAAAGAAACGATCGATGAATAATGGTGTGAAATGTAAAGATATGAATGTGTGATGCAGAATGTGATGAAAACGATGATGAAGAAATTGAAAAAAAATTCGGACGAGTTTCAAATTTAGAACCCGCCGCGTGATCAGGGCAACAATCCTGATTCACATTTACCAATCGATAAGATCTTGAGGTAAGGAAGTGACGTCTCGGTTTGGGGTGACACACCCTCAAATAATTCTACCTCTACTTGAGGCTCCTCCCAATCTTCAGTCTCTGGTGGTTCTTCTCCTATTCTTTCCTATAGCTATTCTAGCCTAAACACCTGAAGATCAATTTTCATTCGAGTCAATAAAGCTCTATTGATGGCATTAGTGGGTTTCAAAACTTCAAAAGATTCCCCATTAAGATCAACTTGAAAATGTGCTAGGATCTTGGTGATCCATGTTCCATAGGGTAAAACTCCCCGTGGATTGTCTTTATTAAGCTCGAGTGCCTCTAAGAACAATTGTGGCTAGATGACTTTAATCCTATTCGCCACTTTCCATAAAATTTCTACCTTGTGGAGATTAAGTTGGTTCCATCCTCCACTCTTTGGATAAATACAATAGGTTATAAGAAGTCTTAAAACTCTTAGCTTATGTGGCAAGTCCATGTAATGTAGAAACTTAATACGCTTCGGAATTGAAATAAAAAATCTTGGTAAAGTTTGCCAGGATGGTATTTGTTGCTCCTAGTCAACTGATTGTACATTTGGCTAAGAGTTAGACCTTCTGGGAGTGAGTCTCCAAACATGGGAACGCTAAGAACGTGGCCGACCATGCTGCGAGCATTGAATTCATTAAGTCCGGGTCCATTTGCCAACTTAATTTCCACTCCCTTAACGTATGTGATATAATTTTCTTGATCTCATAGATAATAAAATAACTTAATGAGATCTGTGTAAATCCTATCGTCCTCCTTTAATAGTGCAGTCCACCTTTGGAAATTCAATAACTCCTCAATGCCAAACTCATACTCACGTAAAAATATAAAATCAATCATCTTTAGAGGAAAGGTCTTTCTCTCATAAAAATGCATGTAAAACCGACTATGTTGCCGCTCGGTTCTAAAGTATTCCACATGCAACTTAAATACTTAGCCCTTTGGTGCTGGGATCCCCGTTCTCCTACTAACAATCTCCACACTTTCACTAGTTTTAGCATTTATTTCTTTTCTAGGCACGGATGTAGAGGGATTACCTTGCCGAAACCTAACCCAACGACTCGTAGATGCCGTAGCCTCATCCCAAGCTCATTTGGATGGAGTTCTTTGATGATGTGGGATGTTCTCTTGGGTAGTCGACTTGGTTGGCCACAAAAATGAGGAGCTTTGTGGGCTTAGAAGTAGTGTTTGGTGCCATTCGAGGAATAGAGAGGTTAGCTCGAGGAGTTTGTGAGATTGGGAGATAGGAAATCAAAAATCGGAGGCTAGCAATGTGTATTTCAGAATATTTGAGCTTGAAAGTAATAAAATGATGAGAGAGTCGAATGAAATGAGAAAAGGAGAATGAAGCTGCTCGAGTTCGCACCCCAAATAAGGTAGACAAATTGATGCCTGTGGAGTTAACTTCGGACCTAAGTCGGGTTCGAAGTCAACTTTGTTCATCCGAAGTTGACTTGGGATAAGTAAAGTCAACTGGGCTCTACCAATCCATGTATAAGTGTACTCCATTTCCTACCCATTTAACTCATTTCATACTAAATCATTTCAACAAACATAACAATCATAAACATCATATTAATAACTATTTTGCAATTTCGTACTAATTTCATGCATCAATATCAATCATACCCATTTCTTTACTAATTTTATAAAATGATTTATTTTCTAATGTTTTAGTGAAAATATCTACAATTTGATCTTTGGTTTTGACACATTCTAAACAAATATCATGATTTCCAACATGTTCTCTAATGAAGTGATGTTTTATATCTATGCATTTGGTTCTAGAATGCAAATGAGATTCTTGGTTAGTCAAATAACACTTGTATTATCACATCTAATGGGTATATCTTTGTAATCTATAACATAATTTTTATGTTGTTGTATCATTCAAAGCAATTGGGCACAACAGCTCCTAACAGCTACATATTTGGCTTCCGAAGTAGATAGAACAACCCTAGTTTGTTTCCTTGAGAACCGTGAAACCATCATATTTTCAAGAAATTAATATGTTCCACTAGTACTTTTTCTATCTACCTTATAATCGACAAAATCTGCAATCAAGTAGTCTATTAGATCAAATATTGAGCCCTTGAGATACCATAGACCTAAGTTGATAGTATCAATCAAATATCTAAAAATTCTTTTTACAGCTATCATATGAGATTCTTTGAAATTTGATTGAAATCTAGAACACATGCAAACATTATATAGTATATCCAGTCTAGATATAATAAAATATAGCAAGGATCCTATCATACTTGTATACAGTTTTTGATCAACTTGCTAACCTTTTTCATCCTTCTCAATTTTGATAGTTGAATCATGAGAGTGTTTTCACCTTTGCTAATTTGCATTCCAAACTTCTTGAGCATTTCCTTCATATACTTGGATTAATTTATGAAAATTCCTTTATTTAGTTGCTTGATTTGCAATCTAAGGAAAAATTAAGTTTGCCCATTATACTCATGTCAAATTCATTCTGCATAAGCTTGAAAAATTCTTGGCATAAAATTTCATTGGATGTGCCAAATACAATATCATCAATATAAATTGGAACAATCAGTATATCTTTCCCTTTGTACTTAATGAATAGGGTGGTATTGACTTTTTCTTTTTAAAATTTATGATTTATCAAAAATTTACTTAGCCTTTCATGCCAAGCCCTCGAAGCTTATTTTAGTCCATATATGGCTTTGATTAACTTATACACAAACTTTGATTGGTCCTTTTCATTAAAACCAAGAGGTTATTCAATATACACCTCTTCATTAAGATATCCATTAAAAAATGCACTCTTTATATATATTTGAAACAGTTTGAAGCCCATATGAGATGCAAATGCTAGTAAAACATATATGACTTCTAACCTAGCCACAGGGTTTTATGATTTTTCAAAATCAATTCCTTTCTCTTGAGAATACTCTTTGGCCATAAGTATAGATTTTTTTTTACAACTATATCACTTTCATCTAATTTGTTCTTAAAGACCTATTTAGTACTAATAATCATGCAGTCCTTAGATCTAGGAACTATATGCCATACTTGGTTCCTTTCATAATGATTTAGCTTTTTTTGCATAATAATAATCCAATTTTCATCATTAAAAGTTTAATCAATTGAATTCGGTTCTATTTGGATACAAAAGCGAAATGTCCACAAATATTTTTCCTAGAGCTTTTAGTTTTTATACCTTTATATATATCACTAATCGCTTGTTCAATTGGATGATCATTTTTGAATTTTAGGTCTTTGGGAGGTTTGTGGAGAACATTGCCTTCACTTACCTCCTTATCACGGCTTTAACTTTATTTAAAATTTTCTCCCCCTTTCTTTTCCACTCGTAACTTTTTAAAATTCTTAGATAGATCATTTGCATCACTTAGCTCATCCTTCTTCCTAGGAGTCAGGTTAAATTCATCAAATATAACATGAATGGATTCTTCTACAACTTGGTTCCTTTTATTGAAAACTCTACATATTTTACTATTTGATGAATATCAAATAAATATTATTTCATCACTTTTGCATCTAATTTGCCAAGATTTCCCTTTCCATTGTTCAATATATAACCAGTGTAACAAAAAATATGAAATATTTAGTTTTCTACCTTTCCATGGCTCATAGGGGGTCTTTTTCAAGACTGCTTTAATGGTAACTCGATTCAAAACATGACAAGCTATACTTACAGCTAACTCGATTCAAAATATGACAAGCTATACTTACAGCTTCAGCTGAAAATTTCTTGGATAATTTTCTTTCATCTAGCATAGTTCTAGTCATCTCTTGTATTGTTTTATTTTTTTCAACTATCCCATTTTGTTGAGGAGTTATAGGTGCAAAAAATGTATGGTAAATTCCTTTTTCATTGCAAAATCCTATGAAGCGTTTGTTTTCAAATTCATCACCACGGTCACTTCTAATTATTATGATTGTATTTTATTTTTCATTTTGCACCAATTTTGAAAAACTCACAAACATAGAGAAGGATTCATCTTTGTTATCTAATAGCATTATCGATGTGTACCTTGAAAAATCTTCTACAATAACGAAAACATACTTCTTTCCTCCAAGGCTCAAAATGCCAGATGACCATAAAGATCCATGTGTAGCAATTCAAGTAGCCTTGAGGTTGAAACTTTATTTTTAGGTGAAAATGACACCTTTGATTGTTTGGACACTTGATAAGCCTTACAAATTTTGTCTTTATCGTATTTAAGTTTTGGTAACCCTTCCACCAAACACTTTTTCCTTAGGGTCTTAATGTTTGACATATTTATATCTCTAATTCTTTTATGTCATACCTATGAATCATTATCAACAACCACAAGACATTTTTCATCTAATTCGTCAAGAGAGACCAAATATATATTTTCACTTCTTTTGCTACTAAATACTATGTGATCTCCATCAAGAACATTGCATATAGATGATTCAAACACGACTTTCTAGCCTTTGTCAAACAACTGACCAATACTCATTAAGTTGTGTTTGAGTCCTTCAATAAACAATATTTCTTCTATGCATGCATTTGAAATACCATAAATGCTTCTCTTACCTCTAATTTTACCTTTTTTATTATTCCGAAATGCAACAGTACTACCATTATAAGATTTGAAATCATGGAACAAGACTTTATCCCCATCATAAAACCACATGTTGTAATTTTATGCTCTAAGACAAACTTGCAAAAGTAGTCACATAAAGTTCATCTCTTTGGTACCCATTTTACGGGTCCATATGGGTTAGTAAGCAATTGGAGTCTACATTGTTCTCCTTTAGAAGGCGTAAATCTAATACTCTTTGCTATCCACACTAATTTTGCTCCTTAGTTGTATAATTTCCAGATTTTGCGTTGATATATCTTATAATCGAATTTGTTACAGAAATTGCATGCCTCATGAATTCTTTGGGGTAGACTCCATGTATATTTTTGTTCCCAAGTTGGTCTTCTAACCCATGCAACTCTGGTTGTTTTTGTTTTGTGCTGGGATGGAATTGCCCTAGTTTGGGGTTTCACCCATTTTGGAGCATTTGATTTGTTGCATTCACCTTGCTCAAATGTGGGTTACCCAAATCCTCTTTTACTAGTTTGGGTGGTTATGTTCAAGAATATTTTGACACTTTCTCCTGAGAATTTTGCTAATGATTCATTTTCTTTCTTTAACATTTCAACTTCATCTACCAAGGCGTTGTTTTCATCTACTAGGCACTTGACTCTTTCAACTAGTTTTTCATTCACAATAACAATTGAGTCACATTATCATTTCTTCAATCTATATTTGCTGTCCAACTTCTTGATTTCATCATACAATGAATCATAGACATTTTGCAGTTCATCTAACTTGGCACATTTGAGACAATCATGAGTAGAAGATTAAATAGTTTTGGAGTTAGAATGATTAAGTTTAAAAGTTACCTCTTCACTGCTTGTGCAATCAGTTAATGCTATCAATCCTTCAACAATTTCAGTTGTCGTGAAACAGTTTAAGGTAGTTTCCTCCTCAACTCTTGCCATGTAATTTATCTGGGCATAGTAAGCAGCTTCATGGTCCTCATTTGACGAACTACTTGTTGTAGAATGATCCTCATTTACATACATTCCTCTGCCCTTGGGCTTTGAAAATATTCTAGGATTGCTTCTATCTTTCTTCTCTTATTGTTTTTTTAATTTGTTTTCTTCAGGTATGAGACATTGGGCTTAAATGTGTCCCACTCGACTACATCTATAGCATTTGATGATTTATTTCTTCTTTTTCCTTCTACTTCTCTCCTTGAATCCTTTGGAGTTGAAGTTCTTCCCTATCCTCACAAATTTTTTTAATTTCCTTATGAGTAATGCAATGTCCTCATCTTCATTTTGAGAAGAGAACGTGGACTTGTCCGAGCTTTGTGTTGCATTCAATGTGATAACTCTCTTCCTCTTATGGTGTTCATCATTCCTTTTCTTTATCAGCTCGTGAGACATGAGTGAGTTGATAAGATCTTCTAGCTTCAATATGTTTAGATCCTTTGTTTCTCAATGGCTGTGATCTTTGGAGTCCATGACTTGAATCAAGCTCTTGGGATCTTCATAACCTGTTCAGGTTCAGAAATTGCTTTTCCAAGGCCTTTAATGCATTAGTAATCTTAGAAAATCTTATAAACATTTCAGATATGTTTTCAGTGTCTAGCACCTTAAAGCTCTCCAATTCTCCAATCAAGATTTCTTATTGTCCCTTGGACATGAGAAGTTACCTCATATATTGAGGTCAGAGTATCCCATATTTCTTTGGCGGTTAGGCAGGAGGATACCCTAGGAGTTCATTACCTTATCATTATTGCTCTTTACTATTCTAACTTTCTCCTCAATCCATTCGGAAGCTTTCTCACCTACAGATAGATTAACACCATCTTGAATAGTAATCCAATAGTTCATATCTGTGACCATGATAAGTTATTTCATTCTCAACTTCTAGTAGCGAAAATTACTACCATTAAACAGAAGAGATGACTTGGTGAAAGATTGACCTTCAGCAAAGGCAGGTGTGAAAGTTGATTAAGAAGCCATTTAACTAAAATCTCATGGGTGTAAACTCAAAGACCTACTCTGATACCACTTGTTGGTCCCGAGTTTATGGCAAAACCCAAGAGGGGAGGAGTGAATTAGGTTCTTTAAAAATAATTTCAGTGTATTAGATCTAACCCCTTGGCAACTATATCCCCTGAAATGAAAAACATGGAGAACTGAGATGTAAATAGAGTAAAGGTATAAACACAAGAAATTATAGTGATTTGAGACAACCTTCCTTACTACACTTTTCCAAGAACATATTCTTGTGTCGTGTGTTCCACTATGTCAATGGATATACAAATAGAGCCCTTGCTCTCTTCTAGATTCTCACTTTAGGAGGTATTCACAATATTCACACAAGTAAGTGGCGAGACATACTCTAGCCACACATTACTTGCCTTCACTTGGTCTTGGCCTACAATATCCAACTAAGTGGAAATACAAACTCAAAGAATGAAAACAAGAATCTACAATTTACAGATATGTAGGCATATTTTCAGCTCATGGAAAAACATGTAGATATAGTAGATGAATGAATACTTCAGCACTTGCAGTCAAATAGCACAATTCATTTTATAGATCTCCTTAATGCACTTGATTGCTTCAAAGATAGAAGGTAAAAACTTATTCAATGCACTAGCAACCCTCTTCCTTCCTTTGGCGTATATTAAATAGGAGAGGAGTAAATTCAAATGTTTGGTTGTAGGTGGGGCGCATTCAATGCGCCAACATTCGAATTTTTTTTACTACAGTAACACAAGTCACACCTAGAGTCGACTTCGAGTGCGACTTCATCGAAGTTGTAGACTGGAGTTGACTTAGGTTGCGACTTCGGTCTTCAGCTCTTGAGTCAAGTTTCATCTTAGGGTGTGGCGCCCCAAACCAAGTGTCACATCTTGAGCCTTACCTCGAGATCGTATTGATTGGTAAACGTGATCAGGATTGTTGCCCTGTCACACGACGAGTTTTAACGGTGTTTAACCGATTTAATATTTTCTCATAATTTCATCTCAACCATATCTAACTTATTTCCAACTCATTCATAACCAAGTCATTTCAAATCCTTTTAGCACATATACACAACATGATGTTCAAACATTTTTTCAACTTCTGCCTAAATCAGATGTCACTGCATGTATATATCACAGTCATTAATATAAAACATTCAAATAGATTACATCTATTCAACATAATTTATTCCATGATATAACAATACAAAAGTTTCTCCATGACTTCTCAAACTGGAACTTTCTCCTTTTCCATCTCTTGTCCTTCACCTGTCTTTAGGATTTGAAAAACAAAATCGTGAGTCAAAACTCAATAAGTAAGCTATTTACATTTTATAGGCAAATAATTTCAGGCAATAATTTTGCAATTAAATTCATATTGGGAAGCAACTTATACCTTGTCTAAGGAATCTCTTGAAAACATGAAATCTTGTACCCATCAGGAGTACTATATGCATGATGCCATATAAAACATGAACATATATATCATTTTTTTCTTAGGATGGAAGCTAGCCAGGCGACCATCCGTCACATTATCTCCCATTTCAGAGAGGGCGCCGCCGGCCTTGTGCCTGTTTTAAGCGACTTGGCCACACTAAGGGGGGACAATCGGTCCGCTTATACCCTTCAAATGGACCTATTACCTTGTGCACATGAACTTTTGCATAAATCAATCTTGAACATGCTATCATGATTTTCAATCGTAAACTTGGAATCACAACATTTTTCATTGTATTTATCAAAGGGAATTTCTCAAAGTCACCTTGAAATAATAACAATGTTTGAAGATAATTTAACTAAGGAATGACCATCCTTAAACATATTAGAAATAATTTCCACAATTTCATCAAACAAGTTATAGTAAGAATTGCATTTACATAAACAATTTAGAAAACCAAAATTCATTTAGAAAAGTTGCTTGCTTACCTGTGTTCCTTAGCTTTCCGTCTCAACTTTTTCTTTACCTTTGCCTACATGAGAATAATATGATTTTTCATATATTTATTTTTCTCATATTTCATTTAATTTTCCAACCCATTCCATTCACATATATCATTTATTTGACTTCACAAGTCACTATGCATACATTTAGCATACATGTGCACATTTTTACACATTTTGTCGGCTACCACATAACATAACTTATATAACCCCATACATAGGGTACTCATTTCAATCTCACAAAATTCATTTAATAATCATCATACATAGGTGTACTAACCTTAATTTGCCATTTATCCATTTTTCCAAGATACATGCATGGGTGTTTCTTCTATGCACATATCGTTGCTTTCACTCCATAAATTAAGTCTAAAATTTTGGAATTAATATCATAAAATCTTAAACAGATAAATAAACATGGAATTCACCTTATTTTCTTTCATTTTTTCACAAAATCACTTTTTACAAGTCATCCATCACTCAGAAATTTAATCCATATTTCAGCATGTTAATTACCCTTAATTACCATTGCATTTAGGGTATTTTCATGGGATTTAAATCCATTCAACATAGGTTTCCAAAACAGCAAGTTTGGAACCCGTCTTTCACCCATTTAACGTGTCTATGCAATATTATTCTCTTTTCTTAAGATATTTTCATACTACACTCTCTCCCCCTTTTTGTCAATCAACATAAAAGGTAGCACAAATGGGGCATAATAGGTTCATTTTGCATATAAAGCCTTCTATTTAATATTTTTTTGTCATACAAATCATTCATTTTGAGTCAAGCATGTGATCTATAATATGACTATGGTACCACTTGTTTATTAATTTCTTTATGAGAGCAACACATCTATATGAAAAGAATATATATTATTTTACGCTTATTGATGAAAATCATGATCTTCATGCAGATATATTTGTGATTCATTTGAGAAGGGAAGATATTTCAAGTAAGTTTTGTCAATCATCAAAAATGGAGAAATTGTTGATCATATGCTTGCTTTAAGAATGATTAATTTGATTTTGATGATTAACAAATAATTGAAATATCATTAAAAAGGATCTAATAAATTTGTCTAAGTGTTCTCAGATACTTTGTTTTAAATTATATGTATGAAAATGAAAATGAGAAATGATTTAAGTTTCAAGAGGTTAAGTTTATGTATAGCAAGTCCAGCAAAGTAAAGTCCCACAGCCAAGTCGACTTCACTTGCGACTTGAGTGAAGTCCTAGACCCAAGTCGACCTCTCCTACGACTTCGGACAGACAGCAAAGTGAAGTCTCATCCCAAGTCGACTTCACCAATCCGAAGTCGACTTCACTCATCCCAAGTCGACTTCACCTGCGACTTCAAAGACAAAATTCTGGACAGCAAGTGGAAAACAAGTTTTAACAAGACGAAGTCGCATCCCAATTTGACTTCACCCATCCAAAGTCGACTCCACTTGCGACTTCAACTCGTAACGGTCGAAAATTCGAACGTTGGAGCTCTAGATTCACGTGAACCTCCACTCCAAAGGGCTAGATCATTTTTCCTCTATATATACCATTGATGTATGAACGTGAAGAGGAGAGAGAAGGAGGAAAGAAAGAGAAAAACACAAGATGAGCTTACACCTTCCATTATTTTAAAGTGTTGAAGTCTTTTTGAACAACTATTGAAGCTTCAAGTGCTACTACTTCCAAGCGCACTTACAAGATTATCATCTCCACATGACAAGGAGCTTCCGGAGCTGATTGATTACACGTTGTAAAGTGTAAATTCTCTTTTGTTTATTTTGTTTTGTGTTGTTGCCTTGGATCGGTGTTGGAGACCGAATTCAAGAAGGAGCAAAACAGGGGGTTGGTTTGAGTTTGTCTCACTAACAGGTTTTGCTTGATTGATTTGAGTTTGTCTCACAAACAAATCAGACTTGGTTGGTTAGAGTTGGTCTCACCAACAAGTGACTATTGTATATGCCTCATAGAGCTAGAATCTAAAAGAGAGCGGGTGCTCTAGATTGTATTGAATATACAATAGTGGAACCCAAGACACAACGGGTGTGTGCTTGGAAGAGTTGAGTAGGGAAGGTTGTCCGAACCACTATATATTGTTGTCTCTTGTTTGGTTTGATTGCTTATATTTTATATTTCATTTGTACCCTCTCATTTTATTTCATAGCACGTTTCATTAAGGAGATTAAACTTACAAGTGGTTAAGTTTTAATTTACCAAAGAATTTTTTAAGAACCCAATTCACCCCTCCCCTCTTGGATTTTACCATAAACTCGGGACCAACACATACTTCAATGATATTTATAAAAGAAAAGAGATCTAGCCATTGTAGTGGAGGTTGATGTGCGTTTAATGTTCCAATGTTCGAATTTCCGACCGTTATAGGTTGAAGTAGCAAGTGGAGTTGACTTGGGATGAGTTGAGTCGACTTGGGTTGCGACTTTGCTTTATTAAAACTTGTTGTCCAGAATTTTGCCTTCAAAATTGCAGGCGAAGTCGACACTTTGCTGCCTATCTGAAGTTTCAGGCGAAGTCGACTTGGCTGTGAGACTTCACCCAAGTCGCAAGTGAAGTCAACTTAGGTTGAGACTTCACTTTGGTGAACTTGCTATTCATGAACTTGAGCTCTTGAAACTTAAATTATTTCACATTTCATTTTCATATGTATAATTGGAGACAAAATATCTGAGCACAATTAGACAAATTCATTAGAACTTTTTTAATGATATTTTAATTATTCGTCAATCATCAAAATCAAATTAATTTTTCTTAAAGCAAGCATATGATCAATAATCTTCTCCTTTTTGATGATTGACAAAACTTAATTGAAATTCTTCCCTTCTTAAATAAATCACAGATATGTCTATATGAATATCATGATTCTCATCAATAAGCACAAAATTCAAAATGATATAAGCATTAATTTCAAAAATGTAGATGTGCTCTTCTACTGTTCATGGAAATACTTCTCCCCCTAAGTTATATGCAATATTATTCTCTTATTAAGACATTTTGTACTATTCTCTCCTCCTTTTTATCAATCAACATAAAAGGTGAGGCTTGAAATGAATTAACAGTAGTAGTACAGATGGGGCATAGTAAGTTCATTTTGTGCATATAAACCTTCTATTAAATATTTCCTTTGTCATTCAAATCATTCATTTTGAGTCATAAGCAGATGATCTATAATATGATTATGTGATATAACTTATTTATTAATTCCTTTATGATAGTAACATGCCTTTACTTACCTTTGATGAGAGTTATCATTACGATTTTGCTCGACTCCCCCTTTCTTTTACAATTCGTGCTCCTTCATCTTATAGATGGCTTTGCAATTTACCAAAGTCATTCCGTGAAATTTATCCAAGTTAACAATGCATTTTCATTATATCAATTTACCATGGTATTACTTATAGTTATTCAGTCTCAAAATAATACATGTCACAAGTCATTCAAAATAGTTTCATTCAATTTGCAGAATAACTGTCATTCCATTCAAATCAAATCATTTCATTCACAAGTAATCCAAAATAAGTCATAATAAACCATTCATACCATTAAAGTACTTACATTTGTCCTATTTACAGCCTACCCAAGAAGCCATCCCAAACCCAATGAGCCAAAAAAAAATAAAAAATCTAAAAAATTTCCATATTCCTCTCCCCTTTTTGTCAATCACCAAAAGGGAGTAAAGTCGATGAGTTAGGATTTATGAAGCGCAAAGGTTGAGATGGGATAGGGCATCTGTTTTGGAGGGAACATTTGATGAATGAGATCATCATAGAGAGCTTTGGAGCTAGAATTGAGAATGACACAGACTGATTCTCCCCAATACGGATCATCATATAGGGGAATAAGATGCATGAGAAATAGGGAATGTCGGGGCTGTCTAAGTAGTAGGCGGAGGTGGTTGTGAATCCTGATGAGGTTGATCATCCCCCTCTGCAATGGGGCTCCCTCTGCTTGAGGTTCCTCCCTATATTGGGTCTCTGGTGGTTCTTCTCCAATTCTTTCCTATAGTTGTGCTGCCCTAAACGCCTCAAGATCGATTCTCATTCAAGTCAATAAAGCTCTATTGATGGCATTAGCAGGCTTCGAAACTTCAAAAGGTTCCTAGTCAAAATCAACTTGAAAATGTGCTAGGATCTTAGTATTCATGTTCCATAGGGTATAACACATCATGTATTATCTTTCTTAAGCTTGAGTGCCTCCAAGAATAATTGTGGCAACTTGACTTTGACCCTATTTTCCATTTTCCATAAAATCTCTACCTTGTGGGGATTAAGTTGGCTCTGTCCTCCACCCTTTGGATAAAAAAATGGACTATAGGAAGTCTTAAAACTCTCAGCTTAGGTGGCAAGTCCATGTAATGTTGGAACTTAATACCAGGGAGGTATTTGTTACTCCTAGTCAACTAGTTGTACATTTGGCTAAGGGTTAGACCTTATGGAAGTGAGTATTCAAACATGGGAATGCCAAGAACGTGGTCGACCATGCTGCAAGCATTGAATTCAGTAAGTCTGGGTCTATTTGCTAACTTAATTTCCACACCCTTGACATGTGATATAATTTTCTTGATCTCATAGATAATAGAGTAGCCTATTGAGATCTGTGTAGATCCTCTCGTCTTCCTTTAATCGGGTAGTCCACCCTTAGAAGCCCAATAACTCCTCAGTGAGAATGGAATGTGGTTTGGAGGTGTTTGAAGTTAAAAAATTTGATTGTGGCATTTCATCAAGCACGTTGTGGGCATAGTTAGAAAGTGAGAATTTTGAGAGGATTTGGAGATGGATTTTCAAGAAAATCAAACAAGAGGGGATCAAAGGGTGATGAAAGATCATTTAGAGTGGATTAGAGATGATTTTGAGATGACCTTGTATAGTTAGGGAGATGGAGGGTTTAAAAGTAAATAGAGGGAATGAGAGCTTTGAGAGGAATGAAGTGGGGCAAAGGCTTGAATCATCCCACCAGACCATGGCATGGTTGAAACCGTGTGGTTCTAGGCTTCACACGGTTTCAACCATGTGATGCCTAGATTCACATGATTTGAACCGTGTAGAGGTGCATTCACACATTTAAACTGTGTATACTTTTGTTTACCTGTTTTCCACTTTCGAGCTTACGAGAACTTTTCTTTTTGCTTGTGGTAGCTTGTGTTGAGTTACATTTATATTATGAATTTTGATTATTAATTGAGAAAAATTTGAGTGTTCAAGATACTTTAAATCATATTTTGATAGATTTAGCTTTAGAAAGCATAACACACTCACGATTGACTGATTTGTGTAAAGTAGAATGAATACTTGCAATTTAGTATACAATATGAACAAATTGATAGGCATCGATGAAAGCAGGAGTAAATTAAAAATTCAAGAGTCAAATCTAAAGCAAAACTGTGTTTCAAGCAAGGCGATATTCATACGCGGTTATTGTTCATGTGTTACACTGTTCATGCGCACTTTTCATGCACACTATTCATGTTACTGTTCCTGCACAATTCCCATTCCATTTTGAACTTTGTTCGCAAGTTGCCTCCTGGAACCCTATAAAAACACCTCCTATGAACATCCCAGGGGATTTGAGAATGTCTTGGGAGCTTGGGTTGAGGTCCGGAGAGTGAGAGAGGACATAGAGCACGAGGCAAGAGAAGAGGCGATGAGTTTCTTGAGGCGGTCGAGGCATCATCGGGGCTTCCGATCAGCAAAATTTCCTTTTCTTCTTCTATTTTGATTTAGTTGTCTTGTTTGTGATGGACTTTAAATATAATATTATTTTGTATTTGATTTTTATTATAAACATGCCAGGCTAAACCCTTAATCTAGGGTTTAGGATGTAGCATACATAGAATGTAGCGAATATAATGATTCAATTTAGTTATGACTGATATTGTGTGTTAATTTAGTATATTATGATTTAATGCTTGTTTGGTGTAAAGGCCTACAATTTGGCAATGATTCTCATATATTTGGTGATGAAATTGAAAAGAGAAAGTCTAATATACAAAAAATCAAAATATTAAACCTGGAAATCTAAGACCATGAGAATAGGCATGATGACCTTGAGGAATTCCATGAACTTCAATCAAAATATTAAACCTGGAAATCTAAGAGCATGAGAATAGGCATGATGACCTTGAGGAATTTCATGAACTTCTACAAAACTTAATGGATTCTAATTGAATTAATCCCATGGGAATAGGTACTTAAGAAGATTAGGGTACACCTTGTAGGTTTCGAGAGAGAGTACAAGGATACATAGGGATAGTTCTCCTTTAACACATAATATCCATATTAAGTAAATACTCCATGTATCCATTGCAAAAGACGTATGTGAAATCTTAGATCCTAGGTGTTCTCAATCTTGTGATTTCTAATCCCTATTCTATGTTCTACAAATCAACTTTTCTTTTTCCTATTTGTGAAACCCTGACCCAAGTAGGCCATATGTATGCATGGAACATGTATTTGATGATTATTTATGACATATGGAATTATGAAGGAATTTCATGATTTTTACTAATTATGGTAATTAGGGTTATGGGTTAACATTAATGATGTGATTAATGATTTTGAGCCTAAATGAGGCTATGGGTTAAGAATGAATTATTGTGATTTAAATGTGTAATTATGGCATGAAAAATCATTTTCCATGATTTAAAATGAATTATGGAAATAAAGATGGAAATTGTTAAGTGTGAAGGAAAATATTGGAAAATTCATAACTCAACGCCTAAAAGGCGGATTCAAGTGAAATTTGGAAAAAAAATTATTAATATTAGGCTTGGTATTATGGAAGAAAAAGATTATGAAAATTCTTGATGAAATGAGAATTTTCAATTTTTAAGTCTAAGTTCATTTCAACCGTCAACTTTAAACGGCTATATCGGGAGCTAGAAAACTCGGATTGAGTTGAAATTTGAAATGGTTGAATGAAAAGGTGAGATAATTAATTTGAATGGATTGGATTATGTGTGAAATATTAGAAAAGTGCCTGCAATGAAAAAGGTGGGCAAGTTTGACCCATGCACCCAAAAGTACCAAAGCATTAATGATGGAGTACCATACATAAATGCATGAGGTAAAGGTGAATGTGAGGTGTCCATTGCAGGAATTTTTGGGAGGAATTTATGCATTTAAATAAATGACATAATTCCATGAATTATCTAATCAATTAATGCTCAAAATGATGGAGCTATGGAGCATAGGCAAGGTGGCAAAGAGGGGACATCCAAGGGCTGTTCGGTGCCTATATCTGATTTTTTTAATTTTATAAAGCATGCATATATGTTGCAGGGATGCAAGTACATAAGTTATTCAATCAATTATGCAAAGTTATAGCAATAAAAAAATATTTAAATGCAGCTACATACAGCTGAAAAAAATGGACAGCATGATGGACAAGATGACGTGCAAAAATTTGGTTATTGCTGCCATTTTTATAATTTTTTTTAACACCAAATTAATACCTAAATTAAAGGGTAATTAGAGATACAAATTACCCACGTTTTTGAATTAAAAAAAAACGGAAATTGGGCAGCGGCTGGGACGTGAATGGGAAGGCAGATGGACGGTCATGGATGAAGCAGATTTTGTGATTTTTGAAAATGGTAAAAATGCAATTTTACATGGCTGAAATTTACCCAGCTCATATGGTAGATAAGGGTGCATTTAAGGAGTGTGGAATTGCAGCACCAAGTGGGCCCCACAGCTGGAAAAAAAAATCTAGCAACATATATAGCCCATGCACGTTGAAATGAGAGGGATTTTTGGAAAAATTCCAAAGTGCTGAAAACGTCCAAGCCAACCCAGCAGCACACGTCCAAATTTTCCAGCAAGAAAAGGAAGGAAACCAAGGGAAAAAGGAAGGAAATTTGAAGGAAAAATCATCTCAAAGGATTAGGGTTTGAGTTGGCTCAAAACCAAGTAAGTATGTGATTTGTTTAAGTTGTTTAATTTGAGTTCTTTAACTCAAAACTTGGAAATGAAAAGCATGCTTAAAGAATCTGTAAAATGGTGTTTTAACATGCCTTTGCATGAATATGGATTGGTATTGATTATTAAGCATGAATTTTTAAGTTAAAGATGATGGAAATGGAGTTAAGCATGCATAAGGGATGAAAAATCCAAGTTATGAAACCCTAAATCTCCAAGATAAGTTGCTGTATTGAATTTATATTTTGTTTAAGTTATGAATCATGTATTCATGCTAAATATATGAGGGTTTATGTTTAAGTGATGAAATTTTGAAGTTATGGAATGCAAAGTATGGATTTTGACCTAATTTCTTAATTTTCGGGTTAAATATGTTATGGAAATGGACTTGCATGTTTTATGTATAATATGTAGGGTAAAATACCCTATATTTAAGGTATGATGGATGCCCAAAATATTTGGGAAAAATAAACCCTAAATCTGATTTTTATGAATTTTTGAAATAATGCATGTATGGAGTGGAAACGGGTCTCAAAACGTGTGGGTTACCCGCCGTTTTGGGAAATGGAAATGAATGAATGTTGAATATATGTTAAACCCTAGAAAATGGGTTGAGAAAATGGATTTAATTTCTGGAAAATTCGGATTTTAGGGCTGCCCATAATTATGTGTCAAAAGACACATTAAACGGGTGGAAAACGGGTTCCAAACTTGCTGTTATGGGAACCTATGAAGAATGGATTTTAAACCCCATGAAAATACCTTAAGAAAAGTGGTATTAAAGGGTAATTAACCCGCTGAAAAATGGATTAAATTTCTGAGTTATGAAATTTTATGAAATGCATTATGTTTAAGTGCTAAATGAGCTTATGTGATGAGATAACGGTAAACGGGTGATGAATGACTTATGAAAAATAATTTTATGCAAAAATGCATGAAAATGAGATGAATTCCATGATTATACATCTGTTTTTAAGGTCTGATGATTTATTTCAAATTTTGAGATTGTTTAAGGAAGCCGAAGGCAATAATATGCGCTTAAGCAAGCACCGATGGGTGTATTGCGGAAAAATAGAAAACAAATGGCAAAGTAAGCTTAATTAAGCTATGTATGATGTTTATGGAATGAATTTTATGATATTGAAATGAATACCCTAAATTTTGGGGTTATGTGTATACATTACGTTGTATGGTAGCCGAATGTGTATAAAATGTGCAAAATAAGCCATATATGTGTATGATGACTTATGAAGTCAACTATATGTGTGTATGTGGAATGGGTTGGAAAACTAAGAAAAATATGAGAAAAGAAAATGTATGAAAAGTTCATACTATTTTTATGTAGGCAAGGGCAAAGAGAAAGTGGCAGAGGAAAGCTAAGAAGTTCAGGTAAACAAGCAAATTTTCTAAATGATTTTTGCTTTCCTAAACTGTTTCCATAATGCAATTTATATTCTAATTTTTTTGATGAAATTGCTTCTAATGGATTTAAGGATGGCCATCCCTTTGCTAAATGGTGTTTGAAATGGTGTTTATTTCAAATGCAATGATTATGAAATGTTCTTTTATAACTGTTATGGAAAATGATGTGATTTAATGTTTATGATTGAAAATCATGCTAGCATGTAAAAGATGGATTTATGAAAAGTTCATGTGCACAGGATATGAGGTCCACAGGAAGGGTATAAGCGGGCCGGTTGTCCCCCCATGGTGTGACCAAGTCGCTTGTAATAGGCCGATGGCCGGCGGCGCCCTCTCTGAAATGAGAGTTACGTGACGGATGGTTGCCTGGCTAGCTTCCATCCTAAGGGAGATGATGATCATGTTCATGTTTTCATATGGCATTATGCATATGAGACCCGTGATGGGTACGAAATTTTATGTTTTCAAGATATACCTTTGGATAAGGTATAAGATGCTTTCCAAGATGATTTGAAATGAAAAATATTGCCTGAAATGAATTGCCTGAAATGAATTGCCTGAAAATGCAAAATGCTTGCTTATTGAGTTTCGACTCACGTTTTCGTTTTCCAAACCCAAAGACAGGTGATG